>OZ020558.1:41761346-43151971 GCA_963971465.1 Lepidochitona cinerea | reverse complement strand
CTAACCCTAACCCTAACCCTAACCCTAACCCTAACCCTAACCCTAACCCTAACCCTAACCCTAACCCTAACCCTAACCCTAACCCTAACCCTAACCCTAACCCTAACCCTAACCCTAACCCTAACCCTAACCCTAACCCTAACCCTAACCCTAACCCTAACCCTAACCCTAACCCTAACCCTAACCCTAACCCTAACCCTAACCCTAACCCTAACCCTAACCCTAACCCTAACCCTAACCCTAACCCTAACCCTAACCCTAACCCTAACCCTAACCCTAACCCTAACCCTAACCCTAACCCTAACCCTAACCCTAACCCTAACCCTAACCCTAACCCTAACCCTAACCCTAACCCTAACCCTAACCCTAACCCTAACCCTAACCCTAACCCTAACCCTAACCCTAACCCTAACCCTAACCCTAACCCTAACCCTAACCCTAACCCTAACCCTAACCCTAACCCTAACCCTAACCCTAACCCTAACCCTAACCCTAACCCTAACCCTAACCCTAACCCTAACCCTAACCCTAACCCTAACCCTAACCCTAACCCTAACCCTAACCCTAACCCTAACCCTAACCCTAACCCTAACCCTAACCCTAACCCTAACCCTAACCCTAACCCTAACCCTAACCCTAACCCTAACCCTAACCCTAACCCTAACCCTAACCCTAACCCTAACCCTAACCCTAACCCTAACCCTAACCCTAACCCTAACCCTAACCCTAACCCTAACCCTAACCCTAACCCTAACCCTAACCCTAACCCTAACCCTAACCCTAACCCTAACCCTAACCCTAACCCTAACCCTAACCCTAACCCTAACCCTAACCCTAACCCTAACCCTAACCCTAACCCTAACCCTAACCCTAACCCTAACCCTAACCCTAACCCTAACCCTAACCCTAACCCTAACCCTAACCCTAACCCTAACCCTAACCCTAACCCTAACCCTAACCCTAACCCTAACCCTAACCCTAACCCTAACCCTAACCCTAACCCTAACCCTAACCCTAACCCTAACCCTAACCCTAACCCTAACCCTAACCCTAACCCTAACCCTAACCCTAACCCTAACCCTAACCCTAACCCTAACCCTAACCCTAACCCTAACCCTAACCCTAACCCTAACCCTAACCCTAACCCTAACCCTAACCCTAACCCTAACCCTAACCCTAACCCTAACCCTAACCCTAACCCTAACCCTAACCCTAACCCTAACCCTAACCCTAACCCTAACCCTAACCCTAACCCTAACCCTAACCCTAACCCTAACCCTAACCCTAACCCTAACCCTAACCCTAACCCTAACCCTAACCCTAACCCTAACCCTAACCCTAACCCTAACCCTAACCCTAACCCTAACCCTAACCCTAACCCTAACCCTAACCCTAACCCTAACCCTAACCCTAACCCTAACCCTAACCCTAACCCTAACCCTAACCCTAACCCTAACCCTAACCCTAACCCTAACCCTAACCCTAACCCTAACCCTAACCCTAACCCTAACCCTAACCCTAACCCTAACCCTAACCCTAACCCTAACCCTAACCCTAACCCTAACCCTAACCCTAACCCTAACCCTAACCCTAACCCTAACCCTAACCCTAACCCTAACCCTAACCCTAACCCTAACCCTAACCCTAACCCTAACCCTAACCCTAACCCTAACCCTAACCCTAACCCTAACCCTAACCCTAACCCTAACCCTAACCCTAACCCTAACCCTAACCCTAACCCTAACCCTAACCCTAACCCTAACCCTAACCCTAACCCTAACCCTAACCCTAACCCTAACCCTAACCCTAACCCTAACCCTAACCCTAACCCTAACCCTAACCCTAACCCTAACCCTAACCCTAACCCTAACCCTAACCCTAACCCTAACCCTAACCCTAACCCTAACCCTAACCCTAACCCTAACCCTAACCCTAACCCTAACCCTAACCCTAACCCTAACCCTAACCCTAACCCTAACCCTAACCCTAACCCTAACCCTAACCCTAACCCTAACCCTAACCCTAACCCTAACCCTAACCCTAACCCTAACCCTAACCCTAACCCTAACCCTAACCCTAACCCTAACCCTAACCCTAACCCTAACCCTAACCCTAACCCTAACCCTAACCCTAACCCTAACCCTAACCCTAACCCTAACCCTAACCCTAACCCTAACCCTAACCCTAACCCTAACCCTAACCCTAACCCTAACCCTAACCCTAACCCTAACCCTAACCCTAACCCTAACCCTAACCCTAACCCTAACCCTAACCCTAACCCTAACCCTAACCCTAACCCTAACCCTAACCCTAACCCTAACCCTAACCCTAACCCTAACCCTAACCCTAACCCTAACCCTAACCCTAACCCTAACCCTAACCCTAACCCTAACCCTAACCCTAACCCTAACCCTAACCCTAACCCTAACCCTAACCCTAACCCTAACCCTAACCCTAACCCTAACCCTAACCCTAACCCTAACCCTAACCCTAACCCTAACCCTAACCCTAACCCTAACCCTAACCCTAACCCTAACCCTAACCCTAACCCTAACCCTAACCCTAACCCTAACCCTAACCCTAACCCTAACCCTAACCCTAACCCTAACCCTAACCCTAACCCTAACCCTAACCCTAACCCTAACCCTAACCCTAACCCTAACCCTAACCCTAACCCTAACCCTAACCCTAACCCTAACCCTAACCCTAACCCTAACCCTAACCCTAACCCTAACCCTAACCCTAACCCTAACCCTAACCCTAACCCTAACCCTAACCCTAACCCTAACCCTAACCCTAACCCTAACCCTAACCCTAACCCTAACCCTAACCCTAACCCTAACCCTAACCCTAACCCTAACCCTAACCCTAACCCTAACCCTAACCCTAACCCTAACCCTAACCCTAACCCTAACCCTAACCCTAACCCTAACCCTAACCCTAACCCTAACCCTAACCCTAACCCTAACCCTAACCCTAACCCTAACCCTAACCCTAACCCTAACCCTAACCCTAACCCTAACCCTAACCCTAACCCTAACCCTAACCCTAACCCTAACCCTAACCCTAACCCTAACCCTAACCCTAACCCTAACCCTAACCCTAACCCTAACCCTAACCCTAACCCTAACCCTAACCCTAACCCTAACCCTAACCCTAACCCTAACCCTAACCCTAACCCTAACCCTAACCCTAACCCTAACCCTAACCCTAACCCTAACCCTAACCCTAACCCTAACCCTAACCCTAACCCTAACCCTAACCCTAACCCTAACCCTAACCCTAACCCTAACCCTAACCCTAACCCTAACCCTAACCCTAACCCTAACCCTAACCCTAACCCTAACCCTAACCCTAACCCTAACCCTAACCCTAACCCTAACCCTAACCCTAACCCTAACCCTAACCCTAACCCTAACCCTAACCCTAACCCTAACCCTAACCCTAACCCTAACCCTAACCCTAACCCTAACCCTAACCCTAACCCTAACCCTAACCCTAACCCTAACCCTAACCCTAACCCTAACCCTAACCCTAACCCTAACCCTAACCCTAACCCTAACCCTAACCCTAACCCTAACCCTAACCCTAACCCTAACCCTAACCCTAACCCTAACCCTAACCCTAACCCTAACCCTAACCCTAACCCTAACCCTAACCCTAACCCTAACCCTAACCCTAACCCTAACCCTAACCCTAACCCTAACCCTAACCCTAACCCTAACCCTAACCCTAACCCTAACCCTAACCCTAACCCTAACCCTAACCCTAACCCTAACCCTAACCCTAACCCTAACCCTAACCCTAACCCTAACCCTAACCCTAACCCTAACCCTAACCCTAACCCTAACCCTAACCCTAACCCTAACCCTAACCCTAACCCTAACCCTAACCCTAACCCTAACCCTAACCCTAACCCTAACCCTAACCCTAACCCTAACCCTAACCCTAACCCTAACCCTAACCCTAACCCTAACCCTAACCCTAACCCTAACCCTAACCCTAACCCTAACCCTAACCCTAACCCTAACCCTAACCCTAACCCTAACCCTAACCCTAACCCTAACCCTAACCCTAACCCTAACCCTAACCCTAACCCTAACCCTAACCCTAACCCTAACCCTAACCCTAACCCTAACCCTAACCCTAACCCTAACCCTAACCCTAACCCTAACCCTAACCCTAACCCTAACCCTAACCCTAACCCTAACCCTAACCCTAACCCTAACCCTAACCCTAACCCTAACCCTAACCCTAACCCTAACCCTAACCCTAACCCTAACCCTAACCCTAACCCTAACCCTAACCCTAACCCTAACCCTAACCCTAACCCTAACCCTAACCCTAACCCTAACCCTAACCCTAACCCTAACCCTAACCCTAACCCTAACCCTAACCCTAACCCTAACCCTAACCCTAACCCTAACCCTAACCCTAACCCTAACCCTAACCCTAACCCTAACCCTAACCCTAACCCTAACCCTAACCCTAACCCTAACCCTAACCCTAACCCTAACCCTAACCCTAACCCTAACCCTAACCCTAACCCTAACCCTAACCCTAACCCTAACCCTAACCCTAACCCTAACCCTAACCCTAACCCTAACCCTAACCCTAACCCTAACCCTAACCCTAACCCTAACCCTAACCCTAACCCTAACCCTAACCCTAACCCTAACCCTAACCCTAACCCTAACCCTAACCCTAACCCTAACCCTAACCCTAACCCTAACCCTAACCCTAACCCTAACCCTAACCCTAACCCTAACCCTAACCCTAACCCTAACCCTAACCCTAACCCTAACCCTAACCCTAACCCTAACCCTAACCCTAACCCTAACCCTAACCCTAACCCTAACCCTAACCCTAACCCTAACCCTAACCCTAACCCTAACCCTAACCCTAACCCTAACCCTAACCCTAACCCTAACCCTAACCCTAACCCTAACCCTAACCCTAACCCTAACCCTAACCCTAACCCTAACCCTAACCCTAACCCTAACCCTAACCCTAACCCTAACCCTAACCCTAACCCTAACCCTAACCCTAACCCTAACCCTAACCCTAACCCTAACCCTAACCCTAACCCTAACCCTAACCCTAACCCTAACCCTAACCCTAACCCTAACCCTAACCCTAACCCTAACCCTAACCCTAACCCTAACCCTAACCCTAACCCTAACCCTAACCCTAACCCTAACCCTAACCCTAACCCTAACCCTAACCCTAACCCTAACCCTAACCCTAACCCTAACCCTAACCCTAACCCTAACCCTAACCCTAACCCTAACCCTAACCCTAACCCTAACCCTAACCCTAACCCTAACCCTAACCCTAACCCTAACCCTAACCCTAACCCTAACCCTAACCCTAACCCTAACCCTAACCCTAACCCTAACCCTAACCCTAACCCTAACCCTAACCCTAACCCTAACCCTAACCCTAACCCTAACCCTAACCCTAACCCTAACCCTAACCCTAACCCTAACCCTAACCCTAACCCTAACCCTAACCCTAACCCTAAACCCTAACCCTAAACCCTAAACCCTAAACCCTAACCCTAACCCTAACCCTAACCCTAACCCTAACCCTAACCCTAACCCTAACCCTAACCCTAACCCTAACCCTAACCCTAACCCTAACCCTAACCCTAACCCTAACCCTAACCCTAACCCTAACCCTAACCCTAACCCTAACCCTAACCCTAACCCTAACCCTAACCCTAACCCTAACCCTAACCCTAACCCTAACCCTAACCCTAACCCTAACCCTAACCCTAACCCTACGATTTTTTACCGGCGTCTCAAACCGCAGTGACTTAGGCCTTGGTGTGCTGTGAACCACCCAGTCATTTGAACCGTAAGGCTGGCAACGCAGCCTTGACCGCAAGCATCATACTGATTTGTTATTTGCCGGGGTCTTATTCGCCGGCGTCCTACACCGCAAGCACTGTGCAGGAAACCTCGCAGCTTTTTTCTAGTTTTTAGGCGTTTAGCCAATGAAAAACTGTGTTTTAAAAGTGACCGCTTTTGACGCCTGGATATTTTCGGCTAGCAGAAATGGGAATGATTTAGTCACATTGTGGCAGCAAAACGTACTCTTGCATGACACGGAATTTGCCTGAATTAAATTATCGGGTTCGTAAAATTGTAACAACTAACCAAATTCGTTCTCGAGTTTTAGTTTTAAGTGGTAGTGGAACTATTAAGTCGGGTGTAACACATGCAACAAAAACAACTTGACTAACCTACCGAATTCCAATGTGAGAAAAAACTATACTTAATTAATGTTAATCCACATAATCGACAATCACTAAAACGAATATAGGTTTTCCTCCTACTAAATCAAACCAGCTAATAAATTATCAAAGTGGAAAATACACAGAAAGGTATTAAAATTACCTGATCCCTATGGTCACCGGATTGTCTTCTGTTTCTAACTCTCCTTACCTCCGCCTAATAGTACATGATACTTATAATGGTTTCATTTATTTGGAGCTATGTACGAGCTTCAATTACATTCATATCGGGAACATCGCTAGGTAGCATCTTCGTTTATCCGCACATAAAGACGCAGTCTAATTTGGACCGCAACCGTTTGAAAACGGCGCCCGTGAATAATGCGCCGACCATTGTCGTACACCGCAAGTGCAGTATGCGCCTGGCTTTCGCAATTCATTTGCGACTCTCTCTACCTCTCTAATTAATAAAAAAAAATACTATTTTTCTTATAGTCTCGCCACCACCAACCACTCCAAGGTAGCGAAGTAGCGAATACAAAATAATATTTTTCATTTATTTGGTCAGCGTGTTTGATGAGTTTAGATAGATTGATTGATTGGTGTTTTACGCCGCGCTCAAGATTATTTCACTTATATGGGGCGTTTTATTGTGGGAGGAAACCGGGCTCTATGCCCGGAGGAAACCCACGACCTTCCGGTGGTAACTGGCATAGGTCGTTCGAGTGAAAACCCGGTCAGAAAATTTTCCGATTTTTTGGGAACTGAGTGGCTTGTTTTGGCTATTTTTCCGCATTTCTATACCCAAAAACTCATAAATCTGAACGACCTGGTTCGAGGTGTTATAGGTCATGAAAATATTCACAAAATCTAAGTCATTTTGTGTATCATGTACACAAAGAAAAAAGTTAAGCACCCCCCGGAAAGTCTGCACCGACCGATAAAAGTATCGGTGTAGGGAGATTGTTGTCAAACTGATGTTGCAGAAACGATTGTGGTCATAAAGGGCAACATTCTGGCGATAAGAAATCAGCATTAATGGCAATAAGCCATACAATTTATTCAGGATATCGTTAGCCAAATCCAAAGTGTATTTTAACAAAATAAAAAGCTGGATGGTTAGAGTACCCACCATTCCGCCCACCATTCGTTCGAGTGAAACCCCAATCAGAAAATGAATCCGATTATTTGAGTGAGTGAGTGAGTGAGTGAGTGAGTGAGTGAGTGAGTGATTTGGGTTTTACGTCCTGCTCAACAGTATTTCAGTTATATGAAGACGTTGTCTCCTTGTTGCAGGGCGGATTTCCACCGCTCTTTTAGGTGCTGCCTCACCGAGACGACTTGACGAAGACAACCAGCAAGCCCACCGACCAAGTCACAGTATACTGACACCGGGCCAACCAGTCGCTGCTCTAACTCCTATTGCTGAGCGTCAAGCGAAGCAGCAACAGCTACCACTGTTTAAGTCTATGGTCTGACTCGACCCAGGCTTGAACCCGGATCTCCCAGGCCTGAAGCGGACGCCGATTATTTGAACTGAGTGGGATTCGAACACAGGTGCTGCAACGTCAAAAATTCAAAGATCGTTGCAAGAACGTTTTGTATGAGAAGTTTCGTCAAAATATATTGATATTAAGGACTTCAAAAACGCACCAAGGCCATGCAACTTGAGATACAGTATTATGGCATTCTACATTTATAGATCCGTTGAGGAACATTGTGCTCCGTAAGTTTCCTCAATATCTTTAAAACAGTTCTTCAGTTATCTACGTTTGAAAATAAGGAATTCTGTCTTGTAAAGTCACACATGGATAGAAAGTTGCAAAAACATTATGCACAAAATCCATTTCATAGTTCTTGGGTTATCAGCGTATAAAATAAAGCGTTACGAACGGACGGACGGACCTACACACCCTCTTAGACGCATTTAAAATAAGATTCTATTTCTGGCATTTTAAGCATATCTAGTGATGAAGTTTGTGTTTGGCCAGTTGCACATCCTAGCTTCGTGACCGAAACAACCCAGAATTTCCCTTCGCTGGCTCGTAAGACATTCTCTGATAGATAAATTTACATTATCACATCCATCTATCATCCGAAACATCAGCGATCCATCTATCAGAAAAAAATGTACCACCAAATTTTGCAACTGAGAGAGTGGATTTACACGCCGTTCGAAAACAAGGATAGGCTACATGTTTCCAGAATCACAAATCTTTAATTTATTGTATGAGCTAATGTTGTTTATCTAATGTATTTCTGAAAATTTTTATGATTGTTTAATGATTTTTAATTGTGTTCAAGTGAATAGTTTATTGCACAGCGGCTCCTTTTACCTAACATCAGTGTGATTTCCGGATGCTTTCGCTAAGGTCCGCGCCTATATCTTCCTTGCAGGAACGATTTTTCGCACTCAATAATAATCAAGACATTAAGATCGGGGGGATAAAGAAACACTGTGTGTCCAATGACTTTTATTTCTATTTCGGAATAAAAATCTGGAGGTGAATATGTGTGGCCAAAATGTTACGTTCGGCTACCGTATCCACGACTTAACTTAATTCGTATAAAACACTTTAATTGTTTTGAAGAAGTGCGTTCGAAGACGGTCGACATAATATGTTGTTACATTATCGGGCAAGTGTAAGTACATTATCGGTTAAAATAGCATTTACTACATTATCGTTAAAAATTGATACAGTATCGGTTAGAAAAGTGTTTACTACATTGTCGGTTACAAATTACTACATAATCGGTTGAAAAAGTTATTACATTTTCGGGTGTTTTTACTACATTATCGGTTGGTGATACACTATCGGTCAAAATGTGATACAATATCGGTTGGGTACTACATTATCGGAGATTGTTACATTATCGGTTGCAACATCACCGGTCATACGCTGTGTGGATTACCCTTATTCCAACGTCAACCATTTAGTTTTTCGATGACCTTCAAAGACTCTTGCTGTCGGGACAATCAGAATTTGTAATAAAAAATGTTAATTAAGGGAGTTTATACAAATTTAAGCTGATTAAAAAAGTTTGTAAAACATTGTTTTCAAACCGGTCCTGATCACAACAGACATAATTATAAAAGACAGAGGTTGTAACACGACGTTGGTCGACACCCAAATACTCCAGGTTATATACAAGGACGCAGGATCAGTCGAATGGTTGGTGTTGAACAACATAATGATGTTCACGACAGAATGGGGAATGATGTTTAGAAAAACATGTAAAGAGGATATCAAAACAAAGCGTATGTGTTTCTTTACGCTACGCCCTGGGTTATTTGGAAGAGGTGGTAGGTTCTTGACGAGTGAGTCTGCCTGGTCTTTCACCATCCGCCGTTTTTCGCGGGCAAATAGAACAACTTTCAAAAAAAGTAAGAAAGAGAATCCTGAGTAAGGCAGGAAATTTCCAAATACAGAAATATGTATGAACCAAGTTGGTAAGATTGTCCAGTCACATATAGGTAACAATGTCCGGTTGTTGGTCTTCGTTTGATAATCAGTGATAAGGTGACTTGAATTATGATCGACCGACGCTTGAAGGTTGACTATCCCTACACCAACACCCACGAGCGTAAACATCACTGGAAAAATCCAAGTTGCCAGGGTGCCAGTGATAATCCACTTGCGATTTTGAAGAAGAAACCCAGGTTTTGAGGTTTCCAACCACCAACACCATGAAGAGTACGATATACAAACGTCACAAATCATCACACTGAGTATTTGTGTTGCTAACACTGTTACACAACCTTCTGGCGCCAAGTCCCCAAAACAGCCATTGATAAACGCTAAAGACAACGGCAGTAAAATGAGAGCCTCTTGAAGAGATGCCATTTGACTATTTATTGTGTGATACCTGAAGTCAAAGTTTTCGTCTCCAACAACACAACCAGCAATAGCAGTTATGTTTAACATTACACTTGCAATTATCATAAATGCAATAATCAGATTACTGAATATTACAGACGTATCTGATAGATTTTGAAACTCCATGATTTAGAAACGCTGTCGGAGACGCTAGTTGATCCCAACACAGAGATTAGGTTTTCTGCCTTGGCAACTCAACACATTTGACTTACCTACACTTAACTACAATATATGGCGAGATGCCGCGTTGAAAACAATGCCTTAAATGATTCCAGCAATACTGTGAACTATCATGGTCAAACACCCAAAACAAATATACGTCTTACTTTCTATTTAATTTCGGACAACTGAACTAGTTCGAGTCAATATACATTAAGGTCAATAAATTTGCCATTCTGATAGTAATGGATGACTAACTATATACTCCGTCTGTCCAAATAAACCATTCTGTGACTAATAGCATTGTCGTCAAATATGTATTTACATGGATCAATATAAATAGAAAAGAGAAGTTACTATAGTTGCGATCCCTTTTAACAATATTTGTTTTTCTCCAACCGCTTGTTCGTAACAGTCTGTTACGGTACATTCTTGTTGAACTCGCCGTCAAAGATTGCATTTCTCATTTTTATTTGTTTCATTTAAAGTGGCATGAGCTGCCAAAATGTTGATATTTTGACGTTAGAACAGAATGTTGAAATTATTGTCTATTTTTCTCAAGACGTATAATTCAGAAGCTTTTTAATGCTTCTAGTCTCGAAAATGAACGATAAAGTATTGTTTTGAACTAACTTTGGCTTAGAATGAATGAATGGTCGTCCCGGTTATTTAAATTTTGTTTACTTTTCGAACACGTTTTTGGTTCGTGCAGGCCACATACTGTCTGGATTTTTCTCATTCCAACGCCAATCATTTAGTTTCTCGATGGCCTTCAAAGCCTCTTACTGTCGTGCCGATCAGAAATTATGAAAAAAGTGTTAATTTTGACAACTCATGCCACTTTAATTAAGAAGCTTTTGGAAGCTGATTAAAATTTGTTATTTTTGCTATCGAACATGAGTAATTTGACGGATTTTTTTGTGTTTTCCTTTTCCGGTGATATAACGCTTTGGTTTCGCTAATTAAGAAGGCATTTTTAATCTCAAATGATACACATGTGGAACAATCCAAGGCTTAAACTTACATTTTTATAAGCTTCGATCGGAAATAGGAATTCTGTTTCCTTTGTATTTATTTAGCGTCAAATTCACTTTGCTTAAACAATCCGCCTAATGTTTAAGCAATAAATAATATTAACAATCCACGATCAGCTTTGAAAGTTGTTTTCCCATTATTTAATTCATCGTTATAAAGTTTACCCAACCGATGGTTTAATGTTGGTAATTATTGGACTAATTGTGTAGTACTGTACGAGTGAAATATTGTTGGTAAATGGTTAACCCACTGTTCTACAATGGTCACACTAGAAACCGCTTTCTCCCTTCTTTTATTAAAGGTATGCATTAAGTCAGTTTGGCCATTGTTCTCATTTTGACATACTAACTGGTCACAGAGGTATTATTTCCAATAAATTCTCCTTCTTTGGTGCTGTTAAATTATTGAACACCTCTAATGGACGGTTCGACAACAAATACAAACCCCCGCTGAGTTGTATTGTTCTGTGTCCTCATGCCACTCTTCTGTCTTTTCCCTTTCCCTCTCCTTTAATGTTACTATCCGATGACTATCCCACCGTAGAGTGAGTGATTTGGGTTCTACGTCCTGCTTAACAGTATTTCAGTCATATGAAGACGTTGTCTCACTTGTGGCAGGGCACATTTCCACTGCTCTTTTATTTGGTGCTGCCTCACCGAGACGACTTGCCGAAGACACCCAGCAAGCCCCCACACCCAGTCACATTATACTAACACCGGGCCAACCAGTCGCTACTCTAACTCCTATTGCTGAGCGCCAAGCGAAGCAGCAGCAGCTCCCACTGTTAAAGTCTCTGGTCTGACTTGACCCAGGCTTGAACCCAAAGCGGACGCTCTACCAACTGAGCTACCGGGGCTGGTCCCACCGTAGACGGCGATTATGACAAACGTTAGCCCAACTGTGGGTGATCAAGACTTAGCTGTATATAAATTAACTGAAGTTGCCGTTCTATAACCAACGGTTAACCAAGTACAAGTACAGCCAACCATAAACCAGCTAGGATATGGCTAACCATGTCAGCTAGTTACTTACGTTTGACCAGCGTTGGTAGACTTCCGAATGACCCACCATGGTAACCGTGACCCAGCAAAGGCTTAACATAGACCCATCCATTCACTAACTTCAACTTGATGCACCTTGATCAAACACAACCTTGCCAAACGAAATCCAACGTTGGTCCACTTTTTGGTAAAACTACAATGGGCGATTAAATTGACCAACTCTGCCAACGTAGGTTCAACGTTCAATCGACACTGGTAAGTTGATTGTGACCATTAACCAACCATGTCGACCATATTCTGATATTGGTCCAATCTGTTTCTGCCCTTTTGTCATTCCGAATAACTCAAAATCTATGCATACACTAAATAAAATTTAGCACACCTCATTGTCAGCCAATTCCAGTCAAATTTAAGAATTTTCAGCCAGATAACTTCGATAAACAATAGAGCAAGAGATCCCTTAAAGGGATCTTAACGCCCGCGTTCATCTATTCATATTAAAGATTGTTACAGCAATAACTGGATATAGGAATTGGGGCCTACATAAAAAAATCTTATTCCAGAGAGATAACTATTGTTGAGGAAAATTAAATTGTGAATTACAAAGTAAGCTCCCCTTGAAATTTTGGTTGAAAACAACATTGCCACCTGGTAGCCATCTTCAATATACTAATGGAATGATAATGTACAGTGCACAGCTAGAACTTAGGGGGATGATGTGTGTCATGTTTGGTTAAGATCAGGTCAGTAGTTTTCTTGGAATAATGATAATAAATTTCATTTTCAAATTTGGTTAAAAAAACAACATTGCTTCTTGGCGGCCATATTTAATAAGCAAATGAGATAAAAAATAATGTAGGGTGCATAACTAGATCATAAGGAGATAATGTAGGCCAAGTTTGGTCAAAATCAGACCAGTAGTTTTCTTGGAATAAAAGTAACAATTAAAAAAAAATTCCTTCCTCCTGGCGGCCATATTGAATATGCAAATGAGATGAAAATGAACGGTGCATAACAAGACCATAGGGTGATAATGTATGTTGAGTTTGATTAATGTCAGGTAGTTTTCTTGGAATAAAGATAAAGAAAAACAACATCACCCCCTGGCGGCCATATTGAATATGCGAATGAGATGAAAATGTACAGTACACAACAGGGCTATAGGGAGGTAATGTGAGCCAAGTTTGGTGAAAATCGGACTGGTAGTTTTCTTGGAAAAAAGTAACATATTGAATCTGGAAATGAGATGAAAATGTACGGTGCACAACTAGACCATAGGGTGATGTATGTTGAGTTTGATTGAGATTGGACTGATAGTTTTCTGGAATAAAGGTAACAAGCGAAAAAAAAATTGCAATAAACGTAAAAAAAAACAACATCGCCCCCTGGCGGCCATATTTTATATGCAAATGAGATTAAAATGTACGGTGCACAACAAGACCATAGGGTGATGATGTATGTTAAGTTTGATTAAGATTGGACAGGTAGTTTTCTTGGAATAAAGGTAACACAGAAAAACAATGTCGCCCCCTGGTGGCCATATTGAATATGCAAATGAGATGAAAATAACAAGACTATATGGAGATAATGTGAGCCAAGTTTGGTGAAAATCGGACAAGTAGTTTCCTTGGAATAAAGGTAACAAAAAAAACAATATCGCCCCTTGGTGGCCATATTGATTGATTGATTGATTGATTAGAGTTTAACGCCGCGCTCAAGATTATTTCACTTATACGGCGGCGAAAAGAAATTAAATCATCATACATTTATTAACATCAAAAATACATTGAAACTGAAAAATGACAGAAACAGAAATACTAACAAGAGTTTCGGGAAACCCAAAATACGCCCGGAAAGGCACAGTAACTGCGGCCATACCAAAACAAATCCTTCCATATTTATTTGAATTTAATTTTCAAAATTCAGAGGAAGGAGGTTGAAGCTTGGTAAAAGGTGATGTAATGTCAACAAAATGAAATCTTACCACTAAAACCTTTAAAAATCATCTGTTTCAAATTTAAAATGGGCTATTTGGATCAAAGATTATTAACAAGATTTGTACTCGGTCTCGCTGCTGTTAAATCATGATGTTAAACATTGCTTTTTGTCAATATAGTTTGGACTAAAATGTTTCAATTTTTTAGAAGAGTAGTTAATAATTTACTAATCATACTTAAACAAATGCAATTAATTGGCAATTTTGCAGCTCACACCAATTCAAGTAGATTTGAAAATTTTTCTCATAATATCATTTTTCTATATTATTTGGCTACAAAAAAAAAAGAACAGTTCAGCATGGCATGGGTCAAACATTAATACAAAGCCTACATTTAGGCCATGTGGTAGACCATAAAACCATAAAACCTTCAACACTTGTGATAAGATACTTAGAGCTTCAGAGTATGTTTAGATAGAGTACATGTAAGTAAATAGAACAAGGCTGGGTTACTTATCTCTATGTCTGTAGATAAAACTTTAATCCTTCTATGTATTTTTCATTTGATTAAAACGTTATAAATTGATTTAAGAATAGTTTTAATCAATTTAGAAACATTATTGCAATTTGAAAAAATCCTTTTTTGATGAGAATCGGAAAAGTAGAAGCCATTTTATAATTTAAAGGTTATTTTCATGAAAATAAAAGTAAGAATAAAAGGGAATGTACATAATCCAATAATTAGCAATAGTTGATATCATGAACAATTTTTTTTACACTTTGTCTGTTAATATGGTATGTAACATGAAAGATTTGAAAACATTGGATCATATTTGTTAAAGTTACGGAGAGAAAAAGTAAATATTACATAACCGAATATGGCTGCCATATTACGCAATGTATGCTGTCAAAAATAGTTCGCGACACACCTTCCACCCATAAGGTATATACTCAGAAAAGATTGTGCAGATGGAATCAAAACTTTGGAAGTTATGGAGCGGAAGGGAATATTACATAATCCAATATAACTCCCATATTATGTAACCAGTGATGTTAAAAATAGTCTGTGACACACCTTCTACCCATAAGGTATATACTCTAAAAAAATTGTGCAGATGGAATCAAAACTTTAGAAGTTATGGAGCGGAAGGGACAGCGGACGCCGGACAGCCGGACAGCCGGACTGCCGGACTGCCGGACGGACGGAGATGATACCATAATACAGCCCGCTTTTCAAGCCGGGCGTATAAAAACTGGTAAAACACTGTGGAAATCATTTTCGGAGATTAAAAACAAGAAATATCACAATTACCTCCAATGGAGCAACAATAAACAATTTATATAAATAACATTTTTTATAATATACAAATTTGTAAATATGTTCAGATAGAGTGTAATTTTAACAAATAGGTTTATACCATAATGATTAAAAATTTGACCCAGGTTTTAGTCGCCTTTTACGATCAAGCTTGCCTGGGAGCTGTGGGCCAATTCTTATCCCCCGGAACCCACACGGGGACCCAAGGATTAGTCGCCTCTTACGATCAAGCACCTTGGGAAGGCTGAGGGTCTATTCTTATCTCCCCGGAACCCACACGGGGGGGTGGCCATATTGAATATGCAAATGAAAATAAAAATGTACGGTGCACAACTAGACCGTAGGGTGATGATGTATGTTGAGTTTGATTAAGATTGGACTGATAGTTTTCTTGAAATAAAGGTAAAAAGCGAAAGTTTTCTTGCACTAAACGTATCAAAGAAAAACAACATCGGCCCCTGGCGGCCATATTGATTATGCAAATGAGATGAAAATGCACGGTGCACAACTAGACCATAGGGTGGTGATGTATGTTAAGTTTGATTAAGATTGGAAAGGTAGTTTTCTCGAAATAAAGGTAACAAAGAAAAACAACATCGTCCATTGGCGGCCATATTGAATATGCAAATGAGATGAAAATGTACGATGCACAATTAGACCATATGGAGATAATGGTCTGGTGAAAATTGGACAAGTAGTTTTCTTGGAATAAAGGTAACAAAAAGAAAAACAATATCGCCCCCTCGTGGCCACATTGAATATGCAAATGAGATGAAAACGTACAGTGCACAACTAGACCATAGGGTGATAATGTATGTTAAGTTTGATTAAGATTGGACAGGTTGTTTTCTTGAAATAAAGGTAACAAAGAAAAACAACATCGTCCCCTGGCGGCCATATTGAATATGCAAATGAGATGAAAATGTACGATGCACAACAAGACTATATGGAGATAATGGTCTGGTGAAAATTGGACAAGTAGTTTTCTTGGAATAAAGGTAACAAAAAGAAAAACAATATCGCTCCCTCGTGGCCACATTGAATATGCAAATGAGATGAAAACGTACAGTGCACAACTAGACCATAGGGTGATGATGTATGTTAAGTTTGATTAAGATTGGACTGGTAGTTTTCTTGGAATAAAGGTATCAAGCAAAAAGTTAACGGACGGACGACGGACCACGGACCACGGAAAAGCGATTTGAATAGCCCTCCATCAGAATGATGGCGGGCTAAAAAAGAAAATTCACGTAGAAAAGAATTATGCCATACAAAGTTTGACATACACATTAGTACCATATGTTTATTAAAGTAAATGTTTGCTTTGGGCTAAACCTCATTATCAAACCATTTATCTCGTTCATACAATTTTCGATCTTTTATCATACGAAAAAATAAGGAGACTTTAACCAAGGTATTTATCCGATCTGGTTACTCTTTTCTGCTGAAACGCTTTGTGGCAGTGTTTGGGCTTTCAGGGGTTGAAAGATAATGGGATCTTTTTGTACACTGCAAAACAGATTCGATGAACCCTCAAAATTAGTCTGCTGAATTAGTTGAGCCTATGTATTGCCAGGAAAGTATGTAACAAAGCGACCTGCTCAGTAAATAAGCTAAAAATATAAAGTAATAATATTTTTCCAACGCAATGGGGATCAATTTAATATGACACAACTGGAACACTTTACGCTCGAGTGTTTTTGTTTCGCAAGCTTACATGGGAATTGTTCTCATCATCATATATTATAGGATCATCTGATGATTACATCAACACATATAACGCAGCTCTGCTAAATCTATTTGATGTTAACCGAATTAATGATATCAAGACTAATAAAACCACACAGATTATTGACAATTTGGACAAAACTGTCTTAAAATTACAACACTGCATGAAAGAGATCTCAGCCAAAAATATAAAAATAATCAGTGAAGTTGCCTGTGCACGTGAAAACCCGTAAAGCGAAATTAGCTGCCAAATATAAGGAACATTTCATTTAACAAAATTAGTAAATTGTGCGTCATTTTTATCAAGAAGTACAAAATAAGGCAGATTTATAAAATTTACACGTACATCCCGGTTATTCAAAGCGCGTATTACCAGCAGAAGGTCGTGGATTTCCTCCGGGCACAGGGCCCGGTTTCCTCACACAATAAAACTGGCAACGCCGCCATATAAGTGAAATAATCTTGAGCGCAGCGTAAACACCAAACAATCAATCAATTAAAAGCGCGTATGTTTGCCCTGAGCTGCAACTGTAAAACTTATACCAACACGGTTTGTTAATGAGCTGTAAAGCTAATGCAGTTTACAACATACTACCGACGTTTGTTGTTAAAGTGACACGAACTGCTGACAATTTTCATTGTTAAGAAAGGTTCAACATTTGAAGTAACTTGATAAAAAAACTACAGGATTCACGTTAAGAAAACTTCAGCATTTTAAAGTACCTTGAAAAAACTTAAGGATTGACGTTGAAATAGGAACATTTGGTATAGTTTATAACCGGTTATAACCGAAGTTTGTACGAGTTCGTTTTGGGGGGTTTCGTTGCATAAACATTTCACAACAAATAAGCAAAGAATAAAATATTTACCACTGCATTCCGATAGCATAGACCACGAAGAAGGAGTTTGTCAAACTTACGCCGCTGTAAAGTGACTAAAGATATATGATTGAAGTATTTCTACGACGCCCCGCACAGTTTAACTGGTCGTTTAAATGTTGTACTATGGCGGTTACGTCAGGTTGAAAGCCAGTGGACTTCGAAACAAATATGGACTGCATAAGGGAAAGTTTACCACTTTACAGCGGCGTAAGTTTGACAAACTCCTTCTTCGTGGTCTATACTATCGGAATGCAGTGGTAAATATTTTATTCTTTGCTTACTTGTTGTGAAATTTGCGCCGCCGATATTTTCGGCGGGTCTCCTTAACATATATCCCTTTTTTACTATGGAAGTGATCTTGGCTATGACGAACACGGAAAAAAAAAATTCGGCAGAGCCAAGATTTCTCGGCTAGGATTGACGTTGAAATAGGAACATTTGGTATAGTCTATAACCGGTAATAACCGAAGTTTGTACGAGTTCGTTTTGGGGGGTTTCGTTGCATAAACAAATAACCCAAAGGAACTGAAACGGAAAATCTTATCTTGTACTTTAATATTGATAGAATTGAACCATTTTGTATCAACGAACTTGACCCTATATTTGGCAGCTCATGAAGCTTTAAGGTTGTACCAGCATCCGCTTGGCCACGTCAATTCAACAGTGCTGTGTAGCCAGGTTGAAGAAGTTAAACGGATAAAAGACCGGAGGCACAGTGATCTCAGTCTCAGGCCTTACCTTGAAGAGACCAGCTTATTACAGCCCGTGTTGCGATACGCTCGAGTGTACATTTTATGGTGGCTGATTTGTGCCATTTCGCGTTCTCGCTTTTTCGCTTCGAGAATTAGGAGGCGAAAACACGAGAATACGAGATTTAACTAAAATCTCGCCGCGAGAATGCGAAAACGCGACAATGAAATATAATCTCGCCGCGAGAATGCGAAAACACGACAAAATATATAATCTCGCCGCGAGAATGCGAAAACTCGAGAATTAACCAAAAGTGCTTTATTTGTGCCATTTCGCGTTCTCGCATTCTCGCAGCGAAAACTCGACATAAATTTAAAATCTCGCCGCGAGAATGCGAGAATGCGAGAAAAATAAAATCTCGCCGCGAGAACACGAAAACTAGTCAAAAGTGCTCGTTTTGTGCCATTCATTCTCGCGGCGAAAACTCGAAATAATTCTAAATCTCGCCGCGAGAACGAGATTATAAACTTACTTTCGTTTTCTTATTCTCGCCGAGAAAACGAAAGTGGAGAGAGCGGAAGTAATCTGCTGGCATGCGTATTATGTCAATAATATAATGAACCGATTACATCTAACAGATTAACTTCCCATCACTGACAACTAGGAACCGTCATATTATTCAGATGAATGAACTAAATTAAAACTCCTTGCAGCTTATTTCCCACGCGATATAAGTGAAATAATCTTGAGCGCGGCGTAAAACACCAAACAATCAATCAATCAATCAATCCATGCCCAGGGGCATATTTATTGGGTGTATAATCATTTACATATTCTTACATTATAGATTAACAACGGTTAGGCTATATTTACAAACTGTACAAACATTTATCTTGTAAGAGTTGTCAGTGGGCCGATTTCTTATATTAGAAAGCCTGCAAGATACATTGTTTCAAAAAACCAAAGTAAAGGTCACCTATTTTTAGACTGTTAGCATGGCGACACTGTATTGACTGTGGCGTGCACAGATTTATATATAATCATAAAACCCGATATTCAAAGACCGGTGGGATAGAATGGTCAGAGGGGGGAGGGGATAATAAAAACATTCCCACACATATATCGTCAATTTCGAAAACGAAAGCAGACCGTTCAGGCGGAAGTGTAGACAGTATACGCGCAAGCGTGCAAGCCGTTTGCAAGTTACTTTCGTTTTCTTGTTTTCGCGTTCTCGCGGCGAGATCATAGTGGCACAAATAAAGCAGTGGCACAAAAAGAGCGCTATTTCCTTATTTCTTGTTTTCGCATTCTCGCATTCTCGCGGCGAGATTTTAAATTTATGTCGAGTTTTCGCGGCGAGAACGCGAGAACGCGAAATGGCACAAATAAAGCACTTTTTGCTAATTCTCGAGTTTTCGCATTCTCGCGGCGACATTATATATTTTGTCGTGTTTTCGCATTCTCGCGGCGAGATTATATTTCATTGTCGCTTTTTCGCAATCTCGCGGCGAGATTTTAGTTAAATCTCGTATTATCGTGTTTTCGCCTCCTAATTCTCGAAGCGAAAAAGCGAGAACGCGAAATGGCACAAATCAGCCACCATAACATTTAGACTTTAATGTGCAGATTCTTTACATCCACCGCCTGCCTGACTCCATATGCCCGGGATACATTCGACCAGAATATGTCCGTGACGTAATTAAGCAAGCAGTCTATTTAATAACCGTTTTGTTCCACATTAACGTAAGACCTTTCTTTATTCAAAAAGGGACAACCGTTGTATTAAAATTACGTTGTGGTAAACGAATTTGTGTTTCCTGAATAAGCTAATATTACCAGTGTCCAGTATGCTAATTTTCAGCTGGGTTTCAAACTTAACTTATAATAATGTCTTTATTACACTATACTTAACTTGTAAAATCATTATTACATCATGCTTAACTTGTAAAATCTGTATTACATCAAACTTAAATTATAAAAATCTTTATTACATCAAACTTAAATTATAAAATCTTTATTACATCAAACTTAAATAATAAAATCTCGATTACATCAAATTTACCCTATAACATCTTTATTATATCAAACTTAACTTATAAAACCCTGAAAATCTCTAAAAGTGTCAAAAATATATACGTTTAATTAGTTAGTGTCTTTTACAAAAATGTATACGATTACACGTTTGTGTCTCGTGAAATAACGGAGATATAACAGAAGGATGCAGGCATTCACGAGTCCACGTTTGTGTCTCCAGAAATAACGGAGATATAGCAAAAGGATACAGGCACTCAAGGTTAACGGACTGCATGCCAAGTTAATAAAATAAGTGCATATATACATGTATTTTAGTGGTTCTTCGTTAACAAGTGAATATTTTGATTTTGAAACAAATTATATAAATTACCCGTTACATCGTGGCAGTTCTATGAACACAAAAAATTTAGGTTGACCGAGTAAGTTTTGAACATATTGTTTTCAACCCCTTTTTAACTGTAACAGACATCACTATCAGACATATTGGTTGCAACACCACATTAGTGGAAACCAAAACACCCCAGATAATGTACATAGATGATGGATTAATCCAATGGTTGGTGTTGAACAACATCATGAGATTCACAACAGAATGGGGGACCAAACCTAAACAAATGAAAATCGTCGATAAAGATATAAGCCGTATATTTTTTTTAACGTTTGCTCTGAAGCTCACACTAACAGATGGATTATTTTTGTTGACTGATTCGCTTTGGTCCTTTACAGCTCTCTGTTTTTCTCTGACCATCAGAAGAACTTTTACAAACCGCAGAACCGAGAACCCAGAGTACGGTAAAAATACTCCAAATACAGAAATGTAAGATAACCAGGCCGGTAGAGCTGTCCATTCGCAGAATGTCCCTGTTGATTTGTTTCCGTACTTTGTTTCAGGATCTATGATAGCATGAAGGTGGCTGGTGGTATTGCGTGCCGTCCACTCTTCGCCGTAATCTATTCCGACACCAATTGCCACCGATACAAACAAAATCGGTATCATCCAACATGCAACCATCCCTGTTATGACCCACTTACGGTATTGTTGATAGAATCCCGGTCTTGAAATTTCAAACCACTAACATGAATATGAATATGTGAGGAAAACGTCACATATTATCAAACTGAGCAGTTGAATACCTGATATTTTAACACAGCTTTCTGGAGTCAGCTCCCGAAAACAACCATTTATAACGGCCAAACTTAATGGCAGCAAAATTAAGGCAACTTGAACAGTTGCTATTTGGCTGTTTATCGTGAGATATTTGGCATCAATGTTTTCCTCGCCAAAGGCACAGCCAGCGATTGCGACTGTGTTTGTTATTATACTTACAGCTATAAATAAAGCCGTTATCCCATTGCAGATAAGTAAAGAACTATCTGATAAGTCTCCCACTTCCATCATCTACGTACCCTCCAAGGGCACATTAGCAGACAGCAGTTGATCGCAATCCAATAAAGCACTGAAACATTCACAGTCAAATATTAACACTGGACATACATTTCGGGGCAATCTTCAGGAGACCTTAAGGGTAAAGTTCTTTTACCCCACACCGCTAATATCTCTGAAGGCGTAACAGTCACATAGCCAGCTTCGTGTGATTAAGTTTAGTCTTATGATTCCGTACGAGTACACGTTATCTAGTACAGTTCCAATACAGCAAGGAAGTGATTATCACCTGGGATACCAACAGCAATATACACATCCTTAATAACTTACGGCCCATTAACCATCCTCGCCCCGAGTCAACAAACTCTTTCAAACAATTTCTGTTGAGTGTATGACGAGTTTGTATGAGTTTGTCCTGGCTGCGTTTCAGTTATTGTTGGCACAGGGAAATTATATCTCTATGGAGTAGATTCGTGTTACCTCCCTAAATAAGACAAGGCGATGCTTAACGTCAAGCGAATAGGTCAAGCAATGATGTTTTTGCTACATCTCAATGAAATGTTACCAAATGCGTAAAAACCACATCGGCTTCTGTTAGGTAATAGAGAAATACCGAGGCAGCAGGTATTCCATCAAAATAATTATTATTGTTTCTGGAATAGCCGCTGACAAGGTGTTTCTCTGGCGTAAACAATTTGGACTTGCTTGGGTTTCTCATCCACTTCCTTTATTGGTTTTATACAAATGCAGTAATATATCATGTTTACAGTTGTGCATTCAACGTCTGGTACATTCGAGTAAAACAATACCCTTTTTTCTCAGCATGGTCTCTAGTTTGAGGATGGAAATATTATTTCTCAGAGCAGATTGTAATTTGAGTTAATGAAGTATGCTGTAATATCGCGTCTTAAATAAAGCTTCCCTTAATTGGGCGACTTTCTTAAGAAATAATGTCTTGTTGGATTGATTGATTGACTGATTGATTGTTTTAAGCCGCGCTCAAGATAATTTCACTTATATGGCGGCGTTGCCAGTTTTATTGTGGGAGGAAACCGGGCTCTATGCCCGGAGGAAACCCACGACCTTCCGGTGGTAACTGGGAACCATCCCACATAGGACGTTCGAGTGAAAACCCACTCAGTGTCTTGTTGGTGTGTGACATCACAACTATCGTTTACGGGCGGTTATGTAAGGCGGACAGAAAGTATTTAGCACAGAAAACCATGCGCTGTAATGGCTAGTTTAAAGACACCCATGACAAAGATAGACCCCATGTATACCTACAATACAGCCTGTTTCGAATCTCTTCATCATGCTTCAGGTCTATCAGTCTAACAACGGATAAATGGAAAGAAATCTCTCTTGAACATTTGCAAGCCAGAAAGCATGCACTCTTGGTGGAACAAGAAAAATCATATGCGTAATATGTAATATGCCATTCCTTGTCCTGCCGAAGTTAATAAACCCTATTCACTATCTTCATAATATAGTAAATACATTAAAGTGGCATGAGCTGCCAAAGTTCAGACTATTTCCTTAAATTCTGACTGTGACCTTGAAAACTGAAGAATTGCCGTTGAAAAAAATGACACCGCTAAAGCCAGTTACCCACACGAACCGAACCTGTGTACTAATAATGAACAAACTTCAAATAGCCAGAGTACATGTTCGAATTTTGGTGCTCATAAAAACTATTGTAACGTACATTTTCAAGATGAGCATTAGACTTCCTACTTCGTATTTCTACTATCCAATTATAAACGAATTTTCCACATTTATGGCAGTTTATGCCTGTGAACTGCTGGCCGTTCAGATGATGACCATTTTATGCAAATAATAAAAATGCATTACCCCGGATAACCTTGCCATGGCCCATAGGATGAAAGCAAAAAAATGAAAATGCTAGCAAAAACTAACACTGACCTCACTCTTTCTCTCTTATCACAGAGTGTAGAATCTTACCAATTGTCGCTCTGTTGATAAAGGGAGACAAACTTGCTACTGTCTTGTAACTTGTAACAATCGGAACATCCTTCGGCTATCTTCGCTCCCTACCGGTCGGCTTTGACACGCCTCGGACACTCTGCGTTTTTCATACGGTAAATCACCGTATCACCGGGCTGAATAAAAATGGTGTCAAAAGTATATATCAAAATGCTTTACTTCAGACGAAAAAAGAAAATAAAAATAATTATTAATTTATTAAATGCTATATATTTTACGCAGACGCAGTTTGGGTGCATATCAGGAATCCTCCAAAGCTTCAATTATTTAACTGATCGAGGCTGAAAGTTAACAAATCGAGTGTTTCGGTCCCTTACATTATCACGGGGACACTCTTGTGTCGCCCTCAAGGAGGATTTGGGAATTGTACGCTTTACGGCTACCTATTTGGTCGCCACATTCAAAATGACCTGCAGTCTATCAGAGGGTATTTGACGCACGTAAGTTCCCGAAGTTTCAGAGTGTCACTCATATACACTGATCTGGTCTTCCAGTCAGATAACTGCAGAGTCGGACGTCTCTCCACCTCTGTAAGGAGATGTACACTGAACAGAACACATTGACTCCGTTCAGAAAATGGCCAATAAAATAAATAAATCATTTAAATCCAAAATATCCACAAAGAATGCTGTATGTAGTTTTGGAATGATATAACGAAGGAATATGAATAGAATGTTTATTCTTCTTTGAACAAGTTAATACATGTCTCATCACGGGACAGTAACAGGAGACGGAAACGGGCACATCAATGAAGATGTATCGCCTTGAAGTGGAAGAGGCGATCTCCGCGTGTCCACCGTCAAATTGACTTTCAGCGGCTCCTTGATTACATTTGCAGTTTTTGTATCGGTTGATTGCTTTCGCTTGACTGCTCTACACAACTGATCAAGAAGCGTTAAAATGTGATTACGGAAAAATAGCATGTACTTGAAATACTGACAGCCACTTAGATTTGCAAATGACGACCGTCCTATAATCTGTAGTGAGCTTCAGTCCAAATATCCCAGAGAGAAGCAATATTTTGACACCTCTTGTATATACACAGAAGAATCAACTGCTGGCCAAAGGTGGCCTGTAGAGGTCCCAACTAAAGTATCATTTAAGGGACCGAAACACTCTGTTTGTTAACTTCCAGGCTCGATCAGTTTTACAATTAAAGCATTGGAGGATTCCTGAAATGTACCGAAACTGCGTCTCTTCTTTGCGCTACACAACATGTGCTTTACCGGGCTAAATAGCATTTATAAAAAGTATCTTTCTAGATGATTTCAGCGTTTGATTAATTTACTGCAATTTTTATTTCGTTTTTTCGTCTGTAGTGAAGTATTTTGATGTATACTTTCCACTCCATTTGTATTCAACCTAAAAAAAAGCGTGTCCGAGGTGTGTCAAAGCCGACCGGTAGCGAGCGAAGATAGCCGAAAGGTGTTCCGACTGAGCTGACATAATTTACACATTTGATTTATGATAAAATTAGGAAAATCCATACAATATGTGCCCTGTACGAACCGAAGTAGTGCTCGAAAAACAAGCAAAATTTAAATAAACGAGACGAGCATTCATTTACTTAAAGCTCAATTAATTTGTACTTCCTAATTTATTTGAAACGGTGAAATATAAATATCTGGCAGCTTACGCCCCTTGTTGTTGAAACCATTGTTAAAATGATAATAACCGGGATGAACATTCTTTCATATTCGGATTAAGTTTTTCCGCTCTGCCATGCATTGCCAAAAGTGAGATCCGTAAAAACGTTCTATGTGTAATGTGTGCTTCTTCCGCTTGACCCCCCCCCCTCCCCCCCCCCACCCCCGACCCCGCATGACGTCAGCGATGTTGTATAGATTTCAGATTTGCAACTCTAGTTCGGGTTTTTTTACTGATGGTCGTATTTTGTCACATTGCAGACAAAAACCTGAACAAATGCAACTTTAAATACACACTCGCCGATAAAATCCAAAATACTGTTTTCTGAAACTGGAATAATCCATCACTGAAGGTAATTGGTTTCAGACCGTTGTTGTTATCTGGCTTCGGTTCTCCGTATGTTTTTACACACTCCTTAAGACATTTTAAACATAACTTCACATTCTAAAAGTAGCATGAGCTGCCAATTTCGGATTTTTCCTTCATAAATTCTGATTCTCAAGAGAATGTCAACGTTTGAAGTACCTTCAAAATATGGATTTACGATGAAATAATAATATTAGTACAGTCAGAGTAACCTGTACAAACTGAAGACGTGCTAATAACGGGTAACAATCGAATAGCGCATTATAGCCGGGATGTATTTTCAACGAGATTTTCATTATATTTGGCATCGCAGGCAGCTCCAATGTGTTATATGTTTGATTTTAGTGGTTTTACTTGTAGTAAGCTCGTGAAAATTGGTTTTCTTCACAATGGCGGCGATTCAGTCTTTAAAAAAAACCAAACCAAGTAATAAACTTCTTCGCCTATATTTTCCAGTTTAGACGACCGAGAATACGAATAGACGATCGTAGATACATTGTAGTAGATAGATCATAGAAATTCCATGTTCATTGAAAACTGCTGTTCTTTTTCTTGTTTTGTAAGTTTATTAACATGTTTGAGCGCTCATTCTAAGTTCAAGCACCTCAATTACTTCTGTATATGGCAAAATTCATTGGGAACAAAATATAAAGCCTAAATTGCTGGTTGTACATGAGCTTCATTTGAAGAAGATAATTACATCGGTGGATTTTATTCCATTAGTGGATGGGACACAGAGATTTTAGACTGTCCTACAAATAGCTAAAACACTCCAAAACAAGCGTTCGGAAAGCATCAAACTTTTTTCTGATGGATATGATAAAAAAAACATTTGAAACCCAAGCGTTGTGAGATACAGATAAAAGCGAAGACATTGTTATTGAATTTGGCAATCCTGGACATCAAATGTTCCGAAAGCGATGACTTGTATCCCAACTGTCAGAATATTTCATAACTCAAATTTCGCCAACGTCAGATTTTCTGATCTCCAAGTCAGCTCAGCAGTGAAATGTGATTTTGTTTTTCTCTAGGGAATATGGAAATTGGCTACACATTGAATTGGCTGAATCAGGAAGAGAATCAAGTTGGCTTAATGACCGCAAGTCAGGAACAAGAAGAACTAAATCTAACCCTACTGTTTAGGCATGTAAAATAAATCGATTGGAGGTTCTATCATGTTGAATAATACATACTTGAGAGGAAAAGAAAAAAATGATATTAGACTTGCTTTTTATAAAACAAGTGCGAAAGAAAATTGACCAAGCGTTTACTAATATGTGCTATAAATTTCAGCACCAAGGCTCATATTGGAGATTTAAAGATAGGGACGCACGCCGGATGCAATACAAATGTACACTCATTTTGATTCAGAATCAGAAATATGATTTTCTTACTGATTTGTATGGTGACTGGTTTGTGCATATTTTATATTCTCGCTTTCTGCTGATACCAATCTTGAAATATATGTTCAAATAATTTTATTAGCAACAAAACCCACCAAATTGTACTCATACTTTTGTTGGATTTTATCCGTTATTAGCACAAATCTTTTGCTCACAAGGGTCTTTGGCTTCGCCAATTTAAAATCAAGTCAAACGCTTTACTTTTCCCTTAGCTTACAATTGGAATTTGTTTTTAAAAGTCCGAAATATGGCTGCTCATGCCACTTAAATGTTATAGAACTAGTTGATATCTTCATACTAAAAATGCCTTTTCACTCAATCGCAGTATGTGGAAGAGTAGCCAGGTATACTCTCCGAAAGTTGGGTTGCCTCCAGGCAAATCGCCCGGTTTCCTACCACACCAAACCTAGTAACGCCACCATATGAATGAAATAATCTTGAACGTTGTGGAAAACATCAACCAGTCTGTGTTGCTTCTAATGGTAACCCATGTATTACATATCACATCTGGCGACGCCATTTTATGATCAATACCGAAACACCGGATTTGTAGCTACCAACAATACTAAATTAAGGATCATCTTCCCTTACTGACAAATGGGTTGCGGGTTCGAACCCCACTCAGTCCCAAAAACAAAAATTGGAAAATTTTCTGACTGGGTTTTCACTCGAACGACCTATGTCGGATGGTTGCCGGTTACCACCGGAAGGTCGTGGGTTTCCGCCGGGCATAGAGCCCGGTTTCCTCCCACAATAAAACTGACAATTTCGGCATATAAGTGAAATAATCTTGAGCGCGGCGTAAAACACCAAGCAATCAATCAATCTCTTACTGACAGGTTTTACAGTATATAAAATTTAATATAAGATACCGCAAATCGGATAAGAATTGTTCCAATACCATTTTCATTTTTACCGTATTTTTCATTTATTAGAGAGACAATTTCGGTCAGAACTAGTCAGGAAAGAAGAAAATCACAGGTGGACATTTGCGTTATAAACATGGACATCACAAAATTACATATTTTTAATCGGACACTGAATTCGCATGATAACTTACACCCCAAAGTCTTATGGCCACAAAGACGCATACAACACCACAAGCAGGACATAATTGATCTAACTGAAGTTGTCTACCTCTATGTAGACAGGAACTCGGACTCCAAAATGACTATTTTTTATGATGAAGGCCGTGTTTTGGATAAATTAAAATTGAAAAAATTCTGAGTGGATTTTTCAATGGATTGCCGTTTGTGAAATAGCTGCCAGGTACTCGCCGATGGTCGGGGGTTTCCTCTCCCCCTAAACCTGGCAACGCCGCCGTATAAGTGAAATAATATTGAAAGTCGCGTATAACATCAATCCATCATTGCATTCAAAAAGTCGGAGTAAACTGCCCTCATCTGAAAAGTAATTTGCGATCAGATTTAGACGGTGAAATAACGATATAACTTACTCAAATAAAATCAAAACGACATTCATAAATAATTTAGCTTTCTGTAAATTGAATATATCGTTTGACTGAGAAATAGCAAAACAGCGTTACGTCATCAATGGCGGTGACGTTTGAGATCGTGAATTCAGAGGAAGAATAATATTTACTAACGACCCTGTTCGTGAATTCCAGATATTGGTAGGTAGATTATTCATGAACGCGATTATGACCGTACCACACACTGCCTGCTCAGAAGGACAGTCTACTCCGGCTTTTGAGCCCTGACTCTGAAATACGGCCGTCAATATAAAAAATATAGTCATTTTGGAGTCGGAAACCCTGACTACCTCTTAGGCCATTTACACTTTAGTTTCCGTTGTTGGTTTTATAGAATCGTTAGTCGTTGTCCTTTCTTCTTCGTTCTCAATATCGCTATCACTGTGATCGCTATCATTACCATTATCGCTTGGCTGACCGTCGAGATCCGTGTCGGAAGAAAATGAATCCGAACTCATCTCCTGTGGTAAATGGCTATCTAATTGCATTGTCCCGGATGTACACGGCTCACTCTTTCTCCTCTTATTATTCGCTGATCTGAAATCCGAATGAGTCCGCCTGAACCGATCGTTGTCACTGTAACCACACAACTCTGAATGTATCGAGGAATCTAAAGCATAGTTTTGGAAACCGCCCCTGACAGGCTTGTCGTGGTAGGATACAGACTTAGGGAGAGAAGTTCCTGCTGCTCTGATATCTTCCATATCTTCCACCGCTTGTAGATGATTTTCCCATGAAATCGCTGAAAACAATAAGTAAAAAAATATTTAAAGGCACACTTGCCGCGAAAACCCAGAATACTGTTTACATAACAACAGTGGGTGGTTTTCTGTATTTTTCCCAGACAGAAGAAGCTAGGAACTTTCTTTTTTTTTACCAAAAATGAAAAGTTTTGGCATCATTTAGTATTTTTAATTTGAAATTGAAAATTAGATTTATCAAGTACCCGCAATGTAAACAAACCCCGAACCTGAACATTCACAAAAGCGCCCTAATGTTTCGAGTCGTGCGAGTGATCTAACGGCACAGTATAATTGTACGTACTTTATCTGAGAAATACAGACTGACGATCGGGTAAGAAAGATTCGAAAAGCCTACCGATGATTTTTTTAGTGCAAACCAGTGGTAAAAAGGCCTGAAATCCAACACTTAACTTAACCGACACCGATTGTTGTAATCAGGCTTCGATTCTTCGTTTGTTTTTCACTCCCATTTCTATATCCTAAATCGAACTGTTTAATTTTAGTGGATTTAGTTGTAGTAAGCTCATGTAAATTGGTTTTCTTAGCAAATGTGCAACAGGCTACGGCGGCAAGTGGGCCCCAAATCTCTCATATTTATCTGCATTTAGTTCAACTCGGTTTCAAGGGGCCTTGATTGTTCGTTAAATGACCATAACAGCAAAATTATAAGAGAGAGAGAAATTCTAAGAGTTTAGATGACAATGTATGTAGATCTTTTGTTGATGTAAAAAGGTTTTAATCATTTATCTCTATAAAACGAAGTTTTCAAAGGGATTATTTGAAGGAAAAGAACGTTATTATGTTGATATAAAACAGGTTCCCACAGTCGATTTTCATTAAAAATAATGCTGCATAATTTTAATTTAATAATGTTATTGGTAACATTGATGATTATTGGACCTTGGATAACTAATACACGTCTCTGATATTGAACCGCAATTTAAACTTTTGGCAAAAAATTATGCAGATAATTGGAGTAATCTCAAGTTAAACTTTTACAGCTTCGCAACAAACCTGGTCCAGCTAAAGGTATAATCCTCAAATTGATTAACCGGTCAAATTAAACTTGGTATACTCTTTTTCTTACAAGAAATAAAGCAAACTATCTTTGTTACTTGAGTTTGACGCGCCACAACAGATTCTTTCTGGACTATTTTCTGACATGAGCTGCCAACTTATTGAAATAGTTTCGTTTAAACAGAATGTGGAAATTATCGGCTAGTTTCCTCAAGACGTGCAATTCAGAAGCTTTTAAGAGCTACCGGTCTCGAGAATGTGCGTTATAGTACTAGGGGCTGTTTCTCGACACCGACGTAACTTTGAACCTGGTCGTAACGTCATGGCAACATTTACCTTCAACATTACGTTACGACCAGGCGTAAATGTGTTGAGAAACAGCCCCCTCTTTTTAACTAACTTAGGGTGGGTATAAATGAACGGTCGTCCCGGTTATTTAAATTGGTTTACTTTTCGGACACAATTTCGGTTCACAAAGGCCACAGACTGTATAGATTGTCCGCATTCCAACGTCAATCATTTAGTTTTTCGTTGACTTTCAAACCATCTTACTGACAAGCAGGGTTTATGGGTAAAAGTTCGAATGTTGGCAGCTCTTGTCACTTTAATGATCTTACCTGGTACAGGTTGAAATTCCTGCTCTTTACATCGGCAAAGACGTGTTGCGGAATGTAATATGCTTTTATAACCACGTCTGTAGCTTTTTGAAAACAGTCCGTAAATTAAAGGATTTAAAAGACCGGCTAACTTGTTACTGAAGAATGCATAGGAGATTGCCACAATGCTGATGTTAATACCACTCTGTTGCAAGGTCAGCATAATCTGGAAATAGTAAAAAACAACATTGAATCACGCCTTGAAAATTCTGGTGGTATTTAACAATCGTTCAGCTCACTTAACCGCAGATAAACCGTTAAAGCACAGCAATTCCTGACGGCTACGCACGTTAAGCTGTCTAAACTATTTTATGAAATATGTTCTATATTCGTACATGGTTCAAAACTTTGATCATTAACAAATTATTGAAGGGACTATTAGTTTGTTGAACAACAAATATGCATGATGTTTATATTAGTTGTTTTCGTGTTTTAATAGGGAAATGGAAGAAAAAGGAAAATCGATAAAGTGTACAACCTCTTGGTTTAAGATTTGACTAATTGATAACACCATGGCTATTGGAACGGCCAAGAGCCAACTATTGCGATGCATTTGTGGATTATTTCTTTAATCGCTATTGAATGTGATTAATTTGATTACACGATATATGAGACATGCAGTGTATGGTGATATCGGAATAAAAGTGGGCCATATTGGAGAACTGGGTCGAAAATCGTGTACGAATACTTACCAAAACTGGACACCATGTAAAATAAAATAGACCTGTCACTGCTAGTGTCATCCAACTATATTCAAAAACACATTTCCTCTCTATTTGTAACTCTGGGATTTTATTTCGCGGCGGTCCTATGGGACGCATTTTCTTTTTCAACTTACACACCATGGACACTACTTTGAAACTTAGTATTGAAACAGTTAAAATGTTGGTAAATCCGACCCCAAGTAGAATCCAACAGAAAACATCTTCTGTATATGTATTTCGTTTTTTTACTATTGCCGATTCACAGCTATTCCTGGGCGCAAACAGACTAGGTTGTATAAATTCAGACACTGGAATTAAGGAAATCAAAAATGACACGGTGTACAAAATAAATATAACAACAGAAGCACGGTGTGCGGAGTAGATCCTGGTAATTTTGTACAATAGGATCTGTCTTAAAACCATCACACGATCTGTACACATGTAAGTCACAATTAACACGGATACACAGCGGAATCCTATAGTTGTGAGCTGGAAGAAGACACAGGTTAAATTGTACCAACCAGTCTTAGTATAGGAAACAATGGCAATAGGCGTAGGCAACACGGTGGCAAGAATGTCCGTAATACTTAAGGCCAAGACAAGCTTATCAGACACAACACGCTCTTTTGGGGTCTTCGTCTTCAGAACAACGACAATAGGAAAAATATTCACAAAAACCAATAGACATTCCACAACAAAACCTAGTGAGGCGGAGATAGTCCGGAATGAGTAGATATTATCGTTTCTAGTCTCAAGCATCATGTGTCTCAAGCTTATCCGGTGTTTGTACAAAATTCGCTCATCACTCAATAAGCTTACAAGACATGTTTCTTATAATACCGACTGTTGTGAAGTCTAATAACTAAAGCTTCCTGGCCATGTTCAAAAGGTATCGACGACAAGATATCCGATGTATTTCCTTTGAGCGTTGGCCAATTTAATTGTCCAAGGAACCGTCAGGGTAATCATTGTTTACCCACCAACCGCTCCAGAGTCAATTTCAGTGGATTAGTGACGCCAGCATGAAAGTGGACGGGCTGTTATCGGATGCACTTGTCCTGTCTATGTCATCAATATGACTGATGGAGAAGAACACTGGAGTAGGATACTGCGAACTTATTCAGGGGTCGATCTCGTTCCTATAACTGTCAAAACGTCATCCGTTGACCCTGCTCCTAAGATGTATAGCTTTGGAGAGATTTTGTCCCGATCAATTTCCTTCTATTTCACACTCTAGTGATTATAGAGAATCTGGTTCTGTTTTCCATGAATAAGTGTTTAATAACTGTCAAGAAGAAAATAACGCTCAGAAATTTGGCCTCAAGATAAATTGTACATATATACATATAGTGGTTATTGGTATCTATTCATCACTACTATGTCAGACGAGTGAGAAGAAAATTGGAGCGATAAGAAGACGCGTTGGAGAGGTTGAAGAGGGTCTTATTAGCCTCGTCTGTAGGCTAAGAATGCCACACGATTGCCTTCTGTGGGATAAATTTGACGGTAATTGTGTCATATCCCTTGATCGTGTGTGCAAGTCAGAGGCCAACGAGCTTAAGATGTGATTATGAAGGCAGAATAATCCCGATCAACTGACAATCCCTATAAATTGCCGATGACCAAAAAAAATCCTCCCGACAATAAACTACCTTTACATCCACTTTCGATGTTAGCCAACCAACTTGTTAAGCCAATGAATAGAGCAATTGTCGCTATAGTCGAAATGCGATCAAACGGCTTTTTTTTTCGAGTTGTGTAAATTAAAACACTTAATCAACAGAGGATGTAAAGGGGTTGTCTTCAAGTCAGCAAGTCAAGTCAAGTTTAACATGCACTTTAATACAAAAGAAAAGCGGACCAAGGCATCCCGTCGGTTATGACAGTGTTTCGATATATCAAGGTGTCGATATATTCAGGTTTTACTGTATTTTAATTAGTACAACGGTCTTATTGAGACAACGATCCCTCCAAAAACGTTACCATTTAACTGGCTTCGTGGCTAGGTCGTCTAAACTGAGGCTTACATCGACTCAAGTTGACACAATTTTCGGGTTCGAATCCCACCCAGTCCAAGAAAATAAAAAAATGGGTTTAGCGCGATTACTTAATGTGGCATAAATCGGTTTTCTCTTTCATTAAAACCTAGCAATGCAGTGACGTCAGTTAGTTAATCTTGAGTGCGGGGTTGTACATGATTCAATTTGGGAATTGTAGAAGGTCTGGTGACCAATGTGGAACTGTAGAAGGTATGGGGACCAATGTGGAACTGTAGAAGGTCTGGGGACCAATGTGGAACTGTAGAAGGTCTGGGGACCAATGTGGGAACTGTAGAAGGTCTGGGGACCAATGTGGGAACTGTAGAAGGTCTGGGGACAATGTGGGAACTGTAGAAGGTCTGGGGACCAATGTGGGAACTGTAGAAGGTCTGGGGACAATGTGGGAACTGTAGAAGGTCTGGGGACAATGTGGGAACTGTAGAAGGTCTGGGGACCAATGTGGGAACTGTAGAAGGTATGGGGACCAATGTGGAACTGTAGAAGGTCGGGGGGAGGACCATGTGGGAACTGTAGAAGGTCTGGGGACAATGTGGGAACTGTAGAAGGTCTGGGACCAATGTGGAACTGTAGAAGGTCTGGGGACAATGTGGGAACTGTAGAAGCTATGGGGACCAATGTGGGAACTGTAGAAGGTCGGGGGGAGGACCATGTGGGAACTGTAAAATGTGTGGGGGGACCAACGTGGAAATTTTAGACGGTCTTGGGGACCAATGTGGGAACTGTAGAAAGTCTGGGGGACCAATGTAGGAACTGTAGAAGGCCTTGTGGAACAATGTGGGAACCGTCGAAAGGTCTTGAGGAACAATGTGGGAACTGTAAAGAGGTGTGGGGGACCAATGGCCAATGTGGAAACTGTAGAAAGTCTGCGGGAACAATGTGGAAATTGTATAAGGTTTAGGGGATTAATGTGGGAACTGTAAAAGGTCTGGAGGACCAATGTGGGAACTGTAAGTCTTGGAGGTAAATATGGGAACTGTAGAAGGTCTGGGGAACCAATGTGTGAACTGTAAAAGGTATGGGGACCAATGTGGGAACTGTAGAGTGTCTGGGGAACCAACGTGAGAACTGTAGAAGCTCTGGGAGACCAGTGTGGGGCCTGTGGAAGGTCTGCCGGACCAATGTGGGAACTGTAAAAGGTGTGGGGGACCAATGGGAGAACTATAGAAAGTGTGGGGGACCAATGTGGGATTTGTGGAAGGTCTTGGGGACCAAGTTGGTAATTGTAGAAGGTCTAGGGATCCGATGCAGGAACTGTAGAAGGTCTAGAGGACCAATGTGGGAACTGTAAAAAGTGTGGGGGACCAAGTTGGTAATTGTAAAAGGTTTTTGGGACGAGTATGTGGGAACTGTAGATGGTCTGGGGACCAATGTGGGAACTGTAGAAGGTCGGGGGGGGGGGGGGGCAATGTGGGAACTGTAGCAGGCCTTGAGGACCAATGTGGGAACTGTTAGTCTTGGAGGTAAATATGGGAACTGTAGAAGGTCTGGGGAACCAATGTGTGAACTGTAAAAGGTATGGGGACCAATGTGGGAACTGTAGAGTGTCTGGGGAACCAACGTGAGAACTGTAGAAGGTCTGGGAGACCAGTGTGGGGCCTGTGGAAGGTCTGGGACCAATGTGGAACTGTAGAAGGTCTGGGGACAATGTGGGAACTGTAGAAGGTCTGGGGACAATGTGGGAACTGTATAAGCTATGGGGACCAATGTGGGAACTGTAGAAGGTCGGGGGGAGGACCATGTGGGAACTGTAAAATGTGTGGGGGGACCAACGTGGAAATTTTAGACGGTCTTGGGGACCAATGTGGGAACTGTAGAAAGTCTGGGGGACCAATGTAGGAACTGTAGAAGGCCTTGTGGAACAATGTGGGAACCGTCGAAAGGTCTTGAGGACCAATGTGGGAACTGTAAAGAGGTGTGGGGGACCAATGGCCAATGTGGAAACTGTAGAAAGTCTGCGGGAACAATGTGGAAATTGTATAAGGTTTAGGGGATTAATGTGGGAACTGTAAAAGGTCTGGAGGACCAATGTGGGAACTGTAAGTCTTGGAGGTAAATATGGGAACTGTAGAAGGTCTGGGGAACCAATGTGTGAACTGTAAAAGGTATGGGGACCAATGTGTGAACTGTAGAGTGTCTGGGGAACCAACGTGAGAACTGTAGAAGGTCTGGGAGACCAGTGTGGGGCCTGTGGAAGGTCTGCCGGACCAATGTGGGAACTGTAAAAGGTGTGGGGGACCAATGGGAGAACTATAGAAAGTGTGGGGGACCAATGTGGGATTTGTGGAAGGTCTTGGGGACCAAGTTGGTAATTGTAGAAGGTCTAGGGATCCGATGCAGGAACTGTAGAAGGTCTAGAGGACCAATGTGGGAACTGTAAAAAGTGTGGGGGACCAAGTTGGTAATTGTAAAAGGTTTTTGGGACGAGTATGTGGGAACTGTAGATGGTCTGGGGACCAATGTGGGAACTGTAGAAGGTCGGGGGGGGGGCAATGTGGGAACTGTAGCAGGCCTTGAGGACCAATGTGGGAACTGTTAGTCTTGGAGGTAAATATGGGAACTGTAGAAGGTCTGGGGAAGCAATGTGTGAACTGTAAAAAATCTGGGGACCAATGTGGGAACTGTAGAGTGTCTGGGGAACCAACGTGAGAACTGTAGAAGGTCTGGGAGACCAGTGTGGGGCCTGTGGAAGGTCTGCCGGACCAATGTGGGAACTGTAAAAGGTGTGGGGGACCAATGGGAGAACTGTAGAAAGTGTGGGGGACCAATGTGGGATTTGTGGAAGGTCTGGGAGACCAGTGTGAGGCCTGTGGAAGGTCTGCCGGACCAATGTGGGAAGTGTAAACGGTGTGGGGGACCAAAGGGGGAACTGTAGAAAGTGTGGGGGACCAATGTGGGATTTGTGGAAGGTCTTGGGGACCAAGTTGGTAATTGTAGAAGGTCTAGGGATCCGATGCAGGAACTGTAGAAGGTCTAGAGGACCAATGTGGGAACTGTAAAAAGTGTGGGGGACCAAGTTGGTAATTGTAAAAGGTTTTTGGGACGAGTATGTGGGAACTGTAGATGGTCTGGGGACCAATGTGGGAACTGTAGATGGTCTGGGGACCAATGTGGGAACTGTAGAAGGTCAGGGGGGGGGGGGGCAATGTGGGAACTGTAGCAGGCCGTGAGGACCAATGTGGGAACTGTAAGTCTTGGAGGTAAATATGGGAACTGTAGAAGGTCTGGGGAAGCAATGTGTGAACTGTAAAAAAGTCTGGGGACCAATGTGGGAACTGTAGAGTGTCTGGGGAACCAACGTGAGAACTGTAGAATGTCTGGGAGACCAGTGTGGGGCCTGTGGAAGGTCTGCCGGACCAATGTGGGAACTGTAAAAGGTGTGGGGGACCAATGGGAGAACTGTAGAAAGTGTCGGGGACCAATGTGGGATTTGTGGAAGGTCTGGGAGACCAGTGTGGGGCCTGTGGAAGGTCTGCCGGACCAATGTGGGAAGTGTAAACGGTGTGGGGGACCAATGTGGGATTTGTGGAAGGTCTTGGGGACCAAGTTGGTAAATGTAGAAGGTCTAGGGAACCGATGGAGGAACTGTAGGTCTAGGGGTCCAATGTGGGAACTGTAAAAAGTGTGAGGGCCAAGTTGGTAATTGTAGAAGGTTTTTGGGACGAGTATGTGGGAACTGTAGATGGTCTGGGGACCAAAGTGGAACTGTAGAAGGTCTGGGGGACCAATGTGGGAACTGTAGAAGGTCGGAGGGGGGGCAATGTGGGAACGGTAGCAGGCCTTGAGGAACAATGTGAAAGGTGTGGGGGACCAATGCGAAAATTGTATACGGCCTTGGGGACCAATGTAAGAGAACTGCAGAAAGTCTGTGGGACCAATGTAGGAACTGTAGAAGGCCTTGGGGACCAATGTGGGAACTGTAAAGAGGTGTGGGGGACCAATGCGAAAACTGTAAAATGTGGTGGGGGGACCAATGTGGAAACTGTAAAATGTGGTGGGGGGACCAATGTGGAAACTGTAGAAGGTGTGGGGGACCAATGTGGAAACTGTAGAAGGTGTGGGGGACCAATGTGGAAACTGTAAAATGTGGTGGGGGGGGGACCAATGTGGGAACTGTAAAAGGTCTGGGGGACCAATGTGGGAACTATAAGTCTTGGAGGCAAATGTGTGAACTGTAGAAGGTCTCGGAGACCAATGTGTGAACTGTAAAATGGTCTGGGGACCAATGTGGGAACTGTAAAGAGGTGTGGGGGACCAATGTGAAAACTGTAAAATGTGGTGGGGGGGGGGGACCAATGTGGAAACTGTAGAAGGTGTGGGGGACCAATTTGGAAACTGTAGAAGGTGTGGGGGACCAATGTGGAAATTGTAAATGTGGGAACTGTAAAAGGTCTGGGGGACCAATGTGGGAACTGTAAAAAGGTCTGGGGACCAATGTGGGAACTGTAGAGTGTCTGGGGAACCAATGTGAGAACTGTAGAAGGTCTGGGAGACCAGTGTGGGGCCTGTGGAAGGTCTGCCGGACCAATGTGGGAACTGTAAAAGGTGTGGGGGACCAATGGGGGGACTGTAGAAAGAGTGGGGGACCAATGGGGGAACTGTAGAAAGTGTAGGTGACCAATGTGGGATTTGTGGAAGGTCTTGGGGACCAAGTTGGTAATTGTAGAAGGTTTAGGGAACCGATGCAGGAACTATAGAAGGTCTAGGGGGCCAATTTGGGAACTGTAAAAAGTGTGGGGACCAATGTGGGAACTGTAAAAGGTCTGGGGGTCAATGTGGAAACTGTAGAAGGTTTACGGGACTAATATGGGAACTGTAAAAGGTCTGGAGGACCAATGTGGGAACAGTAGAACGTCGGGGGGGGGGGGCGAATGTGAAAACTGTAAAAGGTTTAGGGGACTAATGTGGGAACTGTTTAAGGTCTGGGGAACCAATGCGGGAACTGTCTTGGAGGCAAATGTGGGAACTGTAGAAGGTCTGGGGGAACAGTGTGGGAATTGTAAAATGTCTTAAGGACCAATGTGGAAACTGTAGAAGGTTTAGGGGACTAATGTGGGAACTGTTTAAGGTCTGGGGAACCAATGCGGGAACTGTAAGTCTTGGATGCAAATGTGGGAACTGTAGAAGGTCTGGGGACCAGTGTGGGGCCTGTAGAGTGTCTGGGGAACCAATGTGAGAACTGAAGAAGGTCTGGGGGAACAATGTGGAAATTGTAAAATGTCTTAAGGACCAATGTGGAAACTGTAGAAGGTTTAGGGGACTAATGTGGGAACTGTTTAAGGTCTGGGGAACCAATGTGGGAACTGTAAAAGGTATGGGGGGACCGATGTGGGAATTGTAAAATGTCTTAAGGACCAATGTGGAAACTGTAGAAGGTTTTGGGGGACTAATGTGGGAACTGTTTAAGGTCTGGGGAACCAATGTGGGAACTGTAAGTCTTGGAGGCAAATATGGGAACTGTAGAAGGTCTGGGGGACCAATGTGGGAACTGTAGAGTGTCTGGGGAACCAATGTGAGAACTGTATAAGGTCTGGGGGACCCGTGTGGGGCCTGTAGAAGGTCTGTACAGTGTCAGAACTATAAACGGTGTGGGGGGACCAATGGAGGAACTGTAGAAAGTGTGGGGACCAATGTGGGATTTGTGGAAGGTCTTGGGGACCAAGTTGGTAATTGTAGAAGGTCTAGGGAAGCGATGCAGGAACTGTAGAAGGTCTAGGCGACCAATGTGGGAACTATAAAAAGTGTGGGGGACCAAGTTCGTAATTGTAGAAGGTTTTTTGGACGAATATGTGGGAACTGTAGATGGTCTGGGGTCAATGTGGGAATTATAGAATGTTTGAGGGACGAATGTGGGAACTGTAGAAAGCCTGAGGCAAAAATGTGGGAACTGTAAAAGTGCGGGGGGGGGCCAATCTGGTAATTTTAGAAGGTCTTGTGGACCAATGTGGGCACTGTAAAAGGTCTGGGGGACCAACAAAGCGGATTGCAGTGCCTTACCTCTGGGATGGGAAGGGCAACATCAGGGATTTTAGCGACCAAACAATTTAGCGACCGACAAAGCACATTGCTGCGCCCTACAACTGGGATGAGCTGGCGATATGCAGGATTTCAGCGACCAACAAAGCGGAATGCATCGTCCTACAACTGGACTGGCGGACCAATGTCAGAATTGTAGAAGGTCCATAGATGGTCTGGGGGACCAATGTGGGAACTGTAGAATGCTTGGGGACCAATGTGGGAACTGTAGAAGGTCTGGGGAACAATGTGGGAACTGTCAAAGGTCTGGCGAACAATGTGGGAACTGTAGAAAGTTTTGGGTCGCAATGTTGGAACTGTAAAAGGTGTGGGGTACCAATGTGGGAACGACAAAAGGTTTGAGGACCAATATGGCAATTGCAGAGAGTCGCTACAGATGACGGACTTGTCCAAGTCATGTGTAGCTATCGTGTCCATGGCGAAAAGAATTGCTCGAGCCTCGGCAAAAAATTTAACTAGATGAAGGAAGCCGGATAGAAGCAACATTACGGCCAAAAACTGCCGCAGAGCCCGAAAAAACTGATTGCAGGGATCATTCTTGGAACTGAAGTGGGTCTGGCGGAACAATGTGAGAACTGTAAAAGGTTTTGGGGACCAATGTGGGAACTGTAGAAGGTCTAGGATACCAATGTCGGGAACTGTAGAAAGTCTATGGGACCAATGTGGGAACTGCAGAATGTTTGGGGCACCAATCTGAGAATCGTAGGTTTTGTGGACCAATGTGGGAACTGTAGAAGGTCTAAGGGACCAATGTAGGAACTGTAGAAGTTGTGGGGGATCAATGTGGGAATTGTAGAAGAAGGTGGGGGACCAATATGTGAATTGCATAAGGTCTTTGAAGCAAATATAGAATGTCTGGGGGCCAATGTGGGAATTGTAGTAGGTCTGGGGGACCAATGTGGGAACTGTAGAAGGTCTGAAGGACCGATGTAGGAACTGTAGAAGGTAGGTGTAACAAGTCATCAGAGGATGACATCCCCCCCGGCCCCAAATAAAATAGTGGAAGTGGAAACATACTAAGAACAGACAAAAGTTCCATACATGATATTCACATCCTCACTTGATAACAACAATATTCAATGCAATATGTAGGAGGAAATGCATTTAGAAACCCATATCAGGTAGAATTAAAAAAAACAACAGCGCTCTGGAAGATAACAATTTAGCAGGGCTATGATAAGGAGCATGCAGTCCCCTGAAACACTGTACGTCATCAGAAACAAGCACATTTTGTTTATGTCTTCCTGTACAGTCGAAAAAGGGCAGTAACTCTAAATAATGAAATCAGCGTAACCAAAATAAGAGGTGCACATCATCACATGATATACAACATGTCCACCAAGTTTCCACAAAAGTTGTTGAAAACCGTGAGAGAAGATGCGATGACAGGCCCTAATTGTCTAGGTCTTCGTATACTGTCTGAAAAGGGCAATTACTCGAAAAATAATCAAAACAAGCGTAACCAGAATAGGAAGTGCACATCCTCTCATGATATCAAACATGTCCACCAAGTTTCGAACAAAATTTATGAAAACCGTAGGAGATTCGATGACAAGCACTAATTGTTTTCGTATACTGTCGGAAAACGGCAATGGAACCAGTGTAACCAGAATAAGAGGTGCGCATCCTCGCATGATATCCAACATGTCCACCAAGTTTCGAAAAAAGTGTGGGGGTCGATACATCACCCAGCACTGTATGCCGGGGGGGGGGGGAGGGGGGTAAAAGGCGGATGTGTGGGATTTTAGCGGCAAACGAAGCGGAATGCATCGCCATACAACTGGTTTAGGAGGGACGATATGCGGGATTTCAACGGCCAACAAAGCGGAATGCAGCGCCGTACAACAGGGATGGAAGGGGGGTGGGGGCGATATGCGGGATTTCAGCGGCCAACAAAACGGAATGCAGCGCCCTACAACTGGTTTAGGAGGGACGATATGCGGGATTTCAGCGGCCAACAAAACGGAATGCAGCGCCCTACAACTGGGATCGGAGGGGGTGACAACCGGGATTGCAGCGCCCAACAAAGCGGATTGCAGCGCCCTGCCACTGGGATCGGAAGAGGGAGACAACCGGGACTCCAGAGCCCAACGAAGCGGATTGCACCGCACCACAACTGGCATGGCAGGGAGCGATATGCGGGATTTCAACAGCCAACAAAGCGGAATGAAGCGTCCTACAGCTGGGATTGATGGGGGCGATATGAATGTAGCGATATGATATGTGGGATTTCAGCGGCCAACAAAGTAGAATGTATCGTCCTACAACTGGGACAGGGCGATATGCGGGATTTTAACGTCCAATAAAACCGAATGTGGAGCCCTACAATGTGATCGGAGAGGGCAACATGCGAGATTTCAGCGGCCAATGAAGCGGAATACAGCGCCCTATAGCCGAGATTCTAGAACCCAACCAACCGGATTGCAGCGCTCTACAACTGGGAAGGGAGGGGGAGATATGCCGGATTTCAGCGGCCAACAAAGCGGATTGCAGCGCCCTACAACTATTATGTTAAGCCTAGCGCACACGAGAGGCGCCGGCTGAGCTGCCGGCTACGCGTGGCTGAGAGCTAAGCTGTTTCCCCCGTGTGCGCGTAAATTTTGATGAGATTTTCGCCTCTCGAGGCGGTGAGGAAAGTATTTAGCATGTTTGATAGTTTCTGCCTCTCGTGGCAAGAATCTCACCGTGTGCGCATAACGTAAGCTGCCGGCTGAGCTGAGAGGAGGGATAGTCCAATCGCGTGTGCCTATTAAATCATGTGACCACTTAGAATATTACGTAACACGGGTAGTGACACTAGTGTAGATCAGTGAACTTGGGTGACCAAGAACTTGCCTCAGCCGAGAGCTCATCGTCTGCGCTGAAATATGTAGCTGCTCCCTTGGTCACGCGTGCCTTGTAGCTCAGCCGGCGCCTCTCGTCTGCGCTAGGCTTTAGGGGAGACAACCATGATTCCAGAGCCAAACGAAACGGATTGCCAAAATCTAAACAACCATCTGTTATGTATTTTCTGAGGAGTTCTACCCAAGAGGGGGGCTCCATGGCTCAGTAGGTAGAGCGCTGGACGCTCAATCCGAAAGATTTTCTGACTGGGTTTTCACTCGAACGACCAATGTGGGATGGTTGCCAGTTACCAACGGAAGGTCGTGGGTTTCCTCTGGGCATAGATCCCTGTTTTCTCACACAATATAACTGGCAACGCCGCCATATAAGTGAAATAATCTTGAGCGGGGCGTAAAACATCAATCAATCAATCTAGAGAACGAACCGGGTTCTGAAAGCGAAGCTAAGCAGCTAGAGAGCATTTCACGGAAAATTGACTATGTTGAAGACCACGTGCGAGGAAGACCCAAGCGAACGACTAACTCATCTCTTTGACGGTATGGAATCCCGTTTGGTAGCAACATACAATTCTCAAAAAATCTGTAAAGGTTGTAATCCAACAGATGCAAAAATCGGTTGATGAACACGAAAAACGAAGAAACATAGCAACTTTAAAAGGAACAAAGAAAAATACTAAATGAAGTACGTGAAAGATTGATTGATTGATTCCGCGCTCAAGATTATTTCACTTATATGGCGGAGAAAAGAGGTTGAATCAGACAATCCTTTATTACATCAAAAATACATATTAATCTAAACTTGAAAGAAACGCAATAGTTAAAAAAAACTGGTAAAATAAATATATAAATTACTTGTGGGAGTATAAAAACATGATATATCACAACAATCTAAAAAAATAACAAATGTTTTCAATATATTCTAGAAATATCAACAATCTATATAAATAGAGTTGTGTAGATACATAAATTTCATCCACCTAGTTTTTAAAGAGTGTTTTAAAATCATATCGGTCTATACCATAATGATTAACAATTTTACCCAGGTTAGTCGCCTCTTACGATCAAGCTTGTCTGGCCGCTGTGGGCCAATTCTTATCTCCCCGGAACCCACACGGGGTCAAGCAGATTGATTGATTGATTGATTGATTGTTTGGTGTTTTACGCCGCGCTCCAGATTATTTCACTTATATGGCGGCGTTGCCAGTTTTATTGTGGGAGGAAACCGGGCTCTGTGACCGGAGGAAACCCACGACCGTCCGCTGGTAACTGGCAACCGTCAAGCAGATTGAAAAGCTCCAACTTGAAAATTCCAGTGAAGCTCAGAAGGTTTATGAGGATCTAACCCAAATGCAAATATACAATAGGAAAAGAAACCGACTCACTACACAATGAGAATACTGAGGTGTTAAGAGCAGTACTGGAAAATTTTGTCAAAATTTCCCAAGAAAAAGTACAAACTATGACTTTGGTAGCATGCCATAGATTACAACATCGGCCTAGTGATAATGTACCTACAGCGATTATAGCTATACTTTCTGCAGATGCTGACCGTGAAAGGATATCCAAAGCATTAATTACCATTGCAAAAGAATCAAAAATATCTGTGAGACGACCTGCCTATACATCTAGCCGAGAAATCTGGGCTCTGCCGAATTTTATTTTTCTATCCGTGTTCGGCGATAAGACACATTAGCAGCCATATAATGTCAGTCGCCGTAAGACCGATAATCCGGGCTACCTATACATCTAAAAATGTTCGAAGGAACCTAGCAAATGTGGCTTATACCCTGCGAACAGAGCCCTCACACACGGATAAAGCTGTATGATATTCACCTAAAACTAGAAAGCCCAAGTGACAATTGGAAAGATTGATTGATTGATTGATTAGAGTTTAACGCCGCGTTCAAGATTATTTCACTTCTACGGAGGCGAAAAAAAAATTAAATCAAACATTTTTTAACATCAAAAATACATTGGAATTGAAAAATGACAGAAACAGAAATAATAAAAACTGGTAAAACACTGTGTAAATCATTTTCGGAGATTAAAAACAAGAAATATCACAATTATCTCCAATGGAGCAACAATAAACAATTTGTATAAATCACATTTTTTATAATATACAAATTTGTAAATATGTTCTGATAGAGTGTAATTTTAACAAATAGCTTTATACCATAATGATAAAAATTCGACCCAGGTTAGTCGCCTTTTACGATCAAGCTTGCCTGGGAACTGTGAGCCAATTCTTATCCCCCCGGAACCCACAGTACACGGGGACAATTGGAAAGAAGATAAACCAAATTGAGTGGCTACTAACTTGAAGTGTTTGAACAAGGACGGTACCAAATAGAAAACAAACAAAAAACAGTTAATTCAAACTTTTTCAATTTTGTCTTTTAGAGTGCGGACGGAAAGTTCGATTAGTTATGCTTGTCTCCTTTATTATTTCTTTTTCCCCATTATCTCATAATACATGACAACGCAGACAGATAACCAACAACACCTCAGTTTCAAATAACTCCGTTGTTCATGTATGATAAAATACTGTAAAGAAAATAGTATACAAGTAAAAAGAAAACACATGTGTTGTATAGTACGTGGGAATCAAACCACGGATTAGTAACAGTTAGACCAAAGGGACAAAACTCACAATTTCTGTCTATTAGAGTTACCCCCCTTATTATTAAGTTTGTAAACAATGGTCATCGATGTTCATAGGGGCAAAAAGTTGGCCTTTTAACAAAAATAAGATCTTAGCATGCTTTTTAGCATTGTTTATATTGTAAATCCTTTTTACTTGGTATTGCTTACCTCAGGGTTATTGGTATACTTGGTAGTTAAAATTGAAATAGTACTTACATGTATATATGTAGCAAATAGTGATATAGGACAAAAGGATAATTTAAAGAATTTTCTTTTAATCAGTAAAAATAATGTCTTTCAACTGTAGATTGATTGATTAGAGTTTAATGCCATGCCCAAGATTATTTATTACATAAAAATACATTGGAAGTGAAAAATGACAGAAAAAGAAATAATAAAAACAGATAAAACACGGTGTAAATTATTTTCGGTGAATAAAACCAAGATATCACAATTATCTCCAATAAAGCAATTTATATAAATAACCATTTTTATAATATACAAATTTGTAAATATGGATTTATGTTCTCAGAGAGTAGGTCTATACCATAACCAGTAAAAAATTGACGCAGGTTAGTCGCCTTTTACGATCAAGCTTGCCTTGGAACTGTGAGCCAATTCTCCCCAAAACCCACACGGGGGTTCAGCTGTAGAAGCCTAGTTTGCAAATTATTAAAACCAAACGAATCATTGGCGACTAAAGACAATAGTTTCTTCCAGTTGTAATCTTCCTGTGTGAAAATGGTTATCCTTGAACAAAACTCCATGTCTCCGTCGACGTCCATAGTCAAGCTTCCTGTCTGTCCCCTTTGTAAAATAAAAGTTTACTGTTGGTTAAATACTCGGCTTTATATTTAGTTGTTTTTTTGGAGGGGGGGGGGGGTGACTTGATATTTTCTTCCTTCTTTTGACCACGTGCGCTGGAGAAGTAAAATTAGAGAGAAAAAAAAGATTGTAAACAAAACATTTGTTGTGTTCCTTAGCGATGGGGTGGGTATTGGAGGAGGCTTACATGTACTCTGGGTCTAACTTATACTGTGAGTTAATTCTGAAATCCCCTCACCAGGTGTTGGGATTTGCATCCAACAAGGAGTCCTTCAAAAGTTATTCTTGAACATGGTTTTTAAGGAAAATTATCCTTTATTCTTCATACTAACCTTTTACCTACCATATTCCAAGTCTTCTTATTCAAATCCTCTTTCTATGCTCTTCAATTTTCTTTTCTCATAACGGACAAATAGATATATTTACATAGGCGATACTTTATCGTACATTTTCGAGACTAGAAGCACTAAAAAGCTTCTGAATTATGCGTCTTAAGAAAAATAGCCAATAATAACAGGAGCTTGGCCTTAGTCAGTAGAATTTTCTTTATATTTAATGGAAGTATTTCTGTCTACTGTTGAAGATTGAAAAAAGGTGGTTTGAAAGTTTTATAGTGATATATTTACTTATTATAGATTTTGTTTTATTTCAGATCTATTGGCAATCCTGGATTTGTAAGGGCACACTGAAGAATCATTGGTGTTTAAAGTTTATATTTAATGTAAGTATTTCTGTCTACTGTTGAGGATTGAAAAAAAATGTCATTGCTTATAAAAAGAACAAGAGTTTGAAAGACATACTGGTCAGGGCTAAACTCCCCTGTCTGCCTTCTACCTAGGTTTTTCTGGGAAAGGGGTGGGGGTTGGTGGGGAGGGGGCAAATTTTCACTGTCTTCTCCCATGACCCTGTAATATATTGTCTGACGATATACTTACCATAGCTTAAGATACGTAAGCATTGTCAATGTAATACAAAGTGGTCCAGAAAATTCTACTGACTAAGACCAAGCTCCTGTCAGTCGTCAACCTAATGAAATATCATAGGTTTACTTTATTACAACAATTTATGATGGGGTATAAAGGTCTAAATGATATACCCCTTTTTAACACAATTAGAAACTTGTCTCCATGGTTATTTTAGACAAGAAGATTTTCCCTGTGCCCGTATGTTTTAGTGTTCATAAATATTAAAGATTTTGTTTTATTTCAGATTTATTGGCAATCCTGGACTTGTAAGGGCACACTGAAGAATCATTGGTGTTTAAAGTTTATATTTAATGTAAGTATTTCTATGTAATCTAGCAAGCAAGTTTCATGCAGAAATTTTATAGTCACCCGACTGTTTGATTTAAGTCTAGTGGATAATTGATGTACTTAAACCAATGGCAGTCTCTGTATTCAATTTATGAAAGTATTTAAGCTTTAAGATTCTCCAAACATTTATTCATTTTTCTCCCCCTTAATCCACTTGTACCGATTTAGAGTGGGGACATTGGTAGAGACCCTCAAGTGAGAAAGTAGTCTAAACAAAATGGAGGACAGTTTACAATTTAGTTTGATACATCATTCTCAAAATTCACATCTGTTCACAACAGGAGCTGTTGGCTCGCCTATGTTTTAGATTGTGTTTCAAAGTATCTTTCTGTTTAATTTCAGACACTATCTTTATTTCAAATTTTAGATTTTTTGTACAGTTCAGTGTACAATTGTTTTGGTAAGTATTCAGTTACTTATATTTTTGAAATAATTGCTATTGTCATGTTCCTTGTGTAACAAGGAACATTTTGACCTATAAAACACTTGTGAGCCTAGTGGCAGCTAATTCCATTTATTCAAGATGGCTACATGTTTCACCCCCTTAAACCTTTTTTGCAGCACATCTTCTTCATGTTTGGGTTTTAGCTTTTTAACTACATTTCATACAATTCCAAACCCTACGTTAATTTGGTTGATTGATTGTTATGCAAGTCAGGCTTATAAGCCTAGGCCGGTACGTGGTTCTACATAAATTCAAATATTTCTTTTATTATCAACAATATATTTTAACTCCGTTGTGTTTTCATGGGAATCGATAATCATAACTTGTGGGAGTATTTTCAATATCGGCATAATTAAAGTGGCATGAGCTGCCAAAATGTTGATATTTTGACGTTAAAACAAAATGTTGAAATTATTGGCTATTTTTCTTAAGACGCATAATTCAGAAGCTTTTTAGTGCTTCTAGTCTCGAAAATGTACGATAAAGTATCGCCTATGTAAATATATCTATTTGTCCGTTATGAGAAAAGAAAATTGAAGAGCATAGAAAGAGGATTTGAATAAGAAGACTTGGAATATGGTAGGTAAAAGGTTAGTATGAAGAATAAAGGATAATTTTCCTTAAAAACCATGTTCAAGAATAACTTTTGAAGGACTCCTTGTTGGATGCAAATCCCAACACCTGGTGAGGGGATTTCAGAATTAACTCACAGTATAAGTTAGACCCAGAGTACATGTAAGCCTCCTCCAATACCCACCCCATCGCTAAGGAACACAACAAATGTTTTGTTTACAATCTTTTTTTTCTCTCTAATTTTACTTCTCCAGCGCACGTGGTCAAAAGAAGGAAGAAAATATCAAGTCACCCCCCCCCCCCCTCCAAAAAAACAACTAAATATAAAGCCGAGTATTTAACCAACAGTAAACTTTTATTTTACAAAGGGGACAGACAGGAAGCTTGACTATGGACGTCGACGGAGACATGGAGTTTTGTTCAAGGATAACCATTTTCACACAGGAAGATTACAACTGGAAGAAACTATTGTCTTTAGTCGCCAATGATTCGTTTGGTTTTAATAATTTGCAAACTAGGCTTCTACAGCTGAACCCCCGTGTGGGTTTTGGGGAGAATTGGCTCACAGTTCCAAGGCAAGCTTGATCGTACACTGTAAACCTTTCACCGTAAATTTTACGGTAAAAGACTGGCAGCTGGGGATGCCAACCTATACCGTAAAATTATACGGTGACCGTATTTCTGTTTACGGTAACCGTATAATTAACGTTATTTCACCGTAAAATTATACGGTGGCCGTATTTCTGTTTACGGTAACGGTATAATTAACATACTTTCACCGTTTAATTAACATAATTCCACTGTAAAATTATATGGTAACCATATTTCTGTGTATGGTGGCGGACCGTACAATGACTGTATTTAGTTTACAGTGACCATATGTATATTCAACACAATTTCGCATTAAAATTGTTGGGTGCCAATGCAGTCAGGCTCAATATTATAAAGCATGAAATGAAACACGGATATTACAGCATCTAGTCCTCATCCCCAAATTGGTAGCATACGGAACAGGAAATGTCGTATACTGCTGGAAGCGCTGCCTCTCCGTAGCCTACAGCTGGTAATACTGTAGCGTGTGTTCCGCAGCTGGAAACGATGTACCACCAACACTACAAATTGATAACGCTGTACCACCAACACATCAGCTAGAAATGCTGGAACGCCACCTCTACAGTTGGAAACTGTACCACCAACTCCACAGCTGGAAATGCTGTACGGCCAATACCATAGCTTGTTAGGCTGCCTTGTCAATCCGGCTCTCTCTGCTGTCACAGTAACCCATCAGAGCGCCACAACTTCCTTAACCGGCAAGTTATCCTAGTTACTCACAGAGTCCCGGAACCGGGATACAAACACAGCTCTTCTGGTTTTACCCAGCCATATCATCGGAGTACGCACCATGGATATATGGTTTATACATTACTCCCCTCTCTGAATAGTACATGATGACTATATTCTGAAAAGCTATTGTTGAAAATGTGGTTCCTATCGTGTTATTAGGTTCGTTATATTGCTTTAATTAATGTAGCCAGCTATTAATGAGATGTATAAGTTGTATAAGACATGTTAATGGGCATTTACTTAAAGTTATATAAATGAGGTGAAGATTCGAAAAACAATGAAAAGAAGAGATACTATGTACATAAAAGGATAAAGGATGGAAGATCAATGGAGTTGCGGGGTAGCGACATCTTGTCCAACAAATGTTTTAAACAGTAGGCTACTCCAATCGACTTATCACACAAAACGACAGCCGCTCCATGTCAACTGTACATTACTAAACGTTCACGATCGTTTGTTTTCACCTGTCAAATGCGGGTGCCGCCATGTTGAATGTGACGAGAAAGACGTAGGGACTATTTGAAATTTTCTTGATTCCTTTCTTAGAACAAACTAAACTTAAAAATAAAAACTGGAGTAGAATACACTTATAACCTCTTCGTTTTACTACTCAGTAATTTATTCAAAATCTGACAACCACTGAGACCCAGCGACATCTGGCTGGTCAATGCACACGAGTCTAGAACTTGTCAGTACTTGAGTAGCCTAGGCCTACACAAAGATAGGCCCGTAGGGCCACAAATGTTACAGGCGAATACCGTAGTTGTAGTTTTACGGTATGTGACAGTAACATTTACAGTGTTTTGCTGTAAAATCTACGGTAAAGTCTTACAGTGTAAAAGGCGACTAACCTGCGTCAATTTTTTACTGGTTATGGTATAGACCTACTCTCTGAGAACATAAATCCATATTTACAAATTTGTATATTATAAAAATGGTTATTTATATAAATTGCTTTATTGGAGATAATTGTGATATCTTGGTTTTATTCACCGAAAATAATTTACACCGTGTTTTATCTGTTTTTATTATTTCTTTTTCTGTCATTTTTCACTTCCAATGTATTTTTATGTAATAAATAATCTTGGGCATGGCATTAAACTCTAATCAATCAATCTACAGTTGAAAGACATTATTTTTACTGATTAAAAGAAAATTCTTTAAATTATCCTTTTGTCCTATATCACTATTTGCTACATATATACATGTAAGTACTATTTCAATTTTAACTACCAAGTATACCAATAACCCTGAGGTAAGCAATACCAAGTAAAAAGGATTTACAATATAAACAATGCTAAAAAGCATGCTAAGATCTTATTTTTGTTAAAAGGCCAACTTTTTGCCCCTATGAACATCGATGACCATTGTTTACAAACTTAATAATAAGGGGGGTAACTCTAATAGACAGAAATTGTGAGTTTTGTCCCTTTGGTCTAACTGTTACTAATCCGTGGTTTGATTCCCACGTACTATACAACACATGTGTTTTCTTTTTACTTGTATACTATTTTCTTTACAGTATTTTATCATACATGAACAACGGAGTTATTTGAAACTGAGGTGTTGTTGGTTATCTGTCTGCGTTGTCATGTATTATGAGATAATGGGGAAAAAGAAATAATAAAGGAGACAAGCATAACTAATCGAACTTTCCGTCCGCACTCTAAAAGACAAAATTGAAAAAGTTTGAATTAACTGTTTTTTGTTTGTTTTCTATTTGGTACCGTCCTTGTTCAAACACTTCAAGTTAGTAGCCACTCAATTTGGTTTATCTTCTTTCCAATTGTCCCCGTGTACTGTGGGTTCCGGGGGGATAAGAATTGGCTCACAGTTCCCAGGCAAGCTTGATCGTAAAAGGCGACTAACCTGGGTCGAATTTTTATCATTATGGTATAAAGCTATTTGTTAAAATTACACTCTATCAGAACATATTTACAAATTTGTATATTATAAAAAATGTGATTTATACAAATTGTTTATTGTTGCTCCATTGGAGATAATTGTGATATTTCTTGTTTTTAATCTCCGAAAATGATTTACACAGTGTTTTACCAGTTTTTATTATTTCTGTTTCTGTCATTTTTCAATTCCAATGTATTTTTGATGTTAAAAAATGTTTGATTTAATTTTTTTTTCGCCTCCGTAGAAGTGAAATAATCTTGAACGCGGCGTTAAACTCTAATCAATCAATCAATCAATCTTTCCAATTGTCACTTGGGCTTTCTAGTTTTAGGTGAATATCATACAGCTTTATCCGTGTGTGAGGGCTCTGTTCGCAGGGTATAAGCCACATTTGCTAGGTTCCTTCGAACATTTTTAGATGTATAGGTAGCCCGGATTATCGGTCTTACGGCGACTGACATTATATGGCTGCTAATGTGTCTTATCGCCGAACACGGATAGAAAAATAAAATTCGGCAGAGCCCAGATTTCTCGGCTAGATGTATAGGCAGGTCGTCTCACAGATATTTTTGATTCTTTTGCAATGGTAATTAATGCTTTGGATATCCTTTCACGGTCAGCATCTGCAGAAAGTATAGCTATAATCGCTGTAGGTACATTATCACTAGGCCGATGTTGTAATCTATGGCATGCTACCAAAGTCATAGTTTGTACTTTTTCTTGGGAAATTTTGACAAAATTTTCCAGTACTGCTCTTAACACCTCAGTATTCTCATTGTGTAGTGAGTCGGTTTCTTTTCCTATTGTATATTTGCATTTGGGTTAGATCCTCATAAACCTTCTGAGCTTCACTGGAATTTTCAAGTTGGAGCTTTTCAATCTGCTTGACGGTTGCCAGTTACCAGCGGACGGTCGTGGGTTTCCTCCGGTCACAGAGCCCGGTTTCCTCCCACAATAAAACTGGCAACGCCGCCATATAAGTGAAATAATCTGGAGCGCGGCGTAAAACACCAAACAATCAATCAATCAATCAATCAATCTGCTTGACCCCGTGTGGGTTCCGGGGAGATAAGAATTGGCCCACAGCGGCCAGACAAGCTTGATCGTAAGAGGCGACTAACCTGGGTAAAATTGTTAATCATTATGGTATAGACCGATATGATTTTAAAACACTCTTTAAAAACTAGGTGGATGAAATTTATGTATCTACACAACTCTATTTATATAGATTGTTGATATTTCTAGAATATATTGAAAACATTTGTTATTTTTTTAGATTGTTGTGATATATCATGTTTTTATACTCCCACAAGTAATTTATATATTTATTTTACCAGTTTTTTTTAACTATTGCGTTTCTTTCAAGTTTAGATTAATATGTATTTTTGATGTAATAAAGGATTGTCTGATTCAACCTCTTTTCTCCGCCATATAAGTGAAATAATCTTGAGCGCGGAATCAATCAATCAATCTTTCACGTACTTCATTTAGTATTTTTCTTTGTTCCTTTTAAAGTTGCTATGTTTCTTCGTTTTTCGTGTTCATCAACCGATTTTTGCATCTGTTGGATTACAACCTTTACAGATTTTTTGAGAATTGTATGTTGCTACCAAACGGGATTCCATACCGTCAAAGAGATGAGTTAGTCGTTCGCTTGGGTCTTCCTCGCACGTGGTCTTCAACATAGTCAATTTTCCGTGAAATGCTCTCTAGCTGCTTAGCTTCGCTTTCAGAACCCGGTTCGTTCTCTAGATTGATTGATTGATGTTTTACGCCCCGCTCAAGATTATTTCACTTATATGGCGGCGTTGCCAGTTATATTGTGTGAGAAAACAGGGATCTATGCCCAGAGGAAACCCACGACCTTCCGTTGGTAACTGGCAACCATCCCACATTGGTCGTTCGAGTGAAAACCCAGTCAGAAAATCTTTCGGATTGAGCGTCCAGCGCTCTACCTACTGAGCCATGGAGCCCCCCTCTTGGGTAGAACTCCTCAGAAAATACATAACAGATGGTTGTTTAGATTTTGGCAATCCGTTTCGTTTGGCTCTGGAATCATGGTTGTCTCCCCTAAAGCCTAGCGCAGACGAGAGGCGCCGGCTGAGCTACAAGGCACGCGTGACCAAGGGAGCAGCTACATATTTCAGCGCAGACGATGAGCTCTCGGCTGAGGCAAGTTCTTGGTCACCCAAGTTCACTGATCTACACTAGTGTCACTACCCGTGTTACGTAATATTCTAAGTGGTCACATGATTTAATAGGCACACGCGATTGGACTATCCCTCCTCTCAGCTCAGCCGGCAGCTTACGTTATGCGCACACGGTGAGATTCTTGCCACGAGAGGCAGAAAATATCAAACATGCTAAATACTTTCCTCACCGCCTCGAGAGGCGAAAATCTCATCAAAATTTACGCGCACACGGGGGAAACAGCTTAGCTCTCAGCCACGCGTAGCCGGCAGCTCAGCCGGCGCCTCTCGTGTGCGCTAGGCTTAACATAATAGTTGTAGGGCGCTGCAATCCGCTTTGTTGGCCGCTGAAATCCGGCATATCTCCCCCTCCCTTCCCAGTTGTAGAGCGCTGCAATCCGGTTGGTTGGGTTCTAGAATCTCGGCTATAGGGCGCTGTATTCCGCTTCATTGGCCGCTGAAATCTCGCATGTTGCCCTCTCCGATCACATTGTAGGGCTCCACATTCGGTTTTATTGGACGTTAAAATCCCGCATATCGCCCTGTCCCAGTTGTAGGACGATACATTCTACTTTGTTGGCCGCTGAAATCCCACATATCATATCGCTACATTCATATCGCCCCCATCAATCCCAGCTGTAGGACGCTTCATTCCGCTTTGTTGGCTGTTGAAATCCCGCATATCGCTCCCTGCCATGCCAGTTGTGGTGCGGTGCAATCCGCTTCGTTGGGCTCTGGAGTCCCGGTTGTCTCCCTCTTCCGATCCCAGTGGCAGGGCGCTGCAATCCGCTTTGTTGGGCGCTGCAATCCCGGTTGTCACCCCCTCCGATCCCAGTTGTAGGGCGCTGCATTCCGTTTTGTTGGCCGCTGAAATCCCGCATATCGTCCCTCCTAAACCAGTTGTAGGGCGCTGCATTCCGTTTTGTTGGCCGCTGAAATCCCGCATATCGCCCCCACCCCCCTTCCATCCCTGTTGTACGGCGCTGCATTCCGCTTTGTTGGCCGTTGAAATCCCGCATATCGTCCCTCCTAAACCAGTTGTATGGCGATGCATTCCGCTTCGTTTGCCGCTAAAATCCCACACATCCGCCTTTTACCCCCCTCCCCCCCCCCCCCCCGGCATACAGTGCTGGGTGATGTATCGACCCCCACACTTTTTTCGAAACTTGGTGGACATGTTGGATATCATGCGAGGATGCGCACCTCTTATTCTGGTTACACTGGTTCCATTGCCGTTTTCCGACAGTATACGAAAACAATTAGTGCTTGTCATCGAATCTCCTACGGTTTTCATAAATTTTGTTCGAAACTTGGTGGACATGTTTGATATCATGAGAGGATGTGCACTTCCTATTCTGGTTACGCTTGTTTTGATTATTTTTCGAGTAATTGCCCTTTTCAGACAGTATACGAAGACCTAGACAATTAGGGCCTGTCATCGCATCTTCTCTCACGGTTTTCAACAACTTTTGTGGAAACTTGGTGGACATGTTGTATATCATGTGATGATGTGCACCTCTTATTTTGGTTACGCTGATTTCATTATTTAGAGTTACTGCCCTTTTTCGACTGTACAGGAAGACATAAACAAAATGTGCTTGTTTCTGATGACGTACAGTGTTTCAGGGGACTGCATGCTCCTTATCATAGCCCTGCTAAATTGTTATCTTCCAGAGCGCTGTTGTTTTTTTTAATTCTACCTGATATGGGTTTCTAAATGCATTTCCTCCTACATATTGCATTGAATATTGTTGTTATCAAGTGAGGATGTGAATATCATGTATGGAACTTTTGTCTGTTCTTAGTATGTTTCCACTTCCACTATTTTATTTGGGGCCGGGGGGGATGTCATCCTCTGATGACTTGTTACACCTACCTTCTACAGTTCCTACATCGGTCCTTCAGACCTTCTACAGTTCCCACATTGGTCCCCCAGACCTACTACAATTCCCACATTGGCCCCCAGACATTCTATATTTGCTTCAAAGACCTTATGCAATTCACATATTGGTCCCCCACCTTCTTCTACAATTCCCACATTGATCCCCCACAACTTCTACAGTTCCTACATTGGTCCCTTAGACCTTCTACAGTTCCCACATTGGTCCACAAAACCTACGATTCTCAGATTGGTGCCCCAAACATTCTGCAGTTCCCACATTGGTCCCATAGACTTTCTACAGTTCCCGACATTGGTATCCTAGACCTTCTACAGTTCCCACATTGGTCCCCAAAACCTTTTACAGTTCTCACATTGTTCCGCCAGACCCACTTCAGTTCCAAGAATGATCCCTGCAATCAGTTTTTTCGGGCTCTGCGGCAGTTTTTGGCCGTAATGTTGCTTCTATCCGGCTTCCTTCATCTAGTTAAATTTTTTGCCGAGGCTCGAGCAATTCTTTTCGCCATGGACACGATAGCTACACATGACTTGGACAAGTCCGTCATCTGTAGCGACTCTCTGCAATTGCCATATTGGTCCTCAAACCTTTTGTCGTTCCCACATTGGTACCCCACACCTTTTACAGTTCCAACATTGCGACCCAAAACTTTCTACAGTTCCCACATTGTTCGCCAGACCTTTGACAGTTCCCACATTGTTCCCCAGACCTTCTACAGTTCCCACATTGGTCCCCAAGCATTCTACAGTTCCCACATTGGTCCCCCAGACCATCTATGGACCTTCTACAATTCTGACATTGGTCCGCCAGTCCAGTTGTAGGACGATGCATTCCGCTTTGTTGGTCGCTGAAATCCTGCATATCGCCAGCTCATCCCAGTTGTAGGGCGCAGCAATGTGCTTTGTCGGTCGCTAAATTGTTTGGTCGCTAAAATCCCTGATGTTGCCCTTCCCATCCCAGAGGTAAGGCACTGCAATCCGCTTTGTTGGTCCCCCAGACCTTTTACAGTGCCCACATTGGTCCACAAGACCTTCTAAAATTACCAGATTGGCCCCCCCCCCGCACTTTTACAGTTCCCACATTTTTGCCTCAGGCTTTCTACAGTTCCCACATTCGTCCCTCAAACATTCTATAATTCCCACATTGACCCCAGACCATCTACAGTTCCCACATATTCGTCCAAAAAACCTTCTACAATTACGAACTTGGTCCCCCACACTTTTTATAGTTCCCACATTGGTCGCCTAGACCTTCTACAGTTCCTGCATCGCTTCCCTAGACCTTCTACAATTACCAACTTGGTCCCCAAGACCTTCCACAAATCCCACATTGGTCCCCACACTTTCTACAGTTCCTCCATTGGTCCCCCCACACCGTTTATAGTTCTGACACTGTACAGACCTTCTACAGGCCCCACACGGGTCCCCCAGACCTTATACAGTTCTCGCATTGGTTCCCAAGACACTCTACAGTTTCCACATTGTTCCCCCAGACCTTCTACAGTTCTCACATTGGTTCCCCAGACACTCTACAGTTCCCACATTGGTCCCCCAGACCTTCTACAGTTCCCATATTTGCCTCCAAGACTTACAGTTCCCACATTGGTTCCCCAGACCTTAAACAGTTCCCACATTAGTCCCCCAAAACCTTCTACAGTTTCCACATTGGTCCTTAAGACATTTTACAATTCCCACATCGGTCCCCCCATACCTTTTACAGTTCCCACATTGGTTCCCCAGACCTTAAACAGTTCCCACATTAGTCCCCTAAACCTTCTACAGTTTCCACATTGGTCCTTAAGACATTTTACAATTTCCACATTGTTCCCCCAGACCTTCTTCAGTTCTCACATTGGTTCCCCAGACACTCTACAGGCCCCACACTGGTCCCCAGACCTTCTACAGTTCCCACATTTGCATCCAAGACTTACAGTTCCCGCATTGGTTCCCCAGACCTTAAACAGTTCCCACATTAGTCCCCTAAACCTTCTACAGTTTCCACATTGGTCCTTAAGACATTTTACAATTCCCACACTGTTCCCCCAGACCTTCTACAGTTCCCACATTTGCCTCCAAGACAGTTCCCGCATTGGTTCCCCAGACCTTAAACAGTTCCCACATTAGTCCCCTAAACCTTTTACAGTTTTCACATTCGCCCCCCCCCCCCCCGACGTTCTACTGTTCCCACATTGGTCCTCCAGACCTTTTACAGTTCCCATATTAGTCCCGTAAACCTTCTACAGTTTCCACATTGACCCCCAGACCTTTTACAGTTCCCACATTGGTCCCCACACTTTTTACAGTTCCCAAATTGGCCCCCTAGACCTTCTATAGTTCCTGCATCGGTTCCCTAAACCTTCTACAATTACCAACTTGGTCCCCAAGACCTTCCACAAATCCCACATTGGTCACCTACACTTTCTACAGTTCCCCCATTGGTCCCCCACTCTTTCTACAGTCCCCCCATTGGTCCCCCACACCTTTTACAGTTCCCACATTGGTCCGGCAGACCTTCCACAGGCCCCACACTGGTCTCCCAGACCTTCTACAGTTCTCACATTGGTTCCCCAGACACTCTACAGTTCCCACATTGGTCCCCAGACCTTTTTACAGTTCCCACATTGGTCCCCCAGACCTTTTACAGTTCCCACATTTACAATTTCCACATTGGTCCCCCACACCTTCTACAGTTTCCAAATTGGTCCCCCACACCTTCTACAGTTTCCACATTGGTCCCCCCCCCCCCCACCACATTTTACAGTTTTCACATTGGTCCCCCACACCTCTTTACAGTTCCCACATTGGTCCCCAGACCTTTTTACAGTTCACACATTGGTCTCCGAGACCTTCTACAGTTCACACATTTGCCTCCAAGACTTATAGTTCCCACATTGGTCCCCCAGACCTTTTACAGTTCCCACATTGGTCCCCCCCCCCACCACATTTTACAGTTTCCACATTGGTCCCCCACACCTTCTACAGTTTCCACATTGGTCCCCCACACCTTCTACAGTTTCCACATTGGTCCCCCCACCACATTTTACAGTTTCCACATTGGTCCCCCCACCACATTTTACAGTTTTCGCATTGGTCCCCCACACCTCTTTACAGTTCCCACATTGGTCCCCAAGGCCTTCTACAGTTCCTACATTGGTCCCACAGACTTTCTGCAGTTCTCTTACATTGGTCCCCAAGGCCGTATACAATTTTCGCATTGGTCCCCCACACCTTTCACATTGTTCCTCAAGGCCTGCTACCGTTCCCACATTGCCCCCCCTCCGACCTTCTACAGTTCCCACATTGGTCCCCCAGACCTTCTACAGTTCCACTTTGGTCCCCAGACCATCTACAGTTCCCACATACTCGTCCCAAAAACCTTCTACAATTACCAACTTGGCCCTCACACTTTTTACAGTTCCCACATTGGACCCCTAGACCTACAGTTCCTCCATCGGTTCCCTAGACCTTCTACATTTACCAACTTGGTCCCCAAGACCTTCCACAAATCCCACATTGGTCCCCCACACCGTTTACACTTCCCACATTGGTCCGGCAGACCTTCCACAGGCCCCACACTGGTCTCCCAGACCTTCCACAAATCCCACATTGGTCCCCCACACTTTCTACAGTTCTCCCATTGGTCCCCCACACCTTTTACAGTTCCCACATTGGTCCGGCAGACCTTCCACAGGCCCCACACTGGTCTCCCAGACATTCTACAGTTCTCACGTTGGTTCCCCAGACACTCTACAGTTCCCACATTGGTCCCCAGACTTTTTTACAGTTCACACATTGCTTCCCCAGACCTTCTACAGTTCCCATATTTACCTCCAAGACTTACAGTTCCCACATTGGTCCTCACGGCCTGCTACAGTTCTCACATTGCCCCCCCCCCTGACCTTCTACAGTTCCCACATTGGTCCCCAGACCATCTACAGTTCCCACATTGGTCCCCAGACCATCTACAGTTCCCACATACTCGTCCCAAAAACCTTTTACAATTACCAACTTGGTCCCCCACACTTTTTACAGTTCCCACATTGGTCCTCTAGACCTTCTACAGTTCCTGCATCGGATCCCTAGACCTTCTACAATTACCAACTTGGTCCCCAAGACCTTCCACAAATCCCACATTGGTCCCCCACACTTTCTACAGTTCCCCCTTTGGTCCCCCACACCGTTTACACTTCCCACATTGGTCCGGCAGACCTTCCACAGGCCTCACACTGGTCTCCCAGACCTTCCACAAATCCCACATTGGTCCCCCACACTTTCTACAGTTCTCCCATTGGTCCCCCACACCTTTTACAGTTCCCACATTGGTCCGGCAGACCTTCCACAGGCCCCACACTGGTCTCCCAGACCTTCTACAGTTCTCACGTTGGTTCCCCAGACACTCTACAGTTCCCACATTGGTCCCCAGATTTTTTACAGTTCACACATTGCTTCCCCAGACCTTCTACAGTTCCCATATTTACCTCCAAGACTAACAGTTCCCACATTGGTCCTCAAGGCCTGCTACAGTTCCCACATTGCCCCCCCCCGACCTTCTACAGTTCCCACATTGGTCCCCAGACCATCTACAGTTCCCACATACTCGTCCCAAAAACCTTTTACAATTACCAACTTGGTCCCCCACACTTTTTACAGTTCCCACATTGGTCCTCTAGACCTTCTACAGTTCCTGCATCGGATCCCTAGACCTTCTACAATTACCAACTTGGTCCCCAAGACCTTCCACAAATCCCACATTGGTCCCCCACACTTTCTATAGTTCTCCCATTGGTCCCCCACACCTTTTACAGTTCCCACATTGGTCCGGCAGACCTTCCACAGGCCCCACACTGGTCTCCCAGACCTTCTACAGTTCTCACGTTGGTTCCCCAGACACTCTACAGTTCACACATTGGTCCCCATACCTTTTACAGTTCACACATTGGTTCCCCAGACCTTCTACAGTTCCCATATTTACCTCCAAGACTTACAGTTCCCACATTGGTCCTCCAGACCTTTTACAGTTCCCACATTAATCCCCTAAACCTTATACAATTTCCACATTGTTCCCGCAGACTTTCTACAGTTTCCACATTGGCCATTGGTCCCCCACACCTCTTTACAGTTCCCACATTGGTCCTCAAGACCTTTCGACGGTTCCCACATTGTTCCACAAGGCCTTCTACAGTTCCTACATTGGTCCCCCAGACTTTCTACAGTTCCCACATTGGTCCCCAAGACCGTCTAAAATTTCCACGTTGGTCCCCCCACACATTTTACAGTTCCCACATGGTCCTCCCCCCGACCTTCTACAGTTCCCACATTGGTCCCCATAGCTTATACAGTTCCCACATTGTCCCCAGACCTTCTACAGTTCCCACATTGTCCCCAGACCTTCTACAGTTCCACATTGGTCCCAGACCTTCCACAGGCCCCACACTGGTCTCCCAGACCTTCTACAGTTCTCACGTTGGTTCCCCAGACACTCTACAGTTCCCACATTGGTCCCCATACCTTTTACAGTTCACACATTGGTTCCCCAGACCTTCTACAGTTCCCATATTTACCTCCAAGACTAACAGTTCCCACATTGGTCCTCAAGGCCTGCTACAGTTCCCACATTGCCCCCCCCCCCGACCTTCTACAGTTCCCACATTGGTCCCCAGACCATCTACAGTTCCCACATACTCGTCCCAAAAACCTTTTACAATTACCAACTTGGTCCCCCACACTTTTTACAGTTCCCACATTGGTCCTCTAGACCTTCTACAGTTCCTGCATCGGATCCCTAGACCTTCTACAATTACCAACTTGGTCCCCAAGACCTTCCACAAATCCCACATTGGTCCCCCACACTTTCTATAGTTCTCCCATTGGTCCCCCACACCTTTTACAGTTCCCACATTGGTCCGGCAGACCTTCCACAGGCCCCACACTGGTCTCCCAGAGCTTCTACAGTTCTCACGTTGGTTCCCCAGACACTCTACAGTTCCCACATTGGTCCCCATACCTTTTACAGTTCACACATTGGTTCCCCAGACCTTCTACAGTTCCCATATTTACCTCCAAGACTTACAGTTCCCACATTGGTCCTCCAGACCTTTTACAGTTCCCACATTAATCCCCTAAACCTTATACAATTTCCACATTGTTCCCGCAGACTTTCTACAGTTTCCACATTGGCCATTGGTCCCCCACACCTCTTTACAGTTCCCACATTGTTCCTCAAGACCTTTCGACGGTTCCCACATTGTTCCACAAGGCCTTCTACAGTTCCTACATTGGTCCCCCAGACTTTCTACAGTTCCCACATTGGTCCCCAAGACCGTCTAAAATTTCCACGTTGGTCCCCCCACACATTTTACAGTTCCCACATGGTCCTCCCCCCGACCTTCTACAGTTCCCACATTGGTCCCCATAGCTTCTACAGTTCCCACATTGTCCCCAGACCTTCTACAGTTCCACATTGGTCCCAGACCTTCTACAGTTCCCACATTGTCCCCAGACCTTCTACAGTTCCCACATGGTCCTCCCCCCGACCTTCTACAGTTCCACATTGGTCCCCATACCTTCTACAGTTCCCACATTGGTCCCCAGACCTTCTACAGTTCCCACATTGTCCCCAGACCTTCTACAGTTCCCACATTGTCCCCAGACCTTCTACAGTTCCCACATTGGTCCCCAGACCTTCTACAGTTCCCACATTGTCCCCAGACCTTCTACAGTTCCCACATTGGTCCCCAGACCTTCTACAGTTCCCACATTGGTCCCCAGACCTTCTACAGTTCCACATTGGTCCCCAGACCTTCTACAGTTCCACATTGGTCCCCATACCTTCTACAGTTCCACATTGGTCACCAGACCTTCTACAATTCCCAAATTGAATCATGTACAACCCCGCACTCAAGATTAACTAACTGACGTCACTGCATTGCTAGGTTTTAATGAAAGAGAAAACCGATTTATGCCACATTAAGTAATCGCGCTAAACCCATTTTTTTATTTTCTTGGACTGGGTGGGATTCGAACCCGAAAATTGTGTCAACTTGAGTCGATGTAAGCCTCAGTTTAGACGACCTAGCCACGAAGCCAGTTAAATGGTAACGTTTTTGGAGGGATCGTTGTCTCAATAAGACCGTTGTACTAATTAAAATACAGTAAAACCTGAATATATCGACACCTTGATATATCGAAACACTGTCATAACCGACGGGATGCCTTGGTCCGCTTTTCTTTTGTATTAAAGTGCATGTTAAACTTGACTTGACTTGCTGACTTGAAGACAACCCCTTTACATCCTCTGTTGATTAAGTGTTTTAATTTACACAACTCGAAAAAAAAAGCCGTTTGATCGCATTTCGACTATAGCGACAATTGCTCTATTCATTGGCTTAACAAGTTGGTTGGCTAACATCGAAAGTGGATGTAAAGGTAGTTTATTGTCGGGAGGATTTTTTTTGGTCATCGGCAATTTATAGGGATTGTCAGTTGATCGGGATTATTCTGCCTTCATAATCACATCTTAAGCTCGTTGGCCTCTGACTTGCACACACGATCAAGGGATATGACACAATTACCGTCAAATTTATCCCACAGAAGGCAATCGTGTGGCATTCTTAGCCTACAGACGAGGCTAATAAGACCCTCTTCAACCTCTCCAACGCGTCTTCTTATCGCTCCAATTTTCTTCTCACTCGTCTGACATAGTAGTGATGAATAGATACCAATAACCACTATATGTATATATGTACAATTTATCTTGAGGCCAAATTTCTGAGCGTTATTTTCTTCTTGACAGTTATTAAACACTTATTCATGGAAAACAGAACCAGATTCTCTATAATCACTAGAGTGTGAAATAGAAGGAAATTGATCGGGACAAAATCTCTCCAAAGCTATACATCTTAGGAGCAGGGTCAACGGATGACGTTTTGACAGTTATAGGAACGAGATCGACCCCTGAATAAGTTCGCAGTATCCTACTCCAGTGTTCTTCTCCATCAGTCATATTGATGACATAGACAGGACAAGTGCATCCGATAACAGCCCGTCCACTTTCATGCTGGCGTCACTAATCCACTGAAATTGACTCTGGAGCGGTTGGTGGGTAAACAATGATTACCCTGACGGTTCCTTGGACAATTAAATTGGCCAACGCTCAAAGGAAATACATCGGATATCTTGTCGTCGATACCTTTTGAACATGGCCAGGAAGCTTTAGTTATTAGACTTCACAACAGTCGGTATTATAAGAAACATGTCTTGTAAGCTTATTGAGTGATGAGCGAATTTTGTACAAACACCGGATAAGCTTGAGACACATGATGCTTGAGACTAGAAACGATAATATCTACTCATTCCGGACTATCTCCGCCTCACTAGGTTTTGTTGTGGAATGTCTATTGGTTTTTGTGAATATTTTTCCTATTGTCGTTGTTCTGAAGACGAAGACCCCAAAAGAGCGTGTTGTGTCTGATAAGCTTGTCTTGGCCTTAAGTATTACGGACATTCTTGCCACCGTGTTGCCTACGCCTATTGCCATTGTTTCCTATACTAAGACTGGTTGGTACAATTTAACCTGTGTCTTCTTCCAGCTCACAACTATAGGATTCCGCTGTGTATCCGTGTTAATTGTGACTTACATGTGTACAGATCGTGTGATGGTTTTAAGACAGATCCTATTGTACAAAATTACCAGGATCTACTCCGCACACCGTGCTTCTGTTGTTATATTTATTTTGTACACCGTGTCATTTTTGATTTCCTTAATTCCAGTGTCTGAATTTATACAACCTAGTCTGTTTGCGCCCAGGAATAGCTGTGAATCGGCAATAGTAAAAAAACGAAATACATATACAGAAGATGTTTTCTGTTGGATTCTACTTGGGGTCGGATTTACCAACATTTTAACTGTTTCAATACTAAGTTTCAAAGTAGTGTCCATGGTGTGTAAGTTGAAAAAGAAAATGCGTCCCATAGGACCGCCGCGAAATAAAATCCCAGAGTTACAAATAGAGAGGAAATGTGTTTTTGAATATAGTTGGATGACACTAGCAGTGACAGGTCTATTTTATTTTACATGGTGTCCAGTTTTGGTAAGTATTCGTACACGATTTTCGACCCAGTTCTCCAATATGGCCCACTTTTATTCCGATATCACCATACACTGCATGTCTCATATATCGTGTAATCAAATTAATCACATTCAATAGCGATTAAAGAAATAATCCACAAATGCATCGCAATAGTTGGCTCTTGGCCGTTCCAATAGCCATGGTGTTATCAATTAGTCAAATCTTAAACCAAGAGGTTGTACACTTTATCGATTTTCCTTTTTCTTCCATTTCCCTATTAAAACACGAAAACAACTAATATAAACATCATGCATATTTGTTGTTCAACAAACTAATAGTCCCTTCAATAATTTGTTAATGATCAAAGTTTTGAACCATGTACGAATATAGAACATATTTCATAAAATAGTTTAGACAGCTTAACGTGCGTAGCCGTCAGGAATTGCTGTGCTTTAACGGTTTATCTGCGGTTAAGTGAGCTGAACGATTGTTAAATACCACCAGAATTTTCAAGGCGTGATTCAATGTTGTTTTTTACTATTTCCAGATTATGCTGACCTTGCAACAGAGTGGTATTAACATCAGCATTGTGGCAATCTCCTATGCATTCTTCAGTAACAAGTTAGCCGGTCTTTTAAATCCTTTAATTTACGGACTGTTTTCAAAAAGCTACAGACGTGGTTATAAAAGCATATTACATTCCGCAACACGTCTTTGCCGATGTAAAGAGCAGGAATTTCAACCTGTACCAGGTAAGATCATTAAAGTGACAAGAGCTGCCAACATTCGAACTTTTACCCATAAACCCTGCTTGTCAGTAAGATGGTTTGAAAGTCAACGAAAAACTAAATGATTGACGTTGGAATGCGGACAATCTATACAGTCTGTGGCCTTTGTGAACCGAAATTGTGTCCGAAAAGTAAACCAATTTAAATAACCGGGACGACCGTTCATTTATACCCACCCTAAGTTAGTTAAAAAGAGGGGGCTGTTTCTCAACACATTTACGCCTGGTCGTAACGTAATGTTGAAGGTAAATGTTGCCATGACGTTACGACCAGGTTCAAAGTTACGTCGGTGTCGAGAAACAGCCCCTAGTACTATAACGCACATTCTCGAGACCGGTAGCTCTTAAAAGCTTCTGAATTGCACGTCTTGAGGAAACTAGCCGATAATTTCCACATTCTGTTTAAACGAAACTATTTCAATAAGTTGGCAGCTCATGTCAGAAAATAGTCCAGAAAGAATCTGTTGTGGCGCGTCAAACTCAAGTAACAAAGATAGTTTGCTTTATTTCTTGTAAGAAAAAGAGTATACCAAGTTTAATTTGACCGGTTAATCAATTTGAGGATTATACCTTTAGCTGGACCAGGTTTGTTGCGAAGCTGTAAAAGTTTAACTTGAGATTACTCCAATTATCTGCATAATTTTTTGCCAAAAGTTTAAATTGCGGTTCAATATCAGAGACGTGTATTAGTTATCCAAGGTCCAATAATCATCAATGTTACCAATAACATTATTAAATTAAAATTATGCAGCATTATTTTTAATGAAAATCGACTGTGGGAACCTGTTTTATATCAACATAATAACGTTCTTTTCCTTCAAATAATCCCTTTGAAAACTTCGTTTTATAGAGATAAATGATTAAAACCTTTTTACATCAACAAAAGATCTACATACATTGTCATCTAAACTCTTAGAATTTCTCTCTCTCTTATAATTTTGCTGTTATGGTCATTTAACGAACAATCAAGGCCCCTTGAAACCGAGTTGAACTAAATGCAGATAAATATGAGAGATTTGGGGCCCACTTGCCGCCGTAGCCTGTTGCACATTTGCTAAGAAAACCAATTTACATGAGCTTACTACAACTAAATCCACTAAAATTAAACAGTTCGATTTAGGATATAGAAATGGGAGTGAAAAACAAACGAAGAATCGAAGCCTGATTACAACAATCGGTGTCGGTTAAGTTAAGTGTTGGATTTCAGGCCTTTTTACCACTGGTTTGCACTAAAAAAATCATCGGTAGGCTTTTCGAATCTTTCTTACCCGATCGTCAGTCTGTATTTCTCAGATAAAGTACGTACAATTATACTGTGCCGTTAGATCACTCGCACGACTCGAAACATTAGGGCGCTTTTGTGAATGTTCAGGTTCGGGGTTTGTTTACATTGCGGGTACTTGATAAATCTAATTTTCAATTTCAAATTAAAAATACTAAATGATGCCAAAACTTTTCATTTTTGGTAAAAAAAAAGAAAGTTCCTAGCTTCTTCTGTCTGGGAAAAATACAGAAAACCACCCACTGTTGTTATGTAAACAGTATTCTGGGTTTTCGCGGCAAGTGTGCCTTTAAATATTTTTTTACTTATTGTTTTCAGCGATTTCATGGGAAAATCATCTACAAGCGGTGGAAGATATGGAAGATATCAGAGCAGCAGGAACTTCTCTCCCTAAGTCTGTATCCTACCACGACAAGCCTGTCAGGGGCGGTTTCCAAAACTATGCTTTAGATTCCTCGATACATTCAGAGTTGTGTGGTTACAGTGACAACGATCGGTTCAGGCGGACTCATTCGGATTTCAGATCAGCGAATAATAAGAGGAGAAAGAGTGAGCCGTGTACATCCGGGACAATGCAATTAGATAGCCATTTACCACAGGAGATGAGTTCGGATTCATTTTCTTCCGACACGGATCTCGACGGTCAGCCAAGCGATAATGGTAATGATAGCGATCACAGTGATAGCGATATTGAGAACGAAGAAGAAAGGACAACGACTAACGATTCTATAAAACCAACAACGGAAACTAAAGTGTAAATGGCCTAAGAGGTAGTCAGGGTTTCCGACTCCAAAATGACTATATTTTTTATATTGACGGCCGTATTTCAGAGTCAGGGCTCAAAAGCCGGAGTAGACTGTCCTTCTGAGCAGGCAGTGTGTGGTACGGTCATAATCGCGTTCATGAATAATCTACCTACCAATATCTGGAATTCACGAACAGGGTCGTTAGTAAATATTATTCTTCCTCTGAATTCACGATCTCAAACGTCACCGCCATTGATGACGTAACGCTGTTTTGCTATTTCTCAGTCAAACGATATATTCAATTTACAGAAAGCTAAATTATTTATGAATGTCGTTTTGATTTTATTTGAGTAAGTTATATCGTTATTTCACCGTCTAAATCTGATCGCAAATTACTTTTCAGATGAGGGCAGTTTACTCCGACTTTTTGAATGCAATGATGGATTGATGTTATACGCGACTTTCAATATTATTTCACTTATACGGCGGCGTTGCCAGGTTTAGGGGGAGAGGAAACCCCCGACCATCGGCGAGTACCTGGCAGCTATTTCACAAACGGCAATCCATTGAAAAATCCACTCAGAATTTTTTCAATTTTAATTTATCCAAAACACGGCCTTCATCATAAAAAATAGTCATTTTGGAGTCCGAGTTCCTGTCTACATAGAGGTAGACAACTTCAGTTAGATCAATTATGTCCTGCTTGTGGTGTTGTATGCGTCTTTGTGGCCATAAGACTTTGGGGTGTAAGTTATCATGCGAATTCAGTGTCCGATTAAAAATATGTAATTTTGTGATGTCCATGTTTATAACGCAAATGTCCACCTGTGATTTTCTTCTTTCCTGACTAGTTCTGACCGAAATTGTCTCTCTAATAAATGAAAAATACGGTAAAAATGAAAATGGTATTGGAACAATTCTTATCCGATTTGCGGTATCTTATATTAAATTTTATATACTGTAAAACCTGTCAGTAAGAGATTGATTGATTGCTTGGTGTTTTACGCCGCGCTCAAGATTATTTCACTTATATGCCGAAATTGTCAGTTTTATTGTGGGAGGAAACCGGGCTCTATGCCCGGCGGAAACCCACGACCTTCCGGTGGTAACCGGCAACCATCCGACATAGGTCGTTCGAGTGAAAACCCAGTCAGAAAATTTTCCAATTTTTGTTTTTGGGACTGAGTGGGGTTCGAACCCGCAACCCATTTGTCAGTAAGGGAAGATGATCCTTAATTTAGTATTGTTGGTAGCTACAAATCCGGTGTTTCGGTATTGATCATAAAATGGCGTCGCCAGATGTGATATGTAATACATGGGTTACCATTAGAAGCAACACAGACTGGTTGATGTTTTCCACAACGTTCAAGATTATTTCATTCATATGGTGGCGTTACTAGGTTTGGTGTGGTAGGAAACCGGGCGATTTGCCTGGAGGCAACCCAACTTTCGGAGAGTATACCTGGCTACTCTTCCACATACTGCGATTGAGTGAAAAGGCATTTTTAGTATGAAGATATCAACTAGTTCTATAACATTTAAGTGGCATGAGCAGCCATATTTCGGACTTTTAAAAACAAATTCCAATTGTAAGCTAAGGGAAAAGTAAAGCGTTTGACTTGATTTTAAATTGGCGAAGCCAAAGACCCTTGTGAGCAAAAGATTTGTGCTAATAACGGATAAAATCCAACAAAAGTATGAGTACAATTTGGTGGGTTTTGTTGCTAATAAAATTATTTGAACATATATTTCAAGATTGGTATCAGCAGAAAGCGAGAATATAAAATATGCACAAACCAGTCACCATACAAATCAGTAAGAAAATCATATTTCTGATTCTGAATCAAAATGAGTGTACATTTGTATTGCATCCGGCGTGCGTCCCTATCTTTAAATCTCCAATATGAGCCTTGGTGCTGAAATTTATAGCACATATTAGTAAACGCTTGGTCAATTTTCTTTCGCACTTGTTTTATAAAAAGCAAGTCTAATATCATTTTTTTCTTTTCCTCTCAAGTATGTATTATTCAACATGATAGAACCTCCAATCGATTTATTTTACATGCCTAAACAGTAGGGTTAGATTTAGTTCTTCTTGTTCCTGACTTGCGGTCATTAAGCCAACTTGATTCTCTTCCTGATTCAGCCAATTCAATGTGTAGCCAATTTCCATATTCCCTAGAGAAAAACAAAATCACATTTCACTGCTGAGCTGACTTGGAGATCAGAAAATCTGACGTTGGCGAAATTTGAGTTATGAAATATTCTGACAGTTGGGATACAAGTCATCGCTTTCGGAACATTTGATGTCCAGGATTGCCAAATTCAATAACAATGTCTTCGCTTTTATCTGTATCTCACAACGCTTGGGTTTCAAATGTTTTTTTTATCATATCCATCAGAAAAAAGTTTGATGCTTTCCGAACGCTTGTTTTGGAGTGTTTTAGCTATTTGTAGGACAGTCTAAAATCTCTGTGTCCCATCCACTAATGGAATAAAATCCACCGATGTAATTATCTTCTTCAAATGAAGCTCATGTACAACCAGCAATTTAGGCTTTATATTTTGTTCCCAATGAATTTTGCCATATACAGAAGTAATTGAGGTGCTTGAACTTAGAATGAGCGCTCAAACATGTTAATAAACTTACAAAACAAGAAAAAGAACAGCAGTTTTCAATGAACATGGAATTTCTATGATCTATCTACTACAATGTATCTACGATCGTCTATTCGTATTCTCGGTCGTCTAAACTGGAAAATATAGGCGAAGAAGTTTATTACTTGGTTTGGTTTTTTTTAAAGACTGAATCGCCGCCATTGTGAAGAAAACCAATTTTCACGAGCTTACTACAAGTAAAACCACTAAAATCAAACATATAACACATTGGAGCTGCCTGCGATGCCAAATATAATGAAAATCTCGTTGAAAATACATCCCGGCTATAATGCGCTATTCGATTGTTACCCGTTATTAGCACGTCTTCAGTTTGTACAGGTTACTCTGACTGTACTAATATTATTATTTCATCGTAAATCCATATTTTGAAGGTACTTCAAACGTTGACATTCTCTTGAGAATCAGAATTTATGAAGGAAAAATCCGAAATTGGCAGCTCATGCTACTTTTAGAATGTGAAGTTATGTTTAAAATGTCTTAAGGAGTGTGTAAAAACATACGGAGAACCGAAGCCAGATAACAACAACGGTCTGAAACCAATTACCTTCAGTGATGGATTATTCCAGTTTCAGAAAACAGTATTTTGGATTTTATCGGCGAGTGTGTATTTAAAGTTGCATTTGTTCAGGTTTTTGTCTGCAATGTGACAAAATACGACCATCAGTAAAAAAACCCGAACTAGAGTTGCAAATCTGAAATCTATACAACATCGCTGACGTCATGCGGGGTCGGGGGTGGGGGGGGGGGAGGGGGGGGGGTCAAGCGGAAGAAGCACACATTACACATAGAACGTTTTTACGGATCTCACTTTTGGCAATGCATGGCAGAGCGGAAAAACTTAATCCGAATATGAAAGAATGTTCATCCCGGTTATTATCATTTTAACAATGGTTTCAACAACAAGGGGCGTAAGCTGCCAGATATTTATATTTCACCGTTTCAAATAAATTAGGAAGTACAAATTAATTGAGCTTTAAGTAAATGAATGCTCGTCTCGTTTATTTAAATTTTGCTTGTTTTTCGAGCACTACTTCGGTTCGTACAGGGCACATATTGTATGGATTTTCCTAATTTTATCATAAATCAAATGTGTAAATTATGTCAGCTCAGTCGGAACACCTTTCGGCTATCTTCGCTCGCTACCGGTCGGCTTTGACACACCTCGGACACGCTTTTTTTTAGGCTGAATACAAATGGAGTGGAAAGTATACATCAAAATACTTCACTACAGACGAAAAAACGAAATAAAAATTGCAGTAAATTAATCAAACGCTGAAATCATCTAGAAAGATACTTTTTATAAATGCTATTTAGCCCGGTAAAGCACATGTTGTGTAGCGCAAAGAAGAGACGCAGTTTCGGTACATTTCAGGAATCCTCCAATGCTTTAATTGTAAAACTGATCGAGCCTGGAAGTTAACAAACAGAGTGTTTCGGTCCCTTAAATGATACTTTAGTTGGGACCTCTACAGGCCACCTTTGGCCAGCAGTTGATTCTTCTGTGTATATACAAGAGGTGTCAAAATATTGCTTCTCTCTGGGATATTTGGACTGAAGCTCACTACAGATTATAGGACGGTCGTCATTTGCAAATCTAAGTGGCTGTCAGTATTTCAAGTACATGCTATTTTTCCGTAATCACATTTTAACGCTTCTTGATCAGTTGTGTAGAGCAGTCAAGCGAAAGCAATCAACCGATACAAAAACTGCAAATGTAATCAAGGAGCCGCTGAAAGTCAATTTGACGGTGGACACGCGGAGATCGCCTCTTCCACTTCAAGGCGATACATCTTCATTGATGTGCCCGTTTCCGTCTCCTGTTACTGTCCCGTGATGAGACATGTATTAACTTGTTCAAAGAAGAATAAACATTCTATTCATATTCCTTCGTTATATCATTCCAAAACTACATACAGCATTCTTTGTGGATATTTTGGATTTAAATGATTTATTTATTTTATTGGCCATTTTCTGAACGGAGTCAATGTGTTCTGTTCAGTGTACATCTCCTTACAGAGGTGGAGAGACGTCCGACTCTGCAGTTATCTGACTGGAAGACCAGATCAGTGTATATGAGTGACACTCTGAAACTTCGGGAACTTACGTGCGTCAAATACCCTCTGATAGACTGCAGGTCATTTTGAATGTGGCGACCAAATAGGTAGCCGTAAAGCGTACAATTCCCAAATCCTCCTTGAGGGCGACACAAGAGTGTCCCCGTGATAATGTAAGGGACCGAAACACTCGATTTGTTAACTTTCAGCCTCGATCAGTTAAATAATTGAAGCTTTGGAGGATTCCTGATATGCACCCAAACTGCGTCTGCGTAAAATATATAGCATTTAATAAATTAATAATTATTTTTATTTTCTTTTTTCGTCTGAAGTAAAGCATTTTGATATATACTTTTGACACCATTTTTATTCAGCCCGGTGATACGGTGATTTACCGTATGAAAAACGCAGAGTGTCCGAGGCGTGTCAAAGCCGACCGGTAGGGAGCGAAGATAGCCGAAGGATGTTCCGATTGTTACAAGTTACAAGACAGTAGCAAGTTTGTCTCCCTTTATCAACAGAGCGACAATTGGTAAGATTCTACACTCTGTGATAAGAGAGAAAGAGTGAGGTCAGTGTTAGTTTTTGCTAGCATTTTCATTTTTTTGCTTTCATCCTATGGGCCATGGCAAGGTTATCCGGGGTAATGCATTTTTATTATTTGCATAAAATGGTCATCATCTGAACGGCCAGCAGTTCACAGGCATAAACTGCCATAAATGTGGAAAATTCGTTTATAATTGGATAGTAGAAATACGAAGTAGGAAGTCTAATGCTCATCTTGAAAATGTACGTTACAATAGTTTTTATGAGCACCAAAATTCGAACATGTACTCTGGCTATTTGAAGTTTGTTCATTATTAGTACACAGGTTCGGTTCGTGTGGGTAACTGGCTTTAGCGGTGTCATTTTTTTCAACGGCAATTCTTCAGTTTTCAAGGTCACAGTCAGAATTTAAGGAAATAGTCTGAACTTTGGCAGCTCATGCCACTTTAATATATTTACTATATTATGAAGATAGTGAATAGGGTTTATTAACTTCGGCAGGACAAGGAATGGCATATTACATATTACGCATATGATTTTTCTTGTTCCACCAAGAGTGCATGCTTTCTGGCTTGCAAATGTTCAAGAGAGATTTCTTTCCATTTATCCGTTGTTAGACTGATAGACCTGAAGCATGATGAAGAGATTCGAAACAGGCTGTATTGTAGGTATACATGGGGTCTATCTTTGTCATGGGTGTCTTTAAACTAGCCATTACAGCGCATGGTTTTCTGTGCTAAATACTTTCTGTCCGCCTTACATAACCGCCCGTAAACGATAGTTGTGATGTCACACACCAACAAGACACTGAGTGGGTTTTCACTCGAACGTCCTATGTGGGATGGTTCCCAGTTACCACCGGAAGGTCGTGGGTTTCCTCCGGGCATAGAGCCCGGTTTCCTCCCACAATAAAACTGGCAACGCCGCCATATAAGTGAAATTATCTTGAGCGCGGCTTAAAACAATCAATCAGTCAATCAATCAATCCAACAAGACATTATTTCTTAAGAAAGTCGCCCAATTAAGGGAAGCTTTATTTAAGACGCGATATTACAGCATACTTCATTAACTCAAATTACAATCTGCTCTGAGAAATAATATTTCCATCCTCAAACTAGAGACCATGCTGAGAAAAAAGGGTATTGTTTTACTCGAATGTACCAGACGTTGAATGCACAACTGTAAACATGATATATTACTGCATTTGTATAAAACCAATAAAGGAAGTGGATGAGAAACCCAAGCAAGTCCAAATTGTTTACGCCAGAGAAACACCTTGTCAGCGGCTATTCCAGAAACAATAATAATTATTTTGATGGAATACCTGCTGCCTCGGTATTTCTCTATTACCTAACAGAAGCCGATGTGGTTTTTACGCATTTGGTAACATTTCATTGAGATGTAGCAAAAACATCATTGCTTGACCTATTCGCTTGACGTTAAGCATCGCCTTGTCTTATTTAGGGAGGTAACACGAATCTACTCCATAGAGATATAATTTCCCTGTGCCAACAATAACTGAAACGCAGCCAGGACAAACTCATACAAACTCGTCATACACTCAACAGAAATTGTTTGAAAGAGTTTGTTGACTCGGGGCGAGGATGGTTAATGGGCCGTAAGTTATTAAGGATGTGTATATTGCTGTTGGTATCCCAGGTGATAATCACTTCCTTGCTGTATTGGAACTGTACTAGATAACGTGTACTCGTACGGAATCATAAGACTAAACTTAATCACACGAAGCTGGCTATGTGACTGTTACGCCTTCAGAGATATTAGCGGTGTGGGGTAAAAGAACTTTACCCTTAAGGTCTCCTGAAGATTGCCCCGAAATGTATGTCCAGTGTTAATATTTGACTGTGAATGTTTCAGTGCTTTATTGGATTGCGATCAACTGCTGTCTGCTAATGTGCCCTTGGAGGGTACGTAGATGATGGAAGTGGGAGACTTATCAGATAGTTCTTTACTTATCTGCAATGGGATAACGGCTTTATTTATAGCTGTAAGTATAATAACAAACACAGTCGCAATCGCTGGCTGTGCCTTTGGCGAGGAAAACATTGATGCCAAATATCTCACGATAAACAGCCAAATAGCAACTGTTCAAGTTGCCTTAATTTTGCTGCCATTAAGTTTGGCCGTTATAAATGGTTGTTTTCGGGAGCTGACTCCAGAAAGCTGTGTTAAAATATCAGGTATTCAACTGCTCAGTTTGATAATATGTGACGTTTTCCTCACATATTCATATTCATGTTAGTGGTTTGAAATTTCAAGACCGGGATTCTATCAACAATACCGTAAGTGGGTCATAACAGGGATGGTTGCATGTTGGATGATACCGATTTTGTTTGTATCGGTGGCAATTGGTGTCGGAATAGATTACGGCGAAGAGTGGACGGCACGCAATACCACCAGCCACCTTCATGCTATCATAGATCCTGAAACAAAGTACGGAAACAAATCAACAGGGACATTCTGCGAATGGACAGCTCTACCGGCCTGGTTATCTTACATTTCTGTATTTGGAGTATTTTTACCGTACTCTGGGTTCTCGGTTCTGCGGTTTGTAAAAGTTCTTCTGATGGTCAGAGAAAAACAGAGAGCTGTAAAGGACCAAAGCGAATCAGTCAACAAAAATAATCCATCTGTTAGTGTGAGCTTCAGAGCAAACGTTAAAAAAAATATACGGCTTATATCTTTATCGACGATTTTCATTTGTTTAGGTTTGGTCCCCCATTCTGTTGTGAATCTCATGATGTTGTTCAACACCAACCATTGGATTAATCCATCATCTATGTACATTATCTGGGGTGTTTTGGTTTCCACTAATGTGGTGTTGCAACCAATATGTCTGATAGTGATGTCTGTTACAGTTAAAAAGGGGTTGAAAACAATATGTTCAAAACTTACTCGGTCAACCTAAATTTTTTGTGTTCATAGAACTGCCACGATGTAACGGGTAATTTATATAATTTGTTTCAAAATCAAAATATTCACTTGTTAACGAAGAACCACTAAAATACATGTATATATGCACTTATTTTATTAACTTGGCATGCAGTCCGTTAACCTTGAGTGCCTGTATCCTTTTGCTATATCTCCGTTATTTCTGGAGACACAAACGTGGACTCGTGAATGCCTGCATCCTTCTGTTATATCTCCGTTATTTCACGAGACACAAACGTGTAATCGTATACATTTTTGTAAAAGACACTAACTAATTAAACGTATATATTTTTGACACTTTTAGAGATTTTCAGGGTTTTATAAGTTAAGTTTGATATAATAAAGATGTTATAGGGTAAATTTGATGTAATCGAGATTTTATTATTTAAGTTTGATGTAATAAAGATTTTATAATTTAAGTTTGATGTAATAAAGATTTTTATAATTTAAGTTTGATGTAATACAGATTTTACAAGTTAAGCATGATGTAATAATGATTTTACAAGTTAAGTATAGTGTAATAAAGACATTATTATAAGTTAAGTTTGAAACCCAGCTGAAAATTAGCATACTGGACACTGGTAATATTAGCTTATTCAGGAAACACAAATTCGTTTACCACAACGTAATTTTAATACAACGGTTGTCCCTTTTTGAATAAAGAAAGGTCTTACGTTAATGTGGAACAAAACGGTTATTAAATAGACTGCTTGCTTAATTACGTCACGGACATATTCTGGTCGAATGTATCCCGGGCATATGGAGTCAGGCAGGCGGTGGATGTAAAGAATCTGCACATTAAAGTCTAAATGTTATGGTGGCTGATTTGTGCCATTTCGCGTTCTCGCTTTTTCGCTTCGAGAATTAGGAGGCGAAAACACGATAATACGAGATTTAACTAAAATCTCGCCGCGAGATTGCGAAAAAGCGACAATGAAATATAATCTCGCCGCGAGAATGCGAAAACACGACAAAATATATAATGTCGCCGCGAGAATGCGAAAACTCGAGAATTAGCAAAAAGTGCTTTATTTGTGCCATTTCGCGTTCTCGCGTTCTCGCCGCGAAAACTCGACATAAATTTAAAATCTCGCCGCGAGAATGCGAGAATGCGAAAACAAGAAATAAGGAAATAGCGCTCTTTTTGTGCCACTGCTTTATTTGTGCCACTATGATCTCGCCGCGAGAACGCGAAAACAAGAAAACGAAAGTAACTTGCAAACGGCTTGCACGCTTGCGCGTATACTGTCTACACTTCCGCCTGAACGGTCTGCTTTCGTTTTCGAAATTGACGATATATGTGTGGGAATGTTTTTATTATCCCCTCCCCCCTCTGACCATTCTATCCCACCGGTCTTTGAATATCGGGTTTTATGATTATATATAAATCTGTGCACGCCACAGTCAATACAGTGTCGCCATGCTAACAGTCTAAAAATAGGTGACCTTTACTTTGGTTTTTTGAAACAATGTATCTTGCAGGCTTTCTAATATAAGAAATCGGCCCACTGACAACTCTTACAAGATAAATGTTTGTACAGTTTGTAAATATAGCCTAACCGTTGTTAATCTATAATGTAAGAATATGTAAATGATTATACACCCAATAAATATGCCCCTGGGCATGGATTGATTGATTGATTGATTGTTTGGTGTTTTACGCCGCGCTCAAGATTATTTCACTTATATCGCGTGGGAAATAAGCTGCAAGGAGTTTTAATTTAGTTCATTCATCTGAATAATATGACGGTTCCTAGTTGTCAGTGATGGGAAGTTAATCTGTTAGATGTAATCGGTTCATTATATTATTGACATAATACGCATGCCAGCAGATTACTTCCGCTCTCTCCACTTTCGTTTTCTCGGCGAGAATAAGAAAACGAAAGTAAGTTTATAATCTCGTTCTCGCGGCGAGATTTAGAATTATTTCGAGTTTTCGCCGCGAGAATGAATGGCACAAAACGAGCACTTTTGACTAGTTTTCGTGTTCTCGCGGCGAGATTTTATTTTTCTCGCATTCTCGCATTCTCGCGGCGAGATTTTAAATTTATGTCGAGTTTTCGCTGCGAGAATGCGAGAACGCGAAATGGCACAAATAAAGCACTTTTGGTTAATTCTCGAGTTTTCGCATTCTCGCGGCGAGATTATATATTTTGTCGTGTTTTCGCATTCTCGCGGCGAGATTATATTTCATTGTCGCGTTTTCGCATTCTCGCGGCGAGATTTTAGTTAAATCTCGTATTCTCGTGTTTTCGCCTCCTAATTCTCGAAGCGAAAAAGCGAGAACGCGAAATGGCACAAATCAGCCACCATAAAATGTACACTCGAGCGTATCGCAACACGGGCTGTAATAAGCTGGTCTCTTCAAGGTAAGGCCTGAGACTGAGATCACTGTGCCTCCGGTCTTTTATCCGTTTAACTTCTTCAACCTGGCTACACAGCACTGTTGAATTGACGTGGCCAAGCGGATGCTGGTACAACCTTAAAGCTTCATGAGCTGCCAAATATAGGGTCAAGTTCGTTGATACAAAATGGTTCAATTCTATCAATATTAAAGTACAAGATAAGATTTTCCGTTTCAGTTCCTTTGGGTTATTTGTTTATGCAACGAAACCCCCCAAAACGAACTCGTACAAACTTCGGTTATTACCGGTTATAGACTATACCAAATGTTCCTATTTCAACGTCAATCCTAGCCGAGAAATCTTGGCTCTGCCGAATTTTTTTTTTCCGTGTTCGTCATAGCCAAGATCACTTCCATAGTAAAAAAGGGATATATGTTAAGGAGACCCGCCGAAAATATCGGCGGCGCAAATTTCACAACAAGTAAGCAAAGAATAAAATATTTACCACTGCATTCCGATAGTATAGACCACGAAGAAGGAGTTTGTCAAACTTACGCCGCTGTAAAGTGGTAAACTTTCCCTTATGCAGTCCATATTTGTTTCGAAGTCCACTGGCTTTCAACCTGACGTAACCGCCATAGTACAACATTTAAACGACCAGTTAAACTGTGCGGGGCGTCGTAGAAATACTTCAATCATATATCTTTAGTCACTTTACAGCGGCGTAAGTTTGACAAACTCCTTCTTCGTGGTCTATGCTATCGGAATGCAGTGGTAAATATTTTATTCTTTGCTTATTTGTTGTGAAATGTTTATGCAACGAAACCCCCCAAAACGAACTCGTACAAACTTCGGTTATAACCGGTTATAAACTATACCAAATGTTCCTATTTCAACGTCAATCCTTAAGTTTTTTCAAGGTACTTTAAAATGCTGAAGTTTTCTTAACGTGAATCCTGTAGTTTTTTTATCAAGTTACTTCAAATGTTGAACCTTTCTTAACAATGAAAATTGTCAGCAGTTCGTGTCACTTTAACAACAAACGTCGGTAGTATGTTGTAAACTGCATTAGCTTTACAGCTCATTAACAAACCGTGTTGGTATAAGTTTTACAGTTGCAGCTCAGGGCAAACATACGCGCTTTTAATTGATTGATTGTTTGGTGTTTACGCTGCGCTCAAGATTATTTCACTTATATGGCGGCGTTGCCAGTTTTATTGTGTGAGGAAACCGGGCCCTGTGCCCGGAGGAAATCCACGACCTTCTGCTGGTAATACGCGCTTTGAATAACCGGGATGTACGTGTAAATTTTATAAATCTGCCTTATTTTGTACTTCTTGATAAAAATGACGCACAATTTACTAATTTTGTTAAATGAAATGTTCCTTATATTTGGCAGCTAATTTCGCTTTACGGGTTTTCACGTGCACAGGCAACTTCACTGATTATTTTTATATTTTTGGCTGAGATCTCTTTCATGCAGTGTTGTAATTTTAAGACAGTTTTGTCCAAATTGTCAATAATCTGTGTGGTTTTATTAGTCTTGATATCATTAATTCGGTTAACATCAAATAGATTTAGCAGAGCTGCGTTATATGTGTTGATGTAATCATCAGATGATCCTATAATATATGATGATGAGAACAATTCCCATGTAAGCTTGCGAAACAAAAACACTCGAGCGTAAAGTGTTCCAGTTGTGTCATATTAAATTGATCCCCATTGCGTTGGAAAAATATTATTACTTTATATTTTTAGCTTATTTACTGAGCAGGTCGCTTTGTTACATACTTTCCTGGCAATACATAGGCTCAACTAATTCAGCAGACTAATTTTGAGGGTTCATCGAATCTGTTTTGCAGTGTACAAAAAGATCCCATTATCTTTCAACCCCTGAAAGCCCAAACACTGCCACAAAGCGTTTCAGCAGAAAAGAGTAACCAGATCGGATAAATACCTTGGTTAAAGTCTCCTTATTTTTTCGTATGATAAAAGATCGAAAATTGTATGAACGAGATAAATGGTTTGATAATGAGGTTTAGCCCAAAGCAAACATTTACTTTAATAAACATATGGTACTAATGTGTATGTCAAACTTTGTATGGCATAATTCTTTTCTACGTGAATTTTCTTTTTTAGCCCGCCATCATTCTGATGGAGGGCTATTCAAATCGCTTTTCCGTGGTCCGTCGTCCGTCCGTTAACTTTTTGCTTGATACCTTTATTCCAAGAAAACTACCAGTCCAATCTTAATCAAACTTAACATACATCATCACCCTATGGTCTAGTTGTGCACTGTACGTTTTCATCTCATTTGCATATTCAATGTGGCCACGAGGGAGCGATATTGTTTTTCTTTTTGTTACCTTTATTCCAAGAAAACTACTTGTCCAATTTTCACCAGACCATTATCTCCATATAGTCTTGTTGTGCATCGTACATTTTCATCTCATTTGCATATTCAATATGGCCGCCAGGGGACGATGTTGTTTTTCTTTGTTACCTTTATTTCAAGAAAACAACCTGTCCAATCTTAATCAAACTTAACATACATTATCACCCTATGGTCTAGTTGTGCACTGTACGTTTTCATCTCATTTGCATATTCAATGTGGCCACGAGGGGGCGATATTGTTTTTCTTTTTGTTACCTTTATTCCAAGAAAACTACTTGTCCAATTTTCACCAGACCATTATCTCCATATGGTCTAATTGTGCATCGTACATTTTCATCTCATTTGCATATTCAATATGGCCGCCAATGGACGATGTTGTTTTTCTTTGTTACCTTTATTTCGAGAAAACTACCTTTCCAATCTTAATCAAACTTAACATACATCACCACCCTATGGTCTAGTTGTGCACCGTGCATTTTCATCTCATTTGCATAATCAATATGGCCGTCAGGGGCCGATGTTGTTTTTCTTTGATACGTTTAGTGCAAGAAAACTTTCGCTTTTTACCTTTATTTCAAGAAAACTATCAGTCCAATCTTAATCAAACTCAACATACATCATCACCCTACGGTCTAGTTGTGCACCGTACATTTTTATTTTCATTTGCATATTCAATATGGCCACCCCCCCGTGTGGGTTCCGGGGAGATAAGAATAGACCCTCAGCCTTCCCAAGGTGCTTGATCGTAAGAGGCGACTAATCCTTGGGTCCCCGTGTGGGTTCCGGGGGATAAGAATTGGCCCACAGCTCCCAGGCAAGCTTGATCGTAAAAGGCGACTAAAACCTGGGTCAAATTTTTAATCATTATGGTATAAACCTATTTGTTAAAATTACACTCTATCTGAACATATTTACAAATTTGTATATTATAAAAAATGTTATTTATATAAATTGTTTATTGTTGCTCCATTGGAGGTAATTGTGATATTTCTTGTTTTTAATCTCCGAAAATGATTTCCACAGTGTTTTACCAGTTTTTATACGCCCGGCTTGAAAAGCGGGCTGTATTATGGTATCATCTCCGTCCGTCCGGCAGTCCGGCAGTCCGGCTGTCCGGCTGTCCGGCGTCCGCTGTCCCTTCCGCTCCATAACTTCTAAAGTTTTGATTCCATCTGCACAATTTTTTTAGAGTATATACCTTATGGGTAGAAGGTGTGTCACAGACTATTTTTAACATCACTGGTTACATAATATGGGAGTTATATTGGATTATGTAATATTCCCTTCCGCTCCATAACTTCCAAAGTTTTGATTCCATCTGCACAATCTTTTCTGAGTATATACCTTATGGGTGGAAGGTGTGTCGCGAACTATTTTTGACAGCATACATTGCGTAATATGGCAGCCATATTCGGTTATGTAATATTTACTTTTTCTCTCCGTAACTTTAACAAATATGATCCAATGTTTTCAAATCTTTCATGTTACATACCATATTAACAGACAAAGTGTAAAAAAAATTGTTCATGATATCAACTATTGCTAATTATTGGATTATGTACATTCCCTTTTATTCTTACTTTTATTTTCATGAAAATAACCTTTAAATTATAAAATGGCTTCTACTTTTCCGATTCTCATCAAAAAAGGATTTTTTCAAATTGCAATAATGTTTCTAAATTGATTAAAACTATTCTTAAATCAATTTATAACGTTTTAATCAAATGAAAAATACATAGAAGGATTAAAGTTTTATCTACAGACATAGAGATAAGTAACCCAGCCTTGTTCTATTTACTTACATGTACTCTATCTAAACATACTCTGAAGCTCTAAGTATCTTATCACAAGTGTTGAAGGTTTTATGGTTTTATGGTCTACCACATGGCCTAAATGTAGGCTTTGTATTAATGTTTGACCCATGCCATGCTGAACTGTTCTTTTTTTTTTGTAGCCAAATAATATAGAAAAATGATATTATGAGAAAAATTTTCAAATCTACTTGAATTGGTGTGAGCTGCAAAATTGCCAATTAATTGCATTTGTTTAAGTATGATTAGTAAATTATTAACTACTCTTCTAAAAAATTGAAACATTTTAGTCCAAACTATATTGACAAAAAGCAATGTTTAACATCATGATTTAACAGCAGCGAGACCGAGTACAAATCTTGTTAATAATCTTTGATCCAAATAGCCCATTTTAAATTTGAAACAGATGATTTTTAAAGGTTTTAGTGGTAAGATTTCATTTTGTTGACATTACATCACCTTTTACCAAGCTTCAACCTCCTTCCTCTGAATTTTGAAAATTAAATTCAAATAAATATGGAAGGATTTGTTTTGGTATGGCCGCAGTTACTGTGCCTTTCCGGGCGTATTTTGGGTTTCCCGAAACTCTTGTTAGTATTTCTGTTTCTGTCATTTTTCAGTTTCAATGTATTTTTGATGTTAATAAATGTATGATGATTTAATTTCTTTTCGCCGCCGTATAAGTGAAATAATCTTGAGCGCGGCGTTAAACTCTAATCAATCAATCAATCAATCAATATGGCCACCAAGGGGCGATATTGTTTTTTTTGTTACCTTTATTCCAAGGAAACTACTTGTCCGATTTTCACCAAACTTGGCTCACATTATCTCCATATAGTCTTGTTATTTTCATCTCATTTGCATATTCAATATGGCCACCAGGGGGCGACATTGTTTTTCTGTGTTACCTTTATTCCAAGAAAACTACCTGTCCAATCTTAATCAAACTTAACATACATCATCACCCTATGGTCTTGTTGTGCACCGTACATTTTAATCTCATTTGCATATAAAATATGGCCGCCAGGGGGCGATGTTGTTTTTTTTTACGTTTATTGCAATTTTTTTTTCGCTTGTTACCTTTATTCCAGAAAACTATCAGTCCAATCTCAATCAAACTCAACATACATCACCCTATGGTCTAGTTGTGCACCGTACATTTTCATCTCATTTCCAGATTCAATATGTTACTTTTTTCCAAGAAAACTACCAGTCCGATTTTCACCAAACTTGGCTCACATTACCTCCCTATAGCCCTGTTGTGTACTGTACATTTTCATCTCATTCGCATATTCAATATGGCCGCCAGGGGGTGATGTTGTTTTTCTTTATCTTTATTCCAAGAAAACTACCTGACATTAATCAAACTCAACATACATTATCACCCTATGGTCTTGTTATGCACCGTTCATTTTCATCTCATTTGCATATTCAATATGGCCGCCAGGAGGAAGGAATTTTTTTTTAATTGTTACTTTTATTCCAAGAAAACTACTGGTCTGATTTTGACCAAACTTGGCCTACATTATCTCCTTATGATCTAGTTATGCACCCTACATTATTTTTTTATCTCATTTGCTTATTAAATATGGCCGCCAAGAAGCAATGTTGTTTTTTTAACCAAATTTGAAAATGAAATTTATTATCATTATTCCAAGAAAACTACTGACCTGATCTTAACCAAACATGACACACATCATCCCCCTAAGTTCTAGCTGTGCACTGTACATTATCATTCCATTAGTATATTGAAGATGGCTACCAGGTGGCAATGTTGTTTTCAACCAAAATTTCAAGGGGAGCTTACTTTGTAATTCACAATTTAATTTTCCTCAACAATAGTTATCTCTCTGGAATAAGATTTTTTTATGTAGGCCCCAATTCCTATATCCAGTTATTGCTGTAACAATCTTTAATATGAATAGATGAACGCGGGCGTTAAGATCCCTTTAAGGGATCTCTTGCTCTATTGTTTATCGAAGTTATCTGGCTGAAAATTCTTAAATTTGACTGGAATTGGCTGACAATGAGGTGTGCTAAATTTTATTTAGTGTATGCATAGATTTTGAGTTATTCGGAATGACAAAAGGGCAGAAACAGATTGGACCAATATCAGAATATGGTCGACATGGTTGGTTAATGGTCACAATCAACTTACCAGTGTCGATTGAACGTTGAACCTACGTTGGCAGAGTTGGTCAATTTAATCGCCCATTGTAGTTTTACCAAAAAGTGGACCAACGTTGGATTTCGTTTGGCAAGGTTGTGTTTGATCAAGGTGCATCAAGTTGAAGTTAGTGAATGGATGGGTCTATGTTAAGCCTTTGCTGGGTCACGGTTACCATGGTGGGTCATTCGGAAGTCTACCAACGCTGGTCAAACGTAAGTAACTAGCTGACATGGTTAGCCATATCCTAGCTGGTTTATGGTTGGCTGTACTTGTACTTGGTTAACCGTTGGTTATAGAACGGCAACTTCAGTTAATTTATATACAGCTAAGTCTTGATCACCCACAGTTGGGCTAACGTTTGTCATAATCGCCGTCTACGGTGGGACCAGCCCCGGTAGCTCAGTTGGTAGAGCGTCCGCTTTGGGTTCAAGCCTGGGTCAAGTCAGACCAGAGACTTTAACAGTGGGAGCTGCTGCTGCTTCGCTTGGCGCTCAGCAATAGGAGTTAGAGTAGCGACTGGTTGGCCCGGTGTTAGTATAATGTGACTGGGTGTGGGGGCTTGCTGGGTGTCTTCGGCAAGTCGTCTCGGTGAGGCAGCACCAAATAAAAGAGCAGTGGAAATGTGCCCTGCCACAAGTGAGACAACGTCTTCATATGACTGAAATACTGTTAAGCAGGACGTAGAACCCAAATCACTCACTCTACGGTGGGATAGTCATCGGATAGTAACATTAAAGGAGAGGGAAAGGGAAAAGACAGAAGAGTGGCATGAGGACACAGAACAATACAACTCAGCGGGGGTTTGTATTTGTTGTCGAACCGTCCATTAGAGGTGTTCAATAATTTAACAGCACCAAAGAAGGAGAATTTATTGGAAATAATACCTCTGTGACCAGTTAGTATGTCAAAATGAGAACAATGGCCAAACTGACTTAATGCATACCTTTAATAAAAGAAGGGAGAAAGCGGTTTCTAGTGTGACCATTGTAGAACAGTGGGTTAACCATTTACCAACAATATTTCACTCGTACAGTACTACACAATTAGTCCAATAATTACCAACATTAAACCATCGGTTGGGTAAACTTTATAACGATGAATTAAATAATGGGAAAACAACTTTCAAAGCTGATCGTGGATTGTTAATATTATTTATTGCTTAAACATTAGGCGGATTGTTTAAGCAAAGTGAATTTGACGCTAAATAAATACAAAGGAAACAGAATTCCTATTTCCGATCGAAGCTTATAAAAATGTAAGTTTAAGCCTTGGATTGTTCCACATGTGTATCATTTGAGATTAAAAATGCCTTCTTAATTAGCGAAACCAAAGCGTTATATCACCGGAAAAGGAAAACACAAAAAAATCCGTCAAATTACTCATGTTCGATAGCAAAAATAACAAATTTTAATCAGCTTCCAAAAGCTTCTTAATTAAAGTGGCATGAGTTGTCAAAATTAACACTTTTTTCATAATTTCTGATCGGCACGACAGTAAGAGGCTTTGAAGGCCATCGAGAAACTAAATGATTGGCGTTGGAATGAGAAAAATCCAGACAGTATGTGGCCTGCACGAACCAAAAACGTGTTCGAAAAGTAAACAAAATTTAAATAACCGGGACGACCATTCAATCATTCTAAGCCAAAGTTAGTTCAAAACAATACTTTATCGTTCATTTTCGAGACTAGAAGCATTAAAAAGCTTCTGAATTATACGTCTTGAGAAAAATAGACAATAATTTCAACATTCTGTTCTAACGTCAAAATATCAACATTTTGGCAGCTCATGCCACTTTAAATGAAACAAATAAAAATGAGAAATGCAATCTTTGACGGCGAGTTCAACAAGAATGTACCGTAACAGACTGTTACGAACAAGCGGTTGGAGAAAAACAAATATTGTTAAAAGGGATCGCAACTATAGTAACTTCTCTTTTCTATTTATATTGATCCATGTAAATACATATTTGACGACAATGCTATTAGTCACAGAATGGTTTATTTGGACAGACGGAGTATATAGTTAGTCATCCATTACTATCAGAATGGCAAATTTATTGACCTTAATGTATATTGACTCGAACTAGTTCAGTTGTCCGAAATTAAATAGAAAGTAAGACGTATATTTGTTTTGGGTGTTTGACCATGATAGTTCACAGTATTGCTGGAATCATTTAAGGCATTGTTTTCAACGCGGCATCTCGCCATATATTGTAGTTAAGTGTAGGTAAGTCAAATGTGTTGAGTTGCCAAGGCAGAAAACCTAATCTCTGTGTTGGGATCAACTAGCGTCTCCGACAGCGTTTCTAAATCATGGAGTTTCAAAATCTATCAGATACGTCTGTAATATTCAGTAATCTGATTATTGCATTTATGATAATTGCAAGTGTAATGTTAAACATAACTGCTATTGCTGGTTGTGTTGTTGGAGACGAAAACTTTGACTTCAGGTATCACACAATAAATAGTCAAATGGCATCTCTTCAAGAGGCTCTCATTTTACTGCCGTTGTCTTTAGCGTTTATCAATGGCTGTTTTGGGGACTTGGCGCCAGAAGGTTGTGTAACAGTGTTAGCAACACAAATACTCAGTGTGATGATTTGTGACGTTTGTATATCGTACTCTTCATGGTGTTGGTGGTTGGAAACCTCAAAACCTGGGTTTCTTCTTCAAAATCGCAAGTGGATTATCACTGGCACCCTGGCAACTTGGATTTTTCCAGTGATGTTTACGCTCGTGGGTGTTGGTGTAGGGATAGTCAACCTTCAAGCGTCGGTCGATCATAATTCAAGTCACCTTATCACTGATTATCAAACGAAGACCAACAACCGGACATTGTTACCTATATGTGACTGGACAATCTTACCAACTTGGTTCATACATATTTCTGTATTTGGAATTTTCCTGCCTTACTCAGGATTCTCTTTCTTACTTTTTTTGAAAGTTGTTCTATTTGCCCGCGAAAAACGGCGGATGGTGAAAGACCAGGCAGACTCACTCGTCAAGAACCTACCACCTCTTCCAAATAACCCAGGGCGTAGCGTAAAGAAACACATACGCTTTGTTTTGATATCCTCTTTACATGTTTTTCTAAACATCATTCCCCATTCTGTCGTGAACATCATTATGTTGTTCAACACCAACCATTCGACTGATCCTGCGTCCTTGTATATAACCTGGAGTATTTGGGTGTCGACCAACGTCGTGTTACAACCTCTGTCTTTTATAATTATGTCTGTTGTGATCAGGACCGGTTTGAAAACAATGTTTTACAAACTTTTTTAATCAGCTTAAATTTGTATAAACTCCCTTAATTAACATTTTTTATTACAAATTCTGATTGTCCCGACAGCAAGAGTCTTTGAAGGTCATCGAAAAACTAAATGGTTGACGTTGGAATAAGGGTAATCCACACAGCGTATGACCGGTGATGTTGCAACCGATAATGTAACAATCTCCGATAATGTAGTACCCAACCGATATTGTATCACATTTTGACCGATAGTGTATCACCAACCGATAATGTAGTAAAAACACCCGAAAATGTAATAACTTTTTCAACCGATTATGTAGTAATTTGTAACCGACAATGTAGTAAACACTTTTCTAACCGATACTGTATCAATTTTTAACGATAATGTAGTAAATGCTATTTTAACCGATAATGTACTTACACTTGCCCGATAATGTAACAACATATTATGTCGACCGTCTTCGAACGCACTTCTTCAAAACAATTAAAGTGTTTTATACGAATTAAGTTAAGTCGTGGATACGGTAGCCGAACGTAACATTTTGGCCACACATATTCACCTCCAGATTTTTATTCCGAAATAGAAATAAAAGTCATTGGACACACAGTGTTTCTTTATCCCCCCGATCTTAATGTCTTGATTATTATTGAGTGCGAAAAATCGTTCCTGCAAGGAAGATATAGGCGCGGACCTTAGCGAAAGCATCCGGAAATCACACTGATGTTAGGTAAAAGGAGCCGCTGTGCAATAAACTATTCACTTGAACACAATTAAAAATCATTAAACAATCATAAAAATTTTCAGAAATACATTAGATAAACAACATTAGCTCATACAATAAATTAAAGATTTGTGATTCTGGAAACATGTAGCCTATCCTTGTTTTCGAACGGCGTGTAAATCCACTCTCTCAGTTGCAAAATTTGGTGGTACATTTTTTTCTGATAGATGGATCGCTGATGTTTCGGATGATAGATGGATGTGATAATGTAAATTTATCTATCAGAGAATGTCTTACGAGCCAGCGAAGGGAAATTCTGGGTTGTTTCGGTCACGAAGCTAGGATGTGCAACTGGCCAAACACAAACTTCATCACTAGATATGCTTAAAATGCCAGAAATAGAATCTTATTTTAAATGCGTCTAAGAGGGTGTGTAGGTCCGTCCGTCCGTTCGTAACGCTTTATTTTATACGCTGATAACCCAAGAACTATGAAATGGATTTTGTGCATAATGTTTTTGCAACTTTCTATCCATGTGTGACTTTACAAGACAGAATTCCTTATTTTCAAACGTAGATAACTGAAGAACTGTTTTAAAGATATTGAGGAAACTTACGGAGCACAATGTTCCTCAACGGATCTATAAATGTAGAATGCCATAATACTGTATCTCAAGTTGCATGGCCTTGGTGCGTTTTTGAAGTCCTTAATATCAATATATTTTGACGAAACTTCTCATACAAAACGTTCTTGCAACGATCTTTGAATTTTTGACGTTGCAGCACCTGTGTTCGAATCCCACTCAGTTCAAATAATCGGCGTCCGCTTCAGGCCTGGGAGATCCGGGTTCAAGCCTGGGTCGAGTCAGACCATAGACTTAAACAGTGGTAGCTGTTGCTGCTTCGCTTGACGCTCAGCAATAGGAGTTAGAGCAGCGACTGGTTGGCCCGGTGTCAGTATACTGTGACTTGGTCGGTGGGCTTGCTGGTTGTCTTCGTCAAGTCGTCTCGGTGAGGCAGCACCTAAAAGAGCGGTGGAAATCCGCCCTGCAACAAGGAGACAACGTCTTCATATAACTGAAATACTGTTGAGCAGGACGTAAAACCCAAATCACTCACTCACTCACTCACTCACTCACTCAAATAATCGGATTCATTTTCTGATTGGGGTTTCACTCGAACGAATGGTGGGCGGAATGGTGGGTACTCTAACCATCCAGCTTTTTATTTTGTTAAAATACACTTTGGATTTGGCTAACGATATCCTGAATAAATTGTATGGCTTATTGCCATTAATGCTGATTTCTTATCGCCAGAATGTTGCCCTTTATGACCACAATCGTTTCTGCAACATCAGTTTGACAACAATCTCCCTACACCGATACTTTTATCGGTCGGTGCAGACTTTCCGGGGGGTGCTTAACTTTTTTCTTTGTGTACATGATACACAAAATGACTTAGATTTTGTGAATATTTTCATGACCTATAACACCTCGAACCAGGTCGTTCAGATTTATGAGTTTTTGGGTATAGAAATGCGGAAAAATAGCCAAAACAAGCCACTCAGTTCCCAAAAAATCGGAAAATTTTCTGACCGGGTTTTCACTCGAACGACCTATGCCAGTTACCACCGGAAGGTCGTGGGTTTCCTCCGGGCATAGAGCCCGGTTTCCTCCCACAATAAAACGCCCCATATAAGTGAAATAATCTTGAGCGCGGCGTAAAACACCAATCAATCAATCTATCTAAACTCATCAAACACGCTGACCAAATAAATGAAAAATATTATTTTGTATTCGCTACTTCGCTACCTTGGAGTGGTTGGTGGTGGCGAGACTATAAGAAAAATAGTATTTTTTTTTATTAATTAGAGAGGTAGAGAGAGTCGCAAATGAATTGCGAAAGCCAGGCGCATACTGCACTTGCGGTGTACGACAATGGTCGGCGCATTATTCACGGGCGCCGTTTTCAAACGGTTGCGGTCCAAATTAGACTGCGTCTTTATGTGCGGATAAACGAAGATGCTACCTAGCGATGTTCCCGATATGAATGTAATTGAAGCTCGTACATAGCTCCAAATAAATGAAACCATTATAAGTATCATGTACTATTAGGCGGAGGTAAGGAGAGTTAGAAACAGAAGACAATCCGGTGACCATAGGGATCAGGTAATTTTAATACCTTTCTGTGTATTTTCCACTTTGATAATTTATTAGCTGGTTTGATTTAGTAGGAGGAAAACCTATATTCGTTTTAGTGATTGTCGATTATGTGGATTAACATTAATTAAGTATAGTTTTTTCTCACATTGGAATTCGGTAGGTTAGTCAAGTTGTTTTTGTTGCATGTGTTACACCCGACTTAATAGTTCCACTACCACTTAAAACTAAAACTCGAGAACGAATTTGGTTAGTTGTTACAATTTTACGAACCCGATAATTTAATTCAGGCAAATTCCGTGTCATGCAAGAGTACGTTTTGCTGCCACAATGTGACTAAATCATTCCCATTTCTGCTAGCCGAAAATATCCAGGCGTCAAAAGCGGTCACTTTTAAAACACAGTTTTTCATTGGCTAAACGCCTAAAAACTAGAAAAAAGCTGCGAGGTTTCCTGCACAGTGCTTGCGGTGTAGGACGCCGGCGAATAAGACCCCGGCAAATAACAAATCAGTATGATGCTTGCGGTCAAGGCTGCGTTGCCAGCCTTACGGTTCAAATGACTGGGTGGTTCACAGCACACCAAGGCCTAAGTCACTGCGGTTTGAGACGCCGGTAAAAAATCGTAGACCGCAGGTGTAATGTGCGCCTGGCTTAAGGCGAGTCTGTCTGGTACGAAAGCGTAAAAGGGACACACATGATTTTATTTTTTGGTGATTCACCATCTCATTATAACGAGATAGTATCTCGTAATAACGAGAAAATTTATCGTTTTATAACGAGACTTTTTTTCGTTATAACGAGAATGAAACCATCTCGTTATAACGAGATACTTTCTAGTTATAATGAGATAGCGTTCCCATCATCTGGGCTAAGCAAAACTAGTTGCCGTTAGGGTACAGTTTAGTTGGGACAAATAACTAATGCATTAATTTATTCTGCATATTTAAGGTGATCACATGCGATAATTACCGCGTCTTTCAAGTATATTAGAATGTCAGTGGTACGAATGAATGCATAAATGGTTGATTTAAAGAATAGTAGTAAATAGTACTTTGGAGGGAACTGTTTGCTTACGTCTGCAGAAAAGACCGGGTGGGAGGGGTGGGTCCAAGGGGACTGTGACCCCCAACCCCCACCCTCAATCCTCTTCTTTTTGGTCGGTTGAAATAATTTATTTATATAGACCGATTCCACTGAAAGCATAGGCGTGCAGTCATGCGTGTCGTTATACGGGCTTGTCCCATTGCGGGGACTTCAAAACCCTCTTGCATGCCATCATTTTGTAATGATTACATTCAAGCAATTGTTCTTTTTAAACAAATTGTCACTTTGACCCCCCCCCCCCCCCCCGATGAATTTAAGAAAACGTTACACTAGTAACGAAAACGTCGAGTGAATTTCACTAATTAGTCCCTGTTTGACGAAAACTGGCAAAATGGCGACGTTCCCTGTCGATCCGATTCACTTTGAACTGGCCACTGTGATAGGTTCCACGGAGCGTTTCCAATAGCTGCTAGTGTTTAAATGTGCGATGTAACTAACAATAGCTCTAGCTAAGTGTAAGAAATAATAGAAAAGCACGTAGATGCGAGCAAATGCCAGGTAAAATGTTTGTTTGTTTATTTGCCACTTATAAAATGGGTACATTTTACAAGAGAAAGTAATACTGGAGTGGTGGGAATAATGCTCTTAATGAGCTTGTTCTATCCCGTTTAAAGTGGCATGAGCTGCCGAAATTCACTCTTTGTTCATAATTTCTAATCGTCACGACAGTAAGAGGCTTTGACGGTCATCGAAAAACTAAATGATTGGCCTTGGAATGGGGAAAATCCATACAGTATATGACCGGAACGAACCGGAATAGTGTTCGAAATGTAAACAAAATTTAAATAACCAAAGTTAGTTCAAAACAATACTTTATCGTATATTCTCGAGACTAGAAAGCGTAGAAGCACTAAAAAGCTTTTGATTTATACGTCTTGGGAAAAATAGCCGATGATTTCAACATTCTGTTTCAACGTCAAAATATCAATATTTTGGCAGCTCATGCCACTTTAAAAAATAGTTTTAATAACTGTGCGACGAGAATGGACAATGTTTATACAGTGTAATATTATAGTCTTGACATTTTTAGTTAAAGTGGCATGAGCTGCCGAAATTCACACTTTTTTCATAAATTCTGATCGTCACGACAGTAAGAGGCTTTGACGGTCATCGAAAAACTAAATGATTGGCGTTGGAATGTGGAAAATTCATACAGTATGTGGCCTGTATGAACCGAAAACGTGTTCGAAAAGTAAAAAAAATTTAAATGACCCAAACGACCATTCATTCATTCTAGGCCAAAGTTAGTTCAAAACAATACTTAATCGTTTATTTTCGGGACTAGAACCACTTAAAAGCTTCTGAATTATACGTCTTGAGAAAAATAGCCGATAATTTCAACATTCTTTTTTAACGTCAAAATACAACATTTTGGCAGCACATGCCACTTTAAGGAAAAAGAAAAGAGAAAAAAAAAAAATAAATAAATAAGAAAAAGAAATAGATAAAAAAAAATATGAAATAATGAATTTGAAAAAAAATATATATAAATAAAAAATAAAAATAATGCTAAACAGTAAATGATAGGAAATAAATGTACAAACGAAGAAAAGTATATGAAAATAAGATGAAGAAAGCGAGACATATTTATACATTAATTATATATGTACACTTCAGAGGGTTGATTGATTGATTGATTTTTAAAAATGTGGCGGCTTCATTCATCAGAATGATGTGCGCCAGACAATAGGGTTATAAATAATATGGATATATATACATATTAAAATATCCATGAGTAGGTATGTGTGTATATACTTATAAAATTATATCCATGCAATAAAACGTCACATTTACAAAATTCTATTTGTTTTCTATAGAGATAACATAAAAATTACTATATTCAAATATACAGTTTTCTTTCTAAAAATTATACATATCTGTAAATATTAATGAAACCTCCCAGACCTTACCAAAAAAACTGGCAACAGCTTGAAATATCTTATTTCTATTTTGTTTGGGATTTAATAATACTTCTACCGACTTTCTACAATCTCGCAGTCCTAAAGCTGCTAAATCAGAGTAAAAAAGTTTACTTTCAATATTATAATTAATACATGAATACAAAAAATGGGGGATATCGTCTTTTACATGACATGTATCACAAAGACCCGTAGCGTGTAGCTTAAAACGGTACAAATAAGAATTTAAGGGTAAATGACCAGATAACAGCTGGTAAAATAACACTTCTGCCTTTCGTGAGTTAAACGTTACATTTTGAAAATTGATACTTGGATTGATTGAATAACAAAATCTACCTTTCTGGGCATTGCTCCAATCGTTTTGCCACAATTGAAAAAAATACGGTTTTACAGAGCTTAAAATTTCATTAGCTGTCAAATTAATAGTGTGTAAAACATTTTCAAATGTAGTAGCTTGTTTGGCCAATAAATCAGCCTTTTCGTTACCCGAAATACCAACATGTCCTGGGACCCAGGTTAAATTAACATCAATTCCTTGAAAATGTAAAATCGTACATAAATGAAGAACTTCATATACAATAGACACAGATTTTGTCCAGGTGTAGTTCGCTAGAGCCTGGAGAGAGCTTAATGAATCTGTAAATATTACAGCCCTGGTAGGTATAATATCTAATAAAAAATAAAGGGACATCAATATAGCTAAAAGTTCCGCTGTACACACAGACAAATTGTTAGACAGCCTACTACATTTTGTGTAATTCAGTTCAGGGGAACAAAATCCAACTCCAACCTTTCCTGTCTCAGGACATTTCGACGCATCAGAAAAAATCTGTAGGAACTGTGGCCACTTTGAACTTAGATATTCAAGAGTTACTGACTTAATAAAGGGAGGGGGGTCCGTTTTATGAAACTCATGGTGTAAATCAAAAGATATATTTGGAAAGTGTAAATACCAAGGAGGAATAGGAGGGACATGGATTTTCTGTGTAACATAGCGATCACAGCTCGATTTCATCCAGATTTCTTCAGCTCGAATGTCGAAAGACAAGGCGCCTTTAATTGACGGGCGACATATAGCTTCGGAGGATATAATTTCGTATGTTGAATTATTTACAGACGACTTTAATTTAATGAAATATTTTAAAGTCCTGTATAATCGCCTTAAATATAGAGGCCATTCGTTACATACAATTTGTAAGGTATTAAGTGGTGTAGTACGTAAGGTACCTGTACTAATTCTAAGTGCTGCACACTGAATAGATTCGAACTTAGCCTTAATAGATACACTTCCCGAATCGATAGCTTCACTGCAAAAGTCAAGCCGAGATCGTATCAAAGCTCTATATATAAGAAGCATACATGTTTTATTAGCACCCCAAGATTTGCCAGATATAGATCTCATTAAATTTAAAACTTTCTGGCATCTGTTATGTACCTTATTTATATGTTCCGACCAGGTAAGGCGTTTATCAAACACAATTCCTAAATACTTAAAAGACGGTGATATCTAAATAACACTTCAGAGGGGAAATAGATAAAGTATAACTATTCATAAATGACAATAAAGAGGGTTTTAAATATATATATATATATAAATAAAAATCCCATGGTGTTGTTGTTTTGTTGAAAACTTAAAAGTCACATAATCAATTGACCTCCTATGTGAACTCTCCAACCCCATTCCAATTTCTGATAAAAATGTCAACCATTGGCCTTAGAGGTTAAATCTGGCCTTTAGGACTAGGGTAACTTCTAATTTTAGATTGGATTGTCCCCCAGTTCCCGACTTAGGCCTGGTTACGCTTCCTCATTAATGAAATAATTTCGGCGCAAAACAGTCAAACAAACTTAGTAGGCAGAACATTTTATTGAACGGCCATCTTAGTTTTGGTAATAACTGGATGTAATTTGTTGCGACATATGTTTTATAATTAATGATCAAGTGTGATATTAATTAGAAAAAAACTAGTTGGCGGTAAACAAAAAAACAAGTGAAGTCCCGGCTTAGTCATATTAGATAAGGTTATTATATAGAAAGATAAAGTAGAGCCATAAAACATCATGCCACATGGTATGAATCGCTTCAATATGGGATAAATACATGTACAATAAACCTTCATATAATAACAGTGCGATGCAAAACAACTTCTGTGTGATATATAACTGAAATATATGAATGGATTTGATAGATTTGTGAATCAAGTATATAATAATGTGCAGCTGTTCTTGAATACCTTCCCAATATGTTAACAACAGTAACATTTGAGAATGTTTGTGATCTGTAATTTGAGACGCACGTTGCCCTTTTAAAAGCAATATACTTTCACATCGACATATACTTTCCGTCAAAGGGTCAGTGGTCCACACAAATCTGATTGAGTTATCACTGGATTGTCCTCTGCCAAGTACATATCCTGAGGTCGCTGACCAGCACAACATCAATATACTTTGGTCATAGAGTTATGGAAATCTCGAACTAAAACATGCAATCATAGAACGAACTGTAAATATTTCCAACTGTGATATTGGTTTCCAAAATACGACAATGTCTATGCCGATATATATTTCAGGAACTTGACTTTGAACTTTGAGGAGACTCCTTCGCTAAGACAAAAATTCGTTATGTTGTAAAAATTATAATGCAATGTTATCTGCTTTGCACTTTTGTGACGATTTTGCTACTAACAAGCACCTGCTTTCCGTGACTAATAAACCATTTGGGGGCTTGTCTAATCAAATTTGTCACGCCACTAAACAATCAATCCTCCTGGAACCCTGGACATATTCCCGATTGACATAAACAACATCAGCTGGTCGTTAAATCCGATCAGACGTTTAGCTTTACCAATGACGACCGTAATCTGATTATTGGACTCTTAGTTTACTTTTAAGCATCGATTCATAATTTATTTCACTTATATGGCGGCGTTCACAGGTTTAATGGATGAAAAACCGGAATCATTTCCTCAATTGTTTTCTGTTAATGGGGGTAGGGGGGGGGGGGCAATGCGACTATGATTATAACCGACTGGGCCATCTAGACCCCCACTTAATTTGGAATATTTTTGTTAACTGTGGAAGATCGGGTGGAGCCTTTAACAATGGTCAGCTCAAAGTGAATCGAGTCGAAACGAAGTGGCGCCATCTTGACTGATTTTGTTAAAATGTGACTATATCGCGAAATTGTTTAACGTTCCAAACAAATATTTCCATATAGCGTGATGTTAGTATGATAATATTTTTCTTATAGCTTTTAATAATGTTACCCAAGCTGGCATGTGATAATTCAGGTGCTATGCCGTGTAAAGGCGTACGAGACCTAAAATACATCTTGTGAGAATACGATTACTTTGAAACCAGGTATATCAGGGTGCCGATTGAGAAGATGATTTGATTGATTGTTTTGTGTTTTACGCCGCGCTCAAGATTATTTCACTTATATGGCGACGTTGCCAGTTTTATTGTGGAAGGAAACCAGGCTCTATGCCCGGAGGAAACTCACGACCTTCCGGTGGTAACTGGCAACCATCCCACATAGGTCGTCCGAGTGAAAACCCAGTCAGAAAATTTTCCAATTTCGAACCCGCGACCCATTGGTGGAAAAGATGATTTGGAATCTGTTAATATCTCCAATGAAATCCTTCAATTTGTAATTTTTAAGAGCGGGCGTATATTGGTATACCGTTATCCGTCTGTCCGACCCGGATTCGTGTCCTCTCCATAACTTAAAACATATTGCCTTGATTTGTTCTTCCTCTGATATATATAGCTTATGGGTAGACGGTGTGTGATGTACCAACATTAAATTGGGATCTTGCTATTTGTGCGACCAAGACAGTCATCTAGCTTTTTGGCATTCAGTAATCCCGGAACTATTGCATGGATTTTTTCAGTCATTGTTGGCTTATGAGTAGATGGTGTGTCCTGTTCCAAAAATTAAATTGGGGTCTTGATATTTGCGGCGACCAAAACAGTCACCAGCCTTTTGGCATTGAGTTACTCATGTAATTATTAAATGAAATTGCTGCAGTATGCCTATATGTAGTGTAGACACTTTTGCAAGTAGCTTTGGTCCAGTTTTCAGTTATAGGTAGCAGCGTATAGGTAGGTGATGTGTCAAATACTATAATTCACCAAGCCCCAGTCTTTTTTAGATGACTGAAAGATTCTACAAGGCGAAATTTTGTTTAAAGCATGTCTTTTATATTGAATAGGAAGATAGTGTGCAACAATGAATTTAGCCTTGCGGGCGTATTATGAGTTTCTTAAACTCTTGTTTTTGGTTAATATTGTTTTTATGTTAAAAGATTTTATCCGGTGGATGATAAAATTATCCGCAGAAGTCACAAAATAATGATTGTGTTGTAACAGCTTTCAATGTATCAATAAAAGCAAAAGATCGGCGCCATTTTTATTATTGAAAGCCATATTGTTATTGATTTGAATTTAAAAGGTTATTTTTTTAATAATAAAAGAGTATTAACATATGTCCTTGCGTTGACATTTATATATTCATAGGTTATTTTAAAAACGAAGTCAAACTAGCATAAGGACAATTGTGAACTCTGATCTATAGGTTGTGTTCAGGCTTTTATTATACATAAGTTTTTTAAGTATTCCTCCATTTATATATTTTAAGCATAGGATGTATTAATTACAACTGGGTATAACGGTCTAAATGATATACCTCTTTTTAATACAAATAAAAACTTTTTTCCATGGCTATTTTAAACAAGATTTTCTATGTGCCCATGTGGTTTAGTGTTCATAAATATGTATAATTGTATAATGTGATAATGTTTAATTTTAGCGGTTTTAATTAATAAGCTCGTGTCAATTCACTTTCTTTACTAACGTCAGAAACACGACAAGCGTCAAATTACTCGAGACGCACTCCCCCCTTTCTGTTAACTGTAAGGACGACCTACCAAGTTGTTTATTTATTCTAAGCATACATGACTCCCCGAAAAGTTACCAGTTTTATTTTCCACTTATGAAAAAAATTACCCAGAGGGTTTAAATTCGGCTGGAAATAAACACATTTCTGGTATGTTTGGGAGTCGTCAACACTGAGATCTAACCTTTCGCTCTGCTAAGTGGCAATATAGATTGGGTTACACGTCACTGAAAATTGACACTTAAAACTAATGGATCATATGGAAAAGATCTAGGAATGCTATTTTAAAAGGCTAATTGAAAATTCTGTCTTTTCCAATAAAGAAAGGGACATTTGGGTTTGTGTACATTCATTTCGCAAATTCACTGACTACTAGATTGCTGTTTCACGCTGAACTCAATATCATTTCATTTATATATGGCGACTTTGCAAGGTTTATTGCCGTATGAAACTCAGTCCGTTGTCTGGAGGAAATCTCAAGCTTTTGGTGGACATTCCACAACTGTTTTGATTTACGTTTTGAATGTATTTCACCCATGGAGTTTATTTCTAATACTTGTGCATGGTGATTTCATGAATAGCAAGATTCTCGAACAAAAGTGTACATGAAACATGTGTTACCACCGCTAAAATTTGCACTTAACCCCATATTCCACGATCAGCTCCTTCGCCAGCTGGTATGTCTCCTTTCAGTATAAAAATCCAAGCTGTGCCCGTGGAGCCAACAGTCGTCTGTTAATCCTGGGTTACAAACGCCATGAATCTTCATCTCTTTGCAGCTTTTCTCTGTTTGGCATCCACCCAAGGTAAGAGACGTCCCCGAACATGGAATCTGAATCCGTATAAATTTGTTTGCAAGAGAGTTGGTGATGCTCTAAGGACTTAAAAGTGCAATGAGCTGCCTAATACAATGATCATTTCGTTAAAACATAATTAGCTAATCGCTTTTCATTTTTATCCAAAATATTAAAATAAGAGCTATCTGTTGAAACTAGTCTAGTGTGTGTGTGTACGTAGATGCATTTCTAATTAGCAAAAATGCCCTCCTTATCTACATTCCGGCTATTTGAATTGTGTGCGCCACTAGTACATAACGTCAAGTTGTACGGGTAAGTGGCTTTAATGATATTTTTCAATTTCAGCGTTAATCCGTTAGTTTTTCAAGGTACATCAAATGCTCAATTTATGAAAAAATCAACATTTTGGCAGCTTATAACCCTTTTAATGAATTTGACAAAAACGATTTATGTTGAAATAAATAGTTTTTGTTTGTTGACAAGTGCCTAATTATATCCAGCTTAAATTTAAACTTCAGTTACCAGACAACAGTCTCAACAGTTCTACACGGCTGAAATGGGCAAAGGGAATGTATATAACGTACTTCCGCCATAAATGCCGTTGCCGTTTTTGGGGGATAAAATCGCCTGAGTGGTGATTGATTTTGATTTTCTTGGGGGTGGGGGGGGGGGGGGGGCTCAGTCAGCAGAGGGAAAGCCACTCAGTCCGACACAGGCCTTCCATCGATGTGTTACGGGCTCGAACCCACCTTTAGACGAAATAGAAATTATTGAGTGGGGGAGAAACACCATTCAATCATGTAATTGTAAACCAAACTGATACATAACCTTTATAATTCAATGCAGCGTTTTGGATATGGGGAACTAAAGAGAAGTGTTATGATATTTTTGGTACAAGGGAGTGTTTCTCAACCAAAGCACCATACGACAACGCCGGTAATAAAGCCCCTGAGTCTCCTGGACATCAGAATGTAAAGTTTTACCTGTACACCCCAGCCAATCCCACCTCCGGACACTTGCTTTGTGGTACGGACGCAAGCTGCTTGGTATCTTCCAATTTTGATGGCTCCAAGAAAACAAGAGTCATCACTCACGGTTATACAGATAGTTACGACACAACATGGATTAAAGACCTCACAGCCGAAATTCTTCAAAATGTAAGTAGACAAAGTATAATCGTATTCCAGTAAATTCAATTAACTAAAGTCAAACTCCTATTTGTCTTCAACGTATGAAATATCATGGGTTTGGTTTATTGCAACAACTTATGATTGTGTATAAAGGTTTAAAAGACATACCGCCACCCCCTCTTTTCAACACAATAAGAAATAAGATTTCCTTGCGCCTGTGTGTTTTAGAGTTTACTAATATATAATTTACGCGATCAATACATTTAAGTTTCTTCTTTAAACAAAACTAAAATACTTGAGAAAAAAAGCTGATAATTTTTTAAGTATATGCCAATATATTTTTCCTGAGACCTTTTTGAAATTCCAAGCAATGTGCGTCTAATAAAAATCTGTTTTAGGTAGTTTGAGGTGCCACATAAGCTATTTCACAAAGCAATTTAGTATATCCCTGCTTCATGCAGGCTGTTCCAAATCGGTGTTTGTCGGATTTCTTCCTTTAAGCTTTTATTTTTATTTTCTGAGGAATTAAAAATTGACAAAATAGAATATCTAAGAGTTTAAACTATCAATAATGATAATAGAATTGCTTAAATATTGTCAACATGTGATTCTCAACTGCCTGGTTTTGATTTCTATTCGTTATTTTTCAAGGATGGAAGTAATGTCATTGTCGTAGATTGGGAAGATGGGGCAGACAACAACTTTCTAAACTATCTGCAGTCTGCAGCTAACGTCCGGGTAGTTGGTTCCTTGCTTGCCAAACTCATCCAACAGATTGTAGCAACTGACCAAAACACAAACCTCGGATCCTTTCATCTGATTGGACACAGCCTTGGTGCTCAAGTGTCATCTGAAGCTGGCAAAAGATTTAACGGTCAACTTGGAAGAATTACTGGTAAGCTAATTCGTGTAGTTTACTATATATTTGATTTGATTTATTTCTGTACACTGAATAAAACACGAAACTATGTATATTTTACGTACGGACCCAATGAAGAATACCCTGGTAGATTTGTGATCTTTACGTGAACCTGAAAGGTCATTTTATTTATATGAAGTGAAAAAAAATCTAAATTTCAGTTTGGACTGTCGTGCCATTTAAAAACTGGCCATTGACCATTTTAGGACAAAGTTTTAGGGTGCCCTCAAAATTGTTTCACTTATATTTGGGCCCATGTTTTGCGACGGGGTGATCAGTGTTTCCAAATACGCTTATTTATTAAAACAAACTGTGTCATATACAGCATTCTTGTTATTTTGGGATTGCACTTTCTTGAAAATATGGTAGAAATTCTTCTACCGATTTTTGGGTGACGCCCGAAACGGGAATCGAACCCGGGTCCCAGAGTATGGCGCCTATCGCCAGCACTAACTGCCGGCTGCCTTATCCATTCAGCCAACCGACCTCCTCTAAAAAAAGGAGGTAGTTGACTGGTAGATTATACAGCGGACATTAAGTAGAGCTCGCAATAGGTGCTATTCTCTGGGACCCGTTTCGGGCGTCACCCAAAAATCGTTAGAAGAATTTCTACCATATTCTCAAGAAAGTGTAATCCCAAAATAACAAGAATACTGTTATATTCACTTTCTAAAAGACACTAACTAATTAAACTGTGTCATATAGATTAGCAATGAGCCACAACATGTTTATATTTGTATTGCATTCTAGGTTTAGACCCAGCTGGTCCAGGTTTTGAAAGACAAGACGCGGCTGTGCGTCTTGACAGCTCAGATGCTTTATTCGTAGACGCAATTCACACAGACGGAGAAGAGCTGGCCCAAGGAGGTAAGTAAAGTATCCTGTATATCTCTGAGAAATGACATACATCGTTTATCGTCTATCAAAATTACTATGTAGAAGTAAATTACGTTTTATTTCAATTCAAAAACAACTCCACCCGGTCCAAAAACACAGCGTGAGAAATACCACATTCAAGCTACTATATTTACAGATTTACGAAATATAGACCTCTATGAATAACTATTATACAAACATAACTTTTTTGCAGGAAAACTATAAAAAGCCAAAACCCGTTTGTTCAAACTTACATTGAATTGCAAAAAATGAAAACAAAAAAAATAAATTTGCTAAATAGTGCTCTGTGTGGCATTGAGAAGTTTTAAGATGGTTTTGGGGTCAACAAAATTAACATGAGATGTTTTGAAAGTTTGTTTTTTGCGTTTTAGTGGGTTTGTTGTGAAAATCACTTAGTATCCAACCTTTGAAAAGGAGAAATTACCACGGATAACGCTCTTGTCCTGGACTGGTTTTGTTAGTTTTTTTCTTGAAGTAAACGTCTTAACTATTTATATTCATCGTTGCCGATAGGTTTTGGTACTCTGTTGGAGATGGGAGATGCGGACTTTTACCCAAATGAAGGTTTTGATCAACCAGGCTGCCAAGAAAAGTTTGACGAGCACTTGCTTGCCCTTTTCTTGGGTGGATTTGGAGGTGAGTTCCATTTTTAAAGGTCCACTCGCAGCTAAAATCAAGGACGCCGTTTACATGTAGAACGGCAGTTTTGTCTAACTTTCTATTTTTACCAGGATTTAAACGGTTGGCATCATTTTTAATATATTTTAAAATGATTTGTAAAATGCTGCATATGCGCCCATGTGCATTAATGATTTAAACCGGGGCAGTGTCGTCTAAACAGTTAACTGTGGGTATTTTTTAGGGGATTGAGAAGTACGAAATAGTTAGTTTGAGTTTTTAACCTTTAGCAAATTCTCCGTTTATCTTTCAGGATTGACTGACAGCATCGCCTGTAGCCACATGAGAGTATTGGACCTGTTTATTGAGTCGGTGAATTCCGAATGTCAATTTACGTCCACAACAGAAAGCGGAGCAACTGCCCAGATGGGATTCCATGCTGATACATCTGCTTCTGGAAAATACTATCTGGAAACAAATGCTAATGCCCCTTTTTGTAAATCCTAAACAATAAACAAGGTATGGCAATAAAAAATCAACAAAAACAATTATACAAAGTGAATATAACCGACTCAGTTCTTTAAAGTGGCATGAGCTGCCACACTTTTTCATAATTTCTGATCGTCACGACAGTAAGAGGCTTTGAAGGCCATCGACAAACTAAATGATTGACGTTGGAATGAGGAAAATCCATACAGTATGTGACCTATACGAACCGAAATACTGTTCGAAAAGTAAACAAAATTTAAATAACCAGGACAACCATTCATTCATTCTAAGCCAAAGTTAGTTAAAAACAAAAGATTTTCTGAATTATACGTCTTGAGAAAAATAGCCAATAATTTCAACATTCTGTTTTAACGTGAAAATATCAACATTTTGGCAGCTCATGCCACTTTAAGAGTTATTCAAAATATGATTGATTGATTGATGTTTTACGCCGCACTCAAGATTATTTTGCTTATATGGAGGCGATACCAGGTTAAGTGGGGGAACAAACCGGGCTCATTGCCCGGAGGAAACCCCCGACCTTCGGAGAGTACCTGGCAACTCTTCCACTACAGCGACCGAGTGAAAAATCCACTCAGAAAGTTTTAAATTCAAACTATGAGAAAATAAACAAGTGCTATGGATAAGATTTTGGTTATCCATTCGAAACGTTTATCATTGGTCACGCATTGACTAATGAACACGCTTTATTTTTTTTATCCATTTTTTCCGGCGTTTTAAGGGAGAGAATTTAAAGGCACTTTCGCCCCTAAAACAGAATACTGCTATTATAAAACACATTCGACGGTTCTCTTTTTTCCCAGACAGTAGGAGTTGCGAACTTTATATTTTTATGAATTGCATGTGAACAAACTCAGATGCTCAGCTCGTGCACAAGAGCTGTTGTTGTTGTAATCGGACTTCGATTCTTCGTACATATTTTTCACCCTCATTTATACATTTTAGACCACCATGATCTCATGGTGGTCTTACCAAATCGCTTATTGTCCGTGGTCCGTCGTCCGGTGTCTGTAAACTTTGTTTGCTCATTTGCATTTTGCGATTTTTACCTACATAGTTTGTGATCGCGGAATCTAGAAAACCACCAGGCCGATCTTGATGAAATGTTTCTGTGTTGGTTCCCCAAATGGTCTAGTTCTGCAACATCTATTTTTCTGAGCTCATTTGCATATTAAAATGGCCGCTAGGCGACCATTTTGTTTTCTATTTTTTATCACTTTTCTCTTTCGTGATCGCGATTCCAAGAGAAGTGCTAGTCGGATCTTCTTTAAATTTAACACGCACGTTCCTCCTATTGTCTAGTTGTGCAACATTTATTTCGTTTGCTCATTTGCGTATCAAAATGGCCGCTAGGCGACCATTTTGTTTTTCTACTTTTTATCACTTTTCTCTTAAAGTAATGAGAGGATCTTCGTAAAACTTTGTAAGCAGGTTAACCTTATGGCCTCGTTGCGTACTATGCACTCGCTGCTCATTTGCATATTCAAAATGGCGGCCAGTAGCTTTTTCTGTGATTTCTATCTACATAGTTTGTGATCGCGGAATCAAGAAAACTACCAGGCGGATCTTGATGAATTTTTTGTGTTGCTTCCTCATATGGTCAAGTTATGCAACATGTATTTTTTTCGTCCTTAATGTTTTCATTCAACACATTCGGTACCGCTGTCGCCATATGACGTTAGAGTGCTACCTGCTTCATTACAGAAGACAACGTATGGCGACAGCAAAAAAGTCGGTTAAAACTCCACTGACGCCGTATGGTTATTTTTTTCTTACAACTTTAACTAATTTTGAAAATGAACAAATAAAATCACATGTTGCATCTGTTGGTTGCTTTGTGTTTTGTTTTTTCAATCTTCGAATACGGTAAAAGAGGTTTAATTTACCTTAACGGACGCATAATTCACTGATAATTTCCAACTTTGTCTAGGTTAGAATGGACACTTCAAGCATACGTATATAAGAAGAAAATCTCAAATTTGACAATAAAAGCTTGTGGAATTCCTTATATTTACAGCTTCAGATCTTAATATATATTTTCTTTGTCTCCAATATACTGACAGTGAGTGAGATATTAAAATATCGATGATTAAAAAGTGCTAAAATCGGGTGGTGAAATTAGTTTGTTAGTGCGAGTTTCCGCTGTCACAGGGCCCCTACCAGGCATTTTAAAAGCATGACCCAGTTAAAGACAATTAAGCTATTTTTGGCACTGGGGACGTTATTTTGGAATTTCCGAGTCCAGAGTAGTGAAAAAAGACATTTATCGGAGGGAAATTGCAATCCACGTGCGTGAAATACCCTCTGATAGACTGCAGGTCATTTTGAATGTGACGACCAAAAAGGTAGCCGTGTAACGTACAATTTCATATCCTCTTCAGGGCCCATCGAAAGTGTCCTCGTAATAATGTAAGGGACCGAAATACTCTGTTTGTTAATTTTGAGGCGCGATCAGTTTTATAATTGAAGTATTGGAGGATTCCTGGAATGTATCGAAACTGCGTCTCTTCTTCGTGTTACACAACATGTGCTTTACCGGGCTAAATATAATATATAAACAATATCTTTCTAAATGATATTAGCATTTAATACATTTATTTTTATTTTCGTTTTTCGTCTGTAGTAAAACATTTTGATATTTACTTTCAACGCCATTTTTATTCAGCCCAAAAATACGGTGATTTACCAAATAAAAAGCGCAGACTGTCCGAGGCGTGTCAAAGCCGACCGATAGCGAGCGAAGATAGCCGAAGGGAGTTCCGAGTGATTGCAATCCTCGGGTCATTTTAAAACGTATAAAAATCGACTCCTTTCAGATTTCCAAGGGCGACTATAAGAAATAGTTTATCTATGCGTGTTGCCGGTCGCCACGGCTTGTTCAAAGTCGGCAGAATGGCCTTCTTGAATTTGGATTTTAAACGCCTAAATTCTTTCCAAAACTGTAACAATAATAAATATTTTTAAAGGAGAGTGTTCCCTAAGACACTTAAGAAGATCCATATAGTATTTTTCGGAGTTTGAAAGGGAGGAATATTTCAAAATGAAATGAAATACACGGCAACGTACAATCACAATTTTGCCGGTCGAATTTGCATTCAGGCAGCTATGTACAGCAACTGACTTCGCAATTGTAAATGTTATTTACCAATAAAGTAACTGAAATATTCACTAATTGCTGAACGAATCGGGACATTTTGTGCCATTAATTTTTAAACTGACTTTCGTCATGTATAAATTTTTACTCATCAGACGAGTGATACGTCGCCCATTCTTCACTTTTCACGGGCTATTATTGACAGATATACATTATCTTTTGATTTGTAAACAAACACTAAGTGCATCTTAGTAACATGTGTACAATCGTTTTGGATTTTGTAAGTTTTAATTGTGTACAGAACTCAAACAAGCGATATCACCGACTGGCCTGTGTGCAAGTACATGTAGCTCCGGTAAGTAGCGTTAATGTGCGGCTTCCTTGAAGAAAGATGGTTTTGAGTTTTCAGATAACAGCCACTATCTACCGAAGAAACTCTGTTCTTGTCCAGCCAGCCACCAACTGAAGAAACAAATTTCACATATCAAATTTGCGATCCGTTTACAAGCAGCCTCACTTCCTGATAGTGTTCTATGGTGGTCGCCAAGATCAGTTTAACTGATCTCTTGTTATCCTATTTGGACATGTATGATGTGTCCTATATTTAACCTTAGTTGTTTTACTTCTAGTAAGCTCGCATAAATTGGCTTCATAATACATGTCAGAAAGGCTACGGTGGCGAGCGTGCCTTCAAATTTTTTTATTTTTGTTTGCGACAATGTTGCCGTGTGATTTTCACGGAAATATCCGATGATGAAGTAACTTGTGCTTCTATAGCATTGCAAGCATTACCATATACCGCAGGCGTAGAGCGACTTAGTATATAGTAAGTCGCTCTACGCCTGCGGTATATGGTGATGCTTGCAATGCTAGTGCTTCTATGGTTCCGAGAATAATTATTGTAATGAAGTGAAGTCAAGAAAACACCACCCCTCTCAGAGGCAAGTCTGGCTTTGGGCTTGGCTAGTAACGTTAAATCTTTGGTATTATCAAACGAAATTCTCGCATCTTTGGAATCGGAAATTTAAAAAAATAAAACGAGTAGAATGCGTCTCCACGTTCACCCTGGAATCGGAATCAATGAGATTATCAAAACAGAAGACGATCGCATGGCCATAGGGATCAACTTGTCAAGTAACCTGCGTTTGTATTTCTGATTTTGGAGGATTTTTTGAGTGCTAAGCCAATGGCGTGGATAAGGTTTTATTTTCATGCATAAATTAAATTATAAATTTTGGGTAAAGTTTTGTTTACATTGTAATTCAGTAGGTCAGTATATGATTGATTGATGTTTCACGCTGCACACAAGATTATTTCATTTATATGCCGCCGTTTCCAGGTTTAGTGGGGGAGGAGACCTTCTGCCAGGACATGGCGATTCTTCCCATAAGGCGAGTGAAAGATCCACTCAGACATTTTTCAATTTTTATTTGGTCTTTATCTATGATTCGAACCCGCGCAGCATCGATGGAAGAAATAGCTGTTCAGCTATTTCATTATTACGGTTTGACGAACCCTAATTTTAAATTCAGCCAAATCCATTGTCATATAAGCTATAAATTTCAACTAAAACATTTCCAATTCTGCAGACAAAACGTTTGAAAGCTTTCGATGGCATTTAGAAGTTGAAAGGTATAACAATAAGGTGAAGAATTACTTATGGATAACAACTTCTTGGTTTATTGGGTGACGACGTTTCGATGTAGTTCTTACATCGTTATCAAAGTCAATGACAGAAACGTCGTCACCCAATAAACCAAGAAGTTGTTATCCAAAAAGTTTGAAGTCATACCTCTGAATGCTTCAATTTTCAAACCATGTGGCAGAAAACACGTAAACAAACCCAGATAAAAAACGCATTAATTACGATACGGCGATAAGGCTGGTAAATATCAAATAATTTCTAAATATTAAACACCATACCTAATCTCAACTTCATTATGCTGTAATGATTTCTTTGTGGTTCAGTGACGTCTATTAGATATCACAGCGAGTTCAGTACTAATGTACTGAGATCAAGCATACATCATTATAACGATCCTTGTTACCTGGTGAACATCAATTAGGGTAATCCAAACAGCCTTCCACCAATGGGTCGCGGGTTAGAATCCCACTCAGTCCAAAAATTGGAAAATTTTCTGACTGGGTTTTCACTCGAACGACCTATGTGGGATAGTTGCCAGTTACCAACGGAAGGTCGTGGGTTTCCTCCGGGAATAGAGCCCGGTTTCCTCCCACAATAAAACTGGCAACGCCGCCATATAAGTGAAATAATCTTGAGCGCGGCGTAAAACACCAAACAATCAATCAATCAATTAGGGTGCCAATCTCCTCAAAATTAAAAAGTGGAGCATAGTATAGATACAATATTTATCCAGAGCCAATGTTATGCCATATAACTGCCGATGTTGTTTAAAAACGAGATGCTGGGTTGCCACGTTGAGTGACGTCACGTGTCGGTGCATAAAAGAGAAAATTCGATTGTATATATTTGGGGTATTTTGTATTTGAATAGCAAGATATGGCAACAAGGGTTACGTTTCGTTCCGTTCCGTGTAACGCTGTAAAGATGCGAAAAAAGAAATTGTTAAATAAGGTACCTGATTATATCTGGCCCATTCGTGTTGTTCCAATGTCCACTGAGCAATGATACACAGAGATAACCAAACCAAGTTCTGATTGCTGCTACTTGTCACGAGAAACTCTGTTTAAATTGAGATTTTAGTCATGTAACACGTACCGTTTAATGGCAAATTATTGTTTATCTTCCACGTCCCGGTAACATTCACTGGAACTATCTCAAACAGTTAATGGACGTTTTTCCTAAAATCCTCACTCCGCCGAGAACATTTTCAGGTTGAACAAATGCATTTCAGATATGCTTTTTTCAATCCACGTTTAATGGAAACAGTCATATAAATCAAACATATTGGTTGCAAAACCCCGTTGGTGGAAACCAAGATACTCCAGATAATGTACATAGATGATGGATTAATCCAATGGCTGGTGTTGAACAACATCAGGAGGTTTACAACAGAATGGGGGAGTAAGTTCAGTAAAAAATGAATTGTTGTGATTAATGCGATAGATACGTTTTTCTTGAAGCTTTTCCTGGGTATGTTACTCGGTATGTTTTTGCCAACTGATTTAGCTTGGTCGATCACAACCCGTTGTTTGTGTCTGACAAAACGAAGAACCTTTATAAAGAGAGTAGTGCCTACACATGAGTATGGTATGAAGACTCCAAATACAGAAATATATGGAAACCATATTGGCAACGCTGTCCAGTCACAAGTAGGCACTGGTAATTGGGTGCCTAATTCCAGATCTTGGTTACTGGGAACTGTGGCGTTGGGATCTGTTAACAGTTGGGCATCAGCTGTCCCGATACCAACAGCCACAGAAACAAAGAGAATTGGCAAAATCCAGCATACAATTATCCCAGCAAAAACCCACCTGCGGTTTTGCAGGATTAATCCTGGTTTCGACATTTCAAACCACCAACACGATGTGGAATATGTTAGACCCACGTCACATATTGTCAAACTGAGAAGTTGGAGCCCGGTTATAAAAACACAGCTTTCTGCACTCAAGTTCCCTAAAGAACCGTTGATCAGCGTCAAGCTTAGCGGTAGAAAGATAACGTTTACCTGAAAAGATGCTATTTGACTGTTTATTGTAAGATACTTAGACTCCAAATTATCTTCTCCGACCAAGCAGCCAGTGATCGCGATTAAGTTGAATAATATACTAATAGCCATTATTAATCCGATAATAACGTTACATATAACAATAGGGGCCCCGGATAAATCTAGCATCTCATGCATGTTCAAGTAATATGATGAGGGCAAACTCACAATCCAGTAATAACATACATTTGACACTATTTATGACTAAAACACACGGGGACATGTGAACATATATTCCTACATTGTCCTTCACGTCCAGCAAACTAAACTGGTTCTATTCTGGAAAGCTGAGTAGTTTCAGAATTCGACGACTAATGTAGCACTATTAAGGTAAGCCTATATCCTTTTCCGCATGCATTGATCGGAATACGTGAGAATAAAACAGCGTATGTTAAATAACCAAAAGCAAATTTGCTTCTCTCATATAAATTGTACCCAGCCTCCATTAACGCACGGTACATTACCAAGATGAAATCAATGCAAACACGCCTTGATGGAATAACAACGACTACGCTACTGATATCAAATCCCGGCCAACGAAATCAAACACGTCGGGAAAGTCAATAAGTATATTTCATAGTATTGATCTTTCATATTAATCTGGACTCCTTTATGACTTCACAGAGGAAGATTTGTATGTGGGTCATGATTAGTTGTAGATGCGCTCTGCAACTTAAGGGATTTACGTATGTGAAATACCCTCTGACAGACTGCAGGTCATTTTGAATGTGACGACCAAAAACGTAGCCGTAAAACGAACAATCGAAACACTGTTAACTTTAAGCAGTTATCCCTTAAAACTGAACCATTAGTAAAATCCAGCTCAGTACCGAAACCGTGTCTGTCTTCGTTTGTGTTACAAAAGATGTGGTTTACTAGGTAATTAACATATATAAGCACACTAAAGCACACGGTCACGGTATCTTCACGAGCCAAGTTAAAATCTTCATGGTTTTTCCGTGTTATACTTTGGTGGAATACTCCACTCCAAACAGTAAATCGAACAGCGCATTTTGATTGGATGGGAGTAAAACTTATCACAGCTAATCAAAACGTCGGACACTAGCTTAGAAATAAAGTAATGGCGGCTGTATACACCTTGCGCTTTTTTAAAACTAGTGCTGACACTCGGAACATCCTTCGGCTATCTTCGCTCGCTACCGGTCGGCTTTAACACGCCTCGGGCAGTCTGCGCTTTTTATACGGCAAATCACCGTATTTTTGGGCTTAATAAAAATGGCGTCGAAAGTAAATATCAAAATGTGTTACTATAGACGAGAACAGAAAATAAAAATAATTATAAATTTATTAAATGCTAATATCATTTAGAAAGATATTTGTTTATATATTTTATTTAGCCCGATAAACCACATGTTGTACAACTTGTAGACAGACGCAGTTTCGGTACATATCAGGAATCTTCAAATACTTCAATTATATAACTGATCGAGGCTGAGAGTGTTTCAGTCCCTTACATTATCACGGGGACACTTTTGTGGGGCCCTCAAGAGGATTCGGAAAATGTACGTTTCATGGCTACCTATTTGGTCGCCATATTCAAAATGACCTGCAGTCTATCAGAGGGTATTTCAAGCACGTAAATTCCCGAAGTTTCAGAGTATAGTGCTGATTGACCAAGACTCTGTAAGGGTAGGACAGACAACTCTTACATTCCCACAAGTAGGCGCTGGTCGATTTACGGGTTGGAGTGGAGTATTCCGCCAAGGTAAAAAACGGAATGGATTCTATGAAGATTTTAACTTGGTTGGAAAAGATGTGATTAAAGGGGAAATCTTCTTGATTAAAGGACCGTGGACAGGTTTCTAGTTGTGTTAAAAGGGGATATGCCATTTAGACCTTTATACCCAGTCATAGGTTGATGTGATATTTCATTTGGTTGAAGACAGACAGGAATTTGGCTTAAGTCATTGATTTTTTTAATTAACACATAAGTTAACAGATGATTTTAACATTTGATTTATTTACATTATGTTCTATTTTCGTCTGTAATAAAATATGTTGATATGTATTTCCTGTTCGAAGCATGTGAAAGCCCACCGGAAACGAACAAAGACAGTCAAAGTTAGTTCCGAATAAAAAAACAATGATCACACGAGCTGCAGTTTGAAACTTCCGGGATTTACGTACCAGTACGCGAAATACCCTCTGATAGACTGCCGGTCATTTTGAATGTGGTGACTTAAAAGGTAACCGCCAAACGAATAATTTCAGTATCCTTTTGAGGGCCAAACATTGTAGCCGACTGAACAATTTCTCGAGCAGCACAAATTCACAGAATGATTACATTATATCTGGCTGAAACTATTCTCAATTGGCTCTCAGAAAATCATTATAATGTAGTTGGCTAAACAATTTCTCAAGCGGCACTCACAGACTGATTAGATTTTAGTCGACTACAAAAATGGCTTCTACTTGTCCGATTCTCATCAAAAAAAGATTTTTTCAAACTGCAAAAAATGTTTCTAAATTGATTAAAACTATTCTTAAATCAATATATAACGTTTTAATCAAATGAAAAGTTTTATCTACAGACAAAGAGATAAGTAACTCAGCCTTATTCCATTTACCTTGTAAACATACAGTCAGCTCTTATCACTTGTGTTGAAAGCTTTATGGCCTACTCTACCACATGGCCTCCATAAAATTAAATGTAGGCTTTGTATTAATGTTTGCCTTTTCATAGCCATGCTCAACTGTTATATATTTTTTGTAGCCAAATGATATAGATAAATGATATTATGAGAAAAATGTTCAAATCTACTTGGTGTGAGCTGCGAAATTGCCAATTAATTACATTTGTTTAAGTATGATTACTAAATTATAAACTGCCTTTCTAAAAAATTGAAACATTTCAGGTTGTTCAACCTATATTGACAACAAACAATGTTTAACATCGTTGATCCAAATAGCCCATTTTAAATTTGATACAGATGGATTTTAAAGGTTTTAGTGGTACGATTTCATTTTCTTGACATTACATCACCTTTTACCAAGCTTCAACCCCCGTGTGGGTTCCGGGGGTTAAGAATAGGCCCACAGCTTCCCTTGGAGTTTGTTCGTAAAAGGCGACTAAACCTTGGGCTGCCTGTTGGCCGTGGGCAGACTACCTGTGTCGGGGGATGACGGGATCCTGGTGGCTGAGGGTTGAGGAGCTCGGCAATTAATGCTCCGAAAACCCAACACTCCACTTTGGCCCTAATTTCACCTAAACAAGAGGTCGGATTGGCCCAATCCGATCAATCGGCCGGTCACGTCGAGCCCTACAATGATCCAACTTAAACATTCCACGGTATTCGTAAACCTGGATATAAACAATATAAAACGTCCAAAGTTTCATTTTCTACTGTTGGATTTGTCCACAGTAGAACCAATATAATTAAAGATCATTGTAGAAGGCGGTGGCTAATGGGTCAATCAGGTAGAAGCTACATATATATATTTGTCTCTATCTGCCTGAGTATACCATTCCTGGAGTTCCTTGTACCTCCCCCTGCAGGTTCTACCCACGGGGAGGTATCGCCCTTGTTGGTGCTCCGTGGCGGGTGGGAAACAGGAATGGTGAAACAAAACAAAATAATATATGGCTTCAACTAAAACGCCTAAAAAACGGAAAGCGACTCCTAGTGAGTCAAATGAAATTAGTCTGTCCGATCGGTGGCCTAGATTCCTTGTATATCTAGTACCACTGATCGACCAGTCACAAAATTAGATAGCTTTTTGCAGAAAAAGTCCATTGAGGCTTGTGCTGGTAAGTGCAAGTCTGCATCCAAATTGAGGAATGGAAGCATTCTAATCGAGTGCTTCCGGGAACAACAATCGTTAAATTTATTAAGCTTAAAAAAGATTGGGGATTTACCGATTGTTGTTTCCCCTCATAAGTCACTCAACAGCTGTAAAGGCATAATTCGTGACCGCGATCAAGATCTCGCTGAGATGTCCGAGGATCTTATCTGCTCGGAACTCAGCGACCAGGGGGTCACGAATGTTAAGCGCTTCTCCACCAAACGGGACGGCAATGTTGTCAAATTGAACACTTATCTTTTGACATTCAACTCATTGACCGTCCCCGACCACATTTTCATTGGCCTGTATAGGGTTAAAGTGGATGTATTTATCCCAAACCCTATACAGTGTTTCAACTGCCAGAAGTTCGGTCATGGAAGCGCTCAATGCCGCAACAAACAAGTTTGTTGCAGGTGTTCTGGGCAAAATCACGATGCTAATGATTGTAAATTAAGACCAAAATGCTCCAACTGCGGTGCAGCTCACATGTCTTCTTCGAAAGACTGTCCTCTCTTTCTTCGAGAAAGAGATATACAGAGGATCAAGTCGGAGAAGAATGTGAGCTACTTAGAAGCCCGCAAGTTGATAGCTCCCATGCCCAGTTCACCTGGCCTGTCTTATGCCAATGTGGCAAAGAAAGTTTGCGTCTCAACATCTGTGCAAACTACACTTACTTGGCCCACTGGCAAGGATAGGCCTACAGCTGTTGAGTTGACCCCACAACCAGCACAAGCTTCAACATCAACTCAAACTCAGACTTTTTCTGCAAAAACAGCTAATCCATCAAAAGTGCAAAGACCTGCAGGGCCTTCGGTTCGACCATCAAAGTCAACCGGGGATGCCCTAAAGGTCTTTCACTTTGAATCCAGTCTAAACCGTGGCCCTGCAGAGCGTCCCTCCAGGGCCACGAAATCAAACATACAGATCTCTGGGAGGACTGATCCTCCCAAACCCACCCCTGACTCTGAGGAGAGCATCTGGGGACCCTTGGTTCAGACCACTAATAGGTTTGAATCATTGGAGTCGCAGGACTCCAGTCCCCAGGAGTGTACCTCACAGAGAAAGGTACACACTCTCTCAGAGTCATCCGCGGAGGAAATGGAGACCTCCTCCCAGAGACCTAAAGTTGACCCACCCTCTCCAAAACCTGGAGGATCCCGGGACCGCTCACCGAAGCCAAAGAGACCCGGACCAAATTCCTCCAAGGCCCGGAAAAAGGGTGGGTCTTCAAAGGGTGACCATCGTTCCAGACCTGGCGATGGCTCACCTGCACGCCTCCCTCCTTAATGGATACCATCATCCAATGGAATTGTCGTGGTCTTAGGACCAATCATAATGAACTAACATTATTAATTCAACAGTTTAATCCTGTTGCTTTCTGTCTGCAAGAGACACATCTCAGACAGACGGACAGCGATAGAGTAACTCTGAAAAACTACGTACTCTACAGCACCTTTGTTGGCGATTGTGAGCGAGCAACTGGTGGCTCCTCTATATTTGTCAACTCTGGTGTTGCACACAGTCCTGTGCCTCTGAACACAGATTTACAGGCTGTGGCTGTCCGTGTGTCTTTGGATAAAACAATAACCTTATGTTCCATATATATTCCACCTTCCTCTCAGTTAAATATAGAACAACTGAGAGGATTGGTGGCACAGCGTCCAGCCCCATACATGTTACTTGGGGATTTCAACGCCCACAGTCCATTGTGGGGCTGTGATAACAATGATCAAAAGGCTAAGGTTATTGAGAAGGTTCTCGACGAGGAAGGTCTGTGCATACTTAATGACGGCACAGACACTTTCCTACACTCTGGGAATGGTCGTTACTCCGCTATAGATCTGTCCATTACAGACCCTGCACTCCTCTCAGATTTCACATGGAGGGTGCATGATGATCTTTGCGGTAGCGACCATTTCCCAGTCATCCTAGAACATCTGACTTCAAAGAGTGTAGAGAAAGTTCCTCGTTATAAATTCCAGAAAGCCGATTGGCCTCTCTTTTCGGCACTTTGTGAGGCTGAGCTCACTTCAGAGCTCAACGAAGGAGAGGATCCAATCGGGGAATTTACGAGAATCTTAACATCCATTGCAGACAGAACAATACCTAAGACTTTGACAAATCCCAATACACGTAGTAAACCATGGTATGACGGCGACTGCAAAGCCTCTATTCGATCTCGAAAGAAGGCTGAGCGTCGCTATAAACACCATGGTAGGAAGGAGAATTTGGACCAGTTCCGTATCGAGCGAGCAAAGTCTCGCCGATTACTTAAATCCAAGAGGCGCCTGTGCTGGCGTGATTTTGTATCCTCTGTTACCACCAAGACTCCCATGAGAAAAGTATGGAACATGATACAAAAATTAAAAAACAAGAATAATAAACCCAGAACCCACCACTTGAAGGGAGATGGTACAACTCTAACCTCTCCCAGAGATATTAGTAATAGTCTGGCCCGGAATTTCTCTCAGAAATCTTCTTCTGAGAACTACACCACAGAATTCCAGAACATAAAGGCCCAGGAAGAGACGGTACCTCTTAACTTCTCTTCCCAGAATCTGGAAGACTACAATCAACCTTTCTCCTTGGAGGAACTTAATGCCTCCTTGGAAAAGGCCAATGAGTCAGCCTGTGGTCCGGACCAGATCTATTACAAATTAATTAAACAACTTCCAAAAATATCTCTGTACGTCCTCTTGGATTTATTTAATCATATATGGTCAACTGGTTCATTTCCTCCTTCCTGGAGGGAGGCGTGCATTATCCCGGTCCCCAAACCCGGCAAGGATCATTCCGATCCATCGAATTACAGGCCTATTGCTTTGACAAGCTGTGTCTGTAAGACGATGGAAAGGATGATCAATGACCGCCTTGTCTGGTATCTGGAGGAGAATAAGCTCCTCGCAAACATTCAGTGCGGATTCAGACAAGGTCGGTCAACTGCTGATCACTTGGTGCGGTTTGAGACCTTTATTAGAAATGCCTTTGTGCGTAAGGAACATGCCGTGTCGGTCTTCTTCGATTTGGAGAAGGCCTATGATACTACCTGGAAACACGGCATTCTTAAAGATCTTTTTGGTATGGGGCTCAAAGGGCGCCTGCCAAACTTTGTTGCAAACTTTTTACAAGATCGCTCGTTCAGGGTACGAGTGGGCTCCACATTATCGGATTCATTCGAACAAGAAATGGGAGTCCCACAGGGGAGCATCCTGTCCCCAACCCTGTTCAGCATCAAAATTAAGACAATGTAGAGGGGTCCATGTATGTGGATGATCTTCTTGTGTGTTACAGTTCCAGAAACATGGCTACCATTGAGAGACAATTACAGGCGTCTCTCAATGAGATCGAGAAGTGGGCCAATGAGAATGGGTTTCGCTTCTCATCTACCAAGACCGTAGCCATGCACTTCTGTAACCTCAGGAAGCTCCACTTGGACCCCGACCTTAAGTTTTATGGTAAACCATTGAAGGTGGTCAAGGAGACTAAATTCCTTGGCCTCATCTATGACCATAAACTTAATTTTGTGCCCCATATCAAAATGTTAAAAGCCAAGTGCACAAAGGCATTAGACATAATAAAGGTCCTCTCCAGCACTGACTGGGGAGCGGACCGGGATATTTTGCTAAACCTTTACAGGTCTATGGTCCGGTCCATTTTGGACTACGGATCTTTTGTGTATGGTGGTGCCAGGAAAGCCTAACTACAGATGCTTGATCCTGTGTACCACCAGGGACTCCGACTCTGCCTGGGGGCTTTCAGGACCTCTCCTGTCGAGAGTTTGTATGTGGAGGCAAACGAACCTTCACTCTCGAACAGGAGAATCAAACTAGGTCTCCAATATGCCACGAAACTGAAAGCCCATCCCACGAACCCTGCCCACGACTGTGTTTTCCAACCGTTATTCGAGGACTTCTATGCAGCCTCTCCTAGGCGGATTCCATCGTTTGGTCTCCGCATAAGGCCCCATCTAGAGGCTGCGGGCATAGACTTGGAGGAGGTCGCAACAGTAAGACCTCCCCGTGCTCCACCTTGGCTGACAAGCAGGCCAAGGTTCATCTATGACATCCGCCAGCACGACAAGTCTACCACGAATCCTCTAATAATCCAACAACAATTTGCTGAGATTAAGAATAACTTTGCAGAACATAGCTTCCTTTACACAGATGGATCGAAGGATGACGGTCGGGTTGCTGCTGCGACAGTGTTTGGCCGTAATGTTGCTTCCCTCTGCCTTCCTTCATCCAGTTCAATTTTTTCTGCCGAGGCTCGAGCAATTCTTCTTGCCATGGACATGATCGCTACACATGACTTGGACAAGTCCGTCATCTGTAGCGATTCTTTGTCGAGCCTCTTGGCTATTGAACACAGGAAATTTAAAAACCCGCTAATTCGTAACATTCTAAACGTACATGATTTGTTAACATCTGCGGGTAAGGAAGTTGTGTTCTGCTGGGTGCCCAGTCATTGTGGCATCTATGGTAACACAGTCGCGGACAGTGAAGCCAAACCTGCTTTGACCAAACCAGTATCTTCGGTCGAAGTACCATATTCTGACTTCAGACCGAAGATAGTCAAATACATCAAACAGATTTGGCAAACTTCGTGGGATGAACAGAAACGACAAAATAATAAACTGGCTCAAATCCAGGCAGAGATCGGTCTTGCCACTTTTCCTTCTTCTCTTTCTAGGAAAGAAAAGGTGGTTTTATCCAGATGTCGAATTGGCCATTCTTTTTTATCACACCGACATGTACTCACGGGGGATCCCCATCCGTGGTGCATCCCTTGTGATGGCATATTCGACATCAAACATGTTCTTTTAGAGTGTGTGGAGTTTGCCATGGTGAGAAATCGCCTGTTCAAGGCAAACTCCATGAATGAGCTTTTCACCAAGGTGAAAAGCCCTATTATTATAAAATTTTTAAAACAGATTGGTTTATACCATAAAATTTGAATTTTTATTATAATATACATATTTTCATATACTATTTTTGGAGATCATTTTAAAATTGCATGTCCTTTTAACTTCCAAAATAGTGATTTACACTCTTTTTAACATATTTCATAAATTTATTTCCGTCCTTTTTATTTTATTGTAATTTTGATGTAAATAGGCCTGTCTGATTAAAACTTCTTTTCGCCGCCATATAAGTGAAATAATCTTGAGTGCGGCGTAAAACTCCAATCAATCAATCAACCAAGCTTCAACCTCCTTCCTCTGAATTTTGAAAATTAAATTCAAATAAATATGGAAGGTTTGTTTTGCTATGGCCGCAGTTACTGTGCCTTTCCGGGCGTATTTTGGGTTTCCCGAAACTCTTGTGGTGTATTGTGAGAAAAAGAATAACCAGCTCGAGCCCGTTTGTTACAATGAATATCACTCTCATTTATTAATTTCCAAAGTCACTCGCCAGAGACTCGAGTGATATTCATCGCAACAAACGGGCTCTCGTTAGTTAACCTCTATATATTTAGCGGAATATGATGAACAGCGAAGGATGCATAAGATTAAGTTACATCCATCGAGGGGGTAGAAATGATGGTGCGCAGAAATTTAGGAAATCAAAGTCAAAGGATATAAGATCCAACGAACTATACAAATGTGCAAAGTTAGATCAAAACAAGCCAATGAGAAGTGTCCATCTCACGTATATAGTTCATTGATAAGAACAATCTTTTCAGTTTACTTGTGGGCTGTAACCTTTATAAACGGATTACTATTTTCCACTAAATGTGTTTTTCAACATATACAGATTACACAGAACTGTGATTATGTGTAAAACATTGACCTATAAATGATTTTTTGCAGCTTTACGACTGTTACTGACATTTATTAAAGTGGCATGAGCTTTAAACAGAATGACGTTAAACAGAATGTTGAAATTATCGGCTATTTTTCCCAAGACATATAATTCAGAAGCTTTTTAGTCCTTCTAGTCTCGAGAATGTACGATAAAGTATTGTTTTGAACTAACTTTGACTTAGAATGAATGAATGGTCGTCCCGGTTATTTAAATTTTGTTTACTTTTCGAACACTATTCCGGTTCGTATAAGCCACGTACTGTATGGATTGTCCTCATTCCAACGCCAACCAGTTAGTTTTTCGATGGCCTTCAAAGCCTCTTACTTTCGTGACGATCAGAAATTATGAAAAAAGTGTGAATTTCGGCAGCTCATGCCACTTTAACAATTGTAGTGACGTCCCACACAAGTTGTATTGCATGCTTACCTATTAAGAATATGCGTGGAATGTCGATAACGTGAAATTCCCATTATGTGTACAACAGTAAAAAGAGGGGAAATTTTTTTATCTGTAATTTGCCTCGGACGGACGGTGCCCATTTAAAGGTACACTTACCTGGAAAATCCAGACACCTCTTTACATTTTAGAAGGAATACCCTTTTTGTCATTTTTACCAGTTAGACGAAGTTAGGAACTTTCATTTTTTTGCTAAATCTATTATTTGACATTATCTTCAATGTTTAATTAGAAAATGAAAAAATAATCTATTTTGTACTTGTAATGTAAACAAACAGGTGCCCGGGGATACGCAGGTATGCGTATTAAATGGATTGAATCAAGATGGCAGTGGGCCCAATTTTAGGAACTAACCTTAGAAATGCGGACTGTTTTTTTTTATTTGAGGTACACAGAAATGCCTTCAGATAAATGTTTGGAGGATTAAATGCTATTTTAGGTAGGTCGGTTTTTTTGTTGTGATGATACAATTTTTGTTATATTCATTAGACGAAATAACCACAACTTATATGCATCTTAGATCTAAATTCTAAAAAAAACTAATTTCGAATTTAGCTGAAACATCATGATTTTATACAACTCTTTTCCGAATGAGACTCTCCCTCAGAAAAGACAAACCGGGAAATAAAGCATGTCGCAATATCCTCTTTTTTCAAGTAAATATGTTTAAGATTGAAATTTCGTTTAAAATCAACCGCCAACACTAGTTTTCTTACTAAAGAAAAATGTAAAATGCGTTGTGTTTTGTTCCAGAATCTTCATTGGCTAGCTATATAACGGGGGGAGCTTCATCTTGATGAAGAAAACCATGGCTGTATAAGGTCTTGTCACGGCTAGCGAGAAAGAAAGCTAATTTACTGTTTGTTTTACTATAGCAATGGAAATCGGTAGAAATGGCTTCGATAGAAATTGCCAATTTCACCACGATCAAGTTTTTCTTTTCGTTTTAGATAATAACAGCATTTACATTATAGGAAGTAAAAACGGATTCCATTGGCACACCTATATGTGTGTTCATAAAAATATATGATTTCCTCGTGCAGGGCGAGTGTCAACAATTTCTCCATTTTTTTTTCTCCAAACCGAAAATAGCGCTTGTACAATCTGTATTTGTAAATCAAGGGGTACTCTGTCCAATATTTAGCGTATGATTCAAAGGAAAGTTGGCTCTATATAGCTCTTAACTTCCGTTTAATTGTTTTCAAATAGCACCGTTTTTTAACCGCGGCCTTTCCAGTTATCCCCCATGTCGCGGTAAAGCACGATGCCCCGCGGTTGACAACAATTTGTAACTTTCGTCGAAAGGTATAAAAACATCGCGGTTAACACGGACCTTTCGACTTTCGGTTTGAAGATTTTTTTTGGAGAGAAAGCCATTGCGGGTCTTGCGATCCAAGTTATCATTGTAGTAAGCAATTCGCTTCTAAACTTAAAAAAGATCAGGCAGGAAGATATAGCATATAGATGGAGAAGAACCTACACTTTTTTCACTCCGTTGAAAGAGAAGGTCGTGGCAGAGTAATTGATAACAAAAACGGCCATGACCTTGTTCAGTTTGACATTTAAGGCCCTTCTATACCAAGATACCAAAATTAGGACAACACTGTCAAAACATATCTGAAGTCTTCATCTATTAGCTTCAGATTCTCTAACCCCAAAGAAATAGAGTATCTTATGAAAACCTCTGGAAAGTCTGCTTTATGGCTGTCATTTGTTGATGTGGGAATTGACTGTTGCTTGAGTCGTTTGAATCAGGAAGATAATCATGTCGCCTTAATGGCCCAAACTTAAAAACAAGCGGGAGATACTTCACCATATCATGTAAATATGTTTATCTGTTTGTTAAATTTCATCTTTTTATCATTTGACAAAATGTTAGTTTTTCATTTGAATAAAAATTATAAAATACAAAAAAAAAAAAAAAAAAAAATTAACCAAATTATGTTAACATTAATTGTCTAGACTAAACATGATTTTGTTTTGTTTTTCTTCATTATGAAATTCTCAAAACGGAAAAGCAGTATCAGGTGTGGTTGTATGAATCTCCAAACACGATAGATATTCGGCGCTCAGCAACAAATGACAAAAAAATCTTGCAAATTGCCCGCAGACTGGAGCTATCTGCTTACGCCAAGTGGCACGAATGAAATTTGGCGAAGGCGATAGCTCTCGTTTGCGGCGGGCTTTATTTTTCGCGTGGATCGATACCATATCAAATATAACAAAAGCAAAGGGGGGAAATTTCGCGCCTTAAACTGTACCTGAATACTTTCTTCGAGGTACAACTGCCGAATTACCTCGATATAACTCTAAAGATTTAAATACCAGTTGACATTACGCTTTCGTTACTTTTAACTATATCCTATTCAGGGGCCTGGGCCCAGTTTCACAAAACTATATCCTATTCAGGGGCCTGGGCCCAGTTTCACAAAGCGATCTTAGCTTAAGATGATCCTAATTACCAATGGCAACGTATACCTTCAACGTGGGTTGCCATGGTAGTTGAGATCACACTTAGCTAAGATCGCTTTGTGAAACTAGGACCTGTTTCGCAAAGCGGTATAGCGTAAGCTTTTGCGTAACTGCCATAGCAACACATACTGTAGGGATACGTGTCTAGGGCAGTTCCGTAAAAACGTACGCTACGCCGCTTTGTGAAACAGGCTCCTGGCAAGCTATTTATTCAAGAGATCAACATCGCCAATTAGACCATTTCTCATCCTGACTGGGATACAATAAGCCCTCTCCCCTCCCTTCCCACTGTATTGATTTTTCTTTATCGTGTTGTATGAACTTATCCACTGCGGCGGGTTTCGGCTACCATACATCGCTTCTTTTATTGTATTTAAACCCAATTATGACAGCCTTACAAAAAGCCTTCCACCTGAATAAACCACATTATTTATTAGGACCAAGACGTGTTCAGTCAGGATATTAAGCCTTACATTGGCTGTGGTACAGGAAATCGTCCACTGCTTTTCTAAGGATCTTGATAACGATGCAAGGCATTTTCGCTCACTACCGGTCGGTTTTGACATCCCTTGGACAGTCTGCGCTTTTTTATACCTGAATACAAATGGCGACATGTAGCTAGTATCACCAAATTTACTACAGACCACGAAAAGAGAAAATGAAAATAGTTATAAATTAATAAAATGCTAATATCATCCAGAAATATATTTATTTATATATTTCATTTAGACCGGTACACCACATGTTGTCTAACACTAAGAAGACAGAAGCAGTTTCGGTACAAATCAGGATTCCTCAAACGCTTCAATTATATAGCCGATCGAGGCTGAAAGTTAAAGGCCCACTTGCCGCCGTAGCCTGTTTACATTTGCTAAGAAAACCAATTTACATGAGCTTACTACGACTAATACAACTAAACTTAAACATAGGACACATAAAACATGTCTAGTTAGCTTTAGAATGTAGAAATGGGGTGAAAAACAAACGAATAATCGAAGCCTGATTACAACAACAACAACGATCAGTGTCGGTCAACTTTCGTGTTGGATTACCCTCATTTCAGGCCTTTCTATCTGTGGTTTACACTCAAACAATAATCAGCAGGCTTTTCCAGTCGCTGTTAACCGATCGTCAGTCTGTATTTCTCAGATAAATAGGCCTACGTAAAATTACACTGTGCCGTTAGTTCACTCACTCGACTGAAACATGTTTACGTTACGGGCACCTAACAATTCAAATTTTCAAATTCAAATTAAAAATACAAAGTGACGTCCAAACTTTTAAATTTTGGTAAAAATAGAAAGTTCCTAACTTATACTGTCTGGGAAAAATACAGAAAACGGACTTTCTTTTTTAATGTAAACAATATTCCTGATTTTCGCGGCAAGTGTGCCTTTAACAAACAGAGTAATTTGGTCTCTTAGTTTATCACGGATACACTTTTGTGGGGCCAACAAGAGGGTGTGGAAATGGTACGTTTCACGGCTGCTTATTTGGTCGATACATTCAAAATGGCCTACAGTCTATCAGAGGGTACTTCACGTACATAAATCCCCCAACATTCAAACTGACAAAGAAGATGTCTTTTACTTTTATGCCGGAAAAGTAACTTTAAAGGGGCATGAGCTGCCAAAATGTTGAAATTTTGACATTAAACCAGAATGTTGAATGTATTGGCTATTTTTCTCAAGACGTATAATTCAGAAGCTTTTTAGTGCTTCCAGTCTCGAAAATGTACGAAAAAGTATTGTTTTGAACTAACTTTGACTTAGAATGAATGAATGGTCGTCCCGGTTAATTAAATTTTGCTACTTTTCGAACACGTTTTCGGTTCGTACAGGGCACATACTGTATGGATTTTCCTCATTCCAACGCCAATCATTTAGTTTTTCGATGGCCTTCAAAGCCTCTTACTGTCGTGACGATCAGAAATTATGAAAAAAGTGTGAATTTCGGCAGCTCATGCCACTTTAATCAATGCGTAATCAGAGTTGTTTGTTTAATACAAATCTGTGCAGTCGCTGAAATTCTCTGCGAATCCATTAAGGAGATCACACCCAGATTTTACGTTATATGCACGTTAATCTGCTTTAATCCAAACTGCATTAGCAGCTCTGTTGATTTAGAAAATAACTCGTCATGCACAAAGGATAACCTTTGTTGACAGATGGACGATCTCGATCGATTCTATTTCATTCCACACTCGGATGAGTAAAGACAAACGTTAACCCTGTTTTTGCTGAAGGGGTTGGACTGTCGGAAGCACCACAAATCTGCCTTATACCTGTATCAGTTCTCATCTATCAATATAATAAACGCCTCTTGGCCAACAAATTGTTTCCCGCGGATCGATCGATTGATTGACTGATTGTTTGGTGTTTACGCCGCGCTCAAGATTATTTCACTTGTATGGCGGCGTTGCCAGTTTTATTGTGGGAGGAAACTCTATTGCCCGGAGGAAACCCACGACCTTCCGCTGGTAACTGGTTACGATCCCACATAGGTCGTTCGGGTGACTGAATGGGATTCGAACCCTCGACCCATTGGTGGAAGGCTGTTCGGATTGACCGTCCAACGCTCTACCTACTGGGCCCCGGCCGGATCGATACCAAAAGTAAATCAACCAAACTTGCTCCCCTTAAACTCCACCTGACTATACTCTGACAGATATAATTACGAAATGACGTCTTATCTGACACTAAAATTGGGAGTCAGTTGACATAACGCACTCGATACTTTTTGCTCTATCCTATCCTATCATCTAAGAGTACAGAGATCAAAACGAACAACATCAATCTTGTGCCAGTCACTATCTCGCTATCACTTCGATACAATAAACTCCCGGCCCCTCCCCACCGTCAAACAGCTTTTTTTTAAAGAAGGCATCATGTAACTGAATTTATTATTTCAAAACATGGATATAAATACTATAGAAAGGGAAAGTATGTAATGTGATCATTGAAACTGCATACAGGAGTAACTTTGCTATAAAGTAATAACATTCTGATGTCGGAATCTTGAAAAACAACGACCTCACCCAAGCAAGTATGACGTATTAGTACATCACATGATAAAGTCTAGAGTTTTGATTGGATAAAAATACGAGCACTATTTGCATTATCATACGTCAGGCAATAGTGTCCGCCTGAGCGGGCATTATCATACCGTCATATGTTCGGCAGAGTTATGCCCCGTTTGACAATGTTTAGTAATTTAGTACTAAATTAGTATTAATTACATATTTTAATCTCAAGCAATTTCTCGCATGTGAGACACCATTCAGTTAGCAAACAATGCGCTGGACTCGTTATGAAATCGTCATGTGACGTACTATTGTCCTTTATTCAGGGCATTATGCTTTCATAGTGATGCTGACGGGAAAATAGTGCCCTCGATTTGCTTCCCTCGCACGGGCACTATCCCCCCCCCCCCCCCCAGCAACACTATGAAAGCATAATGCCCTGAACGAAACGTAATAATAGTTAAATATGTTGACGTTACAGTGAAATGGCATCACAATAATGCCAAATGGGATGCCATTACGTGTAACGTCATGACTTTTCCTCTACGTCATCTCTTTTCTCATTTACATCTCATTTACAGAAATGCTTGAAACTCTTTTTAACAGCTTTCACGAGGTGCTTGATCGTAAGAGGCGACTAATCCTTGGGGCCCCCGTGTGGGTTTCGGAGGATGAGAATTGGCCCATAGCTCCCAGGCTAGCTTGATCGTAAGAGGCGACTAACCTTAATCAAATTTTTAATTATTATGGTATAGACCGATCTTATATATTTATTTACAATAATTTGTATTATTGAAAAATAGTTATTTCTATAAATTGTATACTGTTGCTGTATTAGAGATAATAGTGATATACCTTGTTTTTATTGTCCAAAAATAATTTACACCGTGTTTTACCATTTTTTTTTAATTTTCTGTTTGTCATTTTGAAATAATCTTGAGCGCGGCATTAAACTCCGCATTAAACTCCAATCAATCAAGATACAAATTTGGTAAGTCTTGTGCCTGTGTCAATTGAAAAACGTGTCCGAGTTGGATCAGAGGTTATCTTATTAAAGGCCCACTTGCCGCCGTAGCCTGTTTAAATTTGCTAAGAAAACCAATTTACATGAGCTTACTACGACTAATACAACTAAACTTAAACATAGGACACATAAAACATGTCTAGTTAGCTTTAGAATGTAGAAATTGGGTGAAAAACAAACGAAGAATCGAAGCCTGATTACAACAACAACGATCAGTGTCGGTCAACTTTCGTGTTGGATTACCCTCATTTCAGGCCTTTTTATCTGTGGTTTACACTCAAACAATTATCAGCAGGCTTTTCCAGTCGATGTTAACCGATCGCCAGTCTGAATTTCTCAGATAAATAGGCCTACGTAAAATTACACTGTGCCGTTAGTTCACTCACTCGACTGAAACATAAAATCGCCAATAGGGGGCAGGTTGGTTTGTTTACGTTACGGGCACCTAACAATTCAAATTTTCAAATTCAAATTAAAAATACAAAGTGACGTCCAAACTTTTAAATTTTGGTAAAAATAGAAAGTTCCGAACTTATATTGTCTGGGAAAAATACAGAAAACGGACTTTCTTTTTTAATGTAAACAATATTCCTGATTTTCGCGCAAGTGTGCCTTTAACTCCTTATAGTGGGCCTATCTGCCACTCGATTGACCTGCGAACCATAAATTGTCAGACGATTGCGTTTGGAAGTCTTCTATCACTTGATCTCGTTTCTTGATCTAAATTACATCAGTGGGCTAATTGTGGTAAATTTGATGATGAATAGACTTTTCTGACAGGTACTTTGAATTGCTAATGATAAAAAATGTACTGTTTAACAAACTTGGTGACTGCCTGCTTTTGCTGTCAGACTTACCCAATAATAACGAGGACGTATAAGAAGTATTCCGTGAAATGTAAAAAGCATAAATTTTAATATTATGAAAGATACGGGACGATAGAAAAAGTTTTCGTAGGTATGATGCGACAAACAATTAGTGTAACAACTATAAAATTGTAGGAAATCTGGATTAAATGTAAGGCATAGGGAGGGGAAGGGTCAAATTTAGGAATACCAAGATGCTTCAAGCCTTTAAGTTTTATAAAACTACAGTGGCCTTGGTCTTGGGCAACTTTCTTCCCCCGATATCCAGGATGACATAAATACTGCCATATCGGAACCCTTCAGATTTTCTAATAAACAAGGCAGCTCATGATTTGGGGACTGTCCCTCGGGAACATGAAAATTGGCTACTGGTCAATTTGGCAAAATAAGAAGACCATCACTTTGTGAGTAACACAAGGGATCTAACTCTAAATTAATATTGCACTCATGTCTCATGGGGTTTCTTCTCCCACTGAGTTATTTTTGCCTTGGGCATGCATTTACAAATGTTTGTATGTTAAATATCTACGTGTATGTACATACATGTGATTTGTATTTGTGTGTGTTATTTTGGCTTTGTATTCATGTTTTGTATTCTCTTGTACACATTACCTGGTGAATAAATAAATGAAATGTTAAATAAATCCATTCACACTCTCAAGTTTTGTTGTTCTATGATTTCCCTGTTGAGACCAAAAAGGATTTGTATTAATTGACGAACGACCTCAAAAGATCAGGGAAAACATCAATGTAAGAAAGGGTAAAGGATACGGCGCAGAAAAAGGTTACATTGTCGCGGTAAACTAGCTCCTGATTTCCCCTCGAATCGATACCATATTAAAAGCCAGCGCGGAAATTGCTCTACTTAACTACACCTGGCCATATTTGGCGCGGTACAATTCCCAAATTACTCCATATGTAGCATCAAAATTGGAAGTCAATTGATATTACGCTGGCATTGCTTTTGGTTATGTTCTTGCCTAACCACCCAGTGGTCTCTGTAAGGACAATTCCAGAGAGTGCCATTGGCTTTTAATCAAGACTTGCATCACATAACTTGTACTTTGTAGGCCTGCAAAGCTGCATTCCTCGTAATTGTAGTGAGCCATCCATGGTCATCCTTGATCAAATAATAGTTCTTCGGGCCTTCGAGACCAAACACTCCTTTTTTTATCTGCCGAAAAATTGCATTCCCCACTGATTTTAAAAGACCCTATTTAACGTTTTCTGTATTGATAACCATTCTTCTAATTATTATTCGCCGCCATATAAGTGAAATAATCTTAAGTGCGGCGTTAAACTCCAATCAATCAATCAAGATACAGATTTGGTAAGTCTAAACATGCGCCATCAAATTATCAGTACTTAGCGGTGGAACGCTTTCCCGCAAAAAAGGCGGCCTTTTTTTCTCCCCTCGCATTTCGTCGCTCAGGGAGAATTCCGCATATTTTTAAGGGATTGTTTCCGTAACTCCTGGGCCACAATCCAAGAATTTCATGATTGCGTTAAACCTCGTGTTGAGATGCTCACAATAATTCAAGATGATTCTCAATCCACAGAAAGCCCGTATCCAAAAATTCCTTTATTACATCAAACCTCGCGTGGAGAGCCTGGTAACAATGCAAATAGTGTTCCACTGTACAATAAACACTCTTTCATTCAGATTTAACAAGTCCTCCATTGTATTAAGCCTAACCTTTGTTACGATACAATAATTTCGTGCATTAAGCCCAATGTTAATTTCGATACAAGGGATTTTTCACGAAAAAGGATAAGTTTGAATTTGATTTAACGTGTCATATATCGTAGAAAAACGAATTTGCACGAGAACCACAAAATATCTTGATCTATAATTATTTCCAGCCTGTAAAAGTCTGAAGTGAATTTAAGAAATGCTCTGAAAAACAACTGTTACGCGAAATCAAATGTCAGCTATCAAAGTGAATTTTTTCAACGAAAATAATGTGTTTTAGTTTTTTTCGCTTTTTGTTTGGGAAAGTTGGATTCAGTGTACCCATACTTTAGGGTTTAATTCTTCATTTTATTTTTATAAGCTTAAATGTTTTTTTGTAAATATTGATGTCATCTTTGTTGACCAATGCACATTTATATGATTAATAAGTTAGGACTTATCCAGTTCATCATCTATGTTTTCGTCGACTTAATGTACGGAATTGTGGAGTAGAATATAGAATCAATAGATAGTTAGACTGATTTAATCTCGACCAATTCCACTTAATTTCACACTCTGCTGGTTGAAAGCAAACTTTGCCCTGTTTTCGCCGTTGGGGTATTTAATAACTGTCAAGAAGAAGAAAAAACGTGAGACTATTCGCCCAGAGAAATCGCTAAGGTTGATGTTGCTGTTTCTGTCCATCGAAGGAAGTCCAAAAGTGAGACGAACACCGAAGGCGTTAAGAGGATGTATTCACGCCGGGTCGGAGATAGTCTTATTGGCTCGTTATGTGGTGTCCAACTGCCTCTCGCTGGTCATTCATTGTGAGCCAATTGCCTTTCGAGGTCTCTTCCTTTAATCCCGTTTAATATAGATAAAAATGACATCAGTGAACAGGGCGCGGTAGAATTATAATATGGGCAGACTAAGAAGCACTCTGATTCGCAAAATAAGAAAAAAATAATGTAATATTTATGAACACTAAAACACACGGGCACAGGGAAAATCTTCTTGTCTAAAATAACCATGGAGACAAGTTTCTAATTGTGTTAAAAAGAGGTATATCATTTAGACCTTTATACCCAATCATAAATTATTGTAATAAATTAAACCTATGATATTCCATTAGGTTGACACTGACAGGAGCTAGGAGCTACTTAGTCAATAGAATTTTCTGGAACACTTTGTTATGTATTGACAATGCTTACGCATCTTAAGCTATGGTAAAATAGGCCTATCGGCAGACTGAGATTAAACCCCATAGGATCATGAGGAAAGAAAGTGAAAATTTTGGTTCCTCCTAGAAAAATCTAGGGAGAAGATAGGCCGGGGAGTTTAGCCCTGACCAGTATATCTTTCAGACATGTCCTTTTTATAAGCAATGACTGACCTTTGGGTCAGAGGTCGAGCAATTTTACTTTGAAGTCGTTTGTATTCTTCTACTATAATCTTGGCCACGCTATGTTAGCCTGGTTATACTGAAACACAAATGGCGTCAGGCATATAAATAAATCTTGAGAAAGTATTAATAATCGGTTCAGTATAAACGCATAAACAACGATTTTAATAAAGACAGATATGCGACCATCTAAATTATAAGCATTCGGTGAAATATGATTTAATTGCCTTCTGTATCGTTATTATAATGTTCTTCCTTTCGGTTATGTACATGTATTTACATTACGTGCATGTAAAAGCATAGACACAAATTCTAATAAAGACGGATGTGCGACCGTCTAAATTATAAGCGTTTGGTGCAATAAGATTTAATTGCCTCGTGGATCGTAACTGCAATTTTCCTCTTTCGTTCTTGTAATTACGAGTTACATCGGTAACAAACATATCTTCCGATAAAGAAAAGCAGCTATTGGCTTCTTGAACGGTCTGCTTTTTGATTTTATGAATGACACACACGCCAGTAGAATTCAGAAAAGTCTTCACATTAGAAGTCCAAACAAAAGAAGACTTTGTATTTTCCTGTAGTTAGCAAAAGTTAGAATGATTCCACTTTTGTCATAATTGGTACCGTTTTAAATTTGTTTCTATTTGATTTCTTAGGTAACCGCAATTTCAAGAAACACGGACACAGGCGTCAGAAATTATTTGAATTACAGCTATGTCGCTAAAACTAGCTAACTAATCTTATTGCAGGTATTTGATATGGGAATATAAAGGAAAGTTTGGTTTCATGTTTTACGCACACCAAAAAAACAACTCCCGATAAATTTGCGATTTTGATGTAAAAACGATCAGACCAGAAGGAGATGCGTGGTTTCCGATCGATCCGTTAAATCTGTTTCTTTTCAAATGTCAGAAAGGATGACAATCTAGCCTGCATTAGAGTTATCACGTGACATGTATACGAGGACAAGCATGTCTCTATTCTACAACGTTTTCGACAAGTGCACACTTGCCGAAAAAATCAGGAATATTGTTTACATTAAAAAAGAAAGTCCGTTTTCTGTATTTTTCCCAGACAATATAAGTTAGGAACTTTCTATTTTTACCAAAATTTAAAAGTTTGGGCGTCACTTTGTATTTTTAATTTGAATTTGAAAATTTGAATTGTTAGGTGCCCGTAACGTAAACAAACATAAATTGCCCCCTATTGGCGATTTTATGTTTCAGTCGGGTGAGTGAACTAACGGCACAGTGTAATTTTACGTAGGCCTATTTATCTGACAAATACAGACTGACGATCGGTTAACAGCGACTGGAAAAGCCTGCTGATAATTGTTTGAGTGTAAACCACAGATAAAAAGGCCTGAAATGAGGGTAATCCAACACGAAAGTTGACCGACACTGGTCGTTGTTGTTGTAATCAGGCTTCGATTCTTCGTTTGTTTTTCACCCCATTTCTACATTCTAAAGCTAACTAGACATGTTTTATGTGTCCTGTGTTTAAGTTAAGTTGTATTAGTCGTAGTAAGCTCATGTAAATTGGTTTTCTTAGCAAATTTAAACAGGCTACGGCGGAAAGTGGGCCTTTAAGATTGCATAAACCTCTATCTGTCGAGTGTCATTGTCAAGGTTGAATTCTCCCCGCCCCCCCCCCCCCCCCCCCCCCTCCAAAAACATTCTTATTAGAATAAATTGATGGGCTACTTTAAAATTCCTTCAATAATTGTTTGCGCTGCTCTCAAAAATATCATACATTGTCTTTATTCAAAATTCGCATGTAAACTGTCAAATCACAAGAAAACACACAGAAACGTTTGATTCTTAGAACACTAGAGACCGATTGTTCGGGCAAGCCATTATTGTATACTTTTATGTACTTTTGAATTTAGCGAAAAATTTTATGGAATATAATTTTCAACCCCGTTTTTGTTGGTACTGATGTGCTTATAATAAGAGAAGATTGAAACACCACGTTGGTCGATGCCAAAACAGTCCAAACCACAACCAACGATAGGGGATTAATCCAATGTTTCGTGTCGAACAACATTATGAGGTTAACAACAGAATGTGGAATAAGGTTCCAGAAAATTTGAATTGACGACAATAAAGCAAAACGTAAAGTTTTCTTAAAATTCCGATTGGAGTTCCCTAGAACAGATGGTCTGTTCTTAGCAACAGATTCAGATTGGTCTCTTACGGCTCGAAGTTTCTGTTTAACAAAAAGGTGGATTTTTACAGTCAGCATACAATATGAAATAGAGTAGGGTATTATTACTCCAAACACAGAAATATATGAAAACCACGCTGGTAAATCTGTCCATTCACAAACCGGTACAATTAATAATTGACTGGTGTTGTTTGTTTCAGCCGCTGTAATCCATCGGAGTGTGGTATTATGTACCATCGATACCTGAGTATTTGTAATTTCAACACCAACTGCAACTGATGCAAACAAAATAGGTAAAATCCAACCCGCCACGGCGCCAGCAACAATCCGTCTGCGATAATAGGTTTGGAAACCGGGCCTGGACATTTCAAGCCACCAACACCACGCAGTATATATAAGACTTAAGTCACATAGCATCAAACTGAGCATTTGGATTCCTGTTATAGTGACACAGCACTCTGTGCTCAAACAATCTACTGATCCATTGATAATGGCTAAAGTCAACGGCAATAAAACCACGATTAGCTGGAAAGAGGCTATTTGATTATTAACTGTTAGATACCTAATGTCAAAGCTTTCTTCCCCAACGATACACCCAGCTGCAGCTGTTATTATTAATATTATACTTACACCAATTAATAATCCAATTATCACATTATAAATTATCAAAGACGTCCATGGAATATATTCAAGTTTCATGATACAATGGATAATGTTCCCGAGATCTCAAGATCAGTCAGTTGGCCACAGTCCTATGAGACACTTTCGCAATCTGATGAGACACTTTTGCAATCTGATGAGACACTTTCGCAATCTGATGAGACACTTTCGCAATCTGACGACACTTTCGCAATCTGACGACACTTTCGCAATCTGATGAGACACTTTCGCAATCTGACGACACTTTCGCAATCTGATGAGACACTGTCGCAATCTGTTGAGACACTTTTGCAATCTGATGAGACACTTTCAAAATCTGACGAGATACTTTACATTTTCGCAATCACCATTTTACACAAGTCAGAATTCATGGTACAGTTCGGCTCTGCAAGTTAATACTTCATTTCGAATACTTTGTCTTTATATGCGTTCCCAAGGCTTGGTAGTTTATATTCACAAACCAGATTCGAACGCGATTATCCAATCACGAGAGACTAAATAGGTGCTCTCTGTAAAGTAATACGTAATTTCGAAATACATTTGCTTCCTATGGGTTTCAAAGGCGTTGTCGTTTCTATTTTCATCACGAAATTCATTTGCTTCCTATGGGTTTCAAAGGCGTTGTCGTTTCTATTTTCATCACGAAATTCATTTGCTTCCTATGGGTGTCAAAGGCATTGTCGTTTCTATTTTCAACACGAAATACATTTGCTTCCAATGGGTTTCAAAGGAATGGTCGTTTCTATTTTCAACACGAAATACATTTGCTTCCTATGGGTTTCAAAGGCATGGTCGTTTCTATTTTCCACACACTTTCAAACGACTGCATCACGCGAGACTTACCTGTCCATGCTATCTCGTCAATTTATAGAACATTATCAGTGCAAATATCAAAGGTACACATACATTCTACTTTTCCAATCTGGTCTGCCATTATTCGGCCTCGGAATGCATATTCTATGTCAACTTTATCCATTCTGAGCTCAATCTTTGATTTTCTAGGTGGATTCATATTAGTTAGTAGACGATGGAAAATCATTAATGGAAATTAATGGAAATGACGGTAATCATTTACTAACAACTAATCAATTTGTTTTTCAAGGCATTTTCAAAGGCTACTTTGACGCTGATGAAAAAGAAAGCTTTAACGCTCTGGTCCTCTGTTTTTGATGTAAGATGAAAGGAAACTGATATTGCCATTAGATTCCAAACTAATTATTCAAAAATAGCCTGTCAGCTAATTTCAAACTCGAGGAACACGAAGAGCAGAATTAAAACCTTGGAGAGAGGCCATGTAACACCCAAGGCGGATGGAACCAAGTCATTTACCTTTTCCGATTTATGCAACCATTTCCCGTTACAAAAACCGAACTTATGAATTCAAGTAGAAGTTTTTTTTTGCAGTTTTATTTTTAGTGATTCGCCGATGTTAGAATTTGAATGACTTATCTTTAGAGCAAATCCTGATTTTTATTTTCCCGTGCAGTTCTATAGACTATTATTATCAAATATCAGAAAACTCCTGGTGTCGAAACATTTGAGCCTGTTTTTGTTTTCCTGATTTTCTTATCTGAAGATCACACAAGGTTTCTCTTGGGATAATGAAAATTCCGATTTTGCAATTAAACAAGAGGGCGGAAAATAATCACAATGCATTACTGGCAATTGGAATGTGATAAAGGCAATACATTTCTACTGGTATTTTATTGATCTAAAATAAATGGCGGTTTATTTTGAACATCTCGACGAAAAGGCGAAGCCAGGGTGAAAAAATCCCGAAAGGCACATTAGCCGCTGAAATACATTATGCTATTTAAATGAAATAATATAAACAAATATTTTTTGATACTCGCAATGCAATGACTTTTTCAGATGAAGGATTTATATGTAGTTTGAGGGGCACAAACAAATCTGCGTCAGCAATGCGCCGTCTTACTTTATTCGGAGTATCTAGGCTTTTGGTGGGGCCTCCGTGGCTCAGTATGTAGAGCGTTGGACGCTCAATCCGAGCAGCCTTCCACCAATGGGTCGCGGGTTCCAATCCCACTCAGTCCAAAAAATGGGAAAATTTTCTGACTGAGTTTTCACTCGAACGACCTACATGTATGTGGTATGGTTGCCAGTTACCAACGGAAGGTCGTGGGTTTCCTCCGAGCAGAGAGCCCGGTTTCCTCCCACAATAAAACTGGCAACGCCGCCATATAAGTGAAATAATCTTGAGCGCGGCGTAAAACACAAAACAATCAATCAATCAATCAATCTATGCTTTTGCCCTCGGACAGATTGCAGGTCATTTTGCTTGTAGCGACCAAAAAGGTAGCTGCGAAACAAACACTTTGCAAATCCTATTGTGAGTCTAACAAAAGTGTCCAAATGAAAACATAAGGGACCCGAAACGCTCTATTCATTAACTTTCAGTCGTAATCAGCAGATAATTGAAGCGTTGGAGAAATCGAGATATGTACCGAAACTGCGTCTGTCTCCTTTTGTGTTACACAAGGTCTGGCTTAACACGTTAAAAAACATAGGCTTATATGAACAAATATTTTAACATTTTCTTAATTTTCAAAAATACGGTGATTTGCCGTATAAAAACTGCCGACTGACCGAGGCGTGCCGAAGCCGACTGATAGTGATCGAAGACAGGCGAGGTTTCCTTTTAATACGGTTGATTGATTGGTGTTTTACGCCGCGCTCAAAATTATTTCACTTATATGGCGGCGTTGCCAGTTTTATTGTGGGAGGAAACCGGGCTCTTTGCCCGGAGGAAACCCACGACCTTCCGCTGGTAACTGGCAACCATCCCACATAGGTCGTTCGAGTGAAAACCCAGTCAGAAAATTTTCCAATTTTTTTGGACTGAGTGGGATACGAACCCGCGACCCATTGGTGGAAGGCTGTTTGGATTGAGCGTCCAACGCTCTACCTACTTTTAATACGGCGCCTGGAAGAGAGGGAAGACGGCCGTGGTTTGCTCCTAATGGGCAAACCCCAACCCGTAAATGCGTCACACAAAAGCAGTCCGGCTGAATCATACTAAAAGGACAAAACATTATCAGAATCTCATGGAGCGGACACATGTCGTTTAATCAGCCAGCAAATTCGACGGTAAAATGAGATATTGTTCTTCTCCAGGGAGTATGGAAATTGACTGTGGATGGATTTGACTGCAGTCGGGCGGAACATTGAAGGGATATTTAACGGTTCAGATACATTCCTACAGATTAGATTTTAGTCAGCTGGCATTGTTTTAGCCTTCCAATAAAACCTCGTGGAAAAACAGGGACGAGGGCTCCATATACCATTTTGCTTTTGGGTGCCCACAACCACTGATTCCTTTGACTCAACTCAGTTTTAATCTGCTAGGGAAGTTTAGTGGCTTCAACTTCTCAAATAAAGATGTAATATGACTTGACGGTTTCGCAATTTAGAGGAGTTTGGCCTTTGTCAGTAATTTGTTATATATTGACAAATTTGTACGGATTTGTAGATATGGCAAAAAGTCAGGTAAACTGAAATTGAAGAAAATGTATGATAATGTGAAAAGAAAGGAAAAATACGTACTTTGGTACTGGGCAGATAAGGGAGCTTAGTGTGGCTTAGATCTTTGAAACTCTTGTTCTTTTTAAGCAATGACCGTTGGCTCAGAGGTCGAGCCATTTGTATTCTTCTTTAATTATAAACTGGGCCATATACACGCTGCCCTTATTGTATTGAAACACAAATGGTTTGATACTTTTTTCACGACACCTTATCGGGTCCAAGTTCAAACCCAAAGGGTAAACAGTTTGTAACGTTTGAATTCAAAAACCTTCCATTTCCAAACGGTTGTGTTCGGTATCTTCAGCTGAAGTGAGAAAAGGGATTTTCTCAATAAAGAAGGATGGCACATGCCCTGTCTTAAATTTAGTTTAAATCTAGTGTCTGAACCCAGTGGGTATAGAAGCAGTTTGCTGTATCTTCTGTCCAATGAATCTTGTCCCTTGCTACTTAAGATTTTGATTGGGATATTTTTGGTATGACCATAACTCTCAGAAGCAGAAGAGTTATATACATGTAATAAGTCTGCGCCCGATGCTGATCTGCCGAAACAAGAATTCTTTGTGTAATTTTTTCTCACATGATACTATAGCAAAACTAAAAACCCCAACTTGGGCCAAGCTGGGACCCAATCCCCCGTGGAAGCGTTTTAGGAAAAAAAAGGGATTAAGATTATGGGATGAAAGGGATGGCCGAAATGTTAAATAATTTACACGTGTTTTATCCCTGTTCGACGGAAAAAATAATTCAGGGCTGCAGGTCGATTTTCCGCTAAAAAGTCACATTCAAAGAATTACCTAAAAAAACTCTGCTGCTGTTGTTGTTGTCTGGCAGACAAAAAACGACTCGCCCAGAGAGTATCACACCTACTAGCTATAGAGAGTATGTAACTTACACAACTAAGGCAGGTCAATTCTCGCAACGAAAACGAAGAAGAAATGGTCTTCCCAACCTCATCCTGTTGTAAACAATCTAGCAGCACACATTTTAACGATGTTATGTTTGGTTTGTCTGGGCATGTCTCATGAGAATATGAAAAAAGTATCGGGGGACAATTTTCAAACTCCAATCAGAAACAGCTGGTCGGGGTAACTATTTGCGTTATCTGACTGATGTCAACAGACCCATCACATCTTGGTCCAACAAATACCGTTGAAAAAATTAACTCGCACAAGCCTAAAGATAAGTGTCTGGTGTAGTGAAACATTAGTAGTTACTCTGTCTAAATACGGTAGTTTGCACAGCAGGGAGTCCTCCCAGATACGTGTAAAAAATCGATATTTGCACAGCAGGGGTACTGACGTAAGCGTCAGAAAATCGATAGGATGACGTAATAAATGACAGATGGTGTGTGTCAGATGTCGAGAAAATCAATACCATGCTCGTACTATAGTACGGGCACAAAATGTGAACTTTGATCGGGAAAATTGAAAGAAAATTAGTAAAAATGAAATAGTAAATGACGTTAAGAAAATGCATTTCGGTCGAGAACAATAGGATGAAGGCGTTAAGACGTTGAGCGATAGCGTTAAGACGTAACGAAAACTGTTAAGAAAACGAGTCTAAAACCATAATTTATAAAAATATCAATAGCATTCTCGTACTATAGTACGGGCACAAAATGTGAACTTTGATCATGAAAATTGAAAGAAAATGTGTAAAAATGAAAATAGTAAATGACGTTAAGAAAGTGATTTTCGGTAAAGAACAATAGAATAAAGACGCTAAGACGCTGAGCCATAGCGTTAAGACGTAAAGAAAACTGTTAAGAAAGTGAGTCTAAAACCATAATTTGAAAAATAATATCCTCGATTAACGTCATGTCATTAAATCAATGGTATTCATCGATAGGATGACGTAATAAATGGCAGATGGTGTGTGTCAGATGTCGAGAAAATCATTCTCGTACTATAGTACGGGCACAAAAAGTGAAATTTGATCGGGAAAATTGAAAGAAAATGACTAAAAATAAAATAGCGAGTGACGTTAAGAAAGTGGACAATAGAATAAAGGCGGTTAAGACGTTGAGAGTTGGCGTTAAGACGTAAAGAAAAATGTTAAGAAAGCGAGTCTAAAATCATAATTTGGAAAACAATATCCTCGAGCAATGACAGGTTGTTACATCGTATGACGTCATATAATCACTGGCATTCTCGTACTGTAGTACGATGTAAATCAATAGCAGATCATGGTCAAAATGTAAACTTTAATCGAAAAAATTTAAAGAAAATGAGTAAAAATGAAATAGGTAATGACGTTAAGAAAGTGATTTTAGGTAGAATGAATGCGTTAAGACGTTGAGCGCTAGCGTTAAGACGTAATGAAAAATAATAAGAAAGTTAGTCAAACATTTTACAAAAACATCGTTTGAAATAGTTTTAAAAAGTCACTAGCTAGAACGATAAATATACAACCGAGGTGACACGTGGTAATTGCGCAGTCGCGACAAAGTGACGTATTGGATCGATAAATCCATAGTTTGCCAGCGAGTCAATGACATGTCAAAACTTGTTAGACTAGCACGTGTTACAAAGCTTTAAAACGCCACCTCAACACGAATTAAAATGATTGCGTGACGTCATAAAATCAAAGACATTCTTGCACCACGTAAATGACCTACCACATACAACAGTACCACGTAAATGACCAGGGACCAATTGTAAACTTTGATGACGTCATACAATCAATAGTATGATCGTACACCGTGTAAAAGGCCAGTGATGAAATATGAACTTTGATGGGCGAAATCGTGTAAAAAACATGGAAAGTAGTCCATTTGAATAATATCCTCAAACAATAGATGTTATCGTTTGCATGACGTCGCAATATATAATGGTAAAGTCTAATATTTAAATGGCTAAGAAGGACGGTAAAATAACCAACCTACAAAAACAATGAAGCATATAAAACAATAGAATTGCCACGCATGGAATAAGTTACCACGACCTATAGCAAAACTAAACATCTTAAACAATAGAACTCTTACCTTCAGGATTTCTATTAAGTGTTGTTGTTGTTGTTGTTGTTGTTGTCCACACTGCGTTAGTGCATACGTCATATCTCCTCGTGTAAGAACTTAGAACTGACATCTACGCGTCAATTTCGAACCAGGTACCCCACGTGACCTATTCGGCCTAAACGTTAGCCTTCCAATCAATTACCGATACTATAGTTAGTGGGCGGTGCTCGCGATCGGTGATCAACTCTCAGCTAACACAACTGACGCCTTAACGAGTACCATCCAAGGGACCCCCTGCTCGAATAAGCTTTTAACTCGCCTATCAAAAAATGTAACGCCCCGCTGGTCAAAGTCGCGAGAGTCGCTAAAAACCAATTGATCTATATTGTCACAGCTGACTGTCAATTATTAATCTTTTGGTATACGGACTTTAATGAAATGAAATTTAAAAAACTTAGTAAATATGAAATACCACAGTTGTATTAATTGATCGTTGATAGACATGAATACTAAAATATGAAAAAAAAACAATGAAAAAGACAGATATTTGTCGAAATTAAAACAAGGCGCATTTGAAAAAAAAAAACTAATAACAAAGTATTAAATAAAATAGTGAAATGCTTACCAATTATGATTGGAGCAATTACAAAATAGTAAAGGAACATAACGGGGAATAACAAAGCGTTCTTTTGCAAAAACTATTTATATAAATTTTCACCGGTATTGTTAAAATTAAATCAAGGCGCATTTGAAAAAACTAATACCACAGTATTAAATAAAATAGTGAAATGCTAACCGATTATGATTTGAGCTATCACAAAATAGTAAAGTAACGTAAAAGGAAGTAAACAAAGCGTGGTTTTTTTTTTCAAAACTATAAACTATCAAAAAGTATGATAGAGACATTTTTTTGTTGTACGAATTGACCAATTTTAAAAGCCGCCGACTTAAACCCAAAGTGAAAGTTTGCGGAAATATATGGGGGACGAGGGGATGGGGGGAGTTGAACGCGCAGTTGGAGAGTCTCTAAGTATTCGAATCAAATTGATTGATATGTGACAGCTGGCTGTCAATTAATAATCTTTTGGTATACGGACTTTATAGAAATCAACTTTGAAAAACCTTGTAAATATGAAATAACCCGGTGTATTAATTGATTGCTGTTAGACCTACATACGAAAATATATATAAACACAATAAAAAAAAACGGATATTGTTAAAAATTAAAACAAGGCGCATTTGAAAAAAAACTAATAACAAAGTATTAAATAAAATAGTGAAATGCTTACCAATTATGATTGGAGCAATTACAAAACGGTAAAGGAACATAACGGGGAATAACAAAGCGTTCTTTTGCAAAAACTATTTATATACATTTTCACCGGTATTGTAAAAATTAAATCAAGGCGCATTTGAAAAAACTAATACCAAAGTATTAAATAAAATCGTGAAATGCTAACCGATTATGATTTGAGCTATCACAAAATAGTAAAGTAACGTAAAAGGAAGTAAACAAAACGTGCTTTTTTTCAAAACTATAAACTATCAAAAAGTATGATATAGACATTTTTTTTTGGTACGAATTGACCAATTTTAAAAGCCGCCGACTTAAATCCAAAGTGAAAGTTTGCGGAAATATATGGGGGACGAGGGGATGTGGGGGGAGTTGAACGCGCAGTTGGAGAGTCTCTAAGTACTCGAATCAAATTGATTGATATGTAACAGCTGGCTGTCAATTAATAATCTTTTGGTATACGGACTTTATAGAAATCAACTTTGAAAAACCTTGTAAATATGAAATAACCCGATGTATTAATTGATTGTTGTTAGACCTACATACGAAAATATAAAAAAAAACAATGGATATTGTAATATTTAATAAATGACGCATTTGAAAAACTAATTCCAAAGGTATTAAATAAAATAGGGAGATGATATTTAGATATACTAATAAATAATGAAAACAAGCTGCTCACGCACCAGTGCACAAGTTAACTTAATCAATTAACCCCATGTTAAAAGTATAGGCGATATCGTCACATATGAGTGTACCCCCACCATACCAACTCGTCATACGTAACACAGTACATATTAAACGACACCCCCGCTAGTCTACCTGACCGGCGAAGTAAGTAAACCAGGATAGAGACACACGAGTGTGGCTACCGCTAGTAGAGAGCCATCAATATCATAAATCCAGGGGGGCCCATCTGTGACACCCTCTCTAGTCAAAAAAACTGACAGTTAACGTGTGCAAATATTGATTTTCTGAACATTAGAATTGAAATCAATTGGATATTGTGATTGGTCTACCGGTAGGTCCACGCGCGTGGCATTTTCTGGGCTATATAAGCCGGGAATTCGTAGGTTGATTTATATCGGTTATCTGCAAGCAGAAACATCACAACTCACTTCAAGATGGAATTTTCCTCCAATGGATCAAGTTTCTCAGACTTAATGTGTTTAGATATTCCCACTTCGCAGTAAGTTTTATTTTTCTTTTAAATTGTAAAGTCTAAATATTTGTATTGTTTTTCTGGCTACCCAGTGTCCGATGTGTGTTCATAAAAAATCCTTTTCATGAGGTCATTTTAAAATGTGCGGTGGCCTCGGTATGGGTCGAATTAATCGTGAGTTTTTTAATCCGATTAAGTCAATTGTTTAAAATGTGTGTATACGATTAATAGATCGGCCATTATTAGAATTAAACATTGTCTACCAAGGGTAGACTTTACTTTATTTGTAGACTATGGCAATCGCCTGGTTACCTGAATCTAAAACTACCACCTCTGCTGTTAGTTATCAACTAAATATTTTTTTTTTCTTTATCCATAGGCTAGGATTTCTCGGGGATTTGAACTGGGACCAAGAATTCGAGCACGTTCAGACCCCAAATGAAAAGTAAGTTTATTGCTTTTCAATTTTATCACTATTTGGTTGCATCATTTTTAATAATCTGAATATCCTTTACATCCGAAAAAACCATGAGTAACGAATACTTTGTTGAAATAAAAAAAGATGTTTTAACCGACGTTTTTATTATTTTGTGTTCAGATCCGAAATGTCAACGTCGGCGTCGACAGATGTAGATTTGCCGACGTTATCATTACACGATGCATTTGACGCTGATCTCTGGTGAGTCTTTTATAGTCCGAAATCTTTTCAAAGCAAAATGTATGAAGTCTAATGATGTCACACGAAATAAATGCAAAGCGTAGTTAAGTCCATGTGTTGATCAATAGTTTAATATAGTCAGGCATCAGTGAGCTTACGCTCATTGTCCCACAGTGCATCAATGGTATACAGCCTCGAACTACAATACGACTATGCAATGTCCCTGACGAGTGTATAAAAGATTAATCAATAATCAACTGTACCCCGCCGAGTCGATGATAAAATATAATTAACCCATTAAGCAAAGCAGTATTGTTAAATCCCTATTGGACAAACCGATCATTTATGCAACTTTCCTTTGCTTTTCAGGCCTGTGACTGAGTTAAATGACTTACCTCAGATACAATCTGAGCTGGACGCGGGACCTAGGTATGTTTTTACATATATAATTTTCCTTCAATTATATTTTTAAACCTTTATACAATTTTTCTTCAATAATGTTTTTAAAAATGTATTATACAATTATCTTAAATTCTGTAATGATTTTTTTTTTCAGTGTGGATCACGCGTCAGGCATAAAACGCAAGACTGTCGATGGACCCGAGTCTTCCAGTAAAAGAACCGGGTCGTCCATTCATCGACGATTAGAGACCCCCTGTTGTGATCCCCGGTACGTCGTTGTTCTTTTTTCAATTACAAAAATTAATTCCAAAACCTGTAAACATTGTGTAAGAATGTAGCTATTATCTTTTCGATTGTACTAAAAATCCCTTTCTTTTTTTTCCAGGATGTTAAACGATCAGGAAATGGTATCTTTGTTGGACGAGATACCGGAACCCCAACCCAGTACATCCGGGGAACAGTCCGGGGGAAGTACGGCCGACCCTCCAACCTTCACAATCGGCATACGGAGTGTAGTGGAACGCAAGAACTTTAGGGCCAAGGAAACCATCCATAAGGTAACCCTACACTCCGTTGATAAAGCCGGTTGGAAGGAAAAATTAAATGTATTAGGGTCGGCCATTGAAAATAGTTTATCTATCGCAACGGCTGGGCTTCACGACGAGGACTTGGTGCGCGTCTACATAAATCAGAGAGAATTGGAAACGCCCATCGTTGTACACTTACGAGACAAGAAAGATGTTTCGGCCGCTGCAGTAATGCAGTGTGTCGAAAAAACCTTGCAGTCCAAGTCTACCTTGCAATTTAATGACTCTTTCGAACTCGAAATTGGGACCATTCGGAAAGTAAGGGGAGGGAGGGGGGTTAAGATAACCAATATGAAAGAGAGTAAACAACTTAAAAAAAGTATAATTCGGATTCAAAACAAAGATTTATTATGTTTACCTCGAGCCATTGTGGTCGCGATGGCATATAAATTTAACAGTCAAAATAAAGAACGTATCAGGGATGGTAGACTTAGGCTGCAAGAAATAGAGGCAAAAAAGCTGTGTCTGGCGGCGGGTGTTTCTACTAATTCTCTCTGTGATTTGGGCGATGTAAAGAAATTCGAAGACGCGCTCAATGTTCAAATAATCGTCGTCGGAGCCCAGCAATTAAATCGATTAATTTACAAGGGGGATAAAGAAAGACTAGCAAAACTTTTTTTGTATTTTGACCAGGATCATTTCGATGTTATAACTAACATGAAAGCGTTTTATGGGACTCATTATTTTTGCGATGTGTGTTTAAAAGGGTACAATGAAAGAGAGTGGCACAAATGCGGTACTTTCTGCGACTTGTGCTACAGACGTGATTGTATTCTTTCTGAACCTGTCGAATGCGTAGACTGTTTCCGTACGTTTCGAAATAAAGCTTGTTTCGAAAAACATAAGGAACAACAGTCTCACGCAACGACAGGGGATGGCGAGAGCCTTCCATCTATTTGTCAGAGATTCTGGGCTTGTAAGCATTGCCATACCTTGTTGGAATGGCAAAAACGCAGTCCAAAAGAACACAAGTGCGGTGAACGTTTCTGTAAATGGTGTAAAGTATACCATTTAGAGAAACATTATTGCTTTATTAAACCCTTAGAGGGTAAAAAGCCATCGTGCTCGTATATCTTTTTTGATTTTGAATGCTGCCAAAACACCGGGGAACACATACCTAACTTCGCTGTGGCTCAGAAAACATGCAAAACGTGTATAAACGATGATTCTATAAATTCAAACTCTGTGTGTCAATCTTGTGGATTAAGGGAAGAGCAGTTTAGCGGTGACGATACAGACAACGATTTTTGTGCTTGGCTGTTTTCTAGAAAGCACAAAAATTACACCGCTGTATGCCATAACTTATCCGGGTACGATGGTATCTACTTACTAAAGTACCTAATCCACAATTCCGTGACTCCACAGGTGACATACAGCGGTTCGAAAATCATGTATATACACGTGGTGAGTCTAGGTATCAAAATAATAGACAGTTTAAACCACATCCCTACCAGTTTGGCAAATTTCCCCAAAACTTTCGGCTTAACTGAGCTCGCCAAAGGTTATTTTCCTCACTTTTTTAACACGCCCGAAAATCAAAATTATATCGGTCCATTTCCAGACCCAGAATTTTACGGTTACGACACTATGTCAACCTCTAATCGAACCGCTTTTCTCGAGTGGTACGAGACCCAGCGAGGCAAAGTGTTCGATTTCCGCCAGGAAATGTATAGATATTGTAAGTCCGACGTTGACATTTTGAGACGGTCGTGTTTAAAGTACAGGGAATTAATCTTAGGACTAACAAAACTTGAAAATTCAAAAACTAAATTTGGAATAGACCCCCTTGATTATGTTACCGTGGCTAGTCTATGTTTTGCTATTTATAGACAATTGTTTTTGAAGCCAGATCAAGTTGCTCGTGTTCCCGCGGAAGGTTTGGTAGCTAGAGATCAATACTCTGACGTATCTATTCAATGGATGGAATGGCTAGTTCATCAGTCTAGGAACGAGTCGAAGCCATTGTTTATTCAACATGCCTTAAACCTCGGCGAAAAAAGAATCGGCAATTACAGGTTGGATGGTTGGAACGGAGCCGACAAGGTAGTCTATGAATATCACTCTTGTTATTTTCATGGCTGCCCTGTATGCTACAAACCTACCACTGACAACAGTAAAGTCGGACAATCAATGGCAAAGCTATACGACGTTACCATGAAGAAAAAGGCCTATTTGGAGTCTTTGGGTTTTACTTACGTATGTAAATGGGATCACGAATTCCGACAGGAAATAAAAGACTCTGAGGAATTGCGCGATTTCATATCCACTATTGACATCCAGAAGCGACTTGACCCTCGAGATGCCTTTTTCGGTGGTAGAACGAACGCTTCCAGACTATACCATAAGGTAAACGGTAATGAACGGATTCAGTACGTGGACTTTACAAGCCTCTATCCGTTTACAAATAAGCGAAAAGAATATCCCCTGGGTTACCCTGAAATTATCACCGATAATTTCCAACCCATTTCTCAATATTTCGGCTTCATTAAGGCTAAAGTTTTACCACCCAGAGGTTTATACCATCCCGTACTCCCGTACAGAACCGATAAATTGATAGCAAATCTATACTGTAAACGCGGTAAGTTGTTGCATTCTTATTTCAAATTTTTAAAATAATACCTGGATAAGTGACAAGAATACAATTGGGAATTCCACAAACTGTATACTAGCACGCACTCAACCAAATCGCTTTAAGAATAACGCCCGCGAATAACGTCAGTTTTACGGTCAACACGATGCTTTTTCTCTGTACAGTTACTTATTTCGTACATTTCAAGTTTATATGTCTCGTGTGATTAATTAGTATTTCGGAGAAGAATATAATGGATTGAATTATTAGCGCATTCAAAAGCGTGCCATTTATTTTACTTTTAAAACTAAATAAACTTTTAAAAGAGAAACTGTTATATAATTATAACTTGAACTTTATACAGTTTAAACATTTGTGTGAATCTTCAAGCGCTTATATATATTATATATTGTGGCATCTTAGAAATCTGAGTATACAAGGATTTTGATTCTGTATTTTAAATATGACAGTCAAAGATATGAACAAAAGTCCTGTCTTAGTCAAAATGGATTCAATCAATTCTGTCGGCGCCATTAATTATCCAATAGTAGACCTTAGTCCACAATTAACTGATTGCTTTAGCTGTCAAAATTATGATTTCTTCCCCCCTAAATTCCGATTGTTAAGAGAATTCGAAGGTGTGAATCACTTTAAAAACTAAGGGACTGAAATTACGATAAAACAAATAGGCGACAACCCATACGAACAGGGGATGCGTTCCAATAACGGACAGAAATTGAAATAGCCGCGATGTATAGGGTTTTAAATGTTTAATAACGTACATCTTCAAGTTTGGTATAAACTGAAAGCTATTTTGTACATCTTGTTATAAATAAAGAACATGTAATGTATCCATTTCTGTAAGAACAAACGTTTCCCTATATCTGACAGCTCATGCTACCTTAAACGCGCACTCACCGCCGTAGCCTTTATGTAATTTACACGAGTTTGCCCACTAAATCAGTATAGGGTCACCTTATATACGTCGAGTTATGTTTTTAAATGTTTGCATGGTTATTATTGATTGATGTTTTACGACGGACTCTAGTTAATTTCACTTACATGGCTGCGTTGCTAGGTTTAGGGTAGAGGAAACTGGGCTTTTGTTAGAAGGAAATCGGGCTTTTGCCAGGCGGAAACCGAGCTTTTGCCAGGAAGAAACCGGGCTTTATGCCAGGAAGAAACCGGGCTTTATGCCAGGAAGCAAACTGGTTTTATGCCAGGAGGAAACCTGGCGTTTTTGCCAGGAGGAAACTCCCGGCCTTTAGAGAGTAACTGACACATTTTCCACATAGAGCGATCAAATGTACACGATTGTGTGAAACCGTGTAATTTCTATGTTCTTTTACATCCACTTCGGGTCTATTTTGGTTTTAGTTTAGACTATTAAATTTATCGGCAGGCGTTTTTTGTATTCCTCAAAACAGCACTTTGTCTTTTTTCTCTCTCTGATTAAGTCCCTAAATATGATATTTGGCTCAATTGGACTATGCAAGTACTGTTCAAATCATCCCCAAGCTCATTGTTTTCTATTTGGCTGACATTACGCATACCTAACAAATTAACAAGACTCTCAATAAGCCCCTTTAAGGTTTGGCCGAAGTCCCACGAGATCACGCGAGATCCGTGTTCAGGGGTATAACTTTCCCCGATCGGCTGTCCGATAAGCATTAGTGCTTATGGAGATAAGCTGTAAGCCTGTTGTTTTGTCTGTGATTTTGTCCGTTGTGTTTTCATAAAAAGATTTGGATTAAAGAAATGATTTACAAAATAAATAATCAAAGACAAAACGAAAACCGCCGATCACCATACACTAATGTTAAATAGACAGCTGGTCAGTAAAAGTTATACCTCCTTTCTCGCGTGATTTCCCGGGATTTTCGCCAAACTGGAAAGGAGCTTATTTCCCGGAACGTTATATAACCTACCTGTCAAAAAACTAACAAATGTTCTCGTCCATTGGAAGGTGTTCGGATGTTTGGCCTCGGTTAGAAACACTTTTGTTGATATATTTCTTTTTCAAACTTAATGGGTTTAAGTCTGACGCATAATGACGTCACCCGAAACTAACGAGTTGCATTGTGGTAGACATAGGTGTCTTCCACGATCGAACAAAACACTGGATAAGTTATTTCCTGTTATATAAGTATATCTATATACTTATAGCCATAAGTACCCGGGTCATTTTTACGTAGGCTACGTTAATTACCTACAGAAAGGCCTCATATCATTTTAAATGCGGTTTGATGTAGCGATCAAAATGTACTCGCGAGACGAACATTTTCCATAACCTCTTGGCAAACCATCAAAAGTGTCCCAGTAATAACAGGCCAAAAGCCTAATGACGTCACTAGAAAACTTATGGGATAGAAGAGGGATCAAGATCAAGTCTGTACAGATTAGTTTCCATGGGCCATTCTATCCCTCAGATGATGTCATTAAGCAATTGGTCTATATTAGAAACCTATTTGCTGACCTTTAATCTTAATTATTTATAATTTCGGCACTGGTGAAATGCTGTACCAAAACTGCGTATGTCACCGATTGTGTAATACAAGATGTTGTTTACCGTGCTAAATAATTTATATATATATATACAGGTGACTTTACCGAAAATTGTAGCATCTGATTAATTTTTTTGGTCAATAATTAAATATGTCAGTAAGAATTTTTGAACACCGTTTGTATTTACAAAAACTTACGGCGATTTACCTGGTAAAGTGCAGATTTTCCGAGGCATGTTGAAGCCGACCGGAAATTGGCGGAAATAACCGAAGATTGCTTCGAATGAACCACAAGCTCATGGATTACCTCCCTTACTTTATTCATTGCTCTCCGTGATTTTATGAGTTACGTCCCTTATTGACCATATACTCAAAGGAATCGATGAGTTTTAATTTGGATATTGCATTTTGAGTAATTTTTTTTTTTTCACATTGAGATTGTGTTTAACTTTTTCATTTTTTGTTATGTTTATAAATTTAATAATTTTTTTTTTTAGTTTTTTTTTTATTGTTGCAACATCATTTATCACAAATTCATGGATTACCTCCCTTACTGTGTCCATTGTTTGACATGAGTTACGTCCCTTATTGACCATATACTTTTCTTATTTACGCTTACACGGTACATATTTTTGTTAAATGTCCAAAAATTTCGTTGGTAGTGTTTGTTTATATTGTATTCAGGTTTTAAAACAGCTTTAGGTATAAAATATTTGTACCTTTCTGATTCTAATTTTCTAGTGTTACCTTTTATTAGTTATGCATAATTATTTTCCAAAAATCCACATATGTGCAGTATGACAGCTCGGTAGTCAAGTCATATTCAGAAAATCTATAAAAATCAAGGGACATAACTCTAAACATGTGTATGCTGAAAGTTCTGTTGCCACCAACTTAGAAATAGTTGTTGTCTTTATTGTGCGATTATTTATAACTCATGGCTTACAGTTTTCAAATTCCATATTTTGGTAATTAAGCTGATTTTCTGACTTTTTCAATTGGTTATTTTAATAGTTTGATTATGATGACAGTTGTTGTTGCAGTTTGTGTCGATACTAATAGACAAATCCATTTAAAGATAGAGATTAATCAGTTTTGTTCCAATTGGATATGCTTTGAAGAGGTTATAATTTTGAGAATGTGGTACCATGTTATATCATATAACGTAAATCTGCCTGGAAAAGTAGAACTTTCAAAATGATCGCAATGTACATAATCAGTAATTAATTGATTTAGCGTCAAGACCAATTTTGCTGTGACATGTATAGTTCGAACAATTACTGATACCGTCGAAGCTTTTGCTCTCTTCATTGAAAATTCACGCAACAACTATTGAACGAGGGCTTTATTTCTTTATTTTTTTCATTTTTGAGGTTTAAAGATGTAAATATATATGTGTATACCTACTGCGAATTCCCATAATCTATGTAAGAGAGGTTTCGTTTACTTTATATTTACTTGTGTAAATTACTTTTGCTGATACATGTCATTATCAGTTGAGCTAATACGTTCTATTCTCATTAGTAGAACTCTTCAAAGTGAAGGTGCATTTGGTGGTAGGAGTGTGACAGCCTCATTCTCGTTATAATGCAAAGCAATACAAACAATGAAAGAGATCTATTTACAGATAATTTCGTTAGGTTTTAATGAATTATTTATATCTTTACTGTTTTCTGTACAATTCCCCATCCATTTAACACAAGGCCCGTCCCAGAAATCTGACGAGTGGGGAGAAATGCTTCCTCCTTTCAATAGAGAGCACAACAAGGGGAGTAACTTTTCCTTGATGGAAATATAATGTGTTTATAAACTCTCATACCAAAGTATCATAACGATCACAAGGATGGTAAACGCGCTAGAAGATTTGGTCATAACTGGTTTTTAAATTGATGATAACCATTCATTACAAGTTTATGAGTGGTCTCCGTTCATGTATTTATTTGTTGAGATATATTGCGAATCTACAAGTTACATCCCTTAACCAGCACCATTTGTCTTTTCCGAAAAAATCTCAGGTATAAACTGATCGGTTAATTCTTGGGGATTTTAACAGCAATCCATTACAGTATATTTTCGAAACTTGATTCTAATTTAGAAATTCTGTTATAGTGTATATCATCTAATTTGCATTTTTGCATTTTCACTTATTTTGTCCCAATATTGTTTAATTGGAACATTTCAAAATATGTTTTGACATTACTTCACTTATACCTGAATGTGGAACACTTTTCAGTATTAAATAGTTAGGCCCTTTACTTAACAGAATTGAAATTAGCTTTTGTTAAAATAGGGTTATAAAATCTATTTGATTTTTGATTGCTTAAAACAAACAATCGATAGGTTATTTTCTTCACTCAATTGACTTTGGCTTTTTAACGTAGTGAGTTCAATGAGTAAATTTCAACATTTTTCTTTACAATGCTAATGTAATGTTTCGAGACATTACAAAACACCTTTCAGTTTTGACTATTTCGAACCTTCTCTTTGACGATTCCAGTTTTCAATCTTGTCATACGATTTGCTTCTCTTGTGCCTTTACTTTACGTCGTGAGTTTGACTTTCGTCTCTCAATAATTAGTCATTTCAACATTGATTTTTGGGGGCTATTTTGATTCTCTTTACATTACATAAAAACATATTAATACAAGTTTAACCGACGTAACATGTGTTCGTTAAACACGTATATGCATGCTCGTAACTTGGTGACACCTGGAGGCCATATCTTACTTTGTCGAGTCTACTCACACATTACATAGTTAGCAGATTAACTTTATTTTATTGGTCTGTGCCAAAACATCATTTTCTTAATTTAACGTGCAATTTAAAATTCTAGGTATTCGTTTTTAGTCATCATCTTTCGCTCGATTATATGAAGGTCCAATACCTGATACCATGTACAAAGATTATCAATGACGTCATCATAACATGCTATTTCTAATGTTATTTTATTATTCTATTTAGTAACTTCCACTTCGCTTCAAATGTCACTTTTAATGGTTAATTCACGTGGAGATATGACGTATGCACTAAAGCAGTGTGGACAACAACAACAACGCTTAATAGAAATCCTGAAGGTAAGATTTCTTTTTTTAAGATGTTTAGTTTTGCTATAGGTCGTGGTAACTTATTCCATGCGTGGCAATTCTATTGTTTTATCCACTTTTGTGCTTCATTGTTTTTTTATAGGTTGGTTATTTTATCGTCCGTCTTAACCAAACTCATTTAAATATTAGACTTTACCATTATATATCGCGACGCCATGCAAACGATAACATCTATTGTTTGAGGATATTATTCAAATTGACCACTTTCCATGTTTTTTTTACACGATTTCGCCCATCAAAGTTCATATTTCATCACTGGCCTTTTACACGGCGTACGAACATACTATTTATTGTATGACGTCATCAAAGTTCTCTGGTCATTTCCGTGGTACGAGAAGGTGTTTGATTTAATGACGTCACACGACCATTTTAACTCGTGTTGAATTTTACCATAAATGCCGCCATCTCACCCGAAGTGCTGGATTTTACCGGATGTGCCGCCATTTTAACTTTAGTACGTGATTTTACCGGAAGTGCCTCCATTTTGACTTAAGAGCAGGAATTTTTACAGGAAGCGCCTCCATGTTACATTGTTTTTTTTTTTCTAAAATGTTTGACTAGCTTAAAAATCGATGCAACACGTGATAGTCGAACAAGTTTTGACATGTCATTGACTCGTTGGCAAACCATAGAGGATTGCGTTTTAAAGCTTTGTAACACGTGCTAGTCTAACAAGTTTTGACATGTCATTGACTCGCTGGCAAACTATGGATTTATCGATCCAATACGTCACTTTGTCGCGACTACGCAATTACCACGTGTCACCTCGGTTGTATATTTATCGTTCTAGCTAGTGACTTTTTAAAACTATTTCAAACGATGTTTTTGTAAAATGTTTGACTAACTTTCTTATTGTTTTTCATTACGTCTTAACGCTAACGCTCAACGTCTTAACGCATTCATTCTACCTAAAATCACTTTCTTAACGTCATTACCTATTTCATTTTTACTCATTTTCTTTAAATTTTTTCGATTAAAGTTTACATTTTGACCATGATCTGCTATTGATTTACATCGTACTATAGTACGAGAATGCCAGTGATTATATGACGTCATACTATGTAACAACCTGTCATTGCTCGAGGATATTATTTTCCAAATTATGATTTTAGACTCGCTTTCTTAACATTTTTCTTTACGTCTTAACGCCAACTCTCAACGTCTTAACCGCCTTTATTCTATTGTCCACTTTCTTAACGTCACTCGCTATTTTATTTTTAGTCATTTTCTTTCAATTTTCCCGATCAAATTTCACTTTTTGTGCCCGTACTATAGTACGAGAATGATTTTCTCGACATCTGACACACACCATCTGCCATTTCTTACGTCATCCTATCGATGAATACCATTGATTTAATGACATGACGTTAATCGAGGATATTATTTTTCAAATTGTGGTTTTAGACTCACTTTCTTAACATTATTCTTTACGTCTTAACGCTATGGATCAGCGTCTTAGCGTCTTTATTCTATTGTTCTTTACCGAAAATCACTTTCTTAACGTCATTTACTATTTTCATTTTTACACATTTTCTTTCAATTTTCATGATCAAAGTTCACATTTTGTGCCCGTACTATAGTACGAGAATGCTATTGATATTTTTATAAATTATGGTTTTAGACTCGTTTTCTTAACAGTTTTCGTTACGTCTTAACGCTATCGCTCAACGTCTTAACGCCTTCATCCTATTGTTCTCGACCGAAATGCATTTTCTTAACGTCATTTACTATTTCATTTTTACTAATTTTCTTTCAATTTTCCCGATCAAAGTTCACATTTTGTGCCCGTACTATAGTACGAGCATGGTATTGATTTTCTCGACATCTGACACACACCATCTGTCATTTATTACGTCATCCTATCGATTTTCTGACGCTTACGTCAGTACCCCTGCTGTGCAAATATCGATTTTTTACACGTATCTGGGAGGACTCCCTGCTGTGCAAACTACCGTATTTAGACAGAGTAACTACTAACATTAGCGGAAATCTCGAGGCTAAAATTCAATATTTTGAATTTGTACTCGATATTCAGACTTTTTAGATTGGAAAATTCTGCTTTTTTATATTATAACTGCCAAGTTCGACTTACTCATTTACAGTTTCACAGGAACTGAAATAATCCTTGAATTTTTAAAACAAATCCGTATTTTGGCAGCTCGTGCCATTTAAAATAGTCTGATTTGATATTTTTATTTACAAAAATTACACCGTAGAATCGGATATTATCAGGGTGGCTAAGTCGGTTAGAGTGATCGACCATCAGTCCGACACAGACCTTCCATCGATGCGGCGCGTGTTCAAATCATACTCCGACCAAATAATACAAATTTAAGTCTGAGTGGATTTTTCACTTGATCGCCGTATATGTGGGAGAGTTGCCGAAGGTCGAGGGTTTCCTCCGGGCAATGAGCCCGGTTTCCTCCCCCACTAAACATGGAAACGCAGCCATATAGGTGAAATACTCTTGAGCGCAGAGTAAAACATCAATCAACGGAGCCTTGTGGCATGCGTGAATCAATCTGCCGCTGAAGGTCGGGGCGTCCTCTAAGACGAGCCCACTTTCCTCTCCCAGTAAACCTCCCACAATCCGGACAGGGTTTTAAAGGCACACAGCTTCCTCCATAACATATGCTTATGGTCTCATGTTTGGCTTTAGTCAGCTGAAATTTCTGGAATAGTTTGTATTCTGTTGACAAAGTTGTACGGATCTTCAGTTATAACAAGAAGTCAGGTAAACTGAAATTTAACAAAAATATAATAATGGGAAAAGCTAGTGATAATATATAATTTGGTTCCTAGGTAGAAGACAGACAAATCAACATAACAGTATTAAAGTACTAATGAGTAAGGCATCCCCACGAAGTAATTTGTTGCTGAACAACTCGAGCTTTTTCGTGTTGTTCACAAACAACTTACTTCGTGAAGATGCCTTAATCATTTCTCATTAGTTTAAAGAGAGTTTCAAACATTTCTCAGTATTTAAGTGGTACTGTGTGTGGATTTGCTGTGTTGTTGTGTTCTGTTTATTTCCAGAGGCCTGAGAACTACAGCTACCTCATTTTTTACCGGCTTGAAGCGCATTTAACAAACCCAAAAGACAGGCTTACGCTACATACTTTACTGTTTGGATGACATTACTTCACTTGGCGAACACAAAGGCAATGACGTATAAATATGGATAAAACTAAAGGTACTAGGAGTTCACAGCTTAATTGTTCTTTGTTCAGTGTTGATGTACAACCCCGTTTCAATGACGTCGGCAACTCCTCTTGACACTGTCTTTGTTCACAGATATTGTCTTTAATACCTACGAAAGCGTATTAGGGACATACATACAGCGTATTAGGGACATACATACAGATCATCTTGAGGGGCCCACAAAAGGGGCTAACCATGATAATGTAAGGAACGGAAACACTCTGTTTGTTGACTTTCAGTCTCGATCAGTTATATTATTGAAATTGAAGCACTGGAGGATTCTTGATATGTACAGAAACTGCATCTTCTGTGCGTTGCAAATCGTGTGGTTTACCAAACTAAATAATATATATATAAACAAATATCTTTCTAAATGATATTAGCATTTAATAAATTATGTTTATATTCTTTTCTGTATTCAGCCCAAAAATACGGCGATTTACCGTATTAAAAGCGCAGACTGTCCCAGAAGTATCAAAGCCCACCGGCAGCGAGATAAGATAGCCGAAGTTCCGAAAGATATTTCGCAGATATTGTCTTTCACAGATATTGTCTTTAATACCTACGAAAGCGTATTAGGGACATACATACAGATTTTCATAACACTGTATGATATGTGAGGCCGTATCAACACCGAGTTGGCTGAGATCGGGCAAAAGTATCAGCCGAGCCCGAAGGGCGAGGCTGATGCGAATGTCCGATCTCAGCCAACGAGATGTTGATACGGCCTCACATATCACACAGTGTTATGATAATCTATTTATCATATTTACCGCTGAAACGTGTGTAGGCCTAGTTTTAGCTGCAAAAGCCAGAAATTTACAAATGTCTATGGTGGCCCATCGTTGCCAAGTACATTTTTCTTTATAATTTTATGAAATAAAAGGAAAATTAAAAATAAAACAAAAATGAAATTGAAAAGGGAGTTGAAAAAAAAAAAATGGAAATTAAAAAAAAATCAAAAGCAAAATGAAAAATAAAATGAAAAGCAAAATGATAAACAAAATGAAAACCAAAATGAAAAACAAAATCAAAATGAAAAACAAATTGAAAAACAAAATGAAAAGCAAAATGAAAAACAAAATGAAAAACAAAATAAAAATCAAAATCAAAAACAAAAACAAAATCAAAAACAAAATCAAAATGAAAACGAAAAACAGAATCAAAATGAAAATCAAAATGAAAAACAAAATCAAAATGAAAAACAGAATCAAAATGAAAAACAAAATCAACAGCAAAATAAAAAACAAAATTGTTGTGGCCCATCATTGCCAAAACGAAAAACAAAATTCTTGTGGCCCATCGCTGCCACTTTATGTACTAGATGACCTCTCCAAAAGGGAACAATGTTGTGACTGATGGCCGTGACACGTACAATTTCAACATCATCTTGAGGGGCCCACAAAAGGGGCTAACCATGATAATGTAAGGAACGGAAACACTCTGTTTGTTGACTTTCAGTCTCGATCAGTTATATTATTGAAATTGAAGCACTGGAGGATTCTTGATATGTACAGAAACTGCATCTTCTGTGCGTTGCAAATCGTGTGGTTTACCAAACTAAATAATATATATATAAACAAATATCTTTCTAAATGATATTAGCATTTAATAAATTATGTTTATATTCTTTTCTGTATTCAGCCCAAAAATACGGCGATTTACCGTATTAAAAGCGCAGACTGTCCCAGAAGTATCAAAGCCCACCGGCAGCGAGATAAGATAGCCGAAGTTCCGAAAGATATTTCGCAGATATTGTCTTTCACAGATATTGTCTTTAATACCTACGAAAGCGTATTAGGGACATACATACAGATTTTCATAACACTGTATGATATGTGAGGCCGTATCAACACCGAGTTGGCTGAGATCGGGCAAAAGTATCAGCCGAGCCCGAAGGGCGAGGCTGATGCGAATGTCCGATCTCAGCCAACGAGATGTTGATACGGCCTCACATATCACACAGTGTTATGATAATCTATTTATCATATTTACCGCTGAAACGTGTGTAGGCCTAGTTTTAGCTGCAAAAGCCAGAAATTTACAAATGTCTATGGTGGCCCATCGTTGCCAAGTACATTTTTCTTTATAATTTTATGAAATAAAAGGAAAATTAAAAATAAAACAAAAATGAAATTGAAAAGGGAGTTGAAAAAAAAAAAATGGAAATTAAAAAAAAATCAAAAGCAAAATGAAAAATAAAATGAAAAGCAAAATGATAAACAAAATGAAAACCAAAATGAAAAACAAAATCAAAATGAAAAACAAATTGAAAAACAAAATGAAAAGCAAAATGAAAAACAAAATGAAAAACAAAATAAAAATCAAAATCAAAAACAAAAACAAAATCAAAAACAAAATCAAAATGAAAACGAAAAACAGAATCAAAATGAAAATCAAAATGAAAAACAAAATCAAAATGAAAAACAGAATCAAAATGAAAAACAAAATCAACAGCAAAATAAAAAACAAAATTGTTGTGGCCCATCATTGCCAAAACGAAAAACAAAATTCTTGTGGCCCATCGCTGCCACTTTATGTACTAGATGACCTCTCCAAAAGGGAACAATGTTGTGACTGATGGCCGTGACACGTACAATTTCAACATCATCTTGAGGGGCCCACAAAAGGGGCTAACCATGATAATGTAAGGAACGGAAACACTCTGTTTGTTGACTTTCAGTCTCGATCAGTTATATTATTGAAATTGAAGCACTGGAGGATTCTTGATATGTACAGAAACTGCATCTTCTGTGCGTTGCAAATCGTGTGGTTTACCAAACTAAATAATATATATATAAACAAATATCTTTCTAAATGATATTAGCATTTAATAAATTATGTTTATATTCTTTTCTGTATTCAGCCCAAAAATACGGCGATTTACCGTATTAAAAGCGCAGACTGTCCCAGAAGTATCAAAGCCCACCGGCAGCGAGATAAGATAGCCGAAGTTCCGAAAGATATTTCGCAGATATTGTCTTTCACAGATATTGTCTTTAATACCTACGAAAGCGTATTAGGGACATACATACAGATTTTCATAACACTGTATGATCTATTTATCATATTTACCGCTGAAACGTGTGTAGGCCTAGTTTTAGCTGCAAAAGCCAGAAATTTACAAATGTCTATGGTGGCCCATCGTTGCCAAGTACATTTTTCTTTATAATTTTATGAAATAAAAGGAAAATTAAAAATAAAACAAAAATGAAATTGAAAAGGGAGTTGAAAAAAAGAAACGGAAATTAAAAAAAAATCAAAAGCAAAATGAAAAATAAAATGAAAAGCAAAATGATAAACAAAATGAAAACCAAAATGAAAAACAAAATCAAAATGAAAAACAAATTGAAAAACAAAATGAACATCAAAATGAAACACAAAATGAAAAGCAAAATGAAAAACAAAATGAAAAACAAAATAAAAATCAAAATCAAAAACAAAAACAAAATCAAAAACAAAATCAAAATGAAAACGAAAAACAGAATCAAAATGAAAATCAAAATGAAAAACAAAATCAAAATGAAAAACAGAATCAAAATGAAAAACAAAATCAACAGCAAAATAAAAAACAAAATTGTTGTGGCCCATCATTGCCAAAACGAAAAACAAAATTCTTGTGGCCCATCGCTGCCACTTTATGTACTAGATGACCTCTCCAAAAGGGAACAATGTTGTGACTGATGGCCGTGACACGTACAATTTCAACATCATCTTGAGGGGCCCACAAAAGGGGCTAACCATGATAATGTAAGGAACGGAAACACTCTGTTTGTTGACTTTCAGTCTCGATCAGTTATATTATTGAAATTGAAGCACTGGAGGATTCTTGATATGTACAGAAACTGCATCTTCTGTGCGTTGCAAATCGTGTGGTTTACCAAACTAAATAATATATATATAAACAAATATCTTTCTAAATGATATTAGCATTTAATAAATTATGTTTATATTCTTTTCTGTATTCAGCCCAAAAATACGGCGATTTACCGTATTAAAAGCGCAGACTGTCCCAGAAGTATCAAAGCCCACCGGCAGCGAGATAAGATAGCCGAAGTTCCGAAAGATATTTCGCAGATATTGTCTTTCACAGATATTGTCTTTAATACCTACGAAAGCGTATTAGGGACATACATACAGATTTTCATAACACTGTATGATATGTGAGGCCGTATCAACACCGAGTTGGCTGAGATCGGGCAAAAGTATCAGCCGAGCCCGAAGGGCGAGGCTGATGCGAATGTCCGATCTCAGCCAACGAGATGTTGATACGGCCTAACATATCACACAGTGTTATGATAATCAATTTATCATATTTACCGCTGAAACGTGTGTAGGCCTAGTTTTAGCTGCAAAAGCCAGAAATTTACAAATGTCTATGGTGGCCCATCGTTGCCAAGTACATTTTTCTTTATAATTTTATGAAATAAAAGGAAAATTAAAAAATAAAACAAAAATGAAATTGAAAAGGGAGTTGAAAAAAAGAAATGGAAATTAAAAAAAAATCAAAAGCAAAATGAAAAATAAAATGAAAAGCAAAATGATAAACAAAATGAAAACCAAAATGAAAAACACAATGAAAAACAAAATGAAAAACAAAATAAAAATAAAAATCAAAAACAAAAACAAAATCAAAAACAAAATCAAAATGAAAACGAAAAACAGAATCAAAATGAAAATCAAAATGAAAAACAAAATCAAAATGAAAAACAGAATCAAAATGAAAAACAAAATCAACAGCAAAATAAAAAACAAAATTGTTGTGGCCCATCGCTGCCAAAACGAAAAACAAAATTCTTGTGGCCCATCGCTGCCACTTTATGTACTAGATGACCTCTCCAAAAGGGAACAATGTTGTGACTGATGGCCGTGACACGTACAATTTCCACATCATCTTGAGGGGCCCACAAAAGTGTAGGGCTAACCATGATAATGTAAGGAACGGAAACACTCTGTTTGTTGACTTTCAGTCTCGATCAGTTATATTATTGAAATTGAAGCACTGGAGGATTCTTGATATGTACCGAAACTGCATCTTCTGTGCGTTGCAAATCGTGTGGTTTACCAAACTAAATAATATATATATAAACAAATATCTTTCTAAATGATATTAGCATTTAATAAATTATGTTTATTTTCTTTTATAGTCTGTATTCAGCCCAAAAATACGGCGATTTGCCGTATTAAAAGCGCAGACTGTCCCAGAAGTATCAAAGCCCACCGGCAGCGAGATAAGATAGCCGAAGTTCCGAAAGAGCATAAGTTTCATTAGTCCGGGTTTCTGATTCCAAAATTTTTTCATTTTGATTTTGTTTTTCATTTTGTTTTTCATTTTGATTTTGATTTTGTTCTCATTTTGATTTTCATTTTGTTTTTCATTTTGTTTTTCATTATGCTTTTCATTTTGTTTTTCATTTTGATTTTCATCTTTTTTTCATTTTTAAATTTTTCTTTTATTTTATAAAATTATAAAGAAAAATGTACTTGGCAACGATGGGCCACCATAATGTCACTTTTCGACTGACAGTTTTGCCGAACTGCGCATTTACTTTCAAAAGGCCCCCGCGCGAGAAGTAGACCCAAGATAAAAATACTAAGCACGCAGAAATTGTTGACTTTATATCGTCACAAAAAATTATTGAGTCAGAATTAATGTATTATTCAACCGATTAAGTAGAAAGAAGCATCAATTTATCTATAATTCATCTGACACAGTAGCGTCTGTCAATGACACACATATACCAATCAGTGCGCGGGAATTTCCATTTCAGTTATCACGTGACTTTTCAAACTATACTGATACGGAAAATTATCAGATGGCTGTGTATCAGTAGGGTTTGACGTATAGGAATATGATAAATGATTTTATTTTTGTCATTTGATGTTGTGTTTAATATAGTAAACAAATGAAAAGTGCATTGTACATGAAACAAAGAGTATGTATTTGGGCATATGGCCTATATAAAGTCTATATATATATATATAATATATATTTTATAACGAGACAGTATCCCGTTATAACGAGAAACGACCTCGTTATAACGAGATACTTTCTCGTTATAATGAAATAGCGTTCCTATCATGCGGGCTAAGCAAAACTAATTGCCGTTAGGGTACAGTTTAGTTCGGAGTAATGTTTTTTTTTTGCTGCATTGTTGAGGGGATCACATGCGATAATCACTGTGCCTTTCAAAAAGTATATAAGCATCTCTTGAAGATATATGTTATGAAGGATTAAATATTATAAAATTCATTTTTTACTTTTGTTGAAAATAGGTAGCATTTTTTGGGAAAATCACATGGTTTGCAAACAACTGCTGTGGAGAACACGACGAGCAAATCTTTAAGAGTAAAAATAAAACTCAACAAAGAATGATTTATGTAATGCTGTAGTCTATTTTTGAATGTCAATACTACTTTTGCCAATCATGGCTTATACGAGACACGTTAGATGGAAAGGGGAATAACCAAGGTACCAGCTTGATTCCATACTTATCTCCCTTTGTAATGATCACAGCAATCTTGATTCATTTATTTTTATTGCGGATTATCTGACTTAATAGCCGACTATCTCCTTTGGTAAATTTAACAGTAACCATTCAACCATATCAGGATCGCGTGCCGGAGTAGGATTTTAAGTTCTACTTGAGTGAGTTTGTTTAAAAGCCTAATCGGACGACGTCTTGTGGGTACGGTACTGAGGGGCCTAGTTTCAGTCTGATACTTCGGGGATGTGCGTAAGTGAAATATCCTGTGACAGACTCCAGGTCATTTTGAATGTGGCGGACAAAAAGATAGCCGGAAAATGAACTCTTTCAATATCCTCTCCTCGAGTCTTCTGAAGGGTCAGCTAAAAGTGTCCACGGGACAATTTAAGGGGCCTAGATTCTCCGTTTGTTCACTTTCAGCCAAGATCAGTAATAATTAAAGAGGCATGAGCTGCCAAAATTCACACTTTTTTCATAATTTCTGATCGTCCCGACAGCAAGTGGCTTTTAAGGCCATCGAAAAACTAAATGATTGGCGTTGGAATGAGGAAAATCCATACACCATGTGGCCTATACGGACCGAAACGTGTTCGAAAAGTAAACAGAATTTAAATAACCGGGACGACCATTCATTCATTCTAAGCCAAAGTTAGTTCAAAACAATACTTTATCGTACATTCTCGAGACTAGAAGCATTGAAAAGCTTCTGAATTATACGTCTTGAGAAAAATAGTCAATAATTTCAACATTCTGTTTTAACGTCAAAATATCAACATTTTGGCAGCTCATGCCCCTTTAAGCATTGGAGGAAATAATGACCCATACCACGTCCTCGTAAACCGTTTACATTTAGGGATAGCCCAGTTGATTGATGGATTGATCGGTATTTTTCGCAACACTCATGATTATTTCACTTATATGGCGACAATGCCCAGTTGATAGAGTGATTGCTGGAAGTTTTTCGCAGCACCCAAGGTTATTTCATTTATATCGGGACTTTGCGAGATTTAATGGGAGAGGAAAGCGGGCTCTTCGCCCAGAGGAAGCCCCCGGCCCTCAGTGAATACTTGGCAACTCTCCATCATATACGGTGATTGGGTGAAAAATCCACTTTTTTCTTGGATTGAGTAGAACCCGCGACCCATCCAGGAGAGGCTTGTGTCAAACTGACAGACTATCGCTTTACCGATTGATTTACCTATGCCACAAGGCCCAGCTGAAACTTTGCTCCTGTCATAATTGATACCCTGATAATATCCGATTCTACGATGTAATTTCTGTAAATAAAAAATATCAAATCCGACTGTTTAAAATGGCGCGAGCTGCCAAAATACGGATTTGTTTAATTAAGTCCGGTAGTCAATAGAGAGTTAAAAGTACCTTGAAAAATTAAAGAAATAAAAATATTCGTATCAACTGAAAGTTCTTATCTTGTACTTTTTAACAAAATGACGATCAATAAGCTAATTCTGTTTTAACGAAATTTTTACCTAGATATGACAGCTCGTGTAAATTTAAGTGACGCGAGCTGGCAGAATTGGCCCTTATTTCTGAATGTTGAATGTCAAAAAAGGAAATGTTGGCGTTTGAAGTACATTGATTGAGATAAAAATACGAAAAATTAGTAAAACATGTATCCTATGCGAACTTAAGATGTGTGCTAATAACGGTCAAAATTCTAATTGGGTTGCATGTTCGCATTTTTAAGGATTACTGTGAGAATAAAAACTACCGTAACGTACACTCCCGAAATTCATATCAACGAAACATGGAGCCTGCAGATAAAATGTAGAGGTTAATCAAACACTGAAGTGAACCAGTTTCCGATAGTTGCTGTTGTATTTAGACTTCAATTCTACTTTGCCGTAACACCCCCTATTTAGACAATGTAAACAAAGCTGGACGAACATAATGTACCACATGATGCCTGGGATAAGGCTAATGGATTACGTTACTTGGGGATTCCATCTGTATATACGACAGTTAAGTACGTTGTAACATCAGATATGAAGAAAATAACTGCTCTCACTTTTGGATTTAGACAAATGCAAGCAGCATCACCAATTACTAATGCACTATTATCCGACCACTAAGACAACAATCTCGATTAGGGATAACAAGCTGCAAGTATACATGTACACTAGCAATCTGGGAAATCTACCACTGCTTAACTCCCCTTATTGCGGGGTATGGCTTAAATTCTAACTGACTATAAAATCATGCTTCCATCAATTTTCAGTCTTTCATCAGCCAGTTAGTTTTGAAGCATTTTATACTTATCTCGTATTCGTATCTATGGAAGCCGATAGAGGACATCCCATGGTCTCGCCCTTTAAACCTTCGCGATCTTGCAGTCTCGCCTCGCGATCTCACTCTAGGCTTTGAAAGACGAGATCACGAGATGGCCTCTATCGGCTTTCATACTTATCAGTTTAATCAATATATTTGCGTTTATGAGATAGTTTTGGTATTTTGGCTTTAAGTGAACACTTTAGATAAAATACATAATATTTCATTTAAAAGACGACGTCCTCCTGATTTGAAAAAAAATTGATGATCTTCTCTTATTCTTGAAAGATGTTATTACTATAAAAAAACGAATTTACTTATAGGTATATCTATGAGGTCGAATTGCTCTACATAACATGCCCAGGTGTGAGAATAAATCTATTTAATGCTTGAAAACAATTTTTTTTTTTAAATATTAAATTTTTTCCTGTCATTTACACTTTATCTTTTGCTGAAAACCCTATCAATAGAACTACATTACCAAATAACAAAATTCTTCACAAATATAACTAATATTAAATCCCGATGTTTCTGCATGTCTACGAATGGACGCGCCAACAAGCTAATACAACCAACCAGCTTCTGCATGAATGAGAAACATTTTCGAAAACCTGTTTGATAAATAATTAAATTTTGTTTTATAAAGGAGGTTTATTTTACGATTTGTGGCCTGTTAGTTTTTATAAGAAATTGCTGATAAACCCACTGAAATAAATAGCGAATGTTTCAAAAGACGGAAATGAGAAACTGGGTAGACTTGAGACTTCGCCAGTGCGCCGGGTGACACTTGTCTTTATTCAAGAAAGAGATTTCGAAGTCAACAGACATTTTGTCGACAGCTGTCCCCAAGGGGCGCTACTCTTAATGACTTCACAACAGTTTCCATTTCCTCGGTTGTCTCAATTTGTTGAGTTTATTTATCAGTAGACACACAATTTGGATCTTGTACACAGCGATTCTTGTATGTTAGTCCCTTGTAGACTTCGTCCAATTCTATGAAGTTAGTCTTACTTAAATGGACACAGAGCTTCTGTTTGTCTTCAAATGGGACCGAAAAAAGCACTCAGAAGCGCCAGGTGTTTTGGCACATTGTGGTTTCATTCTGGCTTTTTTAAAAATACAATGTGGGAATTGGTTGAATTAAATGATGAAATTCGTTTAAGGAGTGAAATCTGTTTATGCTGCGTTGATGGATATTTCGTTAGGTTTTGCTGAGGGACAATATGTTTTTATCCTAAAATGATATCATTGACTTCCTCGTGAGAGATGAAATTCACTTCTGGGGAATTTCGGCGAATGTATTCGTTCGACGCTTGCCATCCCTGAAACACTGGTATTTGTTAAGGAAACCAATTTACACCAGCTTACTACAAGTAAAACCACTAAACTTTAACGCGTAGCACATTTTCTATGTCCAGTTGTACACTCTATGTACACTCGCCGCCGTAGTCTTCGCTGGTATTTGTTAATAAAGCTAATTTACACTAGTTTACTACAAATATAATCCCCTAAATTAAACATTGGGCATAACTTGTATGGTCAGTCATGTTTAAAAGGTCTAGATTACTTTCATTTCAGGTCATTTTGTTTGTAGTTTTCACTCTCAATTTTATCGACAGACTTTTTATGTCCCTCAACCAGATCCTTCTTGGATATTTTACAGATAAAGACAGTAAAATAGTACTGTGCTCATATTTCAAATCATGCGCATGTACCGTCTCAGACTTTGATTACATCGTGGGTACCTAACATATAAAAATTAAATTTGATATAAAAAATGCAAAAACAATGCCAGCACTTTCAGATTTTGACAAAAACGGAAATATTCTAATTTTTTTCTGTCTGGGGGAAAAACCCCAGAAACTCGTATGTTTAGCCTACATTGTAAAAATGTAAACCGTCTTCTGGATTCTAGCGGCGAGTGTGCATAAAAATACGAATGGCCCATTAGTAATTGGCTATGGACGCCTTCAGTAAAACATGGCGAGCGAGTCTTTTCGGAGCAAATTCTCGGCAAAGCTTGTTGTACAAATACATTCAGATAACCGTCATAAAAAGAACTCCCAAAAAAACGTGATATAATTTTAATTTTCGTTTTAAATATTCAAATTACGATAGTCCTGTGGAGTGTTGGTTACTACCAATGAAAAAATGCAAAAAAATGACCAATGAAAAATGCAACTTTTACACTTTTTTAGAGCTGCATATCACGGGTGACCTAAAATCGGTGGTAGACTTTATACAATTTATCAAGAAGTAGCCCGGAAAATATAGAAATACTCTTATATTCACTTTCTAAAAGACAAATCAAACTAAGTAGTACAATTTTCATCAATTCTGTTTTTAAAACGAAAAAAAAAAAAACGGGAAAATCCCATCAAAATCCAGAAGAACCGAAATAGATTAGATTAGATTATTTATTCACCAGAAAAAGAAATAATAAGTACAAATGGTTAATATGAGTATTGAGCTGGGGGAATAAAACCCCAAGGGGCTTGTTCTATCCCTAAAAAAGATATAATAAATAGTTCGTTTGTTGATACAGGTGCAGAAACAATAAATTAACTTATTTACAGAAGTATTGACAGAGTTCTAAATAGTGTCGTGATTAACTGAACTAAGGAGCTGTGGTTAAGTAATTTTTTAGTTTTGATTTGAAGAGTGATATTGAGCGAATGGATTTTAGATGTACAGACAGTTTGTTCCATTCACATGGTCCTTTGGTTTTGAGGGAATGAACTGAGAGATTCGATTTTGGAAAGGGTCCAATCTGGTTGGATATTGGTGTAAGTCTGTTTGTCTGATAAAAAGTTGATTGAATATTCGGGGTAATTGACCAGAATGATAGATAAATTTGTGTGTGATAAGTAGAGAGGTATAGAGGTTTAGATTAGGAAGTGTGATTATTTGAAGTTTGGAGAAAAGCGGTTGTGTATGATCTAGTTTATGAGAGAATGTTATGAGACGGACAGCGCGTTTCTGGAGGAGGAATAGAGGATGAAGATGGGTTTGATATGTGTTGCCCCATAGTATATTGCCGTAAAGAAAATAAGGATAGACGAGTGAATAATAGAGGATATAGAGAGTCTTCATATTAATAGACAATTTTATGTGATTTAGTATTCCTATGTTTCTTGATACTTTTTTGCAAACATAACTAATATGTGCCTTCCAGGTTAAATTGTCACTAAAGATGATACATGTACATAGAAACCTGAAGTGGTGGACTTGTTCTATGATGTTGCCAGAAAGACAAAGTTGGGGACTGGTCCTTAAAGAATGATTCGGGTTATGTCGGATTATCATATATTTGGTTTTGTTTAAATTGAGTGAAAGACGATTAGCATTGAACCAATATTGAAGTTTCAGAAGTTCTTCTTCCATAGTTTTAAGAGCGGTGTATATATCAGAGGAAGAACATACCACACTCGTGTCATCAGCGGAAAGTATTAGATTTACAAGGTTGGATACCCTGTTGGCATCGTGTATATATATCAGGAATAGGACTGGACCCAACACCGATCCCTGGGGAACTCCACATGATATCTGGGACGAAGATGATAGTGTACCAAAAATAGTGTTCGAAAAATAAACAGAATCTAAATAAACGGGGTGAATGTTTATTGATATTAAACCTGAGTTAGTTCAACGAACCTTCGTGACTGGGGCGTGAGTAGGTTGTAGCACACAGCTTCAATATAGGTCAAGATAAAAACATTAAATTTGATTCACGCTATCTGCTAGTTGCAAATATCTAATTATAGTACAGCACAACACCAATATAGGCTTACTTTGGTCACAGAGTTTGGATATCTTCAACTAGTTACCGTCAAGAAATATAAGATATACATTCATAATTTCATTTTTAAACATTTCCTCGTTGATTATTCTCGAGGATCACTGAAGTGTACGGAACCGTAGAGGGGACATGCAAAAAAAAAAAAAAAAAGCTCTAAAAAGATTTCGTTCCACGAATTACTATTTCGTTCCACGAATTACTATTTCGTTCCACGAATTACTATTTCGTTCCACGAATTACTATTTCGTTCCACGAATTACTATTTCGTTCCACGAATTACTATTTCGTTCCACGAATTACTAACTCGTTCCACGAATTACTAACTCGTTCCACGAATTACTATTTCGTTCCACGAATTACTATTTCGTTCCACGAATTACTATTTCGTTCCACGAATTATGATAACCAATGGCTGATGGCTTTATAACTTGCCAGCTAACCAATGAGGATGAACATTGCATATTTCTTGGCTGGCTCTCGTCGATGTAACAGTTGGTGCAAAAGGTGAAAAGACAGTCTAATTCCAGGATTCATAGCTAATATACTCACGATGTTCTTGTACAACAACCCTAATTCAAAATACATAGCAATAAGTTAATCCCTTTCAATGTTGACCTGTTCGCATAGCCTCACTTTGATAACCTATTTCTAGGACAACAACAACGAAATAGTAATTCGTGGAACGAAATAGTAATTCGTGGAACGAAATAGTAATTCGTGGAACGAAATAGTAATTCGTGGAACGAAATAGTAATTCGTGGAACGAAATAGTAATTCGTGGAACGAAATAGTAATTCGTGGAACGAAATAGTAATTCGTGGAACGAAATAGTAATTCGTGGAACGAAATAGTAATTCGTGGAACGAAATAGTAATTCGTGGAACGAAATAGTAATTCGTGGAACGAAATAGTAATTCGTGGAACGAAATCTTTTTTTTTTTTTTTTTTGCATGTCCCCTCTACGGTTCCGTAGAAGTGCGTTGACTTGCCCACATTTTATAAATTCTGTTTGATAAAAAAGGAATTTATCTACGTTTTGCAGTTTCACTTCAGGAAGGGAGGTAACCGGAACTAATTGACAATATTTCAGTTCAGCGGTTTGTGTAAAATTGTAAAACCGGATTTTCACTGTTCTCGGTGAACTAAGATTCAGTTATGACGAAACATTTCTGACGAATACAAATTGCATAGAAAATAATTAGAATCCTTTGTTTCCTTTCTGTGTATTAGAAAAATCCTCAGATTTCTAAAAAAACAGGACTCCATTGAATAGGATAAATCCAAGCGATAAACAACTCTGATATTTAGATATTTTTACGTAATGATTTTTGTTTTTACATTTCAGTAAGAACAACGGGAGGTTAGCAATAAGAGATAACTAACATAATACAATGAAATTATATCAGTTAAATTTCAAACAAAACGATTTTCGCCTATAGAACAGCTGGCTGAATTTACAATTTCCTTTTTAATACATTCATAAATTTGTAGGTAGTCAACAGTATTAATATTATATAGCTACATTAATTCAGTTCCAGTGCAATGCAAATTCGACAGTATAGCCATTGTGACATTTGTGAAGAAAGCGAATTTACACTAGTGTACTACAAATAAAATCACTAAAATTAAACACACATTATGTCCACTCATGTTTAAAATGTCTAATTGGTAGTATAGTGATGCAATTTGTAAAATCATACGTATAAATGATGATGTTAAGGCATACGTACAATTGAAGTCCAAACACAAGCTATCGATCAGAAGTCAGGAAACTATAGCGTTTGATCACTCAATCTGTTTCAATAAACAGGATTCTTGATACTAGCGGTGAGGGTGATTTTAATAAAATATAAAATTCACTCTTCGTTTTTAAAAAAATACAATCATATAGATCGCGAATTTCTGTCCAAAATTAAACGCATTTTTTCTCTCTACGTTAAGGTTAAGTACATTTAATAATTCCTCCTACAATAAAATGCAGATTGATTCTGTTATCCAACTCTTTTTTTGACAAATTAAGCTAGGGTGAAACTTTCGGCTGTTTTTCTCAAGGAGTTCAAATTAGAAGCTCTACTTCTGTTATTCTAGAGAATGTATGTTGGAATAGCGTTTTTATAACTATCTTAGTCCTAAAATGAATGAACGTTTGTCCCGTTTGTTTATTTTGAAAGCCCCTTTTGGTTTGTACATTGCTCAGATAGTATGGATTTTCCCAATTCCAACGTAAATCAATTAGTTTTTTGAAGAACTTCCAACCGTCTTTTTTGTCTAGACAATCAAATTCAAACTTGTCATGCCCCTTTAAAGGGGCACGAGCTGACAAAGTTCGCTCTTTTGTGTAATGAATTTTGATTGCCGGGACATCAAGAGGATTTGACGATCTTACGACTTTACCGATATTTTCTTTTTATCTCAGCATCAATCAATCAATTAATCAACGTAGGGCCTACTTCAAATGCTGAAGTTCTCTTGGCGATCGGATATGGTAAAACCCCTCGCCAATTAGCTAATTGAAAAGACCATCTCGACTTTAGTCAGATTGACACGATGCCTACCCCACAGTGGTTGCCCAATCGAACCTGCGACGTTTACAGTCTCTTTAATTGATGGCGGTTAGGTTAACCAGATAAGTCACATGGGTGCTGGGTCTTTAAAGGCCTTGCTTATCGATTAATGCATTTTCCATAACGAGTTAATTTGTCGTAGAAAGGAAATCTAGAATCTTCAAATTATTTTGTCGTCGTTTATTTTTCTTGAATCTGCTTTCACAAAATGAAGGTGAAGATTGGTCGTGCTGCTGCATGGTCGGAGTCAATAACCTTGTTTTGGGCTGTGTGATCTAAAGGCTTACAGCTGTGAGTGTCCCATGGTTGTCCGTCTATGTAGCCAACGCGCCTCCTCAAACCATGACAAGTGGTAGAAAGCTGACGAGAGTAAGCTAACTGTGCTGTCGCTTGCCGGGGTAGCCTCGTTTCTTTGTCTCTCCGACCCTGCTATGTAGAGTGACCCCGGAAAAAGTCTCCGCGCTCAGCCAGCCGTTTATTAAAATTCAGATATATAGAAGTAAGTAATGCTAGTATGAGGGTGTGTTTTGATATGAGCATATGTCATTGACTTTACAGTGACTGTGTCAGTTCATACCGGTAACCTACAAGTCACTTCACTGAAGTTGAAAGTTCCGTTTACGGATTTATCTAACGTGTTATAAGGACATCTTAATAACATCACTTCTGATGAGTCTATAGACATAGTCCGACCATCTATGTGTTTTTATGATGTTATATAGCGGTTTGACAGCTCTCGTGGATTACAGCCATTAAAAGTTGGATTATCACTGCCTATAACTGTAAGTTTCTTTTTCGAATTACTTTCATATTTAGTATTGTGCATGTTAACTTTACCGGAGCGTTGACATAGATGTTAAAAGCCACGACCTGAACACGTTGACAGCAGGGATGACTATATAGGCCTACCGACCGGTAGCTGCTGTTAATTCAAACTTGAGTTAACATGGAAAGTCGTTGATCTTGTCTTTTTTGTATGCCACGTCATCTAGACATTTTGTGTCATTTATATACTTGCATGTTTATTGTCTTTTGTTAACTATGTCAAGTCGTCCTACTTAACGCAATACAAGAGTTTAATACACCCTCAGCCTCACGTGGACTACATACCGTTTTACCCAATATTAAGCCCTTTCCGATGAACCCAAGCACGTAAGGTTGTTTACCACAGCCCCAGACTCTTAAAACCATTATACATTGTACACTTCGTAATATTGTAATTAATACCACAAGAGTAAGGACAAAGATCGTGTGATTTTTTTTTATTAACACTCATCAACAAATATAAGGATTTCGTCAGATAACCCAGGCCATCCTGGTGCTTGCGTACAACGCAGTGAAATTGCATATCGTACATATGTTACCAACTTGAATTCAAGCTCATTGTTAACTGATAATTTTCACCCCTATGTAGCTTACATTGGTTTATTGGATAGCTGGGCACCCCTATATTTTGAAATTATCACATTTGCCGTTTCTGAAGATTTCTTTTTCGAATCCCATGTGGCGATCGTACTAAGGGGATCAGGTCACTTCGTACCCAAGTCACTTCGTACCAAGTCACTTCGTACCCTAGTCATCTCGTACCCTAGTCATCTCGTACCCAAGTCCTATCGTACCACATTGAAAGCCACTTTCTCTTGCTACAACAGATCCATGTGGAAATACAAACAGTGAAGACTTCATTTAAAGAAAATACAACACTTGAATATGTTTTTTTATTCAAATAGAAATATTAACGATACATAAAATGCTGTACTAAAACGAAGTTGAAAATCGAAAATTGAAAAGAGAATTGAAAAGGTGAAGTGGAAAAAAACAAATAATAACGATACATAAAATGCAGTACTAAAACGAATTTGAAAAGTTAGAGAAACATAAAATATAATTAAAAATAATTTAAAAGTAAATAAGTAGAGTAATCAAAATGATAATGTGTATTTTTTTCTGACCCTTATATACAGTTTGGAAACAATCGTGATTGGATAATCCCATTGATTAGTGAGCTGTTAACGCTTAAGGGATTAATCGGTAATCGGATTAGTGACATACCCGTCGGTGATTGACTGATTGGGCTATGGCAGATTCATGCTCAAGTTGAAAAGTGTTCACTAAATGAAATCAAGAACCAGTTTCTTGATACTTCTACAAAATATAAACTGGTAAAAATATTTCACGTTTGAAGTAGGCCTATATATTATTTTCCAGGTTTTATTTTTTTATCCTGATTGTAATTGTATGTCCCATTGTGGTTTTATTTATTGTATAAAAATCAATTTGTCGATAAATCAACAAAAAAAAAAAACAAGATATAACTGCTAGAGTTTCATTATTATTTATTATCTCTTTTTTATAAATAACAACATTTTGATTCGTAAAATTAAAAAAAGTTCTGTATAATATATGCAATTCGTCAACATATCCCTGTTGTAGCAAGAGAACGTGGCTTTCAATGTGGTACGATAGGACTTGGGTACGAGATGACTAGGGTACGAGATGACTAGGGTACGAAGTGACTTGGGTACGAAGTGACATGAAACCGTACTAAGAAAGCCCAGAAGGCTCATTTGATTTTTTGTAAACTGGTATGCAAGTGATTTCATTATTTAAATTGTTTGGAAACTCAATTTCAATTTTTGAAATTCGAAACTCACATTCCAATTTCAATTTCAAATATTGCAGTTTGAATTTTGAATCTCTGGAGTCTGTTTCATAAAAGGGTGTAGCGTAAGTTTCACGTAATTACCGCCGAGCCTGATGACGTCACATAGAATTACGCAAAGCTTTCTGGGTACCTCAGTTCGCCATTTTGTTTATTGGTACTTAACAAGATGTCACTTTTATAGGAAAAGATTGATGGCATAACCTGTTTTTATCCACACATTTTACGTCTTCTGTTCGATACAGAATTATTTCTTCCGCCATATTTTAAGATTATTTTAACATCCCTCAATCCCCCGAAATGCTTTGCCCGTAATTTCCAAGTGACGTCATCAAGCAATCGGTCAATTGTCATAGCAGCTTCCGGGTATTCGGTGTCATAGTCATGTGTCATAGTCATGGGAAAGTTAAATGTCCAGGATTCAAATGTCTTTTTAGCTTTCGTCCTCCCGTTGTACTTATTTCTGAAGTTAGCATTACAGCTATTAAATGATATTGTTTTGATGTGTTCACGATAGAGGCTAGAACAATTTGAGAAGTCAGGCGGTAACATAACCTTTAGAACAGGTGTGAACTTAGAGCGCGGCGCCTTTATTTGGATTTATTCAGAATAAGATAAACCCGCGACACGTCAATTGAAAGCTTGTATCACTATGTCACCTGGAATTCTGTGGTTTTATCTGGTAATTTTTCGATGTTTTCTTTCAACTACGAGACATTTATTGCCAAGATCCCCCAAAATGCAATTACTACACCAACGCTTGAGTAGCACGGGGACACATAGCCGAGAAAGGGGACACAGTTTGATAAACGTTACGTAAACCTGGGAAAGTCTATGAGCTCTTTGCATATATATAGGTTATTAGCGGCGTCAGTGGAGTATAGTGTTCGGTAGGTGCTATCTATTTGCAAATGTATACAATACGCGAACATCCTGTTCAGTAGATGGAAATATCCAATTCAGTGGCCAAAATATATTGATGTTAAGCTGGCCAACTACCTGTTCGGACGTGTGCCTGTCAATTTTCACGTTCTGGTTCAAGGTTGATGTTTAGGTTAGTTTCTTGACCTCGTATTGAAATATTTACAGCACGAGATAAAAATCATAAAACACTCTACACTCCCTCGGTTATGTGCAATTCTGTTTCTTTGAACTGACTCTATTAGCACAGAAAACGTACGCCATGTAAAGAGAGTGACAAAAGTAGACCGGTTTCTTTAAAGAGATCCCTAATGTAATTTAATTAACACAGTAATTAATCGCCAATCAATCGGCTCCACGAGAGCTGTAGTAACAGAATATGGCTTAAATCATCTCACATCTGTTAGATTTATGTATTTCGATTTTTAGGTACCTATACGTTGGATTTAGAGTTTACTCACTCTAAAAGACCAGATATTGGACGCTTTTGGTCCGTTGATTTGCCCAAAGGGTGGTCGGATAGCCAAAGGTAGCTAGACCAACTCTCAGTCCGACACCGGCCTTCCATCGATGCGGTGTGGGTTTGAATCCCACTAAGACCAAATAAAATTGAAAGATTTCTTAGTGAACCTTTCACTAGATCGCTGTAAGAAGAGTTGACACGGTCTGGAGGTTTCCTCTCCTACTAAACCTGGCAACGGTGTCAAATAAGTGAAATCTCGAGTGCGGCGTAAACATCAATCAATACATCGAAAGCTGAAACTAATCAAACATTATATATACTCTTTATGTGAGTGAAATATTAAAATGTGTCATATCGAATTTGTAATATTATTGGGTCAATCTAAAAATAAGACTTGCTACACTTTTGAAATTAAAAATACTTCTGACGCGAGCATCATTTTGAATGATTTCGGGAGGTGTCATGTTTGTATATTCACGGTTGAATGTAAGCCTGTGGGCTGAAACTGTTAACTGTGTTGTAAGCCTGTGGGCTGAAACTGTTAACTGTGTAGTGAACCGTATTACCGAGTACATTTCTAGCTTAAACTATTCAAAGTTATCATAAAATAACAATGTTTTTAAAGACTTCAATCATAACATTACTTCTGTTATTTGCGAACGTAGTTATATTTTTATCTGACCTTTCCTGGTTGTCAGTCGGCGAAAAACAATATTGCTTTTTGTTGTTATCGAATTCCGTGTACAACTATTAAGGAAACGCAAAATAATAGCAGCTCGTAGTTGTATGAACTATATAAGACTGAGATGAAAATTGGTGTCGTTAGTCTCTGCGCTCCTGTCTGCCAGTTTTGACATACAAAATTGGCTTATTAATATCAAGCATCCGAAACAAAATCTAAAACATCGTTGTGGCCTAGGCTAACAGTAATTTGGTGATTATGTCAAACTACATTTTCGTTTAAAAACATTAAAAAAAAACCACGCATCCTCTCGTGTATTTATTCTGTAGTTTACAAGAATAAAGCATAACGGCTGTAAGTTTTGACGACTTCGATTCATAACAGAATGCCAGCCATCGTCGGTACCCGATTAAAACTTACACTCACGCTCAGTCTTATGGGCTTATTGCGACTTCAACCCTGGGGTCTGGGGATGGATATCAGCTAAAATGGAACAATAGTAATGATAACGATATGATTATCGTTTCTGCGATTTTATTTTCCGCTTATTTGAATTCAATATCTTTTATTTTTTCAGCTGTGTGAGGTTATCCTAATCTATAATAACGACAGCTTGTCGCACATCTCGCTTGATAGTCTCTCTAAATATAGGCACAGAGCATGGCTGATGTTTACACCGACATCTGGCGATACAATGCATCACGTGATGGTGTGTGTATATAGGCCATCATGTGGTGTTAATGTTGAAGGGTCATAAACAAAATTTGATGTAACAGTACAACTTTTTTTCTGTACATCACTGACAACTTTCGCTGAACACGGTGAAATTGTGTGGGGGAGGGGTCAGACAAACGGACTCTATTTTCTACCAGTCCGATTGACCCCTGTCCTATTAGACATCAAAAAATGATAAAATCAGAAAATTCCTAAATCTTTCGATAATTAACTGGTTTTCTCTGAATTGAAAAAACTACAGAGTTAGCTTTTATGATTGATCGATTGATTGATGTTTTACGCCGCACTCATTATTATTTCACTTATATGACGAACGGCGTTGCCAGGTTCAGTGGGGGAGGAATCCGGGCTCTGCGCCTGGAGGAAACCTTCGACCTTGGGCGAGTACTTGGCAACTCTTCTACATACGACGATCGAGTGTAAAATTTGGTCTGTGAGGGATTCGGACTGAGGGACAATTTGAGGGACAAACCCTAACCGACTCTGCCACCGAGGCCACAGCTTTTTTGAGCTCATTAATCCCAAATGAACTCCTCTTCAATCAAAGACAGAAAACTTCTCAATCCCATATCATCCATAGTTGTTTATTTTATAATATGATGAAACAAAAATACAGCTTTGACTATATGCGAATGCTGCGCCTGTGTCGGACTGAGGGACAATCACTCTGGCATGAACCACCGACTTGTTTGAGCTGAAGCCAATAATGCCAAATGAACTCTCAATCGTATAGTATGCATATTTCATTCGAACGTTAATACACTTTATGATGAAAGAAAATACAACATAACTTAAACTATATGCAAATTTTAGAAAGTTTGAGATTATGGAAACTTAAATTTTGTTTCGTTCTACTTAAAAATGGTCCATGGATTTTGTCTGAAACTAGATTTGTGTCGCCATTAAAACAGCGATTTGGATAAAAAAACATGACGTGTCTACTATAATTCTATAAATCATACGTTTAAGGGTCCTTTAGAGTAAATGATTACAATCGTGAGTCTGATTAGTGCCAGAGAAAACTCTGCTTTTTATTTATTTATTTTCCTTTGTCGACAAACAGCGATCCATTGATCTGTGATATGGGATAGTCCAAGAGCTACCAGGCTGGTATCCTTTGTGGTATATCATGTTCGGAGCTAAAACTGGCGTTTATGTAAATGAATAATTCATTTCTGCTTCTCGAAAACCCCAGGAAAATGCTTACACTTGTGAAATATACTTTGTATTCCGCGACCAAGGCTACAAGGCCTTACTCTTTGTCACAACTCATTCCTGGAACAAACGCAATAAGGGAACAGGGCGTGGTGAGATAATTATATCCCAGATAAAAGACGGTTCTTCTTTCGTTAAAGTCAAACATAAGTCTCAAAACTGATAGGAAGCCACAAAACATGATCCAGTTTTACCAAATATATATTTTGCCTACAAGTAACAAAATCTTTCTGTTAACACATATAAGTTATTACTGAACTATAAATGAAACAGTGTTTCATAATAAATTCTGTCAATTTCAGTTCATTTTTTCCAAAGCTGTTACCCTACTGTGATAATTCAGTTTAGACAGTGTTAGCTAATGCCTATACCTATCTTCTTAGGTGTGTTTATTATTGCCTACTCGTAAAATGAAGACAGCTTGTCTGTCAGAGTGTTAACCAAACACCATCCGTGGATTAAATACAATCTACTACAGAGTACAAATCGATAATTTTGTCAAAACACTTATTTCAGCTGTCATATTCAAGTACTCTCCACTGATTTTTATTGAGTGAGTCTGTTTAGGATGTGTAACGCATATTCTGTAAAGTCATCCCACCGCTGTCACCAAATCGAATGAAGAGGGTTTGATTTGACACATATTGATAAACATAATTAAATACCCATGAAATTTTGTATGGGGGGAAATGGATCGAGTGATCAATTAGGAAGGAGTTTTGAAAAATGATATGTATCAATAGTCAGCCATGCTGCAAACCAAGGAATTTCTTTAAAAGATATCATCCATCAATATAATCACCAAAGAAAATGTCCCAATCTTTCATTCGCTCGACAATATCGGTTGTCAAAATGCTTTAGCTTTGGTGCCCTATGTAACATTGATAACGGTCAGGGTTCGATTCAGTTGATTAAAGGAAGTACTATATAATGATACAAAAACAAGCTTAGATAACTTATTAAGTGAGAAGTTCCTCTTTCAGCGAAACCTGGGATGTAATATTATCAACAATGTATTGAAGCTTAGTGATGTAATACATAGAGTGAGGTCTCTATTAAAGTAATAAACTTTCAGTGGGTTTACCTTGAATCAAATCAGAATTTCCCTGAACATACTGAGAAACGTATTGGTGGATGGTTGGTTGTTTGTTTGATCCTATTGACGTGTTCATTCGTACGAATGATGTGCGCCATACGTATTGGTGGATCATGATGTTGACATCATAACCACATATGAATGTCTACACAGTAAACGTTCTTACTCTTAAAGTGTCTATTAACGCTTAAAAATATATTTTGGGCACTGTAAGGCCCTACGTATATTGTCAGGTGTCTTTGTCAAAGGACAGTGTGTGGAACATAGGCTTAATAATAATAAGGGGATTAATTTTTGTTTTTCAAATAACGTTGATCTCGAATTGCAACTTTGGGTACTGGTATGTCTTGGTGTTTGTCGTAATGGTGCCATTGTTTGTCTGAAAAACTCTAAATCAAACGACGTCATGCAGCACAAGCAACATAACATTTGACGAGGATATATTATAAACGTGGAAGGATAAGGAAAATGTATCATGTTGTGAAATTCGTTCTTGATACACATCTGACATCCACCTGAGCGTTCCAGCAATTCATACAGTTGGTCAGATTTTGATCTTATGTAACATTTGAGAACATTTGGAAAACACATGGAATATTTATAATAAGAATTCGTAACATGAAGTGGACTTCCCCGACTTTCCTATTAGAGGCTGCCAAAATGTTGATATTTATCTGTTTTAACAAATTTCGGAAACTATCGGGTATTTTTATCTCAAGTACAAATAAGAAGTGCCTCTAATCTGGACAATGTTTGTTTAAGTAAAGTATTATAATGACTTAGTATCTCTTCAAGTGGCATGAGCTGTCAACATCCGAACTTTTTTTATACATTCTGATTGCCACTTCAGTAAGAGGCTTTGAAAATGATCAAAAACTGTATTATTGGAGTTAGAATGATGAAAATCCATATAGTGTGATTGCTGTACGAGCTGAAATAGGGTCCGAAATGTAAAAAAAAAATAACCAGAGCGAACGTTCATTTATTCTAAGCCTAAGTTAGTTAAAAAAAACTACTTAACCTACACTAAAAAGTTATTATTGCTGGTCTTGAAAAAAAATAATCGGTTATTTCCACATTCTGTTTTAACGGAAAAATACGGAAAACATTTTGGCATTTCATGTGTTTACATTACACAATGTAGACAATTTCCGTTACACCATTTGTAGAACATATGAAATATTTACGATGAGAAAATGTATCCTGTGTTGAATGTCTTTCACAAGCTGTACAATCTACTGAAATTCGCTAGTCTTTATAAATTCCGATTGTCCACACAAAGGTTTGACTTTCACGAAAAATATAGAAATATGCTGCTTATAAAACTGCTTTAACGTGCATATTCAAAATTAGTTTCCGCGGAAAGCTCTTTTTGTAGTTTTTGATAAAATGATCTAGAATTACCGCCGAGCCTGATGACGTCACATAGATGTACGCAAAGCTTTCTGGGTAAAATGTACCTCAGTTCGCCATTTTGTTAATTGGTAAGATGTCACTTTTTTGGAAAACATTGATGACATAACCTGTTTTTATCCACACATTTTCTTGTAACTTTACGCCTTTTACGTCTTCTTCTCGATACAGTATTATTTCTTCTGCTTTATTTTAAATTGTCCCTCAATCCCCCAAAATGCTTTGCGCGTAAATTCCAAGTGACGTCATTAAGCAATCGGTCAATTAGCTTAATCAGTTTCAACGAAATTTTCGTCATATTGGGCAGCTCATGTCATTTAAACACCAATAGCTCGTTTTCCGTTTTAGGAAACGAAACAAGAACGCAATTTGAACAAAAACTATGCTTAACAATTACGAACAATTTCAATTGTCAAAAAACATCAATAAACCATGCCATCAAGCCTATTGCTGTTAGGAACACGTCAAGAAATGGCCTTTGTGAGGAGCATATGCTTGATTTAGTTCAACAATAAAGGTCAAACAATGCAGTGGAAAATGTCAGAAGATGAGTTACACATGCGGAAAGGTTTGGTATTACATTACTTTATGATCCAGGGTTGAATGGTGTTGTTCTTGTAACGGATTGGCTAGGATTGATTTGCCCTTTACGAGTCTCATAAAACGAGTTATTAAATAATCGGCTATTAAATACAGAAGTGAAATTAATTTCGTACCAAATACTGTTTGCCCTTTTCATCAGAACTGCTTGGTTTTCGTGTAAACTATTGGGGTGAGTTCTGGATGGTCTACTCTTACGGACTATTCCAGGATCCTCTTCAGAGAAGCCTTTTAATACCTTCTCACTTTACAGCCCCGACATTTTCACTCCAAGGCAGTGTGTTGGTTGGTTGTTTTAGCTTATTTGCGCGTCCATTTGTATGAATTATGTACGCCATACTAGTGAGTAATAAAGGAAACTGCAATATCTTCGCACAATATATAGAATATCTTTGAACAGGAGAATTCAAACATACAATACATACCGGAATCCATATACGATTTACTTTTCGAATACGTTTTCTGTTCGTACAGGTCAAATACTGTATGGATTCCCCTTATTCCAACGCCAATCGTTTAGTTTTTCGATTGCATTCAAAGCCTCTTACTGGAAATGTCTCAGATCGGAGTATACATCGTCATCAAGAAAAGCTTTCGCAAAATAAGTTTTAATGAAAACTGGACGTCAATTTCAATCTATAACTGAATAATCTTCACCATTACAGAGTTGTAACTTGTGCCATGCCTCGGACAGATCAAGTGAAATGGCGTGTGTTCTCGATCTGACAAAAAGTTTTTAAAAGTTTCGACATTTTTTCGGCTTAAACGTTAAAGCTTTTTTTATGTGATTTATTAAAAAACGTTCAAGTTAATTTTAGACTAGTTTAAATTGAACGACTATATGTTTATATGTAGTATATAGCAATACTCCAAAGTGCTGTTATCTCCTCGAAAACGAATAATTGAATTTTCTTGAATAAGTCATATAAGTAACATTATAATATGAACATGGGAATCTTGCATCTTAGTGTATACGTTGACCTTTCCTGTAAAAGTATACCTTCTAGAAAATCTAAAGGTCAGTGTCCATTGAATATTCGTCTCAGACACCATCTGCTTTATGCTTGAAAATTGACCCGGAAGACAATGGAGTGGCTATGGTTGTTTGCTTGGTTATTAACTATACTAGGCTTTTATATACTAGATTTTCTAGAACTATTTACAAAAAAGGAACCGTCAACTGTAGACAATAATAGAGTTTAAAGTTAATCGAAGAACTAAATCATTGACGTCGGGATAAGCAAAATTAATACATTCTGTATGAACCGAAATTGTGTTCGAAAAGTAAATAAAATTAAAATAACGTTCATCCACTTTAGGCCCAAGTCAGCTCTAAGTACTATTTTAACGTACATTCTAAAGACGGGTATCAAGATAAAGTCTCTAATTTGTATTCTTAAGAAAGATAGTGGATAATTTCACAATTTTATTTTAACAGAAAATATTAATACTTCGACAGTTTGGGCCACTCTTATGGATAACTCTGATTGAAGCGATGCGGTCGTAACTTTTGCAGTGTTTTGGGGGACTTGTACGTGACCCACTTATGACGTGGCCTATGACATGTTCGCCATCAGAAGAATTTGGATAGCTTTCATTTATCTATTTACCTTAGATTCCTTTAACGTAAGGAGGTTGGGACGTTCGTCCTTGACCTTGGCATAAGTTGTCAATCAGTCTATGTCAATATTATTTTCTGTGCATGTATCTAGGTTACAACTCCGATCATCCCCTTTCAAGCAGAACCACTCGGTCGCCGTATGTGGGGGTATGCCAGGTACTCGCCGAAGGTCGGAGCTTTCCTCCAGGCGATGAGCCAGGTTTCCTGCCCCCACAAAACCTGACAACGCCGCCATATAAGTGAAATAATCTTGAGTGCGGCGTAATACATCAATCAATCAAGTAGAACCAGCTTATTCTAAATCACATCTTTCAATGAATGATCCCAAATGGGATCAGTTGATACGATTCAAGCGACTGATACATGGACAATTACCACGTCGTGGATTTATCAAAAACTATTCCTGGCATTTTGGTATTACAAATTAATTGAATAATCCATTCCTATATGGGATGGTGATATGCCAGATCATTTTTTGAAAGATATGTTGTGTAATGATCGGTTTTTCTTGAAGAGGATGATCTGTGCTGTATCTGATGAACACATATAGCATCGTTGAAATTGAGGAGATTGATTGTTTGATTGATTTGTTTGACGCCGCACTCAAGATTATTTCACTTATATGGCGGCGTTATCAGGTTTAGTGGGGAGGAAACCAGGCACTTTGTCCGAAGGCCTCGCCCCCCCCCCCCTTCTACTTTGGGCGAGTATAAGGCAATCGAGTGAAATGTATCAATCTATTTGGTCTGAATGTGATTCGAACCCGTCCGCATCTGTATCAGTGTCTGTGTCGGACTGACGGACCATCTCTTTGTCGACCGAGTCATTGAGACCCCGAAATTGAGGAATAATTAGTTTGACAGGATGTTAAGCAACTTTTGTTAACATTTGTTGTGTTTGTTTTAAAAAAAACCCATTACTTTCGGCATCAAATAGTGCCAATGCTTACTGTTTGTGGGTTTGTTTGGATTTAATTTGAGTATTTATTTTTTGTTTCTAGCGTAAATTATTTTCTGTTTTGTTTTCATATAAACACATCCGGTTTCCTACCCCACTAAAACTGACAAACCCTCATTCATGTAAGTAACATAATCTCCAAGTGCGGCTTAGGGGGGCTCGGTGGCCCAGTAGGTTAGAGTGATCGCCCCTCGGTCCCACATAGACCTTCCATCGATGCGGCGAGGGTTCGAATCACGCTCAGACCAAATAAAATTGAAAATTTCTTGAGTGGTACTCGCCGAAAGTCGGGGGTTTTCTCCGGGCAATGATCCCGGTTTTCTCCCCCACTAAACCTGGCAACGCCACCATATAAGTGAAATAATCTTGAGTGCGGCGTAAAACATCAATCAACCAACCAACCGTCCGTGTGCGGCTTAAAACATTAATCAATCAATCAATCAATCAATCGAAATCTTACATATAAATTGTCTTCAGTTTGCATTTAGTCAGTGATCTGTGTGATACTTAGCTCGACTCGAATCATCATATACCAAACGTACATATTGATAACTCATTGCCCATACATGGATGGCCTTTCATATTAAGGAAAACCACGAAAGTCTAATTGTTCTATCCGTAATAGTTGGTGCATGGGCATTATATCAAGACAAATGTTGGAAAAGGTCTCTTTTCCCTTCCAAATCTCGGCCTTTTTATACGATAAAAGCTCAAAGCACAGAAAGTATTTTTTCTTGACCTATATCCTTTAATATATAGACCTTCAACACTGAATGCATCCACTGATATACAATTGTGTCAGTAAACGAAAGGGTCATTCACTCTATGTACCGGAATCGTAACCTGTATGTATAACCATGAAGTCGCAATATATCAGCGGGATGCTTGAATCGAAAACAATGGTATTTTATTTGGGACATATATTTTATGGTCCTCGAACACATTCCCCTTAGTATATAGGACATTGTACCGCTTTATTTTCAATCTTCATTGTTAACCCATAAAAATAGCTACAAAGCATAATATATAATATATTTTTATAAAAGTTAATTTAAGCTTCTAGAAATCTGATCATAAATATATAAATTCACAGTATCAACTTTTGTGGTTTGTCAGTCCGTGTCGTCAGCTGTCACGTTTGACAACAGCTTGCAACTATATATACGGTTAGAATATAGTAGATAATACAACACCAACTTATTCAACGTATATATTGAATTTCAAAGTCGCCTTCATAATCTTATACAATTGGGACAGCCTAAGTCATGTTCATGTATCATATATATTATAACACGTGGTTTTTACAATCGTATCATTTTCTTTCATCATTCTTTATGACTGTTTGTCCTCAAAAAGCTTTATTTTTTTATGTCAAATATTTGAAAACATTTTCCTATCACGAAACTAAACGTCTTGAAATTCAAACAAAGACCACATCCTTACTTAAAATGTTAAATCGGTGGCAAAAAAAAATAAATTTTTTTATCATCGCAAGATTGTTCCGTGATCGGTGTTGTTGTAATCAGGCTTCGATTCTTCGTTTGTTTTTCACCCCATTTCTACATTCTAAAGCTAACTAGACATGTTTTATGTGTCCTATGTTTAAGTTTAGTGGTATTATTCATACTAAGCTCATGTGAATTGTTTTTCTTAGCAAATTTAAACAGGCTACGGCGGCAAGTGGGCCTTTAACCTCCAATTTAACCAACATCTGTCGAAGAAGAGAAGAAGGTCAGTGAATTATGCAACTGTGCAACATATTGTCACCAAAATGAACCGAAATGGTGCTTAACTGCAATATTCTGCCAGCCACGGTAGTTATATATGTATATTGACCTGAGTTTAAGTACTCTTCTTGAACGGAACATTCCAGAAAACATTCGCGAATTTAATCCTTGTAAAGGTGTGTTGTCATGGGCAATGCGCTAGCGCGTGTGTTGACGGATGTGATTATTTGACGGATAAGTTTTGCGCGGATGCGATCGAGACGCATTCGATATAGAGTGCGATCTGTCAAAAGAAACGATCAACAGTCGAGGTCATATCGATGACAACAGTTTTGGTTTTGGGAAAGAATGTGAATAAGTTGTGATCTACATAGTTTTTCGATACAAAATTCATTCATAACACAAATTGAAATATGAAAAAATGAGTAAAGAAACTCCATCGATTTCTGTGGATTTCAATCTGACAGCCTTCAATGACGTCATGATTTAAGCGCCGATGCACTTAAAATGGGAAACGGTCTAGCCTAGGAAACGGTCCATTCATTCTCCGTTCGTTAACCCGTGTCGGTCCGTTCGTTAAAATATATCGGTCTAACCGTGGAAACGCTATATATAGCGTATTTCTGTAGATCCCATTCTTTGGTGAGAAATCCCATTCGTTAACTCATATCCGTGGAAAAACACTATAATAAAATATTTCTTGAAATGTTTCAGTTTGAAAGTTACAGATTCCTTGTAAAAGTAGCCCTTGGTCAGTAAAATTAAGTTTTGGGCTAGAATTGTATTCTATACTCAAACAGAATATTTCTCTTTCTTTGTCTCTGATCTCTCACATCGTGCAGATAGCAGCTTTATGGCATAGTTATTTTTGGCTCGATTATCAAATGAACTAGTGTAAATCATAACTTGGGACATTTCAAATTACATACTTGTGTTTTTCGTCTGACATAGATATTTATATAGACAAGCCTTATTTGCCTAGCATCTACAATCTCCTTTTACGAGTTTTCTCTTAAGCATTTTATTTCCGCTCGTCATATTATATTTCATCACTCGATCTTGGCCTTTGATGGAATGATTACATGTTATACGGCATATGAAATGATAGACTGTGGTTTCAAGATTTTCCGTCAGAAAGAATTTGGCGAGGTATGCCCACGCTTGTGATTGACAATATAATACATCGCCAAAGAATTTAAAATAGACATTTCGGTTCACAAAAATGGCATACTTTGACGAATGACCTTGAAAGCAAATGTAAAGTACCTGCACAGCCCCCCCCCCCCCCCCACACACACACACCTCTCTCTCTAAGCCCACAACCAAAGGCGATATTTTATTAAGAACTATTTCGGGTTATGTGGCGAATGAACAAGGGAATTTAATGACTATTACAATTGTTTTTGCTCGCACAACCAAGCAGAATTTATTTTGATTTCCTAACAGTAATCATGTTTCTACTAAATCATTTTATTCCTAGATCATATAAATTAGTTATAGGATGAATTCGCGTTAAACTTCCTTAAAATTAAGACATGAGAGACCACAATGTAGAATTTTTATATGGATTCAGGAATTTTACGTTCATCGGAAAACAAAGCACATGGTAAAGCAAAGCTTTAAACAGCCAGAGCTTGTGATTGGTCAACAGACAAAATCCGAAATAACCAAATTATTTTATTTGTAAAATTTGTATGGATTTCGTTAAAGTGACATGAGCTGCCAAAATTCACACTTTTCTCATAATTTCTGATCGTTACAACAGTAAGAGGCTTTGGAGGTCATCGAAAAACTAAATGATTGGCGTTGGAATGAGTAAAATCCATACAGTATGTGGCCTGTACGAACCGAAAACGTGTTCGAAATGTAAACAAAATTTAAATAACCGGGACGACCATTCATTTATTCTAAGCCAAAGTTAGTTCATAACAATACTTTATCGTACATTTTCGAGACTAGAAGCACTAAAAACCTTCTGAGTTATACGTCTTGAGAAAAATATCCAATAATTTCAACATTCTGTTTTAACGTCAAAATATCAACATTTTGGCAGCTCATGCCCCTTTAACGAACTTTCACGAGGGTTGTATTAGACCAGTTCCGGATCTGGCCTAAAAATCCAATACGTTGTTAGCCGTCAAACGTGTATTTTTATTATCGATCATTGAAAATTTTCTAGTTTCGTTGTGTGTAGGGGTTTTCAATATAATAGATTCTGTCCTGTATGTGACCTGTGTATTATAAGGGCCAATATATGTCAAAACTGGACGTTTTAGGTCAGCTATCTAGTACAAAGATATGAAGTTAGTTTATCACCAGACGTGTCTAAGACATTATCTGAATGTCTCGGGTTTATAATGGCGTGTCGGAAAGACAATTTATGGGCCAGTTTGGCAATCAGTGTAGTAATATATATTGGCTCATATCGAGAGAAGGGTAAGCGATTTAGGTATGGGAGGAATGTGGATTGTTTAAAGCTGCCTATTATTATTATTATTTTATGGAATTTTTTAATTTCAAATGTAATTAGCTTACAAGCAAACGATGTGCCGCGTTCCCAACTTGTTTCAATGAAATGTATTTTATGAATCCAAACTTGGAGACATGGGTGGGGAGGTGATTAAACCAGCTTTCTGTACTGTGGGGTTTAATATCGGAATTTACAGGCACACTCGCCGCCTTGGCCTTTCTGATATTTATGAAGAAAGCGAATTTATACGTGATTACCACAAGTAAAACCACTAAAATCACAGATGAAACACATAAATGGTGGTGTAAAAGCATAGGCAGAATTGAAGCCTGAGCTCAACCTATCGATCAAAAACTCGATAATTCGAATGTTGGGTTACAGGGAGTTTTGTTTTTATATAGGGGCAGGCTTTTTGTGTCCCTCAAAGCGAATCCTTTTTCCGTAAAGTAATCGGTTAGGGCGCTTGTGTGTATGTCCAGAGTTGGAGATTGTTTACTTTGCGGGTTCGAAAAAAATAAAATTTTCAAATTAGAAATACAAATTAATGCCAAAATTTTAGTAAAAATAGAAAGTTCATATTGTCTTCTGTGTGAAAATAAAACGTCTGCTGTTTTTAATGTAAACGGTTCTCTGAATTTTACCGAGGCGAGTGTACCTTTAAAGTACTCGTTCCTAGTCATATACCAAGGTTGGGTACATGATACATAAAACCATAGAGGTATAGATAAGGTTATGGGAACATACAACAAAATGCCATTAAGTTGGATTCGATAAGCCTGGGGCGGACTTGTGTAAACCATGATCACAGTAAATTCAAGTCGCATCTTCTTTGAAGCACATCTACCATATATTAATAATTTAAAAATGACAAGCATAAGATTTCTACTGCTCAGTTAACATTACACATGATTAAATATCTAACTTTTTACAGGAGAGTAAACGTTAAAGTGGCATGAGCTGCCAAAATGTTGATATTTTGCCGTTAAAACAGAATACTGAAATTATTGCCTATTTTTCTGAAGACGTATAATTCAGAAGCTTTTGAATGCTTCTAGTCTCGAGAGTGTACAATAAAGTATTGTTTTGAACTAAATTAGGCTTAAAATGAATGAATGGTCGTCCCGGTTATTTAAATTTTGTTTACTTTTCAAACACTATTTCGGGTCGTACAGGCCACATACTGTATGGATTTTCCTCATTCCAACGCCAATCATGAAGTTTTTCGATGACCTTCAAAGCCTCCTACTGTCGTGACAATTGGAATCTATGAAAATAGATTTTCACGAAGGAAACCCCCGACCTTTGGCGATTAACTGTCAACTCTTCCACACCCTAGGACGATCGAGTTAAGATAGACGAATAAAGTGCTTCGTGATTTACACCGTTTTCCAGATTTATCCTGATCTTTCCTGGAATAAAACAAGTGTATTTGTTCTTGGTGTCCATCAAGCTACAAACTCCGTCTGCAAAAGTTTCCAGTCAAATTGAATTGTGGGTCTCGAACACGTAGCATATTGGTAATGAGCTATGCTGGTTAATGTGCAAAGTTGAATACACGTATAATCGATTGATTGATTGATTTGACCTTCGTAGAGTCCTCCTTCAGAGTGAAAAATCCGCTCAGAAATTTTTCATTTTATTTTTAATTTGGTACGAGTGTGATTCGAACCCCCGCAACATCGCTGGAAGGTCTGTGTGGGACTTAAGGGCTATCACTCTGACCCACCGAAGTCCCGAATTGGCTCGGTAGATAAATAAGAAAGCTATATACAGCTTTCACCAGTGACAAAGTAACCTAGATCCTAAAAGTTTGAATAGCCTTAAGACCGAAAGCTTATTAATCACCAAGAGACAAAGGAGCAAATGGTTTTTCCAAAGTTCAATCTGAAGGAGACACCCTCTTGTCTCATTGACGTACGTTTAAGCCGCGTATGCCCAAAGCCAATTAATAGTCCAATGTGTCTGTATTAAAACCATTTGGGGATTCTTTAGGCTTCTTTCTAGGTGAACTCGGTCTATCCATTGTAAAAGGCTTTTTGAAAGTGATATCACCTGGAACTGAAAGGTTTCATAATATATGCTGCGTTTGTTGTTCAAGGTTATTCCTTATGCTTTACCGATGTGTCGGGTGGGTTGTCAAGCGTATTGGTAGATTGGTACTGATAGTTGTTTCGTAATACACGTATGCTGAACTCCGTCACAATTTGAAACAGCCTGTTATCATTATGAGACATCGAGCATTATGCAGCCGACTGAAATACAACCGGATGTTCAGTTCTCAGTTCAGTTCAAAAAATATCATTCTGGCAACCAAAATTAAACATTTATTTCGTACAATCGTCTGGAGGGATTAGAAGCCCCAGAGGACTTCTGCTACCCCCTTTACATAATAAATGTATTCAAGAATTAATTCTAAAACATATCACATGGGCAATTTGAGCGTATGTGAACTATGCTTTCGTTACAGAGAAATGTATAGCTAAATTATCAATAGATTAAGCAACCAAGAAAAAATCAAAACAAGGAATATTCGCAAGAAGAAGAACAACAATAGCAAAGGTTAGGCAAGAAAAATAGAAAACATTAAATCAACGAAAATCGAATAAAGACAAATCAACGTGAGAAAGTTTCAGTCAGACGACAATAATTTACGTTTAATTAAACATTTAAGATGAGATATGGAATTGCAAGATTGATATTGGAGGACAGTTTAGTCCATTTAATGGGTCATTTGATTCTAGGAATATGCGGTGAATAATATGTTCTGTGAAAAGTCGTGTGTAAGTTCAGAGACGAAGACCTATTGTTGGGTAGAGATGGAATCGGGCTGCTTAACAAAATATGTCTAGAATGTGATTGGACGAAGATGATTTTGTGGGTTATTTTAAGAGTCTGGTAGGTTTTTATTGCTGTCAGTGTCTGAAGTTTGTTTTGGATAAGAGTCATATTTATTATATTATAATATGATAATTTATTATACGAAACAGGGGTTGTCCTTCGGGCAAAGAGTCTGACTTCCCCCCCCCCACTAAACCTGGCAACACTATCACAGTATTGAATGAAGCGTGAAACATTAATCAACCAATCTTATATCTCCATTAAACTTCTTGTGTCCAAGATATTCCCGATTCATTTGTTTTGCATGTAGCAATTACAATATGGAGTATAAGATTATTTTGTTTTTTTTAGCACAAGATTATTTTCAAGTGTATTGTGGAATACTGGAGATAAGGTTCTTTTTCGGGAAAAGATCCCCTTCGGTTAGTGAACCTCCACATGTACCGAATATGTGTGGTTCATACCAGCGGCACAATGGCCAAAGGCTTGTCAAATCCGCATTCAACTCTTTACCAAATCGTTCAATCAATCAATCAACGAATCAATCAAATGTATCCACAAGCGAATCTCAGATTCAAAGAGAGCTTAGATCAGGTTTTAGAAGAGTTGTGAGTTTTGGTTGAAGTTTAGATAATTGCTGAATTCTCCCTGGATTGTTTGTACTGTCGATTGGTTCCACCTTGTGAGTTGGGATCTCATTATTTATCCGTTCCAGCTTCACAATGTTGAGCTGATCAGAATGAATTTCTGTCTGGTTCTTTGAATAGACGTGGGAGATTATAAGCACATCGACAGACAAATAAAAGGAACGTCGATTCACTCATCTTGGCGATTAGTCGATACAATGGGCATTTCTTGGACCTTTTTTCTTCATGACTGGACGTCGAGACTGCAACTCGTCCTCAAGCTATGATATTTTCTCGGAGGATTATAACCGATTGTCCCATTCGAAAGGTGATTTGCTTGTGGGCGAAGAGTTCGGTGTTTTTTATTAATTAGCAAAACAATTCCGGCTTATAATTGAAAGGGCATTGGATAGGGCCTATAAATGTTAAAGTGACATGAGCTGCCAAATGTGCACTGTAAAATGTAACCCGTAAATTTTACGGTAGAATACTGGCAGCTGGGCTGCCAACTCTCTACCGTAAAAATAAGGGTAGACCGTAAAATCAACTAGCCACATTCCTAATCAGTGAATGTGAAAAAAACATTATGAAATCAGCAGGCTAAGAAATACAGGACTTTAAATCGTCAAACCCAGCATGGATCTGTTAATGTAGATTTTCAAATGTTATGTACCCCCAACGAAATAGTAAAACTGACTACTTCTGCAAGTTGACAAACATATATTTATTTGAAAAAAATTGAAATAATGCTGATGAAAATTCGCGCTTAGGGCAGGTATCTCAATCAACGCTTTCAAATACAGCTATGTTAAATTAACTATCTTAGCCTATAATGACAAATTTTTGTTATATTAAATCGCCTACGGCGGGATTCGAACCTCTAACCTCCCATACAGGAGCTGCGCAGAACTATATGCGCACTAGCCATAACCGTAGCCTTTAACCACTACACTAACTATACATATGAAGGGATGGTGGCCACATTTCCATGCCTTACTAGCGCTTCGGTGTGCGCACCCTTTGATCCGCAATGACGTATTTTGGACGAACCCTTCACGGAAACAACCGAGGAGATCAGATCTCGTTAGCTCGGAAACGACAACTCTGTCTCAAAGTTATTTTACAGTACACGACCGTAAAGCTTCCACTGAAGTATAAAACGGCAATTTACCGTTAATCTTAAAATATTCTACTGTAGAATTGACGGTAAACGGTTACAATGTGTGGAAAATTTCGTTGAAACAGAATTAATCAATTGATTATATTATCAAGAAGTACAAAACCAGAGGTTTCCTCTGATACCAATCTTGAAGATAATGCAGTTTTATTACCAGCAAACCCTCCTAAAATGAACTCAATATTTTTATTTCAACGTCAATCTATTAGTGTTCCAGTATACTTCAAGCGTTGAACTTATCGTGACAATAAGAATTTATAAAAAAAATTCAAATTTTGGCAGCTCATGCCACTTTTTCCAATTCATTATATAATATAATCTAAAGTATATCAGAGTGAAATTGCTCATATATTTATACCATGTTAATTTGCATACTAAAAATAAAATAATGTGACCACCTGTTTTTACCCAGAGTCTAGTAACACTATATACTTCCAATGAGGTGTTTGGTGAGAATGCTCATTCTCAGCCCCCCCACCCCCACACACACACACACGCACACACTCTTCCATAGCGCAGTCATTTAGTGACGTAAAACATCAATCAATCACCCCCCAATCATCCTGACGCCATATTGACTGATTAATGGATCCTTGTGCAGAACACGAACAACTACAGGTACATGTTTACTTTAATTCGATCTCTTAATTAACCATTAGTAGTTAACAATTTACAACGAATCATAGAATTTCTGAGTAGGATTTACTTTATCAATCTAATTTTCAAAATGAGGTGAGAGAGTATATTAATTAATATTGATACTATAAGACTAACCCTAAACCTATTCGAAAGACAATGCACGTACTTGTATGTTGCCTATGGCGTCCTCTCCAGAAGACAGCAACTTTCTGGACGTTTTCAGACAATAGATTTCGATATATATTAGTTAATATGAACGATTAAGGCAGTATATATTGTCATCATACTGTTTCCTTCAGTATTATTATATATCACCTACGGGTAATATTGGCAGACTAATTTTGGCAAGTAAATCATTTCTTGTCATTTCCCTTGAGGCTTAAAACCGACTATTCTATATTCTGAGGGTGTAACACAAAAGCCCCGGGACAATATATATGTTGTTGACTGTACATGTCTTTGTCGAAGAGACATTTTCCCCATTTGGAATTGATTGAAAAATCGCCGAATTAATTGTTATCGCTAAGTATCATAATTGTATTCATTGATCTTATGGAAATAACTTCTTTATTGCTGGAAATTTGTATCGTCTTAAAACGTTCTTAAATAAACACCAGAGGCTCGTTCCGCCAAGCTGGCGTAAGTTGCGCCTTTCGTAAACGTAAACTATAGGAACTACGCATGGCCGCAAATTTCGTAGCGCAACTCAATACGGCGGGCTTATGCGTAACTTTAACACATTTACGCCCGTTGTAACTTTGCGCCTGGTCGTAACCTAATGTTGAAGGTATATGTTGCCATGACAATTAGGCCTTGCTTTGGACTTACGCCTTATGCTTTGAGAAACAATCCCCAGAGCTACATACGCCATTTTTTAGTTGGGATATTCACCCTGAAAAGCTTGATGCATATTCAAAATTGTGTTCTATGTATTCCTTCCACAACGGCCCTGTTCAAAGTGCATTTTGACATTTGATGTTTTCTCGAGAATCTCGGTTTTTTGTCACCTTTAGAGGTTTCTTTTACTAAAGACCCGTTCTCGTGGTGCGATTTGTAGTACCTACTTGTAGCATTCGACTGAATCTCATTGTGAGAACAGGGAAGTTCTATTTTCATACTACAATTCGCATACATTGACCAATCAAATCGCTTCAAAATGCTAAATCGAGTAAATCCCCGTTGCAGTGATCTTTATCTTCGGCGCCATGTTCGATCGATTCAAAAACGATATGAGTTTGCATAATCTAGAATTAAAACAGGAATCTGTTTAGTTCTCGGCGCATCTTTTAGGCTTACTTTACCAGCGACATATAAATTATCTCTCTCAACTTAAGTGAATCTGCGTCACTTGAAGACCTGATGGTCACCCTTACGGCACCATTCCCTAGCAACGAATTTACGCGAGAAAACACGATATCCGAGACTAGTCACATTCGACTGTGATATATTCGATTTTGATCATATGGTACAAATCGCATGCGTCAAGCCGGTACTACAAATCGCACATTGAGAACGGTCCTTATTAAGCTGGCGTAATGTTACTTATATGCTTATAACATTGACTTACGCATGGGTAAACGCATATCGCTTAACAGGCGTAACTTACCCCCAGCTCAGTAGGAGACGCTGGGAAGGCTGTTGCTTAACACATTAACACCCAACGTCACTTTGCCTAGTCGTAACGTAATGATGAAGGTGCATGTTGCCATGTCAGTTAGGACGTAAATGTTTTTTAGAAACAGCCCTCCCCCTGGAGATTAATGAAGTGACAAATTCTATTCGTATCTCTGGAAAATTAAAAAAAATCTTGGTCTAGATTATCGTAAGATTCTTGTCTATTGTCTAGTTCCAATTCTCATTGTCATCCTATACATATAAATTTATAAACACTAAAACGCACGGACACCGGGTAAATCTTCTTGTGTAAAATAACAAAGTTCAATTATACAGGCTTTAATAAATCCGGAACAGATATCAAATGATCAGCAGTTGTTTTTTTTTCAATTTTTTCAAATACATTTATGAACACACGGGCACAGGGAAAATCTTCTTGTCTTAAATAACCATGGAGACAAGTTTCTAATTGTGTTAAAAAGAGGTATATAATTTAGACCTTAAATATATTGATAATTTTGATACCAATGAAATCATGCGAATGCTAAGCAAAATTGCTCTGCAAATCATTTGTACATCAAGTTGATAAGTCAAACGAGAAGTGATGTTTCATTCACCCAGAATTTTTCTGACAAATCCAATTGGATTTGGAATCCGGTTGATCCCAAATTTCTTTGGTAAAAATGGGTTTAATAGATCGCGGTTTTACGCGAAATTGAAAATATCGCATGGACACGCACCTGCTCCGTTAGATGTCAATGCAGTCTCCTGTGAGGCCCGCAGCTATCTTAACAAACATCTGCTTGCTTTAACTTTCAGTTATATAAAGTGTTACGAGATAAAATAATAAAAGAAGAAGTAACAAAAAGACCAGCAGATTTTATGTTAAATTTTTAGTTTTATTTAAATAAAAAACAGAGTAACGTATTTAAAAGCAAATATAATGCACACAGTGGAAAGAACACACATACCAAAGCTTTTACTAAGAATTGACAGTTCCGAGGCAGAAAACTGCAATCCGAGAACTCACTAAGTTCACTGACAGCAGATCCGTTGATCTTGTAAACACACTGGTAAACTCTTTTATCAGACGGGAACTGTCAAGTTCAGCATTTTGGAAATCAAAAAGCTCTTTACTCATGTACTCAAGAGTTGATTTTTTTAGAGATTTAGATTCCACTTCGTTAGTTTAAGTGGTATGAAGATCATCGGCAAACTAATGACTGACGTTGGAATGAGGAAAAATACATACCCTCGGTGGCCTGTACAAACCGCGACAGTATCCGGAAAGTAAACAAAGTTTAAATAACCGGGACGAATATTGATTCAATTTAAGCCAAAGTCAGTTCAAAAGACTACTTTCGTGTACATTCTCGAAACTAGAAGCAGTAAAAACCTTCTAAAACCGTGAGAAAGATTGGCAATAATTTCTACATTCTGTTTTAACGGGAAAGTATAAAAATTCATGCAGCTCATGCAACTTTAATCCTAATAAATGAAATTCCTTCACCGTTTTCCACGTGATTGAACAGCAAAGTTTCCTGACAATATCGGAAACCTCGTGACAAATATGACTAAGTTATCTGAAATGTTTGCAACAAATTAACATATGAGCACTTATAAATATTTGATTATATAGGTCTTTGATGTGCTGCGCGGTTCCAGACAAGTGTTTACAGCGAAGATATAAAGCTCAGTTATTTTCTTGAACTCAAACACAAACACCTATTGGCTGTCGTGGGATTTTGTTTAAACATCTTTTCTGAATCGAGGTGTTAATTGAGATGGGCTCATCACTTTCTTAAAATATCGCGAACATCTTCGAGATCGCATGGGATTCCGTCTAATCGATATTTAGCCCGGACACTTACGATAACCTATACGCGATTAAGCTTTTAGCGAAATTCCCATTATGTTTTAGATGAATTTTTGAAGATGCAGATTTTCTCTTTTGATGAAAATCGATTTTGAAAATCGTTCTTTTTACAAAGTTATCCTAAATGCAATCATAATTCTTAGAAAACTTTACTCGGATACTGCTTAATGCCGCCTACATTTCAAGTAACCATTATTATAACCTTTCAACTTCTAAATGTCATTGAAAGATTTGATACATTCGAAGTACAGCTCTGCGCTGTTATAAGTTGATGTTGAAACAAAATTTTAACATCATATATTTTTCCTTTTAAGCCATTCCAAGAACGTATGTTATACCAATGTTGAAGAGTAACTAAGGCCTATTAATGAATAAATGTTTAGCGCCGCACTTAATTTATTCAATGGCACAAAACAGCATTTTTCTAAATTGATTCTGTTTAGTTTATATATATTTATGAACACTAAAACACACGGGCACAGGGAAAATCGTCTTGTCTTTATACGCTTATACGTCTTTATATTCCATGGCTCAAAACAGTATTTTCTTTAATTCAGTTTGTTTGTTCCCCCATATACAACAGCTTTAGTGACGTTTCTTGTCCATAATTGACTACTACACAAGCACAGCTTGCATGAAAGGCAATAGTAAGGTTTTAATGCTTTCCTTTTCACCAAGCACTTATATAATGTCGAACAATTTCTAAGGTTTTTAGGTCGATGATGACTTATCAACACTGAAACTTGTTTTTATACCTTATAAGGGACAAAAGATCATTCTTGTTAATGTCCCTGTATCAGTGTTATGACTTTATCTTCAAAATTATTATATTCCCTTTGTATTTTAAATAACACAAAAAAACTCAATGATTTCTCAGGTCGGTTGTTGGGTTAGTTTTATACAAACTTCATTGGTTGATATGTGTATATTGGAGATCAATATATATATATTTATATTTATATTTATGAACACTAAAACACACGAGAAAAGGGAAAATATTCTTGAATAAAATAACCATGGAGACAAGTTTCTAATTGTGATGCAATAAGCTAAACCCATGATATTCCATTAGGTTGACGACTGACAGGAGCTAGACTTTATTTCAATATATATACATTTCCTTGTAATGATAAAAAATTAAAGACATCACCACGTCCTCAGTTGTTTTTTAACAACACGAGCTTTCGGCACCTTTAAAGATTTACGTCATTCTTGATGATGTCATTTTGTAGTTTCCGACGTCAGAATATTGCTAACATAGTAACTGCTGCAAACAATTCACTGATTGGCCACTTAACACATTTGTTCTTTTCTTTTGTATATATGTCAATATTTTGAAACATTAAATTCAGTTACACTTGACGAAGGCACCGGCACAGGGCCAAGTTTCACAAAGCAATCTTAGCTTAAGGTGATCTTTATTACCAATGGCAACGTATACCTTTAGCATTGGTTGCCATGGTAGTTAAGATCACACTTAGCTAAGATCGCTTTGTGAAACTAGGCCCAGGTGCCGAAAGCTCGTGTTGTTAAAAAACAACTGAGGACGTGGTGATGTCTTTAATTTTTTATCATTAGTATGGAACCCACGTTTAAAGAGAGTTTCAAACATTTCTTATTTCCTTGTAGTTTCGTATCTTAGTGTTTGGAATTTGTATACGTTTTTTGTGAACCTCTTAAAGGATTTGAATTTTATTTGTCGACTTAATGTTTTGATCTGTCTTAAAGATTATCGAATATGTTCGTTGTTGAGCTGTGCTGATTGGTTTTATCGGCATTATAACCAGCAAAACCACAATAATGTGTTAAACCGGGCTTTACATTTTATGTTGGCATCATTTAAGTCTCATACAACCAGCTTAAGTTGCAGATAAGACGCTGCGGTATCTTGGGACGTAACAACAAAACACCATTAGCAAATTGATGGTTGACCCGAAGCCATTCTTCCCAACACACATTAATTCATAATATTTTATCGCATTTAAGAAATATGCATTTCTTCTTAGTACTGTCAAGTGATAGCGAAAACAGCAAATATCCAAAAGTTAAACTTGTATAGCTTTTAAGGGTAAATATTATTTTGAGTAAATTATTGATTTCCTAAGAAACATTTCTTTTTATACGCCCGACTTAAAAAAAGTCGGTCGTATTATGGTATCACCAGCGCCGTCCGTCCGTCCGTCCGTCCCGGATTCCCTTCCGCTCCATAACTTGAAGAGTTTTGATCTAATCTTTACAATTCTTTCACAACATATACCTTGTGGGTAGAGGGTGTGTCACGAACCATTTATGACATCGGCGATTGCATAATGTGGCTTCTACATTGGATTATGTAGTATTCTGTCTTAATCTATATCTTCGTTCCCTTCCGCTCCATAACTTGAAGAGTTTTGATCCGATCTGTACAATTTTTTTTACAACATATACTTTAGGGGTAGAAGGTGTGTCATGAACCATTAAGAACATTGTCCATTGCATAATATGGCTTCTACATTGGATTATGTAATACTCTGTCTTAGTCTATATCTTCGTTCCTTTCCGCTCTATAACTTGAAGAGATTTGATCCGATCTTTATAATTTTTTTTACAACATATAGTTTAGGGGTAGAAGGTGTGTCATGAACCATTAAGGACATTGTCGATTGCATAATATGACTTCTACATTGGATTATATAATATTCTGTCTTAGTCTATATCTTCGTTCCCTTTCGCTCCATAACTTGAAGAATTTTGATCCGACCTTGACAATTTTTTCAGAGTATATACCTTGTGGGCAGACGGTGTGTCATGTACCATTTCTGACTTCACCCGTTGCATAATATGGCAACCATATAGGATTATGTAATATTCCTTTCCGCTCCATAACTTCTAAAGTTTTGATCCGATCTTCGCCATTTTTTTCAGAGTATATACCTTATGGGCAGACGGTGTTTCACATACCAATTCTGACATCACCTGTTGCATAATATGGCAGCCATATTGGATTATGTAATATTCCCTTTCGGCTCCAGAACTTCTTTCGTTTTGATATAATCTTTACAATTCTTTTAGAGTATATATACCTTATACATGTAGGTAGATGATGTGTCGCATACCAAATGCGATTTGGGTCCACATATTTTTTTTGTGTTTTCAAGAGTTTTTTTTTTATCAGAAATGTGTACCTGATGTTTAATATATATACATTGATATATATCAATGCTTTTTTTAGTACACTTGGTCCAGAGTAATACTGGAAGCCAGTTAATTTATACATTCTGAGACTGTTTTCTTGGATAGTTTTATGTGCACTACAATAACAAACAAAAAAAAAATTCACAGCTTTATTGCCCATCTGGTATTTATCAGAGTGGCTGTTTAAATAGAGATAAGGGGACATCCCTGAAGTTGACTCACAAGGTTTGTATATTTACACACCATTGTATCAGTGGTCAGCCTGAAGTTTGTTTGCTTTGTACTAAAACTATTACAGTCCAATAGAACAGTGTCCAAGTCAAAACTGTTAAAAGAACTTAAAGCTATTGCATAGATTGCTCCTTCCCAATTATGGAACATAATAGCAATGCCAAAAGAGCCACAATATTTCAGTTTTTGCAATTAAAATGTAATTGAATTTACATATGTGTACTATAAACGTATTGGTATTTAGTTGCAGTTTTATCAAATTCAGAAAAGAAAAACTTCTAATGTGAACAAGAAATTTCAATTGATGAAATTAAAACAAATGTTATATTAAATGTAAAGTTGTTAATCGTAGCGGTTCGACTTTGCCACGGCGGGCGTATGTTGAGTTTACTAAAACTCTTGTTTACAATATGACAACTATACACCACAAATACTCATAAAGCATTTGGTCGCATATATGACCATATAAATACAAAAATCCTTTATGCCTTTTTATCAATCATTACTTTGTACACTCTCTTATTTATTTTAATAAGCATATCAGACGTCATAAGGGAAAAATATGTGGAAAAATTTACATTCATTTTTAAAGATCCATTTCAGACTCGTGCATTTAACGTACCTCTACATACTAATGCATCGTTTGCCAATTAGACTGAGCTAGTTTAACGAAATAAATGTTTCATCTAAACTTTCATTAACAATGCCTAAAGGAATATTTTCAACAGAAAATGTCAACTTCATGCAAAAAACATCAACTTTTCGATTTCACACCAAAATTCCGCAATAAATTCATTTTCAAGCTAAAACTGAAACGTAAGAATTGGTAAAATTTTGTCGAGAAATCCGTTCTCGATGTAGTCTTCTTTTATGTATAGTATAAATGCCAAGGCGCCTCGCCGATTATTTTTTAAGAATCGGCAGTGGCGAGGCGTTTATCCGGCTTAAACGTCTTGGAGTCAAAGCTACAACTGCTGATTATTTTCTACGAATCGTCTGGTGCAATCTGAGTCTGGTGTCGTGTTACACGAAGTTCACTTCAAGGAGGCTGTGCTATGTAGTGACTCTAGCTGTAAATATTGGGAAATAATTTTTCCAAAAAGATTTCCAGATTGTTAGTTCATTTATACTTGTAAAGTTGAACATTTGTGGGAAAAATAAGATATTTTTTCTAAATGTTTTTTGGTGGGGATTCAATTTTACTGCAACCGACTCTACCCATTTCGCTGTGGTTTAGTTTGATTAATGTTACTGTACAACGAATGCCTTTTTTAACGAAAGAAAGCGTTTAAGTGAGGTGTTAATTTGACCAAAAAGTTAGATGCCATTTCCCTGCATAAATCAGTTTTTCTTCCGATAAAACAGTTTTTGTTCCGTTACACACCATATAAGACAAGTCTGTTTTGTTTTAAATTTGACTTGAATCTCTACGTCCAGTTTTGTTGGCTTCTCTTAACTGAGCGATTTGATAAAATACAGTAATTTTAATATTTTTTTTTATTGTATTATAGAAAAAAAATCTACAAATTATGTCTCCAAACAAACAATCCGCATTTATTTACTCGTTTATTTAAAACGGTACATACCCAACACTCTGAATCCTTAAAGCGCTCCATTAAGACAAACCGGCTATGATCCACTTTTATAAGGCTAACAATACTGTTTAACATGAAGCAGATATTGTTCGTTTGCAAAGCGCATGCCTGGTATATCAATAACACATGAAGGACTGTGTTGCATGTTTGAGTCTGCTGACCATTCGTAAAAAGAATCATCCGCTCTAACAATACGTTGACGTCACGGGAGACGTTTAATTAGCTCTATTTGTATATCCGCCTACGACTTAATCGTCTAGATATATCTACATTATAAATTGTTAAGCATCGCCTTAAAACGATCCTTGTGACGTTTTCCAATAATTGACCTAACTATAACCTGTAAGGGCATTTTTAGGAAAACTGACTGATAATGGATCCCATTTGTCCGGAAAATTTACAGTAACTGGTCCATTTATCAAGATTAGTCCAGACAACTGTTACCTTGTCCTGTCCCTTAACTGAATCAATCGACCTCGCTGCAAGAGGGAATGCCAAACGTATCTAAATTATTCTGTTGGACTGTTAACGGTTTGTCTTATATAGTCTGTCACGTTATGGATTATGTTTTATGGATATATGATCAGGATATATAAACATTAGATATTCCGGACTTACACATAACGTACCTTACTCTGTAAATCATAATTGTACCAATACCAATTCCAATTTATTTCTAGCCATAACATCGGTATTATTGTATATTTGGTTGTAGCTTAAGAGAACCCTTTTTGCCAGTGAGTAAAGGACCATTTTATAAACTTATACGTTAATTTGAATTCACCTTAATTCACAAATCCAACTCAAATTAAATACGCCCTTATTCAAATATTGTTTTTGGTCTTAGATAAGAGCTGAGAATGTTTCAATCATGTCTATATAACTAGCATCGCCATTTTGTTTTAATGTGATTTTATAATAAATATCTGAAATAAAATTAGTAGTTTTAAATGTAATATCTCTGTATCTGAACACCCGACCAAAGTATAGTTAAAATAGAAGAAATGACATTTAAAACAAACGATTCACGCGCAATATAGCTGTATTGACAAACCGTATAGCTTTTCTTTCATCAGTTCTTGTTGCCAACTTGAATCCGATCATTAATCCGATTTTAAAGCCCTCAGAGAGACTCAACTGACTTTCTGACTCCTTCAGTCTACATGTGTCTTACCACTTGTTGATAATCTATCGTCTCCAGACAAATACATTGGATTTAACCTCCAACGTGTCTATCAAACATGTCTTATGGTTATTTTGGATGAAAAAATATTCCCTAGGTCTCTTTATGTCATATATAATCCTTCGTACAGCCGCAAAATCTTTTTTTATTAACACTCTCTTTCTTCTGGGCTTAGAAATACAAAGCAATTTTTGCTCTGATACATTCTCTTTTTCTGTAACACTTAAACAAATCAAGCTCAAATATCGTTTTCGAGAAAACAACTCTTAGATGGAACAGCGCCAACGATTTCTGATTATAGACGGACAATATAAAATTGGAGATTTACCTCCGGTATATAAGGTTTCTTTTTCCAGAGAACCATATTCATGTACGAACAAATTGTTTATGAGTTTCATAAAACACGGTGTTAATAATTGGTAAATAAAAATGACCTCATTCTTGATGGAAATTTAACAAACCGAAATATCGAACAATTGTAATGCTGTTACCAAAATCTTAGATAACAAAGTAAGAACTACATCGAAAATGCCGTCACCCAATTAACCAAGAAGTTGTTATCCATAAATAATTCTTCACCTTATTATGTCCTTGATAACGATGTAAGAGCTACTACTACGTCGTCATCCAATAAACCAAGAAGTTGTTATCCATAAGTAATTCTTCACCTTATTATGTCTTTGATAACGATGTAAGAACTACATCGAAACGTCGTCACCCAATAAATCAAGAAGTTGTTCTCCATAAGTAATTCTTCACCTTATTATGTCTTTGATAACGATGTAAGCACTACATCGAAACGTTGTCACCCAATAAATCGAGAAGTTGTTATCCATAAGTAATTCTTCACCTTATTAAGTCTTTGATAACGACGTAAGAACTACATCGAAACGTCGTCACCCAAATAAAACCAAGAAGTTGTTCTCCATAAATAATTCTTCACCTTATTATGTCCTTGATAACGATGTAAGAGCTACTACTACGTCGTCATCCAATAAACCAAGAAGTTGTTATCCATAAGTAATTCTTCACCTTATTATGTCTTTGATAACGATGTAAGAGCTACTACTACGTCGTCATCCAATAAACCAAGAAGTTGTTATCCATAAGTAATTCTTCACCTTATTATGTCTTTGATAACGATGTAAGAGCTACTACTACGTCGTCATCCAATAAACCAAGAAGTTGTTATCCATAAGTAATTCTTCACCTTATTATGTCTTTGATAACGATGTAAGAGCTACTACTACGTCGTCATCCAATAAACCAAGAAGTTGTTATCCATAAGTAATTCTTCACCTTATTATGTCTTTGATAACGATGTAAGAGCTACTACTACGTCGTCATCCAATAAACCAAGAAGTTGTTATCCATAAATAATTCGTCACCTTATATGAAGAGTTATTTTTAGTGGGAATCTTAGAAAATGACATACGTTTTAAAAAAGTCAATAAATCAAACCAAATTTGGATCAATTATGCACCAAGTGTCTTTCTAATTCCAGCAATTAATTCTTGGTTTATCAATACCTTGATTCGTGTATGATGGTATTATTAAAACGCATTAAGGATTAATTGATATATTTATTGATTACAGAGATGCCTTAGTTGATTACTCTCTCCCCTATGACCTCTTGGGTGGATTATGTAGAGTAAATCGGTTCTCTATTGATTCAGTTTTTCCTGCTAACAACCCACAATCTTGCCATCAATCATATGGTGTTTGTACAAATTCTGTTTTATATCATCAGTAATCTAATGGAGCTAGCTTTTCGTCTGGCTGAAAACGGTCCCACCGATCATATCAAACCACAGTAGAATGATGCACTCACATTAGGGGGTTTATCGTCTGAACCGTGGTCACATGTGATGGATTTACTATCACGCCTTTTAAACGTATATTCGATAGGTCAGTCTGGTGTGTTTGACCTTCCAAAGGGGATTTCTACCGACCGTTCTATCCAGTTTTTCAATGGGTCATTCTCGTGTTGAACCTGTGCCCATGACGCTATTATGTGGATAACCTAAAGCATTTTACCGTCAGCAAAACTAAGACATGCTCGAAGCAAATTATGATTTCATAGTATCAATTCGCAGTCAAAATTATTTCAGCGAAAACGTCGTATAGAGGAAAAACGTATATCATTTATTTGTTAGTCCCAGTACATATAAAGTGTGTACTGATAAACAGATTTATAATATTGATTTCTATTTTGGCCTTTTTTTAATCTGCTAGGCCATTTTGCAAGTCAACAAATTTCTGTCTACTTGCAATTTAACACCCTACCTTCTGCTTTCTTATAGTAGATAGAGATTTTTAAAACAAAAAAGGAGCATAATCTAAAAGGCTACTTTGCCACTTGGCCTGTTTGACATTTGTTAAGAAAACCAATTCCATGTGCTAACGACAACTAAAACACGGAAATTAAACATTTTCTATTGCAAATTAAAAGTATTAAATGAATAAAACCATCAAATTTTGGTAAAATTTAGGAAAGTTCCTAATTTTTTCTGTCGGAGAAAAATGGATCAAAACTAATGCAGATCTAAAGTGCACATTGCAAACTTTGAATCAATTTTAAGGTGTTTTTATTTTCAATTCAACTTTGAAAATACCACAGTTTGGCTGGGGTTTTATTGGCCTGAAAATGGCGGTACCCATGTTGAATCGTGTGTAGCGTGAAACCGGCATGTACTTTATCAACTTTATTTGGTTATTAAGGGTATCTCATGTGTTGATCTATTTGAAAATGGAGAGGAAAAGCCTTAACGAGATATAGGCAATTAGTCCCAAATTAAAACGTTGACATTATCACAATGGGAAATTAGGCTGTATCCTGTAACCTGGAAGGACTTCAAAATATTTCTCGCCAGCTTTGACCATTGGCCTTACACCCTTTCAATCAGCAAGCAGACTTAATTCTTCGTTTGCTGTAAACATCTGAATACAGGTTTCTCTTGGATTTCAGGCAATAGAAATATTATACGATCTTTGACTTTAACTTATCCTACTCATAAAACAAACAGCTCCCGAAGACCAGTCCGTTCTTTGACTGAATAAAGCAAAACATAATTAGATATTTCCTGCTGTTTCAGTTTCGGATTTCAAATAACAGCTTGTCCTTTTATTTGAATAAGCAATGCATATCGAGTTATCCAGGACTATTGACTGGTACATTTACAGCTGGCGTGCTGCTAATATTTCGCTCGAGTACATTTATAATTAACACGACTTGTTTGCTGACATTTTAATATGCTACATGATATCATGTGTCCGTCTGGCTATTATAAAATACCATATTGTGCGCTGAACTATATTTCATCTGATTCCGGTACTCTGTTACCATAAAGACATGCATTTAATATTTCTTATCCATAACTATAATCACGATACGGCCGTAATGTATTTATATCGTTGTTGGACCAAAATGGCTGTTTCTTCAATCGGCCACAGTTTTTTAGGAAAGGCCTTTAATAAGTGTATGATTGAGAATATTTTTTAAACAAATTTTGTGTGGTATTGTTTTGGGGGAAGTGAAGAGCGGTCACAAGTGTTTTTTTTTATATTTTAATTCCTTTAGTTCTCTATTCATTTCAAACGACTAATTTCTTCGAAAATATGAAAAAAGATGTAAAAAGTTACCTTAAATTTAAAAAAGCAAACATATAAAGAAATCCCATAAATTTTATTTAGCATTATTGTTGAATTATATCAATCCGCGACCGGGAGTTTAAGGCCAGGTTGCCATTACTCGGGTCATGGTCCAAAAAAACAACAACAAAATACAGAATCGAAGTTTCAGATAAAGTCGCAATTTGAAAAAAAAACTTTTTTTCTGAATAGAGGTGATAATTACCGGAAAGGGAAGAGGAAATGAGATTTCTGGGAAAAGTGTACCCTGATGGCGTGCTGCTATCTAACCTTTGACTTTACTGATCCACAGTCTGAAATCAAGCACCATATTTTATATACGAAAAAAAAACAACCGCTTTTCGGTAAAGAAAATACTAATTTAACCGATAAACTTTAAAGGTGCAAAAATGCCACAACCCCTAAAAATCAGGAAGCGTGATATTAATATCTCTATTGATTTATTAGTTCCAGTTTTGTAATTGGTGCAATATTATTTTACAGTTCAGAATACTTATCTTTAATATATTTTTTAACACTATAACACACGGGCACAGGGAAAATCTTCTTGTCTAAAATAACACTTTCATTAATAGCGTTTGTTTGTCCGATGCGTTGGATCCTGACATGATGATAGCCGATTCGATAAAGTGGAATGATGACTCGGACATGATGAAATATTACTATTATCGACTTGTCCAAAAACTTGATCTGTCTTTGTTATACAGACATGACCAAATTGTAAAACCTATCTACTAAGATGCCATGATGCGTGTTTCATTGGAATTATTACCATTTCATCTTTGTTTGATGGTGGGTCATTCACAGAGAAATTACCATGTCTTTATTTCAAACTTCTGGCTCTGCTCGGAGAAGTTTCTGAGCATTCCTTGGCTAACGAGATTCTTTCTAGAAGCAATTTGAAATTCGTTCAATAACGATAATAGACTGATGGCTAGACCGAAGAGCTGTGCTGCTGCCGTGGGGAACCATCGTAAATTGTCTGGAATTTATTTCTTTTGTATATTGACATAAACTCAACAATCACAATTTGCCCCGGACAGTACCGCTTTAAGTGTAATGGTGTAACCTATTGGACCATTATTGTACATTTTACCTCAGGAACATGGAAACTTCCAGACTTCCATTTAACTGCCACTTAAAACTTCTCGTGATATATTTAATGCTATCTTATCCAGTCGGAAAAGTCACGCTTTTTAAAGTAAGACAGTTAAGCATGTTAAACTTGGTCGACATTCATTATTTTATGCAGAAACTCGATGCCCACGTTGGTTGGTTGTTTTAGCTTATTGGTTCGTCCACTCGTATGAATGATGTCCGCCATTCCCACATAGAGCGTTTCTCTTCGTGTATCTCGAGCAGAAGTTATTCGGATAACTTTATGAAATAAATGCTATAACGCATACGTGCAATTCCGGGATTGAACCAGTTGCGGATCTGATTTTTTTTTCAAACGTTCAAGAATTTGTATGAAGATACATTTTTTTTGGTCAAATTTATTATATGTGAGTTTTATTTTTCCTCTCTTGCAATGAGTGTTTTTTGCCTGATATTAATTTCCGTTTTGTTTCTCTGCCTTGGTACAATGTATTCTGATATGTGGCTGATTATTCAGCAGTAACAAAAGCATTGGAAATTTAGATCTATTTTGACTCTTGTATGTTTACCCATGGGTTCAGCAAAGCGCTTATCCGGAGAAATTCAATTATAAAACATTCGATTATTTCATTCTTGAATGTAATTGAATTCTAACCAATTATCATTTCTTACATCTTAAACCTCAGCGAACAAGGGAGAAAACAATTCCTTTTGGATGATCTATTTTCAAATCAAAGGGTGGATGTTTAATTTATCACAGACTTACGTTTTATGCGGCCAGTGCATGCTTAACGTGGCAAGAGCTGCCAAAATGTTGATATTTTGACGTTAAAACAGAATGTTCAAATTATTGGCTATTTTTCTCAAGACGTATAATTCAGATGCTTTTTAGTGCTTCAAGTCTCGAAAATCTACGTTTAGATGTATTGCTGTGAACTAACTTTGAATAGATGGTCGTCCCGGTTATTTAAATTTTGTTTATTTTTTTAACACGTTTTCGGTTCGTATAGGCAACATACTGTATGGGTTTTCCTGATTCCAACGTCAATCATTTTGTTTGTCGACGATCTTCAAAGTCTCGTAATGTCGTGACAATCAGACATTATGAAAAAAGTGTGAATTTTGGCAGCTCATGCCACTTTAAATTCGTTCTTTTTTATCCCCCCCCCCCCCCCGATCAGCTTGTCTGTCCGTCCGTCTGTCTATCTGTCTGTCTGTCTGTCTGTCCATAATCATTTCTTGCCATCGCATCTCCTCCCACAGTTTTCAACATTTTTTTTCGAAACTTGGTGGACATGTTGGATATCATGCGAGGATGTGCACCTCATATTCTGGTTACGCTGGATTCATTATTTTTAGAGTTATTGCCCTTTTCCGACAGTATACGAAGACATAGACAATTAGTGCTTGTCATTACATCTCCTCCCATAGTTTTTATCATTTTTTTATACTTGGTGGACATGTTGAATATCGTGCGAGGATGTACACCTCCTATTCTGGTTGCGCTGGTTTCATTATTTTTACAGTTATTGCCCTTTTTCGACAGTATACGAAGACATAGACAATTAGTGCTTGTCATCGCATCTCCTCCTAGGGTTTTCATCAATTTTTTTCGAAACTTGGTGGACATGTTGGATATCATGCGTGGATGTGCACCTTTTATTCTGGTTGCGCTGGTTTCATTATTTTCAGAGTTATTGCCCTTTTTCCGACATTATACGAAGACATAGACAATTAGTGCTTGTCATCGCATCTTCTCTCACAGTTTTCATCATTTTTTTTTTCGAAACTTGGTGGACGTTGGATATCATGCGAGGATGTACACCTCCTATTCTGGTTGCGCTGATTTCATTATTTTTTAGAGTTACTGCCCTTTTCCGGCAGTATACAAAGACATAGACAATAGGTGCTTGTCATCACATCTTCTCCCACGTTTGGAATCGAATTTTTGTCTCAGTGGACATTCTGGATATCACTTCTACGCTGGTTTTGCTATTTTCAGAGTTACTGCCCTCTTCCGACTGTACAGGAAGACATAAACAATAGGTGCTTGTTTCTGATGACATACATGTACAGTGTTTCAGGGCATTGTTACCTTCCAGAAAGCTGTGCCTTTTGTTTTTTCTTGATTCCACCTGATATGGGTTTCTAAATGCATTTCCTCCTACATATTGCATTGAATATTGTTGAAACTTGGTAATGATGGTTGTTATCAAGTGAGGATGTGGATATCCTGTATGGAAATGAACTTTTGTCTGTTCTTAGTATGTTTCCACTTCCATAATCTTATGTTTGGCCGGGGGATACGTCATTCTCTGATGACTCTTGTTTGTTCTTATTTTGATTTACAGAAACTCTAATGAATGGTGCTTTGATCTTCTGACAATCAACATCCCTGGAGACAAACGGAGTACATATTTAGTTAATCGATAATAGAAAATCAAATAGTATTAAGGCATTTACAACTAATTTCAAAGAGGAGAAACGTATCGACATTTATAGCCAACTGAAATGGCTAGAGATCCCTTTTAACGGCCTCAATACCGTTTTGTTGGATATAATTTGTATTACAGCTGATGTTCGATAAATGTCATCAAATTAATCATAAATTGCATCTTATGCTTTGTAACTAATCGGATCTATCGTCTATGGGATCAACGCTTTATCTACTCGTCCGATAGAGCCAACCGCATTCTAGATTTTTCACTCCAGTGGCTCAAGCTTGGGTTCTTGATTACGTTCGCCTCTCCCACATGCATTCACCTAAAACCTCTTTCCAATTTTGGGATTGGTGATTTACTTACTTGCTTTAACCTTCATTGCATCTGCCTTTTTAATTACAAAAATATATTCTAGTTCTTGACCGCCGATTGATTTATGTCTGATCGTATTATTAAATTTACTTACGGAATTAATCGAGTTATCCTTAATCCACAGATGTCAGAAACCGCTTAGCTGATTACGTTCACATCGGTGGTCACTAGTATGCGTGTATGTTGACTAAATCGGCTCTCGATTGATTCAGTTGGTCTTGCTAACCACCCGTAATCTATTTATTAATCAAGTGTTGTTTGAACAAATTCTGTTTTAAATCATCAGTAACCTAATAAAGGTATATCTTTTGGTTTGGTTGAAAATGGTTCTGCTGATTATAGCTAAGCACAGTGAAATGATTAACTGGCATTAGGAGTTGTATCGAACACCGTCTGAACCGCGATTAGATTTGATGGATAAACAATATCCTGTCAGTCGTCAACCTAATGAAATATCATAGGCTTACTTTTTTACTTTATTTATGATGGGGTATAAAGGTCTAAATGATACCTCTTTTTAACACAATTAGAAATCTGTCTCCGTGGTTATTTTAGACAAGAAGATTTTCCCTGTACCCGTGTTCGGAAATATATTCAATACCTATGGTTGATACCCATAGCCTTCCAAAGGGATTTCCCGGAAACCCCTTCGCTAAGGATCTACTATTGATGTATAATATTTTTGGTATGACATATTCCTTAGACCATGGTGATATTTTCGCTACCATTGGAAGAATCAACGCAAGTCTTTGTGGATTGAAATCCACTATTCCAACCACGCTGATAATTAATTCTGTGAATAATTCATTACGATCTAACGTGAAATAAGTTGATGTAATCTAAAGTTCGTTATTTTGAACTAATGCAATCGCAGATCCACGGTTTAATCACCTTTTTACCGGAAATTAAGTATAATACAAATTGGAAGCCATCAGGATATTCGACGATTTCTTTACAGTCAATAAAAAAACAAACCTGGTTTTAAACAGTTCTAAGAATTTTCTATTTTTTGTGTTTCCGTTGATGATTAGTTTAGTCGAGGCAATCTCTCGTTTATCTTAAAGCGGGGAAAATGAAAACACAGATCAACAACTTAAAGGACATACTTCGGTTTCTTATTATTACGGTACCTGGAGCGTCACTGGTGGTAACTAACTTAAATATTTTAAGTACTTTGAGGGTTGCTATCGAAATTAAACCGTATGAGATTTCCCATCCTTCAAACGAAAAAATATCCGAATGAAAGAACTCGTGTGATTTTGTTTCGTGGATGTTTATTTATTTTGCTTTATCGGACATGCTCAGAAACATCTACCGCTGACGCCCGTTGGAAAGAGGTAATATAGGGAACTTAAAACGTTTTGGGTCATCTTGGACCATTGGACTAACACAATCACAGTCTCACATACAGGAATAATCATAGTTAGCTAAAAACATCCTAAGCACAATTATTTCTTTGATTTCATGTTGCATAAATATTATGCGATTTCTACTTTGGCTTATCCCACATGTGCATCTAGCGATGTCTTCAAAATACCACATGTGTTTAACATTTGATCAAGCAATAAGTTAACTTTGACTGTGGTGTACGAGCCAGTTTGACGTTGATTCAGTTTTGGATTTCTATTAACGGTTTGCCCTTTGGTTTCGCTAAGAAATATATATCGAGTCTTCCTGGACTATTGACTCGCACACTTACAGCTGGTGTGTTGATAACACTTCGGTCCATTATATTTCTCATTAACAAGATTTGTAAGTTGAGATATACCGGACATTTTGATATGAAACCTTGGGCCCGTCTGACAATTCATTAAAACATCTTATTGTTTACTGGATATTCACTGGAGCTGTTATATTTGATTCTGATACATCATTCACATATATTCAATCTCAGACGTATTTCTTAACTGAAGCGTATCGTATGTCAGTCCGAATATAGCCGTGTCCTTACTGGGAAAAGTCGCCGTTCGTTAATTATTAGTTTTACATCAGTTAAGTTGTTAGTTGGGGCTAAATTGGGATCCAGATTGGGTATGTCTCCTAACAGACCGTATTTATATGGGACATCACTCCCAAGGTGTATTAATTTGCACCTATCAGGCCACACAAGTATTCAAAGGCGGTCATTTTCAGTTTATGTACACTGAGCTACTACCGGCTGTCCGATTTTGTCGTATTTTGTATCCGAAAACCTCCCAAAGAAAACCCAGCAGTAAAAGTCAGATATTGTAATTTAAAATACAGCTATTTGAGAGCCAATTATACCGGACTAATAAAGTAGGTAAAATCGAAACACAAAGACGGTTTTTGATCCTCTTTCAGTTCTTAACTCAGCTCTTCTTCCTCGATTGTAAGATATTATGCAAAACCTTTAGTTTTTAACGTGAAAGAAAAATAAAACACACACGCAAACACAGCAAAGCTTAAGAAAAAGTATAACGTCATGGTTTAAGCTAGTCTAATCTTACATGAAAGAGTTTTCGGGGAAAGTTCCAGGGTGTATCCACTCGACCATAAAAAAATTAGTTTTAAAGATGATCGGATGTTCCGTTGAGTTGCGACGGGTATGGTCCAAATTTGCAAATATTTCTCGTTAACCATTTTCGTATGCAACACTCATTTTCTTAACCCTTGTGACAGACGTTTCAATTTAACCGCCAAATAACATCATTTATGCAAATAGTGTTTCCTACGGCTCTACCTGAATTGGGTCAATCTGCCAAGTTTCATGGGAGCCGTGCAAATTGATTCCAATTAGGTCGACCATTACCCAGTGAAAAATGTATTTTTCTCGTGTTAAATTACAGGAGTGGATAAATTGCTTTCTTGTGGGTTGCTGTTATTACCATAAAGTTCAATCTGTGACATACTTTTGTGATCTACTTCAAACAGTTCTCACTGACATAAAATCAAGCGCTTTGATAGTGTGTTGCAGGATCGATTTTAACATGGAACATTTATTTTTAGGAACACATACATTGGTGAGAATAAATGTCTCTGCATATCGCAATATTTCGGATTTTTTTTGTGGGATTGACTTGGTGGGCAAGCTTAAGTGTTGACAGCGGAGATTTCATTATAGAGAGTTTCAAAACAATAAGAGATGAGAACAAAATGTATTCTTATGTGTTATGGATGACAATGGCAGGACGACAGGCACAGGGTTTCTGTGAAAAAAATGTATCCAGTTAACAGACGGATAGTGTTCATGCACGCCCAATCAGTATTACTATTATGATATAATCACCACAAAATGTCATTTCTGCAGTAATTGTTCCTGTTATTTCTACAATGTATAATGTCAGCCAGCTCTCTTGACTACTGGCTATATTACTCTTTTACTAGTTGTACAGTTATCCGTTTATTTGACTATGACTGTATCATGCCAGAAAACCTCCTGTTTAAGCTTGTTTAATGGCTTACTATACTGCTTGATTTGGTAATGTTAGTGCTTATATATCTCATCTACTTGTCATATTAAGATCCGGTACTTCCTGTTTAATTGTGATATTTGAATTGTGAAATATGATATGAGCACAAAGTAAACCTGAACTGTCAAAATTACAAACTCCTAAATTCCATTTCAAATTTTAAAAAAAGAACGCTCGAGTGTTTAGGTTGATTAATTGGTTGATGTTTTACGCCGTACTCAATATTATTTCACTTATATGGCGGCGTTGCGAGGCTTAGTGGGGGAGGAAACCGGGCCCATTGCCAGAAGGAAACCATCGACCTTCGGTAAGTACTTGGCAACTCTTCCACGTAGGGCGGTCGATAGAAAAATCCACTCAGAAATTTTAAAATTTAAATTTAGTTTGAATGGGATTCGATCCCGCGCCACTTCGATGGAACATGTTTAAAGGAAGGTTGGGTTTTAGCCATGCAAAGTAATCTGACAATATTATTGATACAGTTATTGCCCGTGTGGTGCAAACATGTATTTTAAAGTGTATATTTAAAATGCAAAACTTTATTTTGATTTTTCATAAGAAAATAATTATTTCGAATAGTCTATTGATTTACTCTGATATGGTGTGGCGTTGTAAAGTTTTGTGGCGGATTGAAACCGCAGTATGGAATTATCTAGTTTTCTGCGACTGTAAATTTCCATGCCAACGTTCTTGCTATACTCGGAGAGCCACTACATATTTTCATATAAATTCCCCAAACCACCCAATTACTATTGAAATCAATATACAACTGTTATTCAAAGACAATCTCTGGAGACAAAAGCTGCACATCAGAGCTTGATTGTTTTCTCAACCGCCCGTCACGCAATACATACCAAACTTGGTAAAAATATTATTTCTGGTATTCGCTAAGACGAAGCTAATATGAGACAGGGTTGTTTTCCTTGAAAATTTCTCACACATGCCAATCAAGTGATCTTCCCTGTAAACCGCAAGTAATTGCCGTCTTCGACCAAGTATTGTTTACACTAAACTGACAAATCCCCCCTGATTATTAACGTTGGTGTTCCTAATAGCTAACTGAAATTAGGGAACTATTTTCTGTACACGTATTGAAGTTCTATAACAATGGATCCATACGGTTTGGAAGGAGGGGATTCTTATTTGAGGACGCCGACTCTTAATTTTGGTTTACACGGGTACTCTAAATTGGTAGATCTAATTTAAAGTTTAAAGCTTACTGGGTCCAAATTTCAGGTCCAGTTATACAGAGCGCGAAAACGAACGCGTTTTTTCGTCCTGGAATAGCTCAGTCATATTTATGTAATGTCGTTCATATAGAGTGCGAACGCGAACAAGTTTTTGTTCGCGCGAACGACCACCTTGATTGCAAGAGTTAATATCTCCTGCCACGAACTATTTATTCTGGGCTATCGTCCATCTCAGTGCTTAATCTGACTAGCCTGTCACCAATGTGTAGCGGTTTTAATCATGCTCCGTCCTTATGATAGACATGTTTTTAATAAAGATTTGCTGGGCGTGTTTGCAATGTATTTGAATTTATCGACCACGTGAAATAAAATTTTGATGATTTCATTTTTCAATCCCACGACCAAATAAAAAGATTTACTGATCGCGTTTTTATTTCGTCGTCGGGATGAAAAGGAGATCATGGAAGTTTTATTTCACGCGGCCCATTCTGTACGAATCAGGGCATCATTTTCCGAACATTTAATCGTTTTTTCCTAACAAAGATTTAGTTCAATACAAAGCTTATGATGATATTCAATCTAAGTTGTCCATCGTTCTGGCGCTAAATTGATTTTGATTATTATTTGTGTTTCTATTCTGGGGCTTTCCTTGGCACAGTAGGAAGAGCGATAGTATCTTAGTCAGACAAAAGTCTTCCATTCATGGTTCGCGGGTTCGAAATTCATTTAGTCCAACTAAAAATTGGAAAATGAAATCATCTGAGTGTGGCGCAAAACACCAATCAATCAATATTGAAATATCCAGAAGATTTTCTCTGTGCTCGTGTGTTTTAGTATTCATAAATATATTTTAGTGAAAAACTACAGAAACTATAACAGACTGTGTAGTCCGGACAGTGGCTAATACTTCCGACACATGTCCTCTTAAATCCACCAAAGGTAATAAGTCTTTAATGGCGACCATGATTTGACGTCTTAAACGACAAGCGATATCTTCATTATACAAATGACCTTTAGAATTTCTAATTAGATTGCGAAACCTTTTAAACCTTTTAGCTTACTTATCTTTAAAAAGTGATGTTGACTGTTAGATAACTCCCCACTGCCATTAAGATAATAAATAGGGGTAATCTACTTCCAGTCTGTGCACTGTGCGAACCGAGATAGAACAGGTTAAGAAGCAAACAAAATCTGAATAACTTTAGGCTTAATTTAGTTCATTCTCGAGACTAGTATCACTAAAAAGTTTCTAACCTTTACTATTAAAAGAAAATTCCAAAATTGTCTGTTCTGGGGAAACTATCAACATTTTTGCATCACCTCAAAACTTTTTAACAAAATTTTAAATGAATACCTTGGCGCATATCATTCAATTGAATGGAGACGCCCTAAAATAAAATAACTAACTTAAATGAATACCTTACATTGTTAGTCAAGGTACTGGCAACATTTTGATGATTATTTAAACCTGCCGAACGTTCCGATTAGATGTGAAAGGTTTTATTAGCATCCTATCAAAAGTGGCTGTTCGATTTACGAGTTGAGCCCTTATATTCTGTCAAGGTAATACATGGAATCACTGTGGAGATTTTACCTTGGATCAAAAAAAGATGGAAGTCTCGATCGCTAGTAAAATGACAACCATTTTTGGGGTGTTTTCGCTCAAGGCAGTATAGATTTTAACATTAGCGATCCATGTATCCAAGTAGGTAATTCGAAATTATCAGCGACTAAATAGTCTACTCATGACGGTGTAGTAGAATCAGTTGTGCCCTGATTGTCGACTCATGACATTGCAATGAAATCTGCTGAGCCCTAATTGCCGACCCATGACATTGCAATGAAATCTGCTGAGCCCTGATTGCCGACTCATGACATTGCAATGAAATCTGCTGAGCCCTGATTGCCGACTCATGACATTACACTGAAATCTGCTGAGCCCTGATTGCCGACTCATGACATTGCAATGAAATCAGCTGAGCCCTGATTGTCGACTCATGCTATTGCATTGAATCAGCTGAGCTCTAATTACCGACTCATGACATTGCAATGAAATCTGCTGAGCCCTGATTGCCGACTCATGGCATTACAATGAAATCAGCTGAGTCCTAATTACCGACTCATGACATTGCAATGAATCAGCTGAGCCCTGATTGCCGACTCATGACATTGCAATGAAATCAGCTGAGCCATGACCTTCTTTGTCGACTCATGAAGTTGTAATGAAATCAGCTGATTTCAGTGCTTATATTTGTGCCAAGTGATGACGGTGTAGTAGAATCCTGATTCCTTTTGCCGACATATGGCGTCGTAGTGAAATCAGCTGAACCATTTTTTTTCCAGTGCTTTAATATTCAAAACAGTATTCAGCCCGGCTATGTAAATTCTGTTTGTTCCTTGCAAACATCTACCATTCGCACGGGTTAATGGGTAAATCTTGTAGTTTTTCAAGGTCCTCCAATCGCTGAAATTCTTTTATTAAAAAAATTGCTAATTTCGGAAGCGCATTTTTTTTAACTCTGGCATCAAATATGGAAGTATGCTCGAGGATTCCGCACAGCGTGGGATAGTCATGGATATATTATACCGATTTAACTTTGCTTGAACCATCCTCTTGCCAGACAACGGAACTAATGGTGTTGATATTTAGTATGGGAGAGAGCCGAGATGTCCCGGTTATTTGTCAGAATTAAATGTTCCGCGGTCATTTATCGTCTGGGAAAATTCAACCGGGGGAATTCTCGTCACCAAGTCCGATAAAGACTTGTTTTGTTGTGAAGGGTGCAAGGATAATATACGGTTAAACAGACTCTATTTTCCCATCACGTCCTGCCTTACAGCTCTTTCCATACGTTGCTAGTTGATTCGTTTGAATTCCTTTGCTAGGTTACAGAGCTTGATTCCAGGCTACGGTGCGATTTTATAAACAATCTTGGCGTAGATTAAAGTTCTTGATGGACAACAACCCTGGTATTTGACAACTTTCCAACCTGACTCTCCTAGAATTATCAAATATCCAATACCCAATTGATTCTCGGCTTAGTTATATGTTCGTAAACACGAAAAAACGTTCAGCACCAGGATCATGAATGTTTTAAGTGACATGAGTTGCCAAAATCTGCCATTTTTTTTCAAAAATTCTGATAATAATGACAATTGAGGGTTCGGAGCTCATCAAAAAGCTAAGTGACTGGCACTAGGTTTAGTGGTAGAGGAAACCGGACTCATTACCCGGACTAAACCCTCGACCTTCGGCGAGTACTTGGCAACTCTACCACATATGGCGACCGAGTGAAAAATCCACTCAGAAATTTTTATTTTGGCCTGGGTGTGATTCGAACCCACGCCGCATCGATGGAACGTCTGTGTGGAACTGAGGGACGATCACTCTAACCCACTGGACCACCGAGGCCCCTGGAAAAAGACAATCCTTACATATTGTGGCCTATATTACCCGAAATAGTGTTCGAAAATAAAATCGAAATGAACGATACAAATGAGAAATGCACGAGACAAATGAGAATTCTTTTAGGCGTTAGGCGTTATTAAACTTCATTCTCGGAAAAAAATTCTAGTTTTAAGAAATGTTTGGAACTCTTTTTAAACATGGGTTCCATACTAATGAGAAATGATTAAGGCATCACCACGAAGTAAGTTGTTTGTGAACAACACTATACTAATGAGATTAAAGCATCGATTGTCATTAAAGTGTTGTTCACAAACAACTTACTTCGTGGTGATGCCTTAATCATTTCTCATTAGCTAGTTTGTACTCCTTGAGAAAAATAGCCTTTAAAATTCTGTTTTAACCAAAAATATAAACATTTTGGCCAATGCAAAAAGTTCTTTTTTAACCAGCTACTTGATTGTATTAAATCGGATTGGCAGTATTTACGTATGTGCTCTGAAAAGTAGCTGCGAATATTGCAGTTGCTCTAAACAGTTATTCAGACAGTTATTAAAAAAGCGCCCCCTGGTGGGTTATCAATGAAGTAAAGATACTACTATATATATTATACGCCCTTGTAAGTATGTGCATGTAGTGAATTTAGCCTTTTCACCTGCATTAATAAGCCAATCAGCATATCAGGTGAGAAAAATACTCCCTCTCGAATAACGAACTGCTAACCACGAACTTCTGTCTAACTTATCATACGTGTTGCTCTATCACATTTTCCTAATCTACCTAGTTACCTGCAGTGTTTGTGTTAATGCTCCAGTGGGTGAGTGAGAGAAGATTTAATGTCTCTTTCAACATCATATCATCAAAGCCCATGTAGACTATTGCATAATATTCAAGTTTAAGTAATAAACCATGCTACTTGTTTTCAACGGGTTCGTGCCATATAATCTTATCTTGTCTCTGATAACTAGTGAAAGTTATTTTTGCATAACTGACTGCCTTGTATTGGTTTCAGACATTCGTCTTTTTGTACCAATATAAAATCGCTTAAATTTATAACCCGTTGAAATCGTATAGCTCGAGTTATAAAGGCATTATATATATATATATATATAGAAGTCAGGATAACGTATCGAAAATCTATTTATACTCGTGTTGTCTGAGGAAAGTTTTACTGTTGCTTTTTTTTTCAACCAAGTTTTATCAATGAGCTACTCACCGAGCTGTCATTGTCGATTTTCTCGTTCCCTAGTTATGGCAAATCTCTTGATGAATGATTCATGCAACCTTCAGCCTGTGTGGAAATAAAAAGACAACAATGCCGTTTCGGTGGAGTTTTGCTAAGACAGTTATGGAAGAACGATGAATAAATAAAGCAGGCCATTAACTGAGTATACCTAGATGAGCGACTGTTACTAGCTATTTTCATTTATCCGCTTGCCCATTCGGTTGAATAATTTGAGCCAACGCTTCGTACCATCTATAAGGCAGAAACAAATCTGACAGTACAACCATTTCTAATCTAGTGTAAGTTTTCCACAGCCAAAATAGTTTTACAAGTTCTTCATGCTCAGATTACACAACAGAAAAATACTGATAGTTAAAATCTGCGATACAGTTGGCAAAAATACTTAAATAAACCAAGGGTAGTCAGGGAGTAAAATATGCTCTTGTGCATCCATTTGTTGTTTAGTAGGTTGTATCGGCAAAATGGAGTAATTTGTTAACATATAGTGCCTTATACAAACTTATAATTATGATTCTTTTAATTTGATGGGCCTGGTTCCCTCCACCACTAAACCTGGCAACGCCGCCATATAAGTGAAATAATCTTGAGTGCGGTGTAAAACATCAATCAATCAATCCTTTAATTTGATGGGATAAAGGTTTTCGAAGTTATATCGAGAAAAGCAATCTTGTTTAATTAACCATGCAATTAGTCAAAAAGTTTGTTTTTCGCTTTACATATTTTTGACGTCTTTTCTTGTCCGAACAGATGAGGTGAATTGTGGGACACTGACTATTCAATTTTTTCGAACAAACTTGAACAGGAAATTGTTAAAAATCTGGAATTGTTCCCTTTCTGTCTATGTGCAATGGTTGCAAGCTATTAACGGAAGGACAAAGATTTCTGCCAGAAATACCCCCCCCCCCCTACCTCCCCCTTTGAAGAAATCTGGCAATGCCGTAATTCGAGTAAATTAATCTTAAATATGGTGAAAAGCACAGAAAAAATCTCGAATCTTGAAAAGGAATTCCCAAAGAAGAAGATCTTTCGTTTTTCTTTTCCCTTTGAAGAATTTAAGCTTATTTTCGAAACGTTAAGCGGACTCTGACGTACATGTAGTTAGTCTGACGTCAATAACCTTCAAATAAAAATATTGAAAGATTATTTCTGTGACAAAAATATAACAATTTTATGCTCTCTGACGTAAATTGACCTATCTCTAGCTGAGCAATCGTTCTTGATTCAGGACTTTGATAGAATGTCCCTCATCCCCTATACACACTTTGGTCTCTTCCGGATAACGTAAACAAAAACATGTGATAAATCGTAGGTTGATGGCAAACAAGTATCTCTTAAACCTTCATTGAGCATCAGATATGTTGTATATTGTATTAATTAGTATAATTTTCGAGCGATGACGAATTCTTTTGGCGTGTTTCTGGCGTGTATCCAGGAAAGTGTGACAATCATGGGAAGTTGTACAATGTCTGAAGCTGTCTCGAAATTCCTGCAAGCTGTTTCTTAGAGTTATAACCGCCTTCTACTGTGGCCACTCGAGACATTCACTTGTTTCTTGAAAAGAAATTGAATGACGTTTGTCTGACTCTTTTCCAATTATCTTGGCTTTGTTTGCGATTGTTTCTGTTATTTTTTAGGATTCTCATTTTCATCCCAGCTGCCTTATATTCCATTTTCTGGATACGATTGGTTACTTGGCGAATGTGATTCTGGGCACTCGCACTCGTTGGTGTATTTTGTGCTAATTTCCTTCTCTTATTATAAAAAGACCTACCTTCCCCTTTCACCCAAATCAACAATACTACATAAACGTGAACGTTAACATGAAAATCAACCAATCATCAAATAAAATAGAAACTAATCAACACACGAACCACTCTCAGCCAATCAGCTAACAATACGAAAAACTTTTATTACTTTTTCGTGATTGGTGCAGTTTCCTGTTAACGCTCAAGTAGTAAGTGCATTTTAAAGGAAGGGAGATTTTCTGTAAGAGGAGGCAGCGTCTCATGTCCAACAGATCCTCAATACACTTAGGTAATTCTTGCGAAATCGATGAAAATACCCTTAAAGTGGCATGAGCTGCCAAAATTCACACTTTTTTCATAATTTCTGATCATCACGACAGTAACATGCTTTGAAGGCCGTCGAAAAACTAATTGATTGGCGTTGGAATGAGAAGACAGTATGTGGCCTATACGAACCGAACACGTTTTCGAAAAGTAAACAAAATTCTAAGCCTAAGTTAATTCAAAACAATACTATAATACAGACTAGAAGCACTAAACAGCTTCTGAATTATACGTCTTGAGAAAAATAGGCAATAATTTCAACAATCTGTTTTAACATCAAAATATCAACATTTTGGCAGCTGATGCCACTTTAAATGTAATTTGTTTACTTGTACTTTCTATAAAATAGGCTATTTGAATTTTGTCCGTTATTAGCGCAGATCTTCGGTTTGACAGGGTCCTGGCTTTTCTGATATTTTATTTCTACATCAATCGTTTACTTACTCCAAGCGCTCAATTTCACTAGGTAGTCGACGATGAACAAAGTCAAAATTTTGGCAGCTCATGCCACTTTACCGTTTTGTATTTACTGTAAATATCTTTTTCGCCTCGGCTTATGTATAGCGATAACAACGTAAAACGCCCAAGCCGTGTTGGACTTATAGCGTTAGCTCTTTTATATTTAACTTTTATGAACACTAAAACACACGGGCACAGTCTATAGTTACGCGTTGAAAACTCAAATGTATTTTCTATGTCATTTTGTAAACAGAAGTCAAGATAATTTGATCAGAATGTAAATATTTCGGGACTGTTTGAGGCAACTGTTAATATCATCGAACAAACACGCAACCCCTATCCATGGGTTATTCAATGACCTGTCAATGTCGTTATCTTCCTCCTGTTTTTTTGACAAATCGTTTGGCGGAGGAATTATGCAATGGCAGTCTGCTCGAATAAAAACCGCAACCGGATACATTAAAGACTGTCTAGCTGGGGTTAACATACAAGAAAGACAATTCAGGTTTCTGTATACGCGTCAATATAGGTTTTAGAAATTATTGATAGAATAATTGTGTTTGTTCACCAGAATAATATAACAGAATATGGTGAACAAAATTAAATTGTATAAAAACCAGATATCGATTATGATATTTAAATTAAGCATTTACGTGTGTTTTTAATCAATAAAATGACTAGAATTGAGAGAGACACATCTTACAAATTGATGTCGCCCGGTGTAGAACGACCCAAGATGTAACAAGCGAAAGGTTGCTAACCGTTTTGAACAATTCTGGCGTCCTTGCACTACGATGTTGCATCCTCCATATAAAATATCTTTTATCTAACTATCGAACAGTCTAATCCCGGTTGTTCGTTAAATATCCTTTTAAGTCGCTGCATAAATCATAGAAGGTATATAATGATCAGGGAATGTAGGTTTAAAGGCACTTGCCCGGAACCAATATCGTTAAAATGTGTGCTATTCTACTGGAAAGTCTGCACCGACCGATAAAATCATTGGTGTAGGGAGATTGTTCGCAAACTGATGTTGCAGAAACGATTGTGATCATCTTTTTGTTTTGGCAAAAAGAATCGAGTGCACACTAGAAACCTTTCTGACTACACGTTTGGTCTACTTTTGACAAAAGCAGCGCGGTATTCCCTGAATAACTCGTTAATTGTACATTTTTGACTGAAAGTTGATTTGCAGCCTTTCATCCGAGATTGATCACTCTGTATTTTTCTAATAATCTGAAGATCAACGGAGAACCACAACAAAGCGATGTCTCCGTTTAAGGGTTTCTCCAGACTTCTCCAAACATTGAAATAGGTTATTGACGTAACAATCATAATTTGTTTTGGTCATTTGAGACGTTCGCGCCTATCTTTAAAGCGAATTGGATACTGTTTTGAGGCTCTTCTTCCAATTAGCTCGGCTTTGTCCTCAATGACTTGTTATTTTTTCCAGGCAACAGTATTCTCAATTCAAGAAAGCTTGTGTGAACGACTTCTCTGGATGGAGCACGTTTAAAGGGAATTGAAATACATGAATGTTTCCATAAATTCTATTTAACTTAGCTTTAAGGGTACCTGTACGTTTAAATTGGCATCGACGCCAAAACTCAGAGCTATATTAACGAATTGTGGGTGCTTAATAACTTCTCCTATTACACGCATCAACAACCTCCAGGAATGGATCCTTACAAAGTGGCAAATAAGTAGTAAAAGTTTATTCTGTTTCTCTCTTTATAATTCGCCCGATTTGTGATGGTATAACCAACGCCAATCTGTCCGGAATCCCTTCAGTTTTGATCCAATCTCAAACATTTTTGAGACCTTATGACCAGACACGGATGTCGGGCATATTAAAACTTGGCAGGGTGAACTGAACTCGTCCATTTAATGTTTTTTTTCCTTTTGAATTAAGCGGACAGATCTTTAGATTAAACTATGCGAATTCCTTGAGATTTATATAATGACTGGCTCATTTACTTCTCCTCCGGTGATTGTTTATAACCATTTTCACTTCTTAGCTGATCAACGGGAGAACAAACACCTGTTGAACTATTACCCAGGCTATTGTGTGATCTACAGTTTTCAGAAATGTTACCTTCAGGCAATCATACATTTTTCAGCAGTATTTATCCTGATATACATAAACACGTCTTGTAGAAATCCTGTCTTCGCTTCTAATCGACTCTGGACATGCAGTATGAACTTTCCAACAATATTCAAAAATTCGTGCAATTTATGTACTAACACAGTTGACCATCAGCGAAAACATGTGGATGATATTTGTTTTCCTTTAACTTTTCTTGGTAAATGATGCATTGATACTCTAGATTGATAAATGGTGCGACATGTTTTACTAAGTGGCTTGCAATTAAAGGAAGTTTATGTACTGAAGGTGTTTTGTTTCCGTTACCTGAATCGTGGTTAAGCTATTGTATGATCTACAATGGACTTGATATAATTTTTTCATATACGTTTTGCATTATAAAATATACGTTTTGAGTTTTTAACTACTATTTACTAATTGTAAATTTCACAATGGATTGTGACCAGACTTTCTTCATAAAGTATTTTTGTACAATAAACATTATACGTCTTATTTCAAAAAGTTTTTTTACTAATATATCAGGAAATAAATTGTCAATATACCAATAAATATAAACAGAGATCAATTTAGCCTCATGATATTTGATACATTATACATTGTTCGTACGTTTTGCTTTATTCGAAAGGGTTTTTTAACTAAAATATCGGGTAATTGGTAACGATGTCTAATCAATTACACACGACAATCATCACCATTGAACAAACAACCGACAACATAATGTGACAAGACACGCTTGGTAACAATAAAAGAAGATAGATATAATGGGTTCTAAGATGGTGCAATCCTCCCATGCAATATACAATTAATTCCTAGTGTCACCGAAGAGTTGTCATCAGCGACATTACTTCAAAAACACCCCGTCATCTGTCCTTGTTATACCTGTCAAATAGTCATTTAAAATCAATACTTGCCAGGTAAACAGCGCAGATCTTCGGTTTGTACAGGTTCCTGGCTTTTCTGATATTTTTTTTCTACATCAATCGTTTACGTACTTCAAGCACTCAATTTCACTAGGTAGTTGCGAAGTTCGTATTTTGGCAGCTCATGCCACTTTACCGTTTTGTATTTACTGTAAATATCTTTTTCGCCTGGGCTTATGTATAGAGATCACAATGTAAAACGCCCAAGCCGAGTTGGACTTTTAGCGTTAGCTCTCTTATATTTAATTTTTATGAACACTAAAACCCACGGGCACAGGGGAAATCTATAGTTACACGTTGAAAACTCAAATGTATTGTCCATGTCATTTTGTAAACAGACGTCAAGATAATTTGATCAGAATGTAAATATTTCGGGATTGTTTGAGGCAACTGTTAATATCACCGAACAAACACGCAACCCCTAGCCATGGGTTATTCATTGACCTGTCAATGTTATCTTCTTTCTGCTTTTTATTTTTTGCAAATCCTTTGGCGGAGGAATTATGCAATAGCTGTCTGCTCGAATAAAAACCGCAACCGGATACATTAAAGACTGTCTAGCTGGGGTTAACATACAAGAAAGACAATTCAGGTTTCTGTATACGCGTCAATATAGGTTTAGAAATTATTGATAGAATAATTGTGTTTGTTCACCAGAATAATATAACAGAATGAACAAAATTAAATTGTATTAAAACCAGATATCGATTATGATATTTAAATTAAGCATTTACGTGTGTTTTTAATCAATAAAATGACTAGCATTGAGAGAGACACATCTTACAAATTGATGTCGCCCGGTGTAGAACGACCCAAGATGTAACAAGCGAAAGGTTGCCAAACTTTTTGAACAATTCTGGCGTCCTTGCACTACGATGTTGCATCCTCCATATAAAATATCTTTTATCTAACTATCGAACAGTCTAATCCCGGTTGTTCGTTAAATATCCTTTTAAGTCGCTGCATAAATCATAGAAGGTATATAATGATCAGGGAATGTAGGTTTAAAGGCACTTGCCCGGAACCAATATCGTTAAAATGTGTGCTATTCTACTGGAAAGTCTGCACCGACCGATAAAATCATTGGTGTAGGGAGATTGTTCGCAAACTGATGTTGCAGAAACGATTGTGATCATCTTTTTGTTTTGGCAAAAAGAATCGAGTGCACACTAGAAACCTTTCTGACTACACGTTTGGTCTACTTTTGACAAAAGCAGCGCGGTATTCCCTGAATAACTCGTTAATTGTACATTTTTGACTGAAAGTTGATTTGCAGCCTTTCATCCGAGATTGATCACTCTGTATTTTTCTAATAATCTGAAGATCAACGGAGAACCACAACAAAGCGATGTCTCCGTTTAAGGGTTTCTCCAGACTTCTCCAAACATTGAAATAGGTTATTGACGTAACAATCATAATTTGTTTTGGTCATTTGAGACGTTCGCGCCTATCTTTAAAGCGAATTGGATACTGTTTTGAGGCTCTTCTTCCAATTAGCTCGGCTTTGTCCTCAATGACTTGTTATTTTTTCCAGGCAACAGTATTCTCAATTCAAGAAAGCTTGTGTGAACGACTTCTCTGGATGGAGCACGTTTAAAGGGAATTGAAATACATGAATGTTTCCATAAATTCTATTTAACTTAGCTTTAAGGGTACCTGTACGTTTAAATTGGCATCGACGCCAAAACTCAGAGCTATATTAACGAATTGTGGGTGCTTAATAACTTCTCCTATTACACGCATCAACAACCTCCAGGAATGGATCCTTACAAAGTGGCAAATAAGTAGTAAAAGTTTATTCTGTTTCTCTCTTTATAATTCGCCCGATTTGTGATGGTATAACCAACGCCAATCTGTCCGGAATCCCTTCAGTTTTGATCCAATCTCAAACATTTTTGAGACCTTATGACCAGACACGGATGTCGGGCATATTAAAACTTGGCAGGGTGAACTGAACTCGTCCATTTAATGTTTTTTTTCCTTTTGAATTAAGCGGACAGATCTTTAGATTAAACTATGCGAATTCCTTGAGATTTATATAATGACTGGCTCATTTACTTCTCCTCCGGTGATTGTTTATAACCATTTTCACTTCTTAGCTGATCAACGGGAGAACAAACACCTGTTGAACTATTACCCAGGCTATTGTGTGATCTACAGTTTTCAGAAATGTTACCTTCAGGCAATCATACATTTTTCAGCAGTATTTATCCTGATATACATAAACACGTCTTGTAGAAATCCTGTCTTCGCTTCTAATCGACTCTGGACATGCAGTATGAACTTTCCAACAATATTCAAAAATTCGTGCAATTTATGTACTAACACAGTTGACCATCAGCGAAAACATGTGGATGATATTTGTTTTCCTTTAACTTTTCTTGGTAAATGATGCATTGATACTCTAGATTGATAAATGGTGCGACATGTTTTACTAAGTGGCTTGCAATTAAAGGAAGTTTATGTACTGAAGGTGTTTTGTTTCCGTTACCTGAATCGTGGTTAAGCTATTGTATGATCTACAATGGACTTGATATAATTTTTTCATATACGTTTTGCATTATAAAATATACGTTTTGAGTTTTTAACTACTATTTACTAATTGTAAATTTCACAATGGATTGTGACCAGACTTTCTTCATAAAGTATTTTTGTACAATAAACATTATACGTCTTATTTCAAAAAGTTTTTTTACTAATATATCAGGAAATAAATTGTCAATATACCAATAAATATAAACAGAGATCAATTTAGCCTCATGATATTTGATACATTATACATTGTTCGTACGTTTTGCTTTATTCGAAAGGGTTTTTTAACTAAAATATCGGGTAATTGGTAACGATGTCTAATCAATTACACACGACAATCATCACCATTGAACAAACAACCGACAACATAATGTGACAAGACACGCTTGGTAACAATAAAAGAAGATAGATATAATGGGTTCTAAGATGGTGCAATCCTCCCATGCAATATACAATTAATTCCTAGTGTCACCGAAGAGTTGTCATCAGCGACATTACTTCAAAAACACCCCGTCATCTGTCCTTGTTATACCTGTCAAATAGTCATTTAAAATCAATACTTGCCAGGTAAACAGCGCAGATCTTCGGTTTGTACAGGTTCCTGGCTTTTCTGATATTTTTTTTCTACATCAATCGTTTACGTACTTCAAGCACTCAATTTCACTAGGTAGTTGCGAAGTTCGTATTTTGGCAGCTCATGCCACTTTACCGTTTTGTATTTACTGTAAATATCTTTTTCGCCTGGGCTTATGTATAGAGATCACAATGTAAAACGCCCAAGCCGAGTTGGACTTTTAGCGTTAGCTCTCTTATATTTAATTTTTATGAACACTAAAACCCACGGGCACAGGGGAAATCTATAGTTACACGTTGAAAACTCAAATGTATTGTCCATGTCATTTTGTAAACAGACGTCAAGATAATTTGATCAGAATGTAAATATTTCGGGATTGTTTGAGGCAACTGTTAATATCACCGAACAAACACGCAACCCCTAGCCATGGGTTATTCATTGACCTGTCAATGTTATCTTCTTTCTGCTTTTTATTTTTTGCAAATCCTTTGGCGGAGGAATTATGCAATAGCTGTCTGCTCGAATAAAAACCGCAACCGGATACATTAAAGACTGTCTAGCTGGGGTTAACATACAAGAAAGACAATTCAGGTTTCTGTATACGCGTCAATATAGGTTTAGAAATTATTGATAGAATAATTGTGTTTGTTCACCAGAATAATATAACAGAATGAACAAAATTAAATTGTATTAAAACCAGATATCGATTATGATATTTAAATTAAGCATTTACGTGTGTTTTTAATCAATAAAATGACTAGCATTGAGAGAGACACATCTTACAAATTGATGTCGCCCGGTGTAGAACGACCCAAGATGTAACAAGCGAAAGGTTGCCAAACTTTTTGAACAATTCTGGCGTCCTTGCACTACGATGTTGCATCCTCCATATAAAATATCTTTTATCTAACTATCGAACAGTCTAATCCCGGTTGTTCGTTAAATATCCTTTTAAGTCGCTGCATAAATCATAGAAGGTATATAATGATCAGGGAATGTAGGTTTAAAGGCACTTGCCCGGAACCAATATCGTTAAAATGTGTGCTATTCTACTGGAAAGTCTGCACCGACCGATAAAATCATTGGTGTAGGGAGATTGTTCGCAAACTGATGTTGCAGAAACGATTGTGATCATCTTTTTGTTTTGGCAAAAAGAATCGAGTGCACACTAGAAACCTTTCTGACTACACGTTTGGTCTACTTTTGACAAAAGCAGCGCGGTATTCCCTGAATAACTCGTTAATTGTACATTTTTGACTGAAAGTTGATTTGCAGCCTTTCATCCGAGATTGATCACTCTGTATTTTTCTAATAATCTGAAGATCAACGGAGAACCACAACAAAGCGATGTCTCCGTTTAAGGGTTTCTCCAGACTTCTCCAAACATTGAAATAGGTTATTGACGTAACAATCATAATTTGTTTTGGTCATTTGAGACGTTCGCGCCTATCTTTAAAGCGAATTGGATACTGTTTTGAGGCTCTTCTTCCAATTAGCTCGGCTTTGTCCTCAATGACTTGTTATTTTTTCCAGGCAACAGTATTCTCAATTCAAGAAAGCTTGTGTGAACGACTTCTCTGGATGGAGCACGTTTAAAGGGAATTGAAATACATGAATGTTTCCATAAATTCTATTTAACTTAGCTTTAAGGGTACCTGTACGTTTAAATTGGCATCGACGCCAAAACTCAGAGCTATATTAACGAATTGTGGGTGCTTAATAACTTCTCCTATTACACGCATCAACAACCTCCAGGAATGGATCCTTACAAAGTGGCAAATAAGTAGTAAAAGTTTATTCTGTTTCTCTCTTTATAATTCGCCCGATTTGTGATGGTATAACCAACGCCAATCTGTCCGGAATCCCTTCAGTTTTGATCCAATCTCAAACATTTTTGAGACCTTATGACCAGACACGGATGTCGGGCATATTAAAACTTGGCAGGGTGAACTGAACTCGTCCATTTAATGTTTTTTTTCCTTTTGAATTAAGCGGACAGATCTTTAGATTAAACTATGCGAATTCCTTGAGATTTATATAATGACTGGCTCATTTACTTCTCCTCCGGTGATTGTTTATAACCATTTTCACTTCTTAGCTGATCAACGGGAGAACAAACACCTGTTGAACTATTACCCAGGCTATTGTGTGATCTACAGTTTTCAGAAATGTTACCTTCAGGCAATCATACATTTTTCAGCAGTATTTATCCTGATATACATAAACACGTCTTGTAGAAATCCTGTCTTCGCTTCTAATCGACTCTGGACATGCAGTATGAACTTTCCAACAATATTCAAAAATTCGTGCAATTTATGTACTAACACAGTTGACCATCAGCGAAAACATGTGGATGATATTTGTTTTCCTTTAACTTTTCTTGGTAAATGATGCATTGATACTCTAGATTGATAAATGGTGCGACATGTTTTACTAAGTGGCTTGCAATTAAAGGAAGTTTATGTACTGAAGGTGTTTTGTTTCCGTTACCTGAATCGTGGTTAAGCTATTGTATGATCTACAATGGACTTGATATAATTTTTTCATATACGTTTTGCATTATAAAATATACGTTTTGAGTTTTTAACTACTATTTACTAATTGTAAATTTCACAATGGATTGTGACCAGACTTTCTTCATAAAGTATTTTTGTACAATAAACATTATACGTCTTATTTCAAAAAGTTTTTTTACTAATATATCAGGAAATAAATTGTCAATATACCAATAAATATAAACAGAGATCAATTTAGCCTCATGATATTTGATACATTATACATTGTTCGTACGTTTTGCTTTATTCGAAAGGGTTTTTTAACTAAAATATCGGGTAATTGGTAACGATGTCTAATCAATTACACACGACAATCATCACCATTGAACAAACAACCGACAACATAATGTGACAAGACACGCTTGGTAACAATAAAAGAAGATAGATATAATGGGTTCTAAGATGGTGCAATCCTCCCATGCAATATACAATTAATTCCTAGTGTCACCGAAGAGTTGTCATCAGCGACATTACTTCAAAAACACCCCGTCATCTGTCCTTGTTATACCTGTCAAATAGTCATTTAAAATCAATACTTGCCAGGTAAACAGGAAACTGTTTGTTGAGGTCTGTTATACTGTCACAAAGTTTCAAATAACATCTTGAGACTACTGACTTCTGTGAAGTATCTGAAAGATTTGATGGGAGTTCGCTTTTTTGATGATTTTAAAAGTGATTATTGGGTAAGTTAGTTTTCAAACGAGACTCTCGCGCCTTCAGGATCGGGATTTCCTGAAGGCGCGAGTGGAATGCGTCTCCACGTGTATCCCTGGTATCAGGGCGTACAAGATTTTCACGACCTCGATGTTGACAGTTTCGACTGTATCTTAGAAGAAAATGTAGTTTAAAAAGGCTCAAACACATCTTTTATGAAGGTCAAACATTTTACGAATGTTTTAACTCGAGGTTTTAAACAACATGGCGGGCTCCATAATAATAACATGCCGAGTGTTGAGCCAACCTCTCAACAAAGAATGTTGCGAGAAGTTTTGTACTCTCTTTCAGAATGAGCAAGTTTTATCTTCCGCTTTCTGGAAGCATTTAGCATAGGTTATAATGACGGTTAACACTATCATGGGTCGAACTGTCAGAAGATATTTTACTCTTGGTGAAGCGCGGCTGAATCTGTTTAGGGGAAATGGTTGACATTTTGACAAGACCATGTTCAAGGGACTTAAAGGTGCAAAAATATTGATATTTTCCTCTTCTGTTATTTTCTTATTCTAGCCCCAATCATAAATAGTTTTTTGATGAATTTCAAAACCCAGGGCGGTTTTATTCCCGCCAAAAGGAACACAACTGGTGCAATGTTTAAAAGTTATTTTGTATTTGTTTGGTGAATAAACAATCAATCAATCAAAAAACCTCTTATTGCCCTGTCAATCAGACTGAAAAAAGTGTGATTTTCGGCAGCTCATGAATTCAAACCTGTGTAAGTAGAAGTCGCTACAATCTAAAAATATAAAGGCCCGTTCTCACTCTGCGATTTGTCGTACCGACTTGTAGGATGCGATTAAACTGGATGCTTTTAATTGGTCGCTACAATTTGTCAACCAATCAAAGGCATCCATTTGAATCCCATGCTACAAGTCGGTACGACAAATCACACAGTGAGAACGGGCCTTAAACATCCAGTGGCTTGTTTCACAAAGCGGCTCAGCCTAAGTTTTTCACGTATTTGTCATATCAACCAGGATGCTGTTTCTGAACACCGTCGTAACTTTGCGCCTGGTCGTAACGTAATGTTGAAGGTATATGTTGCCATGACGGTTAGGCCTTGGGTTAGACTTACGTCGGTGGTAAATACGTTGAACAAACGCCCCCTGTGTTGTGGAGCTGTCTTTCAGAGCTGGTGTAAGCGCATCTTTAGGCCTTGTCTTACAAAGCTGGCGTAAGTATTCGCATATGCCTACTACATGAAGCAGTTACTAATGGGCGCAAGTCTCTCTAGTTTTAACGCAGATTTACGTCAGACGTAACATACGCTAGCTTTGCAAGACAGGGCACTGGAGTTGTCGAGACCCCTCTTCATGTCCTGGTGAAGGAACACACATGAACATATGTGCACCTAGATAATACTTCTTCGATAAGAAGAATTCCAGGACAGGGCTATCTTTAAAGAACCTAAAATGTCAATGTGACCCAACTACAAACAGGTGTCTAATACAACAGACATTCAGTCCTATTAAAGGACATTAACCTGTCCATAAATATCCCCATTCCGTCTGTGTTCATCTCAATCTTAAAATGTCTTCCACCAATGCGAACGACTTCCATCCTTAATTGGACCCTCTCAGTCAGACATCTTTCTTTGCTCGTTCGGTTTTAGTTCCTTAAGAAAGGGTTTCTAATGATGATCCAGAAATATATGTACAATAAAAGAGACAATCTTTTAATTGGCATGGTATAATAATCTCTTATTTTACCTCGTTGAATTTTGCAATGCGATAAAAGCCAAACCACAAGCCCACGTCAATAGAGCCCAAATGGGATGCTGTCAGTTAAGATGCGATTGTTTAAATTATTTCAACTTCAATTTATTTGGCATCGTTTCATAAGCATTTTAATCAATTATCTTTTAATCATTAAGTCTGTGGTACATGTAATTTGTAATTGTAAGAATTTAAAGTAGGCCCTATGTAGTCTCTGTGTGCTAAATTGACATGAAGTGTCAAAATTGGGATTTTTTTAAAATTCCAATTTACAAGAGAACTTCAGCGTTTAAAGAAACTCGAAAATCTAAAGAAATGGCGTTGAAATAAAAGATTGTTTCAGCGGAGATTTTTATTTTATATTTCTTGGTACAAATAACTGACCATTAGTTATGTTTCTCTAAGTTTTTCTTATATTTGGCAGCTCATGCCACTTAAAGATCGTGTTTGTTGATAAATCATCGATAATCCAAAAGTATTATTAGGCTAACACAATTTTAAAGTACATCAGTGCTAGATAGAAAAGTGAGTGACCGAAAGTCCTTCAACCAAGGATTATGACAATCAACACCGTTAATTTACCGACGGGTTGAACCCTGTCTCATAATCTCCTCCTTGTACTGAAAAGCGATACAGGGTGAAGTTATTAAGGGTAACAGATTTTTCAGACACTGATATGGGTTGAGATAAATCCATTTATGATACATAGCCTGTGAGCGTTCAATACACAATGTAGTAGGCTTAAGAATAATGAAGAACCCGTCTTTAAGTACATGTATCTGACTACAAATTTGATCTAGTGTACGCGTTTAAGTTGCCTGCAAATCTCCAGGTCAACGCCACACTTCAATAAAACCGTTCGTATACAAGCACTTAGAGAGAGACAATTGTTCAACTCTGGTATCGGGATTCGATACATAGTAATAGGTTAGATGTCTCAATCTCGACACAGGTACTTATCGCCTTGGAAATAGGCTTGACGACAAATCTTTCTTATAGATCAAAATCACCTATGCCCTTGCTTAAGAAGACATGTTTAAGTCGTCCTATACACCTGTGTACAGTCGTCACTGTAAAACTGAAATAATGTTGATATCGACCTTAAATCTTCTCTCACTCTCTCACCAGAAGAAAAATTATTTGCCAGTTTTGCCGCTTATAACTTGATTGATTGATGTTGTACGCCGCACTCGAGGCTTATAACATGGCGGTAGGTTCTGTATTCCAATAAAGCATGTGGCTCTCACAGGACTTCGATGTACTTAAATCCAAACTGGGTATCCAATCAATTACGTTATCGAGTTTTAGATTTACCTGGATGTTCAAGATATTTGAGTTACCAGCGGAAGGTCGTGGGTTTCCTCCGGGCACAGAGCCCGGTTTCCTCCCACAATAAAACTGGCAACGCCGCCATATAAGTGAAATAACCTTGAGCGCGGCGTAAAACACCAAACAATCAATCAATCAATCAAGATATTTGAAAACTTTATCCGGTGTAGAAATCGATGTGCAGTTTATTCATTTAACAAGCAGTTCAGAAAATTGACGTTCGTTTGATACAATGCTACGAAACAATGTATTTTAGATTTCAAAGGGCAGGTAATTTTAGTTTCTTGATTAATGTTGCAGACATTGGCTTATCAATGTGGCCCCAGACCATAATCCATCTATTACATCTGTGTGACATCTGCTATTTTGCTGGGGCCAGTTGTTCAAAAGTGTATTAGGCTTAATACCGGTATAACTTTGCAACGTCACAATTGAATTGCATTGTTACGCGACGTCATTTAGATCGGTATTAAGTCTAATACACTTTTGAACAACCCACTCCTGGAGCCTCAAACTGTTCGCGTGTTTTAGCAAATAAAAAGATGATTTTTCTCTACCGAAATCTTCTAGATAAAACCCAGCCCGGTGATAAGTATGCGCCCCGGGGCAACTGCCATCGATTCAGTGAATAATGCAGAGCTTCTTGTATATCTGTCTGGACCTTAGATCACACGGACAATATGTTATATAAAAATACTGTGGCAATAAAGATCCTTAAATCTTGCAGCTGTTTTCTTTCAGTTCCGTTCTCATGGAAACGGACCATTTTTCGCACTTTATCCGCTCCTAATTATACCCGAGTGTTTCTCTTTGATTTAAGTATATTTCTGAATGCTTACCCCTCCAGGCATCAAGTACTCGATGCCACCTCGCTTATTCGCGCCATCGGTGTGTCCTATATAATATATAATATTCTTTTCCAATACAGTAAAATTGGTTTCAAACAGAAAGTGGTCTATTTTTCCTAATTGTACAGTGGGTTTTCACAGGCAACATCTTTCTATCCATAGATACATGCACTGCAATAACCCCGGTCAGGGAAATGGCATATTATATACATTTCTGTAGCTCTAATAATATCCAGAACTTTTCAAACAATTATTCCCACAAATGTCCTATAACCACCTCATGCCAAAGGACTAAGCATGGCTTAAATGTCCTGTAGGGCAAAAGGTGAGCTTTCGCACCCAAACCCACTTATTCTCTTGTAACAAGTTTCATCGGACAAGGAATATTCCATTAAAGTGGCATGAGCTGCCAAATTTCATACTTTTTTCATAACTTCTGATCGTCACAATAGTAAGAGACTTTGTAGGTCATCTAAAAACTAAATGATTGGCGTTGGAATGAGGAAAATCCATACAGTATGTGGCCTGTGCGAACCGAAAACGTGTTCGAAAAGTACACAAAATTTAAATAACCGGGACGACCATTCATTCATTATAAGTCAAAGTTAGTTCAAAACAATACTTTATCGTACATTTTCGGAACTAGAAGCACTAAAAAGCCTCTGAATTATACGTCTAGAGAAAAATAGCCAATAATTTCAACATTCTGTTTTAAGTCAAAATATCGACATTTTGGCAGATCATGCCCCTTAAAGATACTTTAGATAAATAAATGTATTATTATAGATCGAACATCTTATTTGACTAACTTAGGGTTCGCTGTCATATTATTCAAACTACTTCTACAGTTCATTTATAATAGCTCTTTGTTTGTACGCCACAGACTGCTGTTACACGCAGAGTTCTAGCACCGGGTAAATTTGACAATCATTTTGGTGGTGAGAAGTGAAGATAGACATATTATGCCAGACTTTTTTTAAGGACTTGGCTCTATCGTTTTGGGCAATCCGAGTTATGATGACTTGGGGCTCGTTCTAATAAACTGGCACAAAGTTACGCATATGTTTACAGCATAGAGTTGCACCACGAGACTTGCGACCATACGCAAGTTCCTATAATTTAACACGCGTTTGCGACTGGCGCAACTTACGCCAGCTTAGTAGAACGAGCCCCAGGTTGGCTGGTTGGTTGTTTTAGCTGATTGGCCCGTCCTTTCGTATGAATGAGATTTGTTTTTAATGACTTGATATTCGAACATTAAATGTCATCGAAATAAAGAAATCGCTCGTTTGATACACCTTGAACTCGCCGCTTGAAGACCATTCCATCGACATTTTTAGTCACTCTTTTGCACATTGATTGATTGGTGTTTTACGCCGCGCTCAAAACTATTTCACTTAAATGGCGGCGTTGCCAGTTTTATTGTGGGAGGAAACCGGGCTCTATGCCCGGAAGAAACCCTCGACCTTCCGGTGGTAATTTGCAACCTGCATAGGTCGTTTGAGTGAAAACCCAGTCAGAATTTTTTGTTTGGACTGAGTGGGATTCGACCCCGCGACCCATTGGTGGAAGGCTGTTCGGATTGGGCGTCCAACGCCACAGAGGCCCATGGCTTTTAAATGAAACAACACAAAAAACGTACCACAAAAATCCCCATTCAAATGGCGATTACTGTAGAAATCTGAGACAAGTAAATTATTCATTGAAACATTAGATTTTCTAGTCGTTTGTTTCTAATATATTTTTATTGTTCTCTCAGGTACTGAATGATGGAGACAAAAACTAACTGAGGATGCTGGCGTCTTCTGCACACGAGGCTTTCGAAGAATGTAACCGAACAATTCTGAATAAACCCCAACCAACTGATGGTAGGTACTAAACTTTCACAATCTTCCGATCTGATTTTCACGATAGAGATCTCGCGCATTTCACGTGGTATCTCAAGACAAGACAGAAGGATAAATCCTATTTTAGGTCGCTGAATTTGGTCGATCTTCAAGATATGTGTAGAAGAAATAAACTTTGTAAAAAGATTTCTACACAGCCGTACTAGAAATTTCAGTTTTGTCTCGACTATTCACCGTGTCACTGTACCCATATTTTACAATATCCATTATGTCTGCGACGTTTTAATATGTCTTCTGTGGTCCAAATGAACTCGAACCAATTTGAAATTTTAGTTAATTATTAGTAAGGAAGTTAATAATTTAATGCGTCCAGTGTTGTTTGACTTTTGCAAAAATATGACAATCGTGTTATCTCTTTTGCTGAATAGCTTATTTGTGGTATTTTGTAGACACTTTTTTCTAACACCAGCACGCCGTCATATACGTGAAATAATCTTGAGTGCGGCGTAAAACACCAATCAATCAATCTAAAACCACCCAAATCTAAACAGCTGTCGTAAGATTAGTGGTCTGTGGTCTCCGTGAATGATGCGGTGGATAGACGCTTTACGGATACTTGTTAATAGTGGAAATAATCGAAATAATTCCCCCAAAAGCCCAAAATGATCACAACTATTTGAGTAAAAGGTTCAAATTTTTGCAACACCTGCTAATAAAAACACCTATGTTTGCGCAGTTCTGGAAAAGAGATTTGTTGAGAATACATGTATGTAATGCATATTTCTAGACACTGTCGAAACATTCGCAAGAATTTCACCGAACCGCGCAATGTCAACAGTGATTGATCGCGGTATCGTGAAACGGGCCCCAGGTTCGCATCATATTTACAAGGATTCGCAAAACAATCCCAAATGATCTGATGAGATTTTTCAGCTTCATGCTGAATATAATATTCTTGGCGAGAAAATGTGAATTTTGACGTAAAGAAGTAAAGTCTCTGTCCCCCCCTTAATTGTTTTAAAATTCATTGTGGAATTAGAATCGTTGCTTCTTTCCAACATTTTCGCAGAAATTAACGAAATGTTTGCTTGTAAGGGTGTTTGTAGACATAGTCCTCTGTACTGATGGTCTAAATAACACAAAGACATTCAATCTTTGTCATCATGGCGCCCCCTGGTGGCTACTTTATTAGCCTCGATCCTGTCATTGATACATGATCTCGATGGAAGTGTATTGCATAACTTTCACAGAAGAGACATTGGGGAACATTAGAAAAACTGACCTGTTACAAGAAAGTTATAAAAGGCTCTAGTTATTAGATGATAAATACGATGATGTTTGCTATTACATTTTATTAGGTATATTAATCATATCTTTGTTAGGTCTCAAGAGTCGCATCTTGGATTAATATCCGATCGAGGTAAATTATTCCCTCGGCATTAAGCTTTTTTATACTTATGTTGTCAGGTAAGCGTTTGATAACATCACTCATTTGCACACGTTCAAGAGAAAACTTCGGCATGGTGACCGGAGACCAAATAAATGTCAATATTTGGCTCTAAATCTTAATCCCAATCCCTCATGGCCTTACCTATTAATCCAGAAAATCCCGACATAAGCGGTGTAAACAGAAAATGGAGTTCCAATCTCTTCAGGGAGGGGGGGGGGGTTGTTTTAAGCGCCGTTGGCTTGACGGCAGGTTAAATGACGTGTCGTAACAAAGAAATCCCTCTGTGACGCGACGTCATCTAACCTGCCGTTAAGCTAATTTTCTTTTGAACAACCGGCCCCAGATCCCATAATCACGGTTGTAGCGATGGATACACCAAACCAATAAACAGGAGTTCGTCAGACAAATATAAAACACTTTCAAATTGTCCTGATCTGAAAATACAATTGTAGAGACCATGATATTGGGCGAATAGGTGTGGTATACTTTAGGTATACTTTAGATGTGTTGGTCATTACATAATGAGCCCTTTCAGACCGTCGTGGTTTCGTTACTTGAAAATATACTCCCAGACAATAAGCTTGTACCAATACGTGTTGCTCATTTAATAATGCGTCAAATACTATGAATCTTTGTCAACCGTTTTCTATTCTTTTTATCACAGGGCTAGTTTACTGCCCCAGAACTTTTGACGGACTAGTATGTTGGGATGATACGCCAGCAGGTGAAAGGACAACCCAACATTGCCCTGTGTATGCCGGAGGGGGGTTCGACCCAGATGGTAAGCGTTCTCTTATCTTCACTTTCATTTATGAGCTACTTATTTCTCTATCTGGTAATGTAAGAACTTCCCGCTCTTGAACAAAGCTTACTAGATGAAATACATAACCCCAAAGCCATTCGTGTTGTTTCGAATTAAACTGTCGACATACGAGAAAAGACGTTTCCTGCTCCTGTTAATTGTTTCAAAAACCACGTCTCGCGACACCATCTTGCTTAGCTGATTTATCATTCCAGAGGACGAAGAAAACCTCGAACCTATAACCTCCTACAAAGCCCTTTGTAATTCTTATAATCACATTTGATCCATCGGTCAGATAGGTAGTTGTACGCGTGTCTATGTATGAACACGCTGCTATAGGCATGTCAAAAGGTTGCTGTCACTTTCCGGGGTCATTTGTTAAATTGACTTAATTATGCTCATAGTAAATACTTTTCGAGATTGTCAAAGAAATCTTCTAACACATATAATTGATTGCCTGAATCGATTGAGGAGTCTTACACGGATTTCTGTAAATAGCATGTTGAATTGATGAGCACCTGATTGCGTGAGATACAGTCTGTTGGCTGGTTTGTCCGCTGATTTGGTCGGTTTATTCGTCACCAGGAGCCCGTTTCGCATTTTTTTTGCGTATCTTTCATAGCAAAGTATCTCTCCAGTATGGGTTGCCATGACAGTTACGTAAAAACTTACGCTGGACCGCTTTGTGAAACAGGCTTCTGATCCGTTAGTTGGTTTATTCGTCGGATTGTCGGTTGATGGGTTCGCTGGTTAATTCCATGATTCCGTTTGTTATTTCGTCGTCTTATTCCTGACGCATCAATTGACTGGTTGTTTGTTCATTCGTCCACTTGGTGTTTTTGATTTATTCGTTAGTTTGGTTAACTAATATGGGCTGGTGTAAAGGCTCGGTGGTTTATTGGCTGTTCAATTGTGGGCTTTTATGGCCAGTTAACAGTGTGTTCATTGTCGTTGATGGTAGCACTAAACATTATATGTTGCAAGCGTTTTTCTTCCGCAGCTACTGAATAACACAGAGTTCGATTCGATTATAAAGCATACAGCTTAGGATTTGTCTAAAGAAAGCTGGCATGGCTTTAAGAATAAAACCTTCGAGACTCTGATTGTCGAACCTGTTGCTTGACTTAAAATATCAATGCTCCATTCCCGCGGTTTTGTGGTCTTAATAGGAAATCTGGGCTTCACAAAAAAACAATTAGCAATTTCTAAAAGCTTTTGACACTTTTATTTTCTCTTGACACCTACTCAGCTTCCCATTAACTTTGAACTGGTTTTTATCACTGGGAATAATTCCGAGTTTGTTAGTCCGACTCCCACATGGTCACCTTGATCTGTTTTTAGACACGACCCGTATTCCCCAGTGACCAACCCATCATCTGCCATAGATATGGATTAGAAGTGTTGTGGATTGTCAAACGTTACTTAGGGGCAGCCAAAAAGTCCCTGATGTCTGCAGAGAAATAAAACCATGATCAGCCACGACAAATATTCGATTTAAAAAAGAAACTGAACTCTTCATCGCTCAAAAAGATTGTGGAGTGTTAATGCCAATGAACTACATGCGTGGAATGGAGGTCACGTGGTATTTGATTTCCATCGAATGCAGCCATTACAAGCTGATGGTGCAATTTCGATCCAGATCGGTCATGTGCTCTCGCATCAACCATCACTGCATGGCGGCACTTTTTACAAAGTCAGATCGAAACCAGCCAATGAGGCATGTCCACTCTACGTATGTAGTTCATTGATTAATGCACTTCATTGAATTAATGAATTAGTTCATTGAATTAATGAATTTCGGTTGATTAGATTTCCTAGCCTTTTTATACGCCCGGCTTGAAAAGCGGGCTGTATTATGGTATCATCTCCGTCCGTCCGGCAGGACGGCAGTCCGGCTGTCCGGCGTCCGCTTTCCCTTCCGCTCCATAACTTCTAAAGTTTTGGTCCCAATTTCAAAGGTCCAGCCTGCAACACTATTCCAAACTTCTCTGTACCTTGAGCCACAGGATATATCTTTCAAGCCATCTCGTTCTTTTGACATTTGACAAATCTCGATGGCGCGAGAATCTCGTTTGACACAATCTTGAGGATATTCAGAACGAAAATAATTTGAGTTTTCTTAAAAAAATTTAATAATAAACCAATGAATATCAAACATTTAATTCTAATTCAAATTTCATTATTGTTCATTATTTTTATTTGTCTTCCCCCGTAATTTCAGTATCCTAACTCCTGCAATAGGTTTACTTTTTTCGATATTTTTTACACTTTCTGTTTGATTAAATACATATTTAATTCTTTTTTTACCTTTAGTAACCTGCTCCTTATTAATTCAATATATATATAATGTCTTATTGTAGCAATCGCTTTTAAAGACTGTACGGCTAACGGCACCTGGTGGGAACACCCCTTTAGTAACCAGCCTTGGACAAACTATTCTCTGTGCGTAGACTCGGAAAACCTAGAGGTATTCAAACTCAACCAATAAATCAACATACAGTAACTTATAAGTATAAGCAACCCTAAACACATACCGTAAACCGGGGTAACTTTGAACGGCGGGGTATCTTTGAACAGTTTTTTAAAAAGTGGTAATAATAATGTTTTTACCCTTTTCAATGGTGGAAAAGCTAAAAACATAATTATTACCACGTTTCTTAGTATTTGTTACCAAATAGCGAAAATTTAGATTTTCATCTTTGACTGTTCAAAGATACCCCACCGTTCAAAGTTACCCCAGTTTACGGTACCCCGACAAGTTTGTTCTCAAAAGTGTTTCGGATTTTTACAGTAGGATGAGCTGCCAAAATAAAGACTCTTGTCATAAATCTCAATCTTTGTTAGAAGTTCATCGTTTGATTGATTGGTTGGTGTTTTGCACTTATATGGCGGCGTTGCCAGGTTTAATGGGGAGGAAAACGGGCCCATTGCCCGGAGGAAACCCCCGACCTTCGGCGAGAACCTGGCAACTCTTCCACATACGGCGGCCAAGTGAAAAATCCACTCAGTTCATCCTTTGAGGAACCTTGAAAAAGTAAACCCAACCCAGTAAACATACCAACCTAAGATCTTTGCTAATAGCGGACAAAATTCAAATAGGGGGATATATGAGTGTATTTGAAAGTTTTTGTTTTTAAAAAAGATTCAAAGAGTGGTGGCAACGGAAAGCTCTTATTTTGTCCTTCATAATGCAAATGACAAAACAATTGGCTTGTTCTGTTTCAACTATTTCTTTCCTACATATCAAATTAAAGGTATTCTCTTTAAAAATAATGAGTTGACTAAGAATATAGTAGATTTTAAACTGTACAACATAACAAGGAAGGAGAATTACGCATTCGTAGAAGTTTTAGAGAAAAACAAAAGCTTATTCAATTCTTTTGCTAATTTGTTCCCGATGACATGATGTTTGAGAAAGAAAACCTCCACCCTTAAAATAATGGAACAATTGATCGAAGCGGGATATCATTTCTCCAAACACGTGTACCATCCCTGTTTCAAAATGCAAATTGGGCGATCTTAAAAAATGCTCCTGATTGCCTGTGAAAATGGATTATTCTGTTAAAACTATTGTAAGAAATATCCAATCGGAAGAACTACAGTTTGATTGACTGGAAGGTCCAAATATCCTGTTGTTTTGAAAATCTTTCGACCAATCCTTGGCTCGAATGTAATCGCAATAACACCTTGAATCACCTGCATTCACCGGCTTGTTGACTGGAGTATACATGTATCTCCGACGGAAATATGGTAGACCAAGGGAGATAACTGGTGGTCCCAGTGATTCACATTACACATCAAACATATCACATCAACGCACATGGTCCATAATATGTTGAGTGGATCGAGCTATTATGGTGCACCCACATGGACTTCTTCAATACTATTTTAAAATAGGGTACATCTGAAAATCTTTGAGAATTGCTTAGAGAATTTAAAAAAAAGTTATTTTTCTAAAGTTAAAAGTGTGTCAGGAAAATTATTTGATAATCCCATCTTAGAGCTTACCATCATCTGTGGCCTTATAATCCGTTAGCATCGAATTTCGCTGAGTTTAAATTTCCTCTGTGCTAGAAAGGAAGTTTCCTTTGTAGTGGCGAGTATGATTTGAAACAAGCCGGTAGATGGTGGTCTCCCCGTCAGGGAAATTGGATTTTAAAGGCACACTTGCCGCGAAAATCAGGAATATTGTTTACATTAAAAAAGAAAGACCGTATTCTGTATTTTTCCCAGACAATATAAGTTAGGAACTTTCTATTTTTACCAAAATTTAAAAGTTTGGACGTCACTTTGTATTTTTAATTTGAATTTGAAAATTTGAATTGTTACGTACCCGGAACGTAAACAAACCGATCTGCCCCCTATTGGCGATTTTATGTTTCAGTCGAGTGAGTGAACTAACGGCACAGTGTAATTTTACGTAGGCCTATTTATCTGAGAAATACAGACTGACGATCGGTTAACAGCGACTGGAAAAGCCTGCTGATAATTGTTTGAGTGTAAACCCCAGATACAAAGGCCTGAAAGGAGGGTAATCCAACACGAAAGTTGACCGACACTGATCGTTGTTGTTGTAATCAGGCTTCGATTCTTCGTTTGTTTTTCACCCCATTTTTACAGTCTAAAGCTAACTAGACATGTTTTATGTGTCCTATGTTTAAGTTTAGTGGTATTAGTCGTAGTAAGCTCATGTAAATTAGTTTTCTTAGCAAATTTAAACAGGCTACGGCGGCAAGTGTGCCTTTAACCTTGATGGAATTTAAACGCCGAAATTCGTTGCTAACAGATTTTGCAGCCACAGCGGAGGTATTTTCAATGTACATGTATAATAAGCTTTCATCACAAATGTCAGGATAGCATTGCAAGCATTACGGCCTACCATATACCACAGGCGAAGAACGACTTTGTATAGTTCTATGGTATATACAAAGTCGTTCTACGCCTATGGGATTTGGTAATACTTGCAATGCTACTGTCAAAAATGGCCCGATCACACATGGTTACTAGGCGTATTGTTTGTCAGTTTTCAGACTTCAGCATTTATACTCGATCACTTTTAACAATTTTGCGATTTTTGTTACAGGGTGACAAACAAGTACTCTATCTGTACATATCTGGGTACTCCATCTCTATTTTTTTTCTTCTGATTGCGCTCGGAATATTTTTCTATTACAGGTAAGATTAGGAAATAACAATTTAGACATAAGTTTATAATGTCATAACTGTATCAACTGGACGTTTGAAAAGATGGACGTCATTTAGGGTATTAAACTTTCAACACGAGCAATTCTTTGTTTGAAATTCCACACCTTCTTAATGATGCTTACCACGGTATTAAACAGTCTGAGAACGGATGGTTCCCGTGAAAGGGGTCAGGGGGTGGGGGGAGGGGGTATGTCTTGTTTTGTGTTTAGTTATGGACTGATTGGTGTTTTACTCTGCATTCAAGAATGCTTCACTTATATGGTGGCGTTCAACGGAACAGGAAACCGAACCAATACCCAGTGGAACCTCCCAGCACGATATTTTTGACTTTGACCTTGTCACAAACAATCCTTTAAAGGCTGATCAGATAAACACACTTCGGATTCTTTTAACAACATGCATTGACAAATTAGATTGTTGTAAACATGCATCCGTACATCTCTATAAAATCTAAAGCTGTTCAAAGTTCACCATTGTTTCGGAATACAGAATTTTGGACTACTATTGATTCAAAATATTGTTTAGTCTTTGTGGCAAAATCAAATTTTGGCAGCTCATGCCACTTTGAAGCTCTAGGCATAAATTGTTAAAGGTGTCTAATATATTTTGTTTTTGTATCATTTTAGACAGTTACAGTGTGACAGAGTGTTGATTCATCAGCATTTGTTTATCTCCTATATACTGACTGGTGTAGTGTGGATCCTCAGTTACACCTTGATTTATTTGGACCATGTAGTATTGTTAAACAACCCAGTAAGTTACCCCTTGATTTAGTAGGACCATGTAGTATTGTTAAACAACCCAGTAAGTAACTCCTTGATTTATTTGGACCATGTAGTATTGTTAAACAACCCAGTAAGTTACCCCTTGATTTAGTAGGACCATGTAGTATTGTTAAACAACCCAGTAAGTAACTCCTTGATTTATTTGGACCATGTAGTATTGTTAAACAACCCAGTAAGTTACACCTTGATTTAGTAGGACCATGTAGTATTGTTAAACAACCCAGTAAGTAACTCCTTGATTTATTTGGACCATGTAGTATTGTTAAACAACCCAGTAAGTTACACCTTGATTTAGTAGGACCATGTAGTATTGTTAAACAACCCAGTAAGTTACACCATGTTTTAGTAGGACCATGTAGTATTGTTAAACAACCCAGTAAGTTACCCGTTGATTTATTTTGACCATGTAGTATTGTTAAACAACCCAGTAAGTTACCCCTTGATTTAGTAGGACCATGTAGTATTGTTAAACAACCCAGTAAGTAACTCCTTGATTTATTTGTACCATGTAGTATTGTTAAACAACCCAGTAAGTTACACCTTGATTTAGTAGGACTATGTAGTATTGTTAAACAACCCAGTAAGTTACACCATGTTTTAGTAGGACCATGTAGTATTGTTAAACAACCCAGTAAGTTACCCGTTGATTTATTTTGACCATGTAGTATTGTTAAACAACCCAGTAAGTTACCCCTTGATTTAGTAGGACCATGTAGTATTGTTAAACAACCCAGTAAGTAACTCCTTGATTTATTTGGACCATGTAGTATTGTTAAACAACCCAGTAAGTTACACCTTGATTTAGTAGGACCATGTAGTATTGTTAAACAACCCAGTAAGTTACACCATGTTTTAGTAGGACCATGTAGTATTGTTAAACAACCCAGTAAGTTACACCTGATTTATTTGGACCATGTAGTATTGTTAAACAACCCAGTAAGTTACCCCTTGATTTATTTGGACCATTTAGTATTGTTAAACAACCCAGTAAGTTACCCCTTGATTTATTTGGACCATGTAGTATTGCTAAACAACCCAGTAAGTAACTCCTTGATTTATTTGGACCATGTAGTATTGTTAAACAACCCTGTAAGTTACCCCTTGATTTATTTGGACCATGTAGTATTGTTAAACAACCCAGTAAGTTACCCCTTGATTTATTTGGACCATGTAGTATTGTTAAACAACCCAGTAAGTTACCCCTTGATTTATTTGGACCATGTAGTATTGTTAAACAACCCAGTAAGTTACCCCTTGATTTATTTGGACCATGTTCAAGCGTTAAACAGCACAGTAAGTTATATGTGAGCTTGTCTATTTTAAACTTTGACGTGCGAGCTAGATCCAATGCTCTTCGTGTGTTGTAAACCTGACACCTGACATGACACTGAAACATCAAACAATCAAAAAATGATTTAGAAGAAGTCCGAATTTTGGCAGCGATTGTTCTTTTTCACCAATATAACTCAAATAATCCCCTCCAAAACAACCAGATCATTCCATATCATGACGTTCGTCCCATATAAGATCGTTTCATGCAATCCAAGCTCAAAAAATGGTGGTTCAGCTTAATGCTTTGTGATTTTTTTTACATTTTTCCAAGAACGATTTTTCTGAAATCAAGACCATTTCATCGAGTGAACTATCCTAAAAAGTGTTATTTTTTAATGTCAACTAGCTTTGGTTGCTAATATATCGATTTGACGGAATCTTCCTGGTATAAAATATATCACTATTCAATAATTTGGTTCATGTTAGAATCGCATAGAATAGATATATGTCCTTGAAGAGTAGGCCTTTGATCCTATCTTACTTGGAATGCTGGTATTTTAGACCATCCGTTGAAGGGCGCGATCTGGAATAATCTGGTAGTTTCTTAAAGCAGATGATCTGAGTTGTAGGCCTATTACGTGCGTATGAAGATACGGGTACAATTGATTCTATCGAAATGACAGCTAATAGTATTTGATTCATTCTGGATCAATCGTGATACTTGCATTGCACACCCTAAAAATCAAGCTCGTTGTGATGATTCCGTAAGCACACTGGCGTGTATCTTTAGAGTCAAGGAAGCCCTCAAAGCCTTTTACGGTTTCGCAAATTGGCGAATTAGCCAATCAGAGCCATAGGTATTTTTCTCGATCATAAAAAATTGACGCTATATGTAGACGTATTCTTAATAAGGCATGAGGTAATATTCTGAAAAATATAATTAAGTACCATTTTGAATTATTTTTTAAATTTTAAAAATTGCAGGCCAACAGATTGTTTCCTCAAGTAATTCGATGCTCGCGTATACATTTTATTTTGACTTTTAAGCAACATTTACTCTGTGAATTTGTTAGAAATGATTAGAATTGCCTTAATAGACTTTACCATATAACGTCCTGACTGGTATACTAATGTAATATTATTGCTCTCTCTGTGTTTCAGATTTGGTGCCGTATCTTACACGTCACCACTCACTACTGTACATTGTGCAATTATTTCTGGATGTTTTGTGAAGGCCTTTATTTACACACAATAATAGTGACGCCTTTTAACCCCGGCAACAAACTGATGTGGGTAACTTATGGAATTGGTTGGGGTAAGTTCATACGAGATTCTTGCAACTTCATTTTAGATTCAATGGGTAAATTCTAAGAATATGGAACCCCAACATCTGGAAGGAGGCCTCGGTGGCTCAGTCGGCAGTCGTAATCTCTCAGTCCGATGTAAGCCTTCCATCGACGGGTTTGAATCACACTCATGCAGCGCAAGAAAAAATTAAATTTAGTCAAGTACTCGACGAAGGTCTAGGGATCCTTCCGGACAAAGAGCCCGGTTTCTTTCCCCACAAAACACCGTTTAACGCCGCCATATAAGTAAAATAGGCTTGAGTGCAGTGCAAAATATAAATCAACCAACATCTTGTCTGGTTATGAAAGCCACACTTGCCACGAAAATCCAGAATACGTACATTTACATAAAAAACAGTAGGCGGTTTTCTGTATTTTTCCCTGGCAGAAGAAGTTAGGAACTTTTTATATTTACCAACAATAGAAAGTTTTGGCAACATTTAGTATTTTTAATTTTAAATTGAAAATTAGATTTATCAAGTATCCGCAATGTAAACAAACCCCGAACCTGAACATGCGCACATGCGCCCTAATGTTTGAGTCGTGTGAGTGATCTAACAGTACAGTGTAATTTTACGTACTTCATCTGAGAAATACAGACTGACGATCCGGTAGGAGTGACTCGAAAAGTCTGCCGATAATTTTTTGAGTGTAAACCACAGATAAAAAGGCCTGAAATGAGGGTCATCCAACCATTAAGTTAACCGACACTGATCGTAATCAGGCTTCGATTCTTCGCTTGTTTTTCACACCCATTTCTACATTTTAAACCTAACTGGACATGTTTTATGTGTCCTATGTTTAAGTTTAGTGATTTTAGTCGTAGTAAGCTCATCTAAATTGGTTTTCTTAATAAATGTTCAACAGGCTACGACGGCAAGTGGACCTTTAATAAATCTAACAATTTCTTGTCTTCTGTAGTTCTGCCTATCGTCCCTACTGCGATATATGCTGGAATCAGATCAACGGATACACTATTTGCACAACGGTAAGTAAACGTACAAAGTGGCATGTACAAAGCAGCGTAACTTAAGTTAAAGTTTTGAAGCTTACGATATACGTTAAAAAAAAAGATTTTCATACAAATTTTTAAATCTGCTTTTGCATTCAATTGGTTGAATTTGTTCAATGAATTTTTGGGGGTTTATTTTCCAGATGTTGGATTAACCGAAGTAACCTATTATACATTGTTTTGGGACCAATATTTGTGTCACTGGCGGTAAGTTCTATGTAAAAGGGGCATAAGCTGCCAAAATTCGGACTTTTAAAGGTTGAGTGCTTAGAGTGTACCTGAAAAAACTAAAGGATTGATGTGAAATAAACATATTGGTAAAGCCATTTTGTGATAAAAAAAACGACAAAATTCAAACAGCTGGGATAATTAACTACCTTATCGTATACATCTCCAATATTGGTGTGGGTCGCGGGTTCAAATCCCACTCAGTCCAAAAAAATTGGAAAATTTTCTGACTGGATTTTCACTCGAACGACCTATGTGGAATGGTTGCCAGTTACCAACGGAAGGTCGTGGGTTTCCTCCGGGCATAGAGCCCGGTTTCCTCACACAATAAAACTGGCAACGCCGCCATATAAGTGAAATAATCTTGAGCGCGGCGTAAAACACCAAACAATCAATCAACCAATATATGTGTCAATCGAAAAGCTCTTACTTAAGTTCTTCTTGATAAAATGACGAACAATTCTGCTTCATCGAAATTTTCCATACAGTGTCTACATTCTTACAGCTTAGCTTAATGCTTTTATTCAACAAATCGTCCATCTTTCCTGTCATTGTGGCTAGGGTTTATGTTGACCAATGATAATTCTTCTAACGACCACGTGAATGGTCCATAAAAAAATAGCAGATCATTCGCATCCATCTTAGAGAGTATTTTACTGATAATGATTTCTGGTGACTTGGTCGCTATACTTAAAACAAATATTATAGTTAGTTCAACTTAGATGTAAGCTGTATATATTTATGAACACTAAAACACACGGGCACAGGGAAAATCTTCTTGTCTAAAATAACCACGGAGACAAGTTTCTAATTGTGTTAAAAAGAGGTATATCATTTAGACCTTTATACCCCATCATAAATTGTTGTAATACAGTAAACCTATGATATTTCATTAGGTTGACGACTGACAGGAGCTTGGCCTTAGTCAGTATAATTTTCTGGAACACTTTGTATTACATTGACAATGCTTACGCATCTTAAGCTATAGTAAGAATATCGTCAGACTATAAATTATGGGGTCATGGGAAAAGACAGTGAAAAATTTATGTTGTGTCTATATTTTCTTTCTTCCCACCGTTTTCAGGTAAATCTTCTATTTTTGGTGAACATTGTACGAATTTTATTGACCAAACTACGAGCCAACTATGCTAGGGAGACCTGCCAGACACGGTATGTGTTAAATCCTGTTCATATTTTAAGTGTTTGTAAAGAAACAAATATCTGCTGTACCTTAAACAAGGCTAAAGTGACATGAGCTGCCAGAATTCAAACGTTTTTCATAAACTCTTATTGTCGCGACAGTAAGAGGCTTTGAATGTCATCTAACAACTAATGATTGACGTTGGAATGAGGAAAATCCTTACAGTCTGTGTGCTGTACGAGGCCATGTAGTGTCCGCAAAGTAAACAAAATTTCAATTTCATTCATTCTAAGCAACAGTTAGTTCAAAACACTACTTAAAACCACATTATCGAGACCAGTAGCTCTAAAAAGCGTCCCAATTGCTGATCTTGAGAAAAATAGCCGATACATTCCACATTCTGTTTTAACAGAAAAATATCAACATTTTGGCAGCTCATACCACTTTCAAAATTATATTTCTTCCCAAATTATAAAAAGGCTCTGATAGAGATACACTTTCCACAGGTAAAATAAGAAAATACATTTTTCTTTCAAATTAACGCTCCACAAACTAATAAATTTAGTCCATTATTCTTTAAAGTGGCACATCCCAGGCTGATAACTTCTGGGATTAACGTGCGTGAAATACCCTCTGATAGACTGCAGGTCATTTTGAATATGGCGGCCAAATAGGTAGCCGTGAAGCCTACAATTTCCAACTCTGCTTGAGGACCCCTCAAACTTTCACTCTTAACTTTCAGCCTCGATCAGTTATATAATTGAAGCACAGGAGGATTCCTGATATGTACCGAAACTGTGTCTGTCTACAACATGTTGTTTTCCGGGCTAAAACAAATATATAAACACATGTCTTTCTAAATTATATTAGAATTTAGTAAATTTATAATTATTTCTATTTTCTTTTTTCGTCTGCAGTGAAACATTTTGATATTTACTTTCGACGCCATTTTTATTCAGCCCAAAAATACGGTGATTTACGGAGATAGCCGAAGGATGTTCCGACTGTGGCACATCCCTCAGAATGCGCACTTTTTTATAGAAATTATGATTGTCAAGACAATAAGAGGGTCTGAATTTCCTTAAAGAACTGTTTGATTAATGTTTAAATAAGAAAATTTCATAGAGTAATCAAAATTTAAATAACCGGGACGACCATTCATTCGTTTTAAGACCAAGTTACTTTTACACACCACACTAAGGTACATTTTCAAATTGCACATAGTTTGAACGGAAAAGATATTAACATGTTGGGAGCTGCCACTTTAAATCTATTCTCAGGAATTCCTTTTTAACTGTTTCAGGAAGGCAGTGCGTGCTACATTGATTCTGGTGCCTCTATTAGGACTTCAGTACATTATGTTCCCAGTTCAACCGTCAGCCGACGCGCCTGGATATTTAGCTTACAAGAGCATTGCGGCTTTTCTCGCCTCCTTTCAGGTAACCAATGATTGCCTTTTGGCCTCTACTGAAAAATATAATTAAAGATTTCTTTGTCGCAAGACTCGAGATCTGCAAATTGCAACTGCAGACACGGGAATGTATGTAGTTGCAATTCTAAACCGGCTTAAAATCCTACTGAAAAATATAAACAAATTAGGTCGGTGCCCCAACAAAACCAAATGAAAACCGAAGGTCTACATCCATGAATAGGCATTCCTACAGTCAGACCACATCCAGATGTCCTGAGTCCTCAACAATAAATAGCTTAATTTCAGAAGAAAAAACTACCTAAAACATTTGTCTAAACGCATTGTATTTTAAATAAGAAAGCCCCAATCCAAAATGATATTTCAGTTTGGTTTATGTGACTTCTGGTGCTTCAAACACTCAATCGAGATCTCCTGCCATTCTACGAGATCTTCAACGCAAGTTGATATCTCAACGAATGGCAGTAGGATCAATCTTTATTTTTGATTGTCAAACACTGTCAGCCTGGAATATGCTCTCTGCCTTTGTGAAATACCTTCAATTACGCCTTATCAGGCTTCTTTATTTGTGTTTTTTCTCTCTGTTACAGGGTTTCTTCGTCTCACTTCTCTTCTGTTTCCTAAATGGCGAGGTAATATCTGTGTTATTGTCTACTCTTGTGTCACGTGGTTTTATGTCACGTGACCAAGCGACTGTATTGTCCGAACGATAATAAAGTGTGATAAAAAGCCTTAATGAATAAATCTGAATCATTTGACTTTTTTCCATAGACTATAAAATGATATATTTGCTGTTTAAGGATGATCAGAATTTCTGGTGATAACAATTTCTTTTCCATCGTCTCATTGAGAATAGGTGAGAAATTTATTGGAAAGAAAATGGCGCAAAAGATTCAAACATCAAGGGAGTAGCAGACGATCGAAAAAATCAAGTGGTGGTGCGCATGTGCAGGTAGAGATGTCGTCTGCGCCTGCCTACTATACCAGTGCCCCTCAGGGCTACACTCAAGACTACATTCAATCAATGACAGCGCAGGTACTATGAAATTATGAGCTTCTAAGAATACAAGTCTTTATTCAATCCTGAGGCGCAGATTCACATATATTCAATTTCATTTTCTAGCATTGATCTCTGTTAACAAACACATTAAATCATAACTATTTAAAACGCAACTGGAGTATTTATCTGGCCAAAAGGTGTACTTAAAATTTAATTCTGCATTGAACTTCCTGAGTTATGAACAGTCTAAGACTTCAACTCTCCATAAATACACGATATATTTTTTTCTTCATTTCTCGAATTTTAAATCGTGTTTGTAAATAATCCCGTTTCCAGCATAACGAAGTCAGCAGGGACAGACACAAGTTTTCAGCCCGTAGTCCTTATTTTGAAACTTTTCTGCAAGAGCAATTGCAACCTCTCTGGAACCTCTGACAAGCTATCATTGGATTTGAAAATGGGCAAGAAAATTTCAGCAACACATAGTTAGTTCCTGTTACTTTTCCCGTGTGCCCAAGTCCTTTCGAGTTTCGTCAAAGTAACTGTGGTCCGGGACAAAAAGTAACAAAGTCTTTCCTGGACCAAAGGAAACCAATCGGCATCTAACGTGGGTGATGTCTCTGGGCAATTAGATGAATCTCGCAAGGACTAATTCCCGTGGCTCCCAACAACTTCCATACCCATTTGTCAAATTTTGCACCTGTAAACTAATGTTTCAATAATCAAGTTCCATTAACCTTTTTCCAAATAAACTCCTTACCTGCCAATGGAACACTGGCGAATCTTTACAGCCCATCTGGTGGCCCGAACATTTGTGGGATCTGTACAATGCCGTCGCCCAATGGTTGGTTCATATAATCAAAATCAAAATGACCGTACTTCCATTTCTGTTCACTACCCTTACTTCATTATCTCATCTTCCAAAACGTAAAATCCCCTTTGACCCTCGACATTAACTATTGACTTAACCTAATCTAGTTCACACTGTTGCACAAACATAAATTAGGCCATTTCAAAAAGCCCGACACTCCCTTCCTAAACTGTTCACATTTAGTTTCAATCACGCTAATAATACAATCACTAAAATAAAATCATCCAAACTAATATGTCAAGAATAATATTTCATGAACGATTTCATGTCTTTTTTTTTCATTTTTGTGTGTTTTCCTCTTTTTGGGCTGTGGTTTCCACATATGTCAAGTTATTTTCGTTGGTAGACCTATTTTGATGGCGGTGTATGAAATGAATGTTTATTAAATTTGTCTTAATTTGTGTCTTTAAAGCATGCAACATATATATTGATTTTGAATTCTATATTTTTGCCCTTAAACCTAATTTTAAATGGGTTTCCGGTGATTATTTATCTTTTGCATGTTTTTACTAGAACCCTTTCCGTTTCTCTTTTGTTTTCTATAGGAGGAACTAACAGAAGCTAGAATGGAACTTTTGCAAGTTACCGAAAACGGTAATGACGAGAAAACAAACGGAAAAGTTTCTGAACCTTCGGATAAATTTATTCCAACCGAAGAAAGTGACCGTGGTAACGGCATAGGCAATGGGAATGCTGGCATTAAGGATCACACGGTGTCTGAAAACACAAAGTAATCGGACATTCTTGGTTTTCAGTTCCATCCCATATGATTTTGACAAAATTAAATTTGTTGATTTAGAAGGAAGCTGCATAAGTTAGAAAGCTTTTGGATCCCAAACTTAATAAGGAGTAGTTGCCTAAAATGGCACGAACTATTGTTCCAGTAAGAAAGATCGTTGAAGGTTCGAAGCTCGACCAAGACAACATATGATCAAAAGTGAAAATTGTAATGAGCTTAAATCTTTTATAACTCATGTTCCATTAGGAATTCATTCGCCATGCCATCGTCTTCATTATCATTATCAACAATATGCGCATCACAATGATTCATTCACTAAATACTATATTTTTGTAAACATTTCCTAAAACCCTCTCTCAATGTTTTGATGATTACACTGTCCCAATTCCGTATTCTACTACACACCCCACTCGCGCCTACAATTTACCATGATTGTTACTCGTTTCCCTAAAATTCATATTTATTGTTATGAGATCGCAAAAGGGGCCAATTTTATGTCCGACAATCACTTAAAGATGGAATGTATTACAAAATCAAACTTGTTACATTCTATCGGAATCAGATCAGTCACGGAGTCCTTTAATTTGTAAATCAGTTTGTCTCATTGTATATACGTATGCCGGCTACCCAATCAAAGTGCACCATGCCCACAAAGATAAGTAACAATGTCTTACTTTGTATGACCCAATTGGTGACATTACATGTTACCACCCCGTACTCAAAGGGAAAGTGATAATTATGTTTTCTATTTCTGACGTCTGAACAAATTCAGACTGGACACGGGTTGATATCTCCGTCAAAACCGTCCTACCTTCGCCTTTATGAAGTCTTAATTAAATACTCGTTTTTGCCTGGTCCTAGCGCCTGGACCAAGGGATGGGTCTGGATTTGGCTTGAGTACCCTACTTGGCCATGTTTACCACATTAAAAGTAAACATAATTAGGACACTACTTTGGTACAATACTCGTTCTGTATCCCAAGATTGGTATATTTTCGTGAGTTTAACAAAGTTCTCCTGGCTACAAACTTTTTAACCAGTGTATTTCTGTTTAACCCATGCTAAAGTATAGCTCAAAACTATACGCGACATTGTGACTTGACACTTAAAGGCCCACCTTACAATTCCCATTTTGAACCTCAGTTTCTGTCTCATGTATAGCCTTAACTCTACATTTAAACAGATTGCTTTAGTTTATGGATTTATTATACTCCTATTTTCATCTAAAAATTGTTTTTCGTCGTCATTGTATGTTTATGTTTCCTTATTCTATATTATATGGTGCTAGAAAATTTGATTCAATTTTATGGTTGTCTTTGTTATTCTTTTAATTTTGGGCATGGTATTTTGATCTTCTCATTAATGAATTAGTCGTACAGTATGCCCGGTCGAGCTTTTATTAAAGGAGGAGAAAACAAAAAAACAACATGCAATTGTATCGAATGGGCTCCCATAGACCATCGTATTTATGTGTGTGAGTCTTGCACGTGGTTTACGGTGTGAAAATACGATGAAAATGAATCTGCCAGACAAGCTCGTGCTCGATCGTCAGTGGAGCGCGCCATTGAGGGTTTGAAATTGACCGGAAAAAGTATTAGTAGATTACTTCCCTTGCGAGCTTACCATATCTTGTATGGTTATAACCTGCAATGTCAGCGGTAAGACTACCTTTTCTGAAAATTCTACAACGATCCCCACAAAACGCGTAGACAACATATGCAACCTGTCACGTCTTCCCAAAAGGTTGATTTACTAGCTAATGTACATTTCAGAGTTGTTAGAGTGTTCGTCTTCTCTTATTTGCGCCTCGAAATGATCGAAATTAACCTAGGTTTAAATGGCAGACTTTCAGAGTTGACCAATTTCTCCTGCGCTAGCGAGTGACTGGTGGCCAGGCGTATGCTGATTGGCCGATCTAGACACACAGCTAAGCTCTGCTGTGAAGATGGCTGCCGAGTCAGTTTAGACGTTCTCTGATAACGATTGTTAACTTTCTTATTACACAGTTTGGCGAGGAAAAATCGTAGAAATATGGTTTTGGTACCGTTAGAAAGGAAAATGTGTCGGGCCTGTACTGTATTTACTTAGTTCTTTCCTTTTCTTCTCCTTTAAGGTAATAACTGATTTTCCTGTTTTGTCAACTCGATTGATTGGTATTGATTGATTTACATTGACTGATTGGTTGCTTGATAGAATGATTGATTTTTTATTAATTTATTGATTGATACATACATGTAGATGTAGCCGCGAAAAGCACAGAGCATACATTGTGTGGGTTTTTTGCGTCGACTTTGAACTCGATAAAATCCTAGAATTAAAAAAAAGCACACGGCCAGGTCAAAGACGAAACAATTACGTGACTAAAACAACAAAACAACGCCTTTCTTTTTAACTGGTACGGCGAACTTGTGTCTTAAGGTCGTGCCAGTTATAATACGATTGATCCAACAGCTAAATGTCAGTCAACAATTTAAAACCCGGAGTCCATCCTAGATTTAAAGTTTGCCGCCGATTGATATTGTTCTGGCCAGTATAGAGCTGGTTAGTGGAGCACGTTGGAAAACGTAACTAAGATAATCACCTCATCTTTCCCTTTTTTCAACAACACAACCGGTCAAAATTAACTGTGCATCCCAATCAACCGAGTAGCTCGCTACTCACATGAAAGAAATCGTTCAAATATTTACAGCCGATAGTCTCGCCTTTCTCCATCGACTGCAGGGTTCTGATGTCTTTCCTAACGTACACTACAGGCCGAATGTGAGTATTCGCAAGGATTTATTTCGGTGTCTGCAACGAACTAAGGATCAGTTGGGATGCACCCGGAATTTCAACTGGTTCTGTTTAGATAAAAAAATTAGGCGATTCTCTAAGTTAGTTTGTCCAGAGTTTCGTTTGATTGATTAAGGTTTTACGCCGCACTCAAGATTATTTCCCTTATATTGCGAGGTTTAGTGGGGGAGGAAACAGGACTCTTTGCCTGGAGGAAACCTCAGAAGTTCGCCGAGTACCATGCTACTCTTCCGCATACCTGTCGAGGTCCGCCCCGCCCCCTCACACGCTAAACCTAGGATTGATTGATTGTTTGGTGTGTTACGCCGCGCTCAAGATTATTTCACTTATATGGCGGCGTTGCCAGTTTAATTGTGGGAGGAAACCGGGCTCTATGCCCGGAGGAAACCCACGACCTTCCGTTGGTAACTGGCAACCGTCCCATAAAGTTAAACCTAGGAACACCGTCATGTAAGTGGAATAACAAGGCTATGAAACATCAATCCATTGCTCCCCTTGGAGGAAGGACGCTCACGGCATTTTCACGTGGCATTTTCTCGCGACTCCACCTGACTTAAGAATGACGAAGAGGAGGCAGCAAGAACAGAATGTCCACAGTTCGGGGAACAAGATGACTAAGTCTAGAACGTGAGGCTTAATTGCAATTGTTATGTCAAGTCGTACTGTAGAGATATGTTGCTAGGATAGGTTAAAATTATGCCTTTTCGTGAAACAGACTCAAAGTATTGTGTGGTGTTAAAAAGTGAAACAAATAGGCCATCCCATGCTCGGGTCGGCTGATAAATGATTGAAAATCAGGTTTTACGCTGTACTCAAGATTATTTCACTTATATTGCGGTGTTACAGGTATAATGAGGATGGAAATCAGGCTCAATTAACAAAACCTTAAAACTTACACGGATACCTGGTAACCCTACCACATACAACGATAGAGTTAAAACCCCACTCAGAATGTCGTTCATATTTTTATATATATTGGGATTTGAATCCGCGAGCATTGAGAAAAATGACAAACAATTCATTAGATTGTAATATGTAAATTATCTCCTGTATTTTAGATAACAATGGCGTGATCTTTCAATCTCCACGTACAATAATATGAAAATGAAATATACACAATTAATGATGAGCAAAACCAAATAAATTCTGTCTGTCTCTGCTAAAAGCAAACAAATTAAAATAGCACATAAAAAAATAACATCGACAGGTAAAACTATCAAAATACCTTGAACCAAGTGTCAGCGAATTGATTCGTCAACATATCACTGTCTGGCTCAACATTGATCAATGTAGTTTGGTATCTAGTAAATTACATTGCCACATCTTTAGTATTGGCTTTGCTAAACGAAGTGGTTTTTAAAACTATAGTGCCAAGAGAAGCTTTAAACTTAGTAATAAAACCAGAAATCTACGAAAAATACTTGAACAAGAATAAAAATGACTCAATAAAAGTATGACAATTCCGCTGCTCTTCGTGGATGTCTGGAATTTGTGATTTTATTTTGGGACAAGGAGCAACGTAGAATGACAAACTTGTTGAAGGGAGATCACTCTTGGGTACATACGCGTATTCTATTATCTCCCTTTGAATGCAAGAGAGTGTAAGCCATGAAAGTATTAATTAAAAACAAAAAATAATGAGATTCAAAAACTAACATTTTACATGAAAGAAATGCCAGCATCTGTTACGAGAAGCACGCTTGTTGACCGATAGAGATCTCTGCAATTATAGGACTTATCGTCCAATGCCTCAACATAAGGTAAGAAGGATAAGCCGTATTTTTTTTTTCTTTTTTTCAAAAATATAGTATCTATGATATAGAACTTATAATGTACAAGTGGTTACAGTATAATATTGGCAATTCGTTTGTGACGTAAGTACAATTATGGCCTAAAACAGAAGATGAGGGTAATGGCTGGATGTAGGGGAACACATTTACAGTGTTTTAACAAAGACAATTTGCTTTTATTAGCACTACTCATACCAACAGCCTTAGTATATAATAGGAGCCCTTGTGGCTATGAAATGATGGATTATATTTCAACAATTTACACAAGAACAGAAAGTACAGCAAAATATCCCCACACCCATCCCAACCATCTACATGTACTTGAACATAATTTAGTTTTTTTGTACAACCAAAGAACAAACCCAGTGATCCATAATTTACTTCTCCGTGAACTTTTATATCAATATGTGCATAGATAAGACAGATAACCTATCATCCATAAATATTATAGCCATTATAAATGTAAGTTATTTGATGTCCTCAACAAAAAAAAATCAGGTGTGATTAACAGATTTATGTAGAAAGTAAACAATTAAAGAGCTTCTGTGTTGCACTCAAGACTTTTTTACTTGGTATTAATGGGGCGAGGAAACAGAATTTGCAAGGAGGAGAGTCCGAAACCCCAGTCTTCACATTGGGAGATCAAGGCCAAAACACAGACAGAAATTGTACAATTTTTGTCCTTGGACTCTGACTGAGTGTGATTCGAACCCCTGACACATCCAAGGTTAGACCTGTGTCGGACTAAGAGAGTTTTGCTCTACAGACGGAGCCACTGAACTCAGAAGAAAGAATTTTGCATGCCAAGCATTTCCATATTTATCTTTACGAGATATCAAACCTTAGACAACGAAAACAATATGCTTTTATTAATATGATAACGATATATAAATATGTTTTCTCGGAAATCCACAATAATTGTGTGAAACTTCAGCCGTGAGAATCATAAACATTATAATCATTCACACTGACAATAAACTTGTCTCAATGACCGTATATACATTAAACTATACTTGGAACCAACCTGTTGTGGAAAAATATCTCTCACATCCTTTAGTATTAGAATCTCATGGAAATATCTATGTTCATCTCTTGACAAAAAATATTTTTAGATCAATCTACTGGACTATTGGTTCCTAACCATACTATATCAGAGAACAAATTAGATGGAAACATCTTTGCCGGCACAAAACACATTTGGAAAACCTGAACAATATGTCTCGCCAAAAACGCATACCCTGTCTTGTTCAAGTTCTGAGTACACATCACTATTAGCATCTTTCCGGAGAATATTGGCAATCATAAGAAATCAACTGTACTGATTTAACATGATTGCGTAAATAAATAAGGCATCGTCATGAAGTAGGTTTTTGGGAACAACACAAATTGTTGACACCTGTGCCGGTGTCTTTATCAAGTAAAGAGGGTATCAAACATAATCAACATGCTTGAAGGCACAGGCAAAGCTCAAGTCACCTCTTGTAAGTTATATGGGTGATTTCGATCAAGAGGCAAGAGCTGTAGTGATCATTGTCACTCAAACACAACTATCTTGTTCTTAAAAGTCAGTGCTACCAACCAGCCTGGACCTTTAAATATATAAAACATTGTCTTGTTTTGTATGGTATTTTTTTTACACCTTGCATGTTGACAGCAACAGTAGCTTTCTGTCAGCTAGAGTTTTTGTTTTCTATACACATTTTGTGGCACCCATTTTCGAGGCCAGTTTGGCCTTCGTCGCCAACCCAGGGGCTTGTTCTACTAAGTTGGCGCAAAGTTACGCATCGGTTTAAAGCATAGAGTTGCGCCTCCAGACTTGCGACCATGCACAAGTTCCTATAATTTAACACCCGTTTCCGACTGGCGCAAGTTACGCCAGCTTAATAGAACGAGCCCCAGGCCACTGACCTCTGTGGCCTTCCTTAAATTCGAGACCTGCTGACTCTTAAGTAGTATAGCTTCACTTTATCGTAAACCATGTTCAAAGATACATCCACTCTGACCTTACACATCCTCTAGATGTAGGCAACATTTATAACTGACAAAAAAAGACATCCTCCTCACTGCACTTGGTAATGATGACCAATGTTGTTGTGTCTTGTACTGTGTGACCAAAATCTCTTTTACATTGCACTATGTAGGAACACTCATTGTTCTTCATATGAACTATTCTGACAAAACTGTAAATAAATGCTGGTTTTACAAGTATCATCCCACCGCTGACACCAAATTTTGTTGTGACTTGCATAATTGCAACAGACCATGTTCTCTTTTCCATGGACAGTTACTGTGACAATAACATCAGTCATAGTGACTATTCTTTTCATTATGCTTAAAACCAAATGAACATTTCTCTCAAAGTAACATTCTACCCTTGGCTTATTGTCAGGATAACTGGCAAGAGTTTATCCTAAATTCAAAGTCTAATGAACATTCTCAAACTCAGCTGATATTATACAGTCATATAACCACTTTTCTTGAATGTTTTGAGGGCAATCTTTGCACAAACAGCTGCATCGGAAATACTGAAGGAATTGTAAGTCCCTGAGATACTGTTTCTTCGTATATCTGATTATCTTGCAACTTTTCTTGTATTAAGCTACACATTAATAAATACTCTCAATCAGTCTTCTCCCTTTCTTCATAATCATACTGAAACAAAAGAGTTTTAAAATATTACCACTGTCCAAAATTCCAAAAGATTCTGATAACAACTTTGCAAGAATATTATTTTATTTTAAGTTACGTACATTGTACACATACGTGATCTAATTAAATTGCATAATTGAGCAAAAACCAACTTTTTTAAAATAATAGTAAAAATTTTTAAAAAAGAAGAAATAAAATAACCCTTACCATTGCTAATTGTCGTCCTATTTTTCCCATTGTAACACCGCCAGAGAAAAATATACAAGGCAGCCAAGATCGCACATACAAGAAATCCGGTTCAGTATACCTGTTGAAAAAGTTAAAATTAATTAAAAAAACATTTTTTTTTCGGTTGGACGAAATTTTTTTTTGGGGGGGGGGGGGGGGGGGGGGGGGGGTTGATTGATGTTAAACAAAATGATTTAATGGGCGGTGACCTTAGTAGAAGTTTAATCTAACAAGAGTTTCGGGAAACCCAAAATACGCCCGGAAAGGCACAGTCACTGCAGCCATACCAAAACAAATCCTTCCCTTATATATATTTTTGAATATATGCGACGGGTCCTTCAAATATTAAATCTCATCTGGTGTTAAATGTCCAGGTCTTCAGCTTGGAGTCCAGCTAATTCTGACTGGTCAGTGGGTTCAATCACTTGCTCAAGACATCACTGGTCAGGATGTTTGCTACATTTTATATAGGTATATTTGAACAGAGCCTAATCTCTGAGATGGTCAATGGTGTGTAAATATACAAGTCTTATCTGTTTACACTTTCAACCAGGTTTATGAATATTGTCAAAGCAGCTATATTTGCTTTACCATATGGGTAATAAAACTGAATTGAAGAGCCTTTAAAACAGAGAAATAATTATAATTCTAAACTTTTTAGGTTTTGGCCACCATACATGTAGCTATCACTAAATTATCCAAGGACACACCTTCTACCCATAAGCTATATCCTCAGAAAAAATTGTCCAGATGGAATCAAAACTTTGAAGGTTATGGAGCAGAAGGGAATATTACATAATCCAATATAACTCCCATATTATGTAACCAGTGATGTTAAAAATAGTTTGCGACACACCTTCTACCCATTAGGTATATCCTCAGAAAAAATTGTGCAGATGGAATCAAAACTTTAAAAGTTATGGAGCGGAAGGGAAAGCGGACGCCGGACAACCAGACTGCCGGACTGCTGGACGGACGGAGATGATACCGTAATACAGCCCGCTTTTCAAGCCGGGCGTATAAAAAGCTTCATGGATATTCCAATTGTTTACATAAAATTCCAAATACTCAAATTTTTTTACAAATCTTACATACCGATAAACACCGTTATATACAAGAAGTTGTGTGACAAATGTTGCGATGACGGCAATAGCCACACCTAATCCAAATCCACTCCGTGATCTGTCAAAGAGCCACCAAAGACCAATTGACATGGCAGCCAAAGACAACGATAATTGCATATTATTCGCAAAATCAATTTTCTGAGAATAAGGTTAAGGATATATGAATGTGATGGATTGTATTGCCTGCTGAGTTTGGCTAATTACTGGCATGTTTTCTGAACGCGAGTGAGTTACAGTTGCCTAAGTATCAAAAATGGGAAATAACAGAACAATAGATCATGTAACTAACCTATAACTGTTACCTAATTTGATAACAAATAGACTTGCCCTACATTATTCAAAGATAAAATTGCTCTACTTTTGAAAAGAGTTTACATTAAGTGCATGTTGGGTCAGACCCATAAGGTTATGTTTACTATCTTGTTTAAATCTCGGTTATCAGAGATATAAAAGTGCTCTCACGAGATTCACCTCTCTGAGACCAAGAGTTTGTTTATTCTTGATTGTGACTCAACATTTTCAGAACTATGTGAACATTACATATTACTGAAAGTCTTGACCAAGTTTGGGATAAGGCTCTTTACCCAGATGCCCACAACAATCAACGGGTACCTGTATTTTGATTTGGACAAAGTGAAATTCAAGCCTGCGACCGATCAATGCCTAAGTCGGTGAGAGGAAATGAGAATACAGTTATCTAGACTGTTCCCATATCAATTGAGGAATGTTTTGCAGCATAAATAAACCAGTAAAAAGGATACTGCACTAGCATGGTTGATTCCTACAAATACAGCCACACATCTCATCACACTGGACCATTCCCGTTTGTAACGGTGAACCTCACCTAGCTTGTTGTCAAGACACGGGTATAACAGACCTATAATTGCTGTGAAGGAAACAATATGAAAAAATTGTCACATAAAACTAAGTTTAAGGCCGTTTGTCTTTCACTTGGCTGATAAATTTGACACATTATAATGAACTTGATTAACTTCTGTAATTTATTGTAAGAAAGACTATTGTGATAGTTCAACAATTGTCCCATCATCACATTCTGCTGAGCACTTTTTGTTCCAACATCATGCTCAGTTCTGACCTTAAGGAACAGAAATGGTCAATTGTAGTGAAGATACAAAAATGTTCTAAATGTGTAAAAAAAATCATCTTTCAATTTCATAACGTATTGTGAAATCTGAGGAAACTTGTCAGCTTGCTGTTTTACGCCACACTCAAGATTATTTCACTTATATGATCACGTTACCTGGTTAAGTTGGCAAGGAAACCTCGATCAGCACTTTATACTTCAATTTCTTTTTTTTCTTCAAATTATGCCCATCAAGAACCCAAGAATAAACTTGAAATGACAGACAAATTCTTTTCTAATTTAAATGGACAGACCAAACTGTTCAAGTTCTAACCTTCCAGTTGAGTTTACTATCTATCCAGTTTTTTTTTCTCTGATAGCATTGTATAACTGTGTGAGATTAGTCAGAGAATAGCAGGTGTGATAGATAGATAGCTGGTCTATATTAAGACTGAGGTGAGATATATGTATGTTTTACCTGCTGCTGTACCACAGCTGGGGGGCACCCACCACGCTGAGGAAAATAAACTTGCCAACTCCTCGGGAGGGAATAAAGTGACCTGGCGCTGAACTTGTAGCAAATTAAGGACAAGGGCAAAGAATACACCCACAGAAAATAAAACAAGTCCTCTGAGGAAAAGATATCCCATAGAAGCCATACCTACAGAGTCTGAAAGTGAAATGTGCAGATTTTTTTTAGCATTTACTAAATCTAAAAGTAGTTAACTAAACAGCATACCAATGCAAAGCATATTATTGAATCAATTGCAGGCCATAGGATTTCATGAAAACAATCCTCTCCATTAGACTGCTGTAATTGGTGTTTTAAAACTGTGGATCTGAAAGACAGTTACCCGCTTACCCATCATCTAAGATATATCAAAAATCTAATATTATTTATTAATTTATATATAAGAGAAATTTGCTGTATTTGTTTTATTATTCAATTTATGCAGATTAGCCGAAATTATACTAATTGAACAAAATTTTCATGAGGAGATTTGAGGTTATTAGAAAGCAGGAGTAAGCACACATTCTAAGACATCGGCTATATTTGACCTTTACAACAAACTGATTCGGACAAAAGAAGTGAATATTTGGCATTTTTCCCAGATCAACGTTTTAGTCAGAAAGATACCAGAGGATTATTATTTTAATACACATGTGACAAAAATCTATGTCTATGGGTTGCGTAAACGGAAAGCGCAATAATTATAAGCGGAAAGCCCCTTTCAAGTTTGGCGTAAGTCCCACAAGATCATGTGAGACCTGTGTTTAAAGGTATATTGCTTATGGAGATCGGCTGTTACACTGTTGTTTTATCTGTGATTCTCAGCTTACAAAGTAACCATACTTTTTACCAAATCCTTTTTCAGAGACGTATCGAGATACATAGTTATTTTAGGCGAGAAGATTTTCCCTATGCCGCTGTGTTTTAGTGTTCATAAATATATACAACATTATCACTAAGATAGTGATACCTTTTTTTTATTACTGCAAACATAACACGTCGTTGCAGTGTTGTTTTTTTTAGTTTGGTTTTAACAATAGCAAAACATAGCCATGCAATATCAATATTTTTATTTACTGTCACTCAGCAGACAAAATTTTAACTCATAGCTTCTGATATAGTCAGCAATATGTTGAGTGGATTGAAGGATAAATTCTGATATGCCTGCACAGGCTTCTTCAATACCATATTGAATTTATCCTTCAATCCACTCAACATATTGCAGACTACTTCTGATATATCTATGCATGTAAGAAATGTTTAAAACTCTTTAAACTTGGGTTTCATAATAATGAGAAATGATTAAGGCATCACAAGTAAGTTATTTCTGAGCAACACAAGCTTTCGGCACCTATACCAGTCTCTTTATCAAGTGTAACTAGTTTTATTCTGGGAATTCTGTTATGTACACTTGATAAGGACATCAGATTCGGTATAGGTGTGACATGTCTAAAGTTTGTATTGTTCATAAACAACTTACTTTGTGGTGATGCCTTAATTATTAATTATTAATTATTAATTGGTGATGCATTAATATCTATGCATGTTACACAAAACAACTGGGGTTGTCAGACGCAAATCTTTTGAGAAGCAGTCCCCTTGTCTATCGTGATCTTGCAAGGCATCATGTATGAACACGTTTTTTAAATAACTTTTGAAATACCTTAAATCTTAAGTTTATATACCGTACTATCAATAATCAATTGAACAAGTTAAATCTAACTATTCCGACAAGGAGTAAGGCAGGGAATTTACTGTTGGTGGATTTTATTAATAATAGCTTTAATTTACTATTTAAGACAATTAATTAATCTCGTTCTGAAGTATAACTTTTATAAATAGTTTCATGAGAGTACTAAAAGTGAACCTGGTGATTATCTAAAATACCATAAATTCTCCTTCTTCCAATTTTATTTTCTGTGTAAAGTCGAGACGGCGGTATCAAGTTATATTATAAAACGTATATAATTTCCAACCAACATAAACCACAAATCCGCAATATTTTGAGTGGATTGAAGTTATTCTGATAGTGATACGCCTGCAAGGGCTTGTTGTGGTATGGGAAAAGTCCGAGAGGGCATATCAGAATAACTTCAATCCACTCAACATATTGCGGACTACACAAATCCATGTTATTGTTAGCAGTTTTCACTTCACACAACGTCAACAAAACATTGAAAACGAAAGCTGGTGTTCGGAATTACCGAAATAACACTATTCAACCAAATACTTACATTTGAAAAACTTGACCTAATGTCCACCTTCTGAGTTGTGAGTCGATCAAACAAACAGAGAAACAGCGATACTAGCAGGATTTCTTTACTTTGTGAAGATAATCAGCTGAACTCGGTTTTCAAGTCAGATCATCCGTCTCGGCTGACATTGTAAACGTCACACCATTCTAAAACTGGTCTGATGAATCCTGACCAATCAGACTCAAGCTTTAGGCACACGCCATCTCCCGCGCTTTACTTTTTTCTAGGTCAGACGATATTCATGAAGACCTTTTGACACTGAGGTTCACGACGTTTTCAGTGACACATTTTTGTATATCTGTACTTTAAGAAGTTGTAAATATGCTGACTTAGGAATATAAAAGTTTTTAAAACAATCTAAGATCTAAAAACCTAGTTCATTGTTTTTATTGTTTATTCTTTATATGATGTTCCTTTCTTTTAAGAACACAAAAGAAAAGTAAATGTTAAAGGGGCATACTATAGCTGCCAAAATTCACACTTTTTTCATAATTTCTGATCGCCACGACAGTAAGTAAGAGGCTTTAGAGGCCATCGAAAAAATAAATGATTGGCGTTGGAATGAGGAAAATCCATACAGTATGTGGCCTATACGAACCGAAACGTGTTCGAAAAGTAAACAAAATTTAAATAACCGGGACGACCATTCATTCATTCTAAGCCGAACTGCCAAAGTTAGTTCAAAACAATACTTTATCGTACATTTTCGAGGCTAGAAACACTAAACGGCTTCTGAATTACACGTTTTGAGAAAAATAGCCAATAATTTCAACATTTTGTTGTAACGTCAAAATATCAACATTTTGGCAGCTCATGCCCCTTTAAATAACGTCTAAACTTAGTGACGAGCATTTTTTTTAATATTATTTGTTACTGGGAAGTAGAGTATGGGATATATAATTATAAATTATAATATATTCCAGATTATTTCAACGAAGTCTTGAAAGTCTAACAGAAGTCAGGATTAGTACAGATTTATGGCTTAAAACAAATAATTAAGCTGATACATTATTTTTAATCGACTAGAGATAATGATATTATTATTATTATATTAATTAATAATATTTAATAATAATGGATTAATGAAATATTTTGACTTGCATGTGTAGAATTAAGAAACAGACAGGTTTATTCTCAGTTTTAATAATCCGGGATGAAGTAAAATAAAACTTGAAAATTTTTAAAAGATAAAATTAGAAAAAAGGCATTGGAAACGCCTCTTGGCCCTCGCCCTCGCCCTTTTTTAACCGACGAGAAAAATGTATAACATGAATGAGGCATTTCAATGTCAGTTTGCCCTGCTTTATTTTGACCTATTTATTTCAAGTCACATGACAAACTTCACTTGTCAAAAATGGCGGCTGTGGGGAGTGTTTTTGCAGGAAAGCCAAGGAGTGGATCTAAACTGTCTTCTGCCCAATACGATGCTGACGGAAATGAAATTGAGGTTTGGGGCTTATTCGTCAGACTGTGTTTTATCAGCTTGCATACATTTTATCTGTCTCACCTTGAGTGTCGACGATCTTCTTGGCACTTGACCGAAAACTGGACTCTAACCAATGCAATTACATAGTATGACTATGAGCGCTACATACAATGTACTTGTAACACTAACAATGTTAATAACATTAGCCGTATTCGACTAGTCGTTTTCGAGCAGCTCATTCTTCTCAAACTACACAATTTCTATTCGACAGGTCGCTTGATTTGCACAAACTCCTCGCGCGTGCACGCTCGAAGTGCTCGCTGATTTCGTAAGAGCAGAGAGAGGGGAGCTGGTCACGTGGCAAAATATTACTTATTAGTACTTTCATGACTCCAATTATATAATTCTTGATGTGTTTTGACTATTTTTAAGCATTCCTGTATTCCGAAACTAAAATTACATAAAATTTAACTCTGACACCCTTAATCTCAACGAATAAATGTTATTTATTTTCTATGAAAATAGGCCAATCACGCTTCGGAAGTCTACTTAGCTGAATTTACCCAAATCGATTTGTTATAGGTCTGAAAAAATATTTGCAGTTTTCCTAGATTATTGACGGAAATATTTAATTTTGAAATGCAAATATTTATTTTCTCAAGTCCGTGTTCGCCCTCCACGCACCCAAGCCTACCAGTTGATCGTCACTTGATGAATATTTTAAGTTGCTAGGTGGGCGATTTATGTTGCCAAGCAAATGACCCAAACGTTCCTCAATTTACTCAAATTCGTTCGACTGGTACTTCCCCTAGCAGTTAGTTTGAGCTGCTGCGCAGGTGGGCGGAGCTTAAATTTACTCCTCAGAAAACGACCAGTCGAATACGCCTATTGTTACTTAAACTAGGGATGTATGGTGTACCCCACGTGACACCTCATCGCACATCACTGAACTGAAATGGAAAAGGCGACTTTGACCTCGTTTTGATTCTCTTATATGATTGGCTGGGATTAGTTTACAGAGAAAATGTATGAGTCAAAGTGTTTTACTAATATTTCTGTTTCTTGGGGGAAATTTCATTGACAAAATTTTTTACCAACAAAATTTATCAATTTTATCACAGCATCAACATTTTGAAAAACTTGTTTAATTCACATCATCTTTGTACAATTTTTTATATTTTGCCAAATTGGAAAAACGAAAGACTTTCCTTAGATTTTTTAGTGACAATGAAAGTAGAAAAAATCATAAATTTCTGACTTATTTGCAGCTGCGAGTGTCTTGTTTTTCTAACACAATCACAAATTCCTTTTTTTTTTCAATCTGCTGAGAGGACCTTGAATGGGGAAAGCGACTAGCACTATATGTTTCAACATGTTTGGGTTTAATGTTTCTTAATAAGTCTTGTTAATAATTATCACTTTTTGTTATTTTGGTTAAGTTGCCTTTTTGTGCATTTCTTTAATGTTTTTAGGAGATTAATCAGTTTTACTTGGAAATAGTTTTTTTTGATTCAGTACATCTCTCTAGACCCTGATCCATTTTTTCTGGAATTTTCGGTTAGCTCCCCCTTCTCAAAGAAATCTTCTGCTTGTGGAGGGCAGTAATTTCATAGTTGCCTTTCACAGGGTCACATCAGTGATCTACATGTTTAGCATTGAGAATGGATATTTGATGTTTGAATGTTTGAAGACAAATTTATCATAATTGATTCATCCAGTAGCAGTTTAACCACATTATAATGAATTAGTAAGTCCATATCTATTCTTTAAATCTCAGTTTTATTAATTTCAAGGAATTTGAAAGTTGGACAGTGCAACCCTACTTAAACTACTTCATTAAAGTAAAGGTCTTACCCTGAATTGGTGCGAATATAGAATACGTCCGTCACCTGGAACTTAGTAAAACACATAGTTTCCTAGTTCAATTTACCGAACTTATGGTGATATTACATATACCAACGTTCAGTCTGTGAATTCTGAAATGCTGCTCGGAAAACTCCGACGCACTTTTGTCGGAAATTACAAGCCATGAAAATAATATTGTAACTGCTCTGTATGGACAATTCCTACCCCAGACTTCTTTAGAACTCATAAAAGATTATTCTTTCCTCTTTTATTTATTTTTATTTATTTTATTTATTTGACATGCACCGTTTGACCCAGTTCGAACGTCGCGCAAAATGGCGGCAAAGTCTCCAAGAAATGACAGTTTGTTGTTGTTTAAGACCAGGTGTACGCCCTTTGGAATAGCTACATGTAATAAAAGCGGACAAGAATAATCTTTTATGAGTTTTAAAGAAGTCTGAGGTAGGAATCGTCCATACCGAGGAGTTACAATAATATTTTCATGGCTTGCAATTTAAGCATCATTTCCACCTTGTATTTCTAATTCACAGACTGAACGTTGGTAAATGTAATATCACCATAAGTTCGGTAAATTGAACTAATAGTTTCCCTACTTAAGCCTGACTCCCTAATCAGAAAATTTGTCTTTACTTGCACAAAATTCGCCTACATTTACTAATATCGCCGATTTCACTCTACACACAAGCAATTCCAAACACTCGTCTCGCCATCCTTGCTTCGTTTAATGTATGAGACAGGACAATGTACGAGCTTGCTTAAATACGAGTCTCTCCGCCAGTGTTCAATTTCAACGTAGCCGATACTGTTTAACATCAACACTATCGATTTCAGCATTTTTATTTACTGTGACTTCAGTCTTCAGGTTATTTCATTATCAATTTGTTCCTTATTAAATATTCAGAAAAAAAGAAAACTTGGGGGGTCACAGGGGGGCTTGCCCCCCCTGACAATTATAACATATTTACGGTGACCGACCATTTCTCGCCCGTATTTCCTTTTTAATTTCTTCGTTATTAAAAATTCATAAAAAAAAGAAAAAGAAAAACTTAGGGGGTTCTAGGAGGGCTTGCCCCCCTGGCTATCATAAAATATTTACGATTACCGACCATTTCTTATTGACAGAAAAAGTTTGACGTGACGGACGTATTCTATATCCTGTCCCCTGAATTTAATAATTTCTGACATTTATTGGGAGTAGACTCGGCTTGGTTAAAGAATCATAGGTAACGTAAAAGTTGCTGTTCGTCAACTCATTGATAAAGTTACTTAGTTAGCAGGTTGGGGAAATGTGCTGATCGAGAGTCCACTCCTGAACGGGAGTAAGACTCTCGAACGAGCTATAGACCGCACTCGTGATCAGGGTGAAAAACGCAAAGAACGTCTTCGTTCTCCTCAACTCCTACTGTAACTGTGTAATGCACGCTTTGCAGGGCAACAACAATTCAGTAGACTTCACGCTTTGCATCCGTGTGTTTTTTTCTTTAAAATTATTTCAAAGAAGTTCACACAAAATGCAAAATGTGAATTCGCCATTTCAACAAGCCATAGCAGCGTCTAAATAAATGTTTACCTTAGCCATTGATGTTTCAAATTAAAGATTTGTTAATTGTGTATTTAATTTGAATCGTAAATTTTAGATAGCAGCACATTTACAAGACTTTTTGCATCTCTTCATGTTATTTGTCATGAGGCGTATTTTCCGTAAACTGAGTGAATGTGTCGGATGACGTCATAATTTATTCATATCCGAAAGGTTAAAGGTGGCAAAATCCTTCAGTTCAAAGGGCATTCAGCTCGCATATGACCTTATGGCCGTCCGTCCCGGATTCCCTTCCGCTCCATAACTTGAAGAGTTTTGATCTAATCTTTACAATTCTTTCACAACATATACCTCATGGATAGAAGGTGTGTCATGAACCATTTATGACATCCTCGATTGCATAATGTGGCTTCTACTTTGGTTTATGTAATATTCTGTCTTAGTCTATATCCTCGTTCCCTTCCGCTCCATAACTTGAAGAGTTTTGATCCGATCTTTACGATTTTTTTTGTACAACATATAGTTTAGGGGTAGAAGGTGTGTCATGAACCATTAAGAACATTGTCCATTGCATAATGTGGCTTCTACATTGGTTTATGTAATATTCTGTCTTAGTCTATATCTTCGTTCCCTTCCGCTCCATAACTTGAAGAGTTTTGATCCGATCTTTACAATTTTTTTTACAACATATACTTCAGGGGTAGAAAGTGTGTCATGAACCATTTAGGACATTGTCGATTGCATAATATGGCTTCTACATTGAATTATGTAATTTTCTGATTAATCTATATCTTCGTTCCCTTCTGCTCCATAATTTGAAGAGTTTGGATGCGATCTTGACGATTCTTTCAGAGTATATACTTTATGGGCAGACGGTGTTTCACGTATCACTTTTGACATCACCTGTTGCATAATATGGCAGCCATATTGGATTATGTAATATTCTCTTTAGGCGCCAGAACTTTGATATAATCTCTCAAATTCTTTTAGAGTATAATATATATACCTTATAGGTAGATGATGTGTCCCATACCAAATTTGATTTGGGTCCACATATTTTTGTGTGTTTTCAAAAGTTTTTTTTATTAGAAATGTGTACCTGCTGTTTAACATATATGTATTGATATATATCAATGCTTTTTTTAGTACAATTGGTCCAGAGTAATACTGGAAGCCAATTAATTTATACATTCTTTTCTGAGACTGTTTTCTTGGATAGTTTAATGTGCGCTATAATAACAAACAAGACCATTTTCACAGCTTTATTACCCATCTGGTATTTATCAGAGGGGCTGTTTAAAGATAAGGGGACAATGACATCCACTGAAGTGAACACACAAGGTTTGTATATTTACACACCATCATATCAGTGGTCAGCCTGAAGATTGTTTGCTTTGTACTAAAACTATTACAGCCAAGTCCAATAGTGTCCAAGTCAAAAGTGTTAAAATTTAAAGACCTTATGAATTGAAAAAAGCAAACCTTTGTTCTCCCCAAATAACAAAAGTATATATTATGAAAAATTATTCTGACACATTTCCCACCCCAAAAAATATTTAATTTATCTTTAATTTTGAGTGATAAACCTGCATCAAAAATGCGAACTTTTCTGCTTCACGATTTGTGTTTGTATGACGTCATAGTGATGACCGAATATGGCGGGAAGTTAAATCATTGCGGTGTACAGATAGCTGTGTTGCTGGGTACCACGATGTCGTGTGGTTGATATTGCGTTGAAACGGGGACACAATATGCATCAGACATTAAAAAGGGCAATTCACCGAAGGAATATTTATGCAAGGACATGGATGTCATTCGTTTGCAGACTCCTGTGTGATTGTGTACCCTCTCTTTCTTCCTGGAGTCTCGCCTGCACTCAGTCAGTCTCAGTCTCACTCGGTATCTTCGGGGACGATTGGTTTCAGTCTCAGATCTCAATGACAAAAGAAATTTGCGGCAGTAGGAAGCTGTTGCCAACAACAGTCCCCACAATAGACGCTAAATATCGGCAGTTTGTTTAATTGTGAATCAACATAACCGGAGACAAGTAAGTTCAACTTTCGTTCAAACTTTTAATAGGCATGTCAAGTGGTTTGTGAAACAAGAACATACCAGTATTTAAGTATGACCAGAATATAAAAACCCACCTGTAAATCAAATATACAAAATAATACGGTCCCATTGTGTGTGTAAGTCTGAAAAACCAACTTTGATGGTTCTAAATTTCAGGGTTTTTTCAGACAAAAGTGAGTACTACTGCAGCAGGCCTGTTGGTAAAATGTATGAAAATACTACAAAATATGACCTAAAAATACCTCAAACAGTGAAATAAATAAAATATATTGTCTCAGCTTCACCTGCAACAAATGATGGCACCCAGCTCAACATACTTTACTAACAATCCCACCAACAAACTTGGTCAGTGAACAAAAGATTGTAGCTCATGGGACAACATGGCTGTCCAGTGACTTCAGGGACACATGGTTTTTCTTGACCCACTTACCTGGACTATAACTGATTGATACATGTCACTGTCAGGTAAAATGTAGGCCAAGGATGGGGTTCTCTACTGAGACCCTCCCTGGTTTGATGCCAAATTGTTTTGGCAAGTAACAATGTACTTAGGCATACTCTTGTCTATCACATTTATTTTGCCCCAAAAAACATTTACTTTTATTCAAGTAATTGTTTAAAACCTAATATTACCTGTATACATTTTTCCAGTAGGATTCCATCTCATGGAAACTATTTGAGTTAGAATAACAACAAATGATCAAGAACTATGCTATATTATCTTCTACATATTACATCTCAAGTAAGGTACATTGTATGAGTCTAATCTTATGTCTTTAAATTAACTCACTGATACTAGAAAATAAAAATAAAAATCTCTGTGAAACACTTGTAGGCCTGGCTAGAATATCAATTCCAGAAAGCAATCTAGACTTCAGCTGAACACATATGGATCTGCATGTAATCTGTTTCCCACCATTTATTTTTTTTTTCCTCAAAATTCCTTGATTTATTATGAAGGAAAAGATTTACGATATATAGGCCCCTGCTTACATCATTACAACATTAGGGAAGCTTTCCCGTTAGGACAATGGAGCGTCTTTTTCATATTATCATCATTATCTCCGTCAGTGCCACATACATTTCCGTCTTTGGAAAAGTTTAGGCAAATCCAGCGTGCGTTTTGTGACCCTACCAATATTATTAAAATATCGAGTGAGTCTAACTTTTTCGAACGTCAGGTATTGCTATTTGAAATGGACAAAGATGCCCAATTGTAACGACTAATGTTAAATTTCCGCTGCAGTTAAATTATAATTTTCTTTAAGATGAAATCTGAATCAACTATGAAATCTAGTATAATTTAACTTTACCCGAGGTATTTTTCATTCACTGTTTACTCGATCACTATGGAAAACCTATTCATAAATATATTTACCCAACATAGCCTAACTTGTGATATACCGGGAACAATTTCTTTGTACCGGTAGCCGATTTTAACCGATGGAAGCCTCCTCATCAATACTTTAGCAAGTTTGAGGTCATGACCTTATCGTTCCGCGAAAGTGTAAAAACTAAATATCTACGAAATTCTAACATATGCAGACCGGTTAATAAATAGAGATATATATTTACACCCACCTGGCACAATCAGATCGTCAATTTTACGATCGATCTCTCCATTTGCCTATAATTCACGTTTATCAAAGCTCATCTGGCTGGTGTGATCCGTCATGTAGTGATACTAACAACAAACTGTCAACCAGCCTCGCTTTGATACAGATTTTGACAATCAAATTAAAACGTGATGAAAATAACAGAGCGCGTGGAATTTGATATCAATATTTCTAAAAATAGATGCAGATTTAAATAAAATGCTTTTGACGAAATTTTGGACTTCGGATAATTTTTGACAAAAATTAATTCTTTTCACCGTCCACGACAGCTTAAAAAAAATATCAAGACTATATAATAGAATATAAAATTTTATCAGCGCAAATTCAACAGTATTAAAATTTTGCTTCCATCAAGTTTTACTTTTTTGAAAAAGTCCGCTAAAAAGCACGTGACAGACCGGGATCACAGCTCAGCACATGGTTCCAAACATGGCCGTCAGTGGTGAAAGACGCAAATTTCGCTCTCGTGAAAGGCTTGACGCTGCGATTTACCAAGTGAGAAAGTAGCTTATGTCTTCGTATTTCGTTTCAAATAGAAAGGCCATTCTTTTTTATGTTCATTCCGGGAGTTATTTTTCTTTTATTGTCATGTTTCAAGCTTTATAAAATACGCTACTCTTTTGCAAGTTATGTCAAAATTGGTGATATTGATGACGTCATTGACATGCCTACTTTTAACAACAACAACAACCAGCGACGTGACAGAACATTTTGACATTTGATGTGTAACTCTAAGTTTTGATGTGCAGCCCAAGTTCAACAAAATATACGGTCTATACCTCTGTATTTGTGTTCAGATTTCTACTGCCAGACTTCAAAAAATATAAAAAATAAGATTATTTTACTCTTTGTCATTCACTCATTGTCAAATTCTTGTAAGCTGGACTACTACTACTACTAACTAGTACTACTAAGTAATGGTACTTCGTAACAACAGTTACTTTAAAAAAAATGAAATCTGGTTGCTGTACTGGGTGTCAAGGTTCATAAGGTTCCTGGCTATGATAAATAATGATTAACCTCATCATATGGGATTGTGATATTCACTGCTAGCTAGAACTACATGTAGTAGAAGTAAATGTCTAGTAATGTGTGATGTAAAATAAGGAGGAGCATCAGAATATATTGAGGGAGGAGGGTTCCTTTCGCAAATTCAGCAATATTTAATGTCTACATTTACCAGTTTATAATTTATTTATTTATCGGCTGGTCATGACGAACTCTTTGATCTGGCGGAGTTCTTATTGGCTCGCAATTAGCATTGCTGTTCTGAAATAGTATTATACGAATCTTATGTTTTGTTTGCTATTTAGGTAACTTGGGGCAGTTTTGTTTTGTTTATATTTTGTTACATAGTCATTTGGTGGTAATGATTATCATAATTTTTTTTTTGTAGGTTTTGATCACTACTTCAAATGTGGAAGAGCACATCGGGGAAGTAAAAGTGGCGACAATATTAACCTGAACAGTTGCATCTGTGTTGCCACCCTGGACTCATTGTTCATGTTTTAAAAGTCACTTGTGTCAACTGTGTTGAAATGCACCAAATACAGTCAGAACCTCAAAAGCCAACATTTGTAGTTTTGTCGCTATGGTGATCCAGCTTTTTAAAAAAAAAAATTCTGCCAGTTCAAATGGATCAATAGACACTGTGACACAAATTTGTCTCTTTTAACAGACACAGAGTGAGATAACTTTTTATTTACGGTAAATACTTGATGGGAAATATCCTGCTTCTCTGTGGTATTCTTGCATAAATTTATCAGTAAAGCCCTGCTCCTTTTTTACACACATGAGTGTAAAATGTCACGAAGGGCAAACTTCAACAACTAACAGATATTTATTTCACGGCTTCTCAATTACGGATACTGATAAAACACAGCACAGCACACTCAGAGAACAACGCAGAGGTCATTGTGTGAGAAGGCACTTGGTTTGGCGATTGGTGGTTTACTTCCATGGAACACTAATTTGAAAAAAAATGACCATATAACTAAGCCTTTTTCAAAGCCTTTAACATGGTGGATTTCTGTCTCATGTGTGTCCAACATGTGTGGAGAAATCTGAAATGTCTTTTTAATTGCTAACTGTCTGATTTCAGAGATCAGAAAACAATTTGTACTTGACCATGTCTGCATTTTTCATCATTTTCATTCATTCTTTGGACAATTAATTGATTATGTTGGGAAGTTATTGCTTCGACTACTGTCCTGGTGTGTCCAACATTCCAGCCATTTAATAACAAATTCTCCCAATATTATGACCTACTGAATTGTAGAAATGTGGATAGTTAGGTAACTATTTATCCTTTTCATATTTCTTTTAGAAATTTTGTGTTATGTGAGTTGTACATTGAATAGTACAAGATTTTATGATGTCCATGTGCGTCCAACATGTACCCAACCACACTTGAAAAAACATCAATAAACAAAAGTAACAAACAAAAACTTATCTATATGCATAGCATTTTGTTATCTTTATTGTTCAACATCACTGACTAACTTAGACATGATTCAGAAAAATGATCTTTATTTTTCACCACCCATGTAACACAATTGGTAACACCCATTCAAATTTGTAGCCATTAGTTTATTGTATAATAACTCCCACCATACCTACATCTCCAGCAGATAAAGATCAATTTCCTGACTGCATTGCCAGTAGATCTTCTTAAGTGGAACATTTAAACCTTTGAAGTTGAGCCCAATTAATCAACACCTTATTTAAACATGTTATTCTTGTGTAAATAAAATTATCCTTTATTATGTTTTGTTTCAAAGTTATCATGTAAGAAAACATAATCATTTACTCGTGACCTGCTTTCCTGCTTAACCACTTTCCATCCATCTACTGGTACCTAGAATAAGTGGACCAACTTGTTATATTACAACTGGGTATATCAGTCAGGTAATCCTTGTGCCAGTCCCATTGCTGATTTACTTTACTTCCCTTGTATATGCTCTTTTTTATACATGGCGATTCCATGGTAATAATTAAACCTCATCCACTTCATGAGTAAAATGTTAAGCTTTAGGCTCTTCGATAATTATGATATAATAAATTCGTAATTAAATTGTTCAGACGTCTCTATTTGGCCTAAGGGCTGATACATGGTGTCTACCGGACGCGTTTTTCACGGCTATCGCCTTAAAAAGTATGATACACACAATCGACCACATAGCCTGTGCAACCGCTCAAAAATTTTACATATATGGTAAATAGTTGGTGTTACTACATTCCTGATCAAACTGCTCTTAAAATCCTATCAGTATAATAATCATTCTTCTTAGTGTGAGCAATTGAAGCATGCAGGCATTTTTTTTTCTTCAAAATAATAGATTGTTTGGGCCTTAATGGATTATGTAGCTCTTAACAAATACAAAAGGTTAAATCTTAGATTGATTGATATTTTTCGCAGGACTCTAGATTATTTCACATATATGTCAACGTTGCCAGGTTTATTGGGGAGAGGAAACCGCCGACCTTTAGCAATTAACAAGCACCTTGGCAACTATACATATGGCGATCGAGTTAAAAAACCCACTCAGAAATTTGTCTTACGTTTTTTCCTTGAACTGAGTTGGATTCAAACATTCGAGCGCTTTATATCAGCTGAGATTTTACAAGCCACTCACCCAGTTAAACGGGTCCAAACCCCTCTGGAGTGAATAACATTACATTTAGATAGTACGGACATGTCAATGTCAGTGTACCATGGTTGATTGAGGCAAATGCCATGAATTTTAGTTAAGAAAATTTTCCTCGTGCACATGTGTTTTAGTGTCCATAAATATATACAACAGCCATGGCAGTAAATAGTACCATAGTTCTAAAAGTAATGAGGCAAAAACGAAAGCATCGGTACTAATTAATTTATTTCCAGTGTACTTGCCTAACATAATAAGCGTTGTTGTTGTTACACTGTAACTAGTGTAAGTGTGGCTTATCGTAAAAATGACAGTTGTAAACATGTATTTACTAGTAAGATTTTTTAATGACAACGGACTCTGTAATTTCGAAGATTTGAAGGCTTAACCCCACTAATATCCCCAATTAAACCGTTCGGCAGATGTACGCCACGGGACTCTCAGCATCGAAACGGCATTCCGAAACTCGGACACGCTTGTTACGAGCTGCCAGAACGGCTGGGTTTACACCGTCACTGTTTATCACCAGTTGCTCTATACGGTCTGCTCATCTCCACTATCTTTCGCTAACATTTCGAAGTCGTACAGGTTGTAAATATCGGTCGTTTCTCCCCCCCGAATCCTCCAATTCTCCTAACGACAAATCGGTAGATTTAATACTGACAGCCATGTTATAGCTGTCAATGCTCTGTTTGGTCATCACTATGACGTCATCGCTACAACGATGGCCGAGGGTTTTGTTCGCACAATTTACGGCTGCACAAGCATTTTCCAGACGCAAATACTCGGAAACAAAGCTGACGACCACCAATGAGAAAAAAGTTTTACAATTGCTGAACATCCAGACTTTTGAACCATAGCTAAATTATCTATATCCTCAGTTATGTTTCATAAGTACTTTAAGAATTTTAAGCTATTGCATTGATGGTTCCTTCCCAATTATGGAACATAACAGCAATGTCAAAACAGCCACAATGTTTCAGTTTTTGCAATTAAAATGAACAGATAACATATCTGTACTATAACGTACTGGTATTTAGTTGCAGCTTCTTCATATTCAGAAAAGAAAAACTTCTAATGTGAACAAGAAATTTCAATTGGTGAAATTAAAACAAATGTTATATTAAATGTTAATTTGGTAATCGTAGCGGCTTGACTTTGCCACGGCGGGCGTATGTTGAGTTTACTAAAACTCTTGTTCAGTTTGTCATAAAACATCGGTCAATCCATCTAAGCCCTCCGTCACCCCTCCGTCACCCCTCCGTCACCCCTCCGTCACCCCTCCGCCTCGCCACGTCTATCAAAATGAAACTAATTCTTTTCCATCATATTTATAGTTTGATGTACGAGAAGACGAGGAACAGAATGTTAAACTTCAGCAGACCATTGATTTACTCCTGGCGGCGGGATACTTCAGAGCGCGTATCAAAGGGTTGTCCCCCTTTGATAAGGTATGTGTATATGTTTTGACAAAAGTCTATGTGCTAACTTATGTCAGCTTTTTAAGACTGGACCCCGGAAATTAAGTTGTTTGTTCGAGGATGCCCCCAATCTGCGGGTACCTTTATACAAGTCTTCCATAAAAGGTGATGTATCGGTAGTTAAAAACGCACTTGGAAATTTTTTAATTTTTCTTTTGACTGTGTGAGATTTGAGCCTTTACACATCAATGGAAGGTTTTTGTCAGACTGAGAGAGACCATCGCTCAGTTGACTGAGCCACCGAGGCGCAATCTGCAGGAGGATATAAGGTGATGAAAGCAATAGTGAGTGGGAGTATCATGAGAGTTCCACAGATTCCCTGCCACCGACGCTGTCATTGCGCAGGTAGAGGGCCTTTATCTTTGGAATGTGACGTTTAGTTGAGACGTTGTAGAACAAAAAACGTCAATCGAACTGACAACGTCGTCTCGGCGTCTATCACCAGATGGCGTGAAATCTTTCGTGGAAACTCCCAGGCCCTATTGCCATGTGATGAAATGTCAACGGACACCGAGAAAGCAATAACGAATGTCTTTAGTGCTAAGATACATGTTAACTATTTTGTGCAGGTTGTTGGTGGAATGACGTGGTGCCTGGTGACCTGTAACTTTGATATTGATGTGGATCTATTATTTCAAGAAAACTCCACCATTGGGCAAAAAATGTAAGTCAAAATATTGCATCCTGGATATCTATGTTTTGTTTACATTTTGCAAAAACATTGTCCTGGTTGTTTCACGAAACCGTCACAAAGTGCTATCCATCACCATTGCTCTTTTCACTATGGTATCCAGTAGCAACTATAGGCTTTGCTTGCGATACAACTACTTTGTGAAACAAGCCCCAGGCCACAATCCGTCTTCACGATTGGTTGAATTGACGACGGAAGCAGTCAAATGTCTATTATGATGACGTGAAATACAAAGATATTTCTGACTCGTGACGTAAGATATGGATATTTCCAATTGCATTTTCTTTGACAGGAAGCTCATTTTGTTTCAACATTATGTTTTAGACACTTTTTAGTCAATTTACAGTTACAAATCACCGCTAGCTGTCTCATCGCAAGCTCTTGTAAACATAGCTGCTTACCGTCGCAAATGTTACAATGACTATGAGAGTGAATCTGTTTTAAAATTTGTCTTTTTCTTTACCCAGTGCACTTACAGAGAAGATAGTGGAGGTCTTACCCAAGATGAAATGTCCCCATCGTATAGAACCTCATCAGATTCAGGGGTTGGATTTTATACACATCTTCCCTGTTGTCCAGGTAACATAACAACAACAAGTGCTGCCATTTTGTCAGCCATTTCACAAGTTCATGCTACATGTATGTTAACTTCAATCTGCTTTTCACTTGCTGTCTGATATTTATTGTGCACCACAATACCTACCAACATCACAGTGTCAGATAAATATTTTGGATTACGGCACAAAACATCAAACAATCAATCAATGAATGAACTCTTGAGGCAGCCCAATGGGGGTCTTGGAAACAAAAGAGGAAACAATCCCATCCGTTCTAAAAAAATCTGAAAAAAATTCTTTTGATTTAATTCTTGACTGATTTCTTAAAACTATATTGGCTGCAGAACAATCTATTTCCTGAGTAGCTATGTTAATATGTAATTGGCGAAGCCTAGTAGTGAGGGCAGAAAATAACTTAAAAATAAACTTAAAGTTCATAATTTATCCCAGTGTAGTTTTTTTAAACAACCCATCAGATGTACTCTTCTGTTAAAAGAGGAGCGAAAGCGGAAACATTTCCCAGCAGTATTTTTAGAATTTAGAACTAAGACGGCAGCAGTTTGGAACATCGATGCGCTCACAATTCAAACAATTTAACACTCTTGGAATTAATGAATTTTGCCTTATTAAAAGTCTAGTATATGGAACACAAAACAGAAATTGATTCCTTAGTTGTCTGAACCCAAAAGTGTATGTCTTGCAAAAAGTCTGAACAGTTATATCTGGTGTATGTTCATACCTGTTGCAAGAATTCTGGCTGAGTATTCAGTCCATTTATTTATGTGGACTGCTAAACAGCCAAAGTCTAGGTATAAGAGCATGTTTTTCTCCCACACTACACCTCGCAGCAGTTCCATACAACTCAAATAAGCTTGAATGCAATGTTGAAAAATCAAGCAATTAACGAATGTGAATAAGTTCATTGATCCAAGCTGCCCTGGAGCTCAGTCGGAACACACTTTGGCTATCCTCGCTCACTACCGGTCGGCTTTGACACGCCTCCAGCAGTCTGCGCTTATTATACGCTAAATCACTGTATTTTGGGGCTGAATACAAAAGGCGTCGGAAGTATACATCAAAATACTTTACTACAGACGGAAAAATAAAATAAAAATTGTAGTGAATTGATCCAACGCTGAAATCATCTAGAAAGAAATTCTTTTTATATATGTTATTTAGCCCGGTAAGAGCATATGGAAATTGTACGTTACATGGCTACCTTTTTGGTCGCCACATTCAAAATGACCTGCAGTCTATCAGAGGGTATTTCAGGCATGTAAATCCCTGAAGTTATCAGACTGCCCTAGAACCCTCAGTGGCTCAGTGAGTGTAATTCATTTCCCACCTTTTACAGTGGTTGGTTAAGAGAGCTATAGAGACAAGAGAAGAGATGGGTGATTATATTCGACTCTTCTCCATTTCTCAGTTCAATAAGAATCACAGTATGCCACAGGTAAGATTTCGAAGATTTCCGACACCGATCTAGTGAATTCGTTCTCTAATTTTCAAAATGTTTTTCACCCTACTTGTATGTGGAAGGGTCACAAGGTACTTGCCGAGGGTCTCAAGTTTTCTCCAGGTAGAAGACCTGATTTTCTCCATTACTGAACCTGGCAAACCTGATGTCACCATATAAGTGAAACCATCTTGATTGTGCTGTAAAACACCAAAGGTCTAAATGATATACCTCTTTTTAACAAAATTAGAAACTTGTCTCCGTGGTTATTTTAGACAAGAAGATTTTCCCTGTGCCCGTGTGTTTTAGTGTTCATAAAAATTAAAATGTGTGTTACAGTTGGATGAGCTTGACTTTATGATTTGTTATTATGAAAAGTGTCCAACAGACTATATGAAGTCATTCACATGGGACTAAAAAAAACTATTGAGGCTGTGGCTAGTATGAACTGAAATCTTGTTCCCTTAACAGACAAAATTTGATTGATAAATGGATGTCTATGCCACACAAGATTATATCACTCTGGCAGATTTAGTAGGACTGGAAACCAGGCTCTTTGCCAGAAGAAAACCGTCAACTTTACTGTGCATATCTGATAACGATTTCAGGAAATCATTTCCAAGAATTTCCTTAATAACAGAACATTTTCTAAGCTGATTATTAGCTTTTTTAACCTGTAAGTTCTTAATGGAAGATGAACTTTCATGAGGCTTATTGAATGACTTTTTGGAGTTTGAGATTTTCATTTTAGCATAAATCTTGTTAGGTCGCAATATACGTGAAGTAATCCTGAACGGTACGGAAAACCCCAAACAATCCATCAATTCATTGAGTGCATGTTGGTTGTTATGCTCCAAACAATCTATCAATTCATGGCGTGCATGTTGGTTGTTATGCGCCAAACAATATATCAATTCATGGCGTGCATGTTGGTCGTTATGCTACCAAATACCAGTACTTCAATTTGAAGAAATGAAGTATTTCCTGGGCAGATTTTTAACTTGATTAGCGCTATGTGGAACTGAAACAGGTACTCACTGAAGGTCATGGCTTTCCTTCAAGAGCCTGGTTTCCTCCCCTACCAAAACTGGCAATGACGCCATATAATTGAAATATTCTTGAGTGTGTCATAAAACATCAATCCTTCTGAAGATGTGAACTTCAATTCTTCTTAGTTTTTCGAGGGACCTCAGGGGCTCAGTAGTTAGAGCGATAATCTCTTAATCCGACACAGGCCTTTCACCGATGAGGCATGGGTTCTCCACTAATTGATTGCCCTATGTGGAAGAGTTACCAGGGGCCGGTTGTTCAAAAGTGTATTGACCAGCCCCGATAACTCAGTTGGTAGAGCGTCCGCTTCTTTCCTGGGAGATCCGGGTTCAAGCCTGGGTCGAGTCAGACCAAAGACTTAAACAGTGGTAGCTGTTGCTGCTTCGCTTGGCGCTCAGCAATAGGAGTTAGAGCAGCAACTGGTTGGCCCGGTGTCAGGATACTGTGACTGGGTGAGGGGGCTTGTGGGTTGTCTTCGGCAAGTCGTCTCGCTGAGGCAGCACCTAAAAGAGCGGTGGAAATCCACCCTGCAACAAGGAGACGTCTTCATATAACTGAAATACTGTTGAGCAGGACGTAAAACCCAAATCACTCACTCACTCACTCAAAAGTGTATTAAGCTTAATACTGGTTTGACTTTGTAACGTCCCAATTGAACTTTTTTGTTACGCGACGTTATTTAGACCTGTATTAAGCCCAATATACTTTTGGACTACCCAGCCCAGGTACTTGCTGAAGGTTGCGATTTCCGTGGGACAAAGAGTCCAGTAAGTGATATAATCTTGAGTTTGGCGTAAAACAACAATTAATCAATTTTAATATTTCTTACTGGTTCAAATTATTTTTCCCGCAGGATGTGGAGTTCAAGCAGACTGTACCTAAAGCCATGTCATCAGTTAAGGAAGTCAAGGTGTGTTTCATAAGTGTTAGATTGATAGTCTCTCAGTCAGATTAAAGCCTTCTATCTATGCGGCAGGGGATCGAATCGTACTCAGAAGAAATAAAAAGTGAAAAATTTCTGAGTCGATTTTTCACTTGCTTGTTAAATATATCCTCATTTGCAAAGTTACATGTTCATGTATGGGATATTTTGAGAAATAGACCCCTGATTTTGACACAATACTGGCTGTCAGATTGCAAAAGTAATTATTGACTGAAAATATCTCAGTGATTTGACTTATCAGTCAGAATTTTCATTTGCCAAGATTCGATAAATGTCAATAATATTTCTAATATTTTGTTTCTAAAGCTAGATTTTTTTACATTTGCTTCATACAATGGTTTGTCCTTCATTGGATGTGTGTTAAATTGATCCGAAGTTAAACACAAAATTGCTAAATGGCTGAATGGATAAGGCAGGCGACATTTAGTGCTGACGATAGGTGTCATACTCTGGGACCCGGTTTCGATTCCCGTTTCGAGTTTAACTCAAAATCGGTAGAGGAATTTCTTTCATTTTTCAAGAAAGTGTAATCCCAAAAAATAACGAGAATACTATTTATTTGTTTTTTGTTTTTTTGTTTTTGTTTAAAGGATTCATATCGACCTCAAAGGCGATATCGTCGTCATGACGACAGCAAACTTAAAGATGAAGAAAGTCGAGTTCATTCCACCTTACTGGAGTATGGCAGGTAAACATTTAGAATGTTAGCTCTTATTTCATTTTTTTTTCTATAGAAAATTGTCCGAGAAACCAAACTGTTATTAACTTCTTTTTTTTAAATCAGGAGAAATATTCATTTACTTAAGGATGGGAAAGGTCCAATCATTTTTGCCGACAGAATTGTTGGTCTACCGATGGAAAATGAAAAATGACACTGATTTTTTAAATCCAAATAAATCTACGAAAGTTACTGCCTGGTTTTTCTAGTTTAATACTTCTCAGACAATCTATACTTCATTTTTACAAAGAACAAAAGCCAAGAAATATTTAGTTTAGATCGGGGCTTACTATCATACAATGAAACATTAGTTTAACCTAACACAGTCCTTATATCTTGCCCTTTTCAGACGATATGGAATAAGTAAAGAAAAAGCAGAAAAGGTTGGTTCTTGTTTTAGTGGGGCCTCCGTGGCTCAGAAGGTAGAGCGTTGGACGCTCAATCCCAACAGTCTTCCACCAATGGGGCGTGGGCTCGAATCCCACTCAGTCCAAAAAAAATGTCCTCCGGGCATAGAGCCCGGTTTCCTCCCACAATAAAACTGGCAACGCCGCCATATAAGTGAAATAATCTTGAGCGCGGCTTAAAACACCAAACAATCAATCAATCAATCTTGTTTTAGTGCCTCTGGTCTCAACAATGTACGGTAAAATATTGTTTAGAACTAACTTAGGCTTAGAATGAATGAACATTTGTCCCCGCTATTTAAGTTTTGTTTACTTTTGGAACACCACTTTGGCTCGTATGGATCTTCCTCATTTCAATTCAACGTCAATTATTTAGTTTTTCAACAACCTTCAAAACCTACATGTATTGCTGTCGGGACGATCAGAATTTTTGACGAAAGTGCTAATTTTTGCAGCTCATGCCACTTTAAGTCAGATTTAGCTATGTTATAATTAACCTACCTTTTTACAACTTTGCTTGAAATATTATTTCATTTATATTTTAACATTGCTACAGTTACTGAATTCTCCATTCCTGGTATTAACCCTTGACCTTGAATTGGTAATTAGTTTTTCAAGTGGAATGGTTACAAGTTACCTGGCCCATCAGTCAATGGACCAGGTAATACCTAACCTCCATTGAGAACAATTTCATGGTCAGAGTTATATTCAAATCTATGATATACAACACTTTTCCCATTTATCAGTAAAATCTTGTGAGAGTGGAACAATTTTTCATCTTTTCAATAGAGAGCGTACCAAGGTTTTGTTGATCGATTGATTGACTGGTGTTTTACGTCGCATTCAAGATTATTTCATGGAAATGGCGGCATTGCCAGATTCATTGGGGGAGGAAACCGTGTTCTTTTCCTGGAGGAAACCATGATTTTCGGCATGTACCTAGTAACCCTTCCATATAGGGCCAGTTAAAAATTTACCAATTCTTGAGTTGAAAACTTGCAAGAGGCCCCTATCTAGGACTCCTAGGCTAAGAGAATTATCTGTTTGTTAAATTTTACGTATTTGTTATGATTCTTTTAAATTTAGGATGAGGAGTTGTCATCAAAGAAAAAAGCTGTAGCCGCGGGGCTCCAGAAGGGGGATGCCGACATTGACAGTCAGGAAGAAGAAGAGGTATTATATGCTCATCCTTTAAAAAAACAAGCTTTTTAAAACTTGTTGTTAATAGAATAAGATATGCCAACATCAATTTGTAAGTCCTTTTTATGGGTTCCGGTGGGGAGGAGAATTCACCCTTGGCTTTCCCAAGGTGCTTCATCGTAAGAAGCAACTAATTCTTGGGCTCCCTTTTGGGTTTGGGAAATAAGAATACACCCTCAACTTTCCCAAAGTGCTTCATTGTAAGAGGTGACTTATTTTTTGTAAAAAAAATGCCATCAACATTTGATTCACTTATCAACTTCAAACTAATTTTTTTCTTATTTTTAAAAAGACTTCAAAGATTACCGATATTACAGATTGATTGACTGAGGCTGCACCTAAACGAACTCTTGTGTTATTTATATTTTATAACTGTAAACTGAACCCAAACAACTTACGCCTACCCAGCAAAAAGATTGACTTTTTTTTCACTTATTTTCTTGAAGAATTTGAATTATTTTATTTAATTATTGTTCTTGTAAATTCTTATTTTTTGACAGCGTCGAATCAAATCCCTTATGAGTGGAATGTCAGCAATGAATATACAAGAGGTAGGTTTTGTTTAAAAATGAGAAAATATTTTGTTGTTGTTGTTGCATGTTTAGTCTAAAAGATGTTTTGCTTGGTTTTTTTCTTGTCTATCTGTTTGAATTAGATGAATTAGAATTTGCCAAAACATTTTCTATTGATGAACAATTTTCTGTACAACAACCTGATTCCAATAGATGTCAATTTCCAATTTCTGTGACATAAGTAATCGTTTAAAAAAAACAATTGACCTCTACGTCATACATGTAACTCCTGTGGCCAGGCTACGATGTAAATGATAAAATTTTCATTGAAAGCTTTTTTTGACCTAAAGACATTTGTAATTTCACAAATTGGCCATGGTGGATTTATGAGAGTTTTTGGACGTAAATTTTGTAAAGAGGCTACCGTAGATAGACCAGGGACCTTGGGGCTGTTTCTCAACACAGTTACGTCAGACGTATGTCCAATGCAAGGCGTAACTGTCACGGTAACATATCAACATTACGTTACGACCGGGCGCAAAGTTATGATGGACGTAAGTGTGTTGAGAAACAGATCCCAGTTGTTCGAAAGAAAGTTGGCCGAATGGCAGGATAAATGATATCACGTCAAAAACAAAAATTATCTTTGTATCTACCGTTACCGTATTTCTTCTAAATATTCAGCCATTCTAATGGCCTAAATTTTCCGTTGAGTCAGACAAAAAAGGGTTAAAGGATAACCATTTTCACACACTCCTCGGCGGGTCATATTGCCTTAAATTCCCGCTAATGAGCAAATTTGTCTGGCCTCATTTAGCATATTTCTTTTCTAATGATCGAATCCTTATGAGGTAAAAAGTGGCTGAATCTGTAGAAGAAATATGGTAAGCTAATTTTCTTTTCAACAACTGACCCTAGGATTATGTTATTTATATCCTTTCAAGCTTTACATAAAAAATTGGCCTAAACTACCTAATAAAGGGAACATGTTGATGAAACAAAATAAGCTAATTATTATCATTTCTATGAAAAGATTACAAAACAAAACCTTTTGCTGATGCCAATCTTGGAGAGGTACGTTTTTGCTACTTCAATCCGTTTTCAAGGTACTTCAAATGATGAAGTTCTCATGACAACCAGAATCTATAAAAAAAAGTCTGAATTTTGGCTGCTCATGCCACTTTAAAAAAGATACTAGTTACACGAACCGCTTTGATTGTGTATTTGACCTTTGTTATATAGACTTTGGAGTTAGTAGAATATGCATCCATTTTGCATTCCGACTGTAATGACATTTTGTGACAGTTTGATTTAATATGTTTCTTCTTTACATGACGTAATAGATTGTTTATTATAGAAAGCCTTGCATATAGACTTTGTATAGAGCCAGAGTTGCTGTAATAGGGAAATAACCAGAATGCGACATGAAACACCAATCAATTATAATTGAATTATTGATGGATTTTGTCTCTCAAAAAGTCTAACTTTTGCAGAGGATATTTAGTAAAACACAAAAGAATAAATTCTCCAAACCGCTTCAGTGCTTTTTACTCCCACCTAAGTATTTAAATTCTACCCCGACAATGATATTTTCTTGTATGCTTCTATCATGGATTTTGGCTGAAAGTGTTTCTTTTAAAGGATTTATGAACAACCTTTGGAAATATTTTCTAAATTGCGTGAAGTGTGTTGTAGAACATGTACTTTAAAAGTCTGACCAAAAAGAAAATTAAATTTCGGTCGCAGCACATACAAAATTCAAGCTACGTTTGTCGATCTACAATGCTTACGAAAGTTAATTATCTCAGAGACTTATGACGTCAAACACGACCTCCGTTGTGTACGTAGATTACGTACCCTCACAGTGATGACTTAATAAATGATTTCTGCTGTCTCAGTATGTCGTCGTGGCAGTTTGTACACATCAAAGGTCGTGTTTGACGTCATTTTTCCGAGTAGTTACGAAAAATACGGAAAATATGAATATATACATTTTTTTGACAAGCAGGCAACGCTTTGTTTCGTTTCAACTGATGTTTTTTTAAAATATACATTTAGTCCATAAACAAACACAAACCAGCTTTAACTCCTGTTCATAAATCCTTTAAGTGGCTTGAGCTGCCAAATAAAGGGCAACTTTTTATTAAACTTAATTAGCTAATACTTTGTCATTTTCATCATTAAGTTTATAAAAGGAGATTACTGCTGATAACAATCTTTGAGATGGGCGTTGAAGTTACATGAGCTGCCAAATTAGCGACAACTTTGTTGAATCCAAATTAGGTTATTGTTCCCGGCTTTTATCAAAAAGTACAAAATAAGAGCTTTTCACTGATACCAATCTTGCAGATGTTTGTTTATTTAGTTGTTCTAAGCAACAAATACTGTAAAATGAACGTTTACATCCCAGCTATTTGAATTTTGTCCATTATAAAGAAACCTCTTGGTTTTTATGAGTTACTAGCGTTAACAAAATTGTTCATTTCAACATCAATCTTTCGGTTTTTCAAGGTGCTTAAAACGCTCAACTTCTGCTGACTATCGAAATATATAAAAAAAAAAAAGTCAAAATTTTTGCAGCTCATGCCACTTTAAGAAAGACAACATTTGAAAAACAAATCTTTTCTGCTATGCTATTGAATGTGTGTTATGAATCTTGTAGAAATGTTATGTTTGTTGGTTGTAACAGTTGTGTTTTGGTATGTCTGCATGTAGGGTCGTCTAACTGCCAGCGCTGTGGGCTCTATTGTCGGTATGCAATCAGAACAGATCCAACAAATTGCTTCAGAATATGCTGATAAGGTAAGAAATGGTTTGGTTGGTTGCTATGAAATTGCCCTTAGGGTAAAGGGTAATCAAAATTATTTACAACCCCAGTGCTTTCTTTGCCACAGGAATATTGGAATCTGATGCCTGTGAATTCTCCCAAATCACAAGGATGGGAATCTCGTTAAATAACTGTCCTCAGAATGTCAAAGTGATGTTAAACAACTCATATAGCAAGAATTTTGTTTATGTTCAGATAGCAAAGAGACCTGTTTACTTCCCCACTAAACCTGGCAACAACGCCATATAAGTGAAGATAAATAATCTTGAGTGCTGCGTAAGACATCAATCAATCAATCAATCAAATCAGGCTTAGATTCACAAGGAGTATCTTGACAAATAAGTGCTCTGATTTCCTCATCTATGTCGGTTGAAAAAGTTTGATAAAAAGCAAGCGTTATATTATTTATGTGACCGTACACCAATGTTTGGTCAGAAATGTTATTATTTTGTGTGTTGATAGCATAATACTGTACTTACAAACTTTATGATGGGGCAAGAAAAAATGGCAGAAATATTTGTTTGTTGGAATGGTAAATGTAAACCACTTCTATTGTAATAAAACAGGTTGTTTTTTTTGTTTCTTCTCTTTTAATCAGCACACTTTATCTCTTTACTAAAGCCTTAAAGGTGTAAGAGATGTTGGGCACAAAAAATTTCTACTGTTTATTTAAATGTGATAATTGTTAGGAACTTTCCCACCTCTCACAAAAATTCTAAATATCTGTCGCTCTGAAGACAAAAGAATCTTTTTCTAACACCTAAGTCCTTGTTTATATTTATATAACAGCAAGCTGCCATTGGCCAGTTGGAAAAAGGAGAGAAAGTAGGCGGAGTTCAATACCATAAGAGAGTCACCGCTTCCATTGAAAAACAAATACAACAACAACAGTCCAAACTTGATGAGGTTTGCTATGATTGAAATTTTGGATGTTCTCTTCATTAATTTTTACAAGAACATACTTCTCGTAGAAAATTACATTTTTCATGTGATTTGTGTTAGACAATGTCACCATATAAGTGAAATAATCTTGAGTGTGGCATAAAACACCAATCAATCAATCAACCAACCGAAAACAAGTGATAATAACTGAGAACAGAGAAACAAATTATTTCTGTTCTCTCGCTCCCTTTATTTTACTGTTATTTTAATTCTAGAAAATCAGAATCGCCTACCTACCTGTATCAACAGAAAGATCTAAACAGGAATTGAAAATTGTATCTCTGCTGTTTATCAAGACAGATATGTCCGATTTCCAAATCCAAGCAGAATTTAGAAAGAACATAAAAAGTTTTATAGTTATATTTTTTTAAGAAGTCTTCATTTATTTTTACCTGCTATATCCATTAATCAAAATATTTCTTTACATTTAGGCCCTATGGTGTAAGCTCTCTAAGGTGTCACATATGTGATTTTCATTTGTAGGTGTCCGCTCTCCATGAAGAATTACACCGGGCTTATCTTGACACTCAAGCTAAACTGGAAGAGGTAATACCACATTATTAAATTTCCAAGAAATATAATACACAACATATATAGACAAGGAATGGCAGGCCCACTTTCTCAATCATTTGTGACTGTAAAAAATCATTTATATTTCAGCTTTTTACAGTTATGAAATCAAAACTGCCACAATTGTCAAGACATTAAGAGGGCTAAAAGCTCATTCAAAAATTCAAATAGATTGTCATTGGAATATGTTGTATTTCCATTATTAGAACTCAAGGCCCATCTCAGTAATCTCGCGAGAGTGGGGAAATGCTTTCTCCTTTCAATAGAGAGCACAACAAGGGAGGTAACTTTTCCTGAATGGAAATATAAAATCCATTGAGTCTGTAGCATGTGTTGGTTGCAGGATACAGTTTCATTTCGCATTTGGGTTTTAATTTGTTCCTAATTACCTAAATTCCAATGGTTTTTCTTTTCCATTTTCAAATTGCTCAACACATGAAACGTCTTTGACAACCAAATAAAGTGGCATAATGTATGTCAGTTTTAAGCTACACACGCTTCAACATGGGTACCGCCATTTTGAAGCTTACATAATTTCAGGCAAACTGGGGTATTTCCAAAATTTCCAAAATAAAACATAAAAATCTTCAATCTGGCATCGATGGAAAGCTTAAAGTATGTACAGTAGATCTGCATTAGTTTCAATCCATTATTCAAATAACCCAGATACAAAACTATGGCTAAGTAAGCCACATCCAAGCTCTAGCAAAACCAAGATGAATTTTCATTGGCTGTAAAACAGAAACTGGTTCCTTTGACCTATAAACAGAAACAGTGTTGGAAAATCCACAAAATTCAAATACCTAGACAAACTATCATTATAGGATTAAGTTACTTCAAAACACAAATTTAAAGTATGCTCTCAAGATTAGCAACATTAAAAACGGTCTAATAACTGATACAACTGTACCATAAAAATTTTGTTTTAAAGGAAAAACTATCCCGAATTTGACAGTTTATGCCTCTTTAAAGTGGCATGAGCTGCCAAAATTCACACTTTTTCATAATTTCATAATTTCTGATCGTCACGGCAGTAAGAGTCTTTGAAGGCCATCCGAAAACTAAATGATTGGCGTTGGAATGAGGAAAATCCATACAGTATGTGGCCTGTACAAACCGAAAACGTGTTCGAAAAGTAAACAAAATTTAAATAACCGAGATGATCATTCATTCATTCTAAGCCAAATTTATTTCAAAACAATACTTTATCGTACATTTTCGAGACTAGAAGCACTAGAAAGCTTCTGAATTATACGTCTTGAGAAAAATAGCCAATAATTTCTACTTTCTGTTTTAGCTTCAAAATAACAATATTTTGGCAGCTCATGCCACTTTAAAGTTGAATGAGTATTTAGTAAACAGATATGTCCGCGCAGATATGACAGCGCAGTAACATTTTTGGGAAAAAAGAAATGTCGTCTTAACTTGGAGTATGTCTATCTGTAGATTCAAAAGCTTCTTACTGGTAATATTGTGTTATTCCCTATGTGATTTACGTACTGTCTTCTAAATAGTTAACTCCACGTATATCTTTTATTTTTTTGCACTGAATTTATCTTTGTGGTAAGGCTGAAATAATGTTGAAAGCAACATTAAATCTTCTGTCACTCACCGAAAGGTTCTTGAATCAAATAGTAGTTAAAACTTTACTATTATTCTCTTCTAGACTAAAGCTCGGGAAAGTCAAATAGCAGAAGAGATGTCTAAATTGAATGAAATGGAAACAGAGGAAAACCAAGGGTAAGTCTTTGATTTCCACAGAGAGGTAATAGACAGATTGCTTAATGACACCACCGGGTGGTTTGAGGAAATCAAAACCGCAGATGGAAAACTACAGACATGCAATTATTATGCATGTTGCTACAAGGGCCTGAAACAAAACGATCACCTAAAAGCGCTTCCCTTTTATATCCAAGAATTTTTTGAATGGTTATGTAGGCCTGTAGTAGCATGATGTCATGTGTAGAAGGCTCATTGCATTGTGGAGCAATGGGCATCTATGTGAAATAATTCAGTGCGGCACAAAGCATCAATCTTGTATCTGACTGTTACTGTGAATTCAAGTAGTTCAGTTTATCTTTACAATCAATCAATGAATTAATTTGTTGATTATTTCACTTGTATGGTGCCGTTTAGTGGTGAAGGAAACCAGGCTCCGCTAGCTCTTCCACATAAGGCGTTAGAGTGAAAAGTCTACTCCGAAATTTTTCAATGTTTCTTTGAAACCTCACCTCATCGATGGAAGGCCTATGTGGGACTGAAAGACAATCGTTCTGCCAAACATATCTTTATAGTGACCACTTGAAACAAATTTTGTCACAAATAAAACTTATTTAACAATTTTTTAAAAATCTTTTTACCAGGGTGTTGGAAACACTTCGTTCACTTGTGGCTTTAAATGAGAATTTGAAAAGGCAGGAAAAGGAATTTAAAGCTCACTGCAAGGTAACGTCAGCACATATGTTTTTGTCAACTTTATTTCATTGTATTCGTTCAGATTTGATTTTTAATTTTATCTGTTTTTTCACCTATATCGAACATGTACCTCCCATGCACCTATCGGTTGCATGTTTAAATTCAATTCCTCCTCCCCCCCCCCAACCTTACCCTAGAAAAATGTTGTCTAAACAAATGTTTTCTCTCAATCTCTCTGTGTGGAAGGGTTGCCAGGTACCTGCCAAAGGTTAAGGTGTGATCAAAGCAAAGAACCTCATTTCCCCCTTTTTATACCTTGTAAGGCCTCCGTATAAGTGAAATAATCTTGAGTTTTTCACAAAACAGCAAATAATCTATATACTTGTGAAATTTAAAGGTTTTATGAACAACCTTTGGCAATATTTTCTAATTTGCGTTAAATTAAATTTCTGGCACAGAACATACAAATTTTAATGCTACATTTGAAAGTTAGAGTGGCATGAGCTGCCAAAATTCACACTTGTTTCATAATTTCTGATTGTCACGACAGTAAGAGGCTTTGAAGGCCGTCGAAAAACTATATGATTGGCGTTCGAATGAGAAAAATCCATACAGTATGTGGCCTGTACGAACCGAAAATGTGTTCGAAAAGTAAACAAAATTTAAATAACCGGGACAACCATTCATTCTAAGTCAAAGTTAGGTCAAAACAATGCTTTATCGTACATTTTCGAGACTAGAAGCACTAAAAAGCTTCTGAATTATACTTCGTCTTGATAAAAATAGGCAATAATTTCAACATTCTGTTTTAACGTCAAAATATCAACATTTTGGCAGCTCATGCCACTTTAATGATCTCAGTGAAATATGACATGAGCTCTGTTGTGTACATTTGTACCCACCCTCACAGTGGTGAAGTAGCCTGACATGATCACTGCTGTCCATGCGTCTTCGTGGCAGTTTGTACACATGGAAGGTCGTGTATTATGTCACTTTTGACAATTTTTTACGATCAGTAATCAGTAAGAAAGTGTTAAGTGAAATGTAACTTAAATTATTTTTTTGTGTATATATATATTACAGGAGGAAATGGCTAGGCTGAAAGACAATATTGAAAAACTGAAATCAGAAGAATCTGGAATTCTCTCAGAGGATCAGGTAATCATTATTTTTTTTTCAAAGTTTTGACGGGGGTGTAAAGAGGACTATAATGTAAAGCTACCTGTTTTTTTTTAATGCAATAGACCCTTTTGGCTTAAGGATTGACGATTGCCCAAAATGTCTCTAAATTGAGTTTTTGGATCAATTTGATGTCGGAATCATGTTTATTTCTTCTATGACACAATGCCAAAGAGACATGTCACATTGCCCGCAATGCCATACAACTCAAACAACGTCATAAAAACGTCATTCTGAAAGCCGAAAGGGTCTATAAACATGTTTCATATTCTGAACGTGTGTTATTATGTTGTTGACATGATAATAAAAGCATTTGATGGAAATATCAAAATATCTGTTGAAAATATGTTGAAACACAATGTTTCATTTCCATAATTCAAGGAAAAGTTACTCCCCTTGGTGTACTCTCTACAGATGTGCTACTGATTTGGTGAGGTTCAGTAATATCATTGGCAGAAGATTTTACCTTATTGCGAGAGCTTCACTAATGGAAATAGAATATATTCATTTCTCATTTTCCGTACAATTTTTGTTCTTTTCAGGAGCGTGTGAAGATGATTGAGAAACAATACGAAGCAGACAAAGAAAAACTTCACAAGATTAAACTCTTACTGGTTTGTGAATTATTTTTTGGTGTTGAATTTTTCTGTAGTAGTTACATAGACTTACCGTATTTCTTCTAAAGATTTGGCAAATTTTTTCATAAGGATTCGACCATTTGAAGCGAAATAGACTTAATGTGGATAGACAAATTCATTTCAAGCAATACAACTCGCCGTGCAGTCCTTTAGTCCACGGTAATCCCATTCCTTCTTGAAAAGCCGGCGCAGTTGGACGCCTCCACACATTAGAATGATTGATTTATGTTTTACGCTGCACGAAGGTTATTTCACTTGTATAGCTGAATTTCAAGGAAATTATGCTCTTTGCCAAGGGAAAACTTGTAACCCTTTCCATGTATGGTACTTTGCAACCCTTCCTCATAAAGACATTTTTCCCCAAGCTTTTAAGCTGAGGGATGTATAAGCCTACCACCCATCAGTGGAATGCTTATGTTGGCATTAGAGACTAGTTAGGTTTCAAATGTATAAATGCGTCTGAAGAACATATGAAGAATCAAAGATCAGTCTCAGTTAACATACAGTGTTAGATATTTTGTCTGTAGTAATGTGTCCCTCAAACCCAACCATCAGTCTGTATTTCTCAGATAAAAATTATAGTTTTCCATTGGATCGGTAAAAACATTAGGGCGTATACTGATGTTCAGAGTTTGTTTACATTGTGGGAACCAGATAAATCAAATTTAGTATCCAAAATGATGCCAAAGCTTCCAATTTTGGTAAAAATATAAAGTTCCTAATCTTTTCTATCTGGGCAAAATACAGAAAACCGCCTGCTGTTTTTTTATGTAAACAGTATGCTGGATTTTTTGCAGCAAGTGTGTCTTGAACTATTGTTTTTTATGTCCAATAGGCTCGAAAAAATCGTGAAATAAATGGCCTTCAAAGGAAGATTGATGAAGTTCCGTCTAGAGCTGAACTAAGTCAGTATCAGAGACGCTTTGTGGAGCTTTATAATCAAGGTCAGTGTTTTCATACTGTGAGTGTGTGACTTGACAATGAAAATTCCCGAAACGCCTACTCCACAGTATGTCGTTAAGGGGATGCATTTATGTTGTCACATCAAAACTAAGGCAGAAATTATCCTCTTGGCCAATGTCTCGTTAAGCCAAACTGTACCAAAAGTTAGACAAACTCAGAGCTTATGCTTTGTCATGTTACAAATAACATGTTGTTATGAGTAATTTGTCTCATCTTTTCAAACGTTTGGGCTGGACATGTGACCCTGACCTTGAGGTCAATTGAAATGATGACCATAAATTCAATCCGACCATAATGACTTTTGACTTGACTGACTGGACATCATCACAGGTAGAAAAGCATTGGAAGGCACACAGTTTTGTTATTGTTCCCTGGATCCTTTTAAAGTGGCATGAGCTGCCAAAATTCACACTTCTTTCATAATTTCTGATCGGCACGAAAGTAAGAGGCTTTAAAGGCCACATTCTGTGTCAATCTCAAAATATCAACATTTTAGCAGCTCATGCCCCTTTAAGATATTCTGCAATTTCTGCTTGCACAACCTTTTCCCATTAAACAAATAAAGGGGAACAGTTTAGTGCCTATTTGATTTCTCAATCTATTTACATTTTAACTGTGACTTTTTAGAAACTTTCTTGATTTAAATAATGTAGGGAAACCTATGTAGACCAACATCTTGATAAACCTTAACAATGTCCAAAATCACCGTATACCCAAATTCCTCCTGTATAAAAATGATAACCTTGATATATAGAGGTTTCACTGTATGTAAAAACAGACCATTCTTTCAAGTATGTATTTGCCCCTTTTATTCCAGTGGCGTCAACTCACACAGAAACCAAGCAGTTCTATACATTATATAATACCCTGGATGACAAAAAACTTTATCTAAATAAAGAGGTAGGTCTAATATTTCTTGCGATGAGAAAAGGACGTAAAATGCCCTCCAATTAGCTGTAAGGTGTAGATTTCCTCTGGTTAACTTTATTGACTCTGGTCCTATATGTAAAAAGTAGATTGATTCACTGATACTTAACAATGAACTGAAGATTATTTTACTTTTAAGGCTGCACTGTCAAGTAGGTGAGGAAAGCCTGAACATCAGCGGTTATCTGCCAACCCTTCCACTAATGTCGATTGATTTAAAACCCACTCAGAGATTTTCATCTTTTATGTTATTGAAAATAAAATGGGGATCAAAAATCTATATATATTTTCTTTTCAAGAACAAGTTACTTTCCTAATTACCATTTTTGTAAGCAAATTAACATTTAAATGTAGCATTTGACATTTATTAAGCCATTTATTCTAACCAACACTAGCATCCTCCTCCGTCCATCCTCAAACTCACCGTGTTGTGATAAGCCTAAAATAATGGTAAATCTTCTCCCCCCTCACTCAAACTCATCTCACAGGGGCACTGTCTTTCATATTCTCATAAAGACAACAACAGCAGAACCAATTTAAAATAAACTGACTCCAAAAAAGAGAAGAAGAAAAATTTTCTAGCTTTTTTTTTCATTCATTTTTCAGGTTAATTTGTTGAATTCAATTTATGACAACTTTACTCAGTAAGTATTTGTACATTATCTGAAGTAAATGAATGACGAAGTATGAAACGGTGATTAAGGTAACGTCGACAGCATTGTTTCTTTCACCCATTGTGTAAGACCATAAGCCTAGATCTGCGCAGTTTGGTTTAAAAAGGCTTGCTTTTAACGTTGATCGGAAAACTTCGGATATCTTCAATTTGAATCGGCTTCTTAACGTACGCCATGGACTATGGGTAATTCATAAGCTAGAACGATACGAAAAATTCGCCCACGCTCATTCAACGCTTTCCAAATATCGAGCTTTTGCTTATCTTCAACAATATGAAGTTCTTTAATCAGTAAGGCATTGATTTTTTCGTAGGCTCTCGTGGCAAGCAACTCGTTTCACTTAGCAGAAATCTCCCATTATGCACTCCTTATTAAACTTTGAACATGGCTGGTTGCGTCATATTTAATGACGAGAATAAATTACTCCCCTTTGACAAGTGGAATTCTGTCACTGGGTGCGCTGCAAGTCTGTCACTGCCTCTCTTATGGAAACAGTGCCGTCTACGTTATCTAAGTCACTGATTAATAGTTTGTCATACATTTACTTCTGACATTACCAATGTACTTTGTATCGTGTAAGGATGGGATATTTTAATTTGTTACTAATATGTTTTTCATCTTTGAGTGCCTACTTTGTGGATGTTTTCATTGTTTAAATTCTTATGATAGAATGCAGGATAAAATGTTTGTTTCATTTTCCAAATGTATAATTAAATAAAAACTATATTTTAAATATAAATATAACCCTATATATTTAATGTAATGATATGTAATATAACCATATGTCTATTTATATAACAATATGTAATATAACCATGTATAATACGAACATATGTACTCCAGACAATGAGAGAAACGTTTTTATATAGCTTTTCTAGTAAAAAAGAGCATTTTTGTTAATTTTCCTGTGCTAGAGTGATTTTTATTTGCCATAATATAACCATATTCATAAATGTGTAAAATTGAAATAGTAAAAACAAACATCAGGAGATAAACACTTTTTTTTTTATCTAGGATAAACAAATTACATAACAATATTACATGCACAGTAATACGAATTTAAATGTTTCTCATCGTATATTATTGGTTCTTTTAACAACTGATTTGGTTTTAAACAGAGCCATGTCATCTGCTGCCAACAAAGAGCAGTTTCTCAAACAGTTTGAGCAGATTGTGGAAGGTGTGAAACAAAATAAAGTCAAGGTAAGTAATGATTAAACGATATAGTAATAGTTCTTCTGTGCACCTAAAGGGGAATTGTAGATGTAAATTGCCTAAATGTGTATTTAAAAAACACGCTGTTAAAAGAAAAAAAGCTTCCTGTAAGGTTCCAGGATGTTAAAGAAAACATGATTGAAAATTGTGCATTTTCTGTCAGCATATCCAAGGTCTTGATGTCATATCTTGACTTTTTGGATGCTGCCGCTCATGAAGACGCACAGACTGAAAGCAAGCTACTGTATTGTATATCGTCACAAAACTGAGAATGTACACAGTAGTAGTGCTGAAGGATCCCCCCCTCCCCCCATAACCCTGACAAAGTCGCCTACTGACATATCTTGTATTCTGTACAAACTCCCAAATCATAAATCTTTCCCTGTTTGGTTTTATCACACCACCACCAAATTAAATTTGAATCCAACCAACACCAATCAATCAATCATTACAATTTAACCAAAATAAAGTTACAGATTGTACCCTTAGCCAATATCATTTTAAAGTAAGATGGCCGTCAGGAATAAGTAATTGTTCTATCATTAAAACAACATATATCAGTAACTCTGAACTGCTACATAGAAGCTCATACCTAAAACTTTTGACATGTGAAACTTTTGGTTAAAGTTTGTACAAGACAGGGGGCTTCATTGGCTCAGCACTCGAACGACCTATGTGGGATGGTTGCCAGTTACCAGCGGAAGGTCGTTGGTTTCCTGCGGGCATAGAGCCCGGTTTCCTCTCACAATAAAACTGGCAACGCTGCCATATAAGTGAAATAATCTTGAGCGTGGCGTAAAACACCAAACAATCAATCAATCAATCATTGGCTCAGTCAGCAAAGTGATGGCACTTCAGTCTGACACATCGATGCATATCAGCTTTGAATCACACTCAAACCTAAGACAGGTTTATTTCCGGGAAGCATTTTCACTCGATCAAGAGGAAGAGTTGCCAGGTACCCTCCAACGATTTCCTCTGGCCAAAGAGCCCAGATTTGTGCCCCACTAAACCTAGCAACGCCACCATATTAGTCAAATAAGCTTCAGTGCAGCGAAAAACGTCAAAACGTCAATCAATGAATCCACTATGTAGAGTTTACTTCCAAAGTCAAATCTTGAGTGAGACGAAAAACATTAATAAATTAACTGAGGCCTCCATATCAAGTAATGGCCTGCCATCTACATATATTTTTATGATCACTAAAACACACGGGCACAGGGAAAATCTTCTTGTCTAAATAACCATGGAGACAAGTTTCTAATTGTGTTAAAAAGAGGTATATCATTTAGAGCTTTATACCTCATAAATTGTTGTAGTAAAGTAAACCTATGATATTTCATTAGGTTGACAACTGACAGGAGCTTGGAATTTCATAGAATTTCTGTTGCATTCTTGTTACAGGTGGAGAGAAAACGTCAAGAGGAGAAGATGAAGAGAGATGGATTGAATGACCAATATTTAGACTTGATAGAAAAACAAAGACTTTACTTTAAAACTGTTAAGGATTTCAAAGAGGTTTGTTAACTTTTAGAAATTCCTCTGTTTATAGTCCTGTCTCTATGTACTTGATGCATTTTTATGAAAGAGAGAGTATCCCAATTATCGTGAGAATTCCACAAATTCCTGTCATCGTTACTGTCATTTCTGATGTGGCTGAGCGTTTGTTGTTGCTGCTTACTTCTGGTGTTATAGAACAAAATATGTCAAGTAGAACTGCAACATCATTCAAATGTTCTTAAAATCATCACCTGTGACCAAATATCACAAAATGCCAGGTGTAACTTGCAGCCGTTGTGCCAGGTTCTTTACTAGTGCAGTTATCAATGCAATCAAATTTATTTCACATACATAAGTGGAGCTGTTTGTTAAGTTCAGGTAGTATTTCAATCAAATGCACATATATTTTTTTGTTATCCTCTTTTTTTAACGATCTTCTCTCAGTTGTATAAGTGAAATAACCTCACATATTGTGTCGTAAATCATCAATCAGTCTGTTTATTGATAGGTCACAGGTTTCTATCCTGATTCAGTCAAAAGAAAACATTGCTTAGTCAAAAGAAAACATTGCTTAGTCAAAAGAAAACATTGCTTAGTCTAAAGAAAACATTGCTTAGTCAAAAGAAAACATTGCTTAGTCAAAAGAAAACATTGCTTAGTCAAAAGAAAACATTGCTTAGTCTAAAGAAAACATTGCTTAGTCAAAAGAAAACCTTGCTTAGTCAAAAGAAAACATTGCTTAGTCAAAAGAAAACATTGCTTAGTCAAAAGAAAACATTGCTTAGTCTAAAGAAAACATTGCTTAGTCAAAAGTAAACATTGCTTAGTCAAAATAAAACATTGCTTAGTCAAAAGAAAATGTTGCTTAGTCAAAAGTAAACATTGCTTAGTCTAAAGAAAACATTGCTTAGTCAAAAGTAAACATTGCTTAGTCAAAAGAAAACGTTGCTTAGTCAAAAGAAAACATTGCTTAGTCAAAAGAAAACATTGCTTAGTCAAAAGAAAACGTTGCTTAGTCAAAAGAAAACGTTGCTTAGTCAAAAGAAAACATTGCTTAGTCAAAAGAAAACATTGCTTAGTCAAAAGTAAACATTGCTTAGTCAAAAGTAAACATTGCTTAGTCTAAAGTAAACATTGCTTAGTCAAAAGAAAACGTTGCTTAGTCAAAAGAAAACGTTGCTTAGTCAAAAGTAAACATTGCTTAGTCAAAAGTAAACATTGCTTAGTCTAAAGAAAACATTGCTTAGTCAAAAGAAAACGTTGCTTAGTCAAAAGAAAGCGTTGCTTAGTCAAAAGTAAACATTGCTTAGTCAAAAGAAAACATTGCTTAGTCAAAAGAAAACATTGCTTAGTCAAAAGAAAACATTGCTTAGTCAAAAGAAAATGTTGCTTAGTCAAAAGAAAACAGTGCTTAGTCAAAAGAAAACATTGCTTAGTCAAAAGAAAACGTTGCTTAGTCAAAAGAAAACGTTGCTTAGTCAAAAGTAAACATTGCTTAGTCAAAAGAAAACATTGCTTAGTCAAAAGAAAACCTTGCTTAGTCAAAAGAAAACGTTGCTTAGTCAAAAGAAAACGTTGCTTAGTCAAAAGAAAACGTTGCTTAGTCAAAAGAAAACGTTGCTTAGTCAAAAGAAAACCTTGCTTAGTCAAAAGAAAACATTGCTTAGTCAAAAGAAAACATTGCTTAGTCAAAAGAAAACATTGCTTAGTCAAAAGAAAATGTTGCTTAGTCAAAAGAAAATGTTGCTTAGTCAAAAGAAAACAGTGCTTAGTCAAAAGAAAACATTGCTTAGTCAAAAGAAAACGTTGCTTAGTCAAAAGAAAACATTGCTTAGTCAAAAGTAAACATTGCTTAGTCAAAAGAAAACATTGCTTAGTCAAAAGAAAACCTTGCTTAGTCAAAAGAAAACGTTGCTTGGTCAAAAGAAAACATTGCTTAGTCAAAAGAAAACATTGCTTAGTCAAAAGTAAACATTGCTTAGTCAAAGAAAACATTGCTTAGTCAAAAGAAAACGTTGCTTAGTCAAAAAAAAACATTGCTTAGTCAAAAGAAAACATTGCTTAGTCAAAAGTAAACATTGCTTAGTCAAAAGAAAACATTGCTTAGTCAAAAGTAAACATTGCTTAGTCAAAGAAAACCTTGCTTAGTCAAAAGAAAACGTTGCTTAGTCAAAAGAAAACATTTCTTAGTCAAAAGAAAACATTGCTTAGTCAAAAGTAAACATTGCTTAGTCAAAAGAAAACATTGCTTAGTCAAAAGAAAACATTGCTTAGTCAAAAGAAAATGTTGCTTAGTCAAAAGAAAGCGTTGCTTAGTCAAAAGTAAAGATTGCTTAGTCAAAAGTAAACATTGCTTAGTCAAAAGTAAACATTGCTTAGTCATAGAAAACATTGCTTAGTCAAAAGTAAACATTGCTTAGTCAAAAGAAAACATTGCTTAGTCAAAAGAAAACATTGCTTAGTCAAAAGAAAATGTTGCTTAGTCAAAAGAAAGCGTTGCTTAGTCAAAAGTAAAGATTGCTTAGTCAAAACTAAACATTGCTTAGTCAAAAGTAAACATTGCTTAGTCATAGAAAACATTGCTTAGTCAAAAGTAAACATTGCTTAGTCAAAAGAAAACATTGCTTAGTCAAAAGAAAACATTGCTTAGTCAAAAGAAAACATTGCTTAATCAAAAGAAAATGTTGCTTAGTCAAAAGAAAGCGTTGCTTAGTCAAAAGTAAAGATTGCTTAGTCAAAACTAAACATTGCTTAGTCAAAAGTAAACATTGCTTAGTCATAGAAAACATTGCTTAGTCAAAAGTAAACATTGCTTAGTCAAAAGAAAACATTGCTTAGTCAAAAGTAAACATTGCTTAGTCAAAGAAAACCTTGCTTAGTCAAAAGAAAACGTTGCTTAGTCAAAAGAAAACATTTCTTAGTCAAAAGAAAACATTGCTTAGTCAAAAGTAAACATTGCTTAGTCAAAAGAAAACATTGCTTAGTCAAAAGAAAACATTGCTTAGTCAAAAGAAAATGTTGCTTAGTCAAAAGAAAGCGTTGCTTAGTCAAAAGTAAAGATTGCTTAGTCAAAAGTAAACATTGCTTAGTCAAAAGTAAACATTGCTTAGTCATAGAAAACATTGCTTAGTCAAAAGAAAACATTGCTTAGTCAAAAGAAAATGTTGCTTAGTCAAAAGAAAGCGTTGCTTAGTCAAAAGAAAGCGTTGCTTAGTCAAAAGTAAAGATTGTTTAGTCAAAAGTAAACATTGCTTAGTCATAGAAAACATTGCTTAGTCATAGAAAACATTGCTTAGTCATAGAAAACATTGCTTAGTCAAAAGTAAACATTGCTTAGTCAAAAGTAAACATTGCTTAGTCAAAAGAAAACATTGCTTAGTCAAAAGATAACATTGCTTTCGGAACTCGGCAATGCCTGGCATCTTAATTTAGTTTTGTTTGTACTAAATATCATCTGTGAGATTTTGTAATATATACCTGTCCAAAAATGTACTAGTTATATGTATGCATTTTCATGTTTATTTTTATGTTTTATTTTTTTATTTTTACCTTTAGGAATGCCGAAAGAACGAAATTCTACTATCCAAGCTGAAGAAAGCATAGGCCTCTTTAACTTTGAAATCTAGGTGTCACAGTATAATTTTGTTATAATTTATTTCCAAAATTTACTGTTATAAAGTGTCGTTAATGACTAATGATATTAGTGCTATAAAGGGAAAAATGGATTGCCTAAAAATCATAAAATTAATATCTTTTAATACACTGGCAAGAAATATTATCCATCATTTCCTAGTCATATTTGATTTCATTGGATAACAACTTGGTTTCAAAGGTCAGCCTCTATATCGACCTGTCTGGAAAAGTGACCCGGTTATTGCTAAGGCAGGGTGTTTCCCCCAGGCAAAGGAGCTGATTTCCTCTTCTCCCAAACAGTGTGGCGTAAAACCTAAATCAATCAATAAAACTAAGGTAATGAATTTGGAGTTAAATAAAAAAAAGTTTCATGTACTGGTGATGAAATATCCAAACAAACTTTCAATTATTAAACTGTTTTTCAACAAAACATGTGTACACTTTGTTTTTATTGACTTCCTTCGGAATCACTTTCTGTACACTAACTCCTGTCATCATCAACATTGATACAGATTTATAAATACAGAATTTTTAAAATTCTGAGTAGATTTTTCACTTGATCGCTGTACATGTCGAAGAGTTGCCAGGTATTCGGCGAAGGTGGGGTTCTCTTCGGGCAATGAGCCCGATTTCCTCCTCCTAAAAACCGGGCAACGTCGTCATATACGTGACATAATCTTGAGTGCTGCATAAAACACCAATCATTCTATCATATCTTAGGTTAACATTTTTGTGTCAGGGGTTTGTGTTTCTGTTCAGGATTTCGATCAGCGCAAAATCGTTAGCAGAATTTTCAGAATCAAAGAAATTAACATGAAAATCTTTGGTTATATTCTGGTTTTAAAATACATAGCACTAGACAAACTTAATGACGAAAGTGTAACACAGGAAATGTGTTTATTCAAACATTAGCCACTTGGCTTAATTAAAATTATTTGTTTTTCAAATATGTCATGGTGGAAGAAATAGCATATCTAAATTCATAATGGCGCCGTTTTCTGTTGAGAATTATGATGCAAACTTGTTACAAATCCAACCACTGATTGGCCAAATCTGCGCCCAGCCTCCCTTTGATTTCACCATACGTCATCATCTGACGTATGTCCCCGACAGAGAACTGTCTCAGCAGGTTCACCCAATCAAACAACTCTGAAAAAATAACGGTATGGTTAGTTTGTTTGTTTTGTTTGCTAGGAAGTTCAATGTGTTTTCTGCCAAATTCATTGTTCACTGGACAAAGACTTCCGAAAAGAAATCTACATACAACGAAAATGGCACTGTAAAACGGCGAATAAAAAGAAAAATCGTCAAACACAGCGGCAATTCATGACGAAATGCAAAATAGGAATCCGATTTTATACCTCAAGCATGTTTCCAATGGCAAGAGACTCTAAGAGCAATATTGTCCTATTACACTTATAACAAATGAGGCTGTTTTCTCTGGAGAGTTAAGATACACTCTATTTACAAATCCAACCACTGATTGGAGAGTTTCAAACATTTCTGACTTTTATATTACTTCAAAATCATTTCAAACAAGTTTCTATAATTATTCGTAACTCCTCTTTGACCTGTAAACCTTAGCAGCTGTTGAACATAACTCGAGTATCTGATGGAAAGGAAAGAAATGGTAGCCTGGGAAGGAATGAAATTGACGGCCCCTTGTAGGTGTACATCCAGCGATTCGGTCGGTGTCTGGGTAAATTAATCTTTAGTACAAAGCAAAAACTTATTAAAACAAAAAATCGCCAAAAAATCAAATGCAAAATGCTACCTTTCCTGGCAAGTTTTCCATCCCCATTGTAGTCCGCATCCTCAGCTAAAACTTTGGCGTTTTTCCAGTTACTCGTTACTTTGCTGTGGTTGTAATAATCTTCAATTTCCTCCATGCTGACTACGCGGTCTTTATCCCTGTCAATGGCACTTAATGCTACAGACATGAGCTTTCTACCCTGTTAAATACATAGCAGCTTTTATATTGCAAATTAAAATCGATATAAGATGACAAAAACATAGACGCATTACAGTCTAAACAAATTTAATTCAGAAAACTTTTGTATTATCCAAGTTGTGTGATTTTTATTTCTGGATCTTTAGCTAATATACGTTTCCTGCAGGATTCGACGGGGCCTCCGTGGCTCAGTAGGTAGAGCGTTGGACGCTCAATCCGAACAGCCTTTCATGAATGGGTCGCGGGTTCGGACCTCAATCAGTCCAAAAAAAAATTGGAACATTTTCTGACTGGGTTTTCACTCCAACGACCAATGTGGGATGGTTGCCAGTTACCAACGAAAGGTCATGCGTTTCCTCCGGGCACAGAGCCCGGTTTCCTCTCACAATAAAACTGGCAACGCCGCCATATAAGTGAAACAATCTTGAGCGCGGTGTTAAACACCAAACAATCAATCAATCGACGTTGCTACAGCCAGGAAACACAGTGATTGTCTTGCTTTCTTAATTAATCTTCATTTGATCTCAGTCGTTTACAGTATATCTTCAACGTTTGTTCTCTGCGACTCATTAATTGATTGATGTTAACGCAGCACTCAAGATTATTTCACTTAGATATGGCGGCGTTGCCACGTTTATTTTTTATTATTTTTTTGTGAGTTGCCAGGTTTAGTGAGGGAGGAAACCCCGGAGCTTCGGCGAGTACCGGAGAACCGGCGATCAAGAGAAAAATTCATCCAGAAATTTTAATTTGGTTTGACTGTGCGTCTATACCGCGATGAAAGGCCCATGTCGGACGGAGAGACTTCCCTCTAAGCGACTGAGCCACCGAGACCCCAGTGACGCATGCACTAAGTGAATTCTACAAACTTGCATTAATGCTTTAAAACTTTAATCGTTAAATAAGAAGACTTGCCCGTGGTATTTGGATCTGGTCAAGAGTAAACTTCCAATAAAGTTCCCAATCCAGAATTTTAGCTGCCATAACTGAACCCGACTCTCTCAGAAGACTGGTCATAAACTGTTCTAACTCTGAAAGAAACATTTTTAACGTATGTGCTCATTGATTTATTTTCTTACATTTGTTGAGAAAGCCAATTTACATGAGCCTACTACAAGTAAAACTACACGAAAAGTCAAAGCTCGATTACAACGACCAGAAACCGGTATAGCTTCTGTGTTGGATTACCTTCATTTCAGGCCTTTTTGTCTGTGGTTTAGACTTTAACATTTATCCACTGTAGGCTAGTCCGGGTTTCGGACTCCAAAATGACTATTTTGATATACTGACGGCCGTTTTTTTGAGTCAGGGCTCATTGCAATTAATCGGAGTAAACTCCACGCTTCTGCTTGGGCAGTTTGCGGTCAGATTCAGACAGTAAATAACAACATAACCTAACTCAAACAGTGTCATGACTACATTCATGGATAATTTAACCTTTTGTAAAGTGAATTTAACATTTAAAAACTGAAAACCCACTAAACAGTGTTACGTCATCAATGGCGGGGAGTTTGAGACTGGAGAAGGCAAAAGTGAATTCGCTTAGCCTATTCAGGGGAAGAATAATGTTTACTTGCCGATCCTGCTCGTCCATATCAGGCACTGGTAGGTAGCGAAATTATCCATGAATTAACGCGATTAGACGGGATTTGAGTAGGTTATGTTGCTATTTCTTTGTCTAAATCTGAGCGGGCAGCCAACTCCGGCTTTTTGATTGCAATGAACCCTGACTCCAAAATACGACCGTCAGTATAAAAAATAGTCATTTTGGAGTCAGAAACCCGGACTATCCACAGGCATGACCTGACTCGGAGTTCGTTTACATTGCGGACATGAAAAAAACCAAATTTTCAAATTAAAAATACAAAATGATACCAAATTTTGGACAAAAATAGAAGCTTCCAAACGTCTTCTGTCTTGGAAAAATACTGAAACCGTCCACCGTTTTTTGATGAACACTGTTCTGGATTTTCGCGGGGAGTGTACCTTCAAATTACTTTAGAAACAAAGTTAGCGTTCCTTAACAAATGAAACCGTTAATGGCCATTTTTAAAATTAAATTTTTTATTCAAAGCCCACGTGTCATTTCATTGAGAGGGAGTTCGCTACATGGCAAAAAAACAAAAACATTTATCGCACCTCGTCGTTCTAAGACCCCCGTTTGATCTGTATCGTGTGCTCGAGCCAGTGTCATAGCGCCTTCTTTCCACTGATCGAATGGACTTGCTCCTGGACCCGAAATCATGGAAATATAGCCCTGGATAACGGATTCCAACTCGCTCAGACCAATCACACCATCTTCATTGGAATCGAAAAATCGAAGAGCTGCGTTGACACTCTCCTCTACAACTCGCTGACCAAGACAAGATCGTATTTTTAATAATTTACTTCTGATAATGGCATAGTATAATCAAAGTGAGTAGATTGACAAGAGTGGTCACTTCGTTCGCGCCATGTTGAATTTGAACTGACACGATTCAATTGTTAGGAACCTCCTTTCTGTAGGGGGCGCCCTTCAGTAGAACCGTGTACAGGGAACACCCTTCCGCTAGGGGGCCTGAAGAACATGACGGCAATGCTGATTGGACGAAGTGACCACTCTTGTCAATCTACTCTCTTTGGTATAATGACCTTCAGAATATTCAAATAATTACAAGTAGATGATAAAAGGATGTGAATCGCAAACCTAGATTAAAGTATAGGATTGTAATAACGGTTGATTGATTGACGTTTTACGCAGCACTCAAGATTTATTTCCCTTACATGGCGGCGTTGCCAGGTTTAGGGGTGGAGGAAACCGGGCTCATTGCCCGCTGGAAACCCCTGAGTTTCGGCGAGTACCTGGTAAGTGGCAACTTTCCCACATACGACAATCCAGTGAAAAATCCAATCAGAATAGTTGAATTTTTATTTGGTCTCTAATAACGGAGTCTGCTATTCAAAAGGAAGATCTAGAGTCATGTGTCGGTCTAAATACTCAAACGTACATGTACAGTTTTCGTTATTCGGTTCTTGCAACCCTTTATGAACTTATTTAGCTCACGGGTTACGTTTTAGTAGGCCTACTGAACAGGCACCGTGTTCTTTTCATCTCGAGGATTTGGAACATAGTAGATTCCCGCACCGTCCGGATCGTCATCACCAACGAATGTGGTTAGAAATATCCAAACTCAAAGTGTATTTTTATTGTGATGGTCATGCGTAACATCAATATACATGATATTGGTTGGACTTCTTTCTCTTCGAGTTTCCATAACTCAGTCTTTATTTTTTATTGTATGAATTCGTTGAACAATGTTTATCTAAACCATATGTGGGCAAATATGCTTGGGGAAGTCCCTTTTATGGGAATAATGATGTCCGTCAGCTTGACACTTAAAGCACGAAATAAACCATCACTAAACCATGCTTTTATTATTGAATATTTCCAACCACAAAGAATGATGTTGGTTGTTGAATTTTGGATGACGCGGCTACACAAAGATAGGCTCGTCATCACGATTGGTAGGCCTACGTAGTTCTGTACTCTGTCTTTAGAATGGGACTATTTGAGAGAGTCCGTCCAAGAATTTGACATATTATAGATCCAAAATGAACAATGTCAACTTCTGGATATGCGTCCCAATTAGTAAGAATTCTAATGCCTTAAGTCGCCTACATTGCATCTTCTCTAGCCAAGATAAAATCTGCATGTCCCCATTCCGTCTTTTACCTTGGCGGATTACTCCACCCCAACCCGTAAATCGAACAGCGCCTACTGGTGAGAATGTAAGAGTTGTCTTTCCTAGACTTACAGCGGTATTTTTAGATCTCTATGGTCTTGGCCAATCAGCACTCGTTAAACAAACGTCCATGGTATACACAGCCGCCATTATGTTATTTTCAGTGTAAGCGCCCGAGGATTTGATTAACTGCGAGAAGTTTTACTCGCATCCAATCAAAACGAGCTGTTCGATTACGGGTTCAAGTAGAGTAGTCCGCCAAGGTAAAACACGGAATGGGGACATGAAGATTTTAACTTGGCTTGCGAAGATGCCTACATTGTAGATACGCCTTGCTTTAGAGCGCATGCACACAGGAAATAGAGTTGTTAAAACAATAGTCAAAAGATCTTACAGCTTTCTGGCATATCTATCAAAAATGTTTTACCAACCTTGTCCGGTTCATTCCCGGCGAAATCTCCCGCCTCTCCTAGAGAAAGCTCCTCTATTAACTCAGAAGAAACCATTGTCTCCAAAGTCATCAAAATAAGAAGCAAAAAACCTCTATTGGCAAATTTTTCACCCATGATGTCGTTTCTAGAGCAGAAATTATGGGAAGGAATTAAACATTTTGGATAAAATATGGGATGCCATGCCGAATACTCAGCTAAATAAGTGTCGAGGTGGAATTATATTTTTTTATTAACAGTTAAATCTGCTCTTACTAGTTCGTCCAATGAATGGTGGTCACAACAGAACACCGGCACGAAATACTTGTTTGGAACAAGTTGGCCGCCCTAAAAAAAAGAACTATTTAGGCCTACATTTATGAACACTAAAACCCACGAACACAGGAAAAAACTTCTTGACTAAAACAACCATGGAGACAAGTTTCTAATTGTGTTAAAAAGGGGGTATGCCTTACCCAATTATATGTGGTTACAATGAACCAAACCCCACTAAATTCCATTAGGTGGTTAGACAGGAGTGTGGCTTTAGTACGCATTATATAGATGGTGTGTAACCATGACGATTTTCCCTATGTGTTTTATTGTTCATAAATATATAGCTGATGTATGTATAGCGTTTCCTCACACACGTATCTGTTGACCAGCACAGGTTTGTTCCACCAATGGTTCGTGGGTTCGAATCCCACTCAGTCCCAAAAAAAAAAATTGGAAGATTTTCTTACTAGGTTTTCACTCGAATGACCTATGTGGGATTGTTGCCAGTTACGACCGGAAGGTCGTGTATTTCCTCCGGGTATAGAGTTTCCCTCCACAATAAAACTGGCAACGCCGCCATATAACTGAAATAATCTTGAGCGCGGCGTAAAACACCAAACAATCAATCAATCTACCAATTTGATAAACCGTATATCCTAAGTTGGAGAGTCCAATGTTAGAACCTGCACGCTAAACGTCACATAAGCTGCCAATATCCAGAATTTTTGTCCTTAATTCTGCTTATCAACATTCAGCGTTTGCAATAACATGGAAAACCAAAATGAGTGGCGTTTAAATTAAAAATAATGGTAAAGTCAGTATCCCGTACGAATCGAAGATGTATGCGAATAACAGACAAACTTTAAATAACAGGGCTATTAAAGTTCAATTTAGGGTGCTTTGCTGCTAATTAAAACGATACCTCAACATACATCTGCAAGATTATAGCAACGGATATCACTTATTTTGGACTTTGATATAATCATGGCCAACAATTAACTAATTTTGTTTCAACGAAATGTTCCTTATATTTGGCCGCTCATGCCACTTTAAATATGAGCATATTTCAAAACCTTTCATAAACATGATATATGAACCAATTCTAAAAGAGTTGGTTTGAAAAACTTCGGCCTATCTTACCTCTCAATTCGAAGCTTAGTCAGTCTATGATAAAAAGTTGGCTTCCCACTGTCCATAAACTGGGCTTATTAAAAGCGAAATGACTCCCACAAAAAGTCAAGCTAGAAATTAGTAGGCTCTATAAAGAGTAGATTAGAGTAAGGATAATTTGTCTAAGTGTGGATAACTTGCCTTAGTTTACTGACTAATGAACCTGTCATGTGGAAATGTCAGAGCCTAATGGCGGGCACCTGCATCCTGGAGTGTTTTAACGATTGGTATAACGGGGGTGGAGTGGAGGGGGAGGAGTGGTTAGAAAATGGGAAAGTTCATTTTAATATTCATGCATGTTGTATTTGTCTTACTTGATTCGCTATGACTATGGAATCCACTGGAATCGGTTGTTTAGTTGTCATTTAAACTGGCCAGTGTTCGATTATTAACTAGAATACGGGAATCTATATCCTGATACAAATTACAAATTTCTGAATGGAATTTTCACTCTATCGCCGTATGTGGAAGTTGCCAAGTACTCACCGAAGGTCTGGGGCGGGTACCTCCAGGCAGAGAGCTCAGTTTCCTCCCTCACTAAAACAGGCAACGCCACCATATAAGTGAAATGATCTTGAATGGGGGTGTACCACATCAATAAATCAATCCAATTGTAAAAGGGATGTAATCTAGAGTAAACCGGAGCGTAAAACTTTTGGCAATCGATGAAAATAATCTTGAATTAACCAAACTGAAATTTTTCGACCGGGGCCAAAATAAAACTTTATTTGAACGATTCTTTTAACAAAATGTTTCTTCAAATTGATTTAGCATATATATATAAAACTGTAAAAAAATGTACATCTATTTCATTAAAATTATGAATAAGAATTAAATAAAAAGTCATTTTAGGCTTGTGCTTTTTGGCATAACACACGTGACGGGATAAAAACCGCTTTTCTTTTTCCGTAGAAAACTGGGACGAGACCAACCAAAAGCCCTTCCACTTGCATCGGGACAAACCTTCTGCTTTACGATCTGGCCTAAAAAGAGAAATAAAATAATTAAACCCAATGAACATCAAGGAAAATACCTTTTTGTGGATGAAAACTTCTATGTATGTTGAAAGCAACGCTTCTGTCCAGATACTATAGAATCCTTATTGCTTATTATTCCGTGTATTGAAACTGGTTTTATACTTTGTCACGCAGTTATTGTTGTTTTGTACAATCAAACTGGGACCTTTCAAGAATTGTTGGTTTCGGTTAACGTTAATTAATCCCTTAGGACTAACATCCAAAGTAGCGGGTACAGGTAGAAAAATCGACACATAAAATTTTCGTTGCTCTGTTAAAGGGAAAGAAAATCTAAGCTTTAGACTAGTTTAGATGGAAAGAGTAGAGTTCATTTAGTCCAAAACAACTGTCCAATGTATGTTTTATCCCCTCGTAAGCGAATAATTGAAATTTGAAGGCGGCGTTACAATAGAGAACAAGCTCCATAGGCCATTCACAAGGCCGCCACCATTTTTACATTAGTTTTATCCAATTATTGTTGAATAACAATTTAAGTGCGTTATAGAGTAGTCATGTGATGCAATTTAGCCAATGGCTGGCTAAGCAATGGCGTGCCGTTGCATACTGACCTATATATTCGGAGACAATCTTCCCACTTCAAGTTTGTCGCCATGTTTCTTTGGACCTAAATCTACCATTATACATTAGAGAGCGGTAAAAATACGTCATTATTGATCTAAAAATAGCTATACCAACATCACGTCATCCTAAAACGGAAAAATGGCTACACAGATAAGCCACTGAAAGGACATACTTCTGTCTGTTTTTATTAGCTTGAGGGTCACTGGAGGTAATTGACGTGAAATGTTTTAAGTACTTTGAAGGTTGTTATCGACGATAATCCCTATGTATTTCTAAAGATTTCCCCTAGCGTTCAACTTGACAAGATTTAAATCTATTTCCGAAATGCTTAGACTGGATTCTGGTTCAATTGGTACTGATGAGATTTACCAGGGGTAAATTGCTAGATAACTCTTGGGTGTCCTTCCCAACTCCAATAAACATGGCAAAAGCATCCTTCTCGGTAAATATTCCCAAGTCTCGCGCCAAACACCAGTCTGTCCACAAACGAAGATTGGCTGATGTTTTACGCCAGATTATTTCACTTATATGGCGGCGTTGTCCATTTAGTTGAGGAGGAAACCGGGCTCTTTGCTCGGAAGAAACCCCCGACCTTTCGACGAGTATCTGGCAACTCTTCCACGCACAAACGAAGAAAACTTGTAGACATGGTTATATAAGATTATATCAAACCTTTTTTAAGAGCCATATCATTTTTGTCAGTCCCATTGAAGTCCTTAACGGCTTTCATATATATGTCTGTTTGGTTTAGAGGATGTGTTTCCCAGGGATCTATTGGACGCTTTTCTAATAGCTTTACACCTGAAATAAAAATTAAATGGTAACAGCTCGTGAATGCTAAAAATATTACACCAGTAAAGGATTCGCCCCCAGGAGAAAGGTCATGTGCAATCATCACACATCGTCTTCATTCGAATAACAAGTATTCAATTGGCTTTGATTTAAAGTGGCCTGTCAAGGTGTTAAAAATAGATAAGTTGACACATTTAAGCACAGCTTTTAGCATTAAGGCATATCTGACCTGTTGATTTGGTGTCTTTCGATTCATCTTTTTTGTCTTTAGCAGATTCACTCTTTTTCCTTTTGGCAACAAATTTTCCCTGTATGGTTGCGACCATCAATGACATTATTTCACTCCAATATCGCCGAGTATCTATGAATCCATGCCCATAAGCTTTTGTAAAGTATTTTAACAATGGGAAGTGAGTGGGTTCGTCCTACAAACCAAATGGCATATTTTTAAAAGTACTGATTACCGGACTCATTTTCCAACTCTGAGAAATATTTGTAAGAGTATTGAATCAAAATGATTACTCTTGAATCCAAATATGAAGTGTCGACCTACAGTCGAGACCTATCCACATCTGCATTGGCCCAACCAAGCAGGTTTCCTGGGTTAACAGATGTGCCAGAGGTAGCCCGGATTAACGGTCTTACGGCGACTGGTATTATACGGCTGCTAATTTGAACGCGGAGAGAAAAAAAATCGGCAGAGCCCAGATTTCTCGGCTATGCCAGAGGTTGAACCAATGTATGCTAAATATTTGTGCAGAAAGATGAAGTAAAGCCGATAACGCCGAAGTCGAAAAACGCTACAAACACTATGATAGGGAAAGTAACGTCGATCAGTATTTAATTTGTCAAAATGTCGTTGAAAAAGTTATGCTCTCACCTCTTCGGGTATTGAAAGCAACGCACTGTCGGTCAGCTCGTCAGGATTTATTGTATCACGACTACAAAATAAAACATAAATTATTACAATCCATAACCCTTCAAAAATGTAAAGTGGCATGAACAGCCAAAATTTTGATTGTCAAAAGAAGTTGAGCATTTGAGGTAACCTCAATAACAAAATGAAATACAACTTTGCTCAGATGATTTGAGTTTTTGATGTGTTGGTTTTCTTAGAACGGTGTACACCTTAAAGTAGGACCTACATCATACCTACGTCTTATATAAATGCACTTCCAAAGTTTGTAAACTCAAACTCACCATGTTTTCGCCACTCTCTGAACAACTGCCCTCAAAGTAGTAAACCGGAGAGTTAATAGTGTGTGGTACGGTCGGGAACTCTGGATACGCTCCTGGGAAAACTTCTAAAAATGGAATTATTCATTTTGATAAATTGATTGGTTGATGTTTAACGCCTCACTCATGATTATTTCCCTTATAAGGCTGCTTTGCCAGGTTTAGAGGGGAGGAAACCAGGCTCTTTGCCCGGGGGAAATCCTCAACATATGACCTGGCAACTCGGATTCATAATGAGTAATCATTGAAAGGGTTGCTGTATATTTCCAGAATAAATGATGCCAATACTGGCTGATACCACCTTTAAACAGACAAGTTATACACTCCTCTGTGTGAAAGTCATCCGTGGATACCCAGGGTTAAATTCTCTTTTACCCCTTTTACACATTTTATGCTTATGTAACGCCAGTTCTGAGTGGTAAAATTTCCGCCACAGTTTTATGGCGGAACCAATCAAAGTCTACATGCATATTAAATTAGAAACGACGGATTTCGTTCCACTTGTCCCACGGGTAAAGTGAGCGTGAGCTTAAGTTTTAATCGTGGGTTCCGACGATGTGTGAAAGTTAACAGAAAGACTATCTCAAACTGAAAACGTTTCCATCAACGCGGGGTCACTCCCTCTGACTTTGAGTGCGGTTTGACGGAGGTATCCGGGGCAAAAGAAGGACTCGATGAATGTAGCATGAAGACATTCATGAATTTACAAAAAGGGAGAAGAATTACTTACGTACATGTACTTGGAATATAAAGGACTATGTCGTTCAAAGTAATTCTTACCACTACAATAACAGCTCCTAATAGTGTCTGGTATTCTAGCATAGTCTTATATTTGGGTACTTTCACTTTCAGTTTGGCCAAAGCCTTTTCTGCAATTTGTAAATCTCTTCGGTCATTGAACACTCTGCTCTCTAAATCGCTATTTGACATGGTGAACAGCAGAAGCAATTTCTGAAACACAAACACAAGGCAATGAACACTACTGTGATATGCGCTATATAGGACCTATCAGATTAACATTGTCGGGTATATTTTATAGGACATAATGTATGTATAATGCTCTATATTTTTAGCTTGTATGTTTGTTTACAAAATGTATAACATGTACACATTGAACAAAGTCAAGACTTGTTCTATCCCATATATAAAGTCCATTTAGAAAAAAAACCTTATATGTTGACCATTTCGTTACCCACCATACGAGATTCCGTACCTTCGGGATCCATTGTATACGAGAATCTAGAATAGGGATTGACCCTACTGCCATTTGTTGAGATATCAACATGTTTCGTGTAGAAGATCTCGTAGAATGGCACGAGATCTCGATTGTGTATACGCCTTTGGTTTGGCGTTTAACGCCGCGCTCAAGATTATTTCACTTATATGGCGGCGTTGCCAGGTTTAGTGGGGGAGGAAACCCGGCTCTTTGCCCGAAGGAAACCCCCGACCATTGACGAGTGCCTGGCAACTCTTCCACACACTGCGATCAAGTGAAACATCCAGTTTTATTTGGTCTGAGTGGGATTCGAACCCGCGCCGTATCGATGGGGAACCTGTGTTGGACTGAAGGACATTCATGCTAACCGACTGAGCCACCGATGCCCCTACGCCTATCAGAGAATACGAAATTCTCTCGACCTCGATATTTGCATTATGGACTGTAATTTAAAATAATCGAAGGTCACGTAGTATTTGATTTGCATCGAACACATCCATTACTAGGAGATGGTGCAATATCGATGCAGATCGGTCATGCACACACTCTTCACTCAGCAATGGAAGCGCTTTTTACAAACCAGCCAATGGGACATGTCCATTCCACGTATATCGCTTGAGAAGAAATTAAACTACGTTTGGGAACTTTATATGTATGTAGTTTTGTGCTCTTTTTTGGAATGGTTAGCCTATATACCCACCTTTATGTGTTTTATTGTTCATAAATATATAGCTGATGTATGTATAGCGTTTCCTCACACACGTATCTGTTGACCAGCACAGGTTTGTTCCACCAATGGTTCGTGGGTTCGAATCCCACTCAGTCCCAAAAAAAAAAATTGGAAGATTTTCTTACTAGGTTTTCACTCGAATGACCTATGTGGGATTGTTGCCAGTTACGACCGGAAGGTCGTGTATTTCCTCCGGGTATAGAGTTTCCCTCCACAATAAAACTGGCAACGCCGCCATATAACTGAAATAATCTTGAGCGCGGCGTAAAACACCAAACAATCAATCAATCTACCAATTTGATAAACCGTATATCCTAAGTTGGAGAGTCCAATGTTAGAACCTGCACGCTAAACGTCACATAAGCTGCCAATATCCAGAATTTTTGTCCTTAATTCTGCTTATCAACATTCAGCGTTTGCAATAACATGGAAAACCAAAATGAGTGGCGTTTAAATTAAAAATAATGGTAAAGTCAGTATCCCGTACGAATCGAAGATGTATGCGAATAACAGACAAACTTTAAATAACAGGGCTATTAAAGTTCAATTTAGGGTGCTTTGCTGCTAATTAAAACGATACCTCAACATACATCTGCAAGATTATAGCAACGGATATCACTTATTTTGGACTTTGATATAATCATGGCCAACAATTAACTAATTTTGTTTCAACGAAATGTTCCTTATATTTGGCCGCTCATGCCACTACGAAATTCTCTCGACCTCGATATTTGCATTATGGACTGTAATTTAAAATAATCGAAGGTCACGTAGTATTTGATTTGCATCGAACACATCCATTACTAGGAGATGGTGCAATATCGATGCAGATCGGTCATGCACACACTCTTCACTCAGCAATGGAAGCGCTTTTTACAAACCAGCCAATGGGACATGTCCATTCCACGTATATCGCTTGAGAAGAAATTAAACTACGTTTGGGAACTTTATATGTATGTAGTTTTGTGCTCTTTTTTGGAATGGTTAGCCTATATACCCACCTTTCGCTGACGTGTGATTTTGAATAAAGCTTCTAGTTCAAGCTTCAAAAGTTTTAGGAGAGGCATAGACATCAACTCCGGGTCCAACCTGACATCGTCGTTATCATCGCCTTCATCGTCATATTCGTTTTCATCGCTTTCGTTAGAATCGTCATCGCATTTTTGAAGCCTACATACAAAGATATATAAACCTTCTTGTGTTATAAGTGGTAGATATCTGCGATCCGGTACAATATATTTTGTATGTGATATACGCGGTCTGTCATAGCAAAAGAAAGAATTAGATAGGCCTAATTAGTTAAAGTGACATGTACTGTAAATGTACTGTGAATTAAAAAAACGATTTTTTTAAAACCTTTTTTTGAAAAACAAAATATTGGTTAAGTCTGTAACCCGCTCGAAAAAACAGAAGATGTGTGTTATTAACGGACAAAATTTTAATAGCCGGGATGTATGAATTCATTTTAGGGTTTTGTTTGCTTATAAAAATTACCTTCACGTATATATCCGAGATTGGTATCAGTGGAAAACTCTTTTTTGAAGTTCTTGTTAATAATTATAAACAATAAGCTAATTCTATTTCATCGAAATTTTTCCTATAATTGGCAGCTCGTATCATGTTAGTCCGAAATATCTGCGATGATGATGTAAGACATTTTCTGACAGATGGCCTATCTGTCAGAAAATGTCTTACACGCCAATTCGAACCCGCCATACACGGGAGTCATAAATGTCTGGGTCCCAATATTCTGTTGACTGGTGCCAAAATAAAGGTCATTACCTTTTTGAGTTAACACTGGAGGTGATACAACGACCAGAACAGTCCGATGGGGGCACATGTTGAGATAAAATATTTGCTTCCACAACATCCGCTATTGATGCAGTTTCGATGATTCTCTCTACAGACCAGAAAAACTCACACGTGTTGCAGGCATCTGTTTGGAGGAAAGTAAACCGGTCAGAAATTCCATTCAGAAGATTAGGAAAATGCAGTTTTACAGACTAAATCCGCTAAATACAATTTTAAGAGGTAAATCTGTTTTATATAATTTAAGTCAACTGTATATAATTTTACAAAAATTTGATACAATTGTACAGACAAAATCAGTCTATACGCTTTCACAGCTGGGGTTGGCTTTTTTTTTCTCTCTTTTTTTTTTTACCTTATTTTAGATCGAGCGTATCTAGTAGTTTGTTTGTTTGTTTTTTTATTTTTTTATTTATAGAAATATAAGACTAGGTTATGAAATGAATCCAGGTCGATTAAATTCAACGTTCATCATTGAAGTATGTAGGCTACTTACCAAAGAGTGGAAGAAGCATCACTCGGAGTTTTCGGCAATTGATGGCGACGAATTGCAAATAATGACGTTCAGAGTCCAACCTGGAAAAAAAAAAAAAAAAAGACAATATCAGCTTAAAGAAATCACGAACTTTGCCTTTAAGTTTCAACAAGAACAACAAAGAACAGTTTGAAGGAAGAGACTTTGGAATTCCGGAATGCGAAATCTTGTTTAAATCTTGTTGGATATGTATAGGCGGCTTAGCTCAATTTTTACATCCATCAGTGCAAATTCATTTAAATCATTTCCAGCATAGGTGGAAACTATTTTCCACCCAGAAGTTATATAATATATGACTTTTTAAAAAATGTTTCCTTTATTCATAGAACAAATACGTAAAAAATTAAAATGGCAATCAGATTCTTTATAAATGGGTCTCGTAATGGGCTATTCCACTTACCATTCCAATCTTAGTCGCTCCATTTTAAGTCCAATGGGTTTTGAAGGGCAAAAATAGATTGTGGTTCCACGAAACTAGCCTCGGCAACGTCTGTGACGTTTGATTTTATGCTAAATCTACGTCATAATTGTTGGTGACGTAAACGACGTTCCATACGAATCATATAGAGTTACTCCCCCTTACCAGAATCTCTTTCGCAAAGTGAGGAAAAAAATCCAATGGCGACTGCCAGCGAACTTGATCGAGAAGGTGTCGTTCGAGATGCACAAACAGGTCTGATTAATTAGCCTTTAGGCCAATCAAAATCTTAACCATTGCTCATTTGTATTTTGCTTTGACGGAGTCTGTTTCAATTTCTCTGTATCACCGACAATTTCCTTGAAGTTGTACTCACATCTCCGTACACGAAAATTACTGAGACGCCAGTTTTCGCTGATTTCATGATTTATTTTTTGACATCGGATCAAGGTCTTATTTTTTCAAAACTATCATGTGGGTTGCTCAATTGTGGCCTATTACCTGATATTTTTACCGTTTTAAAACTTTGAAACTGAAAGAGGACAGGATATAGAATAGGTCCGTCACTTTGAAAACTTCTTCTGTCAATAAGAAATGGTCGCTGATCGTAAATATTCTATGATAGCCAGGGGGGCAAGCCCCCCTAGAACCCCCTAAGTGTTTTGTTATTTTTTTTTACGAATTATTAATAACGAAGAAATCAAAAAGGAAATACGGGCGAGAAATGATCGGTCACCGTATGTCAGGGGGGATTACCCCCCCAAGTTGTCTTTTTCTTTTTTTCTGAATATTTCATAACGAACAAATTGATAATGAAATAACCTGAAGACTGAAGTCACAGTAAATAAAAATGCTGAAGTTGATAGTGTTGATGTAGAACAGTATTGGCTGTATGTTGATGTTGAACACTGGCGGAGAGACTCGTATTTAGGCAAGCTCGTACATTGTCCTGTCTCATACATTAAACGAAGCAAAGATGGCGAGACAAGTGTTTGGAATTGCTTGTGTGTAGAGTGAAATTTAGTAAATGTAGGCAAATTTTGTGCAAGTAAAGACGGATTTTCCGATTAGGGAGTTCCTTAAGGTATTGTACAGAATATTTTAAAGGAAACTATGTGTTTTACTGTAAGTTCCAGGTGACGGACGTATTCTATATTTGCACCCTGAAAGATTCTGGGCATGGGTAAAGAATCATAGGTAACGTTAAAGTTGCGGTCAGTCAGGTCATTCATAAAGTGGCCCCGCTATGCGTAAGGCATGGCTGTGGTCGATGACTGTTGGCCTTTGGCACTATGCCAGCTCTTCAGAGACGGGGGGGGGTCACTACGGTGTGCCGCAATTGTCAACAACTTTGGTGATGTTTAGATCTCCAAACTCTGTGGCCAAAGGTATTTTGATGATGCCTGGGTGACCAACAGAGTTGGAGGACCTGCCATATTGAAACATGTACATTCGCAGAAACAACACATTTTCTCTCAATTTCTCCTAATTTAAGCAACGCAACCAGCCCAAACTTTACACACATTCAATTCGATCTTTCAGTTCGCCGTTTCATCCAAAAAAAAGCATTCAAACACTCACATTTGTGTCTCATCCTCATCGTTTTTCTAAGGACAGCCCGAACCTCCGCTAGCCTCCTCGTTTCCTTCAAAATGAACTAGGGAAATGTATGAACACAAGTTGACCTCTAAGCCTCGCTTTCGGATTAAACAGCTATATTTATCAAGAAAATCCGAAAGCAAGGCTCAGAGATCAAGTTGTGTTCATACATTTCCCCACGTTTGTTTGGGCCGGTTGCGTTGCTTAAATTAGGAGAAATTGAGAGAAAATGTGTTGTTTCTCCGAATGTACATGTTTCAATATGGCAGGTCCTCCAACTCTGTTGGTCACCCATCATCAATATATTTTGGCCACAGAGTTTGGTACGGAGCCGTAAAAGTGACATTGACATTTATTTTTTCGACATGCGAAAAAACAATGCATCGAATTAGTAAGTCCTAATTAGGAGATAAAAAATAAATGTTTCGAATTAGTATCTCCAAATTAGGAGATAAAAAATGAATGCATCGAATTAGTATCTCCTAATTAGGAGATAAAAAATAAATGTTTCGAATTAGATACTAATTCCATGCATTTATTTTTTATCTCCTAATTAGGAGATACTAATTCGAAACATTTATTTTTTCGACATGCGAAAAAACAATGCATCGAATTAGTAAGTCCTAATTAGGAGATAAAAAAATGAATGTTTCGAATTAGTATCTCCTAATTAGGAGATAAAAAATGAATGCATCGAATTAGTATCTCCTAATTAGGAGATAAAAAATAAATGCATGGAATTAGTATCTAATTCGAAACATTTATTTTTTATCTCCTAATTAGGAGATACTAATTCGAAACATTTATTTTTTATTTCGCATGTCGAAAAAATAAATGTCAATGTCACTTTTACGGCTCCGTAGTTTGGAGATCTCCAACTACATTTTATATAGTGGATCAAAAAAGTATAAAACTGCTCATTTCAAATTCAGTGAACGAGTGATCTGTATTCTCCTATTTATCAGGTTAGGGAAAGTCGCCGATGGATTAACCGCCAAACGGCGGGGAATAGGCCCCACTAATCGGTGGGTAAAGTTTGCATAAAAATTACAATTTCATCTCTATCTTCCGTCTCTTGCGTTTTCGCAGAACTATTGAGTTCTTAGTTCAACAGTGCGAATGGCTAGTTCTGCATTCTAAGTCAACTTGCTGCGTGTGCGGAATCGGTTGAAATTTGTTTCTTAAAAGTGTCTAACAAATTGCGCAGTTTTAAGCATGTGTTTTAACATAAACAGAAATATCTATGTTTGCACGCTCTGTAGTTTTCAAAAATGAACATGAGGTGTAAATCCATGTCGTAAGGCTGAAATTGTTAAACCGGAACCCAACTCCTAACACTGAGCTTCCTGTCACTCTTCTAATTGACCGCTGTTGACCTTGGCTCGTCCATGTTCGCCTTATTGTTCGGTAGGGGCCGCATAATCTAAATGCATCCACCAGCAACATCACACAGAAGGTGTTGATTGCAGGGCCATCTACGAGTAAAGCCTCTTAGCGATGGTAGCATTGTATGGTGAACCAAATGTGACAAATCTAGTACATGTGAAGAGAAAACACTGCTCACTCAGTCACTGTGTATCTGTTATTTCACTACAGGTGTGGTTTTTATTCCTGCAACAAGACGCCCCGATGGAACCTGGAGAAAACCCAAGAAAGTTAAAGAGGGTTATGTACCCCAGGAAGAAATGCCTGTGTAAGAAATAACACTGTTATCATATAATATATTTGAATTTTTTAAAAAAATATCATAATGTCTCATCAACTCCTGCTGTAGCCTTTTTGTCAACAATCCTAGCCACTTTAGTTTACCATAAATACCTGGAGCATGTTTCACAAAGCGGCGTAGCATAGGTTTTAACGTAACTGCCATAGCATCTAACACTGTAGAGGTGGCAGTTACTTAAAAAGTTATGCTACACCGCTTTGTGAAACAGGCTCCAGGCTGGTCCTAGAAGAACGACTTTGCCTAAAACGACTTTGTCACGGCGAAAAAAGCTTAGTTTAATCCTAGCCAGAGAATCTAAACTTTTAAATTTTGTTATAAATTCTGTTTGTCATATTTGAAATTGAGTGTTGGGAGTACCCATGAAAACTAAAAAGATTGATGTTGAATTAAAATGCACCAGTAAAGCCAGTAATCAGGGTCCCTACTAGTCCTGAAAAACTTAAATGTCCTGAAAATTCTGAGGTTGAGCCTGAAAAAGGCTTAAATTTGTAGCAGCTGACCACCCCCAAAAGCTGGAGAACAACATGTCGTCTTCATTCTTTAAATGCTAAATATAGAAGTATTTTAAAATTTGTCACACCAAAGTTGTCAATAAATTAGGCAAGATCAGGACGTAGAGCATGGAAAATGGTAATTTTGGACGGGGGGATTTCAAATTACAAGGTGTTGGAACCCTGAGTATCGTAACTCAAAAGAGCTAAAGATATGGCTAAAAACTTGTTACTTATAAAATCTACCATCTCCAAGACCAGTATAATCAGAAAGCAACAAATTTTTTTTTTTCATAGAGAAGCTAATTCTATTTCAACAAAATTTCCACTATATTTGGCAGCTCATGCCACTTTAGGCCTTTCTTAAAAATATGTTTGCTCTGTGTAACTAGACCCTCTGGGTAAAGTTTGGGTATGAAGATACTACTTGATAGGCTTCCTTTGTAAATATATTTTCTAATTTTTGTTTATATTTTTGTAACTGTGTGTGTAGATCTTCTTCTACCAAAGGAAGTGTAGTCGTAATTATAATAAAAAAGGTAACGCATACTTTTAAAATATAGTCCTACATGTACTGCCTATGGAACAAAATTTTCTTCTTAACTTCGCTTCATTTTGTATTCTGTTTGTTTAGGCAGATTTTTGCAAGGTGTAGGTGGGTATGTGAATCAAAATTATTTTAAGGACAGTTTAAATGTATTTAGATTTGAAAAGAAATCACATACAAATTCTATGAACTGTTTTGTAGATATGAGACTAAAGGTGTTCAAATGTTAAAGAATCGCTCTCATCTACCGCCTGGGCTACATGTGGATGACACAGGCAAATCTAATACAACATCCATGACAAAGACTGCCAAGAAAAATGCCAAACGAAAAGAAAAGAAACGCCAACAGAAAGGAGACGATGTAGAAGAAGCGGAAAAAGAATTTGCGAAAATAAGTTTTGAAAAACAGTTAAACAAAGCCGTGGACAGTAATAAAACTATAGGTGACCCTAAGGCCGAGGCTGAGAAAAAAATAAAAAATTTAAGGAAAAAGCTACGGCAAATTGAAGACTTGGAGGCTAAAGTAAAATCAGGGGAGTTAACTCCTGCTACTGAACAAGTTGCTAAAATTGCAAAGAAAGACAGCATTCAAGCTGAAATACAGGATTTAGAAACGGAATTTGGTGTTCATTGACAGCCCAGTTGCAGGTTTCATTAATGTAATTAACTGTTCACCCACCACATTAATTAACTGCAAGTGATGAAATAGTGCTATCAATTCGATGCGTCATCAGGTTTCTGTTATAGTGATACAAATCTGCCTGCCAGTGACATGCGGTTAGGCCAAACATTTGAAAAGGTTTGACAAACCCAGCATGGTGGCATTATGACATTTTAAAACATGACAGATGTCAGAGAGCTGTTTATTTGAATTTGCCTGAACTGACCTGTCTGGCAAAGCCGCTTGTCGAATCCGAACGCTCTATTCAACGAAATAGCATTGTGACGTCATGATATTTGCAGCGTCACAAAGCCAACGCTCTGTGTTTGTCTTACCTTATGGAACGTTTGGCAAGAAGCCCTGGCGCTCGCAGAGGTCACTTGTTTGAAACTCACTTGACGTTTTCCAACGTTTGATATAGCCTCTCATTTCTGGTGGAGAGGACAACTGTATGTAAAAACAGCTGTTGCTCATTCATTATCTTTAGTTACTTTCATTTTTGCCTTGAATTTGTATGTATACAGTATGCTATCATGTTGACATGAACCTTAAGAATGTTTACATGATGACATCAGTCAATTATTTAATGGTGTACAGTTCAATCATTATTGTGTATATCGCTCTGTATTTGAAAAGTATATATATATATTTATGATCACTAAAACACACAGGCACAGGGAAAATCTTCTTGTCTAAAATAGCCATGGAGACAAGTTTCTACGTATGTTGGCTGAAGACTCATTGAAGTTGCTGATTAAAATCTGGCAATGCCGCATATAACTTTATAACTCTGCATGCAACAATGGCATGACACCATACCAATGCCTGGTTTTAGACTGGGCAAGCCCTTCTTGGTCACCCATTGTGTTGGGTTTGTCTTGTGTCAGCTGAAGGTGGGAGATTTCCTCCGATTCAACAAACTGAATTTCCTCAACCACTAAACCTGGCAATGCTACCATATTACTTTAGTGAAATAGTGTTGAGTGCAGGGTAAAATACCAATTACTGAACTCAGTAGAATTCCCATACTATGATGTTGGACATAACTGGAACATAGAGTGTAACTACACCAGTTTTCGTCTATACATTGCTTATCACATTAGTAGGACTGACCCTTGGAGCAGTATTGTTACGCTGTGAAACTAAATCATTGCAAACAAAATCGAAAAATCTCTGTTAGGAAATGTTTTATGATAGTATAATTTTTTGCCTGGTCATATTTTTATATTCAATCAATATACAGTCATTGTGAAATGTTAAATATAAATTGTTCCTGGACACTTTTCAGTTGGACAATGGCTGGCAAAACCAAAAGGCACGTATTTTACCAGCAAAGAGATTCAATAAAGGATTTTCTTAAAAAAGTCTGCGTACTCGCCGAAGGTCAAGGGTTTAATCAGGGCGATTTCCTCCCCCTCTAAACCTGACAATGCCATGAGTGGAATATTCTTGAGTGCGACGTAAAACATTAATCTATCAATCAATCAATCGAAAAGTCTGAGGCTGGCCTAAACCTCCAATCAATGAATCAATAATCCTGTATTTAATTTAATAAAATCTTGCTGCCTTATCACTTATCTTTGTTTTCACTTTTTGGGATGCTTTCTTGATTAATGAGAAATGATTACGGCAGCACCACGCAGTAAGTTGTTTACGAACAACACAAACTTTTGTTGACTGATGTTTTTCCCAGCGCTCAAGATTATTTCACATATATGGCAGCATTGCCAGGTTAGTGGGGGAGGAAACCAGGCTCCTTTGGCAAGTACCATCCACAAGTCAAAAACCCTGCCTTCTCAGGAACTTTCCAATTTATTTGATCAGAGTTTGATTCAAACCCGTGAAGCATCGATAGAAGCCATGTGTTGGACTGAGCCACAGAAGTCCTGGAGTATAGTATCTTGATCTATATTGTTGGAAGTTCAACTTTTGTGAACAAATATATCCTTTGAGAGATCAATCCATGCTCAGCAATACCCAACAAATTTGAATGCAGATAATACGTCAAAATTTTTGCTATGTAAAGAATGGAGATTGGCTTGTGTAGAACTGACAGGCTATTGCTATACGGATTTGACCTATGTCGCCCCAGATATACGGGAATAGGGACGGTACTCTAGTCCTAAAGGACATGCCCAAAACAAAGATCGTAAATATGTGTGCTATTCTACTGTTGTGTATATGAAGATGAGGTTTCCAGACGGCCATTGGTAACTTTCCTAGCTCCCACAGACCACGGGCTCAATGCCAAAAAGAAACCCACAACCCAGTGAAAAATCCACTCAGAAATGTTTCAATTTTTATTTGGAGTGTGATTCCAACCCACGCCGCATCAATGGAAGGTCTGTGTGGGACTGAGGTACAGTCATTCTACCCCACTAAGGCCCCCAGAATGTAATGGAAAATGGAATAAAAGGAAAAAATCAGTGATTGTGTTAGCATAATGGATTGATTCCCTGGGTATAGGCTGTGATAAATGTAACAAGAGTTTCGGGAAACCCAAAATACGCCCGGAAAGGCACAGTAACTGCGGCCATACCAAAACAAATCCTTCCATATTTATTTGAATTTAATTTTCAAAATTCAGAGGAAGGAGGTTGAAGCTTGGTAAAAGGTGATGTAATGTCAACAAAATGAAATCTTACCACTAAAACCTTTAAAAATCATCTGTTTCAAATTTAAAATGGGCTATTTGGATCAAAGATTATTAACAAGATTTGTACTAGGTCTCGCTGCTGTTAAATCATGATGTTAAACATTGCTTTTTGTCAATATAGTTTGGACTAAAATGTTTCAATTTTTTAGAAGAGTAGTTAATAATTTACTAATCATACTTAAACAAATGCAATTAATTGGCAATTTTGCAGCTCACACCAATTCAAGTAGATTTGAAAATTTTTCTCATAATATCATTTTTCTATATTATTTGGCTACAAAAAAAAAAGAACAGTTCAGCATGGCATGGGTCAAACATTAATACAAAGCCTACATTTAGGCCATGTGGTAGACCATAAAACCATAAAACCTTTAACACTTGTGATAAGAGACTTAGAGCTTCAGAGTATGTTTAGATAGAGTACATGTAAGTAAATAGAACAAGGCTGGGTTACTTATCTCTATGTCTGTAGATAAAACTTTAATCCTTCTATGTATTTTTCATTTGATTAAAACGTTATAAATTGATATAAGAATAGTTTTAATCAATTTAGAAACATTATTGCAATTTGAAAAAATCCTTTTTTGATGAGAATCGGAAAAGTAGAAGCCATTTTATAATTTAAAGGTTATTTTCATGAAAATAAAAGTAAGAATAAAAGGGAATGTACATAATCCAATAATTTGCAATAGTTGATATCATGAACAATTTTTTTTACACACTGTCTGTTAATATGGTATGTAACATGAAAGATTTGAAAACATCGGATCATATTTGTTAAAGTTACGGAGAGAAAAAGTAAATATTACATAACCGAATATGGCTGCCATATTACGCAATGTATGATGTCAAAAATAGTTCGCGACACACCTTCCACCCATAAGGTATATACTCAGAAAAAATTTTGCAGATGGAATCAAAACTTTGGAAGTTATGGAGCGGAAGGGAATATTACATAATCCAATATAACTCCCATATTATGTAACCAGTGATGTTAAAAATAGTCTGTGACACACCTTCTACCCATAAGGTATATACTCAAAAAAAATTGTGCAGATGGAATCAAAACTTTGGAAGTTATGGAGCGGAAGGGAATATTACATAATCCAATATAACTCCCATATTATGTAACCAGTGATGTTAAAAATAGTCTGTGACACACCTTCTACCCATAAGGTATATACTCAAAAAAAATTGTGCAGATGGAATCAAAACTTTAGAAGTTATGGAGCGGAAGGGACAGCGGACGCCGGACAGCCGGACGGACGGAGATGATACCATAATACAGCCCGCTTTTCAAGCCGGGCGTATAACAAAAAAGAGTCTTTCGGTCCTCTTTCAAAAACAATGGACACTTTGTTTTTTCTTGAAAATATCACAGTGTATAGACAGCAAATCAATCCATTATTTCCCTAGTTGATTGATTGTTTGGTGTTTTACGCCGCGCTCAAGATTATTTCACTTATATGGCGGCGTTGCCAGTTTTATTGTGGGAGGAAACCGGGCTCTGTGCCCGGAGGAAACGACCTTCCGCTGGTAACAATCCCACATAGGTCGTTCGAGTGAAAACCCAGTCAGAAAATGTTCCAATTTTTGGACCGAGTGGGATTCGAACCCGCGACCCATTGGTGGAAGGCTGTTCCGATTGAGCGTCCAACGCTCTACCTACTGAGCCATGGAGGTCCCCTATTTCCCTAGTATACATATTTATATACACTAAAACACACGGGCACAGGGAAAATCTTTTTGACTAGATAACCATGGGTATGTCATTTAGACTTTTATACCCAGTCATAGGTATAGGACTCTTGTATTTTATTTCATAGGCTAGTTATTTCTACCAATGTGTTGACAGTTCGAGTCAATTAACTGGACAGATCATTGTTAATTGGAATAGCCTGAAACCGGTAAATTAAGCAAATACAAAATCTTACTGATTAAAAATCAAAATTTCCACTTCCTTTATTTTTGTACTGATAAACAAATCAAAATTTAGAGTAACCAAAACATAACATTTCTTTATTTTGAATGATGTTCATTTATTTCATTATAGCTTCCACTTTTTACAATTGTTTGATACGTAATCATATAGTCAGCCGATGAGAACTGAAATTTCAGTCGTTTAAAATGAAAAGTGCAAATAACTTAAATACAGAGAAGAGATTAGACACAGAGGCAAAGGCTGATTATCTCCCCTTCACATAATTATCTCTCCCTGGGTGACCTGGCAGGTTAAAGAAGAGTTACTCCCCTTAGACAGTGGTTGATTTATCTGAATTCATGTGCACTATCCTTCACCTGAAGGAAAAACAGAACAAAACAGAAAATTGTATGATTAATGCTAACAAACATCTCCATAGTGTACATGAATAGGTATCAGAAACTATTGAAGCTTCTCTTTCAATGTAAGTTTGTTGGGTTCTCACATATTTTTCAAATATGATTTGTGAGAGAGGAAATTTGATTGATGATAAAACCAATATCCACAGGCCTTTCTTTGATGGTTCCTGCAAACATCCAAAATTCAAACATACATTTTTTATTCTTATCTATTGCAAGGGTATCCCAATGGAGCTAATCTAATTAACTGGGTATTTATGCAAGACAAAGCAGAAAATGGAAGAGTGTGTCTTAGAGAATAGATTGCATAGATTGTATTATTGCACATATTTGACAGAATTCAAGATTATTTCACTTATATGGCATCGTTGCCAGGTTTAGTGGGGGAGGAAACGGGCTCATTGACCCCCGACCTTCGGCGAGTACCTAACAACTATTTCACATTTGGCGAGCGAGTGAAAAATCCTCTCAGAAAAGTTGATCATTGAATGCTGCTGTATAAAACAATAGGAACCCTTACTTTTGTAAGCATACTCCAGTGCACTCGAAATAGTCCTCATGTCAGTTTCTATACTCCTGGCCCAATTCTCAACATCACCAATCTCCTATCCAAGAAAAACAGAAATATTTGTTTAAAATAGTGGTTGGGTTGACGCGGGGGGGTTACGCCCCACACAAGATTATTCCACTTATATGGCGGCATTGTTAGGTTTAGGCCTCAGGCCTTATTCTTTCACGCGAACCGTGGTTCAGGTTACGTGAAGGTTACGCAAGGTATATTTCACGCGAACCGTCACCGTTCGAGTAGGCTAAAAGCAGAACGCCTATACTCAGTAGAAGAAACATGTATTCAACAAAAACTGACAAGCTTTCTCAATATTTGAAATTATTATCAAACAGTATTTAGTTAAATAGTATCTAGCATCTTTATTGAGTGTGATTTGAACCCGCGCTGCATCGATGAAAGGTCTGTGTGGGACAGAGTGACCTACTAACCTACTGGACCACCGAGGCCCCTACCAACTTTGGAAGGCCTTGGACTGGGTCAACAATTGACCAATTGCTTGATAACGTCACTTGGAATTTACGCGCAAAGCATTTCGTGGATTAAGGGATGTTAACTTAATTTTAAAATATGGCGGAATAAATAATACTGTATCGAGAAGAAGACGTAAAAGCCGCAGAAAAATATGATGATAAAAACAGGTAACGTCATCAAAGTTTTCCAAAAAAGGGGCATCTCGGTAAGTACCAATTAACAAAATGGCGAACTGAGGTACATTTTACCCAGAAAGCTTTGCGTAAATCCATCTGACGTCATCAGGCTCGGCGGTAAATAACATTGTTACCTTGAGAGCTGTATTAAAGTCCTCTACCAGTTTAAGCCACTGTAAAGTCTGCTTTGAAAACTGGACAGCATTAGCCTGCAAAATCTTGGTCTCTGTGTCTAACTTCTTCTGATTAACATATGCCTGAGCCACACTGAAATAACAAATTAATTTTCTTACAATAAAACAAATGTTTGCAAAAGCTGATTTTGTTATAGACTAACACAGACTAAAGATATAGGGTTCTCATATGCAGGGATTTACCGGACCCTTAAAACCTGCATCTGACCCTCATTTTCTCACTTGGGATCCCAAAATTGCAATGATAAGGGTCCCATGGGATGCAAATAAATAGGAAAATATTATACAATAATGCATATTTAAACACTAATTGGAACTCACCTAATGTATATGGGACCCTACTTTGTATCTTATGGGGGTCCAATGAACCCCAACATTTTGGGAGCCAGGGAAAACCCTGCATATGGTTGATTGATTGGTGTTTTATGCAAGATTATAGCAATTACATGGCGGCGTAGCTGCTGTGGGAGAGGAAACCGTAGGCGACTAATGTTGTGATAATGTTGTAATGTTATGACTTAAAAAATAGCTTTCTCATGACAAAAAATGACACAAGCTATATCAAGAGCAATAAAGAAAATACAATGCAGGTATCAAGTTTTGTGGGCAAATTGAGGTTTTCATAAATAAATGAATCAACAAATAAAATCGGAAACAATCTTAAAATACTTTTTCAATCTGTAGACACATCAATTTACAAAGACACGTGGAAAAAATACTCATAGCAAAGGGAAAACTGTCAAAGTGGAGATAAGGGGAGATAACTCTGTGAGGCAAACTCTGTGAGACAACTTTAAGAGTGTATCTACTTGCTTGTCAAGCATTTTAGAAGCTAAGCAGATATCACAACTCTCTTGATTCTAATCAGTCAGTGATGTATTTATAACATGGCAAAGGTTTTGAAAATCATGAGTGATTTCCACTTGTAATATATTTTCTACAAAATCACAATAAACAAAAAGCTAAAATAGGAGACAAAGAAAGCTAGTATGTCGACATGAAACCAAGAATCGGTGGAAATAAAAAGTTTTCATGGGGTTAAAATCTGAAACCCGAAGCCTTGACGATTGAATACATATCTTTCGTAACTAGAATATTCTTTTAAATACTAGCTTACCCATAGTTCAAATGATCCACAAGAGCATGACTTAAAGATGTTGCAGAAGCAATAGCAGCTTTTTTCTTCTTCTCTGAAAATGACCCCAAAAAAAAGACATATCAAAGCTGTTACTGAGCCAACAAGACATGTGTGAACAAACAGAAACACCAGTGTAGCCATTGTCAGATAGAGAATCAAAGAAAGGCTAAACTTTAAAATGCATGTGACATGATTTATTCAAATGTTTGTGGGTAACATTTCTGTACAGATTAGTTTTATAAACCCTAAGAACCTATCTTAGTTCAGCAATCTGAAAATGCCAAGTTCACCCTTGCGCAGATTGTGGGATACAGAATGACCAAATCCTCTCTTGGTTTCAACAAAATTTGTCACCAACAGAAATATCTTTAGTGCGTCAGTGATGACAATTTTCTACTACCACCCCAGTCAAAAGACTGCTTAAATGGGCCTATAATTTGGACATCGAGAATGTTGACAATGGCGTTTTAATGTGTGCTTCTTCCTGACAGGCAAGTAAGAAACACTGGATAGAGAGTATGACACATGAGACAGAGTGCGGCTAACCGAACTTCTTGGAAGTTATGATTAAATATTACCAGAAATCTATGAATGTGGAAGCTCTTCAGGGCATTCCGTCTTTTGACTCAAGAGGTCACCATAAACAGAGCCCTCTCTAGGTTAGTTAGAAACCATGGTTTTCTTCTCTTAAGAAAAAAGATGGAGAACGTTTTACATGTAGGTATGACAACAATACTTGATGGATCAAAAGTTGAAGTTTCCGAAGAACTTCATATGGTTTAAAATGAGAAAAGGAGCCTTGTTTGGAGCAATCAGAGGCAAAATTTAGATATCGGAGTCGCGTGATTGGTAAACCAATGCATTCTCTGAACTGCGGTTACTGGGATTGAGGATACACAGCGATAGATATTATCGTCCAGTAAGTGGAGAGTGAATTTATATGACAATTCCAAAATCTATCGCGCATAAACGTCAGACTATAAGGCAGCAGGATGATGGTGGCCAGTGGTCGGAATAGGGGGTAGTGGGACGTTTCAAACTGTACACTGTTCACAATGTAAAGTCGCTCAAGGCCGACAACCTTTCGAAATCTAGCCCGGCACTCATGTGTCTTTTTCCTGTGTTACTTACTTGTCGGTCAGGAAGATATTTGAAATCATGAAAATAGTATTTCGAAGAATTTATATTTATACAGCAATTTTAGCAACCACAAATACATGTATTCAGTATTTCGTAATTTCAAATTCAATCTCAATCAATCAGTCAATGCATTAATCATGCCTAAATGCATTAATCATGCCTAAATGCAGTAGGCCTAATGTAATTGTATTTGTAATGGTTTGTGGCTAAAAAAAAAAAACACCTTGTGAGTCCTTCCTCGCATTTTGCTTGGTCTGATGCTGTTTCAATAAATTTGACAACATGATAAATAAATTGGATCTACGTTTCTGTCTTCATTTCGTCTGCAGGAAGTCCAGGGGAGTGGAAAATTGGAACAGAAACAACTTTAGTCATAAATTTTGTCATACACTGAAACGGACTTCTCTCAGAACACCCACACCTGTCACTTTCTGACTCGCAGGATGCTATTCCGCTAAAGCATAAAGTTCTAATGTATTTAGGTGCTCAAGTAATTGAATCATCAACTAAAAGGGCTCTATTATTAAAATTTTCGAATCAAAAAATATTTTCTATACCATAACCATATGTAAGAGAAACCCATCCTCAAAAGTTGAGATTGAAACTTTAACCCTCTTCTTCCCATATTCCTGCGCGGGTTGGCTTGAGGTCAAATACAAACAGTTGATTTGTCGCTTTCGACCGAACATGGCGCACTGTGGAGAGATGTTCGGCTTAACTTTAGTGCTCGTAGTTTTTCTCCTACCAAATTCTCTTGGATTTAACTTAGACATTCGGATACCTGTGGTTAAAAATGCTCCTCAAGGTGGCAGTTTATTTGGATATTCCATCGCTGAACATCAAATACTGAACGTGGACGATGGGTCGGTTATGGAAAACTTGTAAGTTCCTTCCCCCTTTTTATACCCCCAGGGTTTTGTCGTCTGCCAAAGCACTTGTTATTTATGAACAACAACAACTGTAGAATTGATCTGATGACCCCCTCCCATCCCTCCAAATCAGTGCAATTCATTATGCTAAACTGATTGTTTTTCTTTTATTTCAGTTAAAATGTTCAAATCGTTTAAATGTTATGACTTTGTTTTGAAATGCCACCCTCAATAACTAAGGCAATAACTTACAACTTACACAAGTAGGCCTACTCTTCGAATTTTTTCAAGTAACATATCAATTTAAATTGGGGGCTTATGGCCTTTGTCGGTGGTTTAGCTTTCTATGTGGGACAAGGTGTGATTGTATACGCTGTACATGATAAATTTATTGAGGAAAATGAAGGGCTGGCTTTGATGAAAAAACCTCAAGTCAAAAAGATGTGCAAACATGCGTTTGAACCCGACTCCATTGTTGGACGAATATCCACGACCGATTTTTTATATCAAGAAGGTTTCATCGAATGGCTATCTGTAATAAGACCCTTTTGGGATTGGCGAAAGTCCCACGAGATCATGCGAGGCCCGTGTTTAGGGGTATAACTTTCATCGACCGGCTGTCAGATTAACATTAGTGCTTATGGAGATTGGCTGTAACCCTGTTGTTTTTTCTGTGATTCTCAGCTTACAAGACATATCAGAGACATATCAAGATATATACAAAACCAATAGATACTTTTTTTTGACCGGCAAAAAAATAAATTTATTTCTAACACAAAAATAACATGTCGTAGTTGTGTTTTTCACCGTTGGTTTTTGACAACTTCGAAGCGTATCGCCGCGATATAAATATTTTTATTGACTGTCAACTGACAAAAACGCAACTGATAGCTTCCGGTGTATTTCCCACAAAATTTGGATTACAGAAATGATTTAGAAATAAAGAATAAAAGACAAAACGACACGATAACCGCCGATCACCATAGACGCTAATGTTAAATGAACGGCTGATCAGTGAAAGTTATACCCCTAAACTCATTTCTCTCGTGATTTCAGCCAAACTCGAAAGTGGCTTTTTGCCAGATAGCATTAGATTTATCCGGAAGCAGTTTAGATGACTGACAAACTCTATATTTCAAAATTTTGTCTGATGATGAATTTTATTATTAAGCACACTTTTCAGTTTTGGTTTTGGTCTAAAAAAGAATAAAGACATCATGAGTGAGATACATTACACATGTACTATCGGCCACAGTTAGTTTGTATTCTGTTATTAACCAGATATTGTAGACCTTTATTTGATAGTGACCAGTGTGAACGTTTGCATTGTAAATCAACAATTTGACTGATCTACAAAACTTATGTAAGCATATCAAAACATATTTATTTGTGCCAAAAAATCAATGTTGATTTTTTAAATAATTTTAGTACATATAATACTAATTATAGCATGTAAATTGTAAACATTTGTTTTTTGTTCCTATTTATGCTCAATGACAGTGATTTCACAACTTGTATCACTAACAATGGTCAGTTACATGTAGCTGGGTTTTGACTCTTGGGCCATTTAACGGGTTATATAACACTCAATAAGTGCATTATTCTTGGATTCTAGTCATGTGGGGCTCATGTTCTTTTTGTGTTCTGTCTGATCTCCATCCCTAACATATGTTGTGTGTGTCATGTGCGAGTTTAAATTTGAAAACCCATGTAATCTGAGGATAAAGTTAAGCTGTTTTGATCTCCGTCACTCAGTGATGAGTCAATGCAGTGATGAAGTGTTATTGTAACCCTAACCATGTGCCTTGGAGGTGTGTTAACTGTCTTGTGCCAGCAAGAGGTACTTCACCCCCTATCTGTTACAACAACTACAGTACATCTTCAAAGGTTGGAGTATTCATCCTTAGGGTGTTATCTTCCATGGTACTTTCAGCAGGCATGCTAGGGGGGTCATAGTTTGAAGCTTTCATCAATAGATCACAGTTCAAAATCAGAATCAGCCTTTTAGATAAATTTTAAACAATTTTTAGTGAGGTTTTCATTGGATAGTCCAATGTGAAGTGGTTACCAGGTACCATTGTGGGCGAAAGTTTATTTTCAGTCAAAGAGAATGGTTTCCTTCCCCACTAAACCTGGTTTGCCGCCATATAATTGAAATAATCTGTATTTTCACTGTGGCTTAAGACATACATCAATCATTTTAATTTTAAACCGATTTGCATTTTATGATGTATTCACAGATTATCAAATGTTTGAGGATACAAAATAATCATCATAAATTATTAAATAATAATTAATAACTACAGTAATGCACATAAAGATAACAATAAGTATTCATGAAGACTAAAATATTCTTTGGCAGCTTCACATTTGTACACGATTAGACAATTTTGGTTTTTCTTTCTCATCTCTAGTACTTTGTCTAATACTGACAGTATGTCATTGTCAGGTTTCTTGGTAAAAATCACTAGTTTAAACAACCACATTATTATTCTAAAATTGGGTAACTATATATATTTGGTTGAATGATTCAACAAGTACTCATTGTTTTTAAACTATTGTGTTTACATTTTCATTTTCAATAAAATTGCTGGGGCCTCCAGTAACCATGGCTCAGTAGGTAGAGCGTTGCACGCTTAATCCGAACAGCCTTCCACCAATGGGTCGCAGGTTTGAATCCCACGCAGTCCCCCCCCCCCCCCCCCCAAAAAAAAAAATTGGAAAATTTTCTGACTGGGTTTTCACTCAACGACCTATGTGGGATGGTTGCCAGTTAGTACCACCGGAAGGTCGTGGATTTTTTCGGGCATATAACCCGGTTTCCTCCCACAATAAAACTGGCCACGCCGCCATATACATGTAAGTGAATTAATTAAATATTGAGCGCGGCGTAAAACACCAAACAATCAGTCAATAAAATTGTCAATAAATATCCTAATCCGACCATAAATGAACGCATAAGTTTCAATAAATTGTATATGAATTTTTCCTTGAATCAATGTTTAATTTATTTAAAGATTGTTCAGGATATGATTTCATACTTAATAAGCGAGATATATACAGTCTATGTACGTTCATCTAACCACAAACCTCATATCCGTATATTCAGTTAATGACCTGACCTGACCTGCTCATTATGTCACAGGATCAGAATGAATCATACATTCATCCACCATATGTGGTACTTGCTGAAGGTCAGGGGTTTCCTCCGCACAATGAGCCCGGTTTCCTCCCCCACTAAACCTGTAAACGCCACCATATAAGTGAAATAATCTTGAGTGCGGCGTAAAACATCAATCAATCATGCATTCATCCAGGATATCAAAATAGCTATTTTCCAAATTATCCACAGAAGTGGGTGTCCAAAATAACCGACTTTGGTACCTTGTCGTCCATGTTACATTACTGGATCTGACATAGGGTGTCCACATAAGATTAACTATCAACATCAGAGAATATTTACGTAGATTTCGTTTTTTTTTATATTCATGGAATTCCTCCTTTTTTAAGGATGGATATAAAAATTTTATATTTTTTAAAACGAAACCTCAAAATATGGAATAAGTATCCAGAATTCACTTTTCATAAATTCTGATTGTCTAATTTCTGGTTGAAATGTTCGAGTGTTTGAAGGACTGGCGGTAAAATTTTCCCTATCATTACTTACATGTATATTTGGCGGCTTAATAATCATCCCACTTTACGCTAGGGACATTATTTAACAAGAAATTCAAGATTAAATTTTTTTTATATTTGAAATGCTTAGCTTGAAGGTGTGTCTGTTTGGGGCTCTCCAAGGCAATTATTATGTGATGTCCCACTATGTGACTGAATTCCTTGCATTGGGCTAAGGTCAGAGGGCAACTGATGTCAGTTAAAACAATGGGGCCACATTTTTAGTGCCTCCTTGATGCAATTGGAGATTCTTAACCTTAAGGCCATAAAAAATTGTTTAGTACTGTTTTTTGGCGTTTGTTATGAAAAATAATATGTACATGTAGGCATAAACTACGAGAGAAGGGGGTGGGGTTAGCTATAAAAGGTGTACATGTACAGTATCTAGTACCTTGTCCTACATGTACATTGTACTTTACGTAGAATTTCATTTAATAATAATTGATAAAATGCGATGTTTTTTTTTGGTTTTAATTTTATTATATTGTGATACATGGTGGTTTTCACCAAAATGTGTGCTTTGGCCAAGTAATGCAAACTTGTAGTTTGTTTTGTTGTGGGTTTTTTTTCTTAGTAGCTACACTGTACATGTAGGGCATACTATAATTCCTAGATACGGTAAATGACGTCCGAATCCGACCGATTTTATACCCAAAGTGAGTAGCAGTCTGGTTCAACCTCCTGTTGAGTCGCATGAATAGAGCGATCAGCGGATGTGTGAAACGATTAGTCTGGTTGGCCTTTGATCTTTCCAAGACTGGAGATCGATTCAATGAGACTATTTAGGCTAATAAAACATGCTTTTAACGGAAGCGTTTTTGCCCTTACAGTTTAGTTTAAACGCAAGTCTTCATTGTCACTTTGGTACAACAACAACATCAATTAGCAGACCCACGAAAACTCGCAGTTAGCTGAGAAATCTGCCTATGCCGGATTTTTTTTTCTCGTCCCAAACGGCCCAGGGAGCGGTATTGTTCGATGTTCACTGCGGCCGAGATTCCAACACAACTTTCAAACTTACAACATGTGCGTATGGCCCTAAACATATCACTATGAGTAATATATAAACTACACGTAGTCTGCTATCCAACTTCATTTGTTAGTTGATTATATATTTATATAGATATTCTATCTGAAACTAAAGCGACTACACACGTGGCGACACAGAAGCGGCCGTCGTTCAGTCGTGCCGTGATGCTCACCAGTTTACTCAATCTGGGCTTGGATATTTGTAGGACGATTTGATCACCAGAAAAAAACGTTTGGTGAAAAAACAATTCCTTCAAGTAGGATAATCGATCATTACCATACTAATCATGGGTTAACTACATGTAGGCCTACACGTATCTGTTGTTTCCCGTCGCCATTTGAACGGTCAAGCTACCAACTTCACGGGAGTGTTTACGACGCCAGCAAGAGAGGAAAACAATCGGTAATCATAGACTCAATGAGTTGTTGCTAAATTATACTCGCCGTCTAAAACCATAGAGAATTGCTTTTAAATATTAGAACGACCAAAATACATTTTGTGATGTTTTATTGTTATAAGCGGGAGTTTAAACATGTAGGCCGAAAATATCTTATAAATTTATATATTTGACCGTCAATAGTGAGCTGTTCGGCTTTCTTTTGGGTCTTATGGTTGCTGATTGGACTATACATACCTGTCAATCAAAATAAGAGCCAATCAAATGGCTACCTTTTTTAGCGATCGATAAAACTGCCGCAGACCACGTGGGTTTTCACTTCAAGTAATATTAAACTATAATATTGCTACGTGATTTTCAAGAACTCGAAGTTTTAAAATTAGAACATGTATAGGCTGCAGCGAACAGGAGTTTGTGAGTTAAAATCTCTCGATCCGAGTGCATGTTATTCGTGAATTTTGATCTTGACACCTCGTGGTTATTTTGTAATACCGATGTTTGATATCTTGCCCGCCGAAGGCTTCAAAAGCCGCGATATATTGAGAAAGTAAACTAAAACCACGGCAATTTAGCGATTTGCAGCTTAGTCCGGGTTTCTGACTACAAAATGATTTCCTTTCTATATACTGACGACCGTATTTCCAAAATACGGCTGTCAGTATACAACAAAGTCATTTTTGGAGACAGAAACGCTACTTGCGGCTAAGTAATTAATTTCATAGACATTGTGACAAAGAATGATTTGACGCTTGGTCATAAGCTGACGATATGAAAAACAAACAAAACTCGGGTTGATTTTTTAACACGTATTTATTTTTTCGTGAATCTAATAAAAATGGTTAATATCTTGGGACTAAACGTTTCTATTTTTAGTCGGAAATCTCCATTACCGGTCGACAGCCGGTAAGTTATCGGTCATGTAAGCGCTTGACTGACTGTCAGCTCAGGTGTCGGCAGCACACTGGGTGGCTAATCACCATGGTCTGTGATCTCCGCCGCCGGTCGGATCGGGCATCGGTCGGATTCGGACGTCATTTACCGTAGTACTAGATGTGGAATCCGTGACTGATTCAGCTAAAATCAACCCCAATTTAATAGCCTTGGGCAATTTCATGTAATTACATATGGGCAAAGTTTCTAAATTTGTTGGAGTGGTTTCTGACATTAATTTCGACAAAATATTTTTTTCGGTGAAAAAAGAGATGAAACATTCCAGGTAAAGCCAGTTTATTTTGAAACCAGTTAGTCACTGATTCTGCTGACTCAGCACCCTGCATTCATAAAACCCTTTTAAACAGGTCACTGCAACTACACATACAACTCGCAAAGAAAGTTATTTACTGTTGCTATGGTAACAGAACCTGTCTCTGCAGAGTGGTTCCGTATCGGTGGTAATATTCTGTACCTATAGGCAGTTGAGCCTTGTTTTCCTGTGTGTAACGAATAGTGATAAGGCGAGCTTAAGGATAAACTCGTCTTCAGATAGCAAAACTAGTTATACAAGAATAGATTCTGACTTTATTATCTGCCTGTACATATATATATCAACACTAAGAGAATTCAGACTTGTGTACTCTGTACTTTACCCCACCACTGCCACTCCTTGGTTCAGATTCTTCCATCTAGTTTTATTCGGTTGTTCCTAGTTCAGGTTTCTGACTCAAATGACTTTTTTTATACTGACATCGAAAATACGACCTTCAGCCAGGAACCGGGACTATGTCATCAGTCATCACTGAGTGATCCGAGTTACCTGGAAGTAAATTTTTGAAGTCGAATTTCAATATCTGCCTTTAAATTACCGTCCTCTTTTCATTTGGACCCCCAAAATGCAATAAGGGACTCCCCTTATACATGTAGATGGAAATAGATCTATAGCAAAATATTAGACAACAATACATATTATCATTTATATATTAATTAGAGGTACTCCATATAAGTTATTTCAGACACTATATTTTTTATCTGATGGGGTCTCATGGGGATCATTATGATTGGACCACAACATTTTGGGAGCTGGATAAATGCCTGTTGTGGAAATATATGTATGGGGACTTCGAGCCATTGATACTTCAAACATTTAACCCCATGGCTCAGCTCACCCTTGTTATGTTAGATACAGTGCAGTTGTAATACTTTACTTTACAAGCTTTTTCACTTTACAAGCAAATGCAAACTTAACCCCATGCAAAGTGCCCCGTACAACCCTTGCAGTTAGGCATAGTAATGCTGAATAGGCAACGCTGCACTAATTGCTGTAAAAAAATTTGATTTCCTCAGCTAAAAAAATTAATAAATCTGTGTATTTGATTGTCAAAGATTTATTACACTAACTCAATATATATCATAATAGTAAAAAGAATCAAAAATAATTTAACTACATGTATATAAATTATTGGTTTTGATTAACTGCTTTTCTTTGGTATAATTTTCTTGGAATGAAACTAGCTTATTGTTCTGCATTTTTATTAAGAAGTACAAAAAAAATCTTTCCGCTGATAACAATTGTGGAAAATAAAATTTATGACACGGTACTGTAGCTTTTATAAGCAACGAAATATTCTCCTTGGCGTCTCATCATGAACAGAAATTTGAATTTCGGCAGCTTACGGCACTTTAAAGTTTTATTGTTAGAGTGGTAATATCTGAACAGCAATACTTTGCCTCAGTGAAAATCTGAATTGGGAGGCTGGCTGCACTAAAAGCTCTCCACTCTGCCACAGTTTTAGCATTTATATCTCACAATTTTGACACAGAATCTCGCAACTGAGGATATCATTTATCTTAGCGTAGAGTTTCAATAGTGGTAGAATTTCATCTGTACAGAAGACTCTAAATGCCTTTGGGCGATTCCACCGAAAGTGAGCCTAACAAGCTAAACTTTCAAATCCATTAGATTAGATTTTTTTTGCTTTTATTCAAGAAATAAGTACTCCTAGTGTTAGAAAAGAGAAAAAAATTAAATATATATCTTTAATTAGCACCGAAAATTGTCTGGCATAGGAATGTCAGTATTTTTTGCGTGCTGATGCTGATTTTTTCTCTTAAATTCAGAGCAAGGTAGCAGTGAAGACTTCTAATAGTATAGAATATTATATCTCATAAAGTATATCTCTAGGCATTAAAATAATCAACAAACCCAATAGAATGGCATCCTGGAAAGAATAGATTTCTTAAAAAAGTATATTTCCGACTATATCTCCCTGGGTGTCACACACGTAACGTTGGAAACATTAAATTAGGTTTCAGAGAAATATTTACAATCCATATAAAAATTGTTCAGTGTTATAAGTTAGCTTCTATATCTGAACACTTTTATATCCTATTTTTTTATTTTCATGCAGCAGAGAAACCTCAGCATTCTATTTAAACAACTGTCACACACGTAACCTAGCGTTACGTGTGTGACTGTTACGTGTGTGACACATACTTTTACATGTACTCCTGTTCAAATGTTTTCTCCATTTCGCAATGAGACTTACTCCCCTTGATCAGAACAGGCTGCATGTGTCCTCCAAAACTGCATTGCCATCACACAAGTGCAACAGGAGGGAAGTTTTAGTCAGGTTTATAAGGATTTAAGCTGAAGACTTTAAGACTGAACTATCATTAGGCTAGGTCAGTGATTATTCAGGCCTTCACTGGGCTCTAAATTAATGGTTGCCACAACTGTTAGCTATGCATCACAGGATCAGATAGATGAAAACATCAGGGCTCTTAACCCATGGGTAGATGTGGATATGGTTCCGCGAATTTAAAAAATGCATATAATCCATTGCTAGACTGTATGTCCAAGAGGATATTGGTATGTTGCTGGTCAAAAAGAACCTGATATTGTTTTGATTTAAACGTTGCTCAGATGCAAGCTACCTCTGAATCAGATACAGGTTGGATCCTGGTGTATTGTCAAATATGATCATGAAATAGACCTGGGTGAGGTGACTGAAATTGTTAATGTGGAGTACAAGGTTTCAACTACATGTATGGTAAAATCTGGTAACTTTGGAAGTGTCCCTCTCAGACAGATGCCATATTTTATTTTCCCAGAATACTGTTTACATAAAAAACAATGGACGGTTTTCTGTATTTTTCCCAGACAGGAAATGTCTATTTTTTCCTTTTGTATTTTTAATTTGAAAGAGAGAATTTGATTAATGAGGTACTCACAATGTAAACAAGATCCAAGCCTGAGGATGCGCCCTTATGATTTGAACAGTGTGGGCGATCTAACGGCACAGTATAAAGTATGAATTTTATCTGAGAAATACAGACTGAGGATCGGTTTGAAGGACACAAAAAGCCTACCGATAAATTTTAGTATATACAGACAAAAAGGTCTGAAATGAGGGTAATGAAACACTGGTCGTTTTTGTATTTGGGCTTCAACGTATACTTTCACACTGCACTTTATACATTTTAAAGATAACTGAAATTCATAGTGTGTCCAATGTTAAAATGTTTCTGATGGTTGTTGTTGGAATTGGGCTTTGATTCTTCGTATGCTTTTCTCTCTCATGTACAGTGTATACTTCCTAAACCTAAATGTAACTGGACATGTTTGATGTGTCCAACGTATATGTTTAATCTTAGTGGTTGGCTTGCAATAAGCTAGTGTAAATTGGGTTTCTTAACAAATGTCAGAAAGGCTATGATGGAGACTGTGTCTTTAAGTTTCTTGTGGTCAGTTTAGATTTGACTGTATATAACAAGTTATCCTGGGTACAGTAGAATCAACAATGTGTTGGTTAGAATTTCAAGTTCATATCTCCAATTTTTAGTTTTGTTTGTTTAAATAAGAATTTTATATATTTTTTTAAATCCATAAAGTTGATTGACAGCCATGATGATGTCAAGTAACAACATCCCAAAAGAAACTTTAATTCTCATTATATGATCACAATTGAATGATTTTAATGTTTTCCAATTTACACGATGTCACACACGTAACACAAATGTCACACACGTAACAACAGTTGTTTCGAACGTATAGTAAAAACAAAAATGTGTTTAACAAATTAAAGGAGCATATTGTATGTGGTGTTCACTGTAGTTTTATGTGTCTAAAATCATTGAAAGAAATACCCTCTCAATTCACACGTTTTTGAAGATTTATCTCCCTACCCCTCAAATTCAATTCCGTGTGAGTCACACACGTAACACCACTTTCTATTGCTGTGTCAGTGATAATGTTAAGTGATAAGAACCAACTTGCCATCTGTAAATGACAACCACCAACAAGTGAAACAGGATTCTATATTAGATGCTCATATTTTTTGTTAAGAAAATTTCTGATGAAAAAAACTTCACCAAAAAACTGTCTGAAAGTCACACACGTAACGGTGGAATCGCCCCTTTGTAAGATTGATGAGAAATGTTCCCAATCAGACAACTTCTCTTCAACTTGGCAACCCTGTTATTTGTGGCTGATTGCCAATAGTAATAATAGAAGGCTGCAGATTTTCCATTCTGATCGATGTAGAATAACGACATATTTGCTGAATTGGCCTATTACATGCTTATCATTCGGTTTGTTCCTAAGCATTGCTTCCCATCAACAATAACATTAACAAAACCATGGTCAGGATTTGATTAACAACCACGCTGTTCACCATTGCTATTGGAATTTGGAAATCACCTAAAATATTGCTGCGCGTGTTGAACTTCATAAAATATTTAATTTGTTATGTTCTGTCTTACATCTAAAACATAATAATTCCCTAAATATGTGTACATTATATGGCTTTTGGGTGCATACCCCCACTCCCCCCTTAGGGCTTAGGGCCCTCCTACCCAATTATGGAATACTTGGTACATGTACATGTACAGTATGTTCACAATCACTTCACAGGGGTGGAACTTTTTTCCCTTCGTTGAAATTTACACGAGGTAATAACAGCCTGTATGACATTGGTCTATATGTCTGTAAATATCCCTATCAGACTGAAATATACATGTAGGATGTAAATACCAGACTGTGAACAGATAACAAGATGTCAGTGTTTAGATAGATAAGTATGGAATGCCTAGTTGACTGTCTTCACACCCACACTGACTCCCTGCCTCATTCTGCCCATCCCTTCACAGCCTGGGCTAAACACTGTGGTTTACCCACAGGATGTAGTGCAACAAACCTAGTGATGAGCTTTTTGTGCTTTGTTGCTAACAGTTATTTATGATAAGGTGGGGGGGGGGGGGGGGGGGGGGATGATGTTGTTCTACTAATATACATGTACATGTACATATGTGGTTTATTATAACAAACTTATGATTGGGTATACTATAAACATCTAAATGGTACATGCCCTTTTTTAACACAATAAGAAACTTGTCTCCATGGTTATTTTATACAAGAAGATTTTCCCTGAGTGTGCCCGTGTGTTTTAGTGATAAAAAATACATGTATATTTTTTTTTGTATACATGTACAATTGTCCTTCACAAGTGGCATGAATTTATGGCTATATCATTTTTTGGTTGCCAGTTTATTACGATCTCATTTCATTTAGATATAACCTATCAACTAAGCAATGACGTTAAAAGTTTCAATTCTACTACTGCTTTGTCTAATAGTTCATTAACAATGTTCCTGACTTAATTAAATGACCTGGTTTAGTTTTGGCACCTTTCTTAGCAAGTTTTATTATTTCAACATTTATTCTCTCAAAGATTGAAAAGCAATAAACTACATTTACGTATACATATACATGTAACTACTAAACAATAACAGCTGTGGCTGATTAGTGATATCCATGAGATTCCCAGTGTAGATTTCACTCACCAGGCTGGTTATTCTACTGTAGGATATTTACGGTAGTATTTTACACTGAGGAGCTACTACTGGAATATCCAGTCAGAATATGTAGGTCAAATGGTTTAAGCAGGTAGACTGTGAAACATAATCTGTGCAATGACAATAGAAACTGCCCTCTGTTGGAATGTTCAGGGAGTTAACTTTAGTGTACACGTCTATAATAGCCATAGGATAGGTGCAGTCCGGAAGAAAATGTATTCTTTTTCAAAATTCAAAATGTCCCATGCTATGGTTTGGTACACAGGACACCTGATATTAAAATCCTAAATACATGGATTCAGATTGAAAGCAATGTCTTGATTTATACAGTAATAAGCAGCGAGTTATGTAAAGACTTATCCTGTATGTACGTCACTTTATGAAACAGGCCCCTCATCTTATTAGCACACGCTTTGGTTCGTCTGCGCTAGTGGCTTTACCAATATTTTTTATTTTAAATTCAGCATCAATTCATCAGTTTTTCAACTATACCTCAAACACTCAACTTCTCATGACAATCTGAGTAACAGTTAACAAACAAAAAAAACCCTGAATTTGACATCCCATGCCACTTTAAAATACTCCACTATTCCTGTCTAAGTATGTCTTAAGAGTGTGCCACCCAGGGCAAGGTTACTTAGAAATGCTGTTGAGTAACAACTGTGTACATAACATTGACAGTCTGTTTACAAGGGAACCACACTGTTTTGATAAAACTGAGAGGTGACAGTAAATTTAGGTGGGGCTTTTAGTGAATCTCTGGCTTAAACAGAGGCTTCTATCATACTTAGCTCCCAATGAAAATCTCCAGATGTACACGTTAATGATCTTATTGTTAATGTTGAGACTGAAAGTCCCTCAGAACAAACACCAAGAATCCTGAAACATTTTTAAATCGCCTAAATTATTGCTGCATGTATGGACCTCTATATTATTAAATAATTCTTTTCTTTCCAACAATCATTATGTTTGTACTATATTCATTGACATTTCTTAACATTAAATTCATGAATTCAAGGGAAAGGATGCTAACTGTTGGAGCCAGTTATTTGTAGAAGGTTTGGGATCTCCTAAAAAGCCTGCTTTCTTCCCCGACTAATTCTGGCTAGTGGCAACGCTGCGGCTGCTATATATATTTATGAACAATAAAACACATGGGCACAGGGAAAATCTTCTTGTCTAAAACAACCATGGAGACAAGTTTCTAATTGTGGTAAAAAGAGGTATATCATTTAGGCCCAATCGTAGGTTGTAATAAACTAAAACCCATGATATTTCATTAGGTTGACCACAACAGGAGCTTAGTTGGTAGAATTTTCGGGAACACTTTGCAGTACATTGACAATGCTTACGCATCTTCAGCTGGGATATCGGTAGACTGAGATTGAACGCCACGGAAACATTAGAAAAGAAAGTGAAAATTTTGGTACCCCCCAGAAAAACATAGGTAGATACAGCTTGTATGTAGTAGACAGACAGAGGAGTTTATCCCTGACCAGCCATATAAGTTAAATAATCTTGAGTGTGATGTTAAACATCAAGCAATTAAGTTGGTAAAAATTGGAGATTTGTGAATACTTGTAAACGTGTACATTGAATGGCCAAAATATTTTGTCAAGTTTTCAGGTTCCAGTTAGGATTTAAATGTAGCACTGTTAAGTACTGATCTCACTAAGCTATGTTTGGAAATATAGAATTATCTCCATCTGTGAGTCCAGATTACCCCCCTTTGTTATTACTTCCTGAGCGGTGTTTTCACACCAGGGGATTTGATACACAAATGCTGGGAATTTTAATATGGTTTGGGGGTTCTCTGACAGACCTTCCTCTTAAAGGGACCACTCCACTCTTATTACAACCACATGTAACACTGCAGAGGTGTTGAAGGAATTCCCCTAAAAATTAAAACAGAATGTAGAGATTGAAATTGAAATCCCTTTTTTGTTGTTTGACCCTTACTGGTGATTCAATCCTTGAATGAACATATATTTACTTCAGTGTTAATATAAAACGGTTTCTGTTATTTCTTTGAAAATCATGCATATCTCCACTCAAAATGTATTTATTCCGTACAGTAACACATATATTCGTTTCTGGTATTTCTTTGAAAATCATGCATATCTCCACTCAAAATGTATTTATTCCGTACAGTAACATCATGTATATTTGTTTCTGGTATTTCTTTGAAAATCATGCATATCTCCACTCAAAATGTATTTATTCCGTACAGTAACACATATATTCGTTTCTGGTATTTCTTTAAAAATCATGCATATCTCCACTCAAAATGTATTTATTCCGTACAGTAACATCATGTATATTTGTTTCTGGTATTTTTTTGAAAATCATGCATATCTCCACTCGAAATATATTTATTCCGTACAGTAACATCATGTATATTTGTTTCTGGTATTTTTTTGAAAATCATGCATATCTCCACTCAAAATATATTTATTCAGTACAGTAACATCATGTATATTTGTTTCTGGTATTTTTTTGAAAATCATGCATATCTCCACTCAAAATATATTTATTCCGTACAGTAACATCATGTATATTTGTTTCTGGTATTTTTTTGAAAATCATGCATATCTCCACTCAAAATGTATTTATTCCGTACAGTAACATCATGTATATTTGTTTCTGGTATTTTTTTGAAAATCATGCATATCTCCACTCAAAATATATTTATTCCGTACAGTAACATCATGTATATTTGTTTCTGGTATTTTTTTGAAAATCATGCATATCTCCACTCAAAATATATTTAATTTGTACATATATATTTTTTTCTAGTATTTCTTTGAACATTAGCATATCTCCACTCAAAATATATTTATTTTATTGTTAATATGAAAAGGGTTCTGGTACATGTATTTCTACATGTACATGTACACTCTCAGAATGTGTTTGTTTTATTGGTACATGTAATGAAAAGGGATTTTTCAGACTCTCATATACATACACTGTACATGTACAATCAGAATATATTTATTTTATCATTTAGGCATCCAGCCTAGTTGGAATGTTTCCCTTCTTTGTGAGACCCTTTCAGGCTTAGTGATTGTGTTTTTGGCATTTATATCTTTGAGAGCATCTCTGACAGAAACCATATGGGCCAACTTTAACAATTTCAAAGATTTCCTGACACTTTATCAGACAATTCCAATATGTCTTATTTGATTGGCTCTAACCTTGGACGACCTTAAGGTCAAAGGCTATAGGTCAAATTGACCTTGTCACTTGAGTCCATTTCTAATCATTTGGTCTAATTGGTATTGTGTTATGAAAGGTGATAAGAGGTGATAAGCTCTAAATATAACCCCTTCTTTTAAGAGTCTGGGTTGACTTTCAAGTTTAAAGTGTCCAATTTCAAGCACATTTTAACAATGTTACCAGGAACTCCAAGGAAAGAAGCTAGCTCAGATATATATTTATGAAGACTAAAACACACTGGCACAGGGAAAATCTTGTAGTCTAAAATAACCATGGAGACAAGTTTCTAATTGTGTTTAAAAGAGGTATATCATTTAGACCTTTATACACACGGGCACTCAGATATATAGTAATACACTTGAAGCCCAATGACATCATTTCAAAAGGGTAACTTGCATTATTGATGTGGGGGTTTAAAAGTGTGCCTTAGTTTGAAGTGACAAAAGGCATAACATGATAACTGCATGCCTATACATGTAGTTGCTGTTCTCTGGGCAGATTGCAGAAAACTTTCTGTACAGTCCACCCTCTAAATACCCCTAGCAATGTTTGACTACCAAAAAAGTTTATTTAGTTTTTATATAATTTGCTCTTTATTCATATATTGGCATGAACTGAGGGATCCAAACCAAATGTCCCAATTTCAATTATTTTTAAAGGCCCACTTGCCGCTGTAGCCTGTTGAACATTTGTTTAAAAAAACAAATTACATGAGATTACTACAACTAAAACCACTAAAATTAAACATACATACATGTAGGACACAAAAAAAACATGTCCAGTTAGGTTTAGAATATAGGAATATAGAAATGGGGTGAAAAACAAACGAAGAACTGAAGCCTGATTACAAGTTGCAACATCAACACTCAGTGTCGATTAACTTAATTTCAAGCCTTTTTATCTGTGGTTTACACTCAAAAAATTATCATCAGGCTTTTTGAGTCAGTCTTAGTCTTACCCTGTCATCAGTCTGTATTTCACAGATAAAGTACTAAAATTATACTGTGCCGTTGGATCACTCACACGACACAAACATTAGGGCGCTTGTGTGCATGTTCAGGTTCGGGGTTTGTTTACATTGCGTGTACTTGATAAATCTAATTTTCAATTTCCAATTAAAAACACTAAATGATGCCAAAACTTTCTATTTTTGATAAAAATAGAAAGCTCCTAACTTCCTCTGTCTGAGAAAAGTACAGAAAACCAGCCATTGTTTGTTATGTAAACAGTATTCTGGATTTTCGCGGCAAGTGTGCCTGTAAAATACTTTTATTTAGCCCCAGATATCATAAAAATTGCCAGACGTGTAAAGCATTTTGTTCTGAGCTTTTTTTCCCCTTTTTTGCCAAGAACTCTCATTCATGAGCACAAAAGAAAACACAGCTTCACATAACTGGTCCATATGCTAGTAGTATATTGTTATTCTTCATAATTCAACAGGGGGTTTATTTATTTACCATGCTATCAGGGGTGATTATTTCTAAATTCTATTCTTACTAACAGCTATATAACATAGTACAACTCACTCCAGATGTTTGCTGATATTCTAGTATATTGTCTGGAAATATTGTACTAAACATAACCATACATTTACTGCCATTCCCTAAGGTGTACCTTTCTATCGTTTACTGGGCATCAGTGGCTCAGTCGTCACAACGATACTTACATGTAACTCTGTAAGTCCATCACAAGCCTTCTGTCGATGGGTCGCGAGTTTTAATTCAATCTTAGTCTAGCACAAAAAAGTGGGGTTTAAACTTGATGGCCCTATGTGTATGTGATACCAGGTACCCACCCCCAACCCCACTGAACCAGGCAACGCCACCATATATGTGAAATTATGCTGTGTTTGGCTTAAAACATCAATCAATCAAATGTTCCCATTTTCTCAGCTTTGCAGGCCATAGGATTTCATAGTAACGGTCAGTTCTGGTTGCCTGTTGTTTATGTTGTTCTAAAACTACGGAAACAAAAATTTGTTACCCATCATGAAAGCCAGTATATATGATGTGATGGATTTATGGAAAGAAAGAGATGTTAACTTCCATGATTGGCAAATTAATAAAATTTGTTAAAATGGGTTATTCAATGGTGAAAGCTCATGGCCTTCACCGTTACCTAGGCCTTAAATTAGTAGGCCTACATGTATGTGGTCTCTGGTGTTATTTTCTAATTTATAGTAAATTGACTTTGGGTATAGTAAGGTAAATACTGGAGGCTATAATTTGGTCTCTGTAATAAATACTAGTGCAAAGTTCGTCTAATTGTGTCAAGGTCATGCCATGTACATTGTAGGTAATGGCCCTTCAAAAGGCAAAACTCTCAGTTCTCAGTGGTTATGAGTGGTACTTGGCAAACTATGCTTTTGACATTTTAGTACAAGGTATTATAAGGTTGATGTATGTTGCCGTACAAATACCCACAAGTTAACTACAGTGTAATTGACTAACTACAGTGTAAAGTGATCGTTTTACATGTACATTGATCGCTCTTTTACGCCACAGTCAAGATTATTTCACTTATGTGGCGGCATTGCCAGGTTTAGTGGGGGATGAAACCAGGCTCTCTGCTTGGAGGAAACCCCTGACCTTTGGCGACTACCCCCTGGCCACTCTTCCACATACGGCAATCGAGAGAAAAATCCACTCAGAACTTTTTTGAGTGCGTTTTTCACTCAATGGCCCTATGTGGAAGTGCTGCCAAATTAAATTTATTGAAAAGCTTGAGGTCCCCCCCCCCCCACCCCCTCTCCCTTCTGAATACTCAGACTTTATTTTACCACAAAATACATTTATTTTATTTGAATTTTTGGGGAACTCATCCCCATAATTTAACATAATTTTTCCCTTTACCAGGCAGTGTACTTAAAATAAAAAAATAAAACATTTTAACAGGTACCCGGTACATGTACATGCCATTTTTTATTCCTGTATGTTTTCCCCTGCTGAAAGATCCCCAGAAGGTCATTTGGTGATGCTTCCCATAGGCGGTTTCTGTAGAGATAGACAAAACATGGTTTTGTTTGGACATGGCTTATCATTTTAGTACCACTGGGATGTTTTAAGGACACTGGTTATCACCTAGAAACAAATGGAATACAGGAGACATCTGTTTAGTGTTGGCCCATCTTCTAATGCATGGCCTCAGATAGAATGGCCCTTCACCCCCTAAATCCAAACAGCTGCATTTTTTGTGAGTCATTTCAGGATTATCAAATTCCAGACATGCACTGTAAGATAGCCTGGGAGGATGAATCAAATGAACTACCAACATGCCTCAGACATTCATGTAACAGTATCTTCTCTTTGCTTACATGTACATCCTCCGAATGGGGCTTGTTCTACTAAGCTGGCGTAAGTTACATGTACGCCTGTCGCAAATGCATGTCGAAAGATAACTTACGCATGGTCCCAATTTTGAGGGGGGGCCTCCGTGGCTCAATAGGTAGAGCGATGGGTCGTGGGTTCGAATCCCACTCAGTCCAACAAAAAAAAATTTGGAAAATTTTCTGACTGGGTTTTTACTCGAACGACCTATGTGGGATGGTTGCCAGTTACCAACGGAATGTCGAGGGTTTCCTCTGGGCATAGAGCCCGGTTTCCTCCCACACTAAAACTGGCAACACCGCCATACAAGTGAAATACTCTTGAGCGCGGCGTAAAACACCAATCAATCAAAACCAATTTTGAGGCGCAACTCGATGCTGTTAGCCTATACGTAACTTTACGCCAGTTTACATGTTGAACAGTAACAAGATTAAATTATTATCATATATTTAGCATTGGTGTACATGAAATTATCACAACCACATCCTCCTCCCAACTGATCCCCCACCATCTCAATCTTCTTTTCTTCAACCAGATTGTCATGTCGGATGATTTTTAATTCAACGTTATCAAAATCTTAACAGTCTTGCTTCATGCATTTTTACAGTTAGGAAAATTACTTTTTGTCCACAAATACACGGTAGTTAATGTGGGGGGATTTGAAATTTGATTTAAAATTTTCATTATCTTTGCCTTGCTTCATGTCATTTGACTTCTCAAAAAAGGTGTTTTTGTCCACAACCAAACAGTTGTTGATTTGGGTCGATTAAAAAAGAAATTCCAAATTTGAAATTTTCCTGTATTTTTACAGCCTTGGATGTGATCATGTGATTACTTTAGTCTCATACAATTTGACTCTGGTATCATAGGGAAAATGCGTTTTATCCACAAACAGTACATGTAGTTGATGATTGATGTTGGCAAATAGATCATTACTGAACAGCACACACAAGTCGTTAAGCTGACTATGTGCTCTGGTAGTTAGACTAATCTGTGTATAAGTGGTACCATTATCAGGGTCAACTTGTGGTCATCACTGCAGGCCATAAGATTTCACAGTATCGCTCAGTTGCGGTAACCTGTTCAGTGTTGTTCTTAACTTACGAAAACGAAAATCTGTTGCACATCACAAAAGTCAGTTTATGGTGTGATGTAATGAAACTAAAATTGGTACCGGTTGGTTCCCAGCATTTGAATATACGGAACCAATTCAATGTTTCTGACCGACACTGCCAATTATCTGCTCATCAGTCATGTTGACTTTGTCAACTGTGAACCTTAAACATCATTTAACAACACTACCAGTACCAAAGCATTGTTTACACACCAGCTCGACATAAATATCCATGTAGTAAGAGGCAAGGTGATTATGTCACTGCCCCCATTTTTGCTCTTGTTTAGGGACTTTAATTCTGATTCCATATATACTAGTCTTGTGAAAATTAATATTATATACTGACAACAATTAAAGAATAAGAAATAATTGAAACTCTCTTTAAGCATGGGTTCCATACTACTGATAAAAAAAATTAAGACATCACCACATAGTTTGTGTTGTTCACAAACAACTAACTACATGTACGTGGTGATGTCTTCATTTTTTTTTTCATTAATTAAAGAATACTTCATTATAGCATTTACGGTCGATTGATGTTCTTCGAGATGCTGTGACGCTTCTCAATCGGTTATCAGCAATAAACAAAATTTTCCTAAAACAGTGAAATAGAACTAAAATATATATTTATCCGAACCTTAAGTTAAATCATATGGCACATCGACGTTTAAAACTACGTAAGATGGTGGGCTGCCATGGTGAGTTACATCACACTTCAGCTCTCCATTTGATCTGTAGACTGAGGCTCCGAAGCGGGGAGGGGCCTCCATGGCTCAGTAGGTAGAGATGCTCAATCTGAACAGCCTTCCACCAATGGGTTGCGGGTTCAAATCCCACTCAATCCAAATAAAAATTGGAAATTTTCTGACTGGGTTTTCACTCATACCCATGTGGGATGGTTGCCAGTTACCACCGGAAGGTTATGGGTTTCTTTCGGGCATAGAGCCCGGTTTCCTCCCACAAAAAAACTGGCAATGGCGTAATGTACTTGTAAGTGAAATAATTTTTAGCTCGGCGTAAAACACCAAACAAAAATGAAACAATCAATCAACCAAAGCGGGATGTTGATCTAACCCTCCATTCAGTACTATGGATTTGATTTGATTCCGATTGCTGAATGATGTCATAAGAGGGATAACAACGGGGCATGTAATTTTTCGACTGCTAACATTAGGCTTTTGGTCAATTGCAAAAAAAAAAAAACCTGACGACCGCTCATGGATATAAGTGAAACAATCTTGAGTGCGACGTAAAACACTAATCGATCAAACATGCACGCTACATTTAACTCACTTTAAGAATGGACCTTTACATGGATTAGGTGTTTATTTATTTTTTATTGTTTCAGATTTATAGTTGGTGCTCCCAAAGCAGATGTGGTGGTGAATAGAGTGGGGGATAATTCCAATATCGTACCCACTAATGTGGTAGGCTATGGAGCCCTCTATACCTGTCAATTGACAGCAAACCCTAATGACTGTACCAGGTTAAAATTGGGGGAAGAAAGTAAGTATAATGTAGAAATATAAATGAAACAAGTTCAGGGTTGGTCGGTTAATCAACCCTCCCACTAAACCTACCAAAGCCACCATATATAATAAGTGAAATGATATCGACTGCCGTGATTTTAGAGAGTCCTCCTCTACGAAGGGATAGTAAATAGGGAGCAATAGCACAAATTTCACCGGTACTATCATTGCACATGTGCCTTTATTGTTCGAATGTGACGTTCCGTTTTGACGTTAAAACGAAAAACCTCAATTGAACTCAAAACGTCATCTGTCACAGGATATCGTGAAATCTCTACGGAAACTCGCAGGCACTATAACGTCTGAACACCCTACTTTTTCAGGGACTGATCATGTACTGTATTTGTTGTCTGTTCTTTTCCAGTGTTCCAAGACACAAGACGAGTAAAAGAGAATGTAACAGACCAATGGTTAGGGGTTGTTGTGAATAGTCATGGACCACAAAACAAATTATTGGTACGTATTGATTATCCATCAACTACGAGGGCCTCTGTCGTTTAGAGTGAATGTTCCTCAGTCTGACAGAGGCCTTCCATCGATGCAGCACAGGTTCAGATCCCACTCAGACCAAATAAAAATTGACAAATCATGGTGGATATTTCACTGGATCACCGTATCTGGAAGAGTTGCCAGGTCCTCCCCCACTAAACCTGGCAACGCCGCCATATAAGTGAAATTATCTTGACTACGGTGTGAAACATCAATCAAACAGTTGTCATGTCTAACATTTCTGTAAATGTGCGGGCTTTTATTGATTGTTTTAGTGTTCATAAATATATAAATATGTGTTTGATTTCTGTTTTGTAGACATGTGCCCATAGGTATAAAAAACACCGGACATCTAACGAGAGAACGAATTGGGGTTTTGGGAAGTGCTATACTTTTTCAAACAATTTGGATTACGATGATGAATGGGATGGATGCTCTCGTCTGTCCGTCGTCGGTGCTCATGAAGACTATGGCTATTGTCAGGCAGGGACTAGCGGCACGATAGCCAGTGTAAGATACCTTTTTACCACAATTCTTTTCGCCTTCAAAGATGATTTTCACATGAAAAAATTTCTCAATCTGTTCCAACTCTACCAATGTGGTGTTGCCGTATGCCTAAGGAAGTTCGAGGGCTTTCCTCCAAGACAAGTAAAGACCTTGGTTTTTCCTCCACTAAACTTGGTTCAATAATCTTGCGTGTGGTATACACCGATCAATCAAGCACGTAGAAAATGATTTACCATTAATACATGTAAAACTTGTATTTGGCTGTATCGGTAGTTCTGTTCAATCCAGTTTTGAATTAAACACATTTTCAGGTTACTGACTTTACCAATATTTTGTTTCTCAACATCTGGCCTGCTCTACTTCCATTTTGTGATGGAGCCTCGTGGCTCAGTCAGTTAGGGTGATTGTCCCTCGGGCAGACACAGGCCTCCATGCTCAGACCAAATAAAAATCTTAAAAACTCTGATTGGATTCTTCACTCGATCACCGTATTTGGGAGAGTGGCCAGGTACTCATCGACGGTCTGTGTTTCCTCCAGGCAAAGAACTTGGTTTCCTTCCCCACCAAGCCTGGTATATAAGTGAAACAATCTTGAGTGCGGTGTAAAACATCAAACAATCAATCAAGTCATTATGTGACTATCCGAATGTATGAAAACGGTAGAATTTGGCAGCTTATGCCACTTTAAGTTTCCATCTTTGTCATGGCCATTGTTTCCGTCTATCGTTGTAATTAAATCCTCTTCACTTTAACAGGATGGGAATGTAGTGATAGGAACCCCAGGTGCTAAAATGTATGAAAAAAGTAGAATTGGTAGTTTATGCCACTTAAAGTTTCCATCATTTGTCATGGTCATTGTTTCCGTCTATCGTTGTAATTAAATCCTCTTTATTTTAACAGGATGGGAATGTAGTGATAGGAGCTCCAGGGGCTAAAACATGGACAGGTAAGGACCTAGATAGTACCAAATGACATCGTTCAGGAAATAATGGTATCAGTTAGAATTCCGCTAATTCAAGTACTCAAAACATTACGAAAAGCACTCTAAAAGTTTGAGACTTTTCGTTGGGTGTCTTACCTCCTGCATGGAGCGACCGATAATCCTATCGAGTGTTGTTTTAGACCAAACATAGCAGAAAGCAGTCTAATAATTTGTTATCTTCACATTGCTTGTCCTTGAATTAGCGGAATTCTTACCGTAGTCATTTATCTTTTTGCTCATTTCTTTGTGATCATCGTAGCCTAAGGGAGCGTCCCCATTAATCGTTTTTCGCGATGGCGCAAAAAACGATGAAAAAAAACGAAGCAAAAAACGATAGGTGTAAAGACGCTAACAAAAGACGATAATTTGAAACGGGATATTCACAGCATGTGATCGTCTCGGATTAAAAGTAGTCCGCTGTGCGACTATGACGGATAGCTTGAGTTCAGTTGTAACGCGCTGTCAGAGACCGACTCGGTCCACTCAGCTTGACTGTCCTGTAGTGTTTATACTAATGCTTCACAATAAAGACCTACCACTGCCAGAAAGTCTCTCCGGCACATTCCATTTTTGTGATATAGTTCGCCTTCCCGATCTTTATAATTTATTTGTATGTTTAATTTCTTTTTCCGAAAACGGCAACGAACTGCAATGTTAACTTTTTTAACTCCACGCCCTAAAGAGTTTCCAGTGTACTCATATAAAGACATTAAAGACTAGCTAAACGTCATGGATTTAATAGTGGTTTGTCTATCGGAATTCATTAAATATACAGAAAAATTATGGAATATATGTAATGAAAAACAACAAGCTATTGGGTAAAAATATCAACACTTGAGAGCAGCATGCGGACATTAAAAACCAAAATGTAACTATCAAAACGGAAAACAACAAAAAGCATGGACCATTCCGATTATTAAATCCTCCATTGATGTTTTACATTTAATCATTTGAATATTTCATTTTCGCTACATTTAAAATAATTGCACACATTATAGCAAACATCAACCAAACGTGTTTATTTTTGCAGCAGCATCGAAGAGGACTGCAAGTCAGTCTAAAGATCTTGTCAAACAGTACAAGTGGGCCTACCAACCCTTGCCAATTTATTTCTCCCTCGTGGTAAATGTTTCAAAACGCATGAAAACCTTTTTTTCAGACGAAATAGGTAATGAGCTAGTAAACACTGTGAGGGTGTCCGGAAATCTTAATAATCCTGTATAATGATAACTTATTGCTGGTTACCCTTTCGGGCTGTAAAAACGATTGTTTTAATCTTCTCCCCAAAAAGTGTAGATAAGAATTGTCCGCAAATAAAATGTATTCATCTTATGTTTTTATAAAGATATAGAAGAGACGAACATGTTATTTAAAATTCTATGCAAGTATAGTAAATATTGCCCCTTTCAATGAAACAATGAAACAAACAATTGCAACTAAATACATTTCTATGTATTTTTTACTATAACACACGGGCATTTCTATGAGTGTGTGTAGCCATGACTTTGAGAAAAAACGGTAAAAATGCCGAATGATTATTTGTTTACCTGTACATCCTTTTCACATTCTAAATACATTTTTCTGACTGATCATTATTCGATCGGCGTTACAGTGGATCTATTGTTATGTACCAACGGAAGATTGCTATGGCAATTTGTAAGTAAAATAATATTGAGGCGTCGATCTAGCCACTTCACACAAAACATTCCATCCATTCATTTCTTAAAAATTAAATATATCATAGGCCCATTTTACTACCTGTACAAAATCAGTACTTTTGACCAGACTTTATACATGTAACGGCACTGATATTCAACAATCCAGCAGAAGATAACATATTTCATTGAATTGCACAGTGCAATTATCAGCCTGTACACAGACGTCCTATTTGTTATCTATCTTTACGTGAGCCAATGTCGTCGTAAGAATATCCACCTCATATTAAAAACCAACTACAGGCGAATTTTTTCAAAGGCGATTGCAAATGATAAGTAGTTAATACCTTCATTTCTTTAATATTTTCTATTTTGGGTGAACTATTGGGGATTTGAATTTCAGGTGGGGACTTTTTCCGGGGGGAAGTGGGCTACGAAAAAAACCCGTTAGCGTGCTTATGCCAGGTGGATTATAGTCTACACGTGGAGTAGTCATTGTTTGGCGCATCCAAACATTTGTTCTTCACCTAGCAGTCATACAATATACGCTCGTAACTAGGCATTTCACATCGAAGTGGTTGAAGTTCAAGTTCAAACTAAAATATATTAAAGTTGAAACGAATTGAGAGGAAATATATGATGGATTGAAATGTTTCCAGTATACATAATAAAACCCAGAAAATATTACCGTAGACCTACCGGCATAGGCCCTATTAGTATTCCTACACTCAAGACAGAATATTATGGAGAATTATTTGTTGTCTGTTTTTATTTGATGTTAGTTATTAGCTACCACTGTGCCCGAAGGTATCACAGAAACAATAATGAAAAACGGTTTAAATACAAGTATGCATTTCGTTTTCATAAACATCATGCATATGGATACGTTTTGCGTCGATATTTCTAGACTTACATGAATGAGTGTTTGTACATAGATGACGACACAGGGCGCAGTTATAAAACTGGACATTTAAATCATTTCGGCCGTATTCGTTCTATGCACCTTTGACTTTTTTTTACTATAATGGGTATCTAATAATTTTAAAAAATCAAATTAAAGTCAGCGAAAGCTTTAAAGACTTCTCTCAGACGAGTTTGGTGACAGGGTGTCTGCAGACAACTGATTTCACAGCACATACATCCGGTTTACCGATGAGCTTTGACGCGGTGTTTGGAACGTAAATGAAAGGATTAACACTGTTAATTAGTGTTTTATGAACAATCTGAGAAACGTTTGACTTCCCATGAAGCCTACGCATGTTTATCAACGGGGGCATTCCATTCAAAAGAGCTAACAGACACCTGCGCAAAAACGACCGTACGACAGCTAAAAAAACAACAACAACAACAGGTAAATGTTCTTTTTGTAATCAAACTATATTTAAATACGTTTTATTTTTCTTTGCGTTTTATTTTTAACCCAATTACAGCACACTTTTACTTTGCTGATTGATTGTATATTACTGCGCGCCTGGGAACGACACCCGCCGCGACGAAGCCAGTCAAGCGTGAACACAAAAAACGATAGGTGTAGGCCGGCATCGTTTTTTTTCATCGTTTTTTGCGCTTTCGCGAAAAACGATTAATGGGGACACTCCCTAACTGGGCTTGAATCAAGCACAGTGTGGAAGAAGGTATTGACATTTGGATATTAGGCTCACCCCACTCTTCTATACATTACGGGGGCCTCGGTGCTCCAGTGGGTTAGAGTGATCATCCCTCAGTCCCACACATACCTTCCATTGATGCGGGGCGGGTTCAAATCACACTCAGACCAAGTAAAAATTGAACAATTTCTGAGTGGATTTTTCAATCTATACATTATGGTTACTAAATGAAAAATGCTATTCACTTCCCTCCTAGACCCAGTTTCTTAGCCAAATAAACCTGACAAGGTTTCTATATATGTGAAACCTTTGTCAGATGTTAACAATTAATCATCAGGCCTTATAATTCATATTTTGACTGTGACAAAAATGGCTGTAGATTAGCTGGTTTCTGGAGCTAAAAAGTTTCTCTACAGCATTTTTATATAATTGACCTCTTAATCAAATTGCGATTGTTTGCAGCAATTTTTCGACTGTTAAAAGTGGATTTTACTGCGCAGCATTTTTATATACTGGACTTAATAAAGTTGCAGGAATTTCCGAGGCCATTTTTCACCTATGGAAATGGAATTCTCCTGCGACAATCGTCTTCTACTGCGACTGCGTTATTGCATATTGCCATGTTGAATCATTAAGGCAGAACCAATCGATCGTTTTAATTTTTTTTTTTAAATTCTAACATCTGTTTTCCAGGTATGGTGTTTAAGAAGTTGGATACTCTAGAGTTACGACCTGGTCTGGGATGGAAGAGAACACCTGTTGAAGAGGGAGAAAATCCACCCGTTACTAAATTCTCTTATTTAGGTAGGATTTTAAAGGAAAAAGCCTATAGTGAATTAGTAAATAACTGACACTGACAGAACCAGAAAAACAGACATAGTGAATTAGTAAATAACTGAAACTGAAGGTCCCAGAAAAAAAGGGATTTTTTGTTGCCAGAAACAAGATATTTCGTTGGCTGTTTTAAATCCAAGCTACCAGCAGATGAGCAACTGCACATGTCCGGGTCACGGTGTATTGCACATGTCCGGGTCACGGTGTATTGCACATGTCCGGGTCACGGTGTATTGCACATGGCCGGGTCAAGGTGTATTGCACATGGCAGCAACACATGATTCATCTGTGAAATTGTATTCTGAACACTGTCACATGATTCCATACTAAATGTTTATGTCGTTCTGTTCAAAACAAATTCCTATCAACTACATGAAGTGTTTAGCGCTGTAAATCATTGTGGTTGCCATTAGCTTTCATCGCAGACGACGGCTTTTTGGAGGATAATTTACGGCTTCTGCTTTCCATCTCTGCTTGGCATTAGGATGACAGGTCGGATAATGTTGGTGTCTGTCAGACACATTGATTCGGTTTTGTATATTGAAATGCTGGCAACCAACCGATACGGATGCTAGTTCAGTTGTACCATGTACTGGCTTTCATGATGAGTAACAGATTTTTCTTTTCCGTAGTAACAACAGGCTACGGGAACCGATTGTTACGTGAAATCCTCTGGCCTAGCGATCGCTTTATTGAGTTTCCATGACCAGCTGGAATGACACCCTTGTTCGATTCTTTTAAACATAAGGCGTGCTTATATCACGGCAATATGTACTTTTTACATTAATGCAGTTAGTATTTTGAAAGCCTTTAGTTCAGTACAAATATTGTTTGGAGAGCATGTGTTCAGGTCCATTTTCAGAACACATGTTCGGGTCCATTTTCAGAAAGTTATGTATATTGTTTGAGGAAATAACTTACATGGGACTTATCTGACTTGAGGGGAAATATAATCCTGTGTAATGTTTAAATTAGAAAATTGTTGGTGGAATTTCTGAAATCTTTGAAGCAGTTTTAAAATACACACAGTGTTGCAAAACAAATCAATATATACCTTACAGTTGTAACACAAAATCATATATGTATATTTTGGAACTCAAGAAGGCATTCCCGGTGCATTAGATTATAAAATATATACATTTTTCCTTGTCACTTTTGCAGGTTTCTCTGTAGCGACGGGTCGGTTTAGTGCCTCTCAGATATATTACGCAGCAGGTGCCCCCAGAGCAAATGAAACTGGACAGGTTATACTGTTCACAGCTCAGGAAAATGGAGGAGATTTTGACTATATACCTCAAAACATCATCAAGGGTCCTGTTTTTGCATCTATGTTTGGCTATGACATACTGGCTGTAGATATAAACAATGATGGGTAAGTAAGACTTATCTCCCTTTGATTGAAAAAGTCTGTACTCGATTACGAAATCCTACATCGGGCCATATCAACCACCCACTGTTTTTAAAATGTGATATTTTGGATTTGAGGCACATTGTTTTTGGTCTGTTGGTACTTTTGTAGCTCGGTGTTTCTCAGTGTTTCTGTCCTAATAACCATGGCAACCACAACTTATTATTATAGGTGAAATTAATTTTAACTGTGGCACTCAACAGTTAAACCTAGGCCTCCGTGGCTCAGTAGGTAGAGCGTTGGACGCTCAATCTAACAGCCTTCCACCAATGGGTCGCGGGTTCGAATGCCACTCAGTCCAAAAAATATGTGGTATGGTTGCCAGTTGTCACCGGAATGTTGTGGGTTTCCTCGGGGCATAGAGCCCTGTTTCCTCCCACAATAAAACTGACAACGCCACCATATCAGCGTAAAACACCAAACAATCAATCAATCCGTGCATAGGGGTTAACAGCTTTGTCATATATTTTTTTTCAACCTTAATATTTTAGTTTTTCATTTTACTTCAAACTCCGAGTTTATCTTAACAGTCAGAATTTATTTAAATATTTCTGAATTAGGGCAGCTCATGCCCCTAAGCCTAAAGCAAATAAATTTTAAGAAAATGAGTGATTATCCAAGAATCAATCAATCAAATAATTTAAGTTTTGCAATGTGTGTTTTGCAGTTTTGATGATCTGATAGTTGGAGCGCCATTTTATTATGTGAAGAAGAAGTCTGTGGGAGGAGCCATTTATGTATATTTGGGAGGACCACAGGTATGTCATCCAATAAGAACATCAGAAAAATGATTGACATCATTATGGAAAAGGTTGAAATCAAATATGTATGTTGATCAATTTGGGGCATTTTGTGAACAGCCAGTACCAGTTCCTTTGCATACAAATCCAGGGGTAACATGCCAATGTCATTTCCCTACATGATAATGGTCTGTCGTGTCCTTTTCGGGTCCATCTTCAGCACACGTGCCTGGGTCCATTTTCAGCACACGTGTATGATCCATTTTCAGAACACCTTTTCGGGTCCATTATCAGAAAGTGTTCAGGTCCATTTTCAAAACACGCGTTCAGGTCCATTTTCAAAACACGCGTTCAGGTCCATTTTCAAAACACGTGTTCAGGTCCATTTTCAAAACACGTGTTCAGGTCCATTTTCAAAACACGTGTTCAGGTCCATTTTCAAAACACGTGTTCAGGTCCATTTTCAAAACACGTGTTCAGGTCCATTTTCAAAACACGTGTTCAGGTCCATTTTCAAAACACGTGTTCAGGTCTATTTTCAAAACACGTGTTCAGGTCCATTTTCAAAACACGTGATCAGGTCCATTTTCAAAACACGCGTTCAGGTCTATTTTCAAAACACATGTTCGGGTCCATTTTCAAAACACGCGTTCAGGTCTATTTTCAAAACACATGTTCGGGTCCATTTTCAAAACACGCGTTCGGGTCCATTTTCAAAGCACGCGTTCAGGTCCATTTTCAGAACACGCGTTCAGGTCCATTTTCTGAACACATGATCGGGTCCATTTTCAGAAAGTGTGCTGCGACCATTCTCTTCTTTCGAAACCCAATACCCATTTTACTCTCCCTGACTATTTAGGTTAGTGGCCGATAAAACAATAGAGTCAACAATGTTAATCATGGACAATCACTAGATTTGTTTTAACCTCAGAAAAAATATTGATTGAAGTACTGATCAGTGAAATTTGATCTGTTTCAGGGTATTGAAGATACAACAATCCCCACAGTGATTGAGAGTCGGGCGATGGGAGAGAAGGAATGCAAACGATTAAAGTGTACATTTGCCCGCTTTGGATTTAGTCTGACTAAAGCTGGAGATATCAACAAGGATGGCTTCCAAGGTATGCATAACCAATTGATTGATTGATTTATGTTTTAACTCTCTCCAAAATTTTCCATTTTTAAAACTTTTCTTAGACTCAAGGGATGTAGTAAGTAGATAAGTACGTGAAGAAACTAACCATGATCTGTTAAGCTTTCTCCTTTATAACACATTTTGCATCTATGATCTTAAAGGGGCATGAGCTGCCAAAATGTTGATATTTTGACGTTCAAACAGAATGCTGAAATTATTGGCTATTTTTCTCAAGAGGTAGAATTCAGAAGCTTTTTAATGCTTCAAGTCTCGAAAATGTACGATAAAGTACTGTTTTAAACTAACTTTGGCTTAGAATGAATGAATGGTCGTCCCGGTTATTTAAATTTTGTTTACTTTTGAACACGTTTTCGGTTCATACAGGCCACATGCTGTATGGATTTTTCTCATTCCAACGCCAATCATTTAGTTTTTCGATAGCCTTCAAAGCCTCTTACTGTTGTGACGATCAGAAGTTATGAAAAAACTGAGAATTTTGGCAGCTCATGCCCCTTTAAGGTAAAACGTCTGGGCAAAGAGTTCTGTTTCCTCCACCACTAAACCTGGCAACGCTGCCATATAAGGGAAATAATCTTTAGCTTGACTAAAAAAAAAGCAATCAATCAACATTGAACTTTCCTATTTTAATATAGCACATCTATGATTGTATGGTGAATGAATTCAATTTAACATTGTCATTGTGCAGATATTGCTGTTGGTGCACCTTATGAAGGAAACGGAACTGTCTACATTTTCCATGGTTCTAAAGACGGTATCGTTAAGGAGTATGTGCAGGTAGGTCTTACTTTCTGATTGGGGGCGTGGGGTGTGTGGGCGGTAGCATTGGCTCATAAACTGGATATATTTACATCAATTGTCTGTGTCGTTCGGAGAAGTTAACCTCCAATATATATTGCTTCAAAATCACAGGATAACTGAGAAAGTGTTTTTTTTTTAAAGTGGCTTGGGCCACTAAATATAGGCAAATTTTGTTAAAGCAGAATAAACCATTTTTTTCGTTAGTTTTATCAAGAAGTAGAAAATAAGAGCTATATTTTAATACCAATCAAGAAGATTAATTAACAATTTTGTAGAAATTTACATGAGTCGTTTCAGTATAAACCGTTTAACCTGGAATTTATCAAAATATGTTAATATTGACGTGCTATTGTTTGTCACAGCGGATAGCAGCTGAGAACATCACAGATGTAAACCTACAGGCTTTCGGCAGCTCGTTATCGGGCGGAAAGGATCTGGATCAAAACGGCTACCCTGATCTCGCCATCGGCGCTTTCGAATCTGAGAACGCTGTAGTTTTACGTTCCCGCCCTATTATAGAGGTGAAACCAACTATATCAGTAAACCCAACGAAAATCAACCCGACTGGGGTAGCCAGTTGTAGATTTGATGGAGCTAACAAGAGATGTGTGGCGATGGAGGTCTGTCTACAGTTTGATACTCATTTCCCAAGCAGGTAACTCGTCAACGCTTTTAATTTATCTGTTTATTGAATTTGAAAATTACTAACTCATTAAAGCGGTTTGAGCTGCCAAAATGTTGATTGTTTTCCGTTTAAACTTCTTAGTGCTAACTGAAGGTCGGGGGTTTCCTCCGGGCAATGAGCCTGGTTTCCTCCCTCATTAAACCTGGCAACGCCGCCAGATAAGTGAAATAATCTTGAGTGCGGCGTAAAACATCAAACAATCTTAGTGCTAACAGTCTTGAGAACTAACTAAGGCTTAAAATGAATGAACATTCGTCCTAGGTATTAAAATTTGTTTAAATTTTGGGCACTATGTCACTTTGTTCTGGCCCAAGACTACAAGGATTTTCCTCATCCCATGCTCAATCATTTAGTTTTTAGAAGATACCTTTTAACCCTATTACTGTCGTAACAATCAGAATTTATTACCAAAGTGTGAATTTTGGCAGCTCATGCCACTTTATGGAATTATTACTGGTATCTTTCAAAATATCACCAAATTAATATTCTTCTTTTACACTGATATCCTTGTGTATCCAATGATAAAAAAAATTATGCACTACTTCACAAAGAATTTCCCAAAATTGCAAAATATTTGACATGCTAACACAAAGAATGCTAAAATATTTTATTACAATAAGGTGAAGAATTACTTATGGATAACAACTTCTTGGTTGGTATCCATAAGTGATTCTTCACCTTATTGTAACCTTTCAACTTCGAAATGCCATTGAAAGATTTGATATTTTATTACAGTTAGTACATGTAGTTACCTTGTCAAACTGAAGGTACATGTAGATGTTAAAAGTTAATAAATGCTTTTGAAAGACACATACACGTGGATGAACCCAAAAATTATTTTCAATTTTTGCTTTACCTCTTTCAGTTGAAAAATTACATATAGTGGAAAAATTATGAACTTTTTGGATGAATCTGAAAATTATTTTCAATGTTCGCTAAACTTTTTACGGTTGAAACATTACATATAATCGAAAACTTAAATTTTTTTTCTCAGTTGTCACTTCATTTCTTAGATTTTGAATAATAAATTGATTGATGTTTTACGTCGCACTCAGGATTATTTCATAAATTGTGGCGCAAAATCAATCAATTTAATTATTGTATGTAATAGACCAACCGCTTCATGATGTCATCGGGGAATATTTGAGGGATAACATTGCTGCAACCTGTTCAGAAAAGTATATAGGCATGCGGTTATGCGTGTCATACAATGGCTTGGAAAGAAAGCAGTCTCATCCCCCATTAATGTTTAAAGTGACGTCCTTAAACTTCAGGCTTATTACAAAGTTTTCTAAAGAAATTGAATTTGATTTTGAAACATTTACAATATCCGACATTTATCCTTTGAAATTATTTCAATTCTCAAGATCAATCAATCCTAAACCTGTTTACTATTACCATCTTGACATATCGCCTTGAAAGTTTCTATAATTGTGTATGACGACTTCTCAGTTTAAAGTATTCCACCAGGAGAAGTGTAATGTAAGCCAATTACCAATAGAATCAACTTTTATTTCTTACCATTTTGTGATTACACTTTGTGGTCCAACTTGTAACATTTTTTGTGCTGATGTGGTCTGCATTGTGCTAAGAATATAAAATCCTTACATAATTTAGCTATTTATTTTTATTGTTTTTCAATAACACTTTTTTTTTGTGCTTTATATTACACACTTTGGCTACCTGCTGAATGTTGCACAAACACTTTAGTTATATAGGATCTTAGTCATAATTTTTGTTCACCGGAGTTCTGTAAGTTTGTAAACTTCACAGCCCTCTTAATAAATGCCATAGATAAGGCTTGGGTTCCAATCTCAGTCACTCGGTTTCCTCCCCCACTAAACCTGGCAATGCCGCCGTATAAGTGAAATAATCCTGAGTGCCGCATAAAACACCAACCAATCAATCAATCAACCAATCTCATTCAGGTGTCAAATTATTTTCTAAATGGATTTTTCACTTGATTGCCCTATGTGGAAGAGCTGCTACATACCGAAAGTCAGGGGTTTTGCCCTGGGTTGAAAAGGCTTTGAATTTGTGATTATTTCGAGCACGCCCTTTTGAGCCAAGCTCAAATAACCTGGTGAGACAAATTAGGCACGTATGCCCAGAGACTGGGCAACTAAGACCAATGCCTCCCAGTAAATTCGAGGCATGTAAGAACCAGGTTTGCTCCTCAACTAAACCTGTCAAAGGGACCGCTATTTAAGTGTGATATAAAGTGCGGCACAAAAAAAAAAAACATTAATCAATCAATTTAGCGTTTAAGTCTTATAACAGATTCAACATTGATTATGTTGTGCAGTTAATTTTTATTAAAGGGATTTTAGTGTTTATAGTTATCCCCCTTTGAACTTAACTCTTTTGTGTCACTTTCTTTTCCCCTATAACAGAGCAAGGTTTGTTTTATTTTTCCCCTAAAAAAAGTTGCTTAATTTTTTGCTTTGAAATCCGCCTCAGTTTTGTTTTATTGGCTTGTTCATGTCCATTTTGTTTTTACAAGATATATTTTCTTGAAAGCTCCCAATTTCAAATCCTTCTATGTTTCACGTGATGAACTTCAGTTTCTTGTTTTATCTGTGATATATCCCAATTGTCTGATGGGGAAAAATCAAATATTTCATCACTGATATTTGCCCCCGCTATTTCCTGCCTGCTTTTTGCATTTGTTTGATCATTTAAAAACAATATGTCTCCATGTATCCCAGTATGAAAGCAAAATTGCATGTTTCAACCAATTTATTGTTGCTTTTTTGCCTGGCATTTGTGCATCATGAAATGACATATGACCTGGATGTTCCTCATTATGACAAGTTGCAAAAATAAAATTATAGAAGAAATAAACATGTCATACGTCACACATGATGATAAATATATATCTATATATATGCTTTCAGAAAATGTAATGGACTTAAAAATGTAAATTACTAACAGTTTGCATATAGTTAAATTGATATGTTACAGCGTTTAGCATTTGCTTTGCTTGCCAAATTTGCTTTTTCTGCTCGTGTTTTTCTCAAGGTATATGTTCACTTGTTTGATTGATGTTTTTACTCAAGATTATTTTACTTATATGGCGGCAATGCCAGGTTAAGTGGCAGAGGAAGCTGGGCTCGCTGCCCGTAGGAAACCCTTGACCTTCGGCGACTACCTGGCAACTCTTCCACATACGGCGCTCAAGCGAAAAATCCACTCCTGAATTCTTGAACTCTTATTTGGTTTGAGTGGGATTCGAACCTGCGTCACACTGATGGAAGGCCTGTATCTGACTGAGAAAAACTTCTTAAAAGCATCATACGCCATCATATAAGTGAAATTATCATGAGTGCGGTTTAAAACATCAATCAATCTAATATTTAAATAGCTTGGCATATTTTTCACCGAATCACTTCAACTTACACATTGCTAGTGGAAGGTCTGGGGTTTCCTCTGGGCAGAAAGCCTGGTTTCCTTTGCGACTTTATAATTTGTTAATTGTGCCATATAAGTGAAAGAATACTAAGTGTTGCTCGAAACATCAAGCAATCATTCAGACACAAGAGTCCAGTTTTCTCCCACCATATAGTGAAATAAGCTTAGAAGCAACTAAAATAGCTATTAATTATTATTATTTACTTGAAGCTATATTGAAATGAGATCAAGGTTATTTCTGATACAGATTAATACATTTAAGATGAAGATAAATCCTAAAACTTAATTTGCATGGAAGCCGTTCTTTATCAAATTTCGTTATAATTATTTTATGTAATCATAATTCATGAAAATGAATTTTTTTGGCATCTTAAGAGTTTGGAGATTTTTTTGCTGTGAAAGATTTCTCTGACAACCTTTTACAATTTTTCCCCAACATAATAATCAATTTAATTAATTTGTAACCAAAAGCATGTGATCTCCATAACTGTTAATTCCATCTTTTAAACTAACACAATCAGTGTTTCATCTCTGTCCTTCATTTTGTAATACCCTATATGTATCTATAAACAACATTTGTCTCCCCAGGTTTTGTCCAACATGAAGTAATTTTTTATTTTTTTCCTTTAGATTCCAGAATGCAATTCGCGTATCATATCGTGTCGAGGCCGATAAATTCCTTGGTGCTATAACTTCCCGCGTAGAATTCAAATCTCCCACAGACCCCCAAAAGCCTTATTACGTAGAACGAGAAATGACAGTTGATAGATCTACCCCAGCTCCAGGAGATTGTGAAACTGTGATCATTTATTTGAAGGTCAGTAATTTTAAAGTATAAAAAAGGATGGTGGGGAAGGGCAGTTAAATGCTCTCTTGGTATAGTTACTCAATCAGGCACAGCCCCTGTACTGTTTGATTGGTTGATTAATGTTTTAAGTCACACTCAAGATTATTTCACTTATATGGGGCCATTGTCAGGTTTAGTGGCATAGGAAACTGGGAAACTCCCGACCTTTAGCGGGTACCTAGCAACTCTCCCACATATGGCGACCGAATGAAAAATCGACTCAGTAATTTTTGTTTCGTTTGAGTGTACTTCGAACCCACACCTCATGGAAGGTATGTGTTGGACTGAGGGACGACCACTCTAACCCACTCGAACACCGAGGCCCCTGTACTGTTTGAGATTGAAGCGTTATTGAATGTTTCGTTTGATAACTCTACGAATCTCTTTGAATTCACCTTTTTAGTTAAAGTTTCAATAGACTTACCTCCCTTATCACATAAAATGAACATTATTTTATTGCCTGCAAGTGATACGGTAAGAATTCCGCTAATTCAAGTACTCAAAACATTACGAAAAGCACTCTAAAAGTTTGAGACTTTTCCTTGGGTGTCTTACCTCCTGCATGGCGCGACCGATAATCCTATCGAGCGATTGCTATTGTTGTTGTTTTAGACCAAACATGTCAGAAAGCAGTCTAATAATTTGTTATCTTCACATTGCTCGTCCTTGAATTAGCGGAATTCTTACCGTACATTGTAGATATCAAATATTACAAAATTGTTTACCTTTCAGGATGTGTTCAGAGATAAACTACGACCCATTCAGTTCCGTGTGACGTACAGTCTCCCTGATCGCCCCATCCCACCACTAACTGCCGCCAGTACTTTACCCAATATCAACAACTACCCCATCTTAAAACCAGGACCTGTCAATGACCTCCAGGTAAGGACCATCAGTTTTATACCTTATTTAAAAGGCGCCATGTTTATATCTGACATTTTTCTGTCATTCACATATTGGGAAGGTGTTGGGATGATCACAGCTAAACTTCTCTCCCCTGACAGACGGAGTTTAATACAATTTTTGACACAAACTAGATTTTCTCCCCACTAAACCTGGCTACGTTGCCATATATGGAATATAATCATGAAAGCAGCTTGAAACACCAATTGATATCCTATAAAATTGTAGGTCTCTCCTGTGTTCAGCGATTCTTTCCACATGAGACTCGCTCAATCCGAACAGCCTTCCACCAATGGTTTTCGGGTTTGAATCCCACTCAGTCAAAAAAAATTGACAAATTTTCTGACTGGGTTTTCACTCGAACGACCTATGTGAAATAATCTTGAGTGCGCGTAAAACACCAAACAATCAACCACATGAGACTGACCACTCTGAGTATTCTCTTCAGCTTTATAGGGTCAGCAATACTGGCACCTGTCGTTTTTCACTAGGAATGAAAAATGCGATGAGCTTTGGAAATGCATGGTATCGTCCCAAATGGACGCCACAAAAATCTATATAAAATCTTTTTGTTTTGCCATACACTGAACCCAAATATTTTGGGCCCGAGGGAAGGCCCTCTGATTTTAGTTCATGATGGTACAGTGTACCAAATAACAACCCCGAAACTGAGGTGTAAATTTTCAACCAGTGTTGGTTACTCAGGACTGATGAAGTAATGTGTCAAATGAATCAATTCATCATACTTGTTTTTTTCAACAGGTTGATTTGGTGAAGGAGTGTGGACGTGATGAAATATGTAACAGTGACCTTGGACTGAGTGTTCTCATTTTACTCACAGAGTAAGAGCATTTTTATATTTACAATTTTTTGTTTCTCTTTAACCGTATCTTTTTGGTTGTCTTGACATCAGTATGTCGGGAGTTCAGCCACCAATGGGTCGCGGGTTCAAATCCCACTCAGTCCAAAAATTGGAAAATTTTCTGACTGGGTTTTCACTCAAACAACCTATGTGGGATGGTTACCAGTTACCAGCGGAAGGTCGTTTGTTTCCTCCGGGCACAAAGCCCAGTTTCCTCCCACAATAAAACTGGCAACGCCGCCATATAAGTGAAATAATCTTGAGCGCGGCGTAAAACACCAAACAATCAATCGGGAGTTCAGATCACCCTATGTGGAAAGGTTGTCAGGCTCTCATTGGAAAGTATTTCATTTTATTTTATTCACCATAAACAGGAACAAAGTAAATACCTTACTTATGTTGTAGATATTTGATTTATGTTCTATAGCGTTTGACAATTTCTAAATAAAATTGAATAGTTGTGTGTTTTTGACCTGATCACAGCATGTGGTAGAGTTACCGAGTACTGTAAGAATTCCGCTAATTCAAGGACGAGCAATGTGAAGATAACAAATTATTATTTCTTACCGTACTCCCCGAACCCCAGGGATTTCCTTTTACCAAAGAGCCCAGTTTCCTACCCTTCTAAACCTGGCAATGGCGTCATATAAGTGAAATAATCTTGAGTACCAAATAAACTTGAATCAATCAATCCTACCTTGAAATAAGGTTGGGAATAAATAGAAGTGGTTTAATCTTTTGTCTTGAGAATGCACATTGAGTTACCATATTTATTCTAAAGATTCAGCCACTTTTTTCATCATAAGGATTCGATCATTAGAAAAGAAATATGCTAAATAAGGCGAGACAAATATGCCCATTAGAGGGAATTTAAGGCAATATGATCCGCTGAGCAGTGTGTGAAAATGGTTATCCTTAAACACAACTCCTCGTCTCCATTTTTGTCCGACGCAATGGAAAACTTAGGCCATTAGAATGGCTGAATATTTAGAAGAGATACGGTAGTGTTTGTAAAGATGACGCCTGAAAAGAAACAAAGCTCATCAGTTATTTATATTTTGTGATCCTTTCCCACATTCTTCTTGCAGCTGAGTGGTTAAACCAATATTATTTATTTCAATGTCACTTATTTAGTTTTTCAATTAAATAAAAAAAACAATCAATGCCTGTCCCTTGAATCATTTTTCATCGACAGCTTCACATTTTGACATATGACATATCTTTTAAATTGTCCCTATATTTTAGGCTAATTGAGCTACCTGAGTTAATTAGAGGACTATGCATGTTGCTAAATCCTCGATAACAAAAAGGTTCTGAATGAGATTTAAACTTTCAACACATCTCAGTCCAGGGAGATGATTGACCAGCAGTTAATCATTGAATGTTTTACAAGCTCTCTCTTGAATTAAGATGAGAATTTGCACTCTTCTACTTTTTTCCAGCACTTGAATTAACTCAGACATTACCATATTCATTCCTTGTTTTCAGAGATAGTCAAGGTAGAAGGCTACCTGTGTTAAGTGTGGGCAGTCAGAAAGATATGAACATTAGAGTTTCTATCAGGAATCCAAAAGAACCGGCTTACGAAACCAAATTTTTTATCACCATCCCAGAAAATGTGGAATTTAGAGGAATGGATGACCCAGAGGTAGGCTATCTTCACGTCATTTCTTTTTTAGCGATTTATGTCTTACTTCAGTCGCCCTATCTGCCATACCAAATTTTTGAAAAAGTTAGACTTTGTGGCTTTGCAAATGCATTAGGGCACAAGTTCAAATCCCTCTGTACCAGCGGAAGGTCAGGGGTTTCCTCCGTGCACAGAGCCCGGTTTCCTCCCACAATAAAACTGGCAACGCCGCCATATAAGTGAAATAATCTTGAGCCCGGCGTTAAACACCAATCAATCAATCAATCAATCAAATCCCTCTGTCCAAAGAAAAATGTTTACATAAAATTTGAGTGTGTAATTCACTTGATCTCCCTACGTGCCAGTTACTCACCTACGGTCAGGGGTTTCCTCCTAACAAAGAGTCCAGTTTCCTCCTGCACTAATCCTCGCAAAAATGCCATATAAGGGAAATAATCTTGGGTGCTGTGTATATCAATCAATCAGTCTAATTTGTGTTTCTTGTGAATAGTCACCGTTAAGTTTTCATCCAGTTTTTCTGACATTGTATTTTATAGAACACCCCTGTGACATGCGAGGCTTTTAACAAGACCATAATCCAGTGCCCCAATATCGGCAACCCATTTGTTCAAAACTCCTCCATCACATTTACTATGAGATTTAACACCGACAAAGTGGAGACAACCCATGGAAACTTTTTCATCTTCGCTTTTGTTAATACGTAAGTTGGTTTAAATTTTTGGGTGTTTTGAAGATATTATGTGCTTGTGTTTGATAGATTTTAATTTTTGTGTGAACGTTATGCAATTAGTCCAAAACTTTACTCTGCTCATATCTCGAGTACTATGTACTAACTGGTGTTATTGCTCATATCTCGAGTACTGTGTACTTACTGGGGTTATTTAAAACATCCTAAAGTACAGCCTTTATACAGCTTTAAACTAAACAAATTCAAATGTTAAAAAAAAATTGAATGTTTCTAGCAAATGCTGCTAACTGCAAATCTAAACATGGAAACTACTCATAAGCACTATATATAACTAATTAAACCACTATGTTTATACATACATCTACCCGAAAAAGAATGCATTTATTAACGTTATTGCCAACTTCAAATCTTAAACATAAAAACTAGCCATGAGCTATGTAAATAAGGAGGGAAAATCGTTGCATAGCTATGTGCATCTACATGAAAAGATATATATTTACTAACTTTGCTACCTGCAAATCTGAAAATAAAAAGGGAAAATCCGTACATAGTCTATATACATCTACATGTAAAACCTAACTAAGGGTAAAGGTATATGTAAGGAGATACAAGTGCTGTTGACCTCTAACCCCTAATCTATATGTGACCTCAGTCAATATCTGACCCATATGTACACCTTGTTCATAACTCACATGATAAGAATCGGCAGTTTGCAAAAATCATCTTGTTGTTAGGTACACCTGTACTGATTGTTTTAACTGATTTATTAATTATTAGCTACTATTATTTGCTTTATTTACGTTTTACCGTTAAATCGATTTATTCTACACTACAAACTACAAACATGAACTCCATGCTGAAAGTCTCAACAAGTGAATACTGCTGGCTGAACACACAAATATTTTCAATTTTAAATTTTTTTATGTGAAATAGACTATAGGTTGACCTTAAATTCGAGGTTATCAGATTCCTTGACCTTTGACCTGTTGGGGTCCTATAAATAGTGAATGAAATCAACTTTAATACTCTGAATATGTAGTGTTTGGTTGGAAGAGATAGGGATGTAGGGTGTGGCTGCTCACGGTCTTCACCTTGCCCTGGATTCCCTCCCTTTCCCTCCGATTTTCAATGCTGTTATGTAAAGTATGCTAGGTATTCACTTTTTGGACAAGTTGTGGTTTCTGTTTGCTTGTGTGTTTTTTTTTTAAATCGTTCGGTGCAAATTTATCTTCATTGCTTTTCTCAGTTAGTTTTTTACTTGATTGTCGTATGTGTTAGAGTTGCCAGATACTCTCCCAAGATCAAGGGTTTCCTCAGGGCTAAAAACCTGGTTTCCTTTCTCACTATAACTGGCAATGCTGCCATATAAGTGAAATAATCTTTAGTGTGACATTAAACATCCAGCAATCAATCTGTGTGCTGCCTTACAATCTTTGACACAGCCGGGTTCTGTTTCTTGCCGTCTTTATTAGACCACCATGATCTCATGGTGGTCTTATCAAATCGCTTTTTGTCCGTGGTCCGTCGTCCATCGTCCGTCGTCCGTCGTCTGTCGTCCGTCTTCCGTCGTCCGGTGTCTGTAAACTTTTCTTGTGATCGCGATTCCAAGAGAACTACTGGTCGGATTTTCATCAAATTTTACAGACATGTTTCCCTTATGGTCTAGTTGTGCAACATCTATTTTGTTTGCTCATTTGCATATTAAAATGGCCGCTGGCGGCCATTTTGTGATTTTTACCTACATAGTTTGTGATCGCGGAATCTAGAAAACCACAAGGCCGATTTTGATGAAATGTTTTTGTATTGGTTCCCCATATGGTCTAGTTGTGTAACATCTATTTTTCTGAGCTCATTTGCATATTAAAATGGCCGCTAGGCGACCATTTTGTTTTTCTATTTTTTGTCACTTTTCTCTCTTGTGACCGCGATTCCAAGAGATGTCCTAGTCGGATCTTCTTTAAATTTCACACGCACGTTCCTCCTATGGTCTAGTTGTGCAACATTTATTTCCTTTGCTCATTTGCATATCAAAATGGCCGCTAGGCGACCATTTTGTTTTTCTACTTTTTATCACTTTTCTCCTAAAGTAATGAGAGGATCTTCGTAAAACTTTGTACGCAGATTAACCCTATGACCTCGTTGCGTACTATGTACTTTTTTGCTCATTTGCATATTAAAATGGCCGCTGGGCGACTATTTTGTTTTTCTTCTTTTTGTCACTTTTCTCTTAAAGTAAAGAAAGGCTAGGATTTTCGTAAACTAATTTAGGCATGTTAGCCCTATGGTCTCGTTGCGCACTATGCACTTTTTTGCTCATTTGCATATTCAAAATGGCGGCCACTGGCCATTATTTTTTTATCACTGTTCTAAAGTAATGAAAGGATGTTCGTAAAATGTTGTACGCAGTTTAACCCTATGGCCTTGTTATGCACTCGCTGCTCATTTGCATATTCAAAATGGCGGCCGGTAGCTTTTTCTGTGATTTCTATCTACATAGTTTGTGATCGCGGACTCAACAAAACTACCAGGCGGATCTTGATGAAGTGCTAGCCTTCTTCATTACCGAAGACATCGTATGGCGACAGCAAAAAAGTCGGCTAAAACCCCACTGACGCCGTATGGTTATTTTTTCTTACAACTTCAACTGATTTTGAAAATGCACAAATAAAATCACATGTTGCATCTGTTGGTTGCTTTGTGTTTTGTTTTGTCAATCTTCGAATACGGTTAAAGAGGTTTAATTTACTTTAACGGACGCGCAATTCACTGATAACTTCCAACTTGTCTAGGTGAGAACGGACACTTCAAGCATACGTATATAGCAAGAAAATGTTAAATTTGACAATAAAAGCTTGTGGAATTCCTTATATTTACAGCTTCAGATCTTAATATATATTTTCCTTGTCTCCAATATACTGACAGTGAGTGAGATATTTAAATATGTATGATTAAAAAGTGCTAAAATCGGGTGGTGAAATTAGTTCGCTAGTGCCAGTTCCCGCTGTCAATCACAGCTAGGGCCCCTACCAGGCATTTTAAAAACATGACCCAGTTAAAGACAAATAAGCTATTTTTGGCACTGAGGACGTTATTTTGGAATTTCCTAGTCCAGAGTAGTGGAAAAAAGTCATTTATCGGAGCTTTATTAAACCTCAGAGTGAAATTGCAATCCTCGGGTCATTTTAAAACGTATCAAAATCGACTCCTTTCAGATTTCCAAGGGCGACTATAAGAAACAGTCTATAACTTGTTGATCCACTGAATAGCTTCGCATAATGCAGCAGCAAGGTAACTCCGAATAAATTTAACAAACGCATATTGACGATTTCAATATTTCGACAAAGATATATTTGTCATCTTCATTTTCCTGAAGATGACAAATATATCTTTGTCGAAATATTGAAATCGTCATTATGCGTTTGTTAAATTTATTCGGAGTTACCTTGCTGCTGCATTATGAGAAACAGTCTATCTATGCATGTTGCCGGCCGCCACGGCTTGTTCGAAGTCGGTAAAATGGCCTTCTCGAATTTGGATTTTAAACGCCTAAATTCTTTCCAAAAATGTAACAATAATAAATATTTTTAAAGGAGAGTGTTCCCTAAGACACTTAAGAAGATCCATATTGTATTTTTCGGAGTTTGAAAGGAAGGAATATTTCAAAATGAAATGAAATACACGGCAACGTACAATCACTATTTTGTCGATCGAACTTGCATTCAGGCAGCTATGTACAGCAACTGACTTCGCAATTGTAAATGCTATTTACCAATAATGTAACTTAAATGTTTTATTCAATCATATATTTATATCAAATCGCGCATGAAGATTTTTTTATAAGAGTTCACTAATTTCTGAACGAATCGGGACATTTTTTGCCATTAATTTTTAAACTGAATTTCGTCATGTTTAAATTTGTACTCATCAGACGAGTGATACGTCGCCCATTCTTCACTTTTCACAGGCTATTTTTGACAGATATTCATTATCTTTTGATTTGTAAACAAACACTAAATGCATCTTGGTAACATGTGTACATTCGTTTTGGATTTTGTAAATTTTAATTGTGTACAGGACTCAAACAAGCGATATCACTGACTGGCCTGTGTGCAAGTACATATAGCTCCGGTAAGTAGCGTTAATGTGCGGCCTCCTTGAAGAAAGTTGGTTTTGAGTTTTCAGATAACAGCCACTATCTACCGAAGAAACTTTGTTCTTGTCCAGCCAGCCACCAACTGAAGAAATAAATTTCACATATCAAATTTGCGATCCGTTTATAAGCAGCCTCACTTTCTGATAGTGTTCTATGGTGGGCTAAGATCAGTTCACTGATCTCTTGTATTGATTTAATGTGATAAACCGACACTTCTCAACAAAAGTTAAAAGTGTTGAGTTTTGGCAGGTGCCCATTTATCAAAGTTATTTAACATGTATTTCAAAATCTGAGATTGGTAGGTTTGGACAGGGTTCTGGTTTATCAAGGTGTCGGTTTGGACAGGGTTCTGGTTTATCAAGGTGTCGGTTTGGACAGGGTTCTGGTTTATCAAGGTGTAGGTTTGGACAGGGTTCTGGTTTATCAAGGTCTCGGTTTGGACAGGGTTCTGGTTTATCAAGGTGTCGGTTTGGACAGGGTTCTGGTTTATCAAGGTGTCGGTTTGGACAGGGTTCTGGTTTATCAAGGTGTCGGTTTGGACAGGGTTCTGGTTTATCAAGGTCTCGGTTTAGACAATCCACTGTAGTACAAGCATGTTAAACCTTCTCTCACTTACGCATATTGATGAACATTTTAGGTTTGTGTTTCTAATCTGAATATATGCTGTTTCTACCTTTCACATCAACCAAATCCTAACTGATATGTTGTTTATTTACCTGTGCAGTACAAGTGATGAAATCGACACTCAGAATAACTACTACAGACAGGAGGTTAAGGTGACATCCAGGATGGATATGTATGTCACGGGGTACGTCAAAAATACATGTCCTTTCCATGTGCCTAAGTTTGCTAGGTTTTAACTATCATATGTATTGTTGTATTCTCGTTATATTTTCATTTCCCTGTACATCTGATTACCAAATATTTTCATATCCCTGTACATCTGATTACCAAATATTTTCATTTCCCTGTACATCTGATTGCTTACTATTTTCATTTTCCTGTACATCTGATCTCTAACAACTTTCTTTCCTGTACCTATGTTTACATGTACTAACAATTTTTTCCTATACATCCGATTTCTAATAACTTTCTTTCCTGTACATCTGATTTCTAATAACTTTCTTTCCTGTACATCTGATTTCTAACTTTTCATTTTCCTGTTGATCTGATTTCTAACTATTTTCATTTTCCTGTACATCTGATTACCAACTATTTTCATTTCCCTGTACATCTGATTGCCAACTATTTTCATTTCCCTGTACATCTGATTACCAACTATTTTCATTTCCCTGTACATCTGATTACCAACTATTTTCATTTACATCTGATTTCTAATAACTTTCTTTCCTGTACATCTGATTTCTAATAACTTTCGTTCTTGTATGTCTGATTTCTAACTATTTTTATTTTCCTGTACATCTGATTACCACCTGTTTTCATTTTCCTGTACATCTGAGCAGGACGTAAAACCCCAATCACTCACTCACTCACTCCTGTACATCTGATTACCACCTGTTTTCATTTTCCTGTACATCTGATTACCAACTATTTTCATTTCCCTGTACATCTGATTTCTAATAACTTTCTTTCTTGTACGTCTGATTTCTAATAACTTCCTTTCCTGTATGCCTGATTACCAACAATTTTCATTTCCCTGTACGTCTGATTTCTAACTATTTTCATTTTCCTGTAGATCTGATTTCTAACTATTTTCATTTTCCTGTAGATCTGCTCTTCCAGAACAAGTGGTTTATTCAGGCACTGTTAGAGGAGAGACTGATATTAAATTCCAAGATGAAATAGGTCCTGCTGTCATACACAACTATCAGGTTAGTTAGATCAGTTATGTATTATTTTATACACCTTACACCATAAGGACTAGTTGCCAGGTACTAGCCAAGTTCTTCCTCCAAGAAAAGATCAATCTTTACATTAATTTCTTTGTGATGGCAGAGTCCAAAAAAAAATTTCTCTTTCACCTCAGTTAATCAATGGAATTAACTTAATGAAATCTTTCCTGTCATTTTACTTTTGAACCAGGTTGTCAACAATGGACCCAGTGATGTACCACGTTCCACCCTGTTTATTCTGTGGCCTTATGAAATGCAGAGCCGCTACAGCTCAGGGAGGCACCTGCTCTACCTCATTGAACGTCCTATAGTGAGTCACATTTTATAATTAGGAAATGTTTGAAACGCTCGTTAAACGTGGGTTCCATATCAAGGAGCCATACGTGGAAGAGTTGGCAGGTACTTGCAGAAGGTTGTGAGTTTCCTCCTGTCAATGAGCCCGGTTTTCTCCCCCAATAAACCTCGCAATGGCGCCATATTATGAAATAATCTTGAGTGCGATGTAAAACATCAATCAATCAATCATTCTGAGTAGGAAATGATTAAGGCATCATCGCAAAGTAAGTTGTTTGTTAACAACACAAGCTTTCGACACTTTGCACATGATAAAGACACCGTGTTGTTCACAAACAACTTACTTCGTGGTGATGCCCTTATCATTTCTCATAAGCATTTTATAATTGTTTTTAAAAGTAATTAGTTTGCTTAATCCATACCTCTTTGATATATCTAGATATACTTCTTGGCTAATATAAGCTACTTTAGGATTAATCTTGTCCATTTTGATTGGGTGAAGCCAAAGCTTATGAATGCCTGCGGTTGCCTCAATAGCATTAAATTAATTCTAAGAAACTCTGATGACCGTCAAGCCAGACATAATGACCTAGAGGTTTGAATTCTGCATATTCTTATGAGGTGGACAAATTTATGCACCTTATTGAGCAATTTTAAAGCAAATTTATTTGTCGGTATTTTGGCTTTAGTGAAATAATCTGTTTTTTACGGCAGGCCACTAAAGGTACAGCCAAAGATCGTGTGACATGTACAGTTGACCCATCCATAGTCAACCCTATAAATGCAAAGGTAAGACAGAGTGACATATTTAACCATAAGCTCCTAGGTCTCAGTAGCTTGTTGCACCGTTTCAAATTTCAGAGTATTTGGAGTGACCGACTTGGAGAGTTTGGAGAATGGAAAACATACACCCTTGTAGTGAGGCATATAAAGCCCATAAAAAAATAACAATCTATAGTGTATGTATTAGTGCCATAACATTTTCTTATCAAATTTACTAACAAAGCATGGATGCATTCCATATTTACATTGACCTGCTTGCAAATATTATTCTTGCTTGGCATTATTTTTAACCAATTATTTGTTGTAATTGAATTAATCGCCCCCATGCCTCGGTCTGATATCGCCCCCCTCCCCCCCCCCCACCCCCCCCACCCCCATGCCCCAGTCTGATAATAGCCCCCTGCCTCAGTCTGATAGTGCCGTTGCCATGCCTCAATCTGATATTGGCGTCCTCAAGCCTCAGTTGGCATGGTAATAGTGTCTGTCCAACAGAGGCCTCCCTTTAATGGTTTCTGGCTCAAAAACTCATTCAAATTCAGAATGAGTTTTTCACTCCATCTCCTTATGTGGAAGAATTGTCCGGTACTCGTCAAGGCTTGGGGAGTTTCCTCCAGGCAGAGAAGAAAGAAGTTTCTCCCTCCACTTACTCTGGCAAAGTTGCCATATAAGTGAAATAATCTTGAGCGCAGCGTAAAACATCAATAAATCAATATTAGCTCTCTCTGTTAAAGGGGCATGAGCTGCCAAAATGTTGATATTTTGACGTTAAAACAGAATGTTAAAATTATTGGCTATTTTTCTCAAGACGTATGATTCAGAAGCTTTCTAGTGCTTCTAGTCTGGAAAATGTTTTGAACTAACTTTGGCTTAGAATGATTGAATGGTCGTCCCGGTTATTTAAATTTTGTTTACTTTTCGAACACGTTTTCGGTTCGTACAGGCCACATACTGTATGGATTGTCCTCATTCCAACGCCAATCATTTAGTTTTTCGATGGCCTTCAAAGCCTCTTACTGTCGTGGCGATCAGAAATTATGAAAAACATGTGAATTTTGGCAGCTCATGCCACTTTAAGGGGGAAATTTAACTACCATGTATATTATCTTAGAATAAGGAAAGCCTTCTTATTAGATCTGCCTGTTATAACCCTGAGCCTGCCTTTGACTGCTTATTGCCTTACTAACAAGGATTGTATTACTGTTTGCTTACCTGCCATTTACCTACTCTAGCTGCGACTTGAAAACGGACCCACATATGCTACACTGGATAACAAAGCACGGCCAAACAAGGTAATCTTACTGACCTATTAACTGCAACCAACTAATAAGAAATAATTTAAACATCATCTGTTTGCTTATTAACATCTTTACTGCAACCAAAATCCTAATGAAAAATTATTAAAGCATCACCCAAAAGTAAGTTTTTGTGAACAACACAAACATAGCTATACTTTTTTTTTACAACTTGTCTATGGAGTTATTTGTGTCCTGAAGGTATTCCTTGTGTCTGCGTGTTTTAAATTGACTGATTCCTCAATGATAGTTGTCAGGTACTCGCCCAAGGTTGGTGGTTTCGTCTGGGCAAAGAGCTCGGTTTCCTCCCCCACTAAATCTAACAATGTTGCCATATAAGTGAAATAGCAGGGTAAAATATCAATCAATCAATCAATAGATTTTATCATTGGTTAAGAATGTCTTTTAACGAGGTTAATGTCCACTATTTGTGAGGATGTGATTAACGTTGTCTGAAATGATATCGCTATTCCCAGATCTGAGTAATGTCATGATGCCAAAATAAAGTTCGGGATCATTGAATTAACATGTGTCCTATATTTCTTGGGGTGACACTACTCCTGTATCCGAAAAACCGAACTAATGAAAACCAGAGAAATTGTTCAGGCATTTTCCTCTAATGTTCGTTTCAACCGACATAATTGGAAATATACATGAAGCTTCAATAAATCCGATATATCTGTACTGATTAATACAATATATATACAATTGCAGTAAACAATACTCCTAGTTATTATCATGTCATATAAGGATTGACTTCAATGTTTCTTCAATTCATCGAGCTATGAACGAACTTGCCCCTGTGCAAACTAAATAAATGGTTTATGAAAAGTTTGGACAGGGGTTTAGTTCATTAACAACACAGGAACCGAAGAAACACTGCAGTCAATCCTTATAATTTAATTACTATCACATATACTGCGTGGTGGCTCAGTAGGTAAATTTTCTGACTGGGTTTTCACTCGAACGACCTATGTGGGATGGTTGCCAGTTACCAACGGAAGGTCGTGGGTTTCCTCCGGGCCTAAAGCCCGGTTTCCTCCTACACTAAAACTGGCAACGCCGCCATATAAGTGAAATACTCTTGAGCGCGGTGTAAAACATCAATCAATCATATAAAAAGTAAAACATTAAAAAATACCTACAGAGAGTGTCATATTTTATTTTCAAGAATCAAAACAAACCAACACGCACAAAGCTACACTTGATGTCAAAGCTCTCTGCCAAGTGATGTCACAATCACAGGCAAAGCGGCTGTACAACGTGATGACATCATCAAGCGTAGAGTCTATCAGTTGTCTGTGCTGACATGAGTGGAAACGTTTTCGTAAGCTGACATAACAAGTTGTTCTTTATTTCTTTGAAATCTGATCGAAATGAAAAATAAATATAAGCAGGTATTTAATTAACATATTTTCAAATTAATTGCTTTCTCCGTTTCAATAAATAACTGTAGGCCTATTGTTGTTTCCTTGGTGCGTCCCGTATGTCGTTGTAAAAAATAGTCCGTAACTGGTTCGTTCATCTGATTATGAACGAAAGCAGATTAGCCAATCAAATTGTAGTATTTGCTTTAAACACTCTTGAAATTAAAATACTGAATTGAGAAGCTTGTTAACACGGCTTGGTTATGATTTTGTTCTGCATGAGCTGCCAAAATCGGGTCTTTATTCATAAATTCTGATTGTCAAGCGAAGTTCAACGTTTGAAGTACCTTAAAAAACTAAAGGATTGGCATTGAAATAAACCGAAACCGAACACGTCTGCTAATAGCGTTCAAAATTCAGATAGCCGACATGTTTGAGTTCATTGTAATACTGCTTAAAAAACTACCGTAACATACATTTTCAAGATTTGTATCTTATTTTGTACTTTCTGATAAAATTAACCAACAATAGCTAATTCTGTTTCCTTACATTTGGCAGTTAACACCTCTTCAATAAACGAATGTTTTTATGTAGAATTAACAATAGAAATACTCATTTATGAAGATACTTGAGATTTTTTCTGTTACAAAAAAAAAAATGAAATAAAGATTTCCTTTAATTTTACCCACAGACACGACCAGAGGCGCCTGTGGAGATAAAGGAGCCTGTAGAGGATGGAAGTCGTAAAAGACGAAGCGCTGAAGAATCTTCCGATGGAATTTCAAAACGACAGTCTGGGGATGATGAAAGTAAAAAGATAGTTACCCTGGTAAGGAATAATCTTAGTTACCTGGGGGCCTCGTTGGCTCAGTCCGAAGGGGGCCTCAGTCAGAGTGATAGTCTTTCAGTCCGACACAGGCCTTCGATCTATGCGACACGGTTTCAAATCCCACACAGACCAAATACAAATTTTATAATTTCTTAGTGTATGTTTCACTCAGTCACTGTTTGTAGAAGGGTTGCCACGAACTACCTTACTAAACCTGGCAACGCCGCCATATAACTGAAATAATCTCGAGTGCGGCAAAAAAACATCAATCAATATACTTCAGTTATCTTAGTAAAAAAAAAATGTTATTTTCCATTTTGTTTTAGGCTAAGGGGATGGGGGGTGGTATATAAAAGGTTCTGTTTTGAACAACAACAAAAAATAAGACTTTTAATGCATGTTTAGAAAGTAGTCTTTCTTATAGTTCCTCCACGGGAAGGGGCAATATGGCTTGCTTAATGAAGTTTCTGAAATACTTTATCCTGCGTGATCTTCTAATGGTCTTTTTTTTTAAAAAAATTTGTTTGCACTATTTTAGTCACCAAATAACCCTAGTTCTTAAGTGTGCTGTTATTTAAAGGGAAAGAAAATCTAAGCTTTAGACTAGTTTAGATGGAAAGAGTACAGTTCATTTAGTCCAAAACGACTGTCCAATGTATGTTTTATCCCCTCGTAAGTGAATAATTGAAATTTGAACGTGGCGTTTCAATAGAGAATAAGCTCCATAGGCCATTCACAAGGCCGCCGCCATTTATTTATTAGTTTTATCCAATTATTGTTGAATAAAAATTTAAGTGCGTTATAGAGTAGTCATGTGATGCAATTTAGCCAATGGCTGGCTAAGTAATGGCGTGCGATTGCATACTGACCTATATATTCGGAGATAATCTTCCCACTTCAAGTTTGTCGCCATGTTTTTTTGGACCTAAATCTACCATTATACATTAGAGAGCGGTAAAAATGGCTACACAGATAAGCCACTGAAAGGACATACTTTTGTCTGTTTTTGTTAGCTTGAGGGTCACTGGAGGTAATTGACGTGAAATGTTTTAAGTACTTTGAAGGTTGTTATCGACGATAATCCCTATGTATTTCTAGAGATTTCCCCTCCTTTAAGCCCCCATCCGCCAATAAGCTGGTATATGTTCCTGGAAATTTATGTAAAATGTTTGATTTTGCCTGTTGTAGGACTGTGAGAGGGATACAGCCAAATGCAAACGTATCCGCTGTGATATAGGTGCTTTAGGGCGGGAAGATGACGTAGTTATATCTATCAGAGCCCGCCTATGGGAAAGTTCATTTTTACAGGTAGGTGTGTTAGCAATCCTTTCAAAACTGACCGGGAGTGTCAGTGGCTCAGTTGGCTAGAGTGATAGTCCCTCAGTCCGACACAGGTCAACCATCGATTCCTCGCAGGATCAAATCCCACCTCAGACCAAATAAAATTTACAAATTTCTTTGTGGATATTTCACTTGATTGTTGATGTGGAAGAGTTTCCAGGTATTTGCTGAAGGTTGGGAGTTTCCTGTGGGCTAAGATTGCTGTTTCCTTCCCCACTAAGCTGGAGGAAACCACCGACCTTTAATTGCCTATTTGGAATGGGGGGAGGGGGGGGGGGGGCGGTGAAAAAGAATTTCTGATTGCTGAAAGCCAACGGTTTACTTTATGCAAAGAGCCTGGTTTCCTCCATGCAATATAAAGTACATCCCACATTGTCAATCAATCAATAAAACAGTTAATTTCTACTTGTGTTATTTATAGAATATATCTCTCCAACTGAAAGAATAGGATGCTGCCCTTATAAATTTATGTCTGATTTCTTTTAATGTATTTTTGATTTCAGGATTATAGAAATGTAGATGTTGTCCGAATTCGTTCCAAAGCCGAGATCTCGATAGACCCCAAATTGAACATAGAACAGGCTACCAGAGACAATGATATAGCTTATGTAAGTAATAACATTTCTCATGTCTGGATTTGAAAAAAAATTCAAATGTTTCCCCTTCTGAAGACTGCTGCAAAATGTGGTTTTTCTAATGAGAAATGATTGAGGCATCACCATGAAGTTAGTTATTTGGGAACAACATGAGCTTTTGACACATATACCGGTGTTTAAACCATTTATTATTAATATGGAACCCTCATTTAAAGAGAGTTTCAAGCATTTCTTAAGGTTTTTCTAGTTGTGAAATGCTACAAAAATGTGTGTAGTTTTAGGGCCTTTCAGAATTTAATTTACATGTTCTGGCTATTTCCACCTGCTTTCTCAACGGGAAATACAACTATATAGAAATTTCCAGCTCCAATGGTCTGTTTACCTAAGTTGTTTGATAAGATCATCAGATTATTTATGTCATGAAACTTCAGAAATCTGCCCTGCCACAAGGAGACGTCTTCATATGACTGAAATACTGTTAAGTATGACGTAAAACCCAAATCACTCACTCACTCTGGTTGATTGTTTTTTACTTAGCGAAAGTGTCTACAACTCAACCCATAACCGGCGATACTGATAATTCTACTCGGTTCATAAGTTGGCTTGTTATTCTCTGGTAACGGTTTCCTTAGCGGCCAAAACTATAGCCATGCTCATCACTTTGACTCACTTGAGCAGACGATATGGTGTTGTGGCAGTGGCGTGTATTCAGGGGCAAGTAACTCTATGTAACCTGATATTATCTTGTCTGCCTGATACGGAAAAATATCTCGTCGCCACATGTTCGATGGCATCCAATCAAATGCAATTATTTTGTCTGATGCGGGGTAAATACTATTTTCAATAATCTCATCATATCAGAGTTTATGTTTGTTATAGCCATATGGGTATTGTGATTTTTATAACTTTATTTGTATGTTTGAATTTCTCCAGGCACAAACAGATGCCATCCCAGATGTACAAATAGCTGAACCAACAGGAGAAATAAAATGGTGGATTATTTTGGTGGCTGTACTAGGGGGGATAATTCTTCTAGGTCTTCTTATTCTACTGTTATGGAAGGTGAGTGATCTCCCTTTTCAGATTCAGCTCTCGAGGTTAGACAGGTGAAAGTTTCTGTCATTTAAAGCGGCATGAGCTGTCAAAATGTTGATATTTTGACGTAAACACAGAATGTTGAAATTATGGGCTATTTTTCTCAAGACGTATAATTCAGAAGCTTTTTAGTGCTTCTAGTCTCGAAAATGTACGCTAAAGTATTGTTTTGAACTAACTTTGACTTAGAATGAATGAATGGTCGTCCGGTTATTTAAATTTTGTTTACTTTTCGAAACACGTTTTCGGTTCATACAGGCCACATACTGTATGGATTTTCCTCATTCCAACGCCAATCATTTAGTATTTCGATGGCCTTCAAAGCCTCTTACTGTCGGGACGATCCGAAATTATGAAAAAGTGTGAATTTTGGCAGCTCATGCCACTTTAGCTATATATATGGAATAGCCATGCCTCATTGGCAGGTTTGGATCTGATGTTCTAAAAATCATTCAGGGGTCGAATTCAAATTTTTTGACTGGGTGCACGCCGTGCACCCAAAATATGACCTTTTTTGAAAACGGGTGCACCAAGTTATATTAGGGTGCACAAGGTAAAAAGTTAAAAACGCTCAGTAAATGAAGGAGGAAGGCTTAAAACCGATCTGCATTCGACGTAACAATGCAGAATAGTTTATTTCCATTTGTAAATTAAAAACGAAAAAAAAAAAGTGTGAATTACCGTCTATAGGCCTACATATAAGTCTAAGAATCTTGCATGGCCGTCCGTGAGATTTGTTGATAGTTGACTGGTTCTAATGACTAAGTATACCGAAATTGTCATCAAAATATTTGATACGAAAATAAATCTTACCAAACCGTATGGATAAAGGGTGTTTTATTTGTTTTTTTACTAAATTGAGTCCTCCGTGAGGGGTCGTTTGGTTCAAGCGTCCCGCTCGTGTCTGTTGCAGTAACGCTGACGGAGGAAATCGGTAAAATGAAGAATCGTTGAAGGCGTTTTTTTCTGTCCGTTGTCTGAGTTAAATTGATTGTAACAAGTGACATGCATTCAAACTTCGTCGCCTTCCCACACCGACCCCCCTAATGATAAACGAAGCGACTCGAGAGAAGAGAAAAAACAACAACCACGTGCTTGCATGCTCGCCTCAAGTTTTGTCTATCCTCAATTCGGGCCGATATTACCAGGAACTAATGGCCCGGTTTATTGCCTATTGGGACCCCGTGGATATCAATTGTACAACCTGTATATATAAGTGCTAAAGCGGTAGAAAGTTTCAGTGAAAGATCGACCACGCTCAATGTTGAATATTTGAAGTTTACGTCAATTTTGTTTTTCAACAAACCAGTAATGATTAGATTTTTATGTCCACACTCTGGTTATATGCTCTATTACGGCAATTATCAGCGAGAAACATCGATGAATCGCTGCTCGCAGCATTACGGCGTACAGACGTAAGCTACCGTACTTTGGTCGTTACGATCTATCGCTATACCCTAAGTTATAGTTATAGCTTGAAAAGTCGGTAAATGAATTTCCTCGCTGTTTCTCGCAAGTTGAAAGTAAATTAAGTTAAGTCCCACCAACCAACTTTTCAATAAAAGCTACATTTACCAATTATTGTCTAGCGGATTAATACGTATCCACCCAGCCTTTCGGACCGCTCAAAGTTTGTGACTTGCTTACGAATAGGGCCTACATTACAGACCTTTCCGGCCGTAGTACAGTGTTTTTTACAGGATGCCCGCTGGGTGCACTGCGTGCACCCATTTTTACTCTCTTTTATATTTTTGGGTGCACCAACAAAAAATTGGGTGCATTTGTGCACCCGTGCACCCGTCATTTCGAACCCTGTCATTGCTACATGATGGGCACACTCATAAGCGATCTGGATGGAAATCGCCTCATCTCCTTGTAATGGCGCTGCCCGCCTGAAGTCCAATGTCACGTGGCCACCATTCCACACATACACCATGTAGGGTTCATTGGTTTCAGTCTCCCTTTATCAGGGCAGCATAAACCAAAAACCTAGGCCAGAGTGAGGATATGTTATATGAACTGACAATTTTCAGATTCTGTTGTATTTCAAAGAAACGCTGGGGTCTCATTTATTGACTAAGATTGATTGTTTGGTGTTAAACGCCACGCTCAAGATTATTTCCCTTATATGGTGGCATTGCTAGTTTTATTGTGGGCTCTTTGCCATAGGCCGTAATTATAAAACTTGCTTGGGATTATAAAAAACGTGCTGTACTCAACTCAGACTCCATGCTCAACTCTCCTAGAGCATACTCCCAGGAGTTTGGATAAGAGATTGAGATATAAACATTCTGTGAACGTGCTCAACTCAGTATATAAACAAGGCAATCTCAGTCAAGTTGAGCAAGTTACTCTCTAGGAAGGGAGGTAAAAATAAACGTTTGTTTTGGTGCTGTTGCAATTTGGTCAAGTCATCGGCAGGTCGAGCATTTGGAAATAAGTAAAACTAAGGATTTATCACATCCAAAATTAGTGTACTACAATTTTTCACTAAATATCGATAGAAAAACTTATTTAGAGGTCTATTTTACGTTGAGTTTAATTTGGAGCAAGGTCGATAGTTTTTATAAGTTTTATAATCCTGACTTTTGAAGTGTGAGTTTGGAGTTGAGCACAGAAACGGCCCTTGAGCACAGAGTCGTGTTACCTCCCCTTTATTTATGAACACTAAAACACACAGGCACAAGGAAAGTTTTTTGTCTAAAATAAACATTGTTGGTAGTGTGTGGGTTTGGAACCCAAAGCAGATTGATGGGCGGCTTATGTGGCCATAGAAGACTACCTGTTTGGTCAAGTCATCGGCAGGTCGAGCATTTGGAAATAAGTAAAACTAAGGATTTATCACATCCAAAATTAGTGTACTACAATTTTTCACTAAATATCGATAGAAAAACTTATTTAGAGGTCTATTTTACGTTGAGTTTAATTTGGAGCAAGGTCGATAGTTTTTATAAGTTTTATAATCCTGACTTTTGAAGTGTGAGTTTGGAGTTGAGCACAGAAACGGCCCTTGAGCACAGAGTCGTGTTACCTCCCCTTTATTTATGAACACTAAAACACACAGGCACAAGGAAAGTTTTTTGTCTAAAATAAACATTGTTGGTAGTGTGTGGGTTTGGAACCCAAAGCAGATTGATGGGCGGCTTATGTGGCCATAGAAGACTACCTGTCTACAAACTGAGCCACATAGTCCCCCAAAATATTTTAAACCTCCCCTTTATTGATGTTTGTGACTTCAACCACTTGTGCTTACGAAAAGGGCCTACATTACAGACCTTTTTATTGGCCGTAGTACAGTGTTTTTTACAGGATGCACGCTGGGTGCACTGTGTGCACCCATTTTTACTCTCTTTTATTTTTTTGGGTGCACCAACAAAAAATTGGGTGCATTTGTGCACCCGTCATTTCGAACCCTGATGCAAGGGCAATATGATATATGATCTTTTGTTCTTTCAGCTTGGGTTTTTCAAGAGGAAGAAGCACGATGAGATGGAGTTACATGAAGCTCACTTAGAAAAACAGAAAAATCCAGACGAGCCTTAAAAATTTACAGCTTGTAGGTTATCTTTTTCAAATTTACCAAAACAACAACAAGTTCTCAATCAACCAAAAGGCCACCAAAACCATCTATGTGATATCCGAACACATTTGTACATTGCAATCATCTTGTTACCATTTTGACTTCTGTTTGGAAAACTGTTCTGGAAATTGTGTTGACAATATAGAAAAAGTCTAGAAACGGGGAAACCACTTTTTCTAGACCAGACATTTTTACATGAAAGTTTTGAAAGCAGCGTAAAGAATTTTGGGACAAAACTCAATGAGCTGAAATTTTTATCTATTTTTGAATATTAGGCAGTGGTGAGCAAGCCTGTATTTTATTGGTGAATAACAAAACCTTGCAGTTTTCTATGTCATGATTTAACGTCAAAACAGCAGACGTTTTGCTGGCCAGTTTACCAGCTGCCAGTACATTTTCAGAACGGTATACCGAACGTTATTTTTGAAAGCGTTAAACCTAGATCATGTTGGTAACAGCTTTGGTTTCTTGGAATGTAATGATCTCAGCTTGTCTGGCAACCTTTATAATTTCACAAATTATCATGGGGATTGACATTTTTGTTCAAATATTGACTTGAGCTTTTGACATTGTGATTTGGAATTATAATATCAAACGCCTTCAATACCCTGATATCGTGAAATCTCGATAACTTACAGCTCCTATTAACAATTTATGCCTTTTTTAATTTAGTTAACAATGCTTTTTTAATTTGATCTCGAGTCAGAGATAAGGCATGTTTTAGTGTAGTGAAATAAATGGCTGAGATACAAGGTGATTTCACTGTGATACCTAGCGCCATTTTAAAACCAGTTTTAGTTTCCACCAAGGATTGTATAAAAAAAAAACAGCATTTCTGAAACATACTTTCTTGAACTAGACATTATATAAAACTGAGTATTGAATGATTTGTATATAACACTGGCTGTATGAAACTGGAGGCCGTTTCACGAAGCCGTCGCAGAGTGCGAGCAATCGCAGTTGCCATGAATCCGTATCTCTTCACTGGCAACTACGCTTCGTTTGCGATGCGACTGCTTTGTGAAACGAGCCCCTGGCTGTGGGTGGTGGCTTCACACAGCTGCCTTAAAACTCCTTCTTTCTTGCACAAAACCATGCCTTAGCCAACAGGCTGGTTCATTTGTACGGTGCTTTTTTCAACTCTCAAACATTATCCGTTACCTTTAACCTGCAAACATTTTTTTTGGCCTCATCCGTTGGGTTTTTGTTTCCGTGTCATTTTGACGGACATCACAGAAGCACCAAATGATTGTTTTTTTTCAAGTCTTTTTTTTTTTGGGGTCGCTTGATTTTAAAATTACTGTTTCTGAATAATATAAATCAAGCAACCAACCATTACATTCTTTGATGTTTTATTGATATATTTTTTTCTGGAAAGTAGATTTTATAACAAAACTGCAAGAAATAAAAGCCACTCACTGCCTTGGATTTTATACCTAACATCACTGCATATTAATGATAAAAAATTAAGACATCACCATGTAGTAAGTTGTTTTTGAACAGCATGAGCTTCCGGCACCTATACCGGTGTCTTTAATGTAACACTTGACGAAGACACCAGTATAGGTAAGCTTGTTCGTGGTGATGTCTTAATTGTTTATCATTAGTATGGAACCCACATTTAAAGAGAGTATCAAACATTTCTTATCACTGCATATGTTAGCCATTTTGGGTCCAACAACTCATCATTAAAATGGATTAATATACGACTAGGATTTAGTTGTCATGAGTTTTAACATTCAAATTTCACCAAGTGTCAGTAGCCAAAGACTTTCAGGATGTTTTGAAGCCCCCAACATCACATCTCATGTAAGATTTTCCTGAGGAAACCCTACTGCCCCTTTGGCTGTTAGAAATCCTTGTTAACAAAATAGAAAACTAAATTAAAATGTCCAATTTCCGAGAAATAGTGTTGAGCTTGACATTAATGCAGATAACAAAGTCATTCAAACTATAAAACTATTGGTGTCTGAGTTACAATGTCAAAGAGCTTTGTAATTGCAGGAGAATTCATGTATGTATCAAATCCTTTACTTAGAGCATTTGAAAATTGTTGTTTATATTTTTCTACGATGTTTTGTAAAAGTGTTTTAGGTAGGGATGTCTTTGAACAATAATATTCTGTAAATGCTTGCATTTGTTGTAGATATTCATGCCTCAATTTTATTTAAACATTTTGTTAACTTTCTATTTTGCAACCCCATTTTTGTTTAAATGAATATGCTATACGTACATGTACATGCTGTAGTTTTTATTCAATTTTCTTGCAAATGTTCTGTTACTTTTTGATTCCATTTTCCTACTGATGTTTTTCAAGGCTGTGTGTTAAAACTTTGTATACTTCTTTCCTTGTACTTAACTTTTTTGTCACTTTTTTGAAATTCCCAGCTTCTTGGACTTTAACATTAAGATGCCTTGTATAATAATAGTTTTAGTGCTTTTGTGAAGAACTATTTGAACACTCCCTTGAAGGTTTTACCCGATTTAATAGTGTTGATGTTTTTGTTTTCTGAACATTCGTCAAAGTTTTTTTTAACAAATAATTCCGCGCCATGGTCGCTCCGTCGACAGAAAGATATTCCCTTGCAGTGATGCATGCCTGTAATACGTAGGTTTGAATCCACCTCAGTTTAAAAACAAATTGAAAAAATTCTGAGTGGGTTTTATCTGTCGGTTGCCATGTAAGGAAGAGTTGCCAGACCAGGGGTGACCTCCGTGCAAAGAGTTTGGTCCCTCTGACCTTCACAAAACGTGGCAATGTTGCCATATTAGTGAAGACCATTCAACCAACCATAAAACGAATCCAAGCAGTGCCATCGTATGAAATAATCGGTATCCGTTATGTTGTATAAAGTTTTTTATTCTGTAAACTAACATACTTACCATGTAATTTCCTAACTGTGCTTCCAAAACAGTGGTATTTTTGGTGCTCAGGGCTGGGTTGTTCAAAAGTAGGTTAGACTTAGAAAGGTCTAAATGACCTTGCTTGACAAACTTGAAAGATTTTTCCGATAGCAGGCCACCATTTTGATGGTCAATTTACCACGGCTACGCTTACACAACACAAACAAGGAGCGCGAGTAGCTGGAACCTGTTTCACAAAGTGGCGTAGCATAACTTTTTACGTAACTGTCATGACAACCCATACTGTAGATATATGGTTTAGAAAGTTACGCCAAAAATACATCCAGGCAGTTTTGTGAAACAGGCTCCTGGTGTGCACACAGCATTAACAAGATAGGAAGGGCCATCAAAATGCCGGATATACACCCTAGATTGCATCTCCGTGACAACAGTGTATTAAAGTGGCTATTACTTCCAGCATGATGAACTTTTGAACAAACAGCGCCTGTTACATTTCCTCGCTCATTTTCCATCTCTAATATAGTGCTTTCTTCATTCTTCCTCAACTAAACCATTTGTCTCATATTCATGTTATATTATATCCATTGTATAACAGTTAATTTGCAAGCATATGCCCACAGAGTCTGACAATCTGCCTTTTCTGGAATGTCATTTAAAGAACGTCATTTGTCGTAATAAAATTGCAGACTATTTAGTTGACCTTTTTGAAAAAGTTTTTTTTGAGGAACAAATTTGTTTAACAAAACATGATTTTTGGGGTTCAGTGTCACCTCTAGTTAAATGATACACAAGATTGTGAAGGAATAGTTGTATAGAAATAGTTTTAGATACAGGGTTTTAACGATGGTTGTGGATGTATTTTGAATAGCTGTTTTATAAAGTATGAAAACCCTTGTTAACATAGCATTGTATTTTGAGCATTAAGCAACTATGTTTGTTGCTTGTTGGTCGTTAATGTTTTTTTTAATGACAAAAACAAAGGAATCACAAATGCCACTATTTACAATAACATAATTTTTAGTTATTTTGTAAATAGACATAATTGAATTGTACATGTAGGAGTTCTTATGGATTATATACGGTACCGAAAACAATCTTGTCAGATCTCTGGGTGAGGTTGCCTACTGTTGTCTACCATCCAAATCTTTAACCCCAATAATGGAATTTTGTTAAATGCATTTGAAGTTTCATACTGTTTTTCAATTAGCACTTAAAAACTTACAATTTTGTTTAATCGAAAACTTTCAAATTTACATTGGTGTTTTGGGAATCCATCTTCCTTTACTACAAAACTATTTGCATTCTTTGTAAATCTTTGTTTAATTCGTCAAGCAAAGCAAATTTTACTCCTTGTTTGGGTACAAATCATCAACAGACTTTGCAAATTTTAATTAAATTGGCAGAGCAAAGCAAATATTACTGTATGTTCAGGGCAAAATCTTAATCATTTAGTTCCACTAAAATTTTATCCACACGTAGTATATGGTAAATAATGCATATTATTAATAACTTTTCTTCTATTAACAGAAGGTAACTGTTATTTGTTTTATTACAATAATCAGGCTGTAATCAGAAGAGTCCAATATATGTGCTTTGCTGTGTTTTGTCGGCTTGGATGAGATACGCGTTTCTCCACAATGTAGCGATTTTCGTCTTGTCTGTTAACTTTATTGTGTGAAAGATGGTTTGAGTGATAAAACTGTTAGTGTGACAGTGAATGGAGAGTGCCAAATCTATTATACCGGCCCCGAAAATATAATGAATAGTACCAATCACATGTTCCCAACATTTTTTTATCTTTTCTAGTAATTTGCTGTAAAAATGTCATGAGCTGTAAGGGCTTTGATATGTGCTGACAATTAACTGTGTCTTAATCTCTTGAATTTTGAAGAAGCTAGGTGTGTGGGAGAAATTGTTTTTGAAATTATGAGAAATTACTTTGCTGAAAGGTAGTGCGTGAGCGTATGTCTGGGTCGTTAATTTTCTTTAAAATGTGTAACTGTGTGGGATTTTGCGGAGCTGGCTTCAGATTTTGGAATGGTTGTCTGTGTGTAAAGGTTTTGTAACAAGATGTGGCTGTGACGTGATATTTTAACGGTAGATTGTTTTGCGACGTTTTCTTCGAATCTAAACTTGTACCATCTGGCAGAGAAGAAGTGATAGGGATTGATCCTACTGCCATTTGTTGAGATCCATGTCTCGTGTTGAAGATATCGATTGGTGATATGTGGAACCACTCGGGTATACTCGGGGATTTCCGTACGTCAAAGCCACCATCCTGCAATAGTTGTGCCGGTGAGAAACCATCTTATCCCAGATCGCACCAAGGTGAAGTCTCTATATAGCCATTCCGTGTGGCTTTACGGAGATTACACCTTGGCTGGAGAAGATGTTACTCAGGTAATGATCGAGCGACAAGCTCAAATAATGACATCAACTGACCTAAAAACTTCACATCCAACTGTGTGCCTACCCGTAACACATAAATCCTTCTTCCTTTGCTTTGTAATATATTCATGTATCTGTTGCTATAGTGACGTGCCTATGTGTATCATTTAGATGTTGATCATCAAACTAATTTACGGTCTATAATCTTGAAAATATTTTAATTCATAACTTCATGTTTAACCCCATTATTTAAATTACTTAGCGTTTTCCTATGATTTTTCCAATGCATTTAACGTTTCTTGAAGGAGCTTTCAAGCCTTGCAGGGTTTTCCTCCAGGCAAAGAGCCTACCCACTAGACCTGGTAACGCCACCATATAAGTGAAGTAATAAAGAGTGCGGCGTAAAATATTAATCAATCAATTCTCTTTCATTTATTAACACATCAGTGACTCTGAAAATGTTTATTTTGGGGGTATCTTTTTTGAAATGCTATAATTTTGTACTTAAATCATTTGGTCTCATCTACTTAAGTTTCAGTTTCTTTTTTTAATGTTTTTGAATCTTGGATTTTATTATGTTTGGAATATTTCTGAATGCGTCAAGTTGAGCTCAAATTATTATTTTTCTGTTATCATATATTACCTGTCACATTCTTTTTCTCCTCGCCAAATCTAAGTTCTAAAACTACCTCATGTGTCTCATGTTAATTTGGTTTCGGACAAATGTATTACTTATTGAAGTTTTTTCTATAAAACGTGGGTAATTTTCTTTAAATAAGGGTTGTGATTTTTCCACCTTTTTTATTCCGACTGTTTGGTAACAAAAATCTTCAAGTTTACTTTTTCAGCTTTTCATGTGTATTTTTTTCAATTTTGATGATACGTCGTCGTTTTGCCTCAATATGTCGAGTATATAAAGCTGTTTGCGTATGATCGGTTTTGTAGAGCCGTCTATAAACTTTTGCCGTGGTTTAAGACCATTCAGATGTTCTTTTAACGTATGGGTATTAATGTTTTAATTTAGTCTACTTAGTTTTCTTTTGTCTGTAAAAAAATTCCTTCCTTCCAAACAGTTTAAATATACTTGTGTTTGGAGTTCATACCACCCATTTTTATTAAGGTTTTGAACTAAATTTGCCTTAAGAATAGACCCTTTCTGCTTAGAATGACGTTTTTATGACGTTGTTCGAATTGTATGGTTTGACGTCATTTCTCTTTTGCCATACAGCGAGGCTTCAGCGCAAGCGTCAATCCTTAAGCCAAAAGGGTCTATTATGTATTTGTCATGGGCCTATAAGCGTGTGTATATATCTGTGTATATGCTTTAAAATACCGTCCTTCCGATTCGGTCTATTCATTATCTCTAATAAACTTTTGTAACAAAAAATTTGTTTTATTTCTTATTGGATGCTTTGGGGCCTGAGTACTTCAGTCGACAGAGCGATCGTCTCTCGGTCCAAGATAGACCTTCAATTAATGGGAAGCGGTTTCCAATTCCATCCACGACAAGTAAAAAATGACAAATTTCTAAGTGCGGTTTTCACTTCTCTCTAGATGTGGAAGAGTTACCAGGTACTCACCGAGGATAACTGGTTTTCTCCTTTACTAAAACTTGAATTGGCACCATATAAGTGAAATAATCTTGAGTACGGCATAAAACACGAATCAATCAACTTTTTGGATTATTATTTCAAAATATTTTACCTGTTTTGTTTAAACTTCTTTAATACGATCCGTTTAAATGGAATCCTTTTTATACGCCCGGCTTGAAAAGCGGGCTGTATTATGGTATCATCTCCGGCAGTCTGGCGTCCGCTTTCCCCTTCCGCTCCATAACTTCTAAAGTTTTGATTCCATCTGCACCATTTTTTCTGAGTACAGTACTGTCAGTGACTAAGTATCAATCCTCCGTCGTTCCCCCGCGGAGCTTTGCTAACACCTCCGCGGAGGATCGGTGACGGAAAATCAGAAGCTCTGCGCAACAGTACCCAGCCCAGAATCATCTGTAGGGCATCATTTTCAGGGCTTTGACCTACATCACTTTCAGGGCTGTCTCGGCGCGCACATTTTTAACATAAACAAATATAAAAAACCGTAACTTGTTTCACAATTGAAATATGATCTAATAACCCATTTTTAGACATTTTTGGACTGGTGTTTAATAATGGTAATTTGATGACTGCATCGCGAGTTGTGGATAGCTTCAGTTAAAATATCTGCTCTCAAAACTGAATAAAGATTTCCTTGAAAATATAACTGTAGGACGTACTGGTAGCTAAACAAAAGGATTGAGAAGTAATCGAGAATTTGTTGCACATACAATAATTTAATCAGATATTTTTTTGCGATATTTAAAGAGAAATATTCCGTTTTAGAAATAAAAATCTTAAAAGTTGATGGATACTACTAGGTTTTTTCAGTTGATAACACTTACAAAAGTGCATTGATGGCTTTTTTTAGTGATGAGAATCTCTAAAACTGACGTATAGCCCCTCAAGTGACGAACAGCCCCAGAGGTGATGTTGGGCCTAAGAGAGCATCTGGGGGTAAATTGATGGATACCAATAAGCTATTTAGGTTGATAACACTTACAAAAGTGCATTGACGGCTTTTTTTTAGTGATGAGAATCTCTAAAACTGAAGTATAGCCCCTCAAGTGACGAACAGCCCCACAGGTGATGTTGGGCCCAAGAGTGCATCTGGGGGTAAGTTGATGGATAACAATCAGCTATTTAGGTTGATAACACTTACAAAATTGTATTGATGGCTTTTTTAGTGATGGGAATCTCTAAAACTGTGGTATAGCCCCTCAAGTGACAAACAGCCCCACAGGTGATGTTGGGCCCAAAAGTGCATATGGGGGTAAGTTAATGAATACAATTAAGCTATTTAGGTTGATAACACTTACTAAAGTATATTGATGGCTTTTTTTAGTGATGGGAATCTCTAAAACTGAGGTATAGCCCCTCAAGTGACGAACAGCCCCACAGGTGATGTTGGGCCTAAGAGTGCATATGGGGGTAAGTTGATGGATACCAATAAGCTATTTAGGTTCATAACACTTACAAAAGTGTATGGATGGCTTTTTTAGTGGTGAGAATCTCTAAAACTGTGGTATAGCCCCTCAAATGACGAACAGCCCCACAGGTGATGTTGGGCCTAAGATGCATTTGGGGGTAAGTTTATGGATACCAATAAGCTATTTAGGTTGATAACACTTACAAAAGTGCATTGATGGCTTTTTTAGTGATGAGAATCTCTAAAACTGAAGTATAGCCCCTCAAGTGACGAACAGCCCCACAGGTGATGTTGGGCCCAAGAGTGCATCTGGGGGTAAGTTGATGGATAACAATCAGCTATTTAGGTTCATAACACTTACAAAAGTGTATGGAGGGCTTTTTTAGTGATGGGAATCTCTAAAACTGAGGTATAGCCCCTCAAATGACGAACAGCCCCACAGGTGATGTTGGGCCTAAGATGCATCTGGGGGTAAGTTGATGGATATCAATAAGCTATTTAGGTTGATAACAGTTACAAAAGTGTATTGATGGCTTTTTAAGTGATGGGAATCTCTAAAACTGAAGTATAGCCCCTCAAGTGACGAACAGCCCCACAGGTGATGTTGGGCCCAAGAGTGCATCTGGGGGTAAGTTGATGGATAACAATCAGCTATTTAGGTTCATAACACTTACAAAAGTGTATGGAGGGCTTTTTTAGTGATGGGAATCTCTAAAACTGAGGTATAGCCCCTCAAATGACGAACAGCCCCACAGGTGATGTTGGGCCTAAGATGCATCTGGGGGTAAGTTGATGGATATCAATAAGCTATTTAGGTTGATAACAGTTACAAAAGTGTATTGATGGCTTTTTAAGTGATGGGAATCTCTAAAACTGAGGTATAGCCCCTCAAGTGACGAACAGCCCCACAGGTGATGTTGGGCCTAAGAGTGCATATGGGGGTAAGTAAATGAATACAATTAAGCTATTTAGGTTGATAACACTTACAAAATTGTATTGATGGCTTTTTAAGTGATGGGAATCTCTAAAACTGAGGTATAGCCCCTCAAATGACGAACAGCCCCACAGGTGATGTTGGGCCTAAGATGCATTTGGGGGTAAGTTGATGGATATCAATAAGCTATTTAGGTTGATAACAGTTACAAAAGTGTATTGATGGCAGATGCACTCTTGGGCCTAACATCACCTGTGGTGCTGTTCGTCACTTGTAGGGCTATACCTCGTTTTTGGAGATTCTCGTCAACACAAAAAGCTACTAATACACTTTTTTAAGTGTTATCAAGTGAAAAAGCTCACTGGTATCTATTAAATTACCCCCAGATGCACTTTTGGGTCCAACATCACCTGTGGGGCTGTTCGTCACTTGAGGGGCTATACCTCAGTTTTAGAGATTCCCATCACTAAAAAAAGCCATCAATGCACTTTTGTAATTGTTATCAACTTAAACAGCTTATTGGTATCCATCAACTTACCCCCAGATGCATCTTAGGCCCAACATCACCTGTGGGGCTGTTCGTCATTTGAGGGGCTATACCTCAGTTTTAGAGATTCCCATCACTTAAAAAGCCATCCATACACTTTTTTAAGTGTTATCAACTTAAACAGCTTATTGTTATCCATCAACTTACCCCCAGATGCACTCTTAGGCCCAACATCACCTGTGGGGCTGTTCGTCACTTGAGGGGCTAGACCTCGTTTTTGGAGATTCCCATCACTAAAAAAAGCCATCAATACACTTTTGTAAGTGTCATCAACCTAAATAGCTTAATTGTATTCATTAACTTACCCCCCAGATGCACCCTGGGGCCCAACATCACCTGTGGGGCTGTTCGTCAGTTGTGGGGCTATACCTCAGTTTTAGAGATTCCCATCACTAAAAAAGCCATCAATACACTTTTGTAAGTGTAATAAACTGAAAAAGCTCACTGGTATCCATCATCTCACCCCCAGATGCACTCTTGGGCCCAACATCACCTGTGGGGCTGTTCGTCACTTGAGGGGCTATACCACATTTTTGGAGATTCCCATCACTAAAAAAAGCCATCCATACACTTTTGTAAGTGTTATCAACTTAAACAGCTTATTGGTATCCATCAACTTACCCCCAGATTCACTCTTAGGCCCAACATCACCTGTGGGGCTGTTCGTCACTTGAGGGGCTATACCTCAGTTTTAGAGATTCCCATCACTAAAAAAAGCCATCAATGCACTTTTGTAATTGTTATCAACTTAAACAGCTTATTGTTATCCATCAACTTACCCCCAGATGCACTCTTAGGCCCAACATCACCTGTGGGGCTGTTCGTCACTTGAGGGGCTAGACCTCGTTTTTGGAGATTCCCATCACTAAAAAAAGCCATCAATACACTTTTGTAAGTGTCATCAACCTAAATAGCTTAATTGTATTCATTAACTTACCCCCAGATGCACCCTGGGGCCCAACATCACCTGTGGGGTTGTTCGTCAGTTGTGGGGCTATACCTCAGTTTTAGAGATTCCCATCACTAAAAAAGCCATCAATACACTTTTGTAAGTGTAATAAACTGAAAAAGCTCACTGGTATCCATCAACTTACCCCCAGATGCACTCTTAGGCCCAACATCACCTGTGGGGCTGTTCGTCACTTGAGGGGCTATACCTCGTTTTTGGAGATTCCCATCACTAAAAAAAGCCATCAATACACTTTTGTAAGTGTTATCAACCTAAATACCTTAATTGTATTCATTAACTTGCCCCCAGATGCACCCTGGGGCCCAACATCACCTGTGGGGCTGTTCGTCAGTTGTGGGGCTATACCTCAGTTTTAGAGATTCCCATCACTAAAAAAGCCATCAATACACTTTTGTAAGTGTAATAAACTGAAAAAGCTCACTGGTATCCATCAACTCACCCCCAGATGCACTCTTGGGCCCAACATCACCTGTGGGGCTGTTCGTCACTTTTAGGGCTATACCTCGTTTTTGGAGATTCTCATCAACACAAAAAGCTACCAATACACTTTTGTAAGTGTTATCAAGTGAAAAAGCTCACTGGTAACTATTAATTTACCCCCAGATGCACCCTGGGGCCCAACATCACCTGTGGGGCTGTTCGTCACTTATAGGGCTATACCTCGTTTTTGGAGATTCCCATCACTAAAAAAGCCATCCATACACTTTTGTAAGTGTTATCAACCTAAATAGCTTAATTGCATTCATTTACTTACCCCATATGCACTCTTGGGCCCAACATCACCTGTGGGGCTGTTCGTCACTTGAGGGGCTATACCTCATTTTTGGAGATTCCCATCACTAAAAAAAGCCATCAATACACTTTTGTAAGTGTAATAAACTGAAAAAGCTCACTGGTATCCATCAACTCACCCCCAGATGCACTCTTGGGCCCAACATCACCTGTGGGGCTGTTCGTCACTTTTAGGGCTATACCTCGTTTTTGGAGATTCTCATCAACACAAAAAGCTACCAATACACTTTTGTAAGTGTTATCAAGTGAAAAAGCTCACAGGTATCCATTAAATTCCCCCCAGATGCACTATGGGGCCCAGCATCACCTGTGGGGCTGTTCGTCACTTGTAGGGCTACACCTCGTTTTTGGAGATTCTCATCAACACAAAAAGCTACCAATACACTTTTTTAAGTGTTATCAAGTGAAAAAGCTCACTGGTATCTATTAAATTACCCCCAGATGCACTATGGGGCCCAACATCACATGTGGGGCTGTTCGTCACTTATAGGGCTATAGGCTACCTCGTTTTTGGAGATTCTCATCAACACAAAAAGCTACCAATACACTTTTGTAAGTTTTATCAAGTGAAAAAGCTCACTGGTATCCATTAAATTACCCCCAGATGCACTATGGGGCCCATTATCACCTGTGGGGCTGTTCGTCACTTGTTATCTCGTTTAGGCAGATTTTCATCATTGAAAAACAGTCCATATTGCCAACATACCATTGATAGTGTCATTTAAGCATATGTGTCAATTGGTTATTTTAGAAAACATTGTAAATACATATAAGCCCTTTTCGAGTTTGACTGAAATCATACGAGACAATTCGTGCTTGGGGGTATTTGCCACCAGGTATGCATTTGAACAGTCGTTTGCCTGTCCGTGTATGGTTCATTTACATAGAAAAGCTGACGAAGTTTATAGAAGTGATTTATCATTCCTTCTTTCGTATTAAATGTATTAATTGGTCTTTTGAACATGGATGATATTCATTTAGCAAGACTTTACCTCTGTTCTCTTATAAAAGTATTAAAAATGCTGATTGCTTTAATTATTTAAATTACGATATGGTCTTTGTAACATGAGACAAATACAACATTTGCATTGAAATTATGGTTTACCCTACAATTAGATGTGGTTCTCGATTTTTCAGTTTAAATAGAAGCTGAAATTCTTTTGACAATAGGAAATCACAAAAAAAACAACACTTTAAAGACGTACTCGCTGCCATGGCCTTTCTCTTGTATGATAAGAAAGATAATATACAGTACATTAAAACAACTAAAATTCAATATGGGTCATATTGTGCATGTCCAAGTATATTCAAAAGATGTAAATGGGTGCGTACAAACATCCGTAGAAATTAGAATTGAAGCCCGAACAAAATAACCACAATTTAAAACAACATTGGTAAATTTAAATTAGACAAAACTCATTTTGAATATGTCTGTCTGTAGTTTACATTCAATCACGTTGAGTTAAAACTTTAAAGTTAAAAACAGTTTTTTTTAATGATTTTTGAATTTATTTGATAATTGTTTTACTTAAAAGTGTGATTATTATGATAGACCTACATGTTTGAGAATCTATCGATTCATGTTATGCTGTTTTTCCTACACAGGGTAAATAAAATTGCCGACGTATTCACTCACTAAATGTTAACTCAAAAAGATAGAAAAAAGAAAATTGCAAAATATATCTATTTTATCAGGAGAAAGAGATGAGATAGATTAGTAATGTTCCCCTTCGTACTTAAAACAGGTCCTAGTTTTCGCATTTTTAAGCAAAAAAAGTACGAATCAACATAAGTCCTGAGAAATATACGAGTGTATCCGAACAGCGTACAGGAAAATGTACGAGTCAGCCCCACAAGTGATGTGAGAGCGCCCTGAAAATGATGGCCCCACAGATGATCCTGTGGTAGACCCTACTCGCTCTGCGGGGCATTTCTCTCGCCTCCGCGGAGGATATGAACGGGAAATGTGCCGGCTCCGCGGGGGAACTGAACTGCATTTGAGACGTTGATGCAACTGACGACAGACTGTGACAAACCCTGCAACACAGAAGTTTAGGCTTACCACGGCGAAAACTAATGTGTTAAATGGAAAAGAGGAAATGCTTAGTTTGTCTTACTTGTACGTCTGAGGTGGAAAACTGACTGGCCGTAATGAATTAAATTCATTTTCCCGAGAAATATCTTGCATTTGGAAATAAGTAGCGATTCACTTATAAAGGTGCTTTCTGTTAAACCAATATTATCTAAAAGTTTTTATATCCACCGTCTGTGTGTTAAAACACATGCCCTGTTTAGCAGCAAGGCAGGTTGAGTCCATCTCTGACCCTTTTGTGAGGTTGAGTTGAAGTGTTTATTTTGAGTTTTTATTTACATGCACGTCCAACAAGAAATATAGCTTATTTATAGCCGATTTAGTTGAAATTCCTTTAAGTAGTTTCGCAATTGTTAAAAAAAAAATAGAAAAAAAAAAAATTCTACAACACCAGTTAAGAAGGTATCCCCCCCCCCCCCCCCCCCCCCCCCCTATATGTAATGAGACACAACTATTGTCATGGAGACAACATATCCAGACAGGTTTGGCGCCAGCTGTACTAATTGAAGGTTGAACAATGTTACAAGTGTGGGAAAATTGTCACCACAACAAAGCAGATCATTTTCCACTGTAGAACTATACACAGCATGTACTATCCTTGGTTATTTTCAATGTGCTATTGAAACAAGTTAAACTGTAATTTATAACTAGTCTTTAAGACGGTCACACAGGCCTACCCCGGCAAGACTGTTCATTCTCCTCAATGGCTTGAATCAGCTGAACAAATAAATTGTCTTCATCTGACTAGCATTATATGTCAATTAATGAATTTCTAAAAAACATTTTTTTAATTTGTATGTATTTAAAAAAAAAAAGATAACGCATTGTTTCTTAACTAGGTCATTTTGCTGATGGCTGATTGGTTTAAATATCAATCAGGTCATGTTCCCGTCGTCTGATTGGTCCAAACTGATTACAGCTCACTTAATTTATGTCAAACTGGAATCCTCTCGATCTTTTCCTGCTGTGTATTGATGAGTTTTCTATCCTTTTGAAAGTTTTACGAAATAATGAATGAAGTTAGTTTTGATTTATTAGAAAATTCCTGCTGTTCCCATTCAATTGTTCAATCGAAACTAAAACAAGATTCTTTGCAATGTTAAATAGTGATTTGTGCAGTACTCATACAGTGTCGTATACAGTACGGCCGTAACGGTGTAATCCACACGTGGCTATTCTATTTAAACCACCTTACGAAATATGACCGACTGCCATTGTCAGCTGACGGACTTATGAGCATCGGTGAAGGCATAGAAAACCTCCGCGGGGGATTTGTGTCGGCTCCGTGGAACCTCCGCGGGGGATTTGTGTCGGCTCCGTGGAACCTCCGCGGAGGATTCGAGCCGGCTCTGAGGAGGATTTTAAAAAGGTCCGCGGATGTTCCGCAGGGGATAAATGCTGGGTTAGCATTGCAAGCATTACCATATACCGCAGGCGTAGAGCGACTTAGTATATAGGCAATGTAACCGCGATCGCCATCTTGTTTTTTCGAGTGACTTCCGGTAGGATCTGTCAGTGCGATCGCCGATGCCAGGGTCCGGTCAGTTTCAGGTAATTTTCTTTATATTCGGCTTTTAGCTGGGGCGATTGCATGTAATTTTTATTTTCCTCGGTGATTACTGAGTCTTTCTAAATCCTCATTTAAGCCTGACATTCTCTGGATTTCTTTCACGCTAGGGAATTCCCTTTTACAACTAATTACGCTGAAAGGTATTTCCCCACTTTGACATTAAAAAAACATATGATCCAAATTCCGCGTTTTGTTGAAATTTGGTAGGAATCTAGCCAATCATATATAAAAATAGTGTGCAAAGTTTGACATTAATGCGCCAAGTAGAACTCTTAAAATATATGCTTAGTTGACAGCTCCTCCAAATACATACTGAATCCCATTGACAACTATTCATAAATCATAGTTTACTGGGGGTTTTATTTTCTTCTTTTACCAGCTATCGCCACAACTTTCTATGATTAACCCGTTGCATGTTCGAAATGGAAATTTACAAAAATATTAATGGGAATGGGATTTTTAATATTGGATTCATGTTAATAGCTGTCATAAGTGGGATGGTTGAAGGGAACTAACAGAAGGTTGAGCGTTTCTATCTCTCCAGCAATTTGTGCCACTGGGCAAATTAAGTAATCCTTTTATGTGGTGTAAAAGACAAAACAATCAATCAGTCATGGGTTAATATTTTCCCCCAAACTTATGATATGGCAAGGGCATTTGGAATTCTACCAGAAGATTGGCCTGTAACGGTAGCATGTGTTTTAGTGGTCATAAAAAATATATCTATATAAAATAAACTACATAATTGGAAAAATTACTCAGGTCTATTTTCTTCTATAATTGTCTGCATATGACTATCCTGTGACAAATTTAAACAGGTCCACTTATAAAGCTTGGTTTATATATATATTTTATATATTTTTCATATTTTTTTTCAGGTCGCCAACACTAATGATGGATAACAGAGGGCCAAAACTGTTACTGGGCTTAAATTTTGAAATATAATAGACTGGTTAAACATGAGCAAGTCAGAAGTAGTCTTAGTTGGAGGACAACGCAAAGTTAAATAGCTAAAACACAAGTTTAAAAGATCAAAATATTTGTATTTCTGTACACAGATGAATGTACAAAAAAGGAGAAAATGTTTTATTTAAAACAATAAACGAAATGTAAATATAGTACTGGCTACTTATGTAACATATACAGTGCACTACAAAATTAAAAAATAAACTGTTTTTTTTTTTCTATTTTCTTTGTGTCTAAAAGATGACTGTAATTATGAGATTTTAAATATTTCAATTTTTTTAGTTTAAACCGATGTTAAATCTTCTCTCACTCACTCATCCATATCCTTCCATTGGAATGCATAATGATCAAAATTCACTCACACATCTTTATTAGAATTTGATTGTTTATGATGTATCATTGGCAGGTGTGTGTGGGTCAGGCCTGTTATTTGCAAGTGCGGGGGGGGGGGGGGGGGGGGGTCAAAAAGTATCATTTAAGAGATTCAAATTTTCCTGTGTTCTCGTTTACTAATTCAGTAATTTCCCTGATGATGATTGCAGCTTATGTTTTTTAAGTTTTCAGCATATTTCAAATGTCAATATTTTCTCTCCAAATATTTATCATAAAACACTTAAAATGATAAACAATCTCATTGATTATGGGCACACAATCATATTCTTGTAGATCTTTGGTAACACCATGCCATTCTTGTAGAAATATTTCATAATTCAGTAATTTCCCTGATGATGATTGCAGCTTGATGTCTTTTTTAATTTTTCAGAACATTTCAAATGTCCATATTCTGTCTCCAAATATTTATCATAAAACACTTAAAATGATAAACAATCTCATTGATTTGGTCACACCACTCTATTCTTGTAGATCTCTGGTAATACCATGCCATTCTTGTAGAAATATTTAACAAACACTTCGATGTGGTGAATATCATCCCCAGTCCCCAAATTTTGTAAATTGAAACTCTAGTAGAGGTTGTCCTATTTCTGAAAAATAATTGCACATTTATCCTTTAATGCTTAAGAATACCACAGATTTCCATTTCCATCAATAAAGTTTAAATATCAGAAGACATTGTTTGTAAGAAAAGTGTAATTTAAGTTAAAAGTATAAGCAGGAGTTAAACTGTTAACTAAATAATACTAGAAACTTTGTATTTATGACCTTTTATTCAATTTTATCAACGGCCTCATTGCAATACATTAGATAATTGGTTTAGACCAGCTTTAAAACAAATTTAAATGTTAACGTTAAGAAAATCAGTATATATCGCAGATTTTCTTTCAAAGAAAATCAATAAATTTTAAATATAAGAAATTGTTTGGAGGAAAAGTGTAATTCCATTTAAAAGTATAAACAGGAGTTAAATTTTTATCTAAATAATGATAGAAAATTTGTATTAATGACTTTTTATTCAATTTTATCAACACCGTCAATGCAATCCATTGGATAATTGGTTTAGACCAGCTTTAATAATCGATAAGCTAACCTTTCTGTACAAACACTTTTACTTGTGAATTAAATGTCCTGATTTAACCTAACCTTCTGTTGGTTACTGGCAACCATCCCACTTATGACAGCGATTAACATGAATCCAATATGAAAAGCCCCATTCGGACTAAAAAATCCACTACGTACATGCTAAGGGGTAATCGGTGAAAGTTGTGGTGATAGCTTGTGGTGGGAAACCTCAGTAAACTATGATTTATGAATAGTTGTCAATGGGATTCAGTATGTATTTGGAGGAGCTGTCAACTAAGCATATATTTTAAGAGTTCTACTTGGCGCATTAATGTCAAACTTTGCACACTGTTTTTACATATGATTGGCTAGATTCCTACCAAATTTCAACAAAACGCGGAATTTGGATCATATGTTTTTTTAATGTCAAAGTGGGGAAATACCTTTCAGCGTAATTAGTTGTAAAAGGGAATTCCCTAGCGTGAAAGAAATTCAGAGAATGTCAGGCTTAAATGAGGATGTAGAAAGACTCAGTAATCACTGAGGAAAATAAAAATTACATGCAATCGCCCCAGCTAAAAGCCGAATATAAAGAAAATTACCTGAAACTGACCGGACCCTGACATCGGCGATCGCACTGACAGATCCCACCGGAAGTCACTCGAAAAAACAAGATGGCGGTCGCGGTTACATTGCCTATATACTAAGTCGCTCTACGCCTGCGGTATATGGTAATGCTTGCAATGCTAATGCTGGGTCCGCAGGGGATCCGCGGAGGATTGATACTTAGTCACTGACAGTACTGTATATACCTTATGGGTGGAAGGTGTGTTGCGAACTATTTTTGACATCATACATTGCGTAATATGGCAGCCATATTAGGTTATGTAATATTTACTTTTTCTCTCCATAACTTTAACAAATATGATCCGATGTTTTCAAATCTTTCATGTTACATACCATATTAACAGACAGTGTGTAAAAAATTGTTTATAATATCAACTATTGCAAATTATTGGATTATGTACATTATAATGTTTTAATCAAATGAAAAATACATACTAGTATAAGGATTAAAGTTTTATCTACAGACAAAGAGATAAGTAACCCAGCCTTGTTCTTTTTACTCTAAAGCTCTCTTATCACCACACGTTTTATGGTCATCTATACCACATGGCCCCCATAAAATTAAATGTAGGCTTTGCCTTTTCATAGCCATGCTCAACTGTTTTTAGCCCGCTATCATTCTGATGGAGGGCTATTCAAATCGCTTTTCCGTGGTCCGTCGTCCGTTCGTAACTTTTTGCTTGTTACCTTTATTCCAAGAAAACTACCAGTCCAATCTTAATCAAACTTAACATACATCACCCCCTATGGTCTAGTTGTGCACCGTACATTTTCATCTCATTTGCATATTCTATATGACCACCAGGGGGCGATATTGTTTTTTTTTTGTTACCGTTATTCCAAGAAAACTACCAGTCCGATTTTCACCAAACTTGGCTAACATTATCTCCATATAGTCTAGTTGTGCATCGTACATTTTCATCTCATTTGCATATTCAATATGGCCGCCAGGGGGCGATGTTGTTTGTCTTTGTTACCTTTATTCGAAGAAAACTACCTGTCCAATCGTAATCAAACTTAACATACATCATCACCCTATGGTCTAGTTGTGCACCGTACGTTTTCATCTCATTTGCATATTCAATATGGCCGCCAGGGGGCGATATAGTTTTTTTTTTGTTACGTTTATTGCAAGAAAACTTTCGTTTGTTACCTTTATTCCAAGAAAACTATCTGTCCAATCTTAATCAAACTCAACATACATCATCACCTTATGGTTTAGTTGTGCATCATGTATTTTCATCTCATTTACATATTCAATATGGCAGCCAGGGGGTGATATGTATTTTTTTGTTACCTTAATTCCAAGAAAACTACTAGTCTGATATTCACCAAACTTGGCTCACATTATCTCTCTATAGCTTTGTGTACTGTACATTTTCAATCATTTGCATATTCAATATGGCTGCCAGGGGGTGATATATTTTATTTTTACTTCAGTCCAAGAAAACTACCAGTCTGATTTTCACCAAACTTGGCTCACATTATCTCCCTATAGCCTTTTTGTGTACTGTACATTTTCATCTGATTTGCATATTCAATATGGCCGTCAGGGGTCGATGTTTTTCTTTGTTACCTTTATTCTAAGAAAACTACCTGTCTAACATTAATCAAACTCAACATACATTATCACCCTTTGCCTTTGGTGTAGTTATGCACTGTTCATTTTCATCTCATTTGCATATTCAATATGGCTGCCATATTGAAAACTTTTATTCCAAGAAAATTACAATGTACTGGTCTGATTTTGACCAAACTTGGCCCACATTATCTCCGTATGATCTAGTTGTGCACCCTACATTTTCATCTCGTTTGCTTATTAAATATGGCCGCCACGAAGCAATGTTGTTTTTGAACCAAATTTGAAAATGAAACTTATCATTATTCCAAGAAAACTACTGACCTGATCTTAACCAAACATGACACACATCATCCCGCTACGTTCTAGCTGTGCACCGTACATTATCATCTCATTAGCATATTGAAGATGGCTACCAGGTGGCAATGTTGTTTTCAACCAAAATTTCAATGGGAGCTTACTTTGTAATTCACAATTTAATTTTCCCCAACAATAGTTATCTCCCTGGATTTTTTTTTTATGTAGGCCCCAATTCCTATATCCAGTTATTAGATGAACGCGGGCGTTAAGATCCCTTTAAGGGATCTCTTGGGGTTTTTTGGTAGCCAAATAATATAGAAAAATGCTATTATGAGAACATTTTCATATCTACTTGAATTGGTATTAGCTGCGAAATTGCCAATTAATTGCATTTGTTTAAGTATGATTAGTAAATTATAAACTGCTCTTCTAAAAAATTGAAACATTTTAGTTCAAACTATATTGACAGCAAACAATGCTTAACATCACGATTTAACAGCAGCGAGAATTGATGACTTGTACCGAGTACAAATCTTGTTAATAATATTTGATCCAAATATAGCTCATTTTAAATTTGAAACAGATGGATTTTAAAGGTTTTAGTGGTAAGATTTCATTTTGTTGACATTACATCACCATTTACCAAGCTTCAACCTCCTTCCTCTGAATTTTGAAAATTAAATTTAAAAAAATATGGAAGGATTTGTTTTGGTATGGCTGCAGTTACTGTGCCTTTCCCGGGGTATTTTGGGTTTCCCGAAACTCTTGTGCGTCTAGGACTTCCATCTGGCGGAAGCGATCACCACTGACAATGGACTCAATGTATAAATGAAATATTCAATAACACCAATCATTCAATATTAAACTAAGGAATCGATTAGAAAGATCGATAACATTTACACGTAGGCCTATCGTATGTTCAAGTGTATAGGTACGTCTTGAAACCATGTCCTGTTCGTTGCGCTTATTTTATATGTGTTGTAAATAATTAAACCCAGGGGGGTAGGCCTATTATAGCCATGACTCGTGTTACATGTCAGTCTGATAGAACGGTGTTTTGTTTGTTTGTTGTCCCAATATATTTCTATGGAGAGACCTCTTCTGTTTTACTATGCCTCGCTGTCAATGTTTTAACTGACATATTGGTTATTTAGTATACACTATTACATTACCTTAAGACGGACACGTTTTCTCGATACTATTACACTACTCTACTGCGGAAATGTTTAATGTACATTTCGTCTTAATCAAGCACCGGGTTATCCCCGTTTGAATCAAGCGTTTTTGAAGGATTATCTACAGAGACCCTATTGTGAAATGGCGGAAAGCATTCAAGTGGCTGTAAGGGTTCGCCCATTTATATCCTTTTTGTTATAAAATATGTTTCATGCTTACTTTTAACAGTAAAGGTTACATCTACCTCCTGTTTTTATGCTATTGCGAACTGGTAATCAAAACACAGTATTTTGTAAAATGGTTACGCCCTTAAAGGGACATGTCCAGACAGACAAAAGAATTAAGATCGCTAAAATGTTTGCTGTTGCACTGCTGTTTATAAAGATGAGGGTTTCCAGATGACGTTACCAAATTGCCCAGTACCCTTGGGCCGCTGGGTAACGAGTTTTATTTTGGAATTCCTTTCTCGTCTTTGTTTGGGTTATAACAATTGAGCGGATTAAGTTGCGCACGTTTACAACCTCGGCTGTTTGTTTACCGACTGTCTGACAAAAAATAACAGCAACAGGGAATTTCTCAAATAACTCTTTAAATATACTTGTTTGGCGGAAGATTGACCGACGCCCTTTCATGCGTGCTTGGTGTTATGCGTGCTTTCACTTATATGGCGGCGTTGCCAGTTTTATTGTGTGAGGAAACCGGGGTCTATGCCCGTAGGGAACCCACGACCTTCAGGTGGTAACTGGCAACCATTCCACATAGGTCGTTCGAGTGAAAACCCAGTCAGATTTTTTTTTTTTTTGGACTGAGTGGGATTCGAACCCGCGACCCATTGGTGGAAGGCTGTTCCGATTCAACGCTCTACCTACTGAACCACGGAGACCCCTACAAACTTGGGAGGTGTGCCAGTGGGTAGAGTGAAAGCCTGGTTTCCTCCCCTAGCAAACCTGGTAAACGCCACCATATAAGTAAAATAATCTTGAGTTCGGCTTAAAACATCTTTCAGTCAATCAACTTAACTAAAGTAAAGGCCTTTTTACTCCATTAATTAATAATTGTTTACATTAGTTGGGAGTCGGCCGGGCACCGACCAATCAATAACCCAATGTAAATAACGAGATACGCCTGTATACATTTTAATACTGTTGAATCTATTGGATCCAATGCTATTTGTTAGAGAAATTGACACCTAACTCTACAGTTGCTTTGGATTATAATTTGGCATAAGCTGCCGAAATTCGGATTTTTTTCCTCATCAATTCGGATTTTCAACAGAAGTTGAACGTTTGAAGTAGCTTAGATAGTTAATGGTTAGACTTAGTTAGGCCACTAACACATGCAAATAACGAACAAAATCCAAATATCCATTATGGGGGAGTACATTTTAAGGTTTCAGTTGTTTATTAACGTACATCCTCGGAATTATTATCAGCGGAAAACTCTTGTTTTGTTCTGCTTAGTAAAAATAGTTAGTTTTTAGGGACATTTTCCATACATGAAGCTCATGTCACTTTAAACTAATTTGCCACGCCAAAAGGCATTTATTCTCCGATTTAAATAAAATTTTGACGTCATTCGATCCATTTCTCATACTCCTGGAAAACATTACGACAAGTAAGACCCGGGAACACACCAAGTGTTGTCAAATTATAAATGATGCATCTGGGAAATCTAAACCATAGGAAAAATATGAAACAACCACAACCTTCTCGAATTTAATGTAATATTTCAAAAAGTGTTGTTCTATTCTTGTTCATAATGTAAATAGAGGCGGTTCAACCAAATCTCTTCGACATATCATATAACCTACATATAACCTATATATAACCCATACATGATCTGACCTGTACCTAAAGCACAATATCTGTTTCAGTCTGAAAACTTCGGGGATTTACGTGCGTGTGTGGCTAGTTATTTTTCGTTCTTATATGACGCTTTCGTCTGACGTGGAACAAAATTCGTCCAATGGAATTGCGACGTCATCAAAATACGTTCCAAATATTTCATCTGTTAACGGATGCCGTGAAATCTCGTAGATAACTTGCAAGCCCCATCAATCCTGTATATATCTATGAACACTGAAACACACAGGCACAGGGAAAATCTTCTTTTTGTTCAACCAATAAACCTGACAAGGCCGCCATGTATGATATTGGCCAATTTGAATAATCTTGAGGTTTTTTGTAAAACACTAATCAATCCGGTTGCTCTAAGTATAAACCTTAACTACAGACTACGATAAAAGAGAAAAAGATAGGAAGGCTAAACTGATCATTTCGATGAATGGAAATCAGACGGAAATTCGAAATCCTGCCAATCAAAACTCAAAGCAGTTTACTTTTGATTATTCGTACTGGTCACATGACAGTTTCCGAGAACGTGAAGATGGATATCTGGAACCCAATGGCAACAAGTACGCTGACCAGGTGGGTGGCTTTGATGGTTTCTGTTTTAATTTTGACAATTCTTTATTGGGACCTTATTTTTTTTTACTGGTAAACATGTGTTAAGTGACGAATAAAGTTCAGGCCATATTTGTGATCAGAAATGCCAAGACGTTGTTCACAGATTTCTGAAGCCGTTCAACAATGCGCATGGATGGGTTCAGATCCGATTTTATCGCCTAGCAGCGAGTGCCTTAGAGGGTAGATGATACTAATTTTCAGTTATAATGGGGATTTCTGGATTTGTTCTAAAACTTGTAGCCCTCGAGAACGAACATTTTTAATATAGGTTATAATACTTGCTGGCGTTTTCCATCCGTAGTGGATGATGCACGTCATACCTTAATGACAATTTGATCGGCATTCAATTTCTTACTCAATCAAATATAATATAACTCGACTAGCAAGTCTTTTAGAGTACAAATATCCACTAAGAATGATAGACGTAATTCTATATAGCCGCACACACGTGTCTCATCCTGTTTTACTTACTTGCCGGTCAGGAAGATAAATTCTATAATATTTTAGAATGAGCTGGCGAGTCTTCGAAACCAAACACCCTATAAGTATCACAAATTTATGTAAATTCTGTGTTTTGCTCAAATATTCTATTATTGTTAATTTTCAGGAGAAGGTGTTTAACGACTTGGGCAGAGGAGTATTGGCAAATGCTTGGAAAGGATTTAACTGCTCTCTATTTGCGTATGGACAAACCGGGAGTGGAAAATCCTACTCCATCATGGGTTATGGAAACAATAAAGGTGAAATAAGAACTGTTAGATACTCTTTAGGTTTAATTCTAGTGAGGAATAATATAGGGCAACACCACTAACTAAAAGAAAAGAAACACACAGAGTGATCGAAGTTGACCATACATATCGGGTAAAGCACTTCAGTTCAATAAAAATTAAAAATTGATATTTGTACCAATAAAAAGTTACACGGCATCTGAAGGTAGGCCTATATTGTATGAATCCAATAGGTGACTCCATTCCTGCGTCTACAAAATGCACGCCTGAAATATATGGGCGGACAATCCTGTGCTTCACTATGGCGATCTATATACCTGATTTTTTATATGTTCATATTGTATTCAGCATTTCATTACCTAGCGTATAAAACTAAATTCGGCCGTATACAATGTAGTGTAAAATAAGTCCTGAACAGTAGAATTAGTTCTACACTTCAAGTATTGAATATGGCCAATTTGTATTTAGCACTAATGTATTTCAAATGGAGAATAGAATTCGGTGCAGACCTTTACATGTGGCAGATTCAGCCAGCTTTGGCTGAAATGAGACACGCTAGGGTACAGTTTCATTTCCCTTTTGCAATAATGTTAACGTTTTAATTTGGGGCTAATTACCTAAATCTCATCACGGCTTTTCCTTTCCATTTTCAAATAAATCAACATATGAGACCTCCTTGGCAACCCAAAAAGTTGACATAATGCTTGCCGGTTTCACGCTACACACGATTCAACATGGGTACCGCCATCTTGACATTTTGTGGCCAACCAGCCAAACCAAGCTGTGGTATTTTCAAAATTGGTTAAGAATTTAAACAGTATTAAAAAAATCTCCAATAAAGCATAGGTTGATAGTGCGTATAGCCTACTACAGATCTGCATTAGTTTTGATCCCATATTCAAATAACTCAGATACAAAACTCAAGAGTAAAAACTCAAAAGTAAGTGGCTCTTACCGCAATCAATTTTTATTGGCTGAAAAACGGAGACTTTTGACCTATAACAAGGAAAAACATTCCTTTCAAATTTTCGAATTAACATAAGCGCTTATAGAAAAAGTCAATTTGTTTTTAATCTCCAAGTTCATATTAAATTTCAAAAGTTCAAGGTTTTTTCGGCCTGTCATTTTGAATTTGTGAGGTCAATTACCGACGCACCCCATTCATGTTTCAAGTCGTTTAGTTTAAAATCTTTTTCAAGGGCCAATACAAAATTTGTTTTTAGTTAACTTTGAGCATCTTGTCGGTCAGTCAGTCTGATAACTTAGTGGATACACGTGCGTGAAATACCAGTCGGAACTCCCTTCGGCTATCTTCGCTCGCTACCGGTCGGCTTTGACACGCTGGGCTGGGCAGTCTGATAACTTCGGGGATTTACATGCGTGAAATACCCTCTGATAGACTGCAGGTCATTTTGAAAGTGCCGACCAAAAAGGCAGCCGTGAAGCGTAGCCTACAATTTCCATATCCCCTTAAGAGACCTACAAAAGAGTCCCTGTTATAATGTAAGATAGCGAAACACTCGGTTTGTTAACTTCCAGTTTCGATCAGTTATTTAATTGAAGCATGAGCGGATTCCCGATATATACCGAAACTGTGTCTGTCTACAACATGTGGTTTACCGGGCTAAATAAAATATATAAACAAATATCTTTCTAAATTATAATAGCATTTAATAAATTCATAATTATTTTTACTTTATTTTTTCGTCTGTATTAAAATATTTTGATATTTACTTTCGACGCCATTTTTATTCAGCCCAAAAATACTGTGATTTACCGTATTTCAAACGCAGACTGCCCGAGGCGTGTCAAAGCCGACCGGTAGCGAGCGAAGATAGCCGAAGGGTGTTCCGACTGTGGGCTGGGCTGCGCTTTTTATACGGCAAATCACCGTATTTTTGGGCTGAATAAAAATGGCGTCGAAAGTAAATATCAAAATGTTTTACTACCGACGAAAACAGAAAATAAAAATAATAATAAATTTATTAAATGCTAATATCATTTAGAAAGATATTTGTTAATATATTTTATTTAGTCCGGTAAACCACATGTTGTAGACAGACGCAGTTTCGGTACATGTATATCAGGAATCTTCAAATACTTAAATTATATAACTGATCGAGGCTGAAGTTAACAAAGCGAATGTTTCAGTCCCTTACATTGTCACGGGGACACTTTTGTGGGGCCCTCAAGGGGATTTGGGATTTGTACGCTTCACGGCTACCTATTTGGTCGCCATATTCAAAATGACCTGCAGTCTATCAGAGGGTATTTCACGCACGTAAATCCCCGAAGTTTCAGAGTGCGTATGATACGTGTCAAAGCCGACCGGTAGCGAGCGAAGATAGCCGGAGGATGTTCCGACTGGTCGGTCAGTCTGGAACTTCGGGGATTTACAAGCAATCGGGTCAATTCTGCTTGCCGGATAACCTTACTAACAACTTTTCAAAAATGAGTAGACCAATTGCTTGATTAGCAGGGAAAGCATGGCGGAGACAAAAAAAATCTGTGGCGAGTCACTGCAAGGGCTTGTAACAGAGCGGTCAGGACAAAAACGTATCCCTTTAATCTCAACCATTTTTTAAGCTTCGACGTTAAAGTGGCATGAGCTGCCAAAATGTTGATATTTTGACGTTCAAGCAGAATGTTGAAATCATTGGCTATTTTTCTCAAGACGTATAATTCAGAAGCTTTTTAGTGCTTGTAGTCTCGAAAATGTACGATAAAGTATTGTTTTGAATTAACTTTGGCTTAGAATGAATGAATGGTCGTCCCGGTTACTTAAATTTCGTTTACTTTTCGAACACATTTTCGGTTCGTACAGGCCACATACTGTATGAATTTTCCTCATTCCTGTTATGTTCCGACTTTTAGTATTAACCCTTGGCGGAGCGCGCCACTACAGATATGTAAACATGTGCGTCATAAAAGTTTTCTTCTCCTTAATATTCGTCAGTGTGCCTCTTTTCTATACGTATTTACCACGATATACGTTACAATGGCGACGAGGATCAACGTCTGCACCTACGAGGACATTTTAAGGCCCTAAGCTGTTTGTTTTGCAACAAAGCTGGATAAGGAAAGAGTCCCAATGTCACGAAAACCGCACCCCGTTTCGTTCACAGCTGAAACATGCGTGGATTGGAAACGCCAAATGTTATTTTTATAGTACTTCAACTAACTTTATAAACTTTTCACCTCAAAACAATAAGTACCTAGTGAGTTTCAGCATTATTCTCTACAATGGCAACAAGTTTACCTAATTTCCAAGCTTTCGACGTCCACACAGATGGCAACATTGGACCACGTTGGAAAAAATGGTTGACACGATTTGAACGTCTTATGGTAGCCATGGACATTAATTCTTCAAAACGTCAACGTGCATTACTCCTTCATTACGCCGGTAACGAAGTCGACGAAATATTTGACACTTTAACAGACACAGGCGACGACACAGATTATCAAACTGCAGCGGATAAACTTACAGCCTACTTCACACCAAAAGTCAACTCAACTTATGAACTTTATAATTTTCGACACGCCGAACAACTCCCTGGAGAGACTCTGGACACTTTTCACACCAGGTTACGACAACTGGCACAGAATTGTGGATTTACAGACATTGACAAAGAAATCGCTTCCCAAATCGTATTGTCTTGTTCTTCATCTAGGCTTAGACGTAGAGCTTTCAGAGATGATTTAAATTTACAGCAACTTCTAGACGCTGGAAGAGCATTAGAAACAAGTGAAGCCCAAGCAACAGCCGTTGAAAATACATCTCACAACAACATTAACTCTATCGACAAATCTCACAGTAATCGTCAATTTGAACAACAACAACAAAACAATTACAATCATGAAAGACAAAACCGAACACAATCTAGAGGTCGTTCAAGCTACAGACGCTACAATGCACCTGAAAACAGAAGACAACGATCACAATCACGACAGAGAAATAAATATCACAACACTAGTAAACACAATCCATGTTATTATTGTGGAAATGAACTGCCACACAAAAATAAATGCCCTGCAAAAGGAAAACAATGTAGTCTTTGTGGCAAATATAATCATTTTGCTTCTGTGTGCAAATCAAGCGACAAAAAGACTGTACATTATGTTGAAAAGACCAAACAAACTGATTCTGATGATGATTATGTATATACTGTCAGACAAACAAATAACTTACCTGACAATGACAGAGTGTTTCAATTATCATCTGGAGGAAATTGCCCTAAAAGAGAGGTATACATATCTAACAAACCTGTCTCCATGATGATCGATTCTGGATCTTCAGTGAACATACTAGATGACAAAACTTACCTTAGACTCAGATCAGAGAAAAAGCATCAACTCATACAATCCTCAACAAAACTCTATCCATATGGTTCGGAACAGCCTCTACCTGTTCTTGGTATTTGGACAACAACTGTTAGATATAAAGGGACACAAACACAAGCAAATTTTCATATTGTCAAGAATGGCACAGGTAATCTAATGAGCTACAAAACAGCCAGTGACTTACAATTAATACAATTTGTCAACGCAGTCAACAATTCCACAAAAACACAGGCAAATCTTAAAACTGATATCATGTCACAATTTCCTGAACTTTTCTGTGGTGTCGGCAAGATCAAAGACAAACAAATCAAACTTCACATACGCAATGACGTCATACCAAAACAACAACAACATCGCCGTATACCCTTTCATGTTCGCAAAGATGTAGAAAAGGAACTTGAGAGACTTGAAAAACTTGATATTATTGAAAAGGTCGAGGGCCCAACCCCTTGGGTAAGTCCAATTGTGGTAGCACCAAAGAAAAATGGTGGTGTTCGCATATGTGTGGATATGCGAGAGGCCAACAAGGCAATTGAGAGAGAAAAACATCCTATGCCAACTATAGATGACCTTATAGCAGATCTCAACAAAGCATCTGTATTCAGTAAACTTGACCTTACCTCCGGGTATCATCAGCTGGAATTAGCCCCAGAAAGCCGCAATATTACTACTTTCTCGACACATGCTGGTTTGAGACGATATAAGCGTTTATTATTTGGAGTAAACGCTGCTTCTGAGATTTTCCAAAATGCAATTTCCGAACTTTTAAGTGACCTTCCTGGTTGTCTGAATTTATCGGACGATATTATGGTTTTTGGAACAACCAGAGACATTCATGACAGAAACCTAAAAGCTGTACTAAAGCGTCTCCAAGAGAAAAACGTCCGTTTACACCCGGACAAATGTGAATTTGGAAAAACGGAAATAAGTTTCTATGGACATACTTTTACCTCACAAGGCATATCAGCAGACCCGGCTAAAGTCAAAGCAATTGTCACAGCTCAAGCACCCCAGTCAAAAAGTGAAGTCAAATCACTCCTTGGAATGGCACAGTATGTTTCCCGCTTTATCCAAAACTACGCAACAATCACAGAGCCATTACGTAGATTAACGCATCAAGATGTCGAATGGTCATGGACAGACAATGAACAACAAGCCTTGGACAATCTGAAGACTACCTTAACAAGCGCTCAAGTCATGAGTTATTTTGACCCAGACAAGTCCACAGAAATTTTAGTCGACGCAAGTCCTGTTGGGTTAGGCGCAATTTTATGCCAAGACGGAAAAATCATCAGTTACGGCAGCAGAGCACTTTCCGACGTAGAAATGCGATATTCACAGACGGAGCGTGAAATGCTCGGAGTCGTGTGGTCAGCTGAACACTTTCACCTTTATGTGTATGGTTGCAAATTTTCCATAATTACAGACCACAAACCACTGTTAGGTATTTTTCCAAGTCAAAAACCTGCTTCAGCTCGTATCGAAAGATGGAGAATTCGTTTAATGCCCTATGATCACATACAGACCAGGTAAAGATTCAAATAATCCTGCTGACTACCTTAGCCGTCATCCTGTTGACCCATGTGATCCAAACAATGTAGCCGAACAATATATCAACTATGTGTGCCAAAACTCTGTTCCAAAAGCAATGACTCTGGACGAAATTCGTCTGGCGACCAATTCGGACGCCACACTATGCAAACTTGTCACCGCTATTGAAGCTGGCAATTGGAACGAATTTCCAGAAATCCAACAATTTCTAAATATAAAGCATGAACTTTCTGTGTGTAATGGACTGATATTACGTGGCACTCGATTGGTTATACCTACCTTACTTCAAGACAGAGCTGTAGAATTGGCTCATACCGGACATCAAGGCATCGTGAAAACAAAAAGTCTACTCCGTGAGAAAATCTGGTTTCCTGGTATCGACAGTCTGGTTGAGAGTAAAGTACGCAAATGCATTCCGTGTCAAGCTTCATGCAGTCGATCTGAAAATCGTGAACCTTTGAATCCTTCAAAACTACCCCCTTGTGCTTGGAGCGAAGTTTCCTTAGATTTCGCTGGCCCATTTCCTTCTGGAGATTATCTTTTAGTAGTCATCGACGATTACAGCCGTTTTCCCGAAGTTGAAATTATTTCTTCTACATCAGCCCGAACAGTCATACCTCGCCTAGATGCTATATTTGCACGACAGGGTATTCCAAACATCGTCAAGACCGACAACGGTCCGCCTTTTAACAGTCAAGATTTCAAAAACTTTGCAACTCATTACGGTTTTCACCATCGAAAAATCACACCTCTTTGGCCCGAATCTAATGGACACGTTGAGAGATTTATGTCAACACTTAACAAGGCAATTAGAGCATCAACAGTTGAGAGAAAGAATTGGAAACAAGAATTATACAAATTTCTACGCCAATACAGGGCTACGCCACATTCTACTACTCAAGTTTCACCCTTTGAAGCCTTAACTGGGCGAAAGATGAAAACAACATTACCTACATTTAATTTCCCAGGATTCAACAACAGTCAACTATCACAACACAGTAACATCATGGAAAAAGACTATCTTGCTAAACAGAAAATGAAAAGTCACGTCGATAAGAAACGCCACACCCAGAGTAGCAAAATTAACATTGGTGACAACGTGCTGGTCCGACAACAGAAAACGAACAAATTAACTACTCCATTTGATCCATCTCCATTTCGAGTTATCAACAAAAATGGCAGTATGGTAACAGCACAACGTGGAAAACGGTCCATCACGAGAAATTCAACTTTCTTCAAGTCTATTCCCAATGACGTTGTAGATACTTACCATTTTGAAGAGGAGGAGGAAGAAGACGAATTACCTAGATTCCCTTCCACCAGTACTTCCATTTCTTCTGAAATGACAACTCAACCTTCACACCCCACTTCAGTTTCACCGACTACTCCTTTAAAATCCTGTTTACGTCAAAACCCCGATCGTCGACAATCTGGACGTGTCAGCAAACCACCCGTTCGTTTTAAAGACTATGTAGTGTAAACACAAATCTTTTTTGACTTTGAACTATTATATCTCTTATTGACAAGTTCAACCTCAACTTAATTAAACTACTTGATCTTTTTTTATGTGCCAACTCTGGACTTTAACTGGCCATCATTGAACTTTAATTTAGGCTAACAAGCTTGAACTTTACTTTGTCAACTTTTAATTGTTTGATTTTTAAAACAAGAACTTTGTTTAAGTCTTTAAGTATAATGTTAAGATGAAACATTTTGGACAGTTAAACCTTTTTAAAAAAGGGGAGAGATGTTATGTTCCGACTTTTAGTATTAACCCTTGGCGGAGCGCGCCACTACAGATATGTAAACATGTGCGTCATAAAAGTTTTCTTCTCCTTAATATTCGTCAGTGTGCCTCTTTTCTATACGTATTTACCACGATATACGTTACAATTCCAACGCCAATCATTTAGTTTTTCGATGGCCTTCAAAGCCTCTTACTGTCGTGACGATCAGAAATTATGAAAAAAGTGTGAATTTTGGAAGCTCGTGCCACTTTAAGCTTCAAGTATATTGAATGTAAGCAAAGGAAGAAAATGGGCATAGCAGATGAGAGTAGGCCTACACAAAACTTTTGTTTAACCTCTCAATAGTCTGTGTACCATTTTATTCAAACTTTCTGTCCAGGTATTGTCCCTATGATTTGCGAAGAACTGTTCAAAGAAATTGAGAAAAAAAGAAGTACTGCTGGTAAGGACGAGGAATATCAGGTTAGATTATTGACAAATACATTGAATGTCTTTATTATACCTTATCAATATTCATTAGGCCGTACTTCAATTTGATTGGTCAATATTCACAATATCCACGCTATGACATAGATATGCTTATGTGACGTGTATGATCACGTGCTATTTGCCGCCTGTCGCCTTATTCCCGTATGGAAGTTAAAGGAGGAGAAAACAAAAAAACAACATGAAATTGTAACGAACAATCACCCTTAGAGTAACAATTTTTAAGCTGTAAATCTTACCTGCGTTTTATGGTGATGCAGAAAATTGCACATGTTTAAATTGGGTCACAAAAACGATGGGGACCGCCATTTGTAAAGCGAGAAATTGACCGGAAACAGATGTGCCTAGCAATTAACCTAGGCTTAAATGGCAGACTAAGAAAGTTGACCAATTTCACTCGCACGTGCGCTTTGAATTGCTGGGTATGCGTCTACTGATTGGCCGAAGGAGACACACCCCTAAGCACTGTTGTGATGATGGCGGCCAAGTAAGCAAGTCGGTCTCAGTCGAAATCCAACGGTTTTATATAACTTCACTTTAGGACTGTGCGGTGGGGAAAAATATGTCTATGGTACCATTGGAAAGGGAAATTCGCCGTCCGTTTAGTGTATATGCCTGTTTTATTTGTTTTCTCCTCCTTTAACCTTTTATCGGATTCAGATTTGCAGGCACTTTTCGAAAATCGAGACAGCCACAACACAAGAAAAATCCTTTCAATTTGAATAAATAATTGCAATAAACTGGCGTCGAAGTCGATACCTTGAATCCCTGTCTTCGAAAAGAAGCTGCCATGCTAGTATCACGTCAAATCTTTCAATGGCATTTAGAAGTTGAAAGGTTACAATAAGGTGAAGAATTACTTATGGATAACAACTTCTTGGTTTATTGGGTGACGACGTTACAATGTAATTCTTACATCGTTGTCAAAGTCAGTGATGGTATCACCTCAGTCCACGAACTCAGTGAGCGCAGCTTTGCAGCGACTCGCCTCGATGCAGGTGAATAACTGTGCGATGTCCACATGGTAAAAATGTGGTTTTATGGTAGGCCGACATTGAGACAATTATAAATTGAACATAGAATTTCTAAGACTACAAAAATCAGATTTAGGGCCTTGTGGAGAGTTGGGCCACCCTAAATTTAATAGCTGCAGGAGTTGAGTAAACCTTCTTGTAGAAAGCAAGCGTGGGGTTAATTAGTGTAGGGCTTCGGGGCGATTTTGTGGGATTAAACAAACAAATTCTCCAACCAAAAATAGTAACAACCAACATCCGAATGTATGATTTACTATGTAATTAATAGTTGGAATAACACTCTTAATGAAAATGATAATTTTAAAAAAATTATAATTGGCAAAATTGGCCTAAAAAATGGCGGGAAACAGAATTTACATCGGCGGGTAGAGTTGGACAAGAAAGGATTGGGAGGGTTGGGCTCGGACTATCCCCCCTCATATGGTAGACCAACTCTCCCACCATCTATTTTTTTATTATTTGTTGAACTGAGAAAAATTTATTAACTCTTTAGTTCATTTATTATCACGTGGAGCAAAGTCTTGTCCATTATCACGGTACAGCCGATGTCCCTGATCCAAATCCCTGCCCAACCTCTGACTGGCACACCCAGACCAAATCCCTGCCCAACCTCTGACTGGAACACCCAGACCAAATCCCTGCCCAACCTCTGACTGGCACACCCAGACCAAATCCCTGCTCAACCTCTGACTGGCACACCCAGACCAAATCCCTGCCCAACCTCTGACTGGCACACCCAGACCAAATCCCTGCCCAACCTCTGACTGGCACACCCAGACCAAATCCCTGCCCTACCTCTGACTGGCACACCCAGACCAAATCCCTGCCCAACCTCTGACTGGCACACCCAGACCAAATCCCTGCCCTACCTCTGACTGGCACACCCAGACCAAATCCCTGCCCAACCTCTGACTGGAACACCCAGACCAAATCCCTGCCCAACCTCTGACTGGCACACCCAGACCAAATCCCTGCCCTACCTCTGACTGGCACACCCAGACCAAATCCCTGCCCAACCTCTGACTGGCACACCCAGACCAAATCCCTGCCCTACCTCTGACTGGCACACCCAGACCAAACCCCTGCCCAACCTCTGACTGGCACACCCAGACCAAATCCCTGCCCAACCTCTGACTGGCACACCCAGACCAAATCCCTGCCCAACCTATGACTAGCACACCCAGACCAAATCCCTGCCCTACCTCTGACTGGCACACCCTGATCCAAATCCCTGCCCAACCTCTGACTGGCACACCCAGACCAAATCCCTGCCCTACCTCTGACTGGCACACCCTGATCCAAATCCCTGCCCAACCTCTGACTGGCAAACCCAGACCAAATCCCTGCCCTACCTCTGACTGGCACACCCAGACCAAATACCTGCCCAACCTCTGACTGGCACACCCAGACCAAATCCCTGCCCAACCTCTGACTGGCACACCCAGACCAAATCCCTGCACAGCCTCTGATTGGCACACCCAGACCAAATCCCTGCCCTACCTCTGACTGGCAAACCCAGACCAAATCCCTGCCCAACCTCTGACTGGCACACCCAGACCAAATCCCTGCCCTACCTCTGACTGGCACACCCAGACCAAATCCCTGCCCAACCTCTGACTGGCACACCCAGACCAAATCCCTGCCCAATCTCTGACTGGCACACCCAGACCAAATCCCTGCCCAACCTCTGACTGGCACACCCAGACCAAATCCCTGCCCAACCTCTGACTGGCACACCCAGACCAAATCCCTGCCCAACCTCTGGCTGGCACACCCAGACCAAATCCCTGCCCAATCTCTGACTGGCACACCCAGACCAAATCCCTGACTTCTTGGGAGGATTGAGTCTCGACCACCCTCTGAGCAAGTCTGTGCTAAAGTCCTGTCCATAACTCTAAAACTGCTATAGTGTTACTTAACTTGGTGATCTGCCAAGCTGCACAAATCAGTTCCCACCCTTTCTCTCAATGATAAATATCTGACAGGGTTAAATAACCCAATGATTCCTTCAGTTATTATCTTATATTAGTTGTAACGAGAGGGGGAAAATCGCACCAAGATATTCAAAAACTCTTCCAAGCCCTGTCACATATATATTAGTACGGATGGCTACACGATGTAACATGGTTTTTCGGTTATATCTAGTTTATGAGTAAATGATGTGTCCCGTATCAGAATTGAATTGGGGTCTCCATATTGATGGCAACCAATACACTCACCTGACTTCTTGGAAATCAGTAATTTAGGAACTATTGCCTGTATTTCAAAAAAGTAATTTATAACTAGCCTATGTGTAGACGATGTGTCCCGTAACAAAATTAAAATTGGGATCTCGCCATTCGTGGCGACCAAAACAGCCCCCAAGCCTTTTGGCGTTCAGTTATTGAGGAAATGTCTGTTAATCTGTCTGTAGTTTCACAGAAGGGCGAAATTGTATCCAAATAACTTTGATAACCATGCTGACCAAATGAGGCGCCAATCCCCATTTTGTCGTCCCCCAGCGTTTTGTCATTCAGTAATTTGAGGGGATGGCTGCGTAGTGGTCTGTGATTAACAGTTTGGCTAATGTGTTTTTAAATAAATTTTCGGCACTTTTTGTTTCTTTTGTTTTATCCATAATTAAAGGAAATGGCTATTTCCCAATGTAGTATACTTATATGTAGTAAAGACACTTTTGCGGGGTCACTATATAGATGTCCGTCTGCCTGTCTGTACCAATTGGTTACAGTTTTCAGATATAGGTAACTCTGTCTGTATTAGCAACCATTTGCGGTTCATACGGGTTGCGGGCTTTACCGATATTTTTTTTATTTCAACGAAAATCCTTTACTTTTGCTTCAAACCTCTTGAGAATATGAATTTCTGAGAGAAAAAGTGCGCACTTTGACAGCTCATGCCTCTTTAAGCTTCGTCCTTGTTCTCCTATGTGGGATGGTTGCCAGTTACCAGCGGAAGGTCGTGGGTTTCCTCTGTGCACAGAGCCCGGTTTCCTCCCACAATAAAACTGGCAACGCCGCCATATATGTAAAATAATCTTGAGCGCGGCGTAGAACACCAAGCAATCAATCAATCAATCGTCCTTGTTCTCAGGTTGAGATGAGTATGTTGGAGATATACAATGAACACGTGCGAGATCTATTGAACATCAAAGAAACACCCATTGGTGGACTTAAAGTCAGAGAGCATGGAACCAAAGGATTTTTCGGTAAATATACATCATGTGTACCAGAATTCATGCACATAATTATGATAACAAACTATATTTATTGATGCCCTCCTTGTTCTTCTATATTTGTATGAGATATAATAAAATTGGTTCTTTCTTTTCACTGACCATCAACACGATCAAAGCACTGTCATATAGTTTGATTGATTGATTTCTGGTGTTTTACGCCGCGCTCAAGATTGTTTCACTTATATGGCGGCGCTGCCAGTTTAATTATGTGAGGTTTTCAGATATATGTAGTTTATAGGTAGGCCACGTGTCGCATAGTAAAATTAAATTGGTGTATCGATAATTTTGGCAGTATGGCATCAGGCTGATATACATCCTTACAACTTAGTGATAAGTCACCAAGCATCAGTCTTCTTTAGGTTACCCAAAGATTCTTCCAGTCGAAATTCTATATTTCAAGCATGTCTTTAATATTGAATATGATTGATTGATGTTTTACGCCGCACTCAATATTATTTCACTTATATGGCGGGGTTACCAGGTTTAGTTGGGGAGGAGTAAACTACTCAACCCATGCACGTCATTCGTTCTATACTTCAGACAAGTAAATCCACTAAACTAAATATGCACGCGTATCGAATTTTCAGTGGACAAACTAAAAACCTTTCCGACGAACAGTTACAATGATATTGAGATGAAGAGAGAGGAAGGAACACGTAACAGGACACTGGCTACCACCAATATGAACGCAACCAGCAGGTCAGTTCTCCCTCATGTATGGCCTATGGGCATGGTTGAAAATATCCAAAAAAAGTACAGAGACACAGGGAAAATCTCCTTCACTATAATAACCATGGAGACAAGTTTCTAATTGTGTTCAAATATACCGATGTTGTGTTGGCCAGTAGAGTTGAAATGTGTAGCGCGTTAAAAAGTGTAGCTTTAGAGCTAGAGTCGCCTTGTTTTTCTTTTTCTCCTAATACGTATTACAATCAAGGAAAAGTTATCGCCCTTACTGTGCTCTCTATTGAAAGGATAAAGCACTTCACCCCTCTCGCGAGATTTCTAGGACGGTCCTTGTGTTTAATGATTTCGGAATTGTAAAGAAACTGTAGACAGGTCATACGATCAAAATATTTATTTGGATATTACATAGTAAAAATAAAAATATACAGGTTTATTTAATCCATTGAAACCTAATGAAATATTCTGTAAATAGATATCTTTCAGTGTTTGTATTCCTGTGCATTGCAACTAGAACGAGGCTGTCGACCAAATTCACCTACACTTTGAAGAGTTCTACTAATGGCGCGTTGTTTGAAAATTTAAAGTTTGTTTCTCAACTCAATAGAATATTTTGTCATGCATCAGTCATAGTTGACATTAGAACGTTTTCATCGTCATTTCAATCAATCATGAAGAGGCGCTGTCATGTCGGTCGTGTATGACGTCACAGCAATGATAATGTAGGCTACATAATAAACGGCAACTATGACGTCACGATCGTGTATGACGTCACAGCAATGATAATGTAGGCTCCATATTAAACGGCAACTATGACGTCACGGCGTTAAGCTAATTAATTTCCGTATAGAGATCGTAGAGGGAAATAAAATGCCTTTAACTTTGTGGTTTTCGCGCCATAAATTGGATTTATCCACCGTAGCCTGTTGATCATTTGTTAAGAAAACCAATTTACATGAGCTTACTACGACTAAAACCACTAAAATTAAACATAGGACACATTAAATATGTCCAGTTAGGTTTAGAATGTAGAAATGGGGGTGAAAAACAAACGAAGAATCAAAGCCTGATTACAACAACAACGATCAGTGTCGGTTAGCTTAGTGGTTGGATTAACCTCATTTCAGGCCTTTTTATCTGTGGTTTACACTAAAAAGCTTGTGAATCATACGTCTTGAGAAAAATAGCCAATAATTTCAACGTTCTGTTTTAACGTCAAAATATCGACATTTTGGCAGCTCATGCCCCTTTAACGAATAGTTTCTGGAGTTATGAGATTCCGATTGTTATATTTTGTATTTGTATCAAACATCTGTTGTGATAATCTTACAGGTGGATTAGAATTGTGATTTAACTTTATCTTTTCTTCAGTCGTGCTCATACTATAGTTAGTGTAACATTCACTCAGAAGGCACCTAACGACACTGGTGAGAAAATGACGAGAACTGCAACTATTAACCTCGTCGATTTAGCGGGAAGGTATGTTAACAGTATATATTGCAAAATTAGTTGAATTTCCGAAGAATACACAAAAAATGAAAACAGAAAATAACTAAGAATCTATGAGCAAGTTTTGTGCCAAAATTGATTTCAGGACTACACAGATGTATATATGTGTTGAGTGACATTTTACTTATATTATTCATAACGAAAAAATGCTCGTTTAGTTACTCGATCATGCCCAATTATATGATACTCACTTTTCCAATTCCAACGCAATCTCATTCTCGCGAGATCCCCTGCTACTACGTGAACGCGACGGACCTCTCAGGCCGTTGCAAGCCATTTGCCTTAGTATGCTAAGGGGAATCCCCTTTTGCCAGAGCTGCGGAGAAATACGTCGACGTACTCTCACTACAATCACATGACGTAGACATACAAAATAACATGTTGTACGCTGGCCTGTTCACAATCGCGGAGGGTAGAAATATAGTCCCTGTATTTCCTCAACGATAATTCAAAACTTAAGGGTGTGTACCAAAAACGAAATACAAGCCAACATATAGAATCAGGTAAAGATCACGTACATATCAATTTTGGAAGTAAGTTTGATTACCCAAATTTTGGGTAAAATGGCTTGGAACGGCCTGAGAGGTCCGTCGCGTTCACGTAGTAGCAGGGGATCTCGCGAGAATGAGATTGATTCCAACGTGGCTGTCAGCAGAACAAGCCTGCCGTCGTGAATTTTTCTCTTGATGACCATATTCAGAAAATTTGTCAGGTATAGACCGAATGTAGGGGTCTCTTTTGAGCAAATAGCCCCCTCCCCCCCACCCCACCACTAAACCTGGCAACGCCAATATTTAAGTGAAAAAATGTTGAGTGCGGCGTAAAACACAAGCCAAACAATCAATACAGCAATACTTTTGCAATTTGTTTATTGATTTATTGCTGTTATTTCGAATTTTCTTTATCTCAAATATTTCATTAACCCAGTGAGCGTGCTGCGTCAACTGGTGCAACGGGTGATCGACTGAAAGAGGGGTCCAAGATCAACCAGTCACTCAGCAATCTAGGAAATGTGATCAAAGCACTGGCTGATCAAGCATACGGAAAAACTAACATTATAGGTTAGTGCAGAAATTTATAGGTTTACCACCGTTTCTCTTTCACAAGGGGTATGGACAGTTTGAGTTAAATTCATGATATCTTGGTCCGATCGCTATTGGCTTTTATAATTTTAAATGCTTAGCGTGTTATCTCATGCATTTATCTTTATTTATTAGTAATTTAAAATAATGATGCCTGATAACAAAATTGATTTCTAGAGGACAGAGAATCAAACGGGTGGTTTGCTTAATGCACTTTTTCATCATAAAAAAGGATGCCTTTTCGCTTTCGCAACACTCCAACAATTTTCAAGCAGTTGATTTTACCCACTCTCTTCCATGCAATTGTGTACGATGACCAGCATTTTTTCAAACATGATTTAACTTTTATACCATAGTTCCTTATCGAAACTCTACTCTGACTCGTTTGCTGAAAAATGCTCTTGGCGGAAACAGCAAGACGATAATGGTAAGCTACAAATGTGTCCAATTCTTTTTGATGATTTAAGTCAAGATGCCTTCCATTTGATTGCATATCAAAGCCACACAAATCTAATGTCAGTTTGCATACTTTTTAGGACAGATTTGCTGTGGATTTTCTATCAAATTACTACTTTTGTGAATTCCCAAAAATGGCCACAGAGGAAATTAAACAGCTGTCTTGGTCATCGGTTTTGAAGAATAATGTCTTGGGTTTAATCTAATTTATTTGTGTCTTTTTTATTGTAGATAGCAGCTCTGAGTCCAGCCGATGTAAACTATGAAGAAACGCTATCAACACTTAAATTCGGTGAGTTACCCACCCTTATATAAAGATTGGTGATGGAATGTTTTGTAATTCTGCCTCTTAAAATGCCATGAGCTGTCAGTATTATCATATTTTCCCCTTAAAACAGAATAGCTTCTGAATTGTACGTTTTGATAAAAATAGCCAATGATTTCAACATTCTGTTATAACGGCAAAATATTAACATTTTGGCAGCTCATGCCACTTTAAGTAATTCTTTATAAATATGAAAGACACAAAAATAAACTCATGTAGGCCTATTTGGAAAACCGAGGAAATGATCCAGGCATTTGAAAGTTTTCTTGGCGATCTCTCGCGCGTAAGAAACAAACCGGCAGACGAAATGGTACTTACGAACCAAAACGATCCTCCTTCTTTCAGTTTGAAAGCAAACAGCCATAAATTTCAAAGACTCGATTCGATATGACTCTTTTTTTTTGGACAAACTGAATTGATAAAAGTATACTGATTTTGGCAACTAATGCCACTTAAAAATGCCATTGTCATGGGAGGGGGGGGGGGGGGGGGCAAGGGGGTGACTAGCTAGGCTCGATTTTTGTCTCAGCCAGAAGGTAACTTTATGTACTGCACTCTTTGTTGTCAGTCGTCAACCTAATGAAATATCATAGGTTTACTTTATTACAACAATTTATGATGGGGTATAAAGGTCTAAATGATATACCTCTTTTTAACACAATTAGAAACTTGTCTCCGTGGTTATTTTAGACAAGAAGATTTTCCCTGTGCCCGTGTGTTTTAGTGTTCATAAATAATAATATCTCAAACAATTGTACCATAATTAAAGTGGCATGAGCTGCCAAAATTCGGATGCTTTTTTCCCCCTAATTTCTAAGTTCAGCGTTTGAAGTACCTAGAACAACAAGTCAGTAGCCCGTATGAACCGAAAACGTGTGCTAATCAATGAACCGTATGCGTGGAATTGAGATTTACGCGCTCATCACTCAGCAATGGCCGCGCTTTTTACAAAGTCAGATCCAAACCAGCCAATGAAACATGTCCATTCCACGTAAATAGTTCATCGGACAAAATGCAAATGACTGCTTATAAAACTGCCTTAACGTACATCTTCAAGATTGGTATCAGCGGAACGCTCTTTTTTGTCCTTTTTATAATAAAAATGACCAAGAATTAGCCAAATCTGTTTCAGCGAAATTTTCTTTGTATTCGGCAGCTCGTGAGAACGACTTTCGATAGCAATTCAAAATACATTGTTTATTGCATGGTCACAGAATTGCGGTTCAAATATGACATTTTTCTTGTTTACTATTATGTTCTTTTTGTTTTCCACATTGTCACCAGCTGACAGAGCTAAAGCCATAAAAACGTCCCCGACGGTAAATGAAAGTCCTACAGACAAGATAATTCGTGAATTGAAAGAAGAGAATGCTCGACTCCTTCAACTAATGAAGTCTGGTGGAGTTGGCGAGTTTGAAGGATATACCAAATCAGGTCGGTCGAAAAGACTTTATTAGCATGCTGGGCCTATATGTATTCCAGTACAATCTAGCATCGCCTGTAAATCAATGACAGCTGACAAAGCCAGGAAAATGTTATTTACTTTTAGTGGCCTATTTTAACTTCAAACCGCCTGTATTGCCCTTTATCATGCTCCCAACTAATATATCTCGTTGCCGATTTCCCTCTGAAATATCTGCTGGGCATATAGTTCGCGTAGCGTAGTTTTTTCTCCATCTTTGACGATATCCCGATAGCTGTAATAACCGCTCTTGAATTCGCGGAGCTCCTTTTCACTTCATTTGCATGTGCGTGAGATATAGGCATAAAAAGATTGAATAAATGAATACATTTTTATTCAATCAATTTTTGTAAGAATATTCAATTATTTTAACTTTTTGTTATCAGAAATGCAGGAAATGAAGAAAGCATTGGAAGAAATTCAATTTTTATTCAATCATTTGTTTTTAAGAATGCTCATTTATTTTAACTTTTTGTTATCAGAAATGCAGGAAATGAAGAAAGCATTGGAAGAAATTCAATTTTTATTCAATCATTTGTTTTTAAGAATGCTCATTTATTTTAACTTTTTGTTATCAGAAATGCAGGAAATGAAGAAAGCATTGGAAGAAATTCAATTTTTATTCAATCATTTGTTTTTAAGAATGCTCATTTATTTTAACTTTTTGTTATCAGAAATGCAGGAAATGAAGAAAGCATTGGAAGAAGAGATGATGCAGAAAATTGAGGACGAGAAGAAAACATGGCAGCAGAGATTAGCCGAGGCAGAAAAAGAGAATTTGGTAGGCGATTCACTGGCCTCATGCATTCTTTGATTTTCTACCTATTGCATTACATTATATATTTATGAACACACAAACGCACGGGCACAGGGAAAATCTTCTTGTCTAAAATAACCACGGAGGCTACTTCTCCTGTTTCCAGCTATTCAAAGTTAAGATAGTCTTCACCTCTCCAACTGTACCTATAAAATAACCATGGAGACAAGTTTCTAATTGTGTTAAAAAAGGTATATCATTTGGACCTCTATACCCCATCATATTTGATCATTTTTGCGATAACAAGTAGTATCATATGTATGACCTTGTAAATAGGTACATCCAAAAAAATCCACAGAAGTGTGATTAATAGTGGGCTGTAGTTTAATGAATTAAGAGTATCAGTGAAAATATGAAGGTCTTTCAACGTATGCTGCCAAATGATAAAAATGTCATCCAGATACCGAAGGTAAATTGAAAGTTTGTTTGTGACATTTGTGAAGAATATCACTCTCCCCCTCAGCCATAAAAATAAAAGCAAATTTAGGACTAAAACGTGTTCCCATAGCACATCCTTTAATTTGGTGAAAGGTTTCCCCAATGAATTCAAACCCATTACCGTTTAAGCTAAGTTCCAACAATTCTAAAATGTCTTTGTCCGGACGACGGTGATCAGGGTATCTTTGGAATGCTGATTTAATGGATTTACGACTCAAATCTATGTCAATGTTTGTATGCACAGACTAGACATCCTGTGTAATCAAAATCACATCCTGGGGGATGGATTTCTCAGACAATTTTGCCAATAAATCATCTTTTATTTTATAAAGCTAGGACGCCGATTCGCTATAGATTTTAGATCTGAGATCTAAGGGGCATTGAAAGCTTGGACCATTTTTCAATGTATTTGTGAATTTTCGGAAGAATATCCAAGACCCTGTTTTTAGAATTATGATCGGATTCCAAATAGCGATACTGTTTTTCATTAAGAAAGCCTTTATCTTGAAGAGAAAGAAGAATTCTATTGACCTTTCTGAAATATTCAGGCCAAATTTTCTTATTAAGTTTGTTGGGTTGATTAGCTGCCTCTCTATCTCGTCAATATAATCCTGTTTAGACATAATAACTGTTGCCGAACCTTTGGCAGCAGGTTTAATAACTATATTTTGGTTTCTCCTTAGTAAGGTTATGTCGGTTTCTAGAATGTTTGTTTGTTCTTTGGTTTTCCACCTTTGAAAGTAATGATATTACAGTATATTAATATATCAGAATTGTTTGGATTTTTTTTACGAACCTGTATATTCTTTGGGATTCCACATTTGGCGGTGTTTGTTTTTTTTGTGTGATATTACAATAAAGTAATATGACAGATTTTTGTTATATTTTTTGAGGAATGTGTGTTTGTTCTCTGTTTTTTTAACCTTTGAACCTAATGATATTATAGTAAATTAATATGTAGGGATTGTTTGGATTTTTTATGGATTTTTTATGGATTTTTCCACGCCTTTGGAGACAAACTGCGTCTCACGTGTCGGAGATACCTAAGTGCATGCGGTCTGCCACAAATGGACTGAAATTTTTTGTGAAATGAAGAACACCAATGCTAAAATACTCTGGCTGGATATTCTGGTATATTTCAATTTCTCTTCTTTCATTCAGACAAAAGTTGAACAAGAACGACAAAAAATGGAGCAGCGCAAAACCATTCCCCATTTTTGGAACCTGAACGAAGACCCTTCTCTTACTGCAATGATAATACACTTTTGTATGCCAGGTGAGAATCATTCATTGTTCCGTTATTTGCTCACAAGTTTGCCTATCTATTTTAGACTTCGGACTTCGGACTCTAACAGATTCGCTTTTGGTCTTACCATGGTCAAATTCCAACGTCTTCTTTTGATTTCACTCGACATCCCGCCTTTTACGTGATAATTCCTCTCTAAACCATCCCACGCTTAAGTCCTGCCAGATATATAGTTAATGTACAACACTATTCAAGAAAATCGTCAACAGTGACATTTTTGCTATGTACAATTTTTACATTTTGCTTTTGTCTGTGATATTTTATCGCTATAGGTGTCTCACATGTTGGAAATGGAAACTCGAAAACCACTCCTGAAATTATGTTAAAAGGCCTCAGGTGAGTTATATATTTAAAATCTACCCTTCGTGTATTTTTTTGTGTAGACTTTTCAACTTGAAGCAAAGGAGCAGGATTCTACCCCTCCTGCATGTGCGTGCCGTGTGCAAATATACATGTTAAGTAGAGATGACTTTTCAAACAACATCGAGTCTGTAGTGCATCATCGGCTGGTAGGTTTACCTCCCCCCGGAAGAAGTGATCTTTTGCTTGTTATCAAACAAAATGAAGGATTTAACCTGATAATGTTGTGAGTGTGGTTATATTCTGTCCTTTCATATTGAAAACTGAGCTGTCATGAACGTATACAGTCACCAAAGGGTTGATTTCACAACATTTACCCCGATAGCGTCGTCAGCAACGCAGCCTGTCAAAGCGGTAACCATGGTGACATTATGTCATTCTACTTAAAAATATCTGGGTCAACCGTTGCACGTGACCAAAGCTTATCGTTGATTGGTTAAAAGTTCCCACTCTGTCCCGAGGGAGGGAAAAGGAACGGCAATCAACAACAGGTCACTTTTTCCTCATTTTTTCTCAATTATCGGGGTAGAATCGACTTTAATACCTTCGTCTTGGTGTTTATTGCATAACCCGATACCGCTGAACGTTGGTTCGCACCTCGTCATACCCCTCGAATGCTGCGCATTCTCGTGGTTTGACACGGTACAAACCAACGTTCAGCGGTATCGGGTTACGCAACAAACACCGCTACGGCGGTATTAAACCCTTAAGTAATTAATGCGCTGGTTAATCAGCGGCTTAAACAAACACGCCTGAAATGTCGGGGCCATTATGCAAGCCACAGTTGGAAATTTTTGTGTGACAGCAATTGTACCACTTAGGTTCCACCATGGATGCGAATGAATTGTATGGGCTGGGCGCGAAGTTGCCCGGATGTTCGGTCTAAGGGCGACTTGTATTATATTTGGCTGGTAATGGGAATCGAATATGGGAACAACAAAAAATTCGGCAGACCCCAGATTTCTGCGCTCGGTGCGAGGTAAGGCTTCAAACACAAATCCTGTCAAGACTGTTATTCTATGACACACGTAAAATAATTTCCTGTGTCGTGTGAAATGCAACCTGAACAAAAATTAACTAGCTTTTGGACTTTTATTTGATAACCAATATTCATCATTGTTCTTTATTATTCCAGCGTTCAAAGTAATCATGCCACTGTGACTAACGATAACGGAGTTACAAGCATTCTGCCGCTAGGTGGCGCCAAAGTGTTGGTTAATGGTGTCACCATAGAGGATAAGACCGTGTTACATCATAATGACAGGTGTGACCTATCATTTTTTCAATATATTTTTTTCACGGATCAGTCCTAGAACAATATGCAAGTATATGTGTTTCAGTAGAAATGAGCTTCTCGCCATGTTTGGATTTGACAAAATGGAGTAGAGTAAATATCCAATGTGCATAACTAAACCTGCTTGATCCCACAAAACACACCTCACTTATATTGCTAATACATGTATTACCCTGAAATCTAGGGATGTAAAACATATTAAATTTACCCAATGAGACCCAATGCTGTCTCAAACAAATCACTCCAGTTGCAATAGGAGGTTGACTGCAGTTGGGCTGCAATTGATCTAAAATACGTAGCCTTAAAACTAGCTATTTCCTTTTTTTTCTTCATTTTTTTGCTTTAAGAATTATGTTTGGCTCCAACCATCTATATGTATTCCACAACCCTAAAGACGAAGCACTTCGCCTGAAAGCGGGGACCAAAACAGAGCCTCCTAGCTTCACCTCTGCACAAGAGGAAATCGCAGCTGAAAGTTCAGGCATGGGCAAATTGATGAAACACAGCGAAGGCAAATCAAAGGGTATACATTTTATTTTTCCTTCGGGCTTTTCCAGTCTGCTTCCCGTAGAGTCGCCACTCATTTCAGCTATGGTTGCTCTCCCATAACTTACACTCGCTTTTCATAAACCTAATAGTGTTAGGGGACTCAGTGGCTCAGTCGATTAGAGTGATAGTCCGTCAGTCCGACACAGGCCTCCCATCAATCCGACGCGGGTTCCAATTGCTTTCAGGCCAAATTAAAAATTGAAAAATTTCGATCGCGGGATGTGGGAGAGTTGCCATGTACTAGCCGGATATCAGGGGCTTCCTCTGGACAAAGAGCCCGGTTTCCTCTCCCACTAAACCTGGCAACGGTGCCATATAAGTGAAATAATCTTGAGTGCGGCATAAAACATCTATCAATCAATCAATCAACAAAGGCATAAAACTGAAGCTGTCTATTCGCTCGCAGTAATACCTTTGTTTTTTAAAGATCCTATACGCTGTTGTTGTTGTCATAATGATAGAGTTTTCCAATCACAGATAATCAGTACTATATTCAATAATTGTACTTTATTATGGCAATAGAAAGTAAAACAAATAACATAAGTACGTTATTGTAGAGGATCTTCTGTTAATGGAGGAACTGCTGAAGATATTACCTATGGTGAATGAGGCGAATGCAATGGCTGAGGAACTGAAGAAAAACGTGAAATTTGAAGTGACTCTTTGTCAACCGAAGTTCTTTGGTGAGGATGGCGAAAACACAAAGGTAAGCCAAAATCATACATCTCCTATGTTTGAGGATAAAGAAACTGTATTTATTGAAGTAACTTTGCTCTCATGACCCCTATGTTCCTTGACATTTCTGAGATTAGAATGACCTCAGCTCCTGTCTTTCTGGTGTATGAAATAATCTTGGACGTTTCTTGTGGTGTCTGATATTAGAATGACCTCAGCTATTGTCTTTCTGGTGTATGAAATAATCTTGGACGTTTCTTGTGGTGTCTGATATTAGAATGACCTCAGCTATTGTCTTTCTGGTGTATGAAATAATCTTGGACGTTTCTTGTCATGCCTGTGATTAGAATGACCTCAGCTCCTGTCTTTCTGGTGTATGAAATAATCTTGGACGTTTCTTGTGCTGTCTGAGATTGGAATGACCTCAGCTCCTGTCTTTCTGATGTATGAAATAATCTTGGACGTTTCTTGTCATGCCTGTGATTAGAATGACCTCAGCTCCTGTCTTTCTGGTGTATGAAATAATCTTGGACGTTTCTTGTGGTGTCTGAGATTAGAATGACCTCAGCTCCTGTCTTTCTGGTGTATGAAATAATCTTGGACGTTTCTTGTGGTGTCTGGGATTAGAATGACCTCAGCTCCTGTCTTTCTGGTGTATGAAATAATCTTGGACGTTTCTTGTCATGCCTGAGATTGAAATGACCTCAGCTCTTTCTGATCTCCCACTCATCGTCAGGTGGAACGGAAGTGAGGTACTCCTAGAAGGTCTGTGGTTTTTCTCCGACTGAATCTGGTAACGCCACCATATGTATGAAATGATGTTAAGTACGGCGTAAAATATCGATCGCTAAGTTCCGTGTCTCTAAAATAAACGTTCCTTTTCAGGTATTTGTGATTATGAAACAGCCGAAAACTGGGAATGAGTGGTTATGGGAAAAAGATAAATTCATCAACCGGAAATACCTGATGCAAGATATGTACCAGAATTACATGGAAGGCGATAAGAATTGGGACTTACCGAAGGTTCGTTACCTTTCGTTAGCATTTCTTTTAAACTGGCATAGTCTGTCAAATGTAGGGTTAATATAGGCTGAAACTCGTTAAGTGTACACTTTGGCTGAAAATTGATCTACCAACTTTCATTGAAATTCAAATCGCTATTATTTTTTCTAATTATCAGATGTATTACGAAAAAATGTAAACAGTTCTAGACAATGAGTCCCTTTAAAATTGTTGTTTAAGAACCAATTTACGTTTCGTTATTTTATTCAAGTTATATTTCCAATCATCAGTTGGTCATTAGTTGCAAATCCAAACTTTACCATGATTCTTTGTTTTTGATCGGGGCTCTGATTTTTTTGGGTGCACAGGACTTGGATCCTTTCTGGGAGCCGGCTGACATGGAAATTCTTATTGGTGCAGCGCCAGTGTTTATATCCTCGTTGGCTAACGGGATGGAAATGGAACAAGATACCTTAATTAGAGACTTTAAAGGAAATGACAAGGGTAAGAACCAATGAACTATATGCGTGAAATGGAGATCACCTGACGTTTGAGTTGTAGCGAGCGCCATCACGCCATTATGAGGTGGCACCAATGAACTATATGCATATAGTTCATTGGGTGGCACTACTGATCTGACGATACAGAGGAAGAGAACGCCCTGACACGACTACTTTATTAACGTCATAACAGCATGGCAAATCACTCTTGAGACGTCCATTTTGACTGTTCATTCGGGACGTCATAAATTGGTAGAAAAACGTTATTTGTGTTATGAGAGACATCATCCCATAGTTATGGCGGCAATTTTAGCACACCAGAGCCAGTTTAACCAGTGTGACTTGACCATTCCACGCATATAGTTCATTGGTAAGAACTTCTAAAAAAATTTGCTGAAGGGGCACTTATAGTTCAATTTACTAAAACATAACACAATCTGTTTAGAGACTTTAAAGGAAACGAGAATAGTAACAGTTTTCAGCAACATTTGCCGATGCCCCACGTATAGAACCTCTAACAATATCAATTTACTAAAACATAACACGGTGTCTGTTTAGAGACTGTAAAGGAGGCGGCAATAGTAAGAGTTTTCAGCAACATTTGCCGATGGTCCTCTTATAGTGCAATTTACTAAAACAATACACTGACTGTTTAGAGACTTACGGGAAACCACAAAGGCCAGAGCTTATAACAACATTTGCCCATGGCCACTTAACCACAAGAGGCTTGAGTTGCAAAACGGTGGTATTATTCCGTTAAAACAAAATTGTAAAATTATCGGATATTTTTGTAATAAAACAAATTGGGAGCTGTAGTGCTACAAGAATGTACGTTAAGATAGGGTTTAGAACTAATTTCGGTCTCAAATAAATGAACGTTTTTAAACTTGTTTGTATTTCAAGTATTATTTCAGTTCATATAGGACACTGAATGTATGGATTTGCTTTATCCCAACGATCACGATTTTTCTCATTTCATCAATCATTGGATTTCCAATGACTACCAAAGCCTCTTATTGTCGTGACAAACATAATTTATGAAAAAAGTCTGAATTTTGGCAGTTCATGCCACCACAGTCAGGCTAAGCAATGCTATAAGGGGGCATTATCAATTATGCAAATGTAAATGCAAATGATGCAAATCTTTCATTTTTGGTATATAGAGACACATTAGAAAGACCCTGGTCAAGTTCGATTTTCGGGGATGTTAACCTTTTTTTAGGTCACAGAGGTCAAAGTCTGAAATTTGCTTGTGAACGCGATAGCTTAAGAACCGCAAGAAGCAGATCTTTCATTTTTGGTATATAGAGAACATTAGAGAGACCTTGGTCAAGTTCAATTTTCGGGGATGTCGACCTTTTTTTTAGGTCACAGAGGTCATCGGCGTCAAAGTCTGGAATAGGCTTGTGAACACCATAGCTTAAGAACCGCTAGATGCAGATCTTTCATTTTTGGTATATAGAGAAAAATTAGAGAGACCTTGGTCAAGTTCGATTTTCTGGGATGTCGACCTTTATTTTTTGGTCGTAGAGGTCATTGGGGTCAAAGTGTGGACAACTTCATTTACATAAATCAGACCACACTCCCACAATCATTGAACATCAGATATATGGTGATTATATCCAATGTATAGTGAGCAACTAGTTTCCAAACAACATTTATGGCGGGGGACCTGCTAGCTACTTGGCTTGTTGATATTGGGGGGGGGGGGGGGGGGGGGAACTATCCCAGCACAACAGGCGAGGTCCAGGGGCCGCCTAGGCCCCCTAAGCTCTGAAACAGGAGAATGCCATACATGTGTTCTTGGCCATTTTCAAGGCCCAACAGGTGAAATTTGATGCAAGATTTTTGACTTGTTAACTTGGAAATCTACTCACTTTGGAAGAAAAAAATCTGTTTAAGGACCTTGCGCTGGATGTTTTAGGGATCTGTAACAACTGACGTTGTAGATAAAGTACGCACCCAAAAAACTTTCAAGGCTTTCAGATAATAGGTGTAGTCTCCCTCAGCATCGTAGACAGGTCCAGGGCCCTGTAGGCCCCGGCAACTCCAAGGTTCGAGATTGCTGGCGATGCGTTCCAGCTAGGTCATTTCTGGCACTGAAAAGTTGACATTTTAAAAAGAAATTGTCAAACTTTATAGAGTAGCAAATATTGTGATAAGGCGATCGACTAACAAAATAATGTTACAACAAGACAGTTTGAGTTGTTGGGCGTAGTTGGGATTACGTGGGAGACAAAAACACAGCAAAATCACGCGAAGGACCAGGGGGGTATTTCATAAACAGGTTTAGACGGCTAAACTGACCCAGCCGACTAGAATAGCAATGCTTTAACATTACTGCTTAGTCGACTATCTGACCGTAGTCGGCTATATTTGGTTTATGAAATACCCCCCAGGGGCTGCCTAAGCCCTGAGAGCTCGCGGGTACTAAATCGCCGACATCTGTCAGCAATTCCTGGCTTATAAAGATATAGAGTTTTCTCAGAAATTTTACTGAAACGGAGAGTAGGGAACATCGCGATCAGACGATGGGCTATCACAAAACAACCCAACATCAAGACAGATTGGGTGGTAGGGCGAGGTTTTGTTCTTCGACCCTCAGAAACTGTATATGTATTGTATTAATCTAACGCTAAGAAAATCTGTGTTTCTAAACCCCTGTTTTCCACTGCAGGCTGAAGCACCCCCCCCCCCCTGGTCCCCCGGTTCCGCCGCCCCTGCCTTATGCTCCCTATCTCATTGAGACCCCCCCCCCTACGTCATTGCTCCGCATGACTGGGATGCCACATGAGCTGCCAAATAAAGAGGAAATTTTGTTGAAACCGAATTAGCTTATTCGTAATTTTTATCAAGAAGTACAAAATAAGAACTATCTGTTCATACCTATCTTTAGAATGTATGGTAAAGTAGTTTTATAAGCAAGAAAACCCCTGAAATGTACTCATACATCCCAGTTATTTAAATTTTGACCGTAATTAACAAAGATCTTCGGTTCGCACGGATTGCAGGCTTTACCGATATTTTTTATTTCAACGTTTTATGAGGTACTTCGAACGTTCACCCTTTCATGACAATCATAATTTATGAAATAGTCTGAATTTTGGCAGCAGCTCATGCCACTTAAAGGTTCAGTAAGAGATTTTATTTACAAAAATACCAAACTATTTTGTAGCAAACTCATTTAATTTTCAGGAAAATTGCTTATTGAAGTCTGGCCCTGTACAGCTGAATGGAAAGAGATCATCGATAACGTCTCGGAGACTGAAGAATTGGTAATGATCTATTCATACTGATTTCACATTTTTGAGGGGACGGGGTGGGGGGGAGGTTACGTAGTTTTCTATATCACATTGTTTGATATATATACTGAACCGCAAAAAAAACGTCACTCCTTTTTGGACATTGATAATCAGAGTATTTCAAATAGATGTAAACAACACACTTGTCAACGGAATGATTCCAAATTTGACATGATTGATCATCATCATTGGCAGACAAATCGTCGTCTGAACATTGAGTGGATGAGACGGTTGATAAAGGTGATAGGAACTTGGGCCCAAACTCTGTCATACGCCTGAGTGAGTTCAGCTGCAGTTGTCGGCCTTGGCCGCACAAGATTGAGCCTTCTCTGAATCTCGTCTAACAAGTGTTCTGTCGGATTTAAGTCTCGACTGAGAGCAGGCCATTGAAGAGTCTGTATGTTGTCCTGACAGAGGAAGCCTCTCGCTGCTCTGTCAGTATGGGCTCGTACGTTGTCCTGCTGGAAGGCATGATTTCCACGACGAGCAAAATGGGGCATGATGAAGGGTCTCAGCGCCTGATCGATGTAGCGGGCAGCAGTTACACCATTTCCTCTACCAGGACCAACATTCTGGAACACTATAGGGCCTAGTTTGTGATTCAGTGCTATAGTACCCCATACCATAATGCTGGGACCTCCCCGCGCGTCTCTTTCCAGAACACACTCATCTGCAAAACGCTCTCCTCGTCTACGCCACACTCTCATTCGCCCATCAACTGTCGAGATGCAATACCGGATTTCATCGGAGAAGACTACAGTTCTCCACTCCTCGTGACGCCAATTCCGATGCTTTGTGGCTCATTGCAGACGAGCGCGGCGATGTCGAGCAGTGAGGATCGGACCCCTGTAAGGCCTGTGACATCTGACATTTCCCTGCCTCAAACGCCTGCGCACCGTGTCGTCGCTGATTGGTCTCTGGTGATTGCCAATAGATGTCCTTGAAGTTTTCGCGGCTGTAGCGAAGCGGTTTTGCAGGTGTTGACGGACCATCTGTAGATCTTGCCTCAACGTTGTCACAGGCGGTCTTCCACTACGAGGACTTCCAGTGGCTTGAACCCGTTGCTGCAGGCGGTATGTTGTTTGGATATGAACATTGAAGTGGGTTGCCACATGTCTTGCAGTCTGGCTAGCATGAAGCCTTCCCAAGGCTTGGTCTCTCTGCTCCCGTGACAGTCGTGGCATGTCACTACTGTCAAACTGTGAATGATTCGGTGCATGCTCGGTTGCTTTTTTTAATAGGGATGACACCTCGCAACACACGTGCATTGTGACCTTCATGCAAAACGAACCGAAAAGGGGACCCCATCATTACTTTAGTAACTGTGCTTTGACGAGGTCTTTTGCATATTAGTAACATTATCAGAAACAAAACTCTCCTGGCCACTGGCTTCAAACCAGGTCTAGCAAGGATATCAAAAGAGAATTATTAAAAATTATGATTATATAAGCATTTAGCAACATTTGAATAGGTTTCTTTTGCGGTTCAGTATAGATTAACTTCAAAACATTACCTGTAAAAAATATTTGAGTTTTGTGTAGAAGTTGATGAAATAGGTACAATATCTGTTAATCTGTTACCAATCTAAGCACATATATTTAATATAGCAAAAGTTGCATACAATAACATAATTTGTTCCTATTGAGCACATGTAATAATATAGGTCAACTCAGGCTTTCCACAATAAGTCCGAAATACTGACACATTTCCGATTATGGTCCATGTTAACTTATGAAGTTTCCCCTTCAAATCATACAAGTCTCTCACAGGAACCCACAAATAACAATAAAACGTCACCCATTTTTTAAACCTCTTGTGACCCCTGTTGAACTTTGTTGAAATAACGAAATAAAACTTTTCAAGAAAACTTTTTTTGCAGATGAACAAACCAATGTACGTTAAAGTTAAGATCTGTTCAGGTAGTAACTTTCCCTCCAATATCAACTCGGTAAGTATTTCAAATTATAAAATGATTAAAACCATTTATCATCGGGCATTATATATAACTTGTCAGTTGTTTTCTGAACTTGAGAATCAAAAGTTTTGACTAAATTACGGGTTTTTGGAGCTCGTGCCACTTTAATTATATAGTATCAGAAGTCTATGAATGTGGAAGTGTGAAGCGTCCCATTACATAGTATTCAGGGCATTGGCGCCGTTTGACCCAGAGGTCACCATACACAGAGCCCTCTCTCGGTTAGTCAGAAAGCGTGGCTTTTCTTCATTTACTCCTATGAACTATTATGGGATGCATAAGAAAAAACATGGCGAACGTTTTAGATACGACAACAGTACTTGATGAAGCAAACGTTAAAGTTTCCGAAGAACTTCATTAAGTTGAAAATGAGACAAGAAGACTTGTTTGCAACGATTTGAGTCGAAATGGAGATATCAGAGTCGCATGTTCGGTAAAGCTTTTATAAAAACCAATGCATTCTCCGAACTGCGGTTACTGGAATTGCCGATAGATGCAGTAAGTGGAGAATGAATTTATTTTCTGATTTGAAATTGCGCAACCGTTGACAATTTCAAAATCTACCGCGCATAAACGTCACATAGTGTAGTATAAGCAGGCTGAAAGGACCAATGCCCTGAATATGGGGTAATGCGACATTTCACACTTCCCTGTTCATAGACTTCTGATAGTATATATTATGTTCTTTTTTTCGTCTAGACTTTTTGTAAGCTCAAATTTTATATGGATACTGAGTTCACTAAAACGTGTGAAGTGAAAGGTTCGAATCCGGTATTTAATCACACCTGCAAATTTACCATCCCAAAGGTCAACGATGAGGTTAGTTGTTTTGCCTTTTTATTTAATCGCATGCCTTTCGGGCTAAAGTACACCACCACTAGTTTTAACAGGTTGATAAACGGTTGCCATTTTGATCATATATGATTTTAAATCATAGACTCTATCATTGAAACCAAAAATTTGGTTATGTTAATCTCTACGTTTTATGTTGCCTGGTGTAATGGTTAACAAACCGTCCAGTACTTAAGTTTATATTTCCATGCATTCCATATATTGGAAGAGGTATGTTAATTTTTTATTGCTTGCTTTCTATATTACTGTTCCTTTAAAGTTAAAAGTGGCATGAGCTGTCAAAATTCAAGCTTTTTTCATAATTTCCGATCGTCACGACAGTAAGAGGCTTTGAAGGCCATCGAAAAACTAAATGATTGGTGTTGGAATGAGGAAAATCCCTACAGTATGTGGCCTGTACAAACCGAAAACGTGTTCGAAAAGTAAACACAATTTAAATAACCGCGACGACCATTCATTCGTTTTAAACCAAAATTAGTTCAAAACAATACTTTGTCGTACATTTTCGAGACTAAAAAGCTTCGGAATTATACGTCTTGAGAAAAATAGCCGCTAATTTCAACATTCTGTTTTAACGTCAAAATATCAACATTTTGACAGCTCATGCCACTTTAATTGAATTTTTGCTTTTGTTAAAAACATGGTTATGGTTATCTCTCGTTCGGGTTTTGTATAATTATATTTTTTGTGCAGGTTGTGCAGTATTTGAAAGAGGACGCCATTTACATTCAACTTTGGGGTAGACAGAAAGAGGGGGGTTTCGGTATTTTGAAAAATACTCGTAGCACTCCACCACCTAACCCAGTCAAGAATGAGAAAGTCGAAAAGGTGTGTAAAAATTTATTAACACAGTTTATTAGACTTTGCTTTCTGAAATGACATTTTTACTCCTTACTTAAAGGCACATTAAAAGCAGTGCACGGTTTTCTGTATTTTTCCCAAGACAAAAAAAAATAAGATCTTTCTCTTTTTTTGCCAAAAAAGTTCTGGCTTCAATTTTTTTTTCTTTCGTACCCGCGATGTAAACAAACTGCTATCCTGGGCAGGTACACAAGCACCTTAATGATTTCAACCGTGCGAGCCGCACATCCTTTTTTTACCGACTTTATCTGGAGAAATACAGACTAAGGCTCTGGTTTGAGGGACATTAAAGGCATTCCGATAAATTTGAGACTGACGAAATTACAGACGAAAGGACTTGAAACGAGGGTGCCGTTGGAAAGCAAAAATAAGCGCGCTTCTTCTGAACCATCAAGTATTTTTTTGTTTTCTTCTCCTTTAATGCTATTTACAGACAATGTCTGAATCAGTGTGTTTTACCGAAGAAGAAATCACTTGCGCACTGCCTCGCGAAGCTAAGCGATGTGGACTGGTAGCAATAGAGAGAAATCGCTAAATGCGTGATGAGGATTTAACTAAAACGTCTGATGAAATGTTTGGTTTCGTGCATGCGCTCGTGCTATGACTGTTGCACCCGATTGAAAGCACATGCACTTCACACTATGCAGTTGAGCTGCCCAACCTAAAACAAAAACATTAACTGATCCGCTGGCTCAATGGAAGAGCCAATTATGTTAACTGAAGAAGGGAGGGGGGGGGGGGGGGTAGGAATTTTTGCTGCAAAACTATTGCACTAATATTTTAAAATTGGTACAAGGGGACTTTATTACCCAGCTTTTAATAAGAAAAAATCTTCTTAATTTTTTAATTCGGCTTGAGTATTGTTGTTGAATTTAATTTCTAATATTATATCATATAATATAATTATAAATTGATATTTAGCGTATGTTTTAGTTATTAATAGCATGCTGTTGCTGTACAATATTAGTCCTAGTGGAAAAAGAAAACCAATTTGTTTACTCGTAATAGCACAATTTAAGTCCACTGTTCGCTTGCTATCATAATTATCAATGCGTCATCACCTAAAAATAAAATTAGATGGGATCATGACTTGTAGATGGCATAAAATAACGTATGTAAATCTGTATGTAAATAAAGATTTGCCGCTGAATTATTCCAGAGCTATGGGTGAATTTTCGAGCAAAAATCGCAAGCTGTCGTTTAAAAGCTATACAGAACTCTGAAACTGCCCTCAGACCCTAATCTTGACATTGTTTAGAAATTGTTACTGAGAGTATTACGTTAACAGACAGCAAATAGGCCTACACAGTTCCAGTTTGATTAATTTTTTTCCGCAAATAAAGTTAGCAACCGATAATTCATTATCAGGGGCTTGAACAAAAATAATTTTGTAACGTTTTATTTAGGTTGAATTTAAAATACTTGATCAAAATAAGTGATACTCGAGAGTGAATACTTTAACCCCCCCCCCCCCCCCCCCCCCCATTGGACCTTCCCGTTTATTCAGACGTGGCCCTAAGCTAAAACATCTTTCTGGTAGACATATTTTTTCCGCTATCTCCCTTAGAATTTTAGTCACCGCCATACGGGCTACATTTATGAAGATGTACTCTGACAAATAATGTCGAAATGGCTTAGAACAAGACTCATGGCTACGCTACTGCATGTAGGACTTGCGCCCCCCCCCCCCCCCCCCCCCCCCCCCCCCCCCCTTTCACAAAATCCTGTATTCACCGCTGTCTTATGCTTAAAGAGTCGATTTAGGTCTGGAAGCATGGCAAACGAAATTGGAATGCACAGGGCTACTTCCTGATATATTGGCCATTGGCAGCTAGTTCTTGAATAGCCAAACAATTAGCTCAGATGCATCACGTGATTAATCTGCCTTACATTCGGTTTTTACTCGTCGTTGATTGGCGAATATGAAAATGGTCCGAAACGAACTATGGAGCTTCATCCTCCATCATAAGGACACATCCAAATATCAATTTTTGACCGGGATGGGGGAGAACATTTGAAAATTATCAGTAACGCTACTCTTTTAAATCAAACTGGTTTAAATTCAAATGCCCCCTGTTTCTAGATTTTAGAAATGTGAAATGTTCTATTACTGGATTATAGGAGGACGAAGAATACAAGAGAGCAGTGGAATTTAGTGCAATGCAGAAAAGAGCTGAGAGGGCCGAAAAAAAATTGGTAGGTACGCTACGGATAATAAATTTATACCCAGTCAGTAGTTTAGCCCGGTTACCAAATGCACGTGGCCCGCAATTGAATTTATTTATTCCATATCTCCTATTCAACGAATATTAATACAAGTTACAACAGAGCAAAATGAAACAGCGGGAATAATTAAAACAAGAGGGTTTGCTCTATCTCAGAAAGATATGTGCAAGTTAACTCTTAGGAAACAAGTTTCTGTATAAAACCATAAAAGGTTCTTTTCCATGTCTCGCCTGCAGAACCGTATTTGGGGCTATACAGACCCATTTTAAATGGGTTGCACATAGAACCCTTGTGAACATAGAACAATTTTTAAAACGTATGGTTCAAGAACCCTTTCAAGCCGCTCCCAAACTTAATTAAGTCAAAAGTAGTGCGTTGGTGACAACAAATTGCCAATAAACAAGACATTTTACACAATATGTGCAAAACGATTGGTTGGTGTTTTACGCCACATTCAATGTTATTTCACTTAAATAGCAACTTTGCGAGGTGTAGTGGGAAAAGAAACCAGGCTCTTTATCCTTCGTAGAACAACTCCTCCACATACAGCAATCATGTATGAAAATCACACTGAGAAAATTTTCCATTTGATTGGGCCTGAGTGGGATTCAAACTCGCGTCGCATCAATGAAAGGCCTGTATCGAATTGAGAGACTATCACTCTGTCGACTGCGTCGCCGAGACCCCCAAGAAAACAAAATAAGCCATAAAACATGCCACGGCATATCCCATTTTTAACACAATTTGAAACTTGTCTCCATGGTTGTCTTAATCAAAAAGATTTTTTCTGTGCCCGTGTGTTTTAGTGTTCATAAATATACTTCGTACAGCCTCTTAAAAGGCCGAAGGAGAACACCTGATGCAGAATGGTAAATTGTAGCATACATCAGGCCCCTTTAAATCTTGTTAGGCCTCTAAATTTGTTAAGGTTTTTTGATTGATTCTATTTTGGGTGTTTTCTTTGTTGAAGAGGGTGGGGCGGGGGTAAACTGTGCACACCTGTCAAATACAAAAGGCACCATAGCCTATGTCGTAACCTGACTGGCACACTTTCTTTATATACAATAGAGTACTTTGGTTAGCACTACTTTTTAGTTTTGGATTCTTACGCTTGGCGTAATGGCGGTTTGTCTGTGAGAAGTAATGTTATGCTCTGACCAATAAAGTTTCATTAAACTGATTGAGGTATTTTGCCTGCCGATTGTTCACATCAAAAGGACCAGAACAACGGTTATCACAGCCTATAACACAATACACTTGCCTTACACTTTTATAAGTATGTGTATGTAAATTCTTTTGCTTTATAGGCCAAAGTCCGATCTTTGATGGAAGGGCAGGGCGCAAACAGTAAAGGTGATATATCGGTAGGTGTTGATATAGGTTGAATATTAATCTATTTTCCTACATCTATTGACTTTAAGTATAGGTTTATACCTGTATTTTTGATGGAAGCCTATGAACTATCGTTTAACTTAGTATCTTAGTTTAAGGTTGCTACTATAGGAAAATAATAATGGAAATAACCACGAAATCTTGCTCATTTGTTTATGTTTGTTGATAGCAAGCTGAATTATCGAATGCTATGGATTCTGGACAGAGATTCAAAGGCGTTGCAGCGGCAGTAATGGCAGTTAACGACGCTGGCCGAGTGAAAGGGGCCAAGGAGAAAAAAGGAACAAAGAACAAATCAAAGACGTGTTCGCTTCAGTAACGACTACATGTGTAAATCATTTATAGAGTTTCAAAATGTACTTCAACTATGTGTATTATATCTTTCCATGACGAGTTTGGATTTTGGAAGTCACTGAGACAATAATTTTTTAATTATCTGTTTTCATTTTTCCCAGAATTAACGATTTTGTCTTTGCTTTCACTTGACACAATGTCATGACCTCTCGATGGTGGTAAACTGCTGTTGTTTCACATTATCTTTACAAAGAGTGTTGAGTTGTTTGAGGTTTGGACATGATTGAATTAAGGCCCGTTCTCACTGCGATTTGTCGTACCGACTTGTGGGATGCGATTCAAATGAATGCTTTTAATTGGTCTATAAGATTTGTCAACCAATCAAATGCATCCATTTGAATCGCATGCTACAAATCGCACAGTGAGAACGGGCCTAAACGAAATAATTTGATTTGTTTCGTAACCGCAATGTAAACAAACTCCATGGTATGCGCAAAGCGCCCTAATGATTATTTTACCGACTTAATCTGATGAAATACAGAGGAAGGGTCCGGTAAATTTGTTACTGATCGTCGTTGTATTCGGACTTCAATTCAACGTATGGTTTTACACCCCAATTAGACATTAACAACATAAATGAGAATAAATATTTTGCCAAATGTTAAATTTTAGTGATCTCATGTAAACTGGCCTTCTTTCTTGTCAGAAAGGCTACGACGGCGAGTGTGCCTTTAACTATCAGTGTGAGTTAAGTTTAAAAAAATGCTCAATTAAAATTTCATTTTAATGTATTTAGGTATGCTTTGGCGATTGCGTATTTAAAGAAGACGGTGCCATTCGACTGTCTAAAGTCAAGATATTCAATGAAAAGTTCTTTTTGGGGGAATATAGCATGGATTTGCATATCCCAGATTGATCTATGCGCTATACGGAATGGTTGCCATGGAGATATCAACCGAAACTGATTGTTCCTCCTATACTTGTGAAGGATCGAAGATTTAGCGTCACTTTCCATATCATTTAAGTTTAATCCTACTAAAAAGTCATGGCTTCCTCAATTAATAAACCTGTCAACGCCTCTATATCAGTGAAATCATCTATAGTACCCAGCGTAAAAAGGATTTGTCATTCTGCCCCACTTTGATTGATTGATTGATGTTTTACGCCACATTCAAGATTGTTTCACTTCTATTATATGGTGGCGCTGCCATATTTAGTTAGGGAGGAAATCGGGCTCTTTGTCAGGGGGGAAACCCCGACCTTCTGCGAGTAGCTAGCAGCTCTTCCACATACGACGATCGAGAGAAAAATTCACCGATTTTTTTCAATCTCTATCTACTAGTATCTTTGATCTGAATGGGATTCGAGCCCGCGCCGCATCGATGGAAGGCCTGGGTCGAACAAACGGACTATATCACCGAGGAACAGAGGGAGCCACTGAGACCCTACAGAAGGGGGGCACGACGTATGTTAAAAAGGTTTAGATGCCATAAATTTAAACACTTACAATACTGCAGTGTGTATCTGAAATTAAGACAAAATTGTAAGATGATTAATAATGCATGAAAGTTAACAATAATGGACCGAATCTGTAAGACTGCGGAAAACCCATCGGTCTATATCGTCCTAAAATGTGTACATCGTCCTCGGATCGCCGTTATATAGTCTTCTGGGGGCTGTTTCTCAAAACATTTACGCCAATGCAAGGTCTAACTGTCGTGGCAACATATACCTTCAACATTACGTTACGACCAGGCGCAAATTTATGACGGGCGTAAGTTTGTTGAGAAACAACCCCCTGATGTGAAACAAGTTCGGTGCAGGAATGACTTTTCTGTAGACCGGTAAAACTCTTATGATAGTTTTCGTTTTTTTTTTCTTCCTCTTTGTTATACATGTAACAAGGAAATTTATTTGAATCAATAAATCGTATCACTCTTCACAGAGGAACTTTTCTTGGTATAAAAAATGGCATACATGAAAAGATGTCTTGCATGGCGGATATGCCGGTTTACAGCCATTTCGACACCTTACTGTATGTGCGAGAAAACAGAATTCTGCCTTTTATAGAAAAAAAAATTGAAAACTAGTAGACGACCAATTGTGTTATATAAAGGTATACTGCATCATTTAATCAAATAGAATGATTAATAACGTTAAAACAGCGAAACATAAAAGTACTTTCCTCGTGAGTAGCGTAATGAATTCGTCTATCGTATCAGATTTTGAAGTGGGTGTACCTTCGGGGTTCGATAGGGAATCATTTTCCAGCCTTTGCAGTGTTTCGGACAAAGCTCCTAGTTCTGAGCTCGGATTGAGATGGTCAGGATTGCCAACGTCCCCGAATGCTCTGCAAGTGCAAGGATTCAGAGAGGGCTGGTTCTTCACAGTATTCCGCTCGGGGGCTGTTGGAACATCGCGGGCAAGGTTAAGGTCCTGTCTATTGAATGTTGTACATGGATAATGAGTTGGCCGTAAGTATGGAATGTGCCGTAAGGGAGTTTCAGATCCTCTCTCTGCTGCTACCTCAGTAATTCCGTCACGTGGATCTTGGTCTGTAATATTCGTCTTGTCAAACGGATTATCTGCATAGATTACCCCATTCTTTGTAGAAACATTGCCCTTGGAGAAAGGATTAAGGTGTTCTTGGTTGCCGATGTTACCCAACGACCTATAAGTATTTGGGAAGGGTTGGTTCTTGTTAGTATTCCTCTCGGGGGTTGGGGGATAATCGCGGGCAGGCTTGAAGCTCTGTCTACTAAATGGTGCCCATGGATAATGGGTTGGCCGTAAGTTTGGAATGTGCCGTAAGGGAGTTTCAGATCCTCTCTCTGCTGTTGCCCCAGTAATTCCGTCACGTGGATCTTGGTCCATAACATTCGCCTTGTAAAATGGATTATCTACATAGATTTCTCCATCCTCTTTAGAAACAAAAATCAGATTGCTGTTAGAGAAAATATTGAGATGTCTAGGGTTGCCAATGTTACCGAACGGCCTGCAATGATACGGGAAAGGTTTATTCTTCTTGGTAGTCCTCTCCGAAACTGGGGGATCATCGCAGACATGGTCAAAATCCTGTCTACCGAATGGTGCGCTTGGATAATGAGTTGGCCGTAAGTTTGGAATGTGCTGTAAGAGAGTTGTCGCCTCAGTTATACCGTCGCGTGGATCTTGGTCTGTAATATTCGTCTTGTCAAACGGATTATCTGCATAGATTCGCCCATCCTTTGTAGAAACATTGCCCTGGGAGAAAGGATTAAGATGTTCATGGTTGCCAATGTTACCGAACGGCTTATAAGTATTTGGGAAGGATTGGTTCTTCTTAGTATTCCTCTCGGGGGTGGGGGGATAATCGCGGGCAGGCTTGAAGCTCTGCCTACTGAATGGTGTCCATGGATAATGAGTTGGCCGTAAGTTTGGAATGTGCCGTAAGGGAGTTGCAAATCCTCTCTCTGCTGTTACCCCAGTAATTCCTTCACTTTGATCATGGCCCATAACATTCGCCTTGTCAAACGCATTATCTGCATAGATTTCTCCATCCTTTGTGGAAACAAAAATGAGATTGCTGTTGGAGAAAAGATTGAGATGTTCGGGGCCGCCAATGTTACCGAACGGCCTATAAGTATTTGGGAAGGGTTGGTTCTTCTTAGTATTCCTCTCGGAGGCTGGGGGATTATCGCGGGCAGGCTTGAAGCTCTGTCTACTAAATGGTGCCCTTGGATAATGAGTTGGCTGTAAGTTTGGAATGTGCCGTAAGGGAGTTGCAGATCCTCTCTCTGCTGTTACCCCAGCAATTCCGTCACTTTGATCTTGGTCTGTAATATTCACCTCGCCAAATCGATAATCTGCATGTCCTTTACTCCAGTGTTTAAAGATTTCTCCGCCCTTTGTAGAAACGAAAATAAGATTGCCTTTGGAGAAGAGATTGGGGTAAAATTCCCCATTCCATCCATCTTGTAACAATCTTTTCACCTGTGATAAACCGTCTTGACTGCAGCTGTAAAATTCTGTGTTAGCCCTAGGTTCGGGCATTGCACTGAAACACTTTTGATTGGTGTACGCGTTGTGCTTCTCTAGAAAACAAACGACTGTGAGAAACTACTGGTTACAACTGTGACGTTTCATCGGTAAAGCATATGTCGTCATTTATTATGACGTAAAAGGTTAAAACGTCAGCTACTGGTTACAACCGTAATGTTTCATCTGAAAAGCGTATAACGTCATTTATTATGACGTTAACGGTTAATTCTACCCCTCCTGTGTGTCGTGTGCAAATATACATGTTAAGTAGAGATGACTTTTCGAACAACATCGAGTGTGTAGCGCAACATATACCGGCCGGTAGGTTTACCTCCCCCGGATGAAGCGATAATTGTAAATAGAAACAGACACTTAACTACAGCCTGGCGTAAAATCGTTAACATACTGACCAATCTTGAGATGATATAAGTTGCGACTTAGCGCACATTTCTGCTAACACAGACCTCTTCCTCGTTGGCGAAAACTCTTCTGTCATTCTGCTTCAAAATATCTGGGTCAACCGTCGCACGTGACCAAAGCTTATCGTTAATTGGTTAAACGTTCCCACTCGGTCCCGAGGGAGGGAAAGGGAACGGCAATCCTCAACAGGTCACTTTGTCCTCATTTTTCTCAATTATTGGGGTAGAATCGACTTTAAAACCTTCGTCTTGATGTTTGTTGCATAACCCGATACCGCTGAACGTTGGTTCGCACCTTGTCAAACCCCTCGAATGCTGCGTTCAGCGTTATCGGCACAAACACCGCTTCGGCGGTATTAAACCCTTAAACATCATAGATAAAATAAGTTAGCCGGTAGTTGTTCAACAGGTTTACGCCTAACGTCAGTCCAATTGGGGGCTGTTTTTCAAAATATTTACGCTCGACGTAAGTCCAATGCAATGCCTAACTGTCATGGCACCATGTACCTTCAACATTACGTTACAACCAGGGCCCTGTCTTACGAAGCAGCTGGCGTAAGTTACGTCGGACGTAAATCAGTGTTAAAGCTATAGGAACTTTACAGAAAATATTTGCACCATAAAATAAAGTTTTTTATCAGAATTTGGGCGCGGTGTGAGATATCTTGCCCAATTGTCTGTACATATACAGATCAATGATTTTGTCAACCAACATGCGCATAGGCTTTCAACGTTGGTAATTTGTGTCAAGGCTGAAACTCCCTATAGTTTTGACATATAAGCCTAACGTAAATGGCGTATGTTTTATAAGACAGGTCCAAGGCGGGACAAGGTAAAATACCCAATAATTAGCTAATTCGGTTTTTAGCGAAATTTTCCTTATTTGTGGCAGCTCATGCCACTTTAAACATATCTAGCCATTCCGGTTTATTAACTCCAAATGAGCTGCCAATTCGGAGTTACTAAGTTCCACGTAGCTAATTCGGAGATACTATGTCTCCTAATTAGCAGCTATACGTGGGGCTTAGTATAACTCAGAATTAGCCCTAATACGCTTCCGTACAATGCTTTAGACGCCCATTAGATACCGTGTGACGTACGTTTTATTTTCTCTAAAATTGAGGTGAATCTCAATACACACGTTACAAACATATTTTAGAGTTCGTATATAAAGTCCGTAAATTATTTTGCAAATATAGGAACTATATTCACATGTTGGAGAGAAGATTTACTCAATAGGTTATTAGGCCCTACTCCAGTACTAGCTAGTGTCAAACTCCGATTCTCCTGTCCCTGTAGGAAACCCCTTTGGCAACACATCGACACAAGCTTGGTGGATTAAGTAAGGATTAACTCCAGATTGAAGTTTCACAATGATCAAATTATTATATGGCCTTATAAGTTCATCTATAAAAAGCCCTTTTAAAAGTAGTAAACTCTTAGCTCAATGTTTTACCAATTGTTTTAGTGGCATTTAGAAGTTGAATTGTCAATAAACACGGGGTTGGTATGGATAACAAACTTCTTCGTTTATTTTTCTGACGACGTTTCGGTGTAGATACTAACACATTGACTTGAAAACGGTGTTAGTATATACACCGAAACGTCGTCAGAAAAATAAACGAAGGAATTTGTTATCCATACCAACCGCGTGTTTATCAATGTTTTACATTCTAAAATCATATCAATGTAAAATGAAAAAAAAAATCGAAACAGTTCTTTAATTTAGTAATCTTAATCTTAAATCGCAAAATACTAGCTAGTGCGGATCCAGGATTTGTATTTTTTGTATTTTGCCCCAATTAAACAAGTTTATCGCTTTAGAACGTTCCTATTGGTTGGAATATTTAAATTCTAATTACTTTATTTATAGTTGCCCTCCCCTTGGATATATAAGGCCTTTAGGCCTACATTATCTGCAGAAAATATTATCAACCACAAGCTGCCAAAATGTTGATATTTTGACGTTAAAACAGAATATTGAAATTATTGGCCATTTTTCTCAAGACGTTTAATTCAGAAGATTTTTAGTGCTTCTAGCCTCGAAAATGTACTATAAAGTAGGCCTATTGTTGTGAACTAAATTTGGCCTAGAATGAATGAATGAATGAATGGTCGTCGCGGTGATTTAAATTTTGTTTACTTTTCGAACACGTTTTAGGTTCGTACAGGCCACATACTGTATGGACTTTCCTCATTCCAACGCCAATCATTAAGTTTTTCGATGCCTTCAAAGCCTCCCTAGGCCTACTGTCGTGACGATCAGAAATTATTAAAAAAGTGTGAATTTTGGCAGCTCGATACCACTGGCACTGCAACAAAAACCTAAAAAAAATGCACTCATGCACTATTTGAATTTACACACATCTTCGGTTCGTATGGATTATTGGCTTTAGCTATATTTTAATTTCAACATCAACCCACTGTAAAGGTACTTCAAACGTGGAGGTTCTCTTGACAATCGTTATTTCTGAAAAATATCTGAGCAGTGGGCCATTTGACTGAACCCACTGCCTTTACCGATATTTTTTTATTTTTATGCCAATCCTTTAGCTTTTAGGGGTAGCCTACTTCAAGCTCTCAACTTTTCATGCATGGAAATCAGAATTTATGAAAAAAAAGTCCGAATTTCCGCAGCTCATTCCACTTAATCAAAGATATCTGTGATTAATAACATATATCTTATATTAAGATATATTAAGGTATCTTATTTAGAGGTTATTACATGCCATTTTTCATATCATACCCCATATCAGCCTGAGACCTCCATATTAGCCCGAGGGCCGAAGGCCATACGATAGGGCTGATATGGTTAGAGGGCTGATATGGGGTATGATATGAAAAATGGCATGTTATAACCTTTTTATCATATAACATAAAGACATAATATCTATTGAAAACGAAGGAAAAAAAACAGAACGTTTTCCTTAATTGGTGTTCGGATTTTTCGTTCGTTCTACAATTTGTACAAAGGCAGCAGTGTCAGTTAGCCTACTTCACGTCGACATACATTTTTGATTTAATTTTGTGCAAGGTCTTCAAGCTGCATGATTCTGTTTGCCAGTGATTGTAGCGTTCTTTCACTGGCAGCCATCTTCCTAGCCGCACACATATGTCCCATCTTGCTTTACTTAATTTGCCGGTCAGGAAGATCCATCTTCCTAGCAGACGATCCAAAGGGAGATAACTCTAATCCAAAGACCCCCCGCAATGATATTGATATGGATTTTCGGACCGGTCTGATATGGCTGATATCGATTTTCGGACCGGGGTGAGATATGGGTGCTGTCACGCTACCGATATCGCATATGAAAAAGACCACATATTATTGATAGGTATATGATAATATGATTTATTATATAATTAGTAGTGAGATATTGAGTTATACAGCTCTGATACAAGTCATATCACCACTTTTACCGATAACATTTATATCATCACTGCCAGTGCCGGAACTATTTTCATTGGAATTCTCATGATCGAATCTTTAATTTGTGAAAATTGCTAAAATTTTTAATCAAGTCTCCTCTTATATATTATCGAACACTTCTTAGCATTATAAATTGGGTGTTAAACAATTTTACACAAACCGAACATTTTTTTTGCTTTGGCCTTTCTGTGGTGCTCGCCTGGCCTATCAGTATCAGTATCAGTATTACTTAGTCTTAGGCCTGGGCCAGCAAGATTCGCTAAATTATATGAAAACGTGTTGCAAGGCTACCCCACTTAATTTATAGGGCCTCATGCAAAACAATGTGGTACACCTGGAACATTGAAATTGATTATTTTCAAGAATAGGGCCTATAGAAAATGTATCGAGAACCGACGCAAATCATTGCAACCGAAGACAGTGGGATGTGGTCTGAGTGCCGCCTGATCGTCACGCTCGCTCTGGGCGAAAATTCCAGTGTGAAAGAAGCGACTCGATTGATTCTGGTATTTAAACGAGAAATTAAAGATCTAATTTATCCTAGCACATTTCAACACACTTAATCTAGTAAATCTTCATTTTAAAATAACAAGACTTCTTTAAGTTAAAGGTTTTAATTAGAAACTGAAGTATAGAAAATGTTCAACTTCACCGTCGATGACAGCGAACCTCGATGTTTGTTGTCGCACGTGCACTGTGTGTCCTTCCGCGCAGGCAAACGCAGGTTGTTCTCACGAAATAAGTATTTTGTTCTAACTGTAACTTGTTTCATTAATTACATGTATGAATTGCAACGTGAAAATAAGAATTTTCGATGCAAATTTATATGTTTTTGTTGTGTTGAACCCCCCAAATAATGCGCTATTTTTTCTTACGCCGTACAGGCCTATGAGCGATGAGTCATTTTCTAGGTCAAGTGACGACCGCGAATCATTCAGTTTGTCGCAGAAAATACACGAAAATCTCACTAATAATTATATAATAAATAGAGTATTTGATGTATTATCGGTAAATATCATTTATATTTCATCTCGTGGATTAAAAAATCTTGTATTTTCACTCTTGGCTTCGCCAATCGTGAAAATACATATTTTTTAATCCACTCGATGAAATATAAATGGTATTTACCGATAAACAACAAATATCCTCTATATATTTATGTTCAATAATAAGGAAAGGGGGATAACTCTAAAATATCTGATCTATGAAAATGGCGGACGAAGAAGATGTTGGGGTGGAAAATCATGAACGTATGTCCGCTCAAGAAACGGCTTTTTTGAAGAAATATTACACACTACGAAAGAAATGCGAACAAATGCAACAGGTTTGTTCTTAATTTTCTTCGCTAGTTTCTTGCGATTTGTTATTGCTTATTTTGAAAAAGTAGTACATTTTCTTGTTCATTGGTTGTACTGAAAGATGCCCAGTTTTCGTATTGTTTGTTGACATTAGCAATCTGAAGAAGTTCTATCACTCGAAGAAGTAGAATATGTCGCCAGTCCCAAACTTGCCTTATCGGCTGATGAGAAAAAATTCGAGCCCTGGAAATAAGGAATGGTAACAGGTAAGGCATAAAGGCAGATAGGTGAACACAGCTGGAGAACACATAAAATGACGGATATAAACAGATAAATAATGATATTATGTAGGCAAAGCCAAGATGCAAACGTGATGAATATGTAGGACAGGATATAGAATAGGTCCGTCACTTTGAAAACTTCTTCTGTCAATTAGAAATGGTCGGTGATCGTAAATATTAATTTTAAGATAGCCAAGGGGGCAAGCCCACGGGCGAGAAATGGTCGGTCACCGTAAATATGTTATGTCTTATGACCCCCCCAAATTTTCTTTTTCTTTTTTTGTGAATATTTAATAACGAACAAATTGATAATGAAATCACCTTAAGACTGAAGTCACAGTAAATAAAAAAGCTGAAGTCAATAGTGTTGATGTAGAACAGTTTCGGCTGTACGTTGAAGTTGAACACTGACGGAGAGACTCGTATTTAGGCAAGCTCGTACATTGTCCTGTCTCATACATTAAACAAAGCAAAGATGGCGAGGCGAGTGTTTGGAATTGAGTGAAATCAACAAATTTAGTAAATGTGGGCAAATTTTGTGCAAGTAAAGTTCCTTAACTAAAGGTATTATACATAATATTTGAAAGGAAACTAGGTGTTTTACTGTAAGTAAAAAAAAGAAAAAAACACTTAACCTTTAAACGGTGCCATATAAGTGAAATATTCTTGAGTACTGTCAAACTTCAATGAATCAATCAACTTGAAATGTAATAATTTGCTTTTTTATTGAAATCATGAGACGGGGCCCATATTTCAATGATATTATACTATATATAATGTCATATGTTACAGTTATCATACGCCTATGCCCGATGAGCATTTTAATTAAATACTAGGCGCTTTGATCAAGCATCGTTATCGACCGATAATGGGGCTAATTAAAATATTATTTCAGCTTAATCCCTATAGTTTCTTGTAACTTTCATTACAAATTGTCGGAAATTTTATGTTTTGCTTTTTAATAGGTCGAAAATATTTCATCTTATACTTATCAATTAAAAGGAAACTATCGACTGTTACTGTCCCTGACAACAATTTATTCCAATATAGTTGTATCAAGTCAAAACTCGTATTTTTATTGTGGTTGATTTGTTCTTAGAAGTGAGTCAAATTCAGTTTCACTTAAGTACATGTAGCCCCTGGTGACTATCCTGCCATTCTGTTGTATAGTCACACAGATTGGTGCCATTTGGCTCTGTAGGGCGGTTTGAACTTTTGGTAATTGTAGCCTATATCAGGGCGAGGCATTTCCATGATTAAATAGCATACTTTATTGACAGTTTGGGTGTCCCGCTTGCATTTCCAATAGTAAAAATCCAAACCAAATCGGTTGAAATGTAAACAAATGTAAGCATGTGCATAAGCAGATAAAAAATTGCAATTGCCTAAACAGATTAACGATTAACATATTTATGAGACGTTTTCTGTGAAATACCTTAGAAGAAGAATATGCTTTGAGAGACATTTTATGTAAAATACAGAAGAAGAATATGCTTTGAGAGACATTTTCTGTGAAATACAGAAGAAGAATATGCTTTGAGAGACATTTTCTGTGAAATACAGAAGAAGAATATGCTTTGAGAGACATTTTCTGTGAAATACAGAAGAAGAATATCCTTTGAGAGACATTATCTGTGAAATACAGAAGAAGAATATGCTTTGAGAGAAATGGAAAAGCCTGGATTGTAAACGACAAACAAAAACATTCCAAACAAGTTCATGTGGACTCTAATTCTTCATAAATCTCAGAAAGGCTAGTGTGTACTTATAGTGTTAAAAATACATTTAAGGACACTTAAAAGATTTTCGGTTCATTTTTTTAGGCTAATGAAAAACTTGTCAACCGATTACAACATGTGAAGAAGATTTGCAAGAAATACAAAAGGGAAAGAAGGTACTTGGTATTAATTCGATTTGTACATTTTATGCGTAACTTTGTTCAAAACAATACTTTTTCATATATTCTCGAGACATGTAGCATTAAAAAGCATCCAAGTTGTATTTTTTGAGAAAAATAGCCAATGATTTCAAAACGAGAAAATAACAACATTTTGGTAGGCCATGCCACTTTAAAGAAGAGGCGTATCTCAAAGTCATTGTCCTAATTTTGTAAGTCACCTCGCATTTAAATGTAACTGTTCTTTTATATGTCACAAGATCTCTGTAAACTTCATCTCCAGTGTAATGTTTTTCCAATGCCTAAATGTTTTTTTTAAATTCATAACCAGATTTCTGGTGAACAGATTGGAAGAATATGGGGATAACTTTGAAGATGTTCAAGTCCCTGTCATGTGGGAGGTAAGTTATGTTTTTGTTTTTTCTTTAATAAATGAACCAATTAGATATTATTATATATGATGTTGAAATACTTTTCTTCAAATAAACATGGGGGGGGGGGGGGGGGAGAAGGGGTCGATGCCTGATGCTCAGCTGATTTTGCGATATTCTCTCAGTCCGACCACAGGCCTTTCATTGATTGGCCACTCAGTCCAATGAATTTAAAAACTCGAGATTGCTGTGCGCAGAAGTAGTTTACTTGGAGGAAAGAGAAACCACTAAACCTGACCATGCCACCGTATAAGTGAAATAATCTTGAGTGTGATGTTAAAGATCAATCAATCAATCAACCAACCTTAAAAACATGAACTAAATTATTTTCACACTGTTTTTCTTTCAGGAAGACCAGCTGTATAATTTCTTGAAACCGCCCCCTCCGTATCCGGACCCGCCCATGTCTGAGGATCCGTCGCTGGATCCTACTGTCCCCTCGCTGGGTCTCTCGTCTGGCCTTGCCATTGACAGCCTCTCTATGGTTCACCCCATCTTGGTGGGTCTCGGAGGTAGTGATACATCAGCCATCCCGCCATTGTCACCAAACTCACAACCAAAAGTAAAAAAGATTAAGACAGAAAAAGACAAGGATAAAAACGCCCCAAAGAAACCCGCTAATGCATTCTTGATGTTTTGTCAACAACAACGCCACAGTGTTCAAGAAGCATACAATATGGTGAGTATATTATATCAGACCCTTTACTACATATATTATTGTATAAAGGTCTAAATGATATACCTCTTTTTAACACAATTAGAAACTTGTCTCCATGGTTATTTTAGACAAGAAGATTTTCCCTGTGCCCGTGTGTTTTAGTGTCCATAAATATATTATTGAATCCTCTAAAGCAGGCACAGGGAAAATCTTCTTGACTAAAATATCCATGGAGACCAGTTTCTAATTGTGTTAAAAAGGAGGTGTCATTTGGATCTTTATAGTATTTATGAACACACGGGCACAGGGCAAAATCGTGTTGACTAAAATTTCCATGGAGATAAGTTTCTAATTGTGTTAAAAAGAGCCTAGATGGTACAGTGTAGGTCATTTGGACCTTTTATAGTTTATACCCAATCATAAGTTTTTGTAATAAACCAAAACCCATGATATCTCATTAGGTTGAAGACAGACACCGGAATTTGGAACATTTTGTAATCCATCGACAAGGTTGTACAGGTCTTCAGCTTTGGCAAGAATATCTGTAAACTGATATTAAAAGATTTCTGAACAAGGCTAAAATCTGGTTTGTTTTTGTTTGTCGATTTAACATATATTTGAAAAATAGAAGTTGAAAAGAATCAATCTTCGTGTTAGTTCTCTAGTAGTCAATAAAGCAGTGAGGAGGAAATATGCATATTTTCTATATTTTTCGTAGCTACTCGGAAAAACTTGTCAAAATTGACGTCGTACAGGACCTTTGATGTGTACAAACTGCCATGAGGTTGCAGCTCTACATCACACTTAACACAAATTAGAAAATATTGTCGAAGGTTTTTCATAACCTATAAACCAAATACGCTCATGTGGTGAAAAAAGTATATTTACATGTACATGTACATCTGTTTTTGGAAATCAAAAATGACAGCTCAAAACTATGCTAAACAAATAAAAGCTGTCTCTTTGGATGGATTGTATTCTGATGAGAAAGTAATCACCAAAAAGTAAGTTTTTGTGGTCATCATTAAATTATATTAAAAAAATATCAAAAAGATACGTCTGTCTGGTACAAACAGAACGTGAATAAGTCTGTGTGGTGCTAACAGAATGTGGATACATCCGCCTGGTACAAACAAAACATGGATATGTCTGTCTGGTACAAACAGAATGTGGATATGTCTGTCTGGTACAAACAGAACGTGGACATGTCTGTCTTGTACAAACAGAACGTGAATAAGTCTGTCTTGTACAAACAGAACGTGGATATGTCTGTCTGGTACAAACAGAACGTGGATACGTCTGTCTTGTACAAACAGAACATGGATACATCCGCCTGGTACAAACAGAACTGGATACGTCTGCCTGGTACAAACAGAACGTGAATAAGTCTGTCTTGTACAAACAGAACGTGGATATGTCTGTCTTGTACAAACAGAACGTGAATAAGTCTGTCTTGTACAAACAGAACGTGGATATGTCTGTCTTGTACAAACAGAACATGGATACATCCGCCTGGTACAAACAGAACTGGATATGTCTGCCTGGTACAAACAGAATATGGATATGTCTGCCTGGTGCAAACAGAATGTGGATACCTCTTGTGTGGTACAAACAGAACATGGATATGTCTGTCTGGTACAAACAGAATGTGGATACGTCTATCTGGTACAAACAGAATGTGGATACGTCTGTCTGATACAAACAGAATGTGGATATGTCTGTCTGGTACTAACAGAATGTGGATACGTCTGCCTGGTACAAACAGAATGTGGATACGTCTGTCTGATACAAACAGAATGTGGATATGTCTGTCTTGTACAAACAGAATGTGGATACGTCTGCCTGGTACAAACAGAAAGCGGATACGTCTGTCTGATACAAACAGAATGTGGATATGTCTGTCTTGTGCAAACAGAACTGAATACATCTGCCTGGTACAAACAGAATGTGGATACGCCTGTCTTGTGCAAACAGAATGTGGATACGTCTGTCTTGTGCAAACAGAATGTGGATACGCCTGTCTTGTGCAAACAGAATGTGGATACGCCTGTCTTGTGCAAACAGAATGTGGATACGCCTGTCTTGTGCAAACAGAATGTGGATACGTCTGTCTGGTACAAACAGAATGTGGATACATCTGCCTGGTGCAAACAGAACGTGAATAAGTTTGTCTGGTGCAAACAGAATGTAGATACTTCTGTCTGGTACAAACAGAATGTGGATATGTCTGCCTGGTACAAACAGAACGTGGATACGTCTGCCTGGTACAAACAGAACGTGGATACGTCTGTCTTGTACAAACAGAATGTGGATATGTCTGTCTGGTACAAACAGAATGCTGATACGTCTGTCTGGTACAAACAGAATGCGGATATGTCTGTCTTGTACAAACAGAATGTGGATATGTCTGTCTGGTACAAACAGAATGTGGATATGTCTGTCTGGTACAAACAGAATGTGGATATGTCTGTCTGGTACAAACAGAATGTGGATATGTCTGTCTGGTACAAACAGAATGTGGATATGTCTGTCTGGTACAAACAGAATGTGGATATGTCTGTCTGGTACAAACAGAATGTGGATATGTCTGTCTGGTACAAACAGAATGTGGATATGTCTGTCTGGTACAAACAGAATGCTGATACGTCTGTCTGGTACAAACAGAATGCGGATATGTCTGTCTTGTACAAACAGAATGCGGATATGTCTGTCTTGTACAAACAGAATGTGGATACGTCTGTCTGGTACAAACAGAATGCTGATATGTCTGTGTGGTACAAACAGAATATAGATACGTCTGCCTGGTACAAACAGAATGAGGATACGTCTGTCTGGTACAAACAGAATGTGGATATGTCTGTCTGGTACAAACAGAATGTGGATACGTCTGTCTGGTACAAACAGAATGTGGATATGTCTGTCTGGTACAAACAGAATGTGGATACGTCTGTCTGGTACAAACATAATGTGGATATGTCTGTCTGGTACAAACAGAATGTGGATATGTCTGTCTGGTACAAACAGAATGTGGATATGTCTGTCTGGTACAAACAGAACGTGGACATGTCTGTCTTGTACAAACAGAACGTGAATAAGTCTGTCTTGTACAAACAGAACGTGGATATGTCTGTCTGGTACAAACAGAACGTGGATACGTCTGTCTTGTACAAACAGAACATGGATACATCCGCCTGGTACAAACAGAACTGGATACGTCTGCCTGGTACAAACAGAACGTGAATAAGTATGTCTTGTACAAACAGAACGTGGATATGTCTGTCTTGTACAAACAGAACGTGAATAAGTCTGTCTTGTACAAACAGAACGTGGATATGTCTGTCTTGTACAAACAGAACATGGATACATCCGCCTGGTACAAACAGAACTGGATATGTCTGCCTGGTACAAACAGAATATGGATATGTCTGCCTGGTGCAAACAGAATGTGGATACCTCTTGTGTGGTACAAACAGAACATGGATATGTCTGTCTGGTACAAACAGAATGTGGATACGTCTATCTGGTACAAACAGAATGTGGATACGTCTGTCTGATACAAACAGAATGTGGATATGTCTGTCTGGTACTAACAGAATGTGGATACGTCTGCCTGGTACAAACAGAATGTGGATACGTCTGTCTGATACAAACAGAATGTGGATATGTCTGTCTTGTACAAACAGAATGTGGATACGTCTGCCTGGTACAAACAGAAAGCGGATACGTCTGTCTGATACAAACAGAATGTGGATATGTCTGTCTTGTGCAAACAGAACTGAATACATCTGCCTGGTACAAACAGAATGTGGATACGCCTGTCTTGTGCAAACAGAATGTGGATACGTCTGTCTTGTGCAAACAGAATGTGGATACGCCTGTCTTGTGCAAACAGAATGTGGATACGCCTGTCTTGTGCAAACAGAATGTGGATACGCCTGTCTTGTGCAAACAGAATGTGGATACGTCTGTCTGGTACAAACAGAATGTGGATACATCTGCCTGGTGCAAACAGAACGTGAATAAGTTTGTCTGGTGCAAACAGAATGTAGATACTTCTGTCTGGTACAAACAGAATGTGGATATGTCTGCCTGGTACAAACAGAACGTGGATACGTCTGCCTGGTACAAACAGAACGTGGATACGTCTGTCTTGTACAAACAGAATGTGGATATGTCTGTCTGGTACAAACAGAATGCTGATACGTCTGTCTGGTACAAACAGAATGCGGATATGTCTGTCTTGTACAAACAGAATGTGGATATGTCTGTCTGGTACAAACAGAATGTGGATATGTCTGTCTGGTACAAACAGAATGTGGATATGTCTGTCTGGTACAAACAGAATGTGGATATGTCTGTCTGGTACAAACAGAATGTGGATATGTCTGTCTGGTACAAACAGAATGTGGATATGTCTGTCTGGTACAAACAGAATGTGGATATGTCTGTCTGGTACAAACAGAATGTGGATATGTCTGTCTGGTACAAACAGAATGCTGATACGTCTGTCTGGTACAAACAGAATGCGGATATGTCTGTCTTGTACAAACAGAATGCGGATATGTCTGTCTTGTACAAACAGAATGTGGATACGTCTGTCTGGTACAAACAGAATGCTGATATGTCTGTGTGGTACAAACAGAATATAGATACGTCTGCCTGGTACAAACAGAATGAGGATACGTCTGTCTGGTACAAACAGAATGTGGATATGTCTGTCTGGTACAAACAGAATGTGGATACGTCTGTCTGGTACAAACAGAATGTGGATATGTCTGTCTGGTACAAACAGAATGTGGATACGTCTGTCTGGTACAAACATAATGTGGATATGTCTGTCTGGTACAAACAGAATGTGGATATGTCTGTCTGGTACAAACAGAATGTGGATACGTCTGTCTGGTACAAACAGAATGTGGATATGTCTGTCTGGTACTAACAGAACGTGGATACGTCTGTCTGATACAAACAGAACATGGATATGTCTGTCTGGTACAAACAGAAAGCGGATACGTCTGCCTGGTACAAACAGAATGTGGATGTCTGTCTGGTACAAACAGAACATGGATATGTCTGTCTGGTACAAACAGAAAGCGGATACGTCTGTCTGGTACAAACAGAACGTGGATACATCTGACTGGTACAAACAGAACATAAAGGGACATGGATTTCCCTGATGTTCTGCCTGAATACAACCAGTAATGGTGATATAAAAGTGACATAATCTTGATTGATTGATGTCTTACGCCGCACTCGATCATTATCTGGATGATGCTGCTAACACATAAAACTTAATTCATGAAGTTTTATTTACTACTTTGCAGGAGACTAGCTCTGACATATCTCACCAAGAGTTGACAAGACGTCTTGCCCATCGCTGGAAAGCTCTCTCGGCAGAACAGAAAAGGGTAAGTGAGTCAAATAGTTTGTAATTTGTAGCACCCGTTACATAGAATAAGTCAAACTTTGTATGACAATGTGAGAAATAATTCAGGTATCGCTACGGAGTATTTTTTTTTCAACACTTGCTTTCAACATTTAAACAAATGGCTGTATCACGAACAATGTGTTTTGACAGCCTTATGGGAATTACTATTTTTTCATCCCGGTCTATAACATCGTAGCATATGCAGCCTTTTGTTTGCTAGTTCCCTATTATATATGGTTTGCCAGTTACCACCGGAAGGTCATGAGTTTCCTCTGGGCACAGAGCCCGGTTTCCTCACACAATAAAACTGGTAACGCCGCCATATAAGTGAAATAATCTTGAGAGCGGTGTAAAACACCAAGCATATGCAAAACACCAAACAATCAATCCTATTATACAATGTATATGACAATTTTTTGTTTTAAGAAATGTTTGAAACTCTCTTTTAAACGTGCGTTCAATACTAATGTTAAAAAATTCAGACATCACCACGTCGTCAGTTGTTTTTGAACAACACAAGCTTTCAACACCTGTGCCGGTGTCTTCGTCAAGTGTAACAATTTTTTGTTTGTTTTATCTGTAGATCTACTATGAAATGTACGAGAGAGAAAAGGAACGGTATGACCGTGAAGTAAAGCAATATACGTCTAAAGATCTCAATTCTTTACACATTGAGGAAGACGTCAACGTCACAGATAACCCTTTGGATATCACCTCTGAACTGTTAAAATCTGAAGTGATTTAGAAGGACGATTGTTAATAATGTCCTTAATATAAGGGAAATAATCTTCAGTGCGCCGATAGAACATCAATCAATCTAACATACCAAAATCAGAATTGAACTGAAATTTGCGGTGGCCAGCAACGCTACTTGTGCCACGTCAATTCCAACCAGATGATATGCTATTTTCATGGACACTATAAAGTCGTGGTCAGGCTACAAGGCGTCACTCATATGTAGAAAAATACTCTACTATAATTTGTGTTATCCTGATTCGATCCATTGTTTTAACCCCTGACCTGTGCATATTTTAAGTGGCATCAGCTGCCAAATATAATGAAAATTTCGTTAAAACAGAATTTGCTAATTGTGGGTTATTTAATCTGAAAATACAGTTGATACCAATCTTAAGGATGTTTTAAGGTGGTTTTATAAGCAGCAAAAGTCCCAAAACGAACTCATACATCCTGGCGATTTGAATTTTGTTCGTAATTACTTGATACTGTAGAGATGGTCGTCCGGTGTCTGCCAAATTTTGATTCACAACCTAGTTTGCATGAACAGCCGTTACCATGGACTACAGGAGAGTTTAAAATGTATTTTGCTTCCAGCCCATTAGCACATATCTTTGGTTCGTACAGGGTACTGACTGTACCAATATTTTTAGACCACCATGATCTCATGGTGGTCTTATCAAATCGCTTTTTGTCCGTGGTCCGTCGTCCGTCGTCTGTCGTCCGTCGTCCGTCGTCTGTCGTCCGGTGTCTGTAAACTATTCTTGTGATCGCGATTCCAAGAGAACTACTGGTCGGATTTTCATCAAATTTTACAGACATGTTCCCCTTATGGTCTAGTTGTGCAACATCTATTTTGTTTGCTCATTTGCATATTAAAATGGCCGCTGGCGGCCATTTTATGATTTTTACCTACATAGTTTGTGATTGCGGAATCTAGAAATCCACCAGACCGATCTTGATGAAATGTTTCTATATTGGTTCCCCATATGGTCTAGTTGTGCAACATCTATTTTTCTAAGCTCATTTGCATATTAAAATGGCCGCTAGGCGACCATTTTGTTTTTCTATTTTTTATCGCTTTTCTCTCTTGTGACCGCGATTCCAAGAGAAGTCCTAGTCGGATCTTCTTTAAACTTCACACGCACGTTCCTCCTATGATCTAGTTGTGCAACATCTAGTTTGTTTGCTCATTTGCATATTAAAATGGCCGCTGGCGGTCATTTTGTGATTTTTACCTACATAGTTTGTGATCGCGGAATCTAATCCACCAGGCCGATCTTGATGAAATGTTTTTTTTATTGGTTCCCCATATGGTCTAGTTGTGCTACATCTATTTTTCTGAGCTCATTTGCATATTAAAATGGCCGCTAGGCGACCATTTTGTTTTTCTATTTTTTATCGCTTTTCTCTCTTGTGGCCGCGATTCCCAGAGAAGTCCTATTCGGATCTTCTTTAAATTTCACACGCACGTTCCTCCTATGGTCTAGTTGTGCAACATGTATTTCTTTTGCTCATTTGCATATCAAAATGGCCGCTAGGCGACCATTTTGTTTTTCTACTTTTTATCACTTTTCTCCTAAAGTAATGAGAGGATCTTCGTAAAACTTTGTACGCAGGTTAACCCTATGGCCTCGTTGCGTACTATGTACTTTTTTGTTCATTTGCATATTAAAATGGCCGCTGGGCGACCATTTTGTTTTTCTTCTTTTTGTCACTTTTCTCCTAAAGTAAAGATAGGCTAGGATTTTCGTAAACTAATTTACGCATGTTAGCCCTATGGTCTCGTTGCGCACTATGCACTTTTGTGCTCATTTGCATATTAAAAATGGCGGCCACTGGCCATTATTGTTTTTTTTTTTCACTGTTAAAGTAATGAAAGGATGTTCGTAAAATGTTATACGCAGGTTAACCCTATGGCCTTGTTATGCACTCGCTGCTCCTTTGCATATTCAAAATGGCGGCCGGTAGCTTTTTCTGTGATTTCTATCTACATAGTTTGTGATCGCGGACTCAACAAAACTACCAGGCGGATCTTGATGAATTTTTTTTTGTGTTGCTTCCTCATATGGTCAAGTTATGCAACATGTATTTTTTTCGTCGTTGACGTTTTCATTTAACACATTCGGTACCGCTGTCGCCATTTGGCGTTAGAGTGCTAGCCTGCTTCATTACCGAAGACATCGTAGGCCTATGGCGACAGCAGAAAAGTCGGCTAAAACCCCACTGACGCCGTATGGTTATTTTTTCTTACAACTTCAACTGATTTTGAAAATGCACAAATAAAATCACATGTTGCATCTGTTGGTTGCTTTGTGTTTTGTTTTGTCAATCTTCGAATATGGTTAAAGAGGTTTAATTTACTTTAACGGACGCGCAATTCACTGATAACTTCCAACTTGTCTAGGTGAGAACGGACACTTCAAGCATACGTATATAACAAGAAAATGTTAAATTTGACAATAAAAGCTTGTGGAATTCCTTATATTTACAGCTTCAGATCTTAATATATATTTTCCTTGTCTCCAATATACTGACAGTGAGTGAGATATTTAAATATCTATGATTAAAAAGTGCTAAAATCGGGTGGTGAAATTAGCTAGTGCGAGTTCCCGCTGTCAATCACAGAGCCCCTACCAGGCATTTTAAAAGCATGGCCCAGTTAAAGACAAAAAAGCTATTTTTGGCACTGAGGACGTTATTTTGGAATTTCCTAGTCCATAGTAGTGGAAAAAAGGCATTTATCGGAGCTTTATTAAACCTCAGAGTGAAATTGCAATCCTCGTGTCATTTTAAAACGTATCAAAATCGACTCCTTTCAGATTTCCAAGGGCGACTATAAGAAACAGAACTTTATATTATCTATGCATGTTGCCGGCCGCCACGGCTTGTTCGAAGTCGGTAAAATGGCCTTCTCGAATTTGGATTTTAAACGCCTAAATTCTTTCCAAAAATGTAACAATAATAAATATTTTTAAAGGAGAGTGTTCCCTAAGACACTTAAGAAGATCCATATTGTATTTTTCGGAGTTTGAAAGGAAGGAATATTTCAAAATGAAATGAAATACACGGCAACGTACAATCACTATTTTGCCGATCGAATTTGCATTCAGGCAGCTATGTACAGCAACTGACTTCGCAATTGTAAATGCTATTTACCAATAAAGTAACTGAAATGATTTTATTCAATCATATATTTATATCAAATCGTGCATTAAGATTTTTTTATAAGTTCACTAAAGTTCTGAACGAATCGGGACATTTTTTGCTATTCATTTTTAAACTGACTTTCGTCATGTTAAAATTTTTACTCATCAGACGAGTGATACGTCGCCCGTTCTTCACTTTTCACGGGCTATTTTTGACAGATATACATTATCTTTTGATTTGTAAACAAACAAGCAATGCATCTTGGTAACATGTGTACAATCGTTTTGGATTTTGTAAATTTCAATTGTGTACAGGACTCAAACAAGCGATATCACTGACTGGCCTGTGTGCAAGTACATATAGCTCCGGTAAGTAGCGTTAATGTGCGGCCTCCTTGAAGAAAGTTGGTTTTGAGTTTTCAGATAACAGCCACTATCTACCGAAGAAACTTTGTTCTTGTCCAGCCACCCACCAACTGAAGAAATAAATTTCACATATCAAATTTGCGATCCGTTTATAAGCAGCCTCATTTTCTGATAGTGTTCCATGGTGGGCTAAGATCAGTTCACTGATCTCTTGTTTATTTCATCGTCAATCCTTTAGTTTTTTAAGGTACTTCATACGTTAAACTTCTTTTGACAATCAGAATGTCTGAAAAAAATCCAAATTTTGGCAGCTCATGCCACTTTAAGGGATAGATAAATATACCATTTTCCAGGTTGTTTTGAATTACTTTAACTAAACGCCAGCCCTTGGCATGAATCTCAGACCAGAGAAGCCCAGCTTCCATTAAGACTTCAGCCATATTTAGGCGATCTCTTTATTCAAACAATGTTAACTACACTGTATCACGATATCAGTTTTTCTTTCAAAAATGTGTTAATAACCGACAGATTGTTCGTGGTCTCCAACTTAGGACAGTAATTGTGATGTAGCTAAATTACATCATTTGTAAGTCATTTGCAAATCACCTTTCCGGTAGGCAAATTTTTTCTGAAATAACTTGTTTTCCCTCTTAAAATTAAAATATCCACACAAGTAAAAACTATGTTTGGTAAGATCGAATCGCTGTCTTTTTATGTTAATAACATGTAGATGGAATAAATTAATTGCTTTTGTAAAAATTGTTTATTTTCTTTAATCAACCTGAGGCCTTTCACCCTGGCTTCCATGTTAGAATCGTACTCGTGCATAAAAAAGTTTTTTTTTTTTTTCACTTGAGCTGATCGTCCTATATGGAAAGGTTACCAGGTACTCCCAAATAGCCTGGTTTCCCACCCTGGCGATGCTGGCATATAAGTGAAATAATCTTGAGTGCGAATTAAAGTGGCATTAGCTGTCAAAATGCTGATATTTTGATGTTAAAACAGAATGTTGAAATTATTGGCTATTTTTCTCAAGACGTATAATTCAGAAGCTTTTTAGCGCACATATAGGCCACATACTGTATAGATTTTCCTCATACCAACTCCAATCATTTAGTTTTTTGCTAGCCTTCAAAGCCTCTTACTGTCGTGACGATCAGAAATTATGAAAATAGTCCGAATTTTGGCAGCACTTTAAGCATCAATCAATCAATCAGTAGTTTGCTGGATTGATTGATTGTTTGGTGTTTTATGTCACGCTCAAGATTATTTCACTTATATGGCGGCGTTGATAGTGTTATTGTTGGAGCAAACCCTGCTCTATGCCCGGAGGAAACCCATGGCCTTCTGGTGGTAATTGGCAACCATCCCACATAGGTCATTCGAGTGAAAACCCACTCAGAAGTTTGCTGGAGGACAAACAACTGGCATTTAGAAGTTTGAACGGGTACAATAAACGTTATCACCCAAAAGTATTTCACCTTTGATGGTAAACTTCTCTTCACTATTTCTCTAAACTATGTTCTAACCCATTTCAGGAAACAAACTGAATAAATTTCTGAGTGAATTTTCACTCAATCGTCATTGGTGGTTATTATTTCGGTCTGAGTGGGAATGAAACCTGCACCGCATGGCTGGCAGGCCTGTGTCGAATTGATGGACTATCACTATAACCGACTGAGCCACTGGGGCTCCCCATTTTCGTTGAAGAGTGTCCAAATTGTTCCTATCTCCCTTGGTTAATTATGCTGAAAACACATATCTTATTTCTAAACTGCCTGTCCCGTGGAATATGCGAAACAGTAGCTGGCTGTTCACCATGATGTCATTTAATTTCCATGGTGTTCACGGTGAATATTGCAATTTGATTGACATGCTCCATCTACAAACTAGCCCCACCCATTCCTGACTATTTTTGCCGTCATCTTGACTCGAGAAAATTGTTTGCCGTTTGTCAGACGTTAATAGGTCGTTAATAGAACATAGGTCGTTCGAGTGAAAACCCAGTAAGAAAATTTCCCATTTTTTGGGGACTGAGTGGGGTCCGAACCCACGACCCATTGGTGGAAGGCTGGATGGATTGAGCGTCCAGCCCTTTACCTACTGAGCCACGGAGGCCCCTCAAGCTTTTAAGAATAAATGAAATGTCAAATTGCAGGTAATGGCATTTTGACACGTTTTTTTTTTTGTTACACATTTGGCAGAGCTAGCACAATGTCTCTTTGATGTTTAGGTGTAATTTAGGTTTATGAAAATGCATCATCGAGAGCCAGCACAGCTAAAATTTTCACGAATTTATGCTCATGAGTAAGTGCAAGTACTTTCTGAGAATTAACCAGTTTATGAAAATGAAATGAAGGCTATGTTTCCTAAACATGATATTTCTATTGGTGTTTTTTAGCTTATCAGTTTCATTTGCACATAAGAAAATTTTTTCCTAACCCGATGAGTCAACGAAAAATTTAAGTCAATCCTTACTATTAGATTACAAACACATTTGCTACAAAACATCTTTATAAATATTATTTTTTAGTTGAACTTGACAATATCATCAGGGTTTATATCAGGAAAGCTTTAAACTCCCATTGGGATCTGTATTACTAATAGAACAAAATTTATAAACAAAAGCCCATGCGTTCTAGTCAATTAGTTTATTTACAATAAGTAAATGTACAAATTATCATGTCCCTTCATAAGGAGAGGATATGATATTAAATGATTTTACATGTCAATATGTTTATTGTAACCCACCCTACCCTTATCCCAAAATTAGCTACTTTTTTTTCAGTTTCCAATATAAATGTGAGAATGCTTCTCCATAGTTTGAATGTCTCTTTCCAGTTGCTTCATTTCGGCTTCCATTCTCTCTTTACGATTTTTCTTGGGCGCTGTATCTGTGACGACTGACAGGCCTTGGTATTCACGATGAATTTCCTCCCAGTTAGCTTTCAAGCCAATCAGAATGTGTTCGCGTTCTTCTCGTGTCAGCTGTTTCATCGTGCCGCGACGGAAATGCTCAGCGATGTAAGCATCGTATTCTTCCTGAGCCTTTTGTATCTCGTGTTTTCTCTTGATGAGATACTCGGGGGTGTTGCCAAATTCCTAAAAATGAAAAAGTAACGATAAGATTTTTATATCATCTCATACATTTTTTCCTGATCAATTTCGGATAAAATCACAAAAGATTTACTCACTTCCAGCATTGAGACATTTAACAGGCATGAGCTGCCAAAATTCAAACTTTTCTCAAAAATTCAGTATCGCATGTAAGTAAGAAAAGTAAGCATGTAAAGTAACTAAAAACTAAATGGTTGCCATGGCAATACAAAATATTGCTTGAGCTAGCAACACAAACATCATATGTGCAAATAAAAATACAAATAAAAAGAATACCGGTCCAAATTTCTTTTTTATATACAACAAAATATACGGCAAGAGTTATAAAATGTAGCTACATGTACCATGACAAAAATAATTTCAACATAACTGTTAAAAGTTACGTTTTATAAGAACCACCGAGGCTCCACTAAACTAAGAACTAAAACGATACTGACCTTCTTCTTAACATAGACCGGCTCAAGGCCAGAGGGTATGAGGTTGTGTTTATCTCCCTTTTTTGTATCAACGTAAACTTTTTCTGGCTTCTTTGGAACTGATGTGATATTTTCTACAGCGTTTGTTGTGATGAAATTTTTGGTTGTTTTTAAACCCATCAAGGGTTTCTCATCGGGTTTAGGGACGGCCGGTCGCCGTCTTTCTTCATCGGGATATTTGAACGACTGACCTGGACAAAAATAAAATAAAATATGAAATGATTTTACGTCGCTATGGAAAACATTAAACTGATGTACATTAAATGCACTGTCCTCCCCAATTCCTATATCCAGTTATTGCTGTAACAATCTTTAATATGAATACATGAGCGCAGGTGTCAAGATCTCTTGTTATGAGTTACCTGGGTATTGTGAGCTAAATTTGGTCTTAAAATTGATCATTACAAAGAACTAGATTTTAGTTGATTGTTTTACGCCACGCTCAAGGTTATTTCACTTATACAGCGATGCTAGGATGTGTCAGAAAGTAAAACATCATGCTAGAACAAAAAACACTCAGCCACATGCGCAATGCAGCGCTGGTGACGGGAAATTTGTTGAATTCCTACGAGACTTTCACTCCCTTTTAGAGCTGAAGTTTTTTTGGCTTACTGTTTGGAAGAACCGGCTCCTTCTCATGCTTCTTTAAAAAGTTTGTTGTATCAGGGACGACCACCTTTGCTGGCCCCATAGTCCTGTAGGCAGCCTTGTTCTTCTCCTCTTCTTGTTTAACATTACTTCTGAACTTTGAAGTGTGTCTAAAGATAAAAAAAGAGAACGTTTTTTAGGGGGTTCACTGTAATTTCTACCAAACAAATTTAAGCTGATGAAAGGAAATACAAATTCTGACCATCTGAACTTTCGAAATTAAGCTGGCGAATGAGGGGAAGTTTTTTATTTTCTTTCCTCTTATTTATATTATTCTTCCCCCACTTAACCTATCAATGCCGCCATTTAAGTGAAATAATCTTGAGTGCAGCATAAAGGCACATCAATCCATCTAATTTCTATTTACAAAATATGCAGTGGCAAAAAATTTAATTTCTCTTATCTGACCTCTAGCTTCAGAAATTCAACCAGCAAAAGCAGGCCTAGTGCATACATTCACAAGCAGGAGTATTAAGATACAAATACATTTATAAGTGCTCTTTATCCACAAGAATAATTCAGCAAGTTAAATCCGACTTGTTATCTCCATTTAGTCTGCAATACGTTCGGTTTAGTGGATTGAAGTTGTTCTGATACGTGCGCACTGGCTTTGGTATTGAAGAAGCCAGTCCGGGTGTATCACTATCAGAATATCTTCAATCCACTCAACATATTCGTATTCAAACTATTATTGTGGACTAATCTCCATTCTGGTATTCATAATTCATTATTTGCGCCCTGACGACGTAATGAATATCAGATTATTAAACAAGGAGGTAGGTAAGGAATTCGCTGTTGCTGCCGAGAAACCCCTATACATTTACCTTCTTTTTCATTCAGAAATTGACAAATTAATTTAATTGTAGCCTTGCGCTTAAATACAAAGTTGTAGGCCTACTAGTACTGTAGTGTGGGTTGAAGTAAAACTTAAAATTAAATAAGTTAACAGTAAAACTGAGTAGGCTAAACTAAAGAGAATTAAAATACACTTACTTTGGTTCTTTCACACGTTTCGGCGCCTCCCTTGGAATAAGGTCGTAAATACTTTCCGAGTCCATCATTTTTGCTTTAAAAAATGTAAGGAAACTAAGAAAATAATGTTCGTTAACGTTTCGGAAAGAGCCGTGGTCTGTCTCACGTTTCTTTCTAACCCTTCCCTCTTTATGTGTCCATTGACAGTTGATAAACACAACGGTTACCTAGGAAACTGACGTCACAGAACATGTTCGATCCCAAGGGAGGCTACCGGAATGTGACTTTTTTTGTAGCCGCGAGTACTTTCAGTTCCGGGAAAAGGACGTGCTTTTTCGTTTTATTCCAGTTTTAGATTTTCCGGGTTTATTTGAGTTTAAATGAACGTCAATCTAAGAACAGCATTTAGACTGAAACTAATAGGTCACTGGTTGAAGCACACAAGTGTTGGTAAGTATCTGCAACGAAAAAAAATATTTGTTTTTCCTAACGAAATGTTCTAGGACTAGAGTATAGCTATAGCCTATAGGCCTATATTGGCTATAATTCAACAAGTTAAATCCGACTCGTTATCTATATTCTGACATTTGCTGGTCGTCTGACGACATAATGGAAATCAGATTATTGAACAAGAAGACGGGTAAGGAATTCACTTTGGTGAACTAATAGGCCTACTGCCCTAGTTCAATTTACCGAACTTATGCACCAACGTTCAGTATACGAATTTGAAATACAAGGTGGAAATGACGCTTACATTACAAGCCATGAAAATATTATTGTAACTCCTCGATATGGACGATTCCTACTTCAGACTTCTTTAAAACTCTTAAAAGATTATTCTTGTCCGCTTTTATTACATGTAGCTATTCCAAAGGGCGTACACCTGGTCTTAAACACCAACAAACTGTCATTTCTTGGAGACTTTGCCGCCATTTTGCGTGACGTTCGAACTGGGCTAAACGATGCATGCCAAATAAATAAAATAAATAAAAATAAATAAAAGAGGACAAGAATAATCTTTTATGGGTTCTAAAGAAGTCTGGGGTAGGAATTTTCCATACAGAGCAGTTACAATATTATTTTCATGGCTTGTAATTTCCGACAAAAGTGCGTCGGACTTTACCGACCGGCATTTCAGGATTCGTAGACTGAACGTTGGTATATGTAATATCACCATAAGTTCGGTAAATTGAACTACTACTGCCCCAGCTAAGATCCATCGAAGAAACAGTGATTCAAGATTTGGACAGACTATAGGTGAGTATAGAATAGGTCCGTCAGTCTCAAACCGCTAAAATCGTCAGGGGGGCAAGCACCCCTGAAAACCCCCGTTGTATTCATTTCTTCTAGAACTTATGACTAATTTAATATTACAACGCTTAAAACTAAACTATCCCTACTAAAAGCTAAAAGAAATAACATCTAAAAGACGAATTTGAAGAGAAGTTAAAAACGACAGACCTATTCTATATTTGCACCCAAGATTTTATTGTACAAAACGTAACATTAACTTCGCGACAGAGTACTGAAACTGGGATGTAAAACCAACAAGGAAAATGACGTTAAACAAATAGACACAATCAAGGTCATTTAAAGATGACCATACAATTTAGGTTAAGGTTAAGTTATTCATGTAAAACATACAAACCATAGCTCACATGTCAAGCTGAGTCTATAATTGTTAATCCGGGGCGTTGGTAATTCAATAACATTAAATGTCTACAGGTACCTCGTTGTTTATGTTTGGATGTTTATTGGTCGGTACCAGGTCGACGACCAATAAATGTCAGAAATTATAAATAACGGAGTAAGACCTTTACTAAAGTGAAGTAGGCGTTGGGTGTCACCAAAACATCGCGGCCAGTTCCGACCTACCCCATTGTAGCGGCCAAACTAGACATAGTTTATTTTGATAATTTTTTGCTATGGTCAAAAGGAGATAATCAACAGTTACATCACAATGGACGGTATCGGTTTGACCTTTGAGTTGAATAATTGAGAGAGAGTGGTCATGTTATTTTTGTGCTTAGAAAACCGCCTTGGTTTACTTATACGTTATTTTTTCATGTATCTATTTGTCAACAATCATAGCATCTTGTTTTATAAGACAGCTAAGTGTCAAGTTATATCCAGGGTTCGAAATGGCGGTTGCATGGGTGCACAAATGCACCCAATTTTTTGTTTTTTCTGTAACTACTACAACCAGTACCTGTAGTCCGAAAGACTGAGTGGATACTAATTAAACAATAATTTTGTTTCAACTACACAGACTGGATATGCATGCTCATGTATTTCAACTAATGAAGCATGCAGTCATTGTCATTAATGTCTGTCTGTCCGTCCGTAAGTATGTTCCTTCCTTCATCCAATGCTGAATTATCTAAGTATGGATAGGAAGCATACAAGTTCCTTCTTGCATCCAATGCTGAATTATCTTATGACCATATAATCTGAATTATATGGATAAGAAGCATATTCAAATTAAATGCTGCTGGATCGAAATTTTTGTTACTCACAACAGGCCTTTTTGAGAAAAAAAGCTGTACGGCCGAAGGATTTTGGTTAGCGCAGCTTCATGTTCATTTGGCCGCCCTGTTGTGAAGAGTAACCAAGGACTTGGTGAAGGTTGCAAACTTCCTACGAGCAAAGAGCCCAGTTTCCTCCCCACTTAACCTAGCAATGCGGCCTTATAAGTGAAATAATCTTAAGTACGATGAAAACATAGATTAATGGATCTATTTAACCAATAGAATTTTGCCTATTCTTTTTTACAGTTGGAAATCGTTTGTGCCACAGTTTCCATTCCCAACCCACAGTGACAACACAATCAGACATGAAGGTGAAATTACTACCAGCCTTACAGGACAATTACATGTACCTGTTAATTGATGAGGACACTAACGAATGTGCTGTCGTTGACCCTGTTGAACCGGAAAAGGTAGTTTTAGTTTATCTTATATTAGACTTCATAAAAATCCCACTCTGCCCCCCCCCCCCCCCCCCCCAAAAAAAAATTCGAAAATTTTCTGACTGGGTTTTCACTTGAATGACCTATGTGGGATGGTTGCCAGTTACCACCGGAAGTTCATGGGTTTCCTCTTGGCATAGAGCCCGGTTTCCTCCCACAATAAAACTGGCAACGCCGCCATATATGTGAAATAATCTTGAGCGCGGCGTAAAACACCAAACAATTAATCAATCATAAAAAAACCCAATTCAGTCAAATTCTTCCTGTAATTTTTTTGCGTTTTTTGCCTAACTTGATCCACTTTTAAGCCATCCTGGTTATTTGTTCTTTTCAATGTCTTCAAAATCTATTACTTATTTAAAGTTTGCTGCCAAAAATTCAACTTTTAAAAAATTTGGATCTAACAACTGTTGGACCATTTCAAAGTCTGAACATCAGAAGACTAAAAGAATCAGCTTGAAGTGGAATTTATTCAGTAAGCCAATGGTCTGTAATAGAATTATGAACTGTTCTAAATTACATCCTGGCTGCTCATGTTACTTTCCCTTATCATGAATTGTTCTAAGTTACATCCTGGCTGCTCGTGTTACTTTCCCTTATTATGAATTGTTCTTAGTTACATCCTGGCTGCTCATGTTACTTTCCCTTATTATGAATTGTTCTAAGTTACATCCTGGCTGCTCATGTTATTTTCCCTTATTATGAATTGTTCTAAGTTACATCCTGGCTGCTCCTGTTACTTTCCCTTATTATGAATTGTTCTAAGTTACATCCTGGCTGCTCCTGTTACTTTCCCTTATTATGAATTGTTCTAAGTTACATCCTGGCTGCTCATGTTACTTTCCCTTATTATGAATTGTTCTAAGTTACATCCTGGCTGCTCATGTTACTTTCCCTTATTATGAATTGTTCTAAGTTACATCCTGGCTGCTCATGTTACTTTCCCTTATTATGAATTGTTCTTAGTTACATCCTGGCTGATCATGTTACTTTCCCTTATTATGAATTGTTCTAAGTTACATCCTGGCTGCTCCTGTTGCTTTCCCTTATTATGGATTGTTCTAAGTTACATCCTGGCTGCTCATGTTACTTTCCCTTATTATGAATTGTTCTAAGTAACATCCTGGCTGCTCATGTTACTTTCCCTTATTATGAATTGTTCTAAGTTACATCCTGGCTGCTCGTGTTACTTTCCCTTATTATGAATTGTTCTAAGTTACATCCTGGCTGCTCATGTTACTTTCCCTTATTATGAATTGTTCTAAGTTACATCCTGGCTGCTCCTGTTGCTTTCCCTTATTATGGATTGTTCTAAGTAACACCCTGGCTGCTCATGTTACTTTCCCTTATTATGAATTGTTCTAAGTAACATCCTGGCTGCTCATGTTACTTTCCCTTATTATGAATTGTTCTAAGTTACATCCTGGCTGCTCGTGTTACTTTCCCTTATTATGAATTGTTCTAAGTTACATCCTGGCTGCTCATGTTACTTTCCCTTATTATGAATTGTTCTAAGTTACATCCTGGCTGCTCGTGTTACTTTCCCTTATTATGAATTGTTCTAAGTTACATCCTGGCTGCTCATGTTACTTTCCCTTATTATGAATTGTTCTAAGTTACATCCTGGCTGCTCCTGTTGCTTTCCCTTATTATGAATTGTTCTAAGTTACATCCTGGCTGCTCATGTTACTTTCCCTTATTATGAATTGTTCTAAGTTACATCCTGGCTGCTCGTGTTACTTTCCCTTATTATGAATTGTTCTAAGTTACATCCTGGCTGCTCATGTTACTTTCCCTTATTATGAATTGTTCTAAGTTACATCCTGGCTGCTCGTGTTACTTTCCCTTATTATGAATTGTTCTAAGTTACATCCTGGCTGATCATGTTACTTTCCCTTATTATGAATTGTTCTAAGTTACATCCTGGCTGCTCATGTTACTTTCCCTTATTATGAATTGTTCTTAGTTACATCATGGCTGCTCATGTTACTTTCCCTTATTATGAATTGTTCTAAGTTACATCCTGGCTGCTTATCTTACTGATCCTGTTGATGATTCTGTTTACCATTGCTGACATTTTTCCCTCAGGTGTTATCTGCAGTTAAGGAAGAAGGTGTTAATCTGACTCAAGTATTAACTACTCATCATCATTGGTAAGAGGTTAATTTATTTATTGAATAATGTGAATATAACGTTGTGGGGTGGTTTGTTAGGGACAAATTTTTAGATGACAAAGCGATTGTTCCTCACTGCGACACAAGCCTCACACATTCTCTAAAAATGTCTTTCACTTACATTTTTAAAACTTCCTACATTTGTTCAATACAACAAGTACAAGAAGCCTATTTAAAATCGACGTGCTCAGATGTGTCTTACATGACCGTCAGCCAAAAACCTCCTTGTAAATGTGATACATGTATGTGGAGTAGTTTTTCACTCGCAACAAATTGTCTGGAAAATAAATATATCTTCGGTTTCTTTGGCTCAGACCCGAGGGGTCCTGATTGCGACAGCCACCTATTAAAACATGTGTGTCAACTGACGAAGCTTAGCTAAATTTGGAACTCAGAATCAAAGTTTTGATGAATTAATTGATTGGTTGATTGGCGTTTTCAATTATTCTATTTCAGGGCACACCCTAATCAGGGTTGCAATTGTCCAATTAAAGTTGTGCAGTCAAACTTTTTCACAGTTCATTAAAGGTTAAATGTAAATATTTCATTGAAATCTGGAAGGAATTGCTCCTAATTTACCTTTTATATGCACGTGGCTGTTAGCCAGGCACAAGCTTTTGTCTCGTATTAGGCCTTTTTTTTAAAAATTAAATAAATCAACCTTGAAATCCGAGAATCGAAATGAGTTATCTTCCTTTGATCCTTGATGTCACTAGAGATGTGTTTCCGGCGCACTTCCACTTCGTAACGTATGGCTATGAGTACTAACGAGTTTTAAAAGCAACGACGCTTTACACTTTCATTCGGAGATGCCCTTCTGCACTGCCCTAAACAAACTGCAGAAATACGTACCGGGTCGGACTCAGCTTCCCTCATTTTCCGAAAGATGAAGAGCTCTGGAAAAAATGGTTAGTGAAGATGAAGTGGACGAATTTTATCCCAACTCAACATTCCAATGTCTGCTTCGCGTGATGCGTTATTGGCAGTGGGCTCATACATAAACGAGCTGGGAAAATCGTCATTGTCAGTTGATGAGCAATTTTTGACCTCTACAGAGCTAATTTTTTTTCGTAAAAGCGTCACCATCATCCTTGGTGAACAACATGAATCCGACTCCTTGAATGTAAACAACTCTATTGACGTCACCAAACATTGCTAACAACGCCAAATTCAGGGAAGATAAGTCATGTATGGCTTTTAGCATTGTTTTTTCGAGGTCCAAAATACCATGTTTTTGGAGTTCAATAAAAAATTAAATTATCCGTAAAACTTCATTTGTCTACTCCTAAGTTATAAACACCCTCTAAATCATTTTTTAACAATAGACCCAGTTTTAACCCCATTACATTTCATCCTTAAGCAATTTGAAAATGCGATTTATTTTCCTCAGGGACCATGCAGGTGGTAATGAAAGCTTGGTTAAGTTAGCCGGCAAGTTAGATGTGAAGGGAGGTGATGATCGAATCGGAGCTTTAACGCAGAAAGTCAAAGATGGAGATCAGTTCAAGGTGGGTATTCTTCTAGCCAAGAAATCTGGGCTCTGCCAAATTTTTTTTTCTGTCTTCGTCAAATATAAAATAAGCCCTCTAGACCGAAATTACGGGCTAGGTATTCTTCCTCTTCGTTGAAATGGTCAGCCTATAGGGCTTGCATTTTACCTCCAAGATTTCTTGGTACCTGGTGACTGATGGCGTTATTCTGAACCTTTTTGAAAGGGACCAATGGCGTTATTCTGAACCTTTTTGAAAGGGACCAATGGCGTTATTCTGAACCTTTTTGAAAGGGACCAATGGCGTTATTCTGAACCTTTTTGAAAGGGACCAATGGCGTTATTCTGAACCTTTTTGAAAGGGACCAATGGCGTTATTCTAAACATTTTTGAAAGGGTCCAATGGCGTTATTCTGAACCTTTTTGAAAGGGACCAATGGCGTTATTCTGAACCTTTTTGAAAGGGACCAATGGCGTTATTCTGAACCTTTTTGAAAGGGACCAATGGCGTTATTCTGAACCTTTTTGAAAGGGACCAATGGCGTTATTCTGAACCTTTTTGAAAGGGACCAATGGCGTTATTCTGAACCTTTTTGAAAGGGACCAATGGCGTTATTCTGAACCTTTTTGAAAGGGACCAATGGCGTTATTCTGAACCTTTTTGAAAGGGACCAATGGCGTTATTCTGAACATTTTTGAAAGAGTCCAATGGCGTTATTCTGAACCTTTTTGAAAGGGACCAATGGCGTTATTCTGAACCTTTTTGAAAGGGACCAATGGCGTTATTCTGAACCTTTTTGAAAAGAACCAATGGTGTTATTCTCAACCTTTTCGAAAGGGGCCAATGGCGTTATTCTGAACCTTATTGAAAGGGACCAATGGTGTTATTCTGAACCTTTTTGAAAGGGACCAATGGCGTTGTTCTGAACCTTTTTGAAAGGGACCAATGGCGTTGTTCTGAACCTTTTTGAAAGGGACCAATGGCGTTATTCTGAACCTTTTTGAAAGGGACCAATGGCGTTATTCTGAACCTTTTTGAAGGAACCAATGGTCTTATTCTGAACTTTTTTGAAGGAATTAATGGCGTTATTCTGAACCTTTTGGAAAGGGGCCAATGGCGTTATTCTGAACCTTTTTGAAGGAACCAATGGCGTTATTCTGAACCTTTTTGAAGGAACCAATGGCGTTATTCTGAACCTTTTTGTAAGGGGCCAATGGCGTTATTCTGAACCTTTTTGAAGGAACCAATGGCGTTATTCTTAACCTTTTTGAAGGAACCAATTGCGTTATTTTGAACCTTTTTGAAAAGAACCAATGGTGTTATTCTGAACCTTTTTGAAAAGAACCAATGGCGTTATTCTGAACCTTTTTGAAAAGAACCAATGGCGTTATTCTGAACCTTTTTGAAAAGAACCAATGGCGTTATTCTGAACCTTTTTAAAAGGAACCAATGGCGTTATTCTGAACCTTTTTGAAAAGAACCAATGGCGTTATTCTGAACCTTTTTGAAAGGGACCAATGGTGTTATTCTGAACCTTTTTGAAAGGGACCAATGGCGTTGTTCTGAACCTTTTTGAAAGGAACCAATGACGTTATTCTTAACCTTTTTGAAAGGGACCAATGGCGTTATTCTGAACCTTTTTGAAAGGAACCAATGGCATTCTGAACCTTTTTGAAAGGGGCCAATGGCGTTATTCTGAACCTTTTTGAAAGGGACCAATGGCTTTATTCTGAACCTTTTTGAAAGGGGCCAATGGCGTTATTCTGAACCTTATTGAAAGGGACCAATGGTGTTATTCTGAACCTTTTTGAAAGGGACCAATGGCGTTGTTCTGAACCTTTTTGAAAGGGACCAATGGCGTTGTTCTGAACCTTTTTGAAAGGGACCAATGGCGTTATTCTGAACCTTTTTGAAAGGGACCAATGGCGTTATTCTGAACCTTTTTGAAAGGGACCAATGGCGTTTTTCTGAACCTTTTTGAAAGAGGCCAATGGCGTTATTCTGAACCTTTTTGAAAGGGACCAATGGCGTTATTCGGAACCTTTTTGAAAGAGGCCAATGACGTTATTCTGAACCTTTTTGAAAAGAACCAATGGCGTTATTCTGAACCTTTTTGAAAAGAACCAATGGCGTTATTCTGAACCTTTTTTAAAGGAACCAATGGCGTTATTCTGAACCTTTTTGAAAAGAACCAATGGCGTTATTCTGAACCTTTTTGAAAAGAACCAATGGCGTTATTCTGAACTTTTTTTAAAGGAACCAATGGCGTTATTCTGAACCTTTTTGAAAAGAATCAATGGCGTTATTCGGAACCTTTTTTAAAGGAACCAATAGCGTTATTCTGAACCTTTTTGAAAGGAACCAATGGCGTTATTCTGAACCTTTTTGAAAGGAACCAATCACATTATTCTGAACCTTTTTGAAAGGAACCAATGGTGTTATTCTGAACCTTTTTGAAAGGTTGCAGTCCACATCATGAGATGTAGACTTCTTTAATATTTGAAGGAAAAACGCTCAGCCAACAGTGTTATGACATTACTGGTGATTTTTTTGTGGATTTCTTACCATATGATAAGGATGCTGAAGGGACAATGTCAACATAAAAGGGAAATAATCTTGAGTATGGCATAAAACATTAATCAATCAATCAATCATGTAAGTTTGCTATTCTCTCAAATGTCACAAAGGCTATGATGGTGAGTATAAAACCTGAAACCTTTCACATCGACCCAATGTGAAATATCTGTATTACCTCGAAAGACTGATGAAAAAATCTGAAAAAATTTGACGTTATTCAAACATATGAAATCTTCCCATGTTGATAACATTATAATTATCTTTTTTACAGGTCGGCAGTTTAAATGTGCGTTGTCTGTTTACGCCGTGTCATACAACCGGCCATATTTGTTATTATGTCACAAGTGATCAGGGGGAACAACCCATTGTCTTTACAGGTCAGTTTGGAAATTAACGACTTCAAATCTCTTCAGCAATCGGCAAAAAAAAAAAGCTGTTTTAAAAAAATCCAAGCGATTTTAGTATCAGAGTAAAATTGATAGAAATGTAATTGCATTAGTTGGAATAGTTTCAATTGCTTGATGACTGAAAATTCTAATCACTTATGCCAAAATTTATGTATCGATATTACAGAAAGTCAGGTTTTTCTACTAATATGTTACAAATATCTTACCTTGCAGGTGACACATTATTTATTGCTGGTTGTGGGAAGTTTTTTGAAGGCTCGCCAAAAGAAATGTACCATGCTTTAGTAGAAAAACTATCAGAACTCCCACAGAATACGGTTTGTATATTTGTTTCTAATTCCATTTGACAAATTTGTGTTCATAGTATATGTATAGCTTAATTATCCCCTCGCGACGAAAGTCGGGGAGGGATATAGCGTTGCGTTTGTACGTACGTATGTTCACCTTTTGTCATCACTCTAGCGACTTCATTTTTGAACGGATTCTGACCAAACTTCATATATGAGTCCAGCATAGGAATACCTCGAACAAGTTCGTTTTTCAGGGTGCCAAGGTCAAGGTCACCGTTACTATTTATAGAAAATCTTTGTCAGCGCTCTAGCGACTTCATTTTTGAACGGATTCTGACCAAACTTCACATATGAGTCCAGCATAGGAATACCTCGAACAAGGTTGTTTTTCAGGGTGCCACGGTCAAGGTCAAGGTTACTATTTATAGAAAATCTTTGTCCTCGCTCTAGCGACTTCATTTTTGAACGGATTCTGACCAAACTTCATATATGAGTCCAGCATAGGAATACCTCGAACAAGTTCATGTTTCAGGGTGCCAAGGTCAAGGTAACCGTTACTATTAATAGAAAATCGTACGTACGTATGTTCACCTTTTGTCAGCGCTCTAGCGACTTCATTTTTTAACAGATTCGGACCAAACTTCATATATGAGTCCAGCATAGGAATACCTCGAACGAGTTCGTGTTTCAGGGTGCCAAGGTCAAGGTCACCATTACTATTTATAGAAAATCTTTGTCAGCACACTTGCAAATTCATTTTTGAACGGATCCTGACCAAACTTCATATATGGGTCCAGCATGGGAATACCTCGAACCAGATCGTGTTTCAGGGTGCCACGGTCAAGGTCAGCGTTACTATTTATAGAAAATCTTTGTCAGCACTCTTGCAACTTCATTTCTGAACGGATCCTGACCAAACATCATCTATTGGTCCAGCATGGCAATACCTCTAACGCGTCACCGCTTTTGGGACTTCATTTTTAAATGGGTTCTGACCAAACTTCATCCCCACCCCCCATTTTGCGTCAGAGTTCTTGTGTTAGCACGCGAGGGGATTTGTATCGTTTGCGATGCCTTGTTTTATCCTATTTTTTTTATACAGAAAACTGGTCCTCTTGTTCAATATGGACCTGAGGGGCCTCGGGGGTCCAGTGGGATAGAGTGATTGTCCCTCAGTTCCACACAAACCTTCAGACCCCCAAAAAATTGAAAAATTTCTGAGTGGATTTTTCACTCGGTCGCCATAGGTGGAAGAGTTGCCAGGTATTCGCCAAAGGTCGGGGATTTCCTCCGATCAATGAGCCCGGTTCTCTCCCCACTAAACCTGGCAACGCCGCCATATCAGTGAAATAATCTTGAGTGGGGCGTAAAACATCAATCAACCTTATGGACCCAAGAAATATTTTTAGCAATACTACCTGCAAGGTGTACATGTATATGTTTATAATTGTTTTGAATCTTTATATTGCACACGCAAAGCTTTTGTCAATGGCTAAATAAAATAATGATGCTTTGATGAAGCTGTGCAAATGAAATTCCAAGTTGTTATGTTCTGTACAGATTGACTGATGGTTTGCACCACACTCAAGATTTTTCACTTACATGGAACATTGCTATGTCTAGATTGGGAGGAGACCGACCTCTTTACTCGGATGAAACGATATGTGGAATGGTTGTCATGCATACTCGCAGAAGTTGATGGTTTCCTCCTTCAAGAAACCTAGCCAGCCACCATATTAATGTGATATTCTTGAATGAATTATCATAAAATAATCAATCAATCCTCAAGGCGTGTCGAATTATGCTGGCAGAGATCTTCCAAATCTTTAAAATTATGTATCGATAAAGTTTTGAAATTTATTGTAGTAGAATAAAAACTCTTTTACCAGTTTTTACCAGTTTGACATTAGCATTGCATCGTTGGGCTGAGGGTTTTAATCCCTCCCAGCCCAAAGAAATCTTGATTGCCCTATATGGAAGGGGTTTCAGTCAAGAGTTCATCCAGAGGGGTGTCCACGTGTCTTTTGGACACCTTGTGGTCCAATTTTATCTCATTTGGACACCCAATAATCCAGCAATTTAACATGGTTCACATACAAAAGTAGGTCATAATGGACACTCAATTTTGTGGAGAATGTTCAAAAATAGCTGTTTTGTCTGCCCTATTTTCGGATCCTGGATTAATGTAACTTTCAGGTACTTTGCAAAAAGGCCCAATGTCCTCTCCTACTAAACCTGGCAATGCTGCTATATAAATGAAATAATCTGGAATGCAGCTCAAGACATATATGAATCAATCAAACTTGATTTTGCTAATGGTTGTGGCTTTTGTAGTTCTGGTTGATTGATTGATTGATGTTTTACAATCACACTTACCGACTTTGTAGTTTAGAAGGTACATGAATTGTCACCAATTCTGCATTTGTGTGTGTGTTTTTTACAGCGAGTGTTTTGTGGACATGAATACACTGTGAATAACCTGAAGTTTGCCCAACACGTAGAACCTAACAGTCAAGTGATTCAAGATAAACTCAGTTGGTCTCAGGTAAGTACTGTGAATAGGGTTAGTCAGACGCCAAAGCGATCTTAGCTAAGTGTGATCTTAACTACCATGGCAACCAATGCTAAAGGTATACGTGCCATTGGTAATTAAGATCACCTTAAGCTAAGATCGCTTTGTGAAACTGGGCCCAGGTTATTAGGTTACAAGCAGTATTTTGCACAATGATAGCAATGGCAAGGACAAAATATAGAGTTGATCGATACACTTGTTCTCTGTCATTGTCAGGGGCGTCGGTGGCTCAGTCACCAGATTGATAGTCGCTCATTCCGACACAGGCCTAACATCGATGTGGCGCAGGTTTCAATCCCACTCAGACCAAAAAAAAAGAGAGTTGCCCTCTTCGTCAAAGGTCAGGTGGTTTCCTCTTGCCCTCTAAGCCTAACAACCCTGCCATATAAGTGAAATAATCTTGGGTACGGCATAAAACATCAATCAATCAATCAGAACAGTTTCCGATTTTAATATTAGCCAAACTGGTTCAGACTATTGGCTCTCTTTGCAGAAACAGCGATCTGAAAATAAGCCAACGATCCCGTCAACTATTGGTGAAGAACTTCAGATAAATCCTTTCATGAGAGTACGGTAAGTCCTAATTATAACATTGTAATATGATGGATAACTAAGGCACTAGAACAGTAATTAGGGTTTTTGTAGCAAGAATCATTGTGTGCCCCAGAACCCCAGGCAGCTGAAGTGGCTGGCACTCGTTTAAGCAGAAGGAATAAATGAACTATTGTTGAATTCTGTACAGCCCTTATGTATTGAAAAGTCAGTGAAATCTGTGTTTATAGGGTGGAGATTGATTGATTGATGTTTTACGCCGCGCTCAAGATTATTTCACTTATATGGCGGCGTTGCTAGTTTTATTGTGGGAGGAAACCGGGCCCTATGCCCGGAGGAAACCCACGACCTTCCCCTGGTAAGTGGCAACCATCCCACATGAGTCGTTCGAGTGAAAACCCAGTCAGAATAGGGTGTAGAAGAATGTTCCAAAGTAGTTGAAAGTTAATTTTTCAAGGAAAAACTTTTGTTGTACGCAAAATAAACTTATCTCAGACGTTTAATGTATTTATAATGTATATTTATGGCATGGTTTGAACGAAGGGATAAGACCTCCCCCTCCCTTAAATGTTTTTTCTCTAAAATTGTGTGTCGCGGGTTCAAATCCCACTCAGTCCAAGAAAATTGGACAATTTTCTGACTGGGTTTTCACTCGAACGACCTATGTGGGATGGTTGCCAGTTACCACCGGAAGGTTGTGGGTTTCCTCCAGGCATAGAGCCTGGTTTGCTCCCACAATAAAACTGGCAACGCCGACATATAAGTGAGATAATCTTGAGCGTGGCGTAAAACAATCAATCAATCAATCTATAATTGTGGCCATACATGTCTGCCATCTTGGTTTGTTACAGCACATCAGAGGTGCAGGGACATTGTCGCAAGTCGGACCCAGTACAAGCTATGGGGCATCTGCGAGAAGAGAAAAATAACTTCAAGTCAAAATGAAAGACATTATATACAGACTTTTATATCTAAAATATGAAATATATATAGAAATTTACATTTTATTAGTGTATTTGTTCTACTCAAGGACTTTTTTTTCGAAGAGAAATTGTACATCGTAGAATATTCTTCAAATTCTAAAAAAAGAGTGGACTGGAAGACCCTTTTAGCTATTGATGTAGATCAGTGGCCTTGGTGTATGGCAAAATGACGCAACATTGAGTTTTTTATACGCCCGGCTTGAAAAGCGGGCTGTATTATGGTATCATCTCCGTCCGTCCGGCAGTCCGGCTGTCCGGCGTCCGCTGTCCCTTCCGCTCCATAACTTCTAAAGTTTTTATTCCATATGCACAATTTTTTCTAAGTATATACCTTATGGGTAGAAGGTGTGTCGCAAACTATTTTTAACATCACTGGTCACATAATATGGGAGTTATATTGGATTATGTAATATTCCAAAGTTTTGATTCCATCTGCACAGTATATAACTTATGGGTGGAAGGTGTGTCGCGAACTATTTTTGACATCATACATTGCGTAATATGGCAGCCATATTGGGTTATGTAATATTTACTTTTTCTCTCCATAACTTTAACAAATATGATCCGATGTTTTCAAATCTTTCATGTTACATACCATATTAACGGACAGTGTGTAAAAAAATTGTTTATGATATCAACTATTGCAAATTATTGGATTATGTACATTCCCTTTTATTCTTACTTTCATTTTCATGAAAATAACCTTTAAATTATAAAATGGCTTCTACTTTTCCGATTCTCATCAAAAAAGGATTTTTTCAAATTGCAATAATGTTTCTAAATTGATTAAAACTATTCTTAAATCAATATATAACGTCTTAATCAAATGAAAAATACATATAAGGATTAAAGTTTTATCTACAGACCAAGAGATAAGTATCCCAGCTTTGGTCTATTTACCTTGTCAACTTACAGTTAGCTCTCAGTCTCTCTCTCTCGAGATTTATGGCTTTGTGTACACCACATGGCCTCCATAAAACAGTGGGTGACATTAGCAATGGACCCATAGCCAAATCTATTGTAAATCCATTTGGTCTATGATAAAATTAGAAGTAATAACCTGTAGGTATATGGGGAGATTTAGAATATTGTCAAGATGTCTATGGCCAAATAATGTAGATAAAAAATATTATGAGAAAAATTGTCAAATCTACTTGAATTGGTGTGAGCTGCGAAATTGCCAATTAATTACATTTTTTTAAGTATGATTAGTAAATTATAAACTGCTTTTCTAAAAAATTGAAACATTTTAGTGCAACCTTTATTGACAACAAACAATTTTTAACATCGTGATTTAACAGCAGCGAGAATTGATGACTTGTACCGTGTACAAATCTTGTTAATAATTGTTGATCCAAATAGCCCATTTTAAATTTGATACAGATGGATTTTAATGGTTTAAGTGGCAAGATTTCATTTTGTTGACATAACATCACCTTTTACCAAGCTTCACATAATAAAACTGGCAACGCCGCCATATACATGTAAGTGAAATAATCTTGAGCGCAGCGTAAAACACCAAACAATCAATCAATCATTTACCAAGCTTCAACCTCTTCCCTCTGAATTTTGAAAATTAAATTCAAATAAATATGGAAGGATTTGTTTTGGTATGGCTGCAGTTACTGTGCCTTTCCGGGCGTATTTTGGGTTTCCCGAAACTCTTGTTTTATCAATCTGACGTTGAAATCTCATGTTCATTTTGTCTATGACACAATGCAGTAGATGTGCGTCACAGCGCCACAGAGAATTTACGTCAATGCCATACAATTTGAACAATGTCGTGAAAAACATCTTCGAAAACAAAAGGGTCTATTGCTAAAAAATGTCCATGACGTTTTTTTTTGCTCGACCTATAGATGGTACAACGGTCCAATTCACATTTTCTTTACTTGCTAATATGTATGTAACATGCCCTTTTTATTTGATCTATGTTTTACGCAGCACTTTTCGAAGTGGCATGAGCTGCCAAAATGTTGATATTTTGACGTTGAAACAGAATGTGTGAAATTATTGGCTATTTTTCTCAAGACGTATATAACTCAGAAGGTTTATAGTGCTTCTAGTCTCGAAAATGTACGATAAAGTATTGTTTTAATCTAACTTTGACTTAGAATGAATGAATGGTCGTCGCGGTTATTTAAATTTTGTTTACTTTTCGAACACGTTTTCGGTTCTTACAGGCCACATACTGTATGGATTTTCCTCATTCCAACGCCAATCATTTACTGTCTTGTGACGATTAGAAATGATGAAAAAAGTGTGAATTTTGGCAGCTCATGCCACTTTAAGCAGGCCTGTATTAGGTACTTTTAATAAACAAAGCCTCAAATGTACTCATACATCCCTACTATTGGAATTTTGTCCGTTATTAGCTCTGGCTTTATCAATATTTTTTATTTCAACATCAATCTTAACATTTTTCAAGGTACTTCATACGCTCAACTTCACCAGAATTCATGGGAAAGGAAAGAACTCTTGCATATGGACTTACAACTCCTTGGTTTATTGGGAACACGACGTTTCGGTGTAGCTCCTAACACCGTTATAATCACTTGATAAGTAAAATAATCTTGAGTGTGGCGTAAAGCATCCATCAATCAACCGATGTGTTTACATTCCATTCAGTGGAAAAAAAATGTATTATTTCTTATTGGGTTTTTCTTGCAATTTGTGGAAGGGTTGCCGCTGGATTTCTTCCCCCCACTGGAAGTCAATCAGTCAATCAATCAATCTACACAATAAGCAAAATTAATGATGAAGGAAAAAATATTTCCAAACATGGATTCAACAGCATAACATTTATTTTCTTTTGAAAAGCACTTTTTCATTGTAGAAATGAGGATTTTTTTTTCCATTTGTAAAAATAGCTATATACACTACTACAACAACAACGTTGACAATAAGTTAATTATATTATAATACAGTGACCACAATGTGGGATATATATATTAAGTTCCTCATAAATATTAACATCCCTGGCAATAAAGTAATCCAATCTGAACCAGTTTCTAAATGACTATTTGCTGTGACTAACCACTCAAATGTCTCGCATGTACAGTCGTGCTAACAAAACCAGTCCTCATATTATTCGCAGAGGCTTAGCCTAAAAATTAGCCCCCTTTTCTCGATTTATTATGAAATTTGATAAACCGGAACGATGCCTTGCTCTGTACAGCTTTTTGTAAGTTTCTCTCAGAAAATATTCCCTTCTCATCTCAGCCAAAATTGCATGTTAACACGAGTATTAAGTGAACAATATTCACAACTATTTCATTTTGAAAAAAGCGAAATTCGATGCTTAATAAAATATACATGTGTAAATTGACTAGGAAACACTTTTTTCGATCATGTCAACCTTTCGGTCCAAAAACCCGCTTCCATTTTTTTTTCACAAGAACATTTTTATATCATTTTTTTTACAACATTAGCAAGATTGGTGTTGGCAAATTGTGGACATATAGCACCTGTGTCATAAATAGTGCACACAAACTTTGCATATCGCAGATCAACCTGTCGCCATTATAGAAAAAGGCCTTTGTAAAGTTTAAAAAGAGAAAATTCCAAAAGAAAAATACATGCAAAAAAAAGAAATCATCGCCCACCCCCTTAAAGAAAAAGGTGAAATAACATTTTTTTTAAACATAAGCACCATTGAGGTATGCAATGTGCATTAAATGCAAATTAAAAATCAACAAACGTATAATATTTCAAAAAAATTTAAATACTGAAAATAGTTTTAATTTGATGTAAAATGATGCTTAAAAAAAGTAATACTACATTCTTTCTTATAAGATATATTCCTACAGTTCTTCAATAATTTACTGAACTAAAATTTATTCTTAAAGTATTTAGCACAAATTAGGTTCTTAAATTAATTACTGATCAAAAAACATATGTCAATGGATAAATAAATTCACAACCAGGTTCTTGCATTTTTGATGTATGTCATTATCAGTGCTTTTGTTTATTCAATCTGTGCAAGTTTAAATGGGTAGAAGATTTTCACATACTTTTTGTTGTTGTTGCAACAATGGGTGATTTGCCAATAGACCATTTGCCAGTTTTTTTCGCGCAACAACGACATGACGTTGTGACACCAATCCTACACCGGACAAGCAAATCGTCCAATTTGGCTTCAGCTATAATCAGTCGAACTTGTTTTAGATCAATGGCAACTTGTTTTAAATCAATGGCAACTTGTTTTAAATCAATGGCAACTTGTTTTAAATCAATGGCAACTTGTTTTAAATCAATGGCAACTTGTTTTAAATCAATGGCAACTTGTTTTAAATCAATGGCAACTTGTTTTAAATCAATGGCAACTTGTTTTAAATCAATGGCAACTTGTTTTAAATCAATGGCAACTTGTTTTAAATCAATGGCAACTTGTTTTAGATCAATGACAACTTGTTATAAACTTAATGGCAACTTGTTTTAAATCAATAAGAACTTGTTATAAAATCAATGGCAACTTGTTTTAAATTAGGACTAGTTGTTGTCATTCAACAGCAACTTGTTTTAAAATCAATGGCAACTTGTTTTAAATTAGGACTAATTGTTGTCATTCAACAGCAACTTGTTTTAAATCAATGGCATTTGGATTTAAATCAATGGCAAGTTGTTGTCATTCAACGGCAACTTGTTTTAAATTATGGCAACTAACTAGTTAATGGCAGCTTGTTTTAAATCAATGACAACTTGCTTTTAACCAATGGCAACTTGTTGTTATTCAACGGCAACTTGATTTAAATCAATTGCAAGTTGTCATTCAACGGCAACTTGTTTTAAAAATAATGGCAGCTTATTTTAAATCAATGGCAACTTGCTTTTAACCAATGGCAACTTGTTGTATTTCAACGGCAACTTGCTATTAGAAATGACAAAGTTTGCCTTAAAATAGAACATTTTGAATATTTTCATTTTCATTTTCTTAGGGAAAAGTTATAGCATTGCTTAATCAATACAATTTATCATACACCCGTCTTTTAACAAAAAATGTTTTAGTTTAATTTAAAACAATTAGATAAAGGTAATGAATTAACGAAACTATCTTTATTGGCACAAAACAAAAATGAAAAAGTTTTTAGCAAAGCATGCATACCAATATTTTTTAGAACACTGTTTTGCGTTGTCAGTTCCCGAGAGAGTAAGAAAGCTGTCGTCCCAATACCCATTACTTTGCATATACCAATGTGTGCGAGGTGAAAGAAGTGGTCAGAGAGACAAAGGGTGATATTATTTTGATGCAGTCATTAATTTTCCCTTTCATACACCCAAGTTGAATTTTGTTAGGTGGATAGTTTACATATGCAGATTTAATGTTAAATTCGCTTAAAAGGGAAGCTTATCTGGTTAACAAACCTAAACGGTCTTTCAGCGTTCTTAATCCAGGAAAAGTGCCACCCCTTAGGTCATTTTGTTTCAAATTACCATAGACATACTAGTCACGGACTCTTGTTTTTATAATAACCTGTTGTAAGCATCACAGGGCAGTTGCACAAAGGCGTATTAAGCTTAAGTCAGGCTTAAATATGTCACGTCACAAAGAAATATAATCATGTCGTTTCATTAAATCAGACTTAAGCTTAATACACATTTGTGCGACAGGCCCCACCTTTTTAAGTTTTGTCAAATCTTAGACTAGCATATATACTAGTCATTGTTTTTTCTTGGTCTTGGATAGTTGTTTCTTCTCCTCCTCCAAGATCTGGTGTTGTTTACTGAGGTGATTTTGGTCCGTTTCCACTCTCTCTAAACGCTGTTTCTGATTCTTGAGATGGTGAGTTTTACTGGCTTGTTCGTGGAGTCTATCATTGATGTCACGACGACTTAACATGCTGCTTTTCCTTTGAGGGGGCGGAGGAGGTTTCTTACGAGAAACAACCATTTTGGCCTCGTCAATTTTCAAATCTGGCTTCGGTAGACCCTGACTTGAGACTGGCCTCGTGATTTTTCCGTTAGCGGCTGCAGAACGTAAACGCCAGATTTCATTCTGGGAGTCCACACTACTTGTACTTTCTCCTTCACTTTCCTGGTCGTTGGTATTATCTGTGTTAGATTCCACCACGTTGGAACTGGAAACCGTCGGTTTACTGGGCTCTCCTTGGGAAGACTGGTTCACATTTACAAACATAACATTCATTATTCCCTTTTCAAAATTGTTGGAGGGTTTTTTGTGACCTCCCACTACAGGGGTGGAGGCCACAGGAAGACCCGAAGCTCTGGTAGTCTTAAAGTTATTATTAGTATTGTCTGCAGAAGAATCGTCAAGTTTACTCGGTGAAGTTATTGTACTATAAAATGACGAGAAAGATGGTTGAGAATTCAGGGTATTTCTCGGTGGTGGTGGTGGAGGAACTTTCTTCTCTCCGTTTGACTGACCAGCAGTAATACTGGTCCTTTGAGCAGGCTTAGGAATACTGGTCTGGATTGAAAAAGTCACCTCTTTACTGTGACCATTTGGAGAGCTTTTAGTGGACGTGGCAGGAACTTTAGTCACTGGACTGTTAGGGGAAGGCGCTCTGCCTTCACTAAGTGGGGAAGACGTTTTTGGCTGGGTTTTTGGAATGTGTACCACCCAGTCCATTTTCGCAGACTGCTTGGGTGAAGTTTTTGGTGGTGTTGCACTTAAGGAGCGAAAGAATTCTGCTCTCGCTACCTGTCGTTGATACGATAACGAGTTCGGATCATCAGCATCGTCATTATCTTGATCAAGTGACCTTGACCTTGGTATCTTTTGCTGTTGACTTAAATTGTTCAGTTTTTCATTTTCAGGAAGAGGTTCTAATATGGCATACCCATCACTATCAGGAGTACTACCCCCACTGTCCCCATTACTGTCACCATTACTTTTAGCCGGGGCAGATTTTAAATTCTTGGAAGCAATTTCTAATTTTTTCTCAAACTTGAGAGCCTCTTGTTGCGAGGCCAGGCGTTTCTTTCTTTCTCTCGAGGCATCAGCTGCCTGCAAGAAAAAACAGCTAAGCATTAATACAATCAAACACCGGCTAGATTGGTCAATGGTTGGAGTTTCACACTCATTCAACACTCAAAAGATTAGCCAATGATAATAATAAAATGTATTTGTATGTGAATTTGAGGACCTTTGCTTTGAAATATTTTGGCACAACCTTTTAAGCATATGTTGCGCTGGAATATAACAGAAGTTCAACATTTACATACAGAAGAATGTCTTTCAATGTTGAACTTCCCAAGTTGTTCTTTTCAAATGCCATAAAAAAGCAGGAGCTTTTTCAAGGTTTAAATTTCTAAAGCCCAAACTACGTTCATCTGCTGAGGATGGAATATGGAATATCACCAGCAGTAAGCAGCTTTTGTAATGGTGGAGATATATCAAAGCAGTGGTTCCACTTTTGTTGATAGGACTAAAGAACAATTATTTATTCCAACAAATCATGAAGTCCTACATAACATCTTGTGATTATACAAGATCCATAAAAATCAACCGACTGACACATGCAGGTTGTGTATGTTGTAAACACTTAAGATCGTATGGACACAAAAGGTCGTGTTTGGACATCTAACAAGGGAGTTAATTAACTTTCTTAAACATCGTGAAGCCGTAAATAAAGCCGAAATTTCACTTTCTTTTGGTAACATGCACTTTAATATTGAAGAAAATCTGTCATTGGCCCACTTATATAGAGTTTTGACTCATCATGGTATCAGTTTAGACAAATTTCAATGTAGGGCTATACCTTTTATAACAACCTCAACACTAATAAGTATTGCTCAACTTTCTTCATAAATTCTTACGAAAAAGAGAGAAAGAAAAATGGTGGCTTGTAACCTCTAACTGACCTCTAAACTCTGAAGCCTGGCATCATGGTTTGGTACCAGAGACTGGATGTTTTCCAAGACATTGTTTTTCTCCTGGGCGAATTGCCCGCTGGTGGCAATGATAGGAACTTGAGGTGGTCTCTGCTCCTGTACTGAGGCTAGTCTGAAGTGGGAAGAGAAGATGGTAAAATAAATGTATGAAAAGATAGTGTTTACTCAAGATTATTTCAGCTACACGGCCGCGTTGCCAGAGTATACAGGGCTCTTTGTCTGAACACACCCTTATCCACATAAAGCATCAAGTTATGATTGATTGATTGATTGTTTGGTGTTTTACGCCGCGCTCAAGATTATTTCACTTATATGGCGGCGGCGCCGGTTTTATTGTGGGAGGAAACCGGGCTCTGTGCCCGGAGGAAACCCACGACCTTCCGCTGGTAACTGGCAACCATCCCACATAGGTCGTTCAAGTGAAAACCCAGTCAGAAAATTTTCCAATTCATCAAGTTATGACCCCACCAATAAATCATTCAATTCTCATTGGACATTGTGATTGCATCCGTTGAACCATCAACGGGAGGCTTGTGTCTCAGTGTTAGGGGAGGAGGAAAGCCAAATCTTTATTGATGTAAGCCTCAAGATTATTTAGTTTAGATAGTGACGATTGATTAATTGACTGATTGATGTTTTGCGCTGCACTCAAGATTATTTCACTTATATAGCGGTGTTGCCAGGTTTAGTGGGGGAAGAAACCATTCTCTTTGCCCGAAGGCAAACCTCGATTTCGGCTCTTCCACATTTGGCAATTGAGTGAAAGGAAGGAAAGATGAATAGCAGGATTAAAAATTAACGGCTGAATGCCAGAAAATTCTCAACTTCCATTGGCTTCTGATAATCTATTTGATCACAAATAATAAACACATATACCTTTTCATCGTGAACAAGGTCCCAGTAAGTTTCTTGCATTTCTTCAAACAGCTTTCAATACTATCAGGCTCATCTTTCACAAACCTGTCAAAGATAAAACACAAAGTAAAAATAACCATCAATAAATTGATTAATGTTTTACCTCACACTAAAGATAATTTCACTTATATGGGAGTGTTACCAAACTTTGTGCGAGAGGAAAGCGTGCTCTTTGCTCAAATGAAACTTCTACCAGCAAGATACCTGGCAACGTTTACAAATAGGGCGATGAAAGAAATATTTCTATTTTTCATTATCCCAGGATGTCACATTGAGCATTTGATTGACTGAATGGTGCTAAACTTTGCACTCGACAGCTAATATAATATGACCAAAAGCCACACTGACCCAGCCTAATGGTTTGGACATTTGAGGTATGTGAATATAGGAGTCGTACTGGCCTTACTTGACCATCCTAATTCCCCTCACTGACCCTCAATGTAGTTTTTTTAACAACCAGCTGACTGACACCCATGTGATACGCTGTAAGGCTGTTTTAATTATTCGGTTTACAGTTCTAGCAATTAAATATGGCAAGCATGTAGGCACATGGTAGCGCAATCTATGGCTAACAATGAACATTCTCTTCAATAAATCAATGAACTACATGTACTTGTATATCGTGGAATGGCTACGTTACATTGGTTGGATTGAATCTGGCGTGCTAAAAGCCCCGTCATAACTATGTTGCCTCTCGTAACGCAAACGTTTCTACAAATTTATGACAAAGTAGTGGTGATGTCAGGGGTGGTGATGGCGTTCTCTTTTGCTTTCTCTGTAATGTTAGATCAGTAGTGTCATCTCATAATAATGGCGACGCTCGTCGTACTTCAAATGTCATGTGACAGCCATTCCACGTATGTAGTTCATTCGAATAAATCACTTGAATGGACAACACAGCTTTGCATTCTGGATAAAATATGACAGCCATTTTGAAAGTCAACTAAATCCTGTTTATGCTGTGTGCAATACCAACTCATACTCTCATTCCTTGATATTGATGTTTAAGCCTACCTGTGGTAAGTTGGCCATCAATATGGTGGATTGGGAGAAGAAAATGACGCTCAGATTGCTGTCTCTTTTTTGTTTTGGTAGAGATTGTACAATATTTCCTTGACATATGTTACCCAAAATCATTAGACAGGACATACGATAAGAATTCCGCTAATTCAAGTACTCAAAACAATACGAAAAGCTCTCTAAAAGTTTGAGACTTTTCGTTGGGTGTCTTACCTCCTGCATGGAGCGACCGATAATCCTATCGAGCAATCGCTATTGTTGTTGTTTTAGACCACACATAGCAGAAAGCAGTCTAACAATTTGTTATCGGCACATTGCTCGTCCTTGAATTAGTGGAATTCTTACCGTACTTGATTTTAAATAGTATAAATGTGTGTTTTTTGTTACCTTTCCTCTGATACAACAACCTCCATTTCTCCAGCCATAACAGACTTGAGGGAATCGATGAGGGTAGGTAAGCGCCCTGTAAAAAAAAAAAAATAACAAAAACATAGATTTAGAAAACGAAACCATCTTGAGATAAGCTCTTAATTCAACTCCAAGAGAGGTCAAACGTGGAATTAATCAAATCTTCAATGAATAAATAACAACACAGGGAAAATCTTCTTGACTAAAAAAACATAGAGACAAATATAGATTCTGAATATTTTTTATTTTTTTAATCAATTTGTTATATTTTGTACTCATTTTTAATCTCAGTTCGCTCATCAAAAGCTGTAAATATAAGTTTCATGCGTAAAGTGGCATGAACTGCCAAATCCATACTTTTTTCACAAATTTTGATTGTCGGGAGAAGTTGAGCATTTGAATTACCAAGAAATCAATGTTACCTTTCAGATCAGCCAGTGACTTAGTGATTTGACTAAGAGCTAGCGCCATTCCCTCCACCTCGGACATGTTCACTCGACACTGACGAGAAATAACGTCATTCCTCATTTCTTCCACAGAGGCCTCTAAATCCCTAAATTCAAAAGTAACAAAGATTTTACAGATGTATGATTATAATATAGCAGAAAACATCATCATTCATTTTCAATAGACCAATTGCTTAAAGTGGCATGAGTGGTTCGGATTGTCATGACAGTAAGAGGCTTTGGAAGACATTGAAAAAGTAAACCATTGAGTTCGAATGAGGAAAATCAGTATTTGTGCTGGACGGGCTGAAACCGTATTCTAAAAGTAAACTAGATTTAAATAACCCATTCATTTATTGTAAGCCCAAGTCAGTTAAAAATCCCTATTTTAACATACATTATCCAGACTAGTGCCAAATAAAAAAAATTTCTAAGTGGATTTTTCACTCAGTCACCGTATGTGGAAGAGTTGCCAGGTACTTGCCGAAGGTCGGGGGTTTCCTCTGAGCAATGAGCCTGGTTTCCTCTCCCACTAACGCCTGGCACACCACCATAAAATGAAATAATATTGAGTGCTGCGTAAAACATCAATCAATCCAGACTACAATGTAGTACCACTAAAAAGCTTCTGAATTTCGATTGATCAATGATTAATGCTCCCGGTTTAGTGGAAGAGGAAACCTGGCTCGGTAAGTACCTGGCAATGCTTCTATTTATGGCAATCAAGTGAAAAATCCGCTTTGAAATTCAAAAAATGTTATCTGGTCGGAGTAAGATTCGAACCCGAGCGGCATCAATGGAAGGTCTGTGTGGAAATTGAGGGACTATCACGCTAACCAACTGAGTAAGGCCTTTGAAAGAGCTTAGATTGATTGATTGTTTGGTGTTTTACGCCGCGCTCAAGATTATTTCACTTATATGGCGGCGTTGCCAGTTTTATTGTGGGAGGCTCTATGCCCAGAGGAAACCCACGACCTTCCGGTGGTAACTGGCAACTAACCCACATAGGTTGTTCGAGTGAAAACCCAGTCAGAAAATTTTCCATTTTTTTTGGACTGAGTGGGATTCGAACCCGCGACCCATCGGTGGAAAAAAGAGCTTTAAAAAAGTATTGTATTTGCCATCTTAATACTGAACATAAAATACATTTTGAAACATTAAATATTATGTTTTTAATTGAATACCGGTACTCATTGTTTGTAGAATTAGTAAGTGCATAACTGGGTACAATTGAATACCGGTACTCATTGTTTGTAGAATTAGTAAGTGCATGACTGGGTACAATTGAATACTGGTACTCATTGTTTGTAGAATTAGTAAGTGCATGACTGGGTACAATTGAATACCGGTACTCATTGTTTGTAGGATTAGTAAGTGCATGACTGGGTACAATTGAATACCGGTACTCATTGTTTGTAGAATTAGTAAGCGCATGACTGGGCACAATGGAATACCAGTACTCATTGTTTGTAGAGTTAGTAAGTGCATGACTGGGTACAATTGAATACCGGTAGGCCTACTCATTGTTTGTAGAATTATTAAGTGCATGACTGGGTACAATTGAATACCGGTACTCATTGTTTGTAGAATTAATAAGTGCATGACTGGGTACAATTGAATACTGGTACTCATCGTTTGTAGAATTAGTAAGTGCATGACTGGGTACAATTGAATACTGGTACTCGTTTGTAGAATGAGTAAGTGCATGACTGGGTACAATTGAATACTGGTACTCATTGTTTGTAGAATTAGTAAGTGCATGACTGGGTACAATTGAATACCGGTAGGCCTACTCATTGTTTGTAGAATTATTAAGTGCATGACTGGGTACAATTGAATACCGGTACTCATTGTTTGTAGAATTAGTAAGTGCATGACTGGGTACAATTGAATGCTGGTAGGCCTACTCATTGTTTGTAGAATTATTAAGTGTATGACTGGGCACAATGGAATACTGGTACTCATTGTTTGTAGAATTAGTAAGTGCATGACTGGGCACAATTGAATACTGGTACTCATTGTTTGTAGAATTAGTAAGTGCATGACTGGGTACAATTGAATGCTGGTAGGCCTACTCATTGTTTGTAGAATTATTAAGTGCATGACTGGGTACAATTGAATACCGGTACTCATTGTTTGTAGAATTAGTAAGTGCATGGCTGGGTTCAATTAAATACCGGTACTCATTGTTTGTAGAATTAGTAAGTGCATGACTGGGTACAATTGAATGCTGGTAGGCCTACTCATTGTTTGTAGAATTATTAAGTGCATGACTGGGTACAATTGAATACCGGTACTCATTGTTTGTAGAATTAGTAAGTGCATGGCTGGGTTCAATTGAATACCGGTACTCATTGTTTGTAGAATTAGTAAGTGCATGACTGGGTACAATTGATTACCGGTACTCATTGTTTGTAGAATTAGTAAGTGCATGACTGGGTACAATTGAATACCGGTACTCATTGTTTGTAGAATTAGTAAGTGCATGACTGGGTACAATTGAATACCATTACTCATTGTTTGTAGAATTAGTAAGTGCATGACTGGGTACAATTAAATACCGGTACTCATTGTTTGTAGAATTAGTAAGTGCATGACTGGGTACAATTGAATACCATTACTCATTGTTTGTAGAATTATTAAGTGCATGACTGGGTACAATTGAATACCGGTACTCATTGTTTGTAGAATTAGTAAGTGCATGATTGGATACAATTGAATACCGATACTCATTGTTTGTAGAATTAGTAAGTGCATGACTGGGTACAATTAAACTCATTGTTTGTAGAATTAGTAAGTGCATGACTGGGTACAATTCACAAAAACCCTTAAAGACTCAATATTTGGATTTTTTTATGGTCACCATCATGAGGCTTATAAAATGCAAAAAAAAAACACATACTTTTAATAAGAAATACATACTTTAGTTCTCTCCTAACTCTATGCTTGTCTTGTCTGAAAACATCATAATCTGTGTCCACCTTGAATCTCATCTGTCTCACTGGCTTGTTGTTAATGCCTGGTACAACACTCATAGCATTCTGTAACCAAATATGTTATAATGTATACCAGGGCCGTTTCTAGAAAAAAAATCTAGCTTCCGATCCCAAACTCAAGTAAAGGAAAATTTCGCCGCCAACACCCCGCCCCCCAACCCACCCTCTTCCTTCCAGTGTAAGACTTTTTTTTCCGTCAGATTTTCCCGCCGATTACTTACGGCTTACTTATCGAGGCATCTTCTTGCAAAAATTCAACCTCCAAATATAAATAAAACTTTTTATGGAGTTGCATTCGCCAGCCGACCGTGTCGGGGACTTTTCGAACACGAGAAATGAAGTCACAACAGTTTTAACGTTGGACGTACGATAACTGGTTCCCGTCACTCTACAAAAACATGCAGACGAGCGGGTGAATGTCCGGTCCCTAAAACTTCATTTCAGAGTCTTTGGAGAAATTAAACTATTTTAACAAAAGTCTGCTGAGCCCAGCCTCACTTCTGTGGAATTTCTTGTCGATGCAAACACTGATGTAATTTTTAACATTGAAAACCCGCAAAAGTGTACCATAACTGATCGGATACGGGCCGTAACTTTGCAGCACTCTGCAGATAATCAGTGAATAAGGCCCCAACGAGAAAGTAGCAAATCAATTGGTCCTAATACTTAATTGGCCCAGCCCACCAACAGTCAATCAACCCAACAGCTATGATTGACATCTTTATAAACCTTGTATAGCGTATGAACATTTTAGAGTGGACGAATACATAGCATGTCATTCATGGTCACGTGATATGTATAACTTGGTTGAGATGGCTGATCTGCAGATTTCATTTTGACAGACGTTCTTTCCTCCCATTTTATTTACAAACTGTGACACAGACACTGTTGGTAGTCTTGATGTTTGAGGCCACTTGCGTGATAAATGCGTCTGTTTATTTATATTTTAAAATATATACTGTTTACATCATGATACAAGAGGGGAATTCAAATGACACGGATCTAACCGCAGAATGAGAATGTTCAAGAATCGGGTGGAGTCGTGGTCAAGTCAGGCAGTGTATCCACGCTGACGACGTATGTAGACCAATCAGAAACTTCACTCAAGTCAGGTGACCACTTGGCATACTGACCTCATCGGAACAAGTTCTTTTCGTTCGTCCCGCTGACTACAATTCGTTGCGGGCCGGCCGTAGCTGTGTACCGTTCAAGAGTGCGATGCAACTCAAACAAACTGAATACGGAGTCGTTTCTAGTTGCCTTGTGTTACAAGGCCATGTGCAAAACAGTCTTAAGGGCCTTTTTTTTTTTCCTTTTACATAAAATAAAGCCCCATTTATTTTTTCTTCATTTAGTTTGGGCGCCCGACCGTTTGGGCGCCCTATCGTTTTCCGGAAGCAAAACGGTCCTAGATACGGCCCTGTATACTGAACCGCAAAAGAAAGGCCACCCTATTCAAATGTTGCTAAATGCAAATATTATCATAATTTTCAAGAATTTTTCTCTTTTCATATCCTTGTTAGCCCTGGATTGAAGCCAGTGGTCAGGAAAGTTTGGTTTCTGATCATGTTACTAATATGCAAAATACATCATCAAAGCAGTTACTTAAGTAATGATGGGGTGCTTTTTTGGTTCGTTTTGCAGGAAGGTCACAATGCACGTGTGTTGCGACGTGCCATCCCTATAAAAAAGCCACCAAGCATGCGCTGAATCATTCACAGTGACATGTCACGACTGTCACGAGAGTAGAGAGACTAAGCCTTGGGTAGACTTCATGCTGGCCAGACTGCAAGCCCTGTGGCAAACCACTTCAATGTTCATGTTCGAACAATATACTGCCTGCAGCAACGAGTTCAAGCCACTGGAAGCACAGCAGACCGTCCTCGTAGTGGAAGACCGCCCGTAACAACGTTGAGGCAAGATCGACAGATTGTCCATCAACACCTGCCAAATCGCTTCGCTGTACAGCTGTGGAAACTGCAAGGACAACCATTGGCAACCACCAGAGACCAATCAGCAGCGACACGGTGCGCAGGCGTTTGAGACAGGCAAATGTCAGATGTGGCAGGCCTGACAGGGATCCGCTCCTCACTGCCTGACATCGCCGTGCTCATCTGTAATGGGCCAAATAGCGTTGGAATTGGCGTCACCTGGAGTGGAGAACTGCAGTCTTCTCCGATGAAAGCCGGTATTGCATCTCGACAGTTGATGGGCGAGTGAGAGTGTGGCGTAGACAAGAGCGTTTTGCAGATGAGTGTGTTCTGGAAAGAGACGCATGGGGAGGTCCCAGCATTATGGTATGGGGTATAGGGTGAATCAAAAACTAGGCCCTATGGTGTTCCAGAATGTTGGTCCTGGTAGAGGAAATGGTGTAACTGCTTACCGCTACATCGATCAGGCACTGAGACCCTTCATTGGCCCCATTTTGCTTGTCGTGGAAATCATGCCTTTCAGCAGGACAATGCACAAGCCCATAATTCAGAGGAGGCTCAATCTTGTGCAGCCAAGGCCGACAACTGCAGCTGAACTCACACTCAGGCGTATCACAGAGTTTGGGCCCAATTTCCTATCATCTTTATCAACCGTCTCATCCACTCAATTTTCCGACGATGCAACGCTGTAATCAACGCCCCTGGTGGCCATACACATTATTGGCTTCCTGATTGCACGGTGACATTTATTTTAAGATATGAATTTCATGGAATCAAGCAGAGCCAGTCCGGTTTAGTGTGGGAGGACACAAGCTCTTCACCTGGAGGTGAACTGGCAACCCTTCCTTACACATATAGGGTGACCATGTGAAAAACTCACTCAGAGAAAGGAATTTAACTGACCTTTATTTTTTCGTACACCTCATCAATGGACTCTCTAGCCCCTTCCATATTCAATTGTTGGCATCGCCGTAAACCTTTCAGTTCAACTTTCAGCTCAATAGTTCTCTTGTGCAACAACAACAGGCCATTTGCTACCTCCTTAGACAGAAAAGGGGTTGACTGCATGAGGGTTTGAGTTTGCTTTGATATAGTTGATAAGTCATTCATACCTAAAACAAAAGGTTTCAAATTTACTATCATTAAAGTGACATGCTGACGAGATCTCTGCTTTTCGAAAAATTTGATTGATTGATTGAAGTTTTCACTAAAAATGAAGCCTATTACTCTTACAAGTATATGGTAGGTTTGCCTGAATAAGTATGAACAATTTGATTGATTGATCAATTGATTGATGTTACCCTCCAAAGAAAGCCTTTTTTCTTACAAGTAGGCTATATTTTGATTTATGAACACTAAAACAAACGGGCACAGGGAAAATCTTCTTGTCAAAAATAACCACGGAGACAAGTTTCTAATTGTGTTAAAAAGAGGTATATCATTTAGACCTTTATACCCCATCATAAATTGTTGTAATAAACTAAACCTATGATATATCATTAGGTTGACGGCTGACAGGAGCTTGGCCTTAGTCAGTAGAATTTTTCTGCAACACTTTGTAATACATTGACAATGCTTGTAAGCGTGTCAAGAATATCAACCGACTGAGATTGAACCACATAGGATCATAGGGGGGGGGGGGGGGGGGGGGGGGGGGTCCCCTCTTACAACTATATGGTAGGTTTGATTGAATAAGTATGAACAATTTGATTGATCGATTGATGTTTTCTTTCCAAATGAAGTCTTTTTCTCTTACAAGTATATGGTAGGTTTGCAAGAAGAAGTGGGAGAGGAAACTGGGCTCTTCGCCCTGTGGATTAAAACCTGTGATCTGTTGAAGGATTTAAGCTATGTTGGACTGGGGATCGCTATGTCAACGGAGCCACAGACGCCCAAATCAATAAAGGAGTTTAGAGTTTCAACAGTTGTCAAAAATTCCCTATTTAAAAAAAGGTGACTTTGTTTTCTCGTCATAAAAGCAGCAAATCTCAAGGAGGAATACAGAAAAGTTTGGAGGGGGGGGGGGGGGGGTGTTTGTAGGGAACCTATCTGGTATGTTAACAGGGATAATCCAGCATGTGAAATACCCACCTGCATTACGTCGCAAGAGCTGGTGCCATTCACACTTTCTTACAAGATTTTAATTACATGAATACCACAGTTTAAACTACATAGTAAAATTAACTTATCAGGGTGTAAATAAACAAAATCAGTTTAATCCATGGCTAGTAGGGTTCTAGTGGATTTGTTTAACTAAATTTAGACAATTTAACTGGTTAAACATTCATTAATTCTAGCCAAAATTACATTTACATGTACATGTAAGTAGGCTACATTCTAGAAACTAAAGAGCATTTAATTTACAAATTTAAGAACAAAAATGTCAACATTTTTTTTAAACAAAACATAACATTTTGGCAGCTCATGCCACTTACAATACACACAATAACAAGGTATACATAAAAGCATGCCCCACAACCACACAGCACAATAGACGAAAAAAAAAATGTTTTTCTTTATATATGCAAATTGCTATATTAAAGTGGCATGAGCTGCCAAAATGTTGATATTTACGATAATACAGAATGTTGAAATTTTTGGCTATTTTTCTCAAGACGTATAATTCAGAAGCTTTTTAGTGCTTATAGTCTCGAAAATGTACGATAAAGTATTGTTTTGAATTAACTTTCGCTTAGAATGAATGAATGGTCTTAGCGGTTATTTAAATTTTGTTTACTTTTCGAACACGTTTTCTGTTCGTACAGGCCACATACCGTATGGATTTTCCTCATTCCAACGCCAATCATTTAGTTTGTCAATGACCTTCAAAACCTCTTACTGTCGTGATGATCAGAAATTATGAAAAAATGTGAATTTTGGCAGCTCATGTCACTTTAATGAACACATGAGCCCAGGCAAAACCCTTTCTGTTCATCATATTTTCCCCTCCTTACACAAAGGTGACCTCATTAGGCATTGTCTACAGACAGATAGATCAGTTTGACATCATTCCCAGTTCATACTCAGATATTTTGCTGGCAACTTCAGTGATACTCCCTACATATCATATTTGGCCAAAGATAAAACACAAGCCGCCCCCCAAAGCGAAAAGTAAAGCCATAAAACCATGGACACAAAAAAGTCAAAGCTCTAAGATACGATATAAAACAATTGCCACCTTGAGTATAATATTTAGTACCTTTAACATATCGTTGTAAAACCAGAGTGCCTGAAATTAAATTTGAGTTTCAATAAAAGTTCTCATGGTCAACTGAAAAAAATGTAGTTTTGTTTGTTGTTGGTTAGGTTGATTGATTGATTGTTAGGTGTTTTACGCCGCGCTCAAGATTATTTCACTTATATGCCAGCGTGCCAGTTTTACTGTGGGAGGAAACCGGGCTCTATGGCGGGAGGAAACCCACGACCTTCTGTTGGTAACTGGCAACCATCCCACATAGGTCGTTCGAGGTTGTTAGTTAGGACTTGTTTAGTTATCTTCACTGCTGTTTGAAATGAAGACGTCGTGCCAGGTTTACTGGGTGCCAAAACTTGATTCTTTGCCTTATTGAGATTCAAAGAGGCCCCATGTTCAGGCCAAATATTTGAAAAAGTTGGATGAAAACAGCATTATGGGTTTGTAATGTTGGATTATCTCATATTTTCGAACATGGCACTAGGGATTGTTTGATTGATGTTTTACGCCAGATTCAAGATTATTTCACTTTATAGGTTTAGTTGGGGAGGAAACTGGGCTCATTGCTCGGAGAAAACTCCGACCTTCGGCAAGTACCTGGCAACTCTTCCACATACGGCGACCGAGTGAAAATTCCACGTTTTTATTTGGTCGGAGTGGGATTCGAACCCGCACCGCATCAATGAAAGGTCTGTGTGGGACTGAGGGACAATCACTCACTGGACCACCCAGGCCCCGCTGGCACTGAGGAAGATTGTCACAAGAATAAAACTGCTTAGGCCTACTCCCATGATAAAATAAGCCTAATATTAAGGTATTCATTTAGGGGCGCTTTGCCAGGGATAGAACAAGCCCCATGTGACTTTTCCCCGCGGATTAATATTTGTTGAAATACTTTTTCTTTTACTTGACATTCAGTGTTCAAAATACAACGCATTACACAATATAATGGACCTTTTTTTTAAGGTGGCACACCTCAGACACATACAGTTCAACAGCTAGGTTGCAATAAGTAGACCTATGTGTATGCATAGAGGTATTAAACCGTTAGTACGGGTACGGGGAAATTACACGGCTAAATATTTTGATTGACACAGCATTTAAGAAGCAAAAAACCGGAGAATAAAATAAGAAACCTACTACCACTGGATGTGGAGGACTTCCCACTTGTTGACGGCAAACTGCGTACACTTCCTGCGCGTGATCCTGTCTCTGCCTTCCCATTGGTCGATACAGTTGAATGAACCCATGCTGTTAGGTTAGCCAGCTGAGCCTCCATCTTTTCTATGCGAAACCTGGAATATACACATTAAACTTTGAGACATTTGATTGATGGATTGATGATTCATGCCACACCTTATTTCCCGTATATGGTGGCGTTGCCAGGTTTAGTGTGGGAGAAAACTGCTCATTGCCCTGAGGGAACCCCTGACCTACAACGAGTACTGGCAACTCTTCCATCTATGACAATCGGGTGCAAATTCCGGTTGTTGTGAGTAGGATTAAAACCCTCGCTCAATAGATCGATTGATTGATTGTTTGGTTATTTGGTGTTTTACGTCGCGCTCAAGATTATTTCGCTTATATGGCGGCGTTGTCAGTTTGATTGTGGGAGGAAGCCTGCTCTATGCCCAAAAGAAACCCACAACCTTCAGTTGATAACTGGCAACCAACCCACATATAGGTCGCTCGACTGAAAACCCAGTCAGAAATTTTTTTTTGGACTAAGTGGGATACAAACCCGCGACCCATTGGTGGAAGGCTGTTTGGATTGAGCGTCCAACACTCTACCTACTGAGTCATGGAGGCCCCGCTCCATTGATGGAAGGTCTGTGTCTCAAGGAGGAATTATCATTCTAACCCACTGAGGCAATGGGGCCCACTAAGACATTGAATATTTTTCTTACTGATGATATTATTGATTTATGACAAACTCTAATTAATCAAGATTGTCTCTTTGATTGATGAATGTTTGACACCGCACTCAAGATTATTATTGGTCGCATTGCCAGCTTTAGCAGGGAGGATAACCCCAATCTTCTGCAAGTACCTACTAACTCTTCCACATAGAACGCTCAAGTGAAAAAAACCCTCAAAAGTTTTTCAATTAAGGATGGTTTCAATTAAGGTTTGTGTTGGACTGAGAGAATATCGCTATCCTGGCTGACAACCCTCTTAGCTCTTTCCATTAATTTATGAGATTTAAATGTTGCACTCTGAACGGTCAACACACCAGTCAACTTATCTTAAAAGACAAGGGCCTTATTTCACAAAGCGGCGTAGATGTATTTTTTTTAGTAGGTTTCATACTAACGTATCTCTACAGTATGGGTTGCTAAGGCATTTACGCAAAAACTTAAGCTACGCCGCTTTGTGAAACAGGACCCAGGTATGGAAATGTAGTCATTTATTAATAAGGCCAGGTCTGACCTTGCTTCTGGGTCGTAGTCCTGTGGCTGTGGGGTCACACTCCGGGGCCTCATTCTGATATCTCCACGATCTCCAGGGATTCTGTAACTATGGCTACGTTGACAGATCTGATCATCAGAGACGGAAGTAGGTGGACCTAAGTTTTGCGGTCGTCTTGCTACTTCGGCTCTGTCCAACGGTGGTCGTGCTAAAGGTTGACGATGAACAGGTGGCATTCCCGCAACGGGAACAAATGATAATGAATGACGCTGAGTTGCTCTATCAATAGGAGGGTCCCGAGGGTCACCTATAAGGTAGAAATAAAGAATCTAAAAAAATTGATTGGGGCCCAGCGAAGGTTACATGGAGACAAAATAAATGAGTAACTAAGACATCAGACCAACCCATTCTACCAAGGCATTGGGTGATTTTTAACATTGCACTTTCACTAATACGATCTTTCAGATTTAGTGGGGGGGAGAAATACCTACCATCACCTGCCAAGACTTGAACATAGGGGGGTCAAATGAAAAAAATACTTGCTCAAAGACATTTTACCAGACATAGCATTTGAAGTTTGATTTTTGATCTGTGGCAAAATGTTTACTTACGGGTATGAGGTCCAGTCGCTCTTTGAGGGGAAAACGTTGAGCAAGTGGAAGCACGAACCCCTTTAGCGACGTACATCTGAGCTTGAGAAGGAAACATTGAACCTGGTTTGGATCTCGGAGATGTGTCGCTATGGTAACCCGATGAGGGATGTTCCCGACTGTAAATGTCTTGCGGCGAACGTTGAGGGGGATTTCTTACAATTTCTACCGTTGGCGAAAGTGGGCGATATTTCATTACATACTGATGAGGTGGACCTGTTGGTGTGCTTCGACCAGAATGTGACCCAATTAATTCCATGGGTACAGGTGTACTTTGTGCAGATCTTGCTCTCGCCATTTCACGAGGGGAGGTCACTTTTCTCATCCCTGGAGGAGGCTGTCGGTTTTCTGGAATGGTTCCCAAGGCCAATCTGTCTGGAGAAAATGGACGCTCTGGTAACATGCGTCTTGCATCATCTTGTGACATTTGCCGCCACCTTGTATCCGGGGAGGTATGTGCCACATCCGGGGTCAAAGGTCGATAGCGAAGGTCAGGATGGTCCCTCATCTGTTGGCTGGAAACCGAAGGATCAAGTAGGTTTCTATTTGGTAAGCTTTTAGTCTGCATAGAAATCTGAAATAGAAAAACAAGTTGGGATTTCTAACTTGATATCTGGAAGTTTTAGGCCTGCTAGGTTATCCTGAGAAATTTGCTCCATACAGTTGTCATATATCATAAAAAAATCCTATTGTAACATTCCATGTTTTTCTTTGATCACAGCAACTTTGGATAACAACAAAAATTCACATCCAATAAAAAATCAAAGCAGCCATGAAAATTAACAACAGTATAGACATATATAATTATGAACACGAAAACATGAGGGGAAAGGAAAAAACCTTCTTGACTCAAATAACCATGAGACAAAATATAGATATGTATTTATGACAATAAAGATACATGCCCATAAAAACTACGGTAAGAATTCCGCTAATTCAAGTACTAAAAACATTACGAAAAGCAATCTAAAAGTTTGAGACTTTTTGTTGGGTGTCTTAGCTCCTGCATGGAGCGACCGATAATCCTATCGAGCAATTGCTATTGTTGTTGTTTTAGACTAAACATGGCAGAAAGCAGTCTAATAATTTGTTATCTTCACATTGCTCGTCCTTGAATTAGCGGATTTCTTACCGTAATTGAAGAGTTACAGCATGAAGATTATCAAATCACTATGTCAAAGTAAACAAGTATTGTTATCACTAGCATGACGATCGTTAGTGCCTAAAGATAATTTCTTTATTTGTTCGTAAATACATTTTTTTTTCAGTTCAGCCATATGCTACATACCTGTTCAGAATTAGCACTAGGTTGTCTCCCCTTGGGTGATTTGGAAGTTGGTGGTGTTGGAGAGAGGATAGTTTTCCCCCTGATTTTGGGGTATTCCTTAACCTTCTGAGGCTGAGCACTATCACAGTAATGTAGCTTCAGGATTGTGTTTTCCCGAATGTCCCTAGATAAAAAGTATAAAGACATTTTTAATAAAACAGAGGTATATTCCAGGATGGAATCGCAAAAGGGGGTATTATTTCTTTATTTCTGCAGACTTTATCACTGACATAGACATTTTTAGGAATTTCAAGGGTTGAAAGGCTCTGAGCTTGATTCAGCAATAGAGTTGTACATTATAGCAGTGTTTCTGTCAGAGGCATGGTGAAACCAAAGAGAGTAGATTGGCAGCATTGCCGGCCTGTTCTTCTGGCCCCCTAGCGGAAGGGTGTTCCGACTATACACGATTCGACTGTAGGGCGCCCCCTACAGAAAAGAGGTTCCTAATAATCGAATCGTGTCAGTTCAAATTCAACATGGCGCGGACGAAGTGACCACTCTTGTCAATCTACTCTCTTTGGTGAAACCGAGGATTCCCTCAAATCCCTATCTCAAAGTAAACAAGTATTTATCAACTATCATTCGTTGCTAAAATAGCATCTGTAGAAGAACATTAAAATTATCTTTCCAAAAGGTACAGAATATATTTAGAAAAATTGAAAATCTGCCAACTTTTTTTCTTGCCTTCCCAGATGAATTTCAGGTGAGGAACAATCCATTGGGAGTTGATTGATTGATTGCTGTTTTACGCCGCACTCAAAAGTGTTTTACTTATATAGTGGCATTGCCAGGTTTAGTAGGGGAGGAAACCAGGCTCATTGCCCGGAGGAAATCCTCCGCCTTCAGCGAGTACCTCTTCCACATAAGGCAGTCAAGTGATAAATCTACTAAGAAATTTGTCAATTTTTTAGTTATTCGAACCTGTGCTGCTTCGATGGAAAGTCTTTGAGGGATTACAGGACGATCACTTTAACCCACTGGATCACAGAGGCCCCTGATCCATTGATTGATTGATTGTTTGGTGTTTTACGCCGCACTCAAGATTATTTCACTTATATGGCGGCGTTGCCAGTTTTAGTGTGGGAGGAAACCAGGCTCCATGCCTAAATCACTATTATTTCACATACATGTTTAAGGTGGCATTGACAGCATAAATGTGTGGGGAAGGAAATTTGTGTCCAAAGGATGGTACTAAACTCCCATTTAACGTAGGGTGATCAGGTGAAAACTAAGTTGAATTGAAACCAACTATGACGGACACACAAATAGTGTATTTGTATCAATGAATAGTGTATTTATGAACACTAAAAACCATGGGCACAGGGAAAATCTTCTTGTCTAAAATAACCATAGAGGCAAGTTTCTAATTGTGTTAAAAAGAGGTATATCATTTAGACCTTTATACCCATCATAAGTTGTCGTAATAAACTGAACTTTTGATATTTCATAGGGAGCTTGGCTAACAGGAGCTTGGCTTTAGTCAGTCGAATTTTCTAGAACACTTTGTAATACATTGACAATGATCTCGCATCTTCACTGAAGGCAATGGATATAGTAGGCCTATATGAACCACAGTGAAGATAATAATTTACAAAATCAATGAATCAAATATTAAAATTAATAAAATCAAAAACAATTAAACTAACAGATGTGAAATAATAAAATACAAAATAAAGCCCTACCTGAGATCTTCGAGTTGATAGAAGACTTTAGATTTCGAATCCTGAATATAGACTTTCAGTTGTGGCCTTGATTCTAACAAGGGCATAGTAAGTTTGTCTCCGAAAGATTTCACAAATAAAGCTCTCACAGTATCTAAATGTGTGATTTCATTGGGTAATGGGCAGCGTTTTGTTTCGTCCCCGTAAATTAAAAACACCAGACCTAAAGAATTCAAAAGCAGAATGTGTTTGTGCAAATACCTAATAAAACATTGAGGTTAAAAAACAGAGAGAAAATATTTAGAGAATGAAAAAAATTTTAAGGGCTCTAATTGATTAATCAATTTAATTTCATTTCTGTCTCCTTTTACATTTTTCTTACATTAAAAACTGCCATTTTTTAAATGTCATGTTTTCTCTTTTTTAATACATAATCACATATCAAGACAGATAATACAAAATTGTTATCAATGTTTGGTCATATTTGAGTTATCATTATCAATAAAAATATAATGCGAAGCAATTTTGAAAATTGAAATCCCGTTTATTATTATTGTTTAAATAACATGGGGAGGATGGAGGGCTGAGATTTTAAAAGTTTTTCAAATTATAAATTTAAAAATTTAGCCATTTTAATTCTGTTTACGTTTCATATCATATTGTAGAAAGGTGACAGCTGAATGTATTTATACATGACTGTCGGCAGTAAAGTCAGGGGGCACCCTCTTGACCCTCCTAAATTCAAGTTCATGGGAAAAACTGATTTGTTGATAGTTATTATACTAAATTGACAAATAACTAGAATGCAAAGAATTTGGACGGGGAATTTGGGACATTCGTAAACAAAAACTTGATTAAATACAGACAGGCAAATAACATTTAAAAATATTGCCCTCTTTCCAAGAATTTGTTTTAAAAAAGCGGACAAATTTTATTTTCCTTATCCTGATATTCAACAAATATATATTTGGGCCGACAAAATCAAACAATTCAGTGGATATCAAACTAATACCTAGAGATCTTTCAAAGCTTTGGTTTGGACTCCGTACAATTGGAAGACTGGAACGTAGAGACCCCCCTCGTTGCAGACCTTGGCTTGACGTAACACTCTCAACCTCCGACATTGACGTGTTCCGTTCATCCTGATCAGTGGAGCGACTAGAATCGGGGTTGTAAGTTACGACTGTTGTTCTTCGACGGACAGGGTGCCGCTTTCCTGGGGCAGGCTGAAACGAGAAAAATATAACATTATAAATAGTACATGTAATTTCCATAGCCTTAAATGAAGCATTAGTTAATGAATTAGGGACAAGTTTTGGTGACAATAACTCCTATTTTATACTATGAGCTCTGCCAAAAAGTAAAAACGCTTTATGGCCAAAACTTCAAAGCATTCTGTTTTCTCTACAACCGCAACATGGATTGATTGATTGTTTGGTGTTTACGCCGCACACAAGATTATTTCACTTATATGGCGGCATTGCCAGTTTTATTGTAGAAGGAAACTGGGCTCTATACCCGGAGGAAACTCAAGACCTTCCGGTGGTAACAGGCAACCATCCCACATCCAGCTACATGGAAATTAATTAGCTTAGCACCTTACGTCATAGATGACATCTGATATGTAAATTATCATTGTTCAGACGTCATACATGAAATGAAGATGAAAGCCTTGAAAAGGGAATATGACTTTAAATTCAAAGATGGAAATATCTCCAATGAGCGACTGAAGATAGCAATATTTTCAATCAGTTTTTCTTTGACGCCCTTGACCTTAAAGAGCTAATTTTGTTTCAACATGATTTTCTTAAATTTACTATTGCAAATCCCAATGTGTTCAGGTGTTCAGAAAGAACTTTGAATTTATCCTTCAAGTAAGACCAGATGAATTCTGGGATAGTTTCATTGGAGGTTTGCCGTACGCAGAAGAGGTTTTACATAGTTAGGAGAGGTTGGGGTTGAGGAGGTGGTCCAGACAAGCTTCCTAAAAGGGCACACTTCAAACCCATCTTTATGTAGTTTGTTTAGTACCTCTGATATAACAATCAGTCTGTGAGTGTGAATTGCTTTCACACATTGAGCTCTTTTAGCAACTGTTAACCTAATGCACATACATGTATGGTCTGTTTGCAGAATATAGATGCCCCTCTCTAACACATTGGAGGGGGGGGGGGGGGGGGGGGGGGGTAACAGGACCAAACTATCAAACAATTTCAAATTACTAAAAATTCACTCAAACACATTTCTCATAAGGTGTAAGGATATCGACTAATGAAATACATGTAAGCACCGCAAAATACTATAAACATGTAAGGTGTATCGATATTAACTATTCAGATATGTGTATTCAGTAACTTCGGACATTTAATATCAGGTGCAAGTATATTAACATTTGAAATAAGTAAATGACCACGTGTCATCCAAGGTGTAATAATACATTTAATGTAAGGTGCCATGATATTACCTATTTGAATAACTAAGTTTTAAATTAGCATGTTTGTTTCCTTTTCAGAAACTTAATGGCTGAAAAAAAAGGTACAAAAGATAAATAACAAGTTTTTGATACAAAAATTTGCCAAAGACAATAATAGGCTATCACTGTCATGAAGGATATATGCACTTTTTCTGAGAGGTAAAATTCCCACACTGCAATGAGATATTTCCTACCTGTAATTGGATTTGTGGAGTTAATTACTGAATAGCATGTGAGATCGTCATAGAGAAAACATTCTCACTAATTGCCTATTTATCGATAGTGTCTAAAACATTAGCCTGGCTGACTGAGGCTTGGTGCATTTAGACAAGGGATGTTATGGCTGTGACCCTTCGTTAGCATGTTAAAGTGCATGTGCATTCCAAATTCTATTCTAGTCAACACTAACATAAATGATTGATTGATTGATGTTTTACGTCGCACTCTATATTATATCTCTTATATGGTGGCTTTGCCAAGCTTAGTGGAGGAGGAAAACAGGCTCTTTCCATAATAAGTCAGACTTAAGCTAAATACACCTTGGTTGATTGATTGATTTTTGGTGTTTTATGCTACGCTCAAGATTATTTCACTTATATGGCGGCGTTGCCAGTTTTATTGTGGGAGGAAACGGGGCTCTGTGCCCGGAGGAAACCCACGACCTTCCACTGGTAACTGGCAACCATCCCACATAAACACACCTTGGTGTAACCGGCCCCATGCAGGCTCTGTGATCAAGGAAACTGTACTTCAGCTGTAATTGATCACTAGTCCACATATGTACGTTAAATTTTTAACAGTGAGTCAAACCCACAACCATGAAAGCCAACGTAAACTAAAGCCAACGTAAACTAAAGCCAACGTAAACTGAAGCCAACGTAAACTAAAGCCAACGTAAACTAAAGCCAACGTAAACTAAAGCCAACGTAAACTAAAGCCAACGTAAACTAAAGCCAACGTAAACTAAAGCCATCGTAAACTAAAGCCAACGTAAACTAAAGCCAACGTAAACTAAAGCCAACGTAAACTGAAGCCCACAATTGTCTAGGTTCAAATCGTCACGATAAGGCTGAAATTAAAGATTTATGAGCTTAGACCACTCAAGATTATTTAACTTATAATGCAGCATTGCCAGGTTTAGTTGGAGAGGAAACCAGGCTCTGCTCGGAGGAAACCCCAACCTTAGGCAAGTATACCTGGTACCTTTCGTAGGCATTGTAGAGTGGCAAATGTAGCATTAACGTTCGTATTTTCTGCGCCAGAATTTGTGTTAACTGTTATTTTCCAGCGTACTCTTAAAATACTCTCGGTCTTGAATGTTGTCATATTTTTGGTTTGTTTGGTTATTTACATTTATATATTAAAATATGTAAGAACTTTCTTCCAGGAAGCGTTTAAAGAATGTGGCTAAGAAAGAAGCCAAACAGAAATGGGATGATCGTCATTGGTCAGAAAAACCTAACGATGAAATGACGGAGAGGGACTGGAGAATTTTCAAAGAGGATTATAATATCTCTATATAATTTTTTGGGGTCAGGCTTGTCAATACTTGTTCTTCAACAGACTTAACGCTTAGAAGATTGTTCATAAAACCTTTAAATCTTCTCTCATTTACTAAAAAATCCAATTCATGAATTTACCTCATTGGAATCCTATTCACTGGATTTGACTGGGATGATTGACCTTAACCAAGACAAGGTCAAGGTCACCTCAAGAGAAGAGCCTTAAAATCAATAAACTACAGCGCAATAGAAATCAAAGAACGAGCAGATTTCACAAGTCTTTATCAAATTATTCTTCTGTAAACTTACTAAGATTTCGATGCAAGAAACCAAGGCCGAACTCAAAACAAAAACCTATTAAAATACTTTTTAAATTCTCATTTAGTTTTTCGATGACCATCAACCACTTTCAACCACTTTTTGTAGAGATAATCTGAATTATGGAAATTATTGGAATATTGGCAGCTCATTCCCTGTAACATGGCGGAAATTAAACACTGGGCGTTTGAGACAAACACTTCGATACAACTGCAAATTTGTGACATCTTGTGTACAACTTTTGCCTAAAAAGCTGAGCTCAATATTACTTCACAAAATGAAGGTACGAAAAAAAAAAAGAATTCTGTTAATTAATTTAACAGCAAATAGCTCTTATGGGGAATGATTTTTTGCCAGCCAATGGTATTTTACAAAACACTATCTCTCAATTTCCTTTTAAATAAATTACTAGTGGCAGCTTTAGCAAAAAGAAAATTCTTGTATTACTAGAGATCATATGATAAGAAATAGGTGGCCGCCAATATGCTCGCGGAGGAGTGGTTTTCTGATGTGGATTGTAATTGGTTTTTGTGTTGCCTCCTGGAGGACAATAACCTTAAATATTACATAGTTCACACCCTACTGCAATATCACTACCCTGGGGAAATATTTTCAAGCAACTATTTATGCCGTCAATTTTGCTGATATTACCTTGGCTGTATTATTTGGTATGGTATTGCAGAATCAGGTCAGATTTATTCTTAGCATTAAACAGAATATTAAGTTTTAGCATAGTTTATACAGATGCTTGGTATACAACGGAGATTGACTTGTATTTTGCATAACAGTATTGCAAGGTTTAGTGGGGGAGGAAACCTGGCTCTATGTCCAGAGAAAACAAATGACCTTTGGCACCCACGATATAACTTCCACATAGGGTTTGCCTTATACAAAATTCAGTTGATAACGGTGTTAGGCGCTACACCGAAACGTTGTGTTCCCAATAAACCAAGAAGTTGTAAATCCTTACGCAAGGGTGTTCTTTCCTTCACTACAAAATTCAGCATAAAAATGACCAGACAAAACTTACGTATCAAACATGATGAATTAAAGTAAAATTTAAGAAAGATATTATAATGTAAATCTGCCCAAGATTACTGACAAACAACTGAACATGATTAAGTCAAACATGATTGATTGTTTGGTGTTTTACTCCGTGCTCAAGATTATTTCACTTATATGGCGGCGTTGCCAGTTTTATTGTGGGAGGAATCCGGGTTCTATGCTCGGAGGAAAACACACGACCTTCAAGTCAAACAAACATGTACCTAAATATTTAGCGGTAGATAGACACCAACAATATATAGAGCCAAATAGTCAGTGATCTTCAGTCTTAATGATCCCTATTGTACACCTAAACTCTCAGATGGTTCTGGTCATTGCAAGCAGTCCTCAACATTCCAGACCAAATTATTCTCATATTTGCAGTAGGAAGGATTATTGATGGTGATTCTTCAGGCTCTATTGTAGACACAGATGTATCTGGTCAGTGTAGTCCAAAAGGTTACGGACAGCTTAATACTAGCTTTCCCACACAAAGTGAGTGAGAGGGTTGCTTTCAACATTAGGCCTATTTCATTATGTCTAACTATGACAAATAGCTAATCCTGGCATTGCCAGGTTAATTGGGGGAGAAAACCAAGCAGCTTTATGCCTGGAAAAAAGCCCCGGCCTCGGCGAGTACCTGGCACTCCTGTTTCCTGAAGGCAAAGAGTCTGTTTCCTCCCCCAGAAAACCTGGCAACGCCACCATATACATGTAAGTGAAATAATCTCGAGTGTGGCGTAAAACAATCAACCAACCTTCACGACTGCAATTTATACACAGGATTAAGATCCTGACTATATTTTAGGAGGACCAAAAAATATTGGATAAAAAAATCACATGAGAGGAGATTTAGGGCCATCTAAGACCCTGCAAACATGTTGTAGTTTAGTTATGAATGCCTTGCTCAACTGGTTAGGAACAGCTGTAATTGTCAAGCTCAACTTCTAAATGCCACTTAAACAAATGAATGTCTTATCAATTCATTGCTTTTTGATTCACATCCTACTATTAAGTACACAACTTTCACCATTTTCAAATCAAATATAATGATGTCCCAATTTTACAGCCATTGGCTAATGTTGACTAATTCTATATTAATATTTGTCACCTGTTCTCTAACTAAGCAATCTGAGATGATAACTTTCTGGCCCCTTCAGATCTTTGCTCTATCAAGAAATAATCCCCGCAGAAGACCGGGGGGGCGGGGGCCCTCAGAGTTTCTCTATAAAACCAGTAAACCAGCAACCCTACTGTATGATTGATTGACTGATTGATGTTTTAAGCCGAACAAGATTATTTCACTTATATGGCGACATTACCAGGTTTATTGGAGGAGGAAACTGGGCCCATTGCCCGGAGGAAACCCCCGACCTTCATCAAGTACCTGGCAACTCTTCCACATACGGCAACCGAGCTATATCATTGAAACAGGTGTGGTGTAAAACATTAATGAAGCAGTTTAGTATACACAAGAATTTCTCACAATATCTTAGGAAAACAAATTCTTTCAATGATATATCATTAATTCACGATGTCTATGACTCAACAAAAGTCCTCAGGATCACGAACATGAAGGTCACAAAGCCAATATGGCCTCTAGCCAGAATGTCTGATGATAATGTTACAAGGTGAATAGTTCTTTTGTACAAGAAAAACATTAGGTTCAGTGTTAAGGAGATTACTGCCATCTGAACTCTCAACATACTCTCTGTGATAATGAGATAGATAGATTGGTGTTTTATGCTGCACTGAACATATGTTTACGTAGAAAGGTTACGAGGCGAAGCTCCAAGGTAAAAAAAAAAAATAATAATCTTGAGTGCCTTGTAAAAAATCAATCAACCAGTCACTCAAACCATGATAAAATAATTATCAAGCCAGGAAACTAACTGGTCTTTGTCATGAGTTAACTAAATTTGCAAAACTTTGACAAAAACCAGAGCCTCTTTGTTGGCCTACAGGGTTATCTACCTTGAATTAGTTATCCAGGGTTAGTTATCCAGAATTAGTTATCCAGGGCATGAAATGATGCTATTGTTCTTTATCTGTACTTGTTGCTCTCAGGTATATGGACACTTGCTCCAAAATGAGAGAAAAACTCTCTGTACAAAATATCCACCGTCCCATTTTTATAATCCAGAAGATTCCAAAATATAGTAGGGCCTACTACATGTACATTGTACAAGGTATTGAGACAAAAAAATGTCTCTGCTTCAACTGATGGAGGCAGAGGTATTTACTTAACTGAGAGATGGGGACAAAACCCAATTTAATGGTGACAATAAACCCAAATAAAAGGTGTAAAATTTTTTTGTAGAATTCTGCACAATAGGCCTACATTGTAATCATGGAATTTTGGAGAAATGTTAAATACAAGCAACAACCAATCTGACTAAAGTCTAGACGTTCATTGAAAAGTTCTATCCATCTCGACTTTGGGCAGTGATCAAAGAAAACAGCAGCGTCAAAGTGATGAATGAGTGGACGAAGAAGACATATAGGGAAGGTACATTTTTCAAAGGTATTGATAACCATGTGACGCCTACAATAATAAAGTTGTCAGCCAGTATAGATCTGGTGGGGTAACTTTGAGTAAATACATGTACATCAGAGAAGAAGCAAGAACAACAGTTCAGATGAACTCAATATATGCCAACCAGAACATTCGTGAGTGAAGCAAGTAAACAAATAAAGGCTTGAACTTAAAAAAATTTAAGAATGTATTTTTTTTTTAAAACTATAGTACAATTTGTTCACTTTGAAACTCATTAAAACTAGGCTGAAATTAAAATTACAGACTGAACGCTATTGAGAACCAAAGGCCAAACTCTGATATAATAATCAGGTACATGTAAATGGTCACCATGCACATGGGTAAACTGGAGATATCATCCATAAATTCAGTCATAACCCTACAGTTAGAAACTTAACCTTAAAACAACTGGAGATATGGCCCTGGTGACCAAAGTAATCCAACATGCTGTCACCTACATGTAAATGTTGTCAGATAGGTAACCAGTGATAAAGCCCTGTTGGCCAAAGTAATCCAACATGCTGTCACCTACATGTAAATGTTGTCAGATAGGTAACCAGTGATAAAGCCCTGTTGGCCAAAGTAATCCAACATGCTGTCACCTACATGTGAATGTTGGCAGATAGGTAACCAGTGATGTAGACAAATTGTATGTATGACAAGTCATCCCTGTAGTTACATTGAAATTAAATCTAAAAATTACTGCTTGACTCGCAAACAGACGGACAGACAGACAGCACCCCGCAAGAAATGTGTTTGTGAAATTAAATTTGACAAAAGCTCAAATACATGTTTCATCAAATGTTAAAATTGCCAGTAGGTTTAAAAGAAACCCAAGGGCAGAATGGAAGGACACTTAAAAGAGTAAATCTCTCCAATGAAAAATAAATCTGCTAAAAATGGCATCTCTAATGAAGTCATTAAAATGCTTCCTTTTGACATTGCCTTAAAAAGCAAGGAAACATAAACAGTAATTAACTTTAATGTGTTGAGACTAACGAGCCATTATAGATCGGCAACTGTAACAAATATAGGTTAATCACCGGTATAGCAAACACGTATTCTTAAACACTTAGATTCCGACTTCCTTTCTTAGACCCAATCAATAGCAGAAAAAGCCGTCAAGCCATTTGTCTACAGGCCAATCTACCATTAAAATGCTATTTCTGTGCCACCTGAGACCAACAAACCTCAACAACAACGCACTAAACCTAAGCCCAAGCTATGACAAAAAGCTATTAAATTGTCAGTGGATATCTACAATCTTAAAGGCAAGTGCCTTAACAAAAATAAATGTGAGGAATAAAAACCACGACTAAATAAAGAAAAAAGGCAAATTCTGTTATCGGGAGTCTGATTAAAGGAATTTACATGTGTGTACACTGTATGCTGGTTGCAGACCTAAAGTGGCATGAGCTGCCAAAATGTTGATATTTTGACGTTAAAACAGAATGTTGAAATCATCGCCTATTTTTCTCAAGACGTATAATTGAAAAGCTTTTTAGCGCTTCTAGTCTCAAAAATGTACGATAAAGTATTGTTTTGAACTAACTTTGGCTTAGAATGACTGAATGGTCGTCGCGGTTATTTAAATTTTGTTTACTTTTCAAACACGTTTTCGGTTCGTACAGGCCACATACTGTATGGATTTTCCTCATTCCAATCATTTAGTTTTTCAATGGCCTTCAAAGCCTCTCGCTGTCGTGACGATCAGACATTATGAAAAAAAGTGTGAATTTTGGCAGCTCATGCCTCTTTAAGATTAACAGGATTCATTGGTTGATTGATTGATTCTTTGCGCCCCACTCAAGATTATTTCACTTATATGGCCTCGTTGCCAGGTTTAGTGGGTGAGGAAACCAGGCTCATTGTCAGAAGGATTGATTGATTGTTTGGTGTTTTACGCCGCGCTCAAGATTATTTCACTTATATGGCGGCGTTGCCAGTTTTATTGTAGGAGGAAACCGGGCTCTATGCCCGGAGGAAACCCACGACCTTCCGTTGGTAACTGGCAACCATCCCACATAGGTCGTTCGAGTGAAAACCCAGTCAGAAAATTTTCCAATTTTTTGGACTGAGTGGGATTCGAACCCGCGACCCATTGGTGGAAAGCTGTTCGGATTGAGCGTCCAACGCTCTACCTACTGAGCTACGGAGGCCCCCATTGTCAGAAGGAAACCCGTCCTTCGGCGAGTACCTGGCAACTCTTCCACATACATGTACGACAATCGAGTGAAAAATCTACTCAGAAATTTTTCAGTTTTACAGTGTAATTTGGTCTGAGTTTGATTTGAACCCACACCGCATGGATGGAAGGTCTGCGTGGTACTGAGGGACAATCACTCTAACCCAATGGGTCACTGAGACCCCCCAGATCAACATGAAGATTGATTATATTTTGCCAGGAAAAAAGGAATTGTCTGAGAATATTCAATATACAGAAAATTCTGATAACCTTTGAATGTTTGGCGTAGTTATTTATATTTCTACGCCTGATTGATTGCTGTTTTACGTCACACTCAAGATTGTGTCACTATGGCGGCATTGCCAGGTTTAGTGGGGGGGGGGGGAGCAAGCTCAATGCCAAGAGGAAACCCTCGGCCTTCGGTGAGTAGGCCTACTTGGCAACTCTCCCACATACAGCGACACCTAACAACTTCCTCAATTTACATGGTTGATTCTTGATACTAATTGCTCACATACATAACTGGCCTAGGATCAAAATTAAAATATTAACAGCTAACAAAGGAATACCAAGACTTCTTTATTGGAATGCTTGGGTGGGGAGGCGGAGGGGGGGGGGGTCTGAGGGAAAGGGGCTCAGATGGTTTATATGGTAAAGCGATAGCCTCTCAGCCCAACATAAGTCAGTTTCAATGCCTCTTATATGCCAAAGATGAGAAATGCGACTAATTTCAGAGTGGTTTTTCGCTTGGTCACATTATGTAGAAAGTCCTTTACTTGAGACATGGCAGGGGTGGAGATTGAATCTGTATTCCTACGCCACTAAACTTACAGTCATACAAATAAAATCTATAACTCTAAAAAATAGCTGGAGATTTGTGTTGATTTTCTAAAGAAGAGCTAGAATATTGCTAGCTTTTGTGGATATCCCAAAAACAGGGGTTTTATTAATAGAGCTTATATTCATTGATTGATTGATGTTTTACGCTGTTCTCAAGATTATTTCACATAAACGCCGGCATTACTAGGTTTAGTGGGGGAGGAAACCGGGCTCACTGCCCAGAGGAAACCTCGACCTTTAGCGAGTACCTGACAACTCTTCCACATACACCGAACATAGAAAACTAATTCTAAATTGAAAATGCACTACCTGTATTCATTTCTCTCTGATGATTCAAGGTTCTATCACCAGGCTTGGTACTGCATTTTCTTGTTAGGATTCAAAATGACAGTGGCTTTCAAATAGCTTGAATGTAATTACAGCTCAATATCCTCATAAGAAAGATACAACTGTTACCTTTATAAAGATAATTGGATTTGTTAATCTGATCTGTCAACTACAGGTCTTAAGTTTCACAGCTGGACCTGACAGTGACATAAACACTACAAGCAATACCATTTAGAATGGTCGAATTAAACATGCGCGTGGGAGAGGAAACCTACTTCTATGCATACAAAAAACGCTAGCCTTCGTCAGATACCTGGTAAAATACAGCCTGTCATCGAGTAAAAAAAAAAAATATGCGAAATTTGTCAACTTTTGTTTTATTCAAACAGAGTGCCATGGGACTCGAACCAGAGACCCTTAGATGGAATTAAAAAAAAAAGGATTCAAAATCACATTCATGTACTAGTCTTGTAGTGCCATACTCTACAGCAGACTTCAGTTCAACAGCTGGACCTGACAGTATCACTAACACCATATGATGTACAATGGTCAAAAACATGCATGTCAAACTATAGATAAATTGATAATTTTTTTTACGTTGCCAGATTTATTGTGGGAGGACAGCAGGTTACACGCATATCGGAAACTGCACCCTTCAACAGCTAGCTGGCAACATACAGCCTGACATCAACTGAAAAAATACGCTAAAAAATTCTTAATTTTATTCGGTCTGAGTGGGATTTGATTGATTGTTTGGTGTTCTACCCGCGACCCATAGGTAGAAGGCTGTTTGGATTGAGCGTTTAACGCTCTACCTACTGCGCCATGGAGGCCCTGAGTGGGATTTGAACACAGATATTTGGAGTTAACTAAAGAGAACACTTAGTTAAGAGTGGTTGGAGCAAGCGGGCAATGCAATATAGGCTTCTGATAGTCGCTTAATGAATGTACAACATTTAAATGAAAAAAATCCTCTGAAAGTTGCTACATACTATTGTGTTTGTGTGTTTTAGTGTTCATATATGTAAATATATACTAGTATTACCCATTTAAACAAAAAAAAGTTTCCAATAATATGAGCTGCAAATCTTATATAGTGTTTTGTTTTTATTTGATAAAACTACATACATTGTAACCAAGAGTAAATGTTACAAAATAAAGGGTCAAGTTTTGACAACAAGAGCCAAGTCATATCCAAAACACCCCTGCACTAACAACACACTGTTGAAATAAACGAGGGTTCAACAGCCAGACACAAATGTATCCCCCCCCCAACCTTTAGTAAAACTGCCATAAAAGGACACACAAACCCTTTGCTGATTGATTGATTGATTGATTCACTTAGTTCCTGATTGATTCACTTATATAGCGGCATTGCCATAAATTTTTCAATTTAAAATATAAAATATGTAAAATTTTCAATTTGTCTTTGGTTCGAGTGTCATTCCAACCCGATGGAAGGTCTGTGTGGGACTGAGGGACGATCCCACTCTAACCCACTGGACCACCGAGGTCTGTGTGGGACTGAGGGACGATCACTCTAACCCACTGGACCATCGAGGTCTGTGCGGGACTGAGGGACGATCACTCTAACCCACTGGACCATCGAGGTCTGTGTGGGACTGAGGGACGATCACTCTAACCCACTGGACCATCGAGGTCTGTGTGGGACTGAGGGACGATCACTCTAACCCACTGGACCATCGAGGTCTGTGTGGGACTGAGGGACGATCACTCTAACCCACTGGACCATCGAGGTCTGTGTGGGACTGAGGGACGATCACACTCAAACCCACTGGACCATCGAGGCGAGACAAAACCCTGTACAACTGTTGGTTAATTAATTTTAAAAAATGTCAAAATGTCTTACATGCGTCTGACAGTACTCCATCCAGACATCACTCTCTAATTGGCTCATCTTCAGTAATTACAGGTAAATCCAATTCATTGATTGTGGTTCAACGCCACACTCAACAGGTATTAACGTTCATGAGGGCAATAGAAAGATTTCCTATGTAAATAACTCATGATAGAAGGGTGTTCCAAAAGATGGCTTGCTTAATTCCATCGAATATTGAAACACATTCCAGCAAGATCTCCTCCAGAACCCAAAATTATAGCAGCCAAATAACTGCTCAAAATCCAGAATGAAAACACAAAAATTGTATCAAAACATGAAAATTATAGTTTTTCGAAAAATGGGAAATAATTGTTGAAATATCAGCAAAATATTTCACAAAACATTTTCCCAAATATTAACTCCTCTTGAAGTGAGATAGAATGTTGAGCGAAGATTGGAATATAAGCAAAATTTTTCGGAAATCCCAATTCCTGATTCTAATCCAAGTACATGTCCGTCATCTTCCAAGAGGCTTAGTCACAACTAATTCCACCAGCTAGACACTAGTGGCCGGGAGTTAATAATGGTAGGCCGTGGATACAATAGCCCTACATAACAATCCAGTCACACTACAGGGAAACAGAGAAATTCCACATGTTACGTCAAAACTCACACAATGTCTAGCCAGGAATTTACACCTTCAGTTTTTAACAGGGCACACCATGCTAGAAATGTTAAGGAGAAAAAGGGAGAAATTTTCACCAGACCTGTGAAAGATCTTAACCAAGCTGAGAAAAATGCAATAATGTCTGGAAAACATTCTCCACTCTGCAAGTATGTTTACTCCAGGCTGTCAAGCTGACCCCTACAATCAGCTGGAGTCAATGGACTCTTCCTAATCAAATGGGTATTTGTGAATCGAAATTGACAGCTTAAGGCTATGGAATGTTCCATTGTTTCAGAAAGGGGTGCATGTTTATTCAAATGATCCAAGGCTAAATATTAGCCAAATCAATCAAATACTGCCTTAAGTATACAAAATGTTTATTTCCCGATCTCAACGATTGTTTAAATTCGATAAACTTTAGACAAAATCACACAGAGATTTCCAGTTAAGACAATGTCCAGAAGTGTTTCACTGCCCTAATCAAAATACTCTGTGTACGATGTTAAAACATACTTAACACACAGGCTATAAGAATTTAGCTGCATATCAAAATTGCATATACATGTACAGTCTACGAATAATATTGAGTGTAGATATTTCAACACTCGCCCCCCCCCCCTCCCCTCCCTCATCCCTAATTCAACATGGATTGATTGATTTATGGTTTACACTTTACATCATTTTACGGACGTGTTGCCAGGTTTAATTAGGAAGGAAACCGGGGTCTTTGCCCGGAGGAAACCCGGCCATAACCTATGATGCGTACCTGGCAACTCTTCCACATACGGCGATGGAGTGAAAAATCCACTCAGAAGTTTTTCAACTTTTATTTGGTCTGAGTAAGATTCTTTCCCGCACCGCATCGATGGGAGGCCTGTCTCGGACTGAGGGACTATCAATCCAACACGTGAGATTGAGAGAAAATCACTGCCCTCAAAATATGTGTTTACATATCTATTTTAAAACTTATCTACACAGTTATGTTTGTGAGAAAAAAATATTTTATGTATTAGGCCTTCTTTGTTTTCAATATGTAAACAGTCTGTTTAATAGGTCATAGATATTATGTCAACAAAACAAAACCCAGCACAGGAATGCAGAGTGAACTTTGAAATCTAAAGCAAATACATTTACAGTGTTATTTCATATCCCCCAGATTCAAACATTAAAATTAAAATGTTTCACAATTACTGGCAACAGAAAATGTTGGATTTCAACAGGCATACGAGTAAAAAGATTTTAGCCCCATTTCCCAAATTCAGTTTCTGTTATTAGCAAACAAACTGCAGGCCATATAGATTTTTCTTTTATTTCAGGATGAACAATTTAGTACTTAAAAAAAAACAAGAAAATTTCTTTTCAGGAGCCAAAAAAGTAAATCGAAAGCAAACTTTGTTACCTGTGTAATTAATTGATTGATTGTTGGGTGTTTTATAGCTGCTGCTTTAGACATTTTCACTTGTTGGATTGATTGATTGTTAGGTGTTTTACGCCGCGCTCAAGATTATTTCAATTATATGGCGGCGTTGCCAGTTTTGTGGGAGGAAACCGGGCTCTATGCCTAGAGGAAACCCACGGCCTTCCGTTGGTAACTGGCAACCATCCCACATAGGTCGTTCGAGTGAAAACCCAGTCAGAAAATTTTCCATTTTTTTGGACTGAGTGGGATTCAAACCCGCGACCCATTGGTGGAAACTTGTTGGAAAGAAAATGGTATCTATGTTGGGAGGAAACTGGAATCTATATTTGGAGGAAACTGGTTTCTATATTGGGAGGAAACTGGTTTCTATGTTGTAGAAAACTGGTGTCTTTGTTGGAGGAAACTGGTTTCTACGTTGGAAAGAAACTGGTATCTATGTTGGAGGAAAATGGTATCTATGTTGGGAGGAAACTGGTATCTATGTTGGAGGAAAATGGTATCTATGTTGGGAGGAAACTGGAATCTATATTGGGAGGAAACTGGTTTCTATGTTGTAGAAAACTGGTGTCTTTGTTGGAGGAAACTGGTTTCTATGTTGGAAAGAAACTGGTATCTATGTTGGAGGAAAATGGTATCTATGTTGGGAGGAAACTGGAATCTATATTTGGAGGAAACTGGTTTCTATGTTGTAGAAAACTGGTGTCTTTGTTGGAGGAAACTGGTTTCTATGTTGGAAAGAAACTGGTATCTATGTTGGAGGAAAATAGTATCTATGTTGGGAGGAACCTGGAATCTATATTGGGAGGAAACTGGTTTCTATGTTGGAGGAAACTGGTTTCTATGTTGGAAGAAACTGGTTTCTATGTTGGAGGTAACTGGTTTCTATGTTTGGAGGAAAACGATATCTATGTTTGGAGGAAACTGGTTTCTATGTTGGAGGAAACTGGTTTCTATGTTGGAAGAAAACCGGTTTCTATGTTGGAGGAAACTGGTTTCTATGTTGGAAGAAAACAGTATCTATGTCGGAGGAAAATGGTATCAATGGTGGGAGGAACCTGGAATCTATATTGGGAGGAAACTGGTTTCTATGTTGGAGGAAACTGGTTTCTATGTAGGAGGAAACTGGTTTCTATGTTGGAGGAAACTGGTTTCTATGTTGGAGGAAACTGGTTTCTTTGTTGGAAGAAACTGGTATCTATGTTGGGAGGAAACTGTTATCTATGTTGAGAGGAAAATGATATCTATGTTGAGAGGAAACTAGGTTCTATGTTGGGAGGAAACTGGGTTCTATGTTGGGAGGAAAGTTGGTTCTATGTTGGGAGGAAAGTGGGTTCTATGTTGGGAGGAAACTGGGTTCTATGTTGGGAGGAAACTGGAATCTATGTTGGGAGGAAACTGGGTTCTATGTTGGGAGGAAACTGAGGTCTGTGTGGGGAGGAAACTTGGATTGTGTTGTGAGGAAACTGGGATTTGTGTTGGGAGGAAACTGGGTTCTATATTGGGAAGAAACTGGGTTCTATATTGGGAAGAAACTGGGTTCTATGTTGGGAGGAAACCGAGGTCTATGTTGGGAGGAAACTAGGTTCTATGTTGGGAGGAAACTTGGATCTATGTTAGGAGAAAACTGGGTTCTATGTTGGGAGGAAACTGGTATTTACGTTGGGAGGAAACTGGGTTTGATATTTGGAGGAAAATGCTCTGATGTGAGGAAATTATTTTTGGACAGAGCAATAATTGAATCAGTGACCCATTGTGTGAAGGTTATTTGAGAACTAGCTTACAAAGATTTTTAACACAAACAGAAACTATTTTCTGACATAATGGGGGAAAGTTTTTGACCTTGAATGTGATTGGACTCATGTGTTTTTCCCACGTTTAGCTCATTAAGGGAGTACCTATCCATTTATCAGTTTTTATGCACAGATCATTATGTATCCAGTGTTCTCTCACTGTTATTGCATGTATTAGTCATGTCTTGGTGTCAGAGCACTATAAAAAAAATATGAGGTATGTTTTAGCCTAACCAGTAAAAAAAAAATATATATATATATATATATATATAGTTATGAACACTAAAACACACGGGCACAGGGAAAATCTTCTTGTCTAAAATAACCATGGAGACAAGTTTCTAATTGTGTTAAAAAGAGGTATATCATTTAGACCTTTATACCCCATCATAAATTGTTGTAATAAAGTGGTATAGTTTTAAGTTCAAAAGAGAGGAAATTAAAAGGAGAGATAATTTTAAAAAGAAACATTCATACTTTCCGGATTTTTCTACTTGGGTTAAGGGTGATCTTGTTTTTGTTCTGCTAGCAGATATTTTAAATATTACATTTAAAAAATAACATTTTTTTTAAATATAGTTAAAAAATGATTTCTTATCCATGGATATATTTATAACTCAGGGATGAACGGGTTCTTTGTCTGGAGTAAACACTAAACCTTTGGTTGGTACCTTTGGCAATTGACCCTTCCACAGGTGGTTGAGTTAAAAAAACGTTTTCCTTTGGCCGATAGTCCGGGTTTCTGACTCCAAAATGACTTTTTTTGTACTGACGGCCGTATTTTGGGCTCATTGCAATTAAAAAGTCGAAGTAGACTGCACGCTTTTGATCGAGCAGTTTGCGGTCAGATCTAGACAGTAAAAGACAACATAACTAACTCAAATAGTGTCAGTACGACATTCATTAATAATTTAGCCTTTTGTGAAGTGAATTTAACGTTTAAAAACTGAAAAAACACTAAACAGTGTTATGCCATCAATGGCGGAGGGTTTGAGAGTGGAGAAGGCAAAAGCGAATTCAGAGGAAGAATAATGTTTACAAGCCGATCCTGCTCGTCCATATCAGGCACTGGTAGGTAGCGAAATTATCCATGAACGTGATTATGACTGTTTAGACACAATCTGAGTAGGTTATATTGCTATTTGTTTGTCTAAATCGGGCATTCAACTCCGGCTTTTTGATTGCAGTGAACCCTGACTCCAAAATACGGACATCAGTATAAAAAATAGTAATTTTGGAGTCAGAAACCTGGACTATTTGGCCGATTGAGATTTTATCCACAGATACATCGACAGGAGACTTACAAGCCATTGAGGTCCCAAAATCTGATTACGACCTACATAGACATCTACATCATCTTCAGGGGCCTGTTTAACAAAGCGGCGTAGCGTAAATTTTCACGTACATGTAACTGCCATAGCAACCCATACTGCAGAGATACGTTAGTATGAAAGTTACGCCAAAAATACATCTACGCCGCTTTGTGAAACAGGGCCCTGAACTCTACACTCTCTCCTATACCTTTATGATGGAAACCAAAGTCTTAGTTATATTCATATTATAATACCTGATAACTTTAAGTGGTTATTTTAGTCGAGAAGATTTTCTCAGTGCCCATGTGTTTTAGTGTTAACAATATCCAGAATTGAAAAATATCCGCTATTACCGATATTTTTACAACTAGCAGAAAATTTTTGTACAAGTAATCTTCAAATTTCCACTGAGAGTCAAATTGACAATCTAAGGGAGATAATTTCAGCTCACAGTTTACAGTAATACACTGGACTAGGTCTACATGAAGGCTATATTAGAGTTTTCTCTTGTACTTTATATCTTTATTATTCACAAAATTATGTTTTTATATGTACATTAAAAAGATACAATATGAAGATTTGATCTCAACAGTTTCTAATAACAGGCATTTAATAACTACTCTACATACAATTGGTAATCTGATGGTTTGAAATAAAATGTCTACTTTGCATTCATTTAGCAATTTCTGTACATTCGCGTACATTCATTTTATCTAGAATACTACTTGGGGATTTTGTTACGTTCCTTAAAGGACATATGAATAAATAAAAACCATGACCTCCTATTTTGTAATGAATATTTTTCCGAATGTGAATTGTATGCACTTAGAATTAGCCTATGATGTCAAATACGAGAAATTTTCCGAATAGTTACAGAAAATTTGCATATCTTAATTTCTTTAATGCTCAGGGAAGCTTGTTTTGTTCCATCATTATGCTTTAAAATACAAATTTAGTCCAGTCAAAATATAGTCAACATTAGGTGTTCACATTAATGTTTTACGCCACACTCAAGATTATTTCCCTTATATGCATGCGTTGCCAGGTTTAGTGGGAGAGGAAACCAGGCTCTTTCCTCTGGGGAAACCAAAGCCCTTCGACGAGTATCTGGCAACTCTCGCACATATATGCTATATCTGCCAACTTGGCCCCAGCATTTCCCTCCCTGGGGGATAAAAAAGAACTGTTCATATATCATTGAGAAACTTAACTCACCCTTTGCTGGAAGCCATCTTCACTGCCCGTACTGCCCCCATCCCCTCGGTCTGTTTTGGGGAAGCGCTTCGTTAACATGTCCCTGAAAGCCTCACGCATCTCTTCCTGAGAAGACTGCAAAACAAACAAACAAACTTTGAGTTTTTTTTTTACAAATTATTGCTTGATAATTGAATCATGTTCTCATGTAAAACAGGACAGAAATATCTTATTCAACAAGACAGGATGGAAATAGCGTATTTCACAACACAAGACAGAAATATTATATTCGAGAAGGCAGGACAATAATATCGTATTTCACAACACAGGAAAGAAATATCATTTTTGACACGGCAGGACAGAAATATAGTATTTCACAACACAAGACAGAAGTATCATTGATGCCTCGAGGGTTCAAATCCCACTCAGTTAAAAGAAAAATGTAAACATCTCCAAAAGTGTTTGTCACTAAATCAACTTAAGTGGAAGGGTTCCCAGACGACTTGGGACTTAGAAATAAATGACACAAGTATATGTTCAGCTTGGTAACAGCAGGCCTATAGACCCAGAGACAAAACATTGCAATCAAAATCATTAAATAACCTATCAAATTCTGTAAAAAAATCAATCTAGTGCCATGATCCAATAATACCAATAAAGAATCATACAGACAAAGATTATTGCAATTTTAACAGCTTGTCTCGGACAAAACCTTCATACACCAAAGCCCAGATCTCACATTCTGTTTGTTAAAAAAGCACATCGTAACGGCCGTATCCAATATAAGAATGTCTGGCAATAATAAATCATGCCACTAGACCTGTTCACAATATTAACAAGAAGCCTTACCAAAATATGTGACTACTGTAACGTGGGATTGAGAGGAATAATCAGTGGGTTGTTTCTCAACACATTTACGCTCAAGGTAAATACAATGTAAGGTCTAATTGTCATGACAACATATACCTTCAACATTACATTACGACACAGCGCAAAGTTACGTCGGAGATTGATTTATATTTGGATTGATTGATTAATTTTTTATGCTGTACTCAAGATTATTTCCCTTACATGTATATGGCGGTGTTGCCACGGTGGTGTTAGTGGGGGAGAAAATCGGGCTCATTGCTCGGAGGAAACCCCTAACCTTCAGCTACTCTTCCACAAACGTCGACCAAGTGAAAAATCCACTCAGAAATTTTTCAATTTTTATTTGGTCTGAGTGTGATTCGAACCAGTACCACATCTATGGAAGGTCTGTGTGGGACTGAGGGATGATCACTCTAACCCACTGGACCACCGAAGCCCCAGTATATATTTCTGATTGATTAGTGTTTCACAATTTACACCCCACTGTTGGTGTTGCTCGGTATAGTTGGGAGAATTGTAGGCTCTATACATGCAGAAAACTCTTGACATTTGGTGGTAACCTGTGTTATTGTCTCCTATCACTAGCTCACCCCCAAAGACACAAGATATAGGCCTAACACCTGGCAACTCCTCATCCAAATACATGTACAGCCATTCAGTGAAAAGCCCATTAAAGTGGCATGAGCTGTCAAAATTCACACTTTTTTCATAATTTCTAATCGCTACGACAGTAAGAGGCTTTGAAGACCATCGAAAAACTAAATGATTGGCGTTGGAATGGGAAAATCCATACAGTATGTGGCCTATACGAACCGGAATAGTGTTCGAAAAGTAAACAAAATTTAAATAACAGGGACGACCATTCATTCATTCTAAGCCAAAGTTAGTTCAAAACAATACTTTATCGTATATTCTCCAGACTAGAAGCACTAAAAAGCTTCTGAATTATATGTCTTGAGAAAAATAACCAATAATTCCAATATTCTGTTTTAACGTCAAAATCTCAAAATTTTGGCAGCTCATGCCACTTTAAAAAATTTTTTATTTTTTCTCTGGCCTGAGTAGGATTTCAACCCGACACACATCAAGGGAAGGCTGTCTGTGTGGGGACTCTCACTACCACCTGGACTAATCTTCCATATATTTCATCGGGCAATTTAGTTTAATACCAGAGATTAAGAGGCATAAGTTACACATACCTGTTATCACACTGAAATGGGGGCATTTAATAAACCTTTCTCCTCCAAAATCAGAAAATTAAAGTCAAATGAAACAGCTTTTGACTAATACATCCTTGAATGTCGTCGAGCAACAATGATTGACATCCTCCAACTTAAACCAGGGCAACTAAAGGCAAAAAAGTTTTCACGAAGATGAAACAAAATTGTAACTAGCTAGTAGACACACTTTGGTGAGTTTAGCACAGATGCTTTGCTGAAGCAGTTGTCTTAAATTCTCATTACAGCTTTCACAATTCACCACAGCAATAGGCAATGTTGCAGTAAAATCCAAATTCCAAAAAAATCAGACAATCCAATCTTTGGATATATTTTTCCTATACACAAAAAGTATACAAAGTTCTTTGCTATACCTCTTGTCGCAGAAACTTTCAAAGCCGCATAATCTTCAGCAATTCTTAGCCATGGCGATAAAAAACTTATTTAGGAGAGTTGAGTTTTGCTGACATCAGTGCATTTCCATCCTTGGACCACAAACTTAATAAGCTACCAATAAAGCTTCTGCATAATTGCTGGAGACAAGAATGCCATAAAACATTTCTGGTTAGTTTGCCAATAAATCACAGTGGAATTGAATGGTCACACCATCAGGCTATAAAATCCAGCTGCTAAGAAATTAGTTGATACTCCCATTGTCAGTTAACTTGGTACTGTACCGATGGAAAGGCCAAAGAGATTGGACCATTCAGCATAAAATCAGAAAGATATATGGGGGCTGGGATACCATTCTAGACAGGAAAAGTATAATCCCAGAGAAAATCCCATGAAGTGACGTCTCTATTGTACAACTGCATGTGACTGGTATAATAGGAAGTCATTTGACAGCATCAAACTGCAGTTCCTTGGGAACGGTTGCATGTGGCTGCAGTGTGAGCATTCTGTTATAAGAGGGCATTAAATGACCTTCATGGTTGGCTGACAAATGACCTTTATCAAGTGAAGCATGTCTGGCTCCCAATTACACCTCCAAACTGGAGTGCCCAGTGTATGAGGGCAAAGAGCTGTCCACTCTCTGGGAGGCAGTAACTAAAGTGGACTGACCTTTCAAAGAGCAGTATTGACCACTACTTTGAATGACCTTAGAAAACAATTGTTTCCTGGGCCATTATTTGAACTAGAGGACTTCATCTGGGTGTATTGTATCTAGTCACTGGCACATCACTACTCATAGAAAGATGAGATGACCGGCTAACTTAAAAAATCCTGACTGTGAATCATTAACTAGGGATAAAAAGACATGACAATTTGAATGGGGGACAACTTCAAAGAGTTCATCATCCCAGACCACTAACACCAACTTTCATTTCCTCATCTGAACATGTGAAGTGAAATTGAATTTCATATAGGCAGGTGTTAAGAAAAACTAAATTAGAATTTTAATTTTTTTTTTTACTGTGGCTGAGCAGAGGGTCGTTTCACGAAGCCGTCGCAAAGTGCGATCAATTGCAGTTGGCATGACGTCGTATCTGTCCACTATTGTATCCAGTGGCAACTATGCGTCGTTTGCAACGCAAATGCTTGGTGAAACGAGTCCCTGGATCTAAACCCTTGACCTAGTGATGGATTGATTGATTGATGTTTTACGCCGCACTCAAGATTATTCACTTATAAATGGCGGCGTTGCCTGGTTTAGCGATGGAGGAAACCGGGCTCGTTGCACGGAGGAAACCCCAATCTTTGGCCAGTCCCTGACAACTCTTCCCCATACGGCAACTAAGTGAAAAATCCACTCAGAAATTTGTCAATTTTCATTTGGTCTGAGTGTGGTTTGAACCCGCACCGCATTGATGGAAGGTCTGTGTAGGACTGAGGGACGATCACTCTAACCTACTGGACCACCGAGGCCCCTAGGCCTTATTGGATCTGTATTACTATCACTCTACTGACTGAGCCAACGAGGCCCTAAAGAATATCACAATGGCTGTGGTAAACAGAATGTAAATCAACATTATTGTAAAGATTATTACAAGGAGTAACACAAGGAGTAACACTTCAAATTACATATACTAAAATAAAGACTTAAATAACTTGACATTTGACAGGTATTCATTTGCTTGTGTGTTTTAGAGTTCATAAAAATGATACTTGCCTAAAGTCAATTTTAAAGAAAATAGAATAGTTTTGCATCTAGCATTTAAAATAAATCAAAATAGTTATCATTCCATCTGCCAGATTTAATTTTGAAAGTGTATTAAGCGTTCAGATACCCTGAATAACTCTCCTGTGTAGAATGCATGCAATGAGAATCGTTGAGAGCCATTACATTAGAATAAACCCTGAATTGAGAGTCCACATCAAAGGGACATGGAGACATCAAAGGGTATAGAAGTAGCACTTCACAGATGGGACATTTGCATAACCCAGGAATCACAGAAACTACTCCTAATACAGTAGCCAAGAGTCAGTTTCATTGTCTGAACCTGAATTGCTAAGTGCTACTGGACAGGATTTCAAAGTGTGCAAAGAATTGACAGTTTTCGCAAGATGTAATGAAGCATTTTATGAGAGAGAATAGGTAGCTATATTTCTTTTGCAATTTTAATCGCTTCGTTTACCTGAAGTGGCAAACCGTCTATTGACTATACGAATATACCTGTGCAAGTGTAGAATTTTTTCGTAAGAATTTAAACAAATTTAGAAACTAAAACAAGTCTAATTTGATTTATGAACCCTAAAATACATGAGCACAGGGAAAATCTTCTTGTCTACAATAACCATGGAAACAAGTTTCTCATAGTGTTAATAAGATGTTTACCATTCTACCCAATCATAAAAGCAATGCTATTTCATTAGGTTGACGAGTGACGGGAGCTTGGCCATAAGTGAGTAGAATTCAGGAGCATTATGTAATACATTGACAATGTTTACGGATCTTCAGCAATGACAAGATTATTGGTAGACTGAGATTGGGCCCCATTATACATGTAGGATTGATTGATTTCTGTCAAGAATTTTTCGCTTATATAGATCTATGAACAAAAGAGCTAACAGTCAAAGGGAACATCTTCTTGAGTGAAAATTATTGATGCAATCATTTTTCTTATGACTTGTAAAGAATGATAATAGGTGTAAAAGCAGAATCAACAAAAGATTAATTGGTATTCTAAGCTGTGCTTACTAGACCGCATTATCTGCTTTAGTGGATGGCAAACCTCGGCTAATTTTTCTCTTTGACTCTTGGGATAAGAACTGGCAACCCATCGATGGAAGGCCTGTATAGACTGAGAGACTATCACTCTGCAGAGTGAACCCTCGCAAGCCGCTTAGAAGCCCCACAAGAAGAGAGTTAGCCAAATAAGCTTTAGGGAACAGTCACTATATCAAAAAAAATCCAGCCCTAGTTTTTATTGTGAACATTAATTTGATTTGCTTTGTTCCCTAGCTTAGATTCAGTTAGGCGAAGTGTTTCGATAAATTAATTCCCGCACTTATGATGGCGAGAGGGTTACCAGTGTGTGTGCCTATTGTCAGCGACCTTGACCTCGAAGTAAACAGATATTGGTAGATCAGTTCTCTATGACCTTGTCCTATGTATAGGTGACCTTGACCTTATTTTAAGGACAACTTGTGAATCTTCAAATAACAAGAAGACCATACAAAACATGTTAATTTTCCTTCTTTTGTATCCTTTTTAGCAGGATTGTTTTGGAATGCATTGAGATAAAAACCCTACCTGGTTTCCATTCCTATGACCTGGAGGTGGGATATATAAGGTACACCTTTGAGGGTAACCCTCTCCAGTCTTCTTTAAGATTGGTTTGGGTGGCGAGGTAGGCTTGGCATGAGCTGATAGGACGGTAAGATGTTGAGGTCGTGCAAGACGCCGACCAATTGCAACTGACTGACGTGCTGCTGGTGAGGGTGCAGTTCGTATCGGCGACGCTGTGGGTGACTCAAATGTCACTCGTATCCTCTCAGAAGGTGTGGAAGGGATAGTTTGCGAACGGTCACATCGACCACACCATAACCAGTCCACCAGAAAACGCGCCATTTGGAGGCAAAAGGTGTATATTTAATTATTTGCAGCACGCGTACAGTCCAGCACTGGCATTGTCATGGCTAAGCCCTCTGTTAGAAGGGCCATATCAAGGTTATTGTCACCTCAGGCAAACAGGATTAGGTGAAGTTACTTTACAGACTTGGACAATTCGTAGCTTCAACTTGATTATTTGTCACGGGTCCAATGTGTCCTGAAGCTTTTCACGGAGTCATGACCATCTTGTATGAATGAATCAGTCATCAAATAGAAAAGCAAGTCGCTCTTTTTACATCCAGTCCATATGATCCAGTAACAAATAAGAGACTGCTAATGTATGTTCCATTAAGAAATAATAAAGACTGGGAATTTTTTTGCACATTTCTTTGTCAAACGATGAAACGAAAAAGTTGGTAATACGTAAATGTAGATTTGGGACACATCTCAGCAGGAAAGCATTTACAAAATTATCCAAAAATAAAGCAAAAAAAATATTTCACTGTTTCCTGGCTGTAACACTGGCCATAAGAAGAATGCACCTTACAAGTAAGATCCACACTTCAGTAAATTTCAGCATCCATAATTATTGAAAATAAAACCACACAAAATATTGCTTTTGATCCAAAGAACAAAATAATCAAATTTCTGATTCGATGGGAACAATTACTACGACACAAATCCTTTGCATAATATTAAATTCAAAATTTCCTTGTATAATCCTGAGTTGAATTTACTGAAGAAAATGTCTTCCAAATTTGCTTAATGTAAATCCACATGAAAAGACCATCAGCATATTTATAATGCTAGACATATATAATGAAATGAGTTCTTGGCGAATAAATTATTAAGAAGAGAAATTCCATTAAGCTGTTATTCTGACTTGGGGTATTTCCAAAAGCACTGATGTTAGATTCATGTTTCCCTAAAAAAGGGCTTCAGGTTTCAGAACTAACAATCATATAGGTTGTATCGAATCCACCGAACATCTTCCAATTTCAGCCACATCTGGACACCGGGAAACGAACAGTTTCTAGAAAGGCCCAATTGTCCTTAATATGAAAATCCATGGTTGACATTCAGTGGAAGAATTTGGATCTCCATAAGACTGTGGCTTGACATGCACTGCACGCTGTGGTAATACCGGCAAGCATGTCGCTACGGAGACCAATAACGCAGTTTAAGCTCCAGTCAGCCACAGTGAACATGGCCTAGTTTAACCAATGTCATTGTCAAGGCAGAAATCAATGTCTTGGAATATTCCCTAAAGCCCCAAACCATGTGACAATGGAATGGCACCGTAATGCACATGCAGGCATTTTTTAAGGGGCAGTTGTCACTGCAGCTGAATCATTAGTCATTGAGAACATTCTAACACAGAAACAGCAATTTGAATCCCTCCGTCATCTTGCCCAGGCCATGGATTTCCCACAATTCAACACAGCTCTCCTACACGGCTATTGTAAAGTTGGACAGTGTCGATTTTTCCTGATGGTCAGTCTGCCCTAGATTTTCAAGGAGAAATTATCGATTTTATTCCTTGCCGCAAATAGACTCGGATTAAATTTACATATTCTCAAATACTGTGTAAAGTCGAACCTCAAGAGTTGTCACCTAACCTTATTACCTTCAATAGATAGCAATTAACCAACTACCAGAAATCCTCTAAACAAATGAAATGAAACTTTCTAAAAATCGTAACCATATTTGGCAAAATAAAAAAGTAATACTATATTAATGGAACAACTTATGATGGGGTATAAAGGTCTTTTAACACAATTAGAAACTTGTCTCCATGGTTATTTTAGTCAAGATTTTTCCTGTGCCCGTGTGTTTTAGTGTGGATAATATTAATGGAATAATAATGAAAATTTAGATTAACAAACATTTCATTTTAAAGATATCCTTTTCAAATATATGGTTGAATAAAAATAGAATTAGCATATACACGTTGGTACCAAAGAATTACTATACTACATTGAAACCTGGCAAGGGAAGACAAAAATGGTGGCTAAGACAGATGTTATTTTACAAAAGTTTACAATACATGTATTTTATATTTATCCTAAAACACACGAGCACAGGGAAAATCTTCTTGTCTAAAATAACCACGGAGACAAGTTTCTAATTGTGTTAAAAAGAGGTATATCATTTAGACCTTTAAACCCCATCATAAATTGTTGTAATAAAGTATTTTATAGTTATTTTAATCCAGAACGTATTCTATGTGCGAGTGTGTTTTAAATTAAAAATAAATATATGTCAATGGTCTATCAAAACTTGACACAGTCGGTGTTGAGAGTGTTTCCGTTTATCAAGGTGTTACTAAATTTAGGTTTGACCGCATTAAAGTAGAATGAGCTGCCAAAATGTGGATATTTTGACGTAACAGAATGTTGAAATTTTTGGCTATTTTTCTCAAGACGCATAATTCAGAAGCTTTTTAGTGCTTCTAGTCTAGAGAATGTACGATAAAGTATTGTTTTGAACTAACTTTGGCTTAGAATGAATGAATGGTCGTCCTGGTTATTTAAATTTTGTTTACATTTCGAACATGTTTTCAGTTCATACAGGCCACACATTGTAGGGATTTTTCTCATTCCAATCATTTAGTTTTCGGATGGCCTTCAAAGCCTCTTGAAGCCTGTTGTTAAAATTATGTTCACTTTTGGAATATTATTTAGGTTTGCCCATGCCTCAGACTGTATGGTTTTTCCTTATTCTAGAATCAACGTTTCAATTTTGGATTGATTGATTGATTGATGCTTTACATGCATGTCACAGTCAGGATTATTTCAACTAAATTATGGCATTAGTGGTGGAGGAAACCAGGTTCTTTGCCCGGATAACACCCCCTAAGTTTGGCAAGTAGCTGATAAAGCAACGATAAAAAAAAAATTCAAATTTTATTTGGTCTAGGATTCTATCCTGCGACGCAACAATGGAAGGACTGTGTCGGAAATGAGCCACGTTCACTCTAACCACCTCAGTCAACGAGGTTGGTAATAGCAATCTATGAAAAAAGTGTGAATTTTGGCCAATCTTCTCAGTTTACCTCAATATAATTATTTTCTTCGACCTCTTTCAATTGGACAGGGACATAAATACAGGTTTACGCCACCGAATCTATATACAATTACGACCTTTACAAACCAAATAAACAAAAAGATAATCATTGGATCTTATAAGCTCAGCACATTTCAGTATTCCCACAAACTAAGCCGACGTTTGTGCCACGCCAAAAACCTATGATGCCTCGTAGCTGAATGACAAAAACGTGTGGACCTCGGATTGAACAGACGTTTGTCTCATTAATGCCTAAGCTTGTTAATTCCAAATTAAACAGTGACAGTAATTAGAATGACAAATAGGGCAATAACTGGGTGTTATTGACCAGCGATATTCCCAGCAGCCTTATCCCAGGGGGGATAATTTACATATTGATCAAACAGACTTCAAAGGTGGTCTATTTGTAACACAATGAGATAAAGAGGGATATCCACTGACTGTTCTACATGTATCTGATGTATTCCAGATCTGTGTCGATAATAGGCAAATATTTATCAGTCATTTGTAACACTATCATTGTAGTACAAGTTTTAATGAGAAATATTTATGAGTGGTCAGTTTGTGTTACACTACTATTCCCCAGTCCAAGAGAATTCGACAAATGGAAGTTTGTGAAATGGAACCTTCGCCCTTTTCAACATTTGTGTTCACAGTTGGCCAAGCTGCAAACTTTTTCGTTGACGGGAAACAATCATTTTGGAAAAGATTGATGTATATTTGTTTGGCTTAAAACATAAAAAGTTCTATAAATGTTTTCTCGATCTCAGGTTATTTCATAAATAAATTTAATTTTCATCTCAAATGTCAATGTGGTTGCTTACAATTTAGGGTAATGTCAGTCACAATTTGTACGCAAAATTAAAAAAATCATTTCTTATATTGTCATTTCCTTTATTTTAAATATTTTTTTCAGATTACAAGAAAATTCTTACTTACCTATACAGTTTTTGTTACTAAATCTTTAAACCCCAACCTTCATTTGTGCCAAACCAAACGGCTTGTGTTTAAGAACGACTGGTTTTATAATTATCAAGAATTTCAATGCAAAGTATCAATAAACCATAATTATAGAACCCCTGGAGGGGTGGGGGGGGGGGAGCGATGCGTTTGAGATAGTTGAAGTAAGATTCACTAGGCGCTGATAACAACACAATAATGTATAGGAGACAGGGAAGTGGTTGAATTTGGACAGTTAACTAAGAAATAATGACAGTGGATTAAGAAATGTCACGCTTCATTAGACAGAGAACCAGCTGTTAGCAGGGTCTGATTCACACCACTAAGACAGCCCCTCTATCTAGGTCAGCTTCGTCACAGTTCAATTCACACTTCAGTGACCCAATTACCGCCGAGCCTGATGACGTCACACAGATTTACGCAAAGCTTTCTGGGTAAAATGTCCCTCAGTTCGCCATTTTGTTAACCGGTACTTATAAAGGTTTAACTTGTAGTAAGACGTCACTTCCTTGGAAAACATTGATGACATAACGTATATAAAAGTTGATACTGGTAGAGTTATGAAAACGACATGCTGTGTACCGAACTGCACGTCTTCAAGTCAGAAGCACGACAGTTTTAAATTTTTTCGATTTCCGAGAAATAAGCGCCGTCGAAAGATCTGGATAGAAAGCATCGGTAATTCGACGCTACAATCCGGCGATACTGTTCGTGTTGAATGGAAAACAGTTTGCAGTCTTCACTTTGCTGGTGTGAAAAAAAAACATGATGATAAGAATCCGACTATTTTTCATTGGAACCCCGAATGGACTGATGTAATCCACGAAGCTAATCGGCTAATTGTCTTTGTAATATTATGTGTACCTCAGTTTCCCAAGATGCTTTGCGCGTAAATTCCAAGTGACGTCATCAAACAATCGGTCAATTAATCCAGGAAAAGGCCTCTGATTAGCAGCTTGTATTGCTTGATAAATTGGGTTGATGTTTTTACATCATAAATCTAGTAAAATAACGCAAGATGACAGCTTGGTTAATGTTCCTTGATGGGTTTTGAGGAATAATACGAGCGTTAGTATTTCACAAAGAAACTAATCTTGAAACATGTTTAGAGTGATGTGAACATACAGTGTACTCAAAGAAAAAAAGTTCATTTATAATAATAACTTATGTCATGAAAAATATACACAAGTAAGAAAAACGAAATTCTATGACATATGAAAAGGGTGTAAAGGTGAAGAAAAAACTCCAGAAATCTTTACAAAATAAAATAAAGGAACACAAAGGATAATATGGAAACGAATTTAAATTGTTTTTTTTTTACATTTTTTAATTGAATCCTGATGTCAAAAGAATGTAATAATTGGAAAATGTTTGTTAATGATAATGAAATAAAAAATATTTCATAGAGTCAGGGACCCATATCAGCCAATGAGGTTATTTTGAAAAGTTAAGAAAATTAGAAAAATTGAGATGTAGATTGATTGATTGATTGTTTGGTGTTTTACGCCGCGCTCAATTGAGAAGTAGATGTACTTATTCTAGGCCCCCAATTATCAAAACACCACTTCAATGTGAAATGAGCTGCCAAGCTCGAGTAAAATTTTGTTAAAATAGAATAAGATAAATGTTCCTCATTTTTATCAAGTACAAAATAAGAGATATCAATTTCTGAGATGTGTATGAAGGTATTTTCCATAAGCAACAAAAACCCTAAAATATACTGATATTTTAGCAGCTTTCTTCCCTTAAACATACAGTACAGTCTTAAGGCTAGAATCCCTGAAAGACTCATAATTTGCACTTTTGAAAAACCAAGCCCAAAATTTCTTTAAACAAAAAATATCAATATTTTCTCCGCCCATGCTATTTTTGCAACCAAAAAATAGGACAAACGTTCAAAGAGAGTATAAAATCACCGAATTTGTTTATGATGTCCAAACAGAGCATAACCATAGTTCATAAATAGAGGATGACTGTTTGGTTAAACACACGACAGTACCATTGGACGAGCTCCTTGTGACGTTCCTTCAACCAGAAGACAATAATTTCCTTCGTAATTATCTTGTGGCCAAATAGAAGGCTGGAGAGAAGTTAAGGCCAAATGACTTCGGGGCAAAATCCATAAATTGGACACGGACGGAAATTTCAGAGGCTGGTAAACAAGGCCTTGATAATGACAGATCTAGGTCCCCGTGGACGAGGCGGAATTATAAGGAAAGGTCATGATGAAAGGAACATGGTCAGTTTTTGTCCAGATCTTGAAAGAGAGACTTTACATCTCAGATTCCTTTTATTACAGATCTTTTTTGCCGCAGTCTTTGAAATGAATTGACCGGAGGTTCTTCCTTCTCCACATCAGTCGTCATATCATATTCCATTCATTGATAGGTGTTTTATTCCAGTTTTTTCTACCCATCAGAACGATGTCCAGAGAATGAACTATAAATCTTTAAATCATCATTTGATCTTCAAGAATTCAAGATGTTTTACGCCAAACTCAAGATTCTTTATCTTATATGGCGGCGTTGCAAAGCTTAGTGGGGGATGAAACTGGGCTCTTGTGAACCATTTTACATTCATCTCATTCTTTAGCAAATATATATATTATATGAACTCTCAAATACAAGGGGCACAGGGAAATCTTGCAATTGTGCCAAAAAGGGGGTATGTCATTTAGACCTTTCTACCCAATAAAAAAATTGTAATAAACCAAATCTCGTGATATTTCATTAGGTTGAACGAAGATATGAGTTTAGCTTTAGTCAGCACAATTTTCTGGAATACTTTGTAATATATTTGTACAATAGGCACAGGAAAATCTAGATACGGTTACACAGATTTTCAGCTAAGCGAAGAGATACACAATTAGAAACTTGTCTCCATGGTTATTTTATCGTTCCCGTGTGTTTTATTGTACTTAATTATATAATTTATGGTCAAGAAGATTTTGCCCTATGCGTTTTGGTGTTTAAATAGGCCTAGGCCTACAAATAGACACAAAAATATGTACATCTGTCCAAGCTTGCAAATTCAATTTCCAAAATAAATCGCAAACAACAGACTGATCAATTGAAAATTTGTATTTTTTCTCAATATTCAAGAGTGATAATCCAGAAGTGGTGTGGATCCTAATCTGGTTGCTATAGCGATGATTGGCAGCCATTATCAAACAAAATCTCACTGTCCCATGTAACAATATGGAGAATGAAGCATGACAAATCTGATAAGCAGATTACCCAAAACAAACGCCCAGCAAACATTCATCATCCTTTTCTAATTTAGGCCAGCCAATTTAATTCTAGAGAACCACTTGACAGTGATGACTCAAGAAACATTTTCATTTTCTAATTTTAGCTCAACCAATTTAATTCTAGAGAACTAAAAATCGACTGCCTAGAGAATCACTTTCATTTTCTTGTTTTAGCCCATCCAATTTAACTCTACAGAGAACAACTACAAATCCAAAGTGATGACTCGAGAATCATTTTCATTTTCTAATTTTAGCTCAGCGAATTTAATTTTAGAGAACTTACTACTTCAGATTTTATGTGATAACTACATGTAGACATCCTTATGAAAAATATCATCGCGTTGTTGCCCTTCAATATTAATGGACATTGGTGGACATTAAATTTGATACGTATTTGAATGATAAAATTTGAAATTCTTGGCTATTTAGGTACAAATTAGAAATATTTTAATGCTCGAGAATAAATGTCTAAGTACGTTTCAGAATCAGGTACCGACTAACCTGATTAAATGTTCCTTTCGTTGTTCAAATTTTGCGTTCTCCCCCTGTTTCTGTTAGTAAAGGTTATAGACTGTGGATATTGTTATTTCAATGTGAATCGTTTAATTTTTATCTCGGCAATCCAAGTGCAAATTTGGACTGCTCATGCTACTTTTAAGTGAAACGTTGACATACATTCAGTTTTAGTAACCCTTTACATTTTAAATCGATTGATTGTTTGGTGTTTTACGCCATGCTAAAGATTATTTCACTAATATGGCATTGTGTTTACATTTTAGAAGATTTACGGTAGCAATAACTCACCGTTATCTACGGTGTTAATGAACTGCAGTGGATTATCTATTAGTTGGTCTGCCAGATGGCCAAACAAGACTGCCGTAAACTTCCTAATAAAATTTAATACAAACTTGTTTTGAAAAAAAAGACTCAAAATAAATTCAAGTATATCTCCTTAAAAATTTTAGGAAACATAGTATAGGTCTAAATGATATACCTCTTTTTAACATAATTAGAAACTTGTCTCCATGGTTACTTTAGACAAGAAGATTGTCCCTGTGCCCATGTGTTCTAGTGATCATAGATATATGAAAGGACAAAAAAAAATGTAACACACAATGTACGTGTAAACTAAAATGTAAGTAAATTTTAAATAAATGTAAGTAAATTTTAAAAAAATGTAAATATTTTCAGAATTTGAATTTAATTCTTATAAGGCCATGGTTCATAGAAAACCTGCTTAAACAATGCCAAAGTAAGATAGAATTTTGAAACAATGAATGTCTTGTTCTATATTCATTTTAAATTATCTCTTATGGACAGTTAAGATATTTAATACAAAATAGCATCGATGTGGACGAATCAACAAACAAAACATTTTTATAGCCAAAATTGATAATATTTTCTTATAAATCATTTACAATGTTTTTCTTTCTCAGATTCCCAAGTCTCGTAAGAATCATTACTACATTTCGTGATATTCGGTGACAGATGACGCATTAAGAATGTTTTTTGGTGACGTTACAAAACCATTTGACGTATTCTCCTCCATAACGTCAGATGTAAACGTCATGTTAGAACGCAGTGCAGGTGACAGGAAATATGTGTCAGACTTGCGCTCCCAATTATACATTTTTTAGATAATTTACAGCACAATGTAAAAGTCACAGGCTGCTTGCTCTTGCCAATATTTGTTTGTTTCTTGGAATAATTAAAGCTTTTATGTCAGTGTTTACTTTAAGAGATGTGTAAATATTTATACAAAGTGACAAGGAGCAGTCAAGATAGTTAAAGAAACTGATACACTTTGTTTGCTTGAGGAGATTACAGACCTTGTCTCCTGTTACTAGGTAAATACTCTTTAAAAAAATGGGGAAAGAAGAAAATGAGAGAAGTCTGGAAGTTTTGTGTTATAAATTAGTCTTTGTTGCTGGTTTAAGTGATATAATGACATGCTGTTAGACATTGTTTTGATTTTTGTGTCTTTCCAAAAAAGAAGCAAAACAAGATATCAAATTCGAATAAAGGCCCCCAAAGGTTGATTTTCTTAAAAAAAAATTATACAAAAATTGTGTGTCTTTACAAAAAAGAAGCAAAACAAGATAATAAATTCATATAAAGGCCCCAAAGTTGATTGTCTTAAAGTGGCATGAGCTGTCAAAATGTTAATATTTTTATTTTAAAACAGAACGTTGAAATTATTGTCTATTTTTCTCAAGACGTAGAATTCAGAAGCTTTTTAGTGCATCTAGTCTCAAGAATGAACGATAAAGTATTGTTTTGAAGTAACTTTAGCTTAGAATGAATGAATGGTCGTCCCGGTTATTTAAATTTTGTTTACTTTTCGAACACTATTTCCGTTCGTATAGGCCACATACTGTATGGATTTTCCTCATTCCAACTCCAATCATTTAGTTTTTTGATGGCCTTCAAAGCCTTTTACTGTCGTGACGATCAGAAATTATGAAATACGTGCGAATTTTGGCAGCTCATGCCACTTTAAATTATTTACACAGAAAAGTAATTTGAGGGTATCATTAGCAATTCTTTTTATATATGATTAATATGTCAGCCTGATGAACACAGAGAGAGTTATTTGTGAATATTAGATTGTGGGGTTTGTAATCTTTATTTGACAGATAAAGTGTGAATTGCCTTTCTTATTCAGTTTATTTCTCAAATTTATTATGATGAAAGAATCCAAGAGTTTTAAGTTCAATGAAAAACTAAGTGATAAACCTAGATATAGAAAATATTCAATTTGCGCATGGCGTGTGTGAAGCGAACGTCTTTAGATGCACATTCATTCCTTCTAAGTCGAAGTTACTTCTAAACCCTATCGTAAAATACATTTTCGCGTCTGGTGTCCCAAAAAAGCTTCTACATTGCACTTCTTTGAAAAAAAATTGGCATCATTTTATTCTGCTCAAATAAATGAAAACAAGTTTCTTCAAGTATTTCTTCATAAATGTACCAATATAATTATATAATTTTACTAAAAAAAGATATTCATATGCAGCATGTATTTTTCCTACCTGCAAATATGATTTTTCAATTTTTTTTTAGAGAATCTATACAGTGTAGCAATCCTGTTAACTTAACAGCTTTCTGAATTTTCATGTCAGTTACAAATGGAGTAAACATGAAAGAAACAGATCAAACAAATTTCAGCCAATCCAGACTGTCTGGTACAATTGATACTGATCACATGTCAATCTCCATGCTATCAATAAAATAATCTCTGCTTCATGAGCCACATGGGGATCAACACACACAGCGTAATCAATAAATAAATACTAATGCAGAGACCAAACTTGATTATAGTCCTGCAGATCAATGTTAGATTAAACCCAATCATGCATGTTCTAAGGGGGATTATCAAAACTAAGTTACGAAAGCTAACAAACCTCAGCCTTCAAAACCGAAAAAAAAATCAAAGAATTACACTACTCTATAGAAATACCTTCAGTGTTTGGTAGATTAATTGGTTGATGTTTTAAGCCATTCCCAATTATTCACTTATAAAGCAGTGGAGGGGGAAGTCAAGAACCCCAGCCTTCCGCAGGCAGGCTATAATGCTACCATACCTCAGAGTTTGATCAAATGGAACCCATTTTCTTTTAACGATGGCTTACGATTAATTGATTGATGTTTTACGCCGCGCTCAAGAGTATTTCACTTATATGGGGGCATTGCCAGATTTAATGGGAGAGGAAACTGGGCAGTTTCTCCAAAGGAAACCCCGGACGTTTCTGAGAGAGATTCGATCCTGTGACACATCGATGGAAGGCCTGTGTTGCACTGATGGGTTATCACTCTAACCCACTGAGCCACGGAGGCCTCCGTCAATAGCTTGTGTCACCGTGAGACACTATCGTCCAACCTGACCGAACCATTAGATATCACAAAGCATTGATTGATTGATTGGTGTTTTATTGTGGGAGGAAACCAGGCTCTATGCCCAGAGGAAACCCACGACCTTCCGTTGGTAACTGGCAACCATCCCATCACAAAGCATTGAAGATAGATCGGTTAAAAGTGTTTTGGTGTTGTTCACATTCAAAATCAATTTAACATTCTCATTTGTTGACAATGACTTCCATATTTTAATGACTCACTCAAGATAACTCTTAGGGTTGCATGTTGCTAAATATAGTATTTTGGGTGTCAGTTTCACAGCCAATCTGTAACCTTTTGATGAAGTAACCAACCAAGTTGTTTAAAGCAAATCACTGGTAGACAATCCACAGGGAGTTTAGTGACTGCCCAAGCAATTTCTTTGTTATTTAGTGGGATTACATCCATAACCCCAAACGATGGATTGATAGATTTATTGATTGATGCCAGGTTTAGTTGGGGAAGAAACACCTGTACCTGATTACGGTAAGAATTCCGCTAATTCAAGGACGAGCAATGTGAAGATAACAAATTATTAGACTGCTTTCTGCCATGTTTGGTCTAAAACAACAACAATAGCAATTGCTCAATAGGATTATCGGTCGCTCCATGCAGGAGGTAAGACGCCCAACGAAGTCTCAAACTTTTAGAGTGCTTTTCGTAATGTTTTGAGTACTTGAATTAGCGGAATTCTTACCGTAACACCAAATGAAAGAAAGCTCATCTATAGCGCTTAACCACATTGGCCATGGAAGCCCTGGCCCACTCGGTCCACACCTTAGCCCTGACCCACTTAGCCCTAAAACCACCATTCCAATGAAGAATGGAATCAAGGATAGTTGGTATAAATACTAACCTCTTTGTCTTCATCTTTTTTCGTCTTTGAAATTGCTAGGGTATGTCTCCGTGGAGTATTCCTACGAAACTGTTCTCTCTTTTCCTGTGCCGTTGGGGAAGGTTTCTCAGAGCCGACAGCTCGAAGTTTCCCGAACGTCTTTGTCCGTAAAAAAACAGGTGGGTCTTTCTTTATGGGCTTTTCAGTTACTGCAAAGAAAAGGGATTCATCAATTTGAAATAGTTTGACTGTAACCATGAATTTTCAATCGAGCTTCACAAAATTTTGTTGAAACAGATTGAGTTAATTGTTCCTAATTTTGTCAAGAAGAGCAAAAAAGATGCAATCTTGGATTTATATGTTGAGGAAAATGTGGTTTGGCTATTTGAATTTTGTCAGTTATTTGAACACATCTTCAGCTCATACGGGTTACTTGCTTACAAACATTTCAACATCAATCCTTAAATCCCCTAGGTACTTAAAACCTCAGCAATCAGAAGTTATGAAAAAAGAAAAATTTTCATGCCACTTTAAGCCTATAAAATGACAGTCAATGAAAAAATTCAAACCAGACAAAAACGGGCAAATACATCAAAATGCTTAAAAAAAATTATAAAATTTTGTAAAGTAATTGTGGAGATATGGCCTGTTAAAACAATAAAATCAGAAACAATTTAACAAGATTGCCTAACCCTTAATCAGCATATGATTAATAATGCAAACACAGGGCCTTGGTGGTCCAGCAGGTTAGAGTGATCGTTCCTCAGTCCCACAAAGACCTTCCATTGATGCAGCGCATGTTCCAATAACACCAAAATTAAAAACATAACATTTCTGAGTGGATTTTCACTCGGTCGCTGGATGTGAAAGAGTTGCCAGGTACTCGCAGAACGTCGTTGGTTTCCTCCGGGCAATGAGCCAAGTTTCCTCCCCCACTAAACCTGGCACCGCGGCCATATAAGTGAAATAATCTTGCGTGCGGCATAAAACATCAATAGGGCAAACAAAATAATATATCTGAAGTCAATTATTTAAATACATATTCCAGAAATTACATGACAAACAAGATAGCAATGAGGAATCAACTTACATGAATCTTTTAGATTCTCCAATAGATCATTAAAGTACGCAACTCGATCTTTTAAATCCATGGTGTGATTTTAAAGTCGTGATCAAACACCTTTATCTCATTAAAGATCAAGCATAGTTTTTTTTTATTTTTTTAAAAGTTATATTGGCTCAAAAAAAATATTTTCAATGAGAATTTATACTTCTTTTTGTTTTTAAAAATATTTCTAATTAAACAAGATAAATTTGACTAATAAACAATTTCAACCGAAAGCAATTTTATCAAAGTCATAAAAAAGAATCCATAGGGAAAGAATGTAGCAAAACTTTTGGGGTGGTTTTATATTCTACAAGCAAGTTTTGAGCCCCAGTGTCAAAAATAGTAAGATTCAAAGTACACGTATTTCTATAATAGAACCTGAGGAAAATCTCTCAGACTTTACAGTATGTTTTTAGTTGCCAATGTCAGTTTGCAATACAGGCCTCCTCATTTTTATATTCTATATAAAAGTTTTTAACTACAGTGTCAAAAATAGTAAGTTTCAAAGTCTTCTATAGTAGAATCTGAGGAAAATCTCTCAGACTGTACAGTATATTTTTAATTGCCAATGTCAGTTTGCAAAAATGTAGGCTTTGTCATTTTGTAAAGATGGCAATGCCAATGGTAGACCAAAATATAACCATTGTATGTGATCGACAGGATAATACAAATCTTCTAAAAGCAGGCTTGTGATGATTAAATGATTGATGATGAAGCTAAATACAATGACAACTCCGGTAAAATGTCAAAATAGTGGTCAAGTTTGGAAGAAATAAACGTCTTGGACTGTTGTCCATCCAGTCATATAGCACTATAGTACACAATACTACCAGACTACAACTGCATGAATGAACCAGATGAATTGAGGGCCAGTCCATTCATTATGGTTAGGGTCAACATGGACCATTCTATTGCATTTAAAAGGGGGAGAGAAGGTATCATGTATGTTCAAAGAGATGCCAGAAAAAGGTGTGAACTATCAAAGTTGATTTTCACTTATATGAATTCAAATAATATAAATAACATTTGAATTCATTAAAGGAATTTAAATAACACTCAGACCTCCCACCGATGAGACGCGGGTTCTAATTACACATTAGCTAACATAAAAATTAAAAAAATTCTGACTAGATTTTTCACTCGGTTGCCAAAAGTTGGGGGTTTCCTCTGGGTGAAGAGCATGGTTTCCTCTAGCCGTAAGCCTGGCAACGCTGCCATATAAGTGAAATAATCTTGAATGCAGCGTAAAATATCAATCAATCAATCTTTTATTTATGAAACATAATTGAGAAGAGGGACAGTTTTCACTACAGCCAACATGTGGAGCTAAAGATAGATTCTATTAGCCTACTCTTGCACATCCCTTCATTGTCAGGGCACATTTTAAAAAACGTAATTTCATTTTTAAAATGTGCCATGTTAACATCTTTCTTTAACCTATTTAATTATGGTGTTTAATTTAATACATCAGGTTATATACTTTGAGGTTGAAGGCTCAGACATTATTGCACCCGTTTTGAGTTTATCCAGCAAAAGGCGACTGGGGGCGCCTCTACCTGGAAAGTGCATGATTTACTCAAAACTGAGCAAGCATTCCAAAGTAAAATAGCCTAAATGATAAATATTTATGATGTTACGTAACAAGACAAGTTTTATACATAGCAACTGGTTATGAAGAATTACAATGATAACCTTAGGAAAAGTGAGAAATCTTCGAGCAATTTTCCAGAATTCCAGGTCGGATATCAAAGGTTTGTTACAGTCTCCACATGGCTTGGTCTGACTTATCAACACCAAACATAGTTTGAGAGATTCTATGTATCAAAGACGAGTTTCTTTGTTATACTATATTTATGAACACAAGAACACACCTACGGATACAGGGAAAATCTTCTTGTCTAAAATAATCATGGAGACAAGTTTCTAATTGTGTTAAAGAGAGGCATATCATAACTATAATATACATACCAATGTTCAGAAAATATCAGAACCTCTCTATGAACCATTCAAAACTGTCTCTTAATAATTGTACATAAAAGCTACGTATACTAGTTTTCCTTTCCAACTAATGCTCAAGAGTTTTTGATGCTAAAGTATTCCAATGGTTTTAGTAGCAATGTGATGCAGTTGTAAGCTAAGAAATTCCAGTCATTTGGGGAAACTTTGCAATTGAACATAATTATAGCTCATAATGGTTCAAAATGGCGCAACTTCTATTTTTATGAACAATAAAACACACGAGCACGGGGAAAATCTTCTTGACTAAAAATAACCATGGTGAAAAGTTTCTGTGTTGAAAAAGGGTGTGTGTTAATTATAGACCCCTATGAAACTTCTATATTTATTTCATATTTATTTAATTATATATTTATGAACATTAAAACACACAGGCAGGGGAAAATCTTCTTGACTAAAAATAACCATGGAGACAAAAGGGATGTGCATCAATAGGACAGTTATGAAACTTCTACATTTATTTTTATTATTTAATTATATATCTATAAACACTAAAACATGCGGGCACAAGGAAAATCTAAAATAACCATGAAGTTTCTAAAGATATATCATTAAGACCTTTATACCCAATCATAGGTTGTTGAGATAAACTAAAACACCTGATATTTCATTAGGTTGCATGATGATAGACAGGAGCTTGGTCTTAGTCAGTAGAATTTTCTGGAACACTTTGTAATACATTGACTATGTTTATTTATTTGATTATATTTATGATCACTAAAACACAAGGACACAGGGAAAATCTTCTTGTCTAAAATAACCATGGAGACAAGTTTCTTATTTGATTATAGATGTATATCCAAAAGTGCTCCAAACTACAGGTAAATGGATTGTAAGGGTTACAAGACAATATGGCATCATTGTTATTTTGTAACCATGGAAACAGGCCCTAGTCAGGTGAGTAACCTGTTCAGGGTGAGATTTAACACAGCTATACATGACAAAGTGTTGACAGGTGTTTATTGGCAACAACAAGGTAAAGAAACATCAAAGAAAAAGTAATCAATCTGTTAGAGACACCTGTACAAGAAGAGAGCATCAGATGAGGGACGGCTGTATTGGATAACAGGGCTGTAACAAGGTTCAACACCTGAACATTCCTTTGATCTTCCTGGAAAAGATACAGGGCAAATGTAGGCATATTATCCAATCGAATTAAAGCCTGGCTATATGTGCCATACTCTGTGACATGGGTTCAATTTCTGATCCGGGCATCACCCAAAATCGGTAGAAGAATTTCCGGAATTTTTCAAGAAATGGTTATCCCGAAAATAACGTGAATACTATTCAATCAGAGTAAGCAGCTGAGCTCAAAGAAAGACATGTAACTCGAATTTCTTCAGACTGCATACTGTACTTTACTGTCTCCTATTTGTCAGCACTATGGTTTAACTGGCATGATCTGCCAAAATTAGAGACAGGAATGGATTTTTTTGTAAACCAGCAATACCCATACAAGATTTTTTTGGTGTAGGGGGTAGGGGGAGGGGGGGGGGATAAAATGTCATTTGGGAACAGGACTAAAATATTTTTTCCATGAAATTTTCTTGGTATAATAAAAAAAGGCTTTCCTTCATGGCGAATATGCCATAATAAATGATTGCCATGGTTATTTTAGACAAGAAGATTTTACCTTTGCCCATGTGTTTTTGTGATCATAAATATAATAAATGCTTGTGTTAGAATGAGGAAAATTCATACAATTCGGGGCTTGTATAAAGGGAAATGGTGTTCGAAATATTTTTAAAAATTACTAAAAAGATTATAAATTGTATTTCTTGAGAAAAATAGTGCATAATTACAAAAAAATTGTTGCCAAAAACACATCAACTCACTTTAAGAATTCTTTGAATTCAAACTGTAAAGTCCTATCATGAATCTGCCTACCATATTCTCAACGCTGCCCAAGGCCGTCTCTGGGCAGCCCCACACCCGCTTACCCAAATTTACCCTCAGCCAGTCTATAAGCCATCCTTATCGCACCCTTGATAAACATATGTCAAGCATATCTGATAAACACACCCTAAGAAAATACATTATGTCTCCCAAACAAATAACCTATTCTGTAAGTGTCAGATTTAACTTTCACTCTTCTAATCTAAACTTAAAATGATTTTATCTTAAAAGCTTTGAAAACTGGGATGGCTTTGAAATGAACACCAAAGGTTATAACAGTGCAGAGATCGGCAAATAGAAAAAATGGAAAATTCTCTGACTGGGTTTTCACTCGAACGACCTATGTGAGATGGTTGCCAGTTTCCAACGGAAGGTCGTGGGTTTCCTCCGGGCATAGAGCCCGGTTTCCTCCCACAATAAAACTGGCAACGCCACCACATAAGTGAAATAATCTTGAGTGCGGCGTAAAACACCAAACCATCAATCAATCAATCGTCAAATAGATTGATTGATTGATGTTTGACTCCACCCTCAAATCACCAAATTGAATATATTAAAATCAGCAAACACCGCGTTTACTTGCTTTTCAGTTATAAAGAATAAAATATCGCCCAGAAAACAGATGATAATTGATTTTTTGAGGGGCATAAGTAACGTTAATTATCTTGGACCATTAGCTTAAAGTGGCACGAGCTGCCAAATTTTAATAGGGAAAATTCATTTGAAACCAAATTTACTAATTGCTCACTACGTTTTATAAAGTACACAATAAGAGCCTTTAACTGATAACAACCTTATAGAGACCTGCATTAAGGTAGCTTTTATAAGCAACTAAAACCCTAAAATGTACTCACACATCCGGCTATTTCAGGATGCGTGGCCATTGTCGGTGTGTTACAGGGGGATTCCAGAGGATTCTACTGACTAAAGGCCCGTTCACACTGTGCGATTTGTCGTATCGACTTGTAGGATGCGATTAAAATGGATGCTTTTGATTGGTTGTTAAATCTTATTCACCAATTAGAAGCATTTATTTTCATCGCATCCTACAAGTCGATACGACAAATCGCAGTGTGAACGGGCCTTAAGGCTTAACTCCTGTCAGTCGTCTACCTAATGAAATATCATAGGCTTGATTTGTTACAACAATTTATGGGGTATAAAAGTCTAAGTGGTATACCTCTTTTTGATACAATTAAAAACTTGTCTCCATGGTTATTTTAGACAAGAAGATTTTCCCTGTGCCTGTGTGTTTTAGCGATCATAAATATATCAGCACAAATCATTTATAAGTTATACTGGCTTTACCAATATTATTTTGTTTCAGCATTACGACTGAATCAACTGAAAACCCAATCAAAATTTAAAAATATTTTTTCTTTGAACTGACTGGATTCAAAAGGGGAAGTTGGTAATCATCAATGGATTGTTTGGTGTTTTACGCCGCTCTCAAGATTATTTCACTTATATGGCGGCGTTGCCAGTTTTATTATGGGAGGAAACCGGGCTCTGTGCCCGGAGGAAACCCACGACCTTCCGCTGGTAACTGGCAACCATCCATCATCAATGGAAGACAGGCTTTTTCTTGGTTGTTTTCTGGATAGTGTATTTTGAAGGAGCTCCAATAGCTTTGATGTACAACTGGCTTTACATGGTTAGTACATATGACTATACACACAGTTTTTCTGTGTAGAATACTTTCCGTTTGCCATGCCGAACCCCTCCAATTATAAATAACAAATTTTGCAAGAAGCTGATGTCCTCACAACCCAATCCGTCTGTATGTTACTCACAAACTTTTATCGATATTCTGTTTTTTAGAGTATTTACAATCCTTGCAGAGCGATACCATTAATTGTGTATCCTTGGAAGGGAGTTGCTGTATGATTTATCTTCCCTTGTCATCACACACTTAGTAAGGTCAAGTGATCCAGAACAGGGTATAAAATCTCAGACACTTCAGGTAAACCTTATGGAAGAGCAATCAGTCAGGTAACTCAAAGGTCACAACTCTTACCACCTTGGAATGTTAAGTTGATGTTCAAATTGCCCTTTTTGAAGCAACGTTCATTGAAGAAAGGGGTTTTGATGGCTTAAAGTGGCATGACCTGCTAAATATGGGAAAAATTTTGTCGAACAGAATTAGCTAGTTATTCGTCATTTTTGTCAAGAACTACAAAATAGGAGCTATATTCAAATACCAATCTTGGATAAATATGTTAGGGTAGTTTTTATAAGTAACAAAGATGCGAAAATATACATTATACATAGTGGCTATTTTGATTTTGATTGCTATTAACATACATTGTTGGTTATTACGGGTGACTAGCTTTATTATAAAAGCTTAATCTTTTAGTAGGCATTTCAATCACTCAGCTTTTCAATTTCGGAAAAAATCTGGATTTTGGTAGCTCGTGGCACTTTAAAATTCAGACTTTTCTCAGAAGTAGAAGAGAATGCACGCATTTGACGGACCTTGGTTGGCATTGAAATAAAAAGTATCAGTCACGCCAATCTTCAATTATCATACAAATTTCATTTACCGGAGGTGCATCTTTGCTATTTTTAATTATCATCGAAACCTAATTTCTGAAATTGGTATCAACGGGAAGTTTCTATTCTGTACTTCTAAAGAAAATTGCGAACAATTGCCTAATTCTCTTTTAACAAAAACTTCCCTGTATTAAGCAGCTCATGCCCCTTTAAGCTATTGCGTGTGTAGATTATAAAATGGCACACTCCAGGGGGATCAAACCCTCTAGATGGTTACAATGTACCATTGATAGGTATGGGAGGAATTCAGCCGGACCTCCCTCCAATTCACCAAAACACATGGGTATATACCAGAGATCTGACTATAGTAAGGTCAAAGTCTATATCCCATTATTTAGTACAAGTACTGTTTAGATTCAGTCAACTGAACAAACACTAGTTTGCAGAAATGAGGAAATAAGACAGAACAGATAGGGTTGGAAATGTGGTTACCATATATATTAAACTAGTAGGCCTACTTTGTACAGCCTCCCTGCTTCATTGTAGCCCCCATTATACTCAGTACGTGTTTCAAAATAGTTATATGTATATGCAAAACACATAAATCAATCATCATTTTTTGCAAATAGCTTAAATCAATCATAATTTTTTTGCAAATAGCATAAATCAATCAGCATTTTTTGCAAATAGCATAAATCAATCATCGTTTTTTGCAAATAGCATAAATCAATCAGAATTTTTTGCAAATAGCAAAAATCAATCAGCATTATTTGCTTCTTTCATAATTATGATTCTCAAGACAATAAGAGATAATTTGAAATTCAACGAAAATCTACTTGATTGCTATCAGAATAAGGTACCTCTACCTCTATACAGACTGAGGCGCTATTGACCTCCTGCTCTAGTGACATTTTTACACTTCAATATGTTCGCCCTGTGAAACCAGATGGACTCTGAAGTTTTATACTTACAAGCATCTTTTTATATTGTTAAAATACACTTTTGATTTGGCTAACGATATCCTGAATAAAGTGTATAGCTTATTGTCATTAATGGTGATTTCTTATCGCCTTCTTTTATCACAATCGTTTCTGCAACATTAGTTTGCCAACTCTTGTTCTACACACTCAAAGTGATATTTTTACCTCAATATGTTCACCCTGTGAAGCCAGATGGACTCTGAAGTTTCATACTTACAAGCATCTTTTTATTTTGTTAAAATACACTTTTGATTTGGCTAACGATATCCTGAATAAAGTGTATAGCTTATTGTCATTAATGGTGATTTCTTATCGCCTTCTTCTATCACAATCGTTTCTGCAACATTAGTTTGCCAACTCTTGTTCTACACACTCAAAGTGATATTTTTACCTCAATATGTTCACCCTGTGAAGCCAGATGGACTCTGAAGTTTCATACTTACAAGCATCTTTTTATTTTGTTAAAATACACTTTTGATTTGGCTAACAATATCCTGAATAAATTGTATACCTTATTGCCATTAATTGTGATTTCTTATCGCCAGAATGCTGCCCTTTATGAGCACTATTGTTTCTGCAATATCAATTTGCAAACAATCTTCCTACACCAATGATTTTATCGGTAGGTGCAGACTTTCCAGGGTAAGCGGCCAAAAATTAACAGCGGCCAAAAATTAACAGACAAGACAAATATCGTCATGCAGTCATTTTGAGTTCAAACGTTGATTTATATATGATTTTTAAAAAAGTTAGAGAAAACGCATGTATACCCACCAGGTATGTACTTTGTCAATTAGTGTTCAAAGTGGCTGATAAAGTAAAACATACTTCAATTTGGTACACTTATTTGCTTCAATTTCTGTATCCCTAGATCACTGAACAAAGCAAAATTATGAAAGGCATATTTTTTACACCTTAGCAAGAAAGAAAAAAGTCGAAAGAAAAAAAACAGGCAATTCAAAAAATTATCCCTATACAAAATGAGCCACAGAAGGCCACTGTGTTTTAGTGAGAGACTATCCCTCTACAAACTGAGCCACAGAAGGCCCCCGTGTTTTAGTGAGAGATTATCCTTCTACAAACTGAGTCACAGAAGGCCCCCATGTTTTAGTGAGAGACTATACCTCTACAAACTGAGCCACAGAAGGCCCCCATGTTTTAGTGAGAGACTATCCCTCTACAAACTGAGCCACAGAAGGTCCCCGTGTTTTAGTGAGAGACTATACCTCTACAAACTGAGCCACAGAAGGCCCCCATGTTTTAGTGAGAGACTATACCTCTACAAACTGAGCCACAGAAGGCCCCCGTGTTTTAGTGAGAGACTATCCCCCTACAAACTGAGACACAGAAGGTCCCCATGTTTTAGTGAGAGACTATCACTCTACAAACTGAGCCACAGAAGGCCCCCATGTTTTAGTGAGAGACTATCCATCTACAAACTGAGCCACAGAAGGCCCTCATGTTTTAGTGAGAGACTATTCTCTACAAACTGAGCCATCAAACCTCCCCGGAAACTGTAAAGAAAGGGTTAAAATGAGCATGAGTAATGGGAGATTGATTGCTGACATATCTCCATACAAATTGTTGTTTGTGTACATGCTGTGTTTTACACTGCATGAGTTAATGACTGCCAGCTGATATAACTATTGTTACTGTAGTTACTAAAACAAAAGTTATGTTGTATGTTAACATACAGTAAAAATAGTATCAAATGTGTTCTCCATTTTGTTGAGATGCCAAATACATGTAAATGTATAAAAATTAATATATGTACATTTAACTAAAATAAATTGTTCTAATAATATGTAATGTAATATATAATAATGATGAATAATATTTTTTCTTAGTTTGCAATATACATTAGGGAGTTTATCCAATCATCATACACACATCAATCGTGAAGTTGAAGCCTGTTTTATGATGATTTCGTGATTTACCCCACCCCACTAGCTATGGCATGTTGTTTGCGATTGGAAGCCAGTGGGCTTATTTTGTTTTGCCACAACTAATGATTGATTGATTGAGGTTTTTGGACACCCACAACATTATTACACTAGTATGACGGCTTTGTCAAGTTTAGTGGAGGAGGACACCGAGCTCTTTGCCCGGGAAACACTAGACCTTCAGCGAATGCCTGGCAGATTGCCCACGTAGGGGGACCAAGAAACTTGTTTGTTTCTGTGTGGAATTGGAACCCGCGACCCATCATTGGGAGGCTCGTGTCAAACAGACATTATCGCTCGACCTGACAATCTCCTTTTAACGACTTTTTAATCTCCTTTATGAACACTAAAACAAACAGGCACAGGGAAAATCTTTTTATCTAAAATAACCATGGAGACAAGTCTCTAATTGTTCCATGTTTGTAGGTTTAAACGAGAGCTTGCAATTTTAACAACTTGTCAAAGTAGATTTTCTAGTCAAAACCATTATTGTTTGATAATTAGGCCTAATATTCCTTTTACTGTGTGACATTTCAAAATTAGTAATAATCCTACAAAACTTATTCCTATGAGATTTATATAAACTTAATTGCAAAAAGTAGAAATTTTTTAATAAATAACATGTATATCTCCGAACGTTATTTTTTAATATACGCACAGTACACAATGCTAATATCAAGGTTGCGAGAATTTCGCTGGCCCTTGGCCGGATTCAAGAGCAAAGGCGGGGACACACTTTGCGTTATCTTCCTGACCGGCGAAGTCAGTAAAACAGGATGAGACACATGCGTGTGGCTAACTTTGTGTGTGCATTCTGCAGATTCCCATCCCAAACTTGTGAAAGTATGACAATCTCTTATGAAAACTTACTTGATGCAAAATCATTAAGATAGGACTTCACTAGGTGCTGGTTATTTAACTGCTAGGGTAAATTGTGATTTGGGTCTAAAAGCTTTCTGCATCATGTGGTTTGCTGTTAGAAAACTTCCTTGGTACAGACATGACAAACTGCAAGTTGCAGTAATTAGATATAAAAGTACCACAATGTAACACTGTGCTTAAAATGTGACTTCTTGTCAATTCATTTTTGATAAAATGTCAACAATCTTAGTTGTCTAGACATTGAAACTGTGTTCATGTCAGACTACAATGTTTTAAATTTAAAACATAAAAAATGTTAAAAGTTTAAAACTATAAAACTATCCCATTTTTTAATTATTTTTTTTTCTCAAAAACAAACAATGACATTCATGAACTTTCAAAAGGAGCATTGTCCTGCTAAAATGCATCCTGCATTAGATCATCAAGTTGCATGGTTGTGCAACTACTTAAGGAAAAAAAAAATTAAGTGGACAGCTGCTTTAACTAATTACGTAATTGATGTTATCTGCACTACTCAAAAAATGCTTTACCTGGTATGTGGGCGTCGCCAGGTTTAGTGTGGAAAGAAACTGGGGTCTTTGCCAGTAGGCAACCTCAGCCTCTGGCAGACTGTTTGATTTTTATGTAGGGAAATGGAGTGATCAGGATGATTTTTATGTAGGGAAATGGAGTGATCAAGATGATTTTTATGTAGGGAAATGGAGTGATCAAGATGATTTTTATGTAGGGAAATGGAGTGATCAAGATGATTTTTATGTAGGGAAATGGAGTGATCAAGATGATTTTTATGTAGGGAAATGGAGTGATCAAGATGATTTTTATGTAGGGAAATGGAGTGATCAAGATGATTTTTATGTAGGGAAATGGAGTGATCAAGATGATTTTTATGTAGGGAAATGGAGTGATCAAGATGATTTTTATGTAGGGAAATGGAGTGATCAAGATGATTTTTATGTAGGGAAATGGAGTGATCAAGATGATTTTTATGTAGGGAAATGGAGTGATCAAGATGATTTTTATGTAGGGAAATGGAGTGATCAAGATGATTTTTATGTAGGGAAATGGAGTGATCAAGATGATTTTTATGTAGGGAAATGGAGTGATCAAGATGATTTTTATGTAGGGAAATGGAGTGATCAAGATGATTTTTATGTAGGGAAATGGAGTGATCAAGATGATTTTTATGTAGGGAAATGGAGTGATCAAGATGATTTTTATGTAGGGAAATGGAGTGATCAAGATGATTTTTATGTAGGGAAATGGAGTGATCAAGATGATTTTTATGTAGGGAAATGGAGTGATCAAGATGATTTTTATGTAGGGAAATGGAGTGATCAAGATGATTTTTATGTAGGGAAATGGAGTGATCAAGATGATTTTTATGTAGGGAAATGGAGTGATCAAGATGATTTTTATGTAGGGAAATGCAGTGATCAAGATGATTTTTATGTAGGGAAATGGAGTGATCAAGATGATTTTTATGTAGGGAAATGGAGTGATCAAGATGATTTTTATGTAGGGAAATGGAGTGATCAAGATGATTTTTATGTAGGGAAATGGAGTGATCAAGATGATTTTTATGTAGGGAAATGGAGTGATCAAGATGATTTTTATGTAGGGAAATGGAGTGATCAAGATGATTTTTATGTAGGGAAATGGAGTGATCAAGATGATTTTTATGTAGGGAAATGGAGTGATCAAGATGATTTTTATGTAGGGAAATGGAGTGATCAAGATGATTTTTATGTAGGGAAATGGAGTGATCAAGATGATTTTTATGTAGGGAAATGGAGTGATCAAGATGATTTTTATGTAGGGAAATGGAGTGATCAAGATGATTTTTATGTAGGGAAATGGAGTGATCAAGATGATTTTTATGTAGGGAAATGGAGTGATCAAGATGATTTTTATGTAGGGAAATGGAGTGATCAAGATGATTTTTATGTAGGGAAATGGAGTGATCAAGATGATTTTTATGTAGGGAAATGGAGTGATCAAGATGATTTTTATGTAGGGAAATGGAGTGATCAAGATGATTTTTATGTAGGGAAATGGAGTGATCAAGATGATTTTTATGTAGGGAAATGGAGTGATCAAGATGATTTTTATGTAGGGAAATGGAGTGATCAAGATGATTTTTATGTAGGGAAATGGAGTGATCAAGATGATTTTTATGTAGGGAAATGGAGTGATCAAGTTAAAAAAAAGTGCTTCATTTCAAGAAAAAAGCTAACTTAACGTATTAAAAAAAAAAAAAAAAAGCATAAAAAAACACTAATTCTGATTGTCGAGTTTACACAGAATTTTTATGGTATTTTTCCTTAGACAGATGTTATTATGTGTCTCGAAAATTTAAATTACAGTATATTTCTGAAAACTAAAACACACAGAAAAATCGTCTTCTTGACTAAAATAAAAAAAAAAGTGATTTGTATTCAATCAAACTTACCTGAACTTCCTGAAGGTAGGGGAACCCCAGGTAACTTCAGCTTACTCTTGAAGGAGCTTGGTTGTTTTCTGTTGCCAGTGAGATTCCTCATGGTGAGTTGCACTTCATTAAGAGCCTGAAGAAGTCAAAACTGCTGAGGCCTTCAAGAATCCATACAGAAAAACACTTTTCCAATGAGACATGTTGCTGTAATACTATTACTTGTTCTATCTGGGGTTTATCGGAGCACTGTAACAGTATGACTATTAGAATTTGTGGAGCTGTGAATCGTGTGATAATTCTACTTATAGTTTCCGTTTATAGGCTATAATCATAAACACTAAAACAGTGATAAATGCACTGAACTTTTTAACTTTCTTCACAACTTCTTAACTTTTTTGCAATTGCACGAGCGTGAAGATTTGCCACAAAATAGCCCTGAAACACGGTTTGCAGTCCATGCAGCGTGGACAATGTCAGACTACAACTGTCAGTCCACGCGCGAAATGTCAAACTCAAAGCCGCATGCGAAAATACGACCCAAATCTTTGTCATTCCTTGGACTGAACCGAAAATGTGTTATAAAGCTCGCAACTTACATATATATGAACAGTCAGACCCGTAGGCCTATACTCGGTATAAAAAAGTGCTATATCGACTATTTGTAGAATAAAAACACACACGGACAGCAGAAGACAAGCAGATGTGAGGTTTTACGATCCGTCTTCGCCGGCCGACTGACATTTCAGAGTAGGACTAGTAAGACAATATATCACCAAGACAACCACGTGCAGAACTACACATTTTTGTACTCGAGTTTTTTTTCTCCCGAATTGCATACTAGCTTTAATTTGAGATATATGTAGGCCTACTATATACTAGCTCTCATGTAGGCTACTGATAGTGATACACTGCTGATTTACCAGGGTGGAATTTCAAGTGTGCATGAGAATGTCGAACAATCTGTTTCCCGCGGGTTCGATTCAGGTTCGATCTTGGGATGGGGGAACCGTTACCAAAATCCAATAAAAGAATTAGACGAATTATTTTACACCTAGCGCTGTAAACTGTATAATGCTGTTATATTACATCATAACCTACATGTATACATGGACGTCCAGCTTACAGAATGGAGCCGAGGACATATAAGTAGGCTGCATATGTAGGCCTATACGGTGAGCCTGTTTGCCCCTCCCTTCCTATCATCGGCATGGTCTTTCCCACTTCCAACCCGAATTTCAAGAGACAAAAATAATAATTTATAAACGGCTGTTAGAAGCTTTGGAATGACAATTTTTTGCAGAGAAATAAATTAACATCAAGTTGCCAAAATCTTTCAAGTGGCTGAGCTGCCAAAAATAAGGAAATTTTCGTTGAAACAGAATTAGCTAATTGTTGGACAGCTACACTCATGCGTCTCTCTCCTGTGTTACTTACTTATCGGTCAGGAAGAAATTGTTGATTGTTTATATATTACATCATCGTCGAAACCCACGGTTAAAAATTCCGCTTACGCTCACTTTAAGAGGTGAGCTTGTCGAGAATTTAACCCTGGGTATCCCAGGATGATATTACATATAGGCCTACCCATTGTATAGTTACGGATTGTTAACCTCTATTTCGATTGTCTACAGGTTTTTCTCGATCTCTATTGTTTGTTCGCCGGCTCACCCCAACGGCTGTTTACAATAACCTTTTTTACTGCGGAAGCCAATAAACTTTCGCGAAGCATGAATATAAACAACCATGTAAAGATATGCAAATTTATTCTAATGTATTTTAGCGTGAGTGTTCTAGAATTTTTGAGAATCTATTTAAGGACGTTATTTTGGTGTTTCGGCAATCAGTTTCCAACAGAACTCAGAATGCTCTAAAAGTTGAATATTTTGGATGCGACGTTCGGCTTGCTCTATCTTGTCAGTGACACAGTCATTTATCTATTGGTGAATTCTATCAAGATTTGTGGTTTTACCAGCATTCAAGATTTCTTTCTTTATTTTATTTCGTGATCATGGGATTTAAACTACTACCAGTGAACTTTGTGAAGTTATTAGGATTACAGATTTCTCGGAACTGTGAAAGTGTGAAACGTGTCATTCATATATAGACTTTTGGTATAAGTCATTTTAATATGTTTTCTTTCCAATTTTTGTATAACATTTCCCTGTAAATAAGTTACTCTGTTTATTTTTTTGATATTAATCAAAATTTGTTCATAAAATTTGCTGGTCTGTTGTTACTTCCTTTTTTTTTAATTTTGTCTCGTAACATATATCAAAAAGTACCAAAATAAGAGCTCACCAATCTTGAATATGTATGTTTAGGTAGTCAAAGCAGTACCCCCCCCCCCCCCCCCTAAAAAAAAAACCTTTAAAAAAAAGAAACTAATTTATATCCGGTAATTGGTCCGTTACTAACACACGTCTTCGGTTCGTATACGTCTATGGGCTACTGTGTTTTCAACGACGATCCTTTAGTTTTTTCAAGGTACTTCAGACGTCCAACTTCTCTTGACAAGCAGAACTTATTCATATAGTTGGCTATGGCAAGCCGTTTCGGCCTATTTAACATATCTTGAATTCATTTCCACATATGTGCAATTCAATTCCCGATATTTACATATCGGGAATTGAATTCAACATGTGTGGACATCATTTTAAGATATCTGGAAATAATCCTGTGCTGCACATTTCAGATATGCCATTTCAGATATGTAGAATTCTTTTCCAGATATGTGGAAATGAATTCAACATATCATGAATACACGTCTATTTAAGATATCTGCAATTCTTTTTGCGATATGTGCCCTACATTCGCCGGGTTGTTTTAGTAAAGAAAATGCATGCTTCCTGAGTTTGTCGCCACAGGGAGCGGTGATTGTGATTTCTACAACGCGGCGCAATTTCAGATATGTGGAATTGAATTGCGCATATGTTGAATGTAAGGGCCTTTCAAGATATGTTAAATAGAATTTCAGATATGTGGAAATGAATTCAACATATGTTAAATACACGACCCACATATCAAGAAGTCAGTGCTATTTCAGATATGTGGAATTGAATTGCACATATGTGCAAATGAATAACACCGATGTGGAATTCAATTCCGGATATGTACATATCGGGAATAGAATTGCACATATATATGTGGAAATGAATTCAAGATATGTTAAATAGGCTGAAACGGCTTGCCATAGTTGGCTGCCCAAAGATTGTTTATCCACCGTCGGGATGTAGAAGTTGTTCCAATAGCTAACTTTCAAAGTGGGCTCACTCGGAACATCCTTCGGCTATCTTCGCTCGCTACCGGTCGGCTTTGACACGCTATTTCACGCACGTAAATCCCCGAAGTTTCAGAGTTAATGTGGGCTGCGTGCATGGACTAAATTGTTACGCCAATGACTGCATTGGCCAGTTCTGAAGCTGTTCCATGACATGTTGTCATTCTAACGGCAGGTTATCCTGGGACTAAGATTTTAATTCCAGAATTGGAAAGGCAAAGTTAGGGCGCTTCTTCTGGACCTGAAAGTGGCATGAGCTGCCGAAATTCACACTTTTTTCATAATTTCTGATCGTCACGACAGTAAGAGGCTTTGAAGGCCTTCGAAAAACTAAATGATTGGCGTTGGAATGAGGAAAATCCATACAGCATGTGGCCTATACGAACCGAAAACGTGTTCGAAAAGTAAACAAAATTTAAATAACCGGGACGACCATTCATTCATTCTAAGCCAAAGTTAGTTCAAAACAATACTTTATCGTACATTTTCGAGACTAGAAGCACTAAAAAGCCTCTGAATTATACGTTTTGAGAAAAATAGCCAATAATTTCAACATTCTGTTTTTACGTCAAAATATCAACATTTTGGCAGCATATGCCACTTTAAAGTGATTTGTTGCTTTCTCCCTGATTAACGTCGTTGATGTGGCTATAAACTCTACTGATTTAAACGTCTTGCGATTGTATAACATGCTTGCAAGTCGTTTCATTGACCGCCAGGCGTAAGAATTCTTGCTAGTTTTTCCCCCAGAAATTCACTTTATTCCCTTGTCTGCGTGCGCTTATGACTTCATGGGTTTGTCTCAATGCCGAATTGTTGGGTAGGCCTGGTTTGATTATAAGTTTGAACACGATGGAAATTAGTTAAGAGTGTGCCGAGAGGATGGCTACCGGTATCCGAACGAGACACAATATGACATCACGTAGAATAAAGTTCTGTTCTTTCTGACCGTCAAATAAGTAAAACAGGATAGAGACCCATGAGTGTGACTACAAGTTTTGAAGCCTGTTTCACAAAAGGGCGTAGACGTATTCCTGTATACGTAACTCTCATGGCAACCCATATCCCCTGCCGTACATATATAGTGATTCTATACTATGATAATTAAGTTAACACTCGTTCTACTAAGCTAGCGTAAAGTTACGCATAGGTTTACATCATAGAATTGTCACGCCAGACTTGCGACCATGCGCAAGGTCCTATAATTTAACATGCGTTTGCTACTGACGCAACTTACGCCAGTTTAGTAAAATGAGCCCCCACAGGAAGCCGTCGCAAAGTGCGATCCATCGCAGTTGCCATGACGCTGTATCTCTTTACTACAGTATCCATTGGCAACTAGGCTTCGATTGTGATGCGACTGCTTTGTGAGCCCCAGCTTTCAATCTCATTCTCGCGAGATCCCTTGCTACTACGTGAACGCGACGGACGTCGCGTTCACGTAGTAGCAGGGGATCTCGCGAGAATGAGATTGACAATTCTATGGCCCATATATTGCGCTAGGGATAAGTTTACAACAGGAGCTTGACCCGACCCTAAATCAAACCGCAACCTGAATGTTCCCCTTTTTATCCCCCCGACATATAATGCGGGGGGGGGGGATATAGCGATCAGCTTGTCTGTCTGTCCGTAATCATTTCTTTCACTGGTTGCGCTGGTTTCATTATTTTCAGAGTTATTGCCCTTTTTCGACAGTATACGAAGACATAGACAATTAGTGCTTGTCATCGCATCTCCTCCCACAATTTTCATCAATTTTTTTCGAAACTTGGTGGACATGTTGGATATCATGCGACAATGTGCACCTATTATTCTGGTTACGCTGGTTTCATTATTTTCAGAGTTATTGCCCTTTTCCGACAGTATACGGAGACATAAACAATTAGTGCTTGTCATCGCCTCTCCTCCCACAGTTTTCATCAAATTTGTTCGAAACTTGGTGGACATGTTGCATATCATGCGAGGATGTGCACCTCCTATTCTGTTATGTTGGTTTCATTATTTTCAGAGTTATTGCCCTTTTCCGACAGTATACGGAGACATAAACAATTAGTGCTTGTCATCGCCTCTCCTCCCAGTTTTGATCAAATTTGTTCGAAACTTGGTAGACATGTTGAATATCATGTGAGGATGTGCCGCTCCTATTTTGATTACGCTGCTTTTATTATTTTTAGAGTTACTGCCCTTTTCATACAGTATACAAGGACATAATCAATTAGAGCTTGTCATCGCATCTCGATCCTCCCACGGTTTTGATCAAATTTTTTTCGAAACTTGGTGGACATGTTGAATATCATGCGAGGATCTGCCCTTTCTATTCAGGTTACGCTGGTTTCATTATTTTCAGAGTTACGGTAAGATCTCCGCTAATTCAAGGACCAGTGATGTGAAAATAACGAATTATTACATTGCTATTTGCCACGTTTGGTCTATAAAAACAACAACAGCGATCGTTCAATAGGATTATCTGATCGCTCACTCCAGGAGGTAAGACTCTCAACGAAAAAAGTTGAATTTTAAGTGTACCTTTGTTAATGTTTTTCTGGCCCTTGAATTTTTTAGAGTACTTGAATTAGCGGATATCTTACCGTACTGCCCTTTTCAGACAGTATACAAAGACATAGACAATAGGTGCTTGTCATCGCATCTTCTCCCACGTTTGGTATCAAATTTTTGTCTCAGTGGACATTCTGGATATCATGTGTTCTACGCTGGTTTTGCTATATTCAGAGTTACTGCCCTCTTCCGACTGTACAGGAAGACATAAACAATAGGTGCTTGTTTCTGATGACATACATGCACAGTGTTTCAGGACATTGTTACCTTCCAGAAAGCTGTGCCTTTTGTTTTTTCTTGATTCCACCTGGTATGGGTTTCTAAATGCATTTCCTCCTACATATTGCATTGAATATTGTTGAAACTGGGTGAGGATGGTTGTTATCAAGTGAGGATGTGGATATCCTGTATGGAAATGAACTTTTGTCTGTTGTTAGTATGTTTCCACTTCCACAATCTTATGTGGGGTGGGGGGATACATCATTCTCTGATGACTCTTTATTGTTATTTATTTCTAACACTATAACACATGGGCACAGGGAAATCTTCTTGTCTAAAATAACCACAGAGACAAGTTTCTTATTGTGTTAAAAAGGGGCATATCATTTAGACATTTATACCCAATCATAAGTTGTTATAATAAACCACAACGCATGATATTTCATTAGGTTGATGACAGGCAGGAGTTTGGCCTTAGTCAGTAGAATTTTCTGGAAAAGATAATTTGGCAACAAATCATCAGTATTTTTGGTAATACTATTTTATTTGTTTTTGAAAAATGTTGCTTTGGGACAAAAGTGATAAATAACTTATAAACAAGACCAAGACATCACCACGTAGTCAGCTGTTTTTGAAAAGTCGGTAGCATGAGAAATGTTATCACTGATGTCATTCCATAAATCGACCCTACTGCCCGGTGGTGGTCACCGTGGACCTTTTTTATAAAAAAAAGATGGTCTTTCCTCCATCGCCTTGAAATGACCTTGAAAATGATATGGAATGACATCAGTGATAACATTTCTCATGCTACCGACTGTACAAAAACAACTAACTACGTGGTGATGTCTTAATTTTTTATCATTAGTATGGAACCCACGTTTAAAGAGAGCTTCAAACATGTCTTAAGACAAAGATACTCATAAAAATGGTCATTTTATTTCATGGACGGAATATTGAACTTTACGATTCCTCATCAAAGAGACATAATAAATTCCTAAGATCATACTCTGGTTAAATAACTATAATTGATCATTATTTTTCTCAGAATATATACAGATTTTATAAATATAGAACAAGAATAGGTCTATTGGAGGAATGAACAGCCAGCTCACAGTCAGAAGTGTTCACTGGTAGAACGGTTTCAGTTTAAAAAACACCAAGGATACGAATAAGAGCTCCTTTGACTGAATCGTCTTGCATGCAAATGTCATGATGTGTGGGAAGCAAACTCAGAGTAATTGATAGAAAAGCAGGTAGCAGCACAGGTACTCTCAACAACACGATCCCAGGGCCCAAAGTAGAGAAAATGGGATGGGTTTTTGAAGGCAGAAGGAAAGGGAGAAAGTGAAAAGCAAATGACACGTGTCATTGGTAGGAAAGCAGGTAGCAGTATAGGTACTCTCAACAACACGATCCCAGGGCCCAAAGTAGAGAAAATGGGATGGGTTTTTGAAGGCAGAAGGAAAGGCAGAAAGTGAAAAGCAAATGACACGTGTCATTGGTAGGAAAGCAGGTAGCAGTATAGGTACTCTCAACAACACGATCCCAGGGCCCAAAGTAGAGAAAATGGGATGGGTTGTTGAAGGCAGAAGGAAAGGCAGAAAGTGAAAAGCAAATGACACGTGTCATTGGTAGGAAAGCAGGTAGCAGTATAGGTACTCTCAACAGCACAATCCCAGGGCCCAAAGTTGACAAGATGGGATGGGTTGTTGAATAAAAAGGAAAGGTAAAAAATGAAATGGGTCACTAAGTGTCTCGAAGAAAGATGCATATGCTAATTTGTTTTGAAACCCTACGCATAACTTCTGTTGCGTCATACAACATAATCAGCTATATGTAGTACCTTGGATCAAATGATTCTCTTTCTTCATAGTACTATTTTGCAATTCTAACCGGAGAGCAAACATATAAATGTCTCTTCTCAGAACAATGTCAACTGCAATATATATCTAATCAAACAGTCTCCCTCATGACAGGACCTCCCACAGTCCTGACAATGTGAAGCCATCCTTCAGTTTCTCTACAGCCAGTCCTAGTTCTTCAGAAAATACAGGTTCACGGTCTGTCTCCTTGTTGCCGTCAGCAAAATATGCCTGTCAAAGACGAAGAAAAAATACACATTTTTTGGATTGAGTGAGTACTCCAAAGGAAGGAACTTTAGGATTGATTGATTGGTGTTTTATGCCACATTAGAGATTACTTCTCTTATATGGTGACGTAGGGGACGGTTAACTGGGGACGGAAATCAGGGCATATAGTAACCCTGTCTGACAAAAGGTTCATATAACATACAATAGCATACAACCAGAAAGGAAACCAGGCTCTTTCCCTTCAAGACATAGTCCCTTCTGATTTAGTCCCAGTCTGTAAGTGCCACATGTTAGGGTGTATTCAGGAGTTTCTCCATACCCACCTTTCATTGCATGGAGCATGGAAAAGGAATATTGAGAAATGTCTGAGAGTAAATAAAAAAAAACAATATACATTGCAAAATGTACTCACAGCAAAGGCATCGCTGGAACTGTCTTGTTCAATCTCAACATCGTCAGGTAGATTCTCTACTGTCAGCTCCTCCATAGCTTGTGGCTAAAATGAAAAATAAAAAAAAACATATATATACATATTTGATAAACAACCATTTCACCAGTTGATATAAACTTTTTTGTTTTGTTTGAAGCTCTATGTTCCACTATATTATTTCACTTTTCAGTGTCATATCATGTAGGAGAGAAATTAGGAAAACATGGTGGAATGCCTGAAAGCACCCTACAAATGCTGCACATGAAGTCACACACAATTATAACATGATGACTGCTCAGTAGTCCCATTTAGATTTGACGAGTCAGTAATCTTACAACATTGTAGTTTTTGTCAGTTAAACACATATATACAATAGACAATATGCCAGTTTTTTAATGCAAGAATGACATGACGTTGTGGGACCAATGTTAGACAGGACAAACTTCAGGCCATATTCAGTCGAGCTCTTGTTTTATGAAATATTTTTTCGAATAGTTAGATTTGTTCAGATATAAATTGTCACAACATTGGTTTTCTTTTCTAAAATCTTTTGTAATAATGTCATAGAATTTAGAATAAAAACAGACAGATGGTTTGTCAAGGTCTACCCATTAAGGCAGTAATTGTGACGTCACTAAATTACGTCATTTGCAAGTAATTGGCATATCACCACTCATAAAATGTGATTCATTGGAGGAAAGATTGCTTTTCGAATTTGATTAAACAAATGATAATACATACCCTTTCTTCTGTCTCAAACTCCACTCCAAATATAGGACAGTTACTGTAGACTTTATGTAGACTCTGTATCTCCTTGGCTGTTTCCTGGAGCTTTTCCACAGGGTCTACACGGAAACCCAGTACATATCCACCACTCTGAGACAACAAACAGGCAATTAGTCACCAATATCAAGAAGCTTGACTTTGTGTCAATGGTTAAGTTACCTCTGGGTTGTGCAACTACAGTTATATACAGTTTGCTTTGCTACCATACTTGGGACGTCGAAAAGAGAGTAGTCCAAAATTAGGTTGATTGATGTTTTAAGTCGCACTCAAGATTATTTCACTTGTATGGCGGCATTGCCAGGCTTAGTGGGGGAGGAAACCGGGCTCAATGACCTCAGGCCTTCGGTGAGTACCTGGCTACTCTTCCACATACGGTGACCGAGTGAAAAATCCACTCGGAATTTGTTAAATTTTTATTTGGTCTGAGTGTCATTCGAACAATCGCCACATCGATGATAGGTTTGTGTGGGACTGAGGGACGATCATTCTAACCCACTGGACCAAAGAGGCCCTCCAAAATTAGGTAACACTGAAATAACAATACAGTAGATATGTGTATTGCTTTGTGTTGCACCATGCACTCAATATGTTATATAGGAAGCGCAAGTCACGTGTGAATTCCACAAATTTCCTGTCACCGGCACTGCATTGCGCATGTGACTGAGCGTTTTTCGTTCCAAAATGACGTTTTAATCTGACGTTATGGAACAAAATACGTCAAATGGAATTGCAACGTCATCAAAAACGTTCTTAATGGCGTCATCTGTCACCGGATATCACAAAATCTCGTAATAATTCTTATGAGACTTGCGCTCCCTATTCTTTACTTCCTATAAAATGGCGGTCCAGTAGGTTAGAGTGATCGTCCCTCAGTCCCAAACAGACCTTCCATCGAATCACATTCAGAACAAATAAAAATTTAAAAGTTTCTGATTGGATTTTTCACAAAGAGTAAAACTACAAATAAAACTGCTGTAATATTTCATCCTAACACAGCAATAATAGTACCTCACTTTTGTAGTTTGTATTCCTGAATATTGCAGTGAATATAAGATGGTCAAAGTTACATTACCAAATGGACCTCTAACTGTGTATCGTCATAGAGATAACTGTTGCCAACAATGATTTCAAAAAAAAAGAAAGTTCTTGACTTATTTTATGACAAACAAAGAAAACCTTACAAGGTTAGGATAACACTAATAAATGAAACATTTAACGGTTCAACTATACACAACAGAATATAAAAAACAATACATGAAAATCTATATGACAAATAACTTACCGCTTGCAAACTTTCAATAACCAATGCCAACCCAAACTTGGAATCTCGAACCTTCACAGTTTTCTGTGCATTAATGAAATGGATGACACGTAAAAACATGATAGTTTCAAATTATGATTAGGTACATCGATATAAGTGCGGGGAAATAAAGGTGATGGTCTGAAAAAAATTGGTTGTTTGATCAATGTTTTACGCAGTAAAGATTATTTCACTTATATGACGGCGTTGCCAGGCTCAGCGGTGAGGCAACCAGGCAAGTATCTGACAACTTTTTCAAATAGAGTGATCAAGTGAAAAATTCACTCAGAAGTGATGTCGTCTGAGTAGGATTTAATACCGAGCCGCATAGATGGAAGGTCTGTGTCGGACTGAGCAACTATCACTCTAACCGACTGAGCCACTGTGACCGAGGAAAAAAACACATTATTGAACTATATAAGTTTTTGGCCTTTTCCACTGAAAACCTAAAGTGACATTAAGAGTCAAAATATTGACATTCAAACATTAACGACCGATTTCTGACACTAGTTTGGCCGGGATTTATATTTTGTTTACTTTTCAAACATTATTTCAGTTAGTAAAGACCTCAGGAAAAGGTCTGTATGGACTTTTCTTATTCCAACGTCAATCATTTAGTTTTCTTCAAGCCCTTATTATACTGTTTTGACAATAAAATGACATGATAAAAATGCTACAGTTCATGCCACTTAAAAGGATACACAGCTTTCCGAATATGTCCCTTTAAATAGTTTAAATACGGCATGTTGAACAGAAGTGGACTTAACAAATATCTTAGACTCACCATTTGTAGATATGGAATACTGACGTTAAATGACACATTAATATTTGCATGCCAAACCAGTCTTACATTGGTGATGAAAAATGTACCCAAATTACCCTGAAAAAAATAAGAAAATTACGTTACAGGAAAATTTAAATGAAATATACTATGTCTCATAATCAATTTAGATGTTTGTCCAAAATCTGTCGTTATCTCTAAAACATTTCATTATCTAATGTTTGTGAAATAAAATTTAATTTACATTTAGGTATGATGGACACAAATTATATTTTTTCTACCTGACTTAAATCATTCTAAAACTTTCTTTAAGACTAGAAAATACTTTTATGAATGGACCTGAATGACTGTAAAACAAAAACTATTGAAATTTTTTTTTCACGCGATAATTCTTAACCAAAAACTATGGGCAATTTTTTCCCCCCATTTACTCTTTGCCAAAAACTATTCACATTTTTTTTCACACATTTACTCTTATCCAAAAACTATTCACACTTTTTTTCACACATTTACTCTTATCCAAAAACTATGGGCAATTTTTTTTTAAGCATTTACCCTTAACCAAAAACTATCCACAATTTTTTTTACGCATTTACTCTTAACCAAAAACTATGCGCAATTTTTTTTTTATGCATTTGCTCTTAACAAAAAACTTGGGTTAATTTTTTTCCGGCATTTATCACAAAATATATACGTAGATAATAGATAGTGGTCACTGGCCTAATTCACCATGCCGTGAGTGGCAAGTAGCCACATTGAACGCTAAAAAAGTTAAAGAAGTTAAATCAGCTCAGTGACAACATGAGAGTTGTAACGTCACAAAGCTGTCACGCTGGTTTTGTCTGGGCTTTTATAACATTTGGTTTCACCACATGGCTCTGGCGGCAAGGCCAATAAACCTACCTGATCACTGGATAGGTTCCAAACTCCATTTACTGTATTGTACACCTGTTCCTGAGGCAGTAGTCTTAACTGTTTGTTATAGATCAACGCCCCACGCAGTTTTAAATCTCTGTACAGTTTGGACGTCTCATATGCCCTGAAGAACAAAACAATCAATTAAAGGAGGGGAAATCTCTAGAAATACATAGGGATTATCGTTGATAATAACCTTCAAAGTACTTAAAACGTTTCACGTCAATTACCTCCAGTGACCCTCAAGCTAATAAAAACAGACAGAAGTATGTCCTTTCAGTGGCTTATCTGTGTAGCCATTTTTTCGTTTTAGGATGACATGATGTTGGTGTAGCTATTTGTAGATCAATAATAATGGATTTTTACAGCTCTCCAATGTAAAATGGTAGATTTAGGTCCAAAAAAACATGGCGACAAACTTGAAGTGGGAAGATTGTCTACGAATATATAGGTCAGTATGCAACCGCACATCATTTCCTAGCCAAGCCATTGGCTAAATAGCATCACATGACTACAACCTGTACTCTATAACGCACTTAAATTTGTATTCAACAATAATTGGATAAAACTAATGTAAAAATGGTGGCGGTCTTGTGAATGGCCTATGGAGCTTATTCTCTATTGTAACGCCACCTTCATATTTCAATTATTCACTTATGAGGGGATAAAACATACATTGGACAGTTGTTTTAGACTAAATGAACTCTACTCTTTCCATCTAAACTAGTCTTAAGCTTAGATTTTCTTTCCCTTTAAGTGTGGACATTATACAAACAAACAAAATAATTGAGTGAGGACTGTTATCTAATTCATAAAAAAACTAGACATAACTGAGATACCCCCCGCTCTGCAAGAAAAGTCGGCAATGTAAGGGGCATAACTCTTGAAAAAAACACCCGAGCGCGTTGATTTTCAATAGGCTTCTTGTACTTGCTGTATTAAACAAATATGTGAAGTTTCAAAGTTGTAAGTTAAAGACTTTTTTAGATAATGTGTTTACAAGGACCAATGGACAGACGGACGACGGAGGCAACGACAATACCCTTCAGGCAAAATTTGGAGAAACAGCACCAAGAGGAGGAGACACATGAATTGGGCATGATTTAATGCTACGTCTGTGACAAATGATGGAGTAAGACAAAATATCATGCAAAATACTCCTTGCTGGTCATGTTTAGTTAGCAGCGACAACAAGAAAGTAGACTATGAGGCTGCTTGCTGATCATGTTACCCAGGGCCGTATCTAGGGCCGTATTGCTTCTGGAAAACGATTGGGCGCCCAAACGGTCGGGCGCCCAAACTAAATTAAGAAAAAATAAATGGGGGCTTTATTTTCTGAAAAAGAAAAAAAATAGGACCCGTAAGAACGTTTTGCGCATAGCCTTGTAACACAAGGCGACTAGAGACTCCGTATTCAGTCCGTTTGAGTTGCATCGCTCCGTTGAACGGTACACACACAGCTACGGCCGGCACGCAATGAACTGTAGTCAGCGGGACGAACGAAAAGAAATCGTTCCGATGTTGTTAGATTGTCCAGTGGTCACCTGACTTGAGTGAAGTTCGATCCGTGTCATTTGAATTCCCCTCTTGTATCGTGTATATTTTTTAAAATATGAATAGGCAGACGCATTTATCACTCAAGTGACCTAAAAAAATCAAGACTTCCAACAGTGTATGTGTCACAGTTTTTAAAGAAAATGGCAGGAAAGAACGTCTGTCAAAATGAAATCTCCGGACCAGCCATCTCAACCAAGTTATATCACGTGACAATGAATGACATGCTATGTATTCGTCCACTCTAAAATGTTCATACGCTATACAACGTTTATAAAGATGTCAATCATAGCTGTTGGGTTGATTGACTGTTGGTGGGCTGGGCCAATTAAGTATTAGGACCAATTGATTTGCTAGTTTCCCGTTGGGGCCTTATTCACTGATTATCTGCAGAGTGCTGCAAAGTTTTAGTACCAGAGGCTCCGGAAACGCGGGAGAGATTGTGCTTTCGAAAAAAGACCATAGACAATGATTTTACCAGTTGCACAGACTATGTGGATAGCAGCAATCTCAAACATATAATAAACAATCAACAGAAATAAAATTAATTTACGAAAATAAGCGTACAGTCATCTGACTGCTCTGTATAGTAAGTGTTTGTAGCACGTGATCTGCTTTCGCGCGAAGACTCATCGTCGACTAAAACTGAAGTCAGTGAAGACTGAAGGTCTGATGTTATTTAAATGTTTGTTTCTTTGAAAAGGTTAGATTTTGGAATTACTTTTTGTTGTAAGTTGACCAATATTTGTAAAAAAATAACATTATTTATTTTAAGCGAAGCTGGTACGGGTATCCGATCAGTTATCGCACAGAACCAATTATCCGTTTATCGTACACCCAACATGTATGCGCGATTAAGCTTTCCCGTCGATGACAACAGGCTTACGTATCGAGGCATCTTCTCGGCAAATTTCAACCTCCAAATAAAAATAAAACTTTTTATGGAGTTACATTTGTCTGCCGATCCAAGAATAGTCGACTTCGGCCGTGTCGGGGACTTTTCGAACACGAGAAATGACGTCACAACAGCTTTAACGTTGGATGTACGATAACTGGTTCCCGTCACTCTACAAAAACATGCAGACGAGCGGGTGAATGTTCGGTCCGTAAAACTTCATTTCAGAGTCCAGGGAGAAATTAAACTATTTCAACAAAAGTCGGCTGAGCTCAACTTCACTTCTGTGGAATTTCTTGTCAATGCAAACACTGATGTAAATTTTAGCTTTGAAAACCGGCAAAAGTGTACAATAACTGATCGGATACCCGTACGGCTCGGCGTTGAGTTTTCTCAAAAACAGCGTTTTATACGTCCTTTGGGAAAAATATGGCATGTACAAACGGCTCAAACGACAAAGTTCTGCGAGAGAATCATTTACTAGATTTCATATTGAAAATAATGTCTTACACTGGAAGGAGGGGGGGGGGGTTGCCGGCGAAATTTTCCTTTATATGAGTTTGGGATCGGAAGCTTGATTTTTTTTCTAGAAACGGCCCTGTTACCAGTACTCACTACGAGGAAGTAGGCTATCAAGAGTGCCACAAGCACAATAATGAAACATGCAGGCTTATATGACAAGCACAGCAACTACCGTACAACTGTACAATGGGACAAAATTGTGTCTACAAACAAATGTATGAACAGACAAATGGCAGAACAGAGAAATGTCAAAAGGAGTCCAAAATGTCATAAATATGTAAAAATATCTCCTTGCAAGTAGGACATGGACAACTTCATATCATTGGTAACATTTGTCAAGTTTCATTCAAAAAGAACCAACATCTGGGAGGAGTATTTTGGACAAAATTGCGTCTACGGACGGACGGACGGACGGCACAACGATCAGACAGATGTATGTGTGTACATACAAACTTTATGCCAGCAGAAGGGGGGGGGGGGGGGGGGTAGGGAGGAGGGAGGGAGGGGCGATAACATGATAAACCTGTCTTCATATGGAATGAGACCCATTGGAGGAGTATTTTGGACAAAACTGTGTCTATGGACGGACGGACAGACAGACAGAGGGAACAACGATTGGACGGATGTATGAGCGTACATACACACTTCATGGCAGTAGAGGGGGGAAGGTAGGGAGGAGGGAGGGGCGATAACACGATAACCCTGTCTTCATATGGAATGAGACCCCAAAAATGGCAAAGTCCTATAAGTCAAAAACGTCATAAAAATGTGAAAAAAGGAAATATCATCCTGTAAGTTGGGCATGCACATCTACATACCATTGGTAACATATTTGTGAAATTTCATTGAAATCAAAGCAAAATCTTAGGAGGAGTAGTCCGGACAAACAAAAATGGCAAAGTCCTATAAGTCAAAAACGTCATAAAAATGTGAAAAAAGGAAATATCATCCTGGAAGTTGGGCATGCACATCTACATACGATTGGTAACATATTTGGGAAATTTCATTGAAATCAAAGCAAAATCTTAGGAGGAGTAGTCTGGACAAAATTGTGTCTACAGACGGACGGACAAGCCGATTCCAGTATACCCCCCCCCCCCCCCCCTAACTTCGTTGCGGGGGGTATAATAATCTTCTTAGAACATCAGCCCTGTATGGAAGGGTTGTCCGGTAGGTCAAGGTCTTCTTCTTCTGGGCAAAAGCATAAAGACGATTAACTATATAAACAAAAAATTCAGACATTTGTCTACTTTTATTTTGGACTGCCTGAGATTGGAACCAGTGACAGATTCATTGAAGACACTATTACTCTGCTGACTGAGCGGAAGCAGGTCAGAACGCCCGATAACAAGAACGCCCGATACCAAAACGCCTGCCGGATAAGTCATAACGCCCGCTGTGTTATTCAGCGTGGATAATGGGCATATATAGACCATATATATCCAAAAACAAAATATTCCGAAAACAACGTCAAGTTTTATGTGCATACACGGAGAAAATTTCATGAATCATTGCATAAAACATACAATTAAAAGAAAAATATAGGCCTACCCTTCTAAAAGAAACCCTACGTTGACACGTTTTGCAAATTTTGAGTTCATTTTGAATATTTAGTGTTACTTTATAATTATTAATAAATTATTTCTAACATTTCTCCTATTTTGTTGATACTTATACAACTTTATGTGCACGTAACTTACGTTAATTTGTCTCTGATACCATAATGACCTGTGCGGTTTGATTTGATTATAAATAAATAAAAACAAATGAATACGAAACAAACAAGTGTTCCCATTTTATTTCACCTTCAAGCGCATCATACATGAAATGACACGACAACTGTAGTAGTGGCGAGTTAAAACGGTAACGCACTTACACCTAGTATCGGGCATTTTAGTATCGGGCGTTTTGACTTTTGATTTGGGCGTTTTGGTATCGGGCGTTCTTGTTATTGGGCGTTTTGACTGTAATTCGACTGAGCCACCAAGGCCCCATGGAATTTACAGAAGGACGAGATAGAACTTAATACCTGTGGACGGCTATTACTGTGGTAAATAGTCTGGGTGTCCCAGGTATCTGAAACAGACAAATATTAAAGTTATCAGTTCATAGAACTTACACAAATCCCTCCCTTTCCCATTTATTATTGGGAGTAAATTACAACTTATCAGACATTTTAGTCCATGTCTTTTTGGACAAGCAAGCTTCTAATTTTATCAATTGATTGATTGATTGATGTTTTATGCTACACACAAGATTATTCACCTAAACAGCAATGTTGACAGGTAAAGAAGGTTAGGAAATTGCACACTTTGTGAATACCTGTCAAGTCTTCACACAAGCTCAATTGATTGATGTTTTACGCCACACTCAAGATTCTTCACCTATACATTGACGTTGTCAGGTTAAGTGGGGTAGGAAATCAGACACTTTGTAAGCACCTATCGACTCATCCACATAGAGCGATCCAGTGAAATAAATTTTTTCAAATATAATTGAAGAGAAATACTTACCAAATTAGTGAATATGAATTCAAACCGTGTCGCGTTACATTTGGTCAAAACATATAAAGCCTCTGTAGTGCCTCGCAATTTCTATGGGAAAAAATGAAGACATTAGCGCATGCGAATAGAATACAACGTTAACAGATTTGCATCACTCTCTATGAGTAAGAGAAAAGCCCAGCTATATATTTTAGAATCTTGTTTATTTAAGTAAATCTTGAATTTTAGAAAATTAAGGGTCAACCATTTTCAAGGGTAGTTTGGCCTTGATGATGTCAAAACCTGGAGAAACAAATAAGGCACATAAATCAAGAGGGTTGGCAACGAGGAAATTTTTATTTTTGGTGTGTACATATCAACCCCTCCACATCAAAGTCTTCAATTTTTTCCATTAAACGGTGTGAGAGACAATAGTTTCTCAACAGTTATTTTATTCAACTCATAGAGGAATAAAAGGGATAAATAAAAAATAAAACGGAAGAAAAACTAAATTATTAAACTGTGATAAGGAATATGACTTTTTGAACTCACAGAATTAGCAGTTTTTGTAGAGATGTTGATGACACAGTTATACCCAATAGCTGAAAACAATAAAAAAATAGCACAAAAATTAAAACTGTAAGCATCAAACTTTAACATAAAACTACAAAAAATTAAATACATTTAATTGAAATATTATTAAAAGACATGTGTGAATTGTTTGTAATAAATGAAATAGTTATATCACTGGAGTGTGTGTTGTAATTTCATTGGTCAAAAAACTGTCACATGACATTAATAATGGTGTATCAAGCAGAAATCCATAAAAAAAAGAATGATAAATATATTGTTTGTTAAATTGCATCGGCCAATAAAAACTTTCCAGGGTTAATTATTGCATTATCATGCGTAAAAAGAATTTAAAAGTTATCAAAATAATTATCACTTTCACAACAAAATAGCAACAAGATATACTAATAAAGATAGAAAACTTACATAGGTTTACCCTACTGAGGTGAAGAGAATGCCAAATCAATCTCAAGTTTGTAACAATCAGTCTTCCTTTAAAATAAAATAAAAATCATGTATTCAAGTAATATTAATATGGCCTTTCATTTGAAAATATTTTATTGTTACAATTTTATTGGCACAAAATTATCTTTGTGGTTTATTTTTTTAGAGAAGACTGAGGCTGATTTTAAACCAATCCCAAAATCAAACCAAAGCTACGGCAAAGAGAATGATTGAATGCTTCACTGGACGCAACTGCTTTGTGAAATACGATAAGCCTCAATGGACGGTTGTTCAAAAGTGTATTAGGCTTAAAACCGGTATCACTTTGCAACGCCATAATTTAATTTCTTTGTTACGCGTCATTTAGACCGGTATTTAGCCTAATACACTTTTGAACAACTCAGCCCAGCGCACTAAAACTAAAGAGGCCAATCTGTTTAATTCAGTTTCCTCAGAGGTCCATTAAACTGATCTGAACTCTCAAATTCTTTTTAATAAATTGTTTTAAGAATTTTGTTAGATCTACGTATATATATACTGACCCCTATCTCCATTGTTTCCCTTTGTGTCCTCTATGGCATCCAGTCTGTCAATCAACTTCTCCCCAGGACGCAATTTCATCTGCCTGATGAGTTAAATGTAAAATTTTTCACCTATTTTCTATACTTTCTTGAAAAGATTTAAGTGCTCAGATAGTTTTTTTATGTTTTTGTTTATATTGAGAGTTGGTTACAATATTTTTGACAGCCCTCGTTTATGGTAATTCATTACTTGTGATTCAATGGGATGGGAGTCTTAGACAAGTTGTGAAAAGAGGGGTGTCGAAAGGGGTGTCTTAGAAAATTGTGATTAGAGGGGCATGACACGGATGTGCAGATCTATGGCTGGTGTCGACATACAGACTTCAGATTGTTGCGAGGAGAAAGGGAAATCATTATCGTACGGGTTAGCAATTTTATTTTTTAAAAGTTATGAAGAGAATCTTGATATTTTTGATGAGAAACGAGAGGTGGTCTTGCCACCCCGAAGGGTGGTAAGAAATTCCCAGAAAATTGATCAAATGCGTTTTGACGATGATGATGGCCTATCTGTCAGAAAATGTCTTACATCATCATCGCAGATATTTCGGACTAGTGAAAAGGGTGTCTTTAACAATTTGAGATTAGAGGGGTATGGGAGGGGTGTCTTAGACAATTTGTGATAAGATGGATGTGGGAGGGGTGTCTTAGACAATTTGTGATTAGAGGGATGTGGGAGGGGTGTCTTAGACAATTTGTGATTAGAGGGGTGTGGGAGGGGTGTCTTAGACAATTTGTGATTAGAGGGATGTGGGAGGGTGTCTTAGACAATTTGTGATTAGAGGGGTGTGGGAGGGGTGTCTTAGACAATTTGTGATTAGAGGGGTGTGGGAGGGGTGTCTTAGACAATTTGTGATTAGAGGGGTGTGGGAGGGTGTCTCAGACAAATTGTGATTATAGAGGTATGGGAGGGGTGTCTTAGACAATTTGTGATTAGAGGGGTATGGGAGGGGTGTCTTAGACAATTTGTGATTAGAGGGGTGTGGGAGGGGTGTCTTAGACAATTTGTGATTAGAGGGGTGTGGGAGGGTGTCTTAGACAATTTGTGATTAGAGGGGTGTGGGAGGGGTGTCTTAGACAATTTGTGATTAGAGGGGTATGGGAGGGGTGTCTTAGACAATTTGTGATTAGAGGGATGTGGGAGGGTGTCTTAGACAATTTGTGATTAGAGGGGTGTGGGAGGGGTGTCTTAGACAATTTGTGATTAGAGGGGTATGGGAGGGGTGTCTTAGACAATTTGTGATTAGAGGGATGTGGGAGGGTGTCTTAGACAATTTGTGATTAGAGGGGTGTGGGAGGGGTGTCTTAGACAATTTGTGATTAGAGGGGTATGGGAGGGGTGTCTTAGACAAATTGTGATTATAGAGGTATGGGAGGGGTGTCTTAGACAATTTGTGATTAGAGGGGTATGGGAGGGGTGTCTTAGACAATTTGTGATGAGAGGGAAGTGGGAGGGGTGTCTTAGACAATTTGTGATTAGAGGGGTGTGGGAGGGGTGTCTCAGACAATTTGTGATTAGAGGGATGTGGGAGGGTGTCTTAGACAATTTGTGATTAGAGGGGTGTGGGAGGGGTGTCTTAGACAATTTGTGATTAGAGGGATGTGGGAGGGTGTCTTAGACAATTTGTGATTAGAGGGATGTGGGAGGGTGTCTCAGACAATTTGTGATTAGAGGGGTGTGTAAGGGGTGTCTTAGACAATTTGTGATTAGAGGGGTATGGGAGGGGTGTCTTAGACAATTTGTGATTAGAGGGATGTGGGAGGGTGTCTTAGACAATTTGTGATTAGAGGGGTATGGGAGGGGTGTCTTAGACAATTTGTGATTAGAGGGGTATGGGAGGGGTGTCTTAGACAAATTGTGATTATAGAGGTATGGGAGGGGTGTCTTAGACAATTTGTGATTAGAGGGGTATGGGAGGGGTGTCTTAGACAATTTGTGATTAGAGGGAAGTGGGAGGGGTGTCTTAGACAATTTGTGATTAGAGGGGTGTGGGAGGGGTGTCTCAGACAATTTGTGATTAGAGGGGTATGGGAGGGTGTCTCATACAATTTGTGATTAGAGGGATGTGGGAGGGTGTCTTAGACAATTTGTGATTAGAGGGGTGTGGGAGGGGTGTCTTAGACAATTTGTGATTAGAGGGATGTGGGAGGGTGTCTTAGACAATTTGTGATTAGAGGGATGTGGGAGGGGTGTCTTAGACAATTTGTGATTAGAGGGATGTGGGAGGGTGTCTTAGACAATTTGTGATTAGAGGGATGTGGGAGGGTGTCTCAGACAATTTGTGATTAGAGGGGTGTGGGAGGGGTGTCATAGACAATTTGTGATTAGAGAGGTAAGGGAGGGGTGTCTTAGACAATTTGTGAATGGAGATGTATGGGAGGGTGTCTTAGACAATTTGTGATTAGAGGGATGTGGGAGGGGTGTCTTAGACAATTTGTGATTAGAGAGGTATGAGAGGGGTGTCTTAGACAATTTGTGATTAGAGAGGTATGGGAGGGGTGTCTTAGACAATTTATGATTAGAGGGATGTGGGAGGGGTGTCTTAGACAATTTGTGATTAGAGGGGTATGAGAGGGGTGTCTTAGACAATTTGTGATTAGAGGGGTATGGGAGGGGTGTCTTAGACAATTTGTGATTAGAGAGGTATGAGAGGGGTGTCTTAGACAATTTGTGATTAGAGAGGTATGGGAGGGGTGTCTCAGACAATTTGTGATTAGAGAGGTATGGGAGGGTGTCTTAGACAATTTGTGATTAGAGAGGTATGGGAGGGGTGTCTTAGACAATTTGTGATTAGAGGGATGTGGGAGGGGTGTCTTAGACAATTTGTGATTATAGAGGTATGAGAGGGGTGTCTTAGACAATTTGTGATTAGAGGGATGTGGGAGGGGTGTCTTAGACAATTTGTGATTAGAGGGGTATGAGAGGGGTGTCTTAGACAATTTGTGATTAGAGGGGTATGGGAGGGGTGTCTTAGACAATTTGTGATTAGAGGGGTGTGGGAGGGGTGTCTTAGACAATTTGTGATTAGAGGGATGTGGGAGGGGTGTCTTAGACAATTTGTAATCAGAGGGGTGTGGGAGGGGTGTCTTAGACACTTTGTAATCAGATGGATGTGGGAGGGGTGTCTTAGACAATTTGTGATTAGAGGGGTGTTGGAGGGGTGTCTTAGACAATTTGTGATTAGAGGGGTATGGGAGGGGTGTCTTAGACAATTTGTGATTAGAGGGGTATGGGAGGGGTGTCTTAGACAATTTGTGATTAGAGGGGTATGGGAGGGGTGTCTTAGACAATTTATGATTATAGAGGTAAGGGAGGGGTGTCTTAGACTATTTGTGATTAGAGGGGTGTGGGAGGGGTGTCTTAGACAATTTGTGATCAGATGGATGTGGGAGGGTGTCTTAGACACTTTGTGATCAGATGGATGTGGGAGGGTGTCTTAGACACTTTGTAATCAGATGGATGTGGGAGGGGTGTCTTAGACAATTTGTGATTAGAGGGGTGTTGGAGGGGTGTCTTAGACAATTTGTGATTAGAGGGGTATGGGAGGGGTGTCTTAGACAATTTGTGATTAGAGGGGTATGGGAGGGGTGTCTTAGACAATTTGTGATTAGAGGGGTATGGGAGGGGTGTCTTAGAGAATTTGTGATTAGAGGGGTATGAGAGGGGTGTCTTAGACTATTTGTGATTAGAGGGGTGTTGGAGGGGTGTCTTAGACAATTTATGATTATAGAGGTAAGGGAGGGGTGTCTTAGACAATTTGTGATTAGAGGGGTGTTGGAGGGGTGTCTTAGACAATTTGTGATTAGAGGGGTGTGGGAGGGGTGTCTTAGACTATTTGTGATTAGAGGGGTGTGGGAGGGGTGTCTTAGACAATTTGTGATTATAGAGGTATGGGAGGGGTGTCTTAGACAATTTATGATTATAGAGGTAAGGGAGGGGTGTCTTAGACAATTTGTGATTAGAGGGGTGTTGGAGGGGTGTCTTAGACAATTTGTGATTAGAGGGGTGTGGGAGGGGTGTCTTAGACAATTTGTGATTAGAGGGGTGTGGGAGGGGTGTCTTAGACAATTTGTGATTAGAGGGGTGTGGGAGGGGTGTCTTAGACTATTTGTGATTAGAGAGGTATGGGAGGGGTGTCTTAGACAATTTGTGATTAGAGGGGTGTGGGAGGGGTGTCTTAGACAATTTGTGATTAGAGGGGTGTTGGAGGGGTGTCTTAGACAATTTGTGATTAGAGGGGTGTGGGAGGGGTGTCTTAGACAATTTGTGATTAGAGGGGTGTGGGAGGGGTGTCTTAGACAATTTGTGATTAGAGGGGTGTGGGAGGGGTGTCATAGACAATTTGTGATAATAGGGGTATGGGAGGGGTGTCATAGACAATTTGTGATTAGAGGGGTTTGGGAGGGTGTCTTAGACAATTTGTGATAAGAAGGGTGTGGGAGGGGTGTCTTAGACAATTTGTGATTAGAGGGGTATGGGAGGGGTGTCTTAGACAATTTGTGATTAGAGGGGTATGGGAGGGGTGTCTTAGACAATTTGTGATTAGAGGGGTATGGGAGGGGTGTCTTAGACAATTTGTGATTAGAGAGGTAAGGGAGGGGTGTCTTAGACAATTTGTGATTAGATGGATGTGGGAGGGGTGTCGTAGACAATTTGTGATTAGAGGGGTATGAGAGGGGTGTCTTAGAGAATTTGTGATTAGAGGGGTGTGGGAGGGGTGTCTTAGACAATTTGTGATTAGGGGTGTGGGAGGGGTGTCTTAGACAATTTGTGATTAGAGGGGTGTGGGAGGGGTGTCTTAGACAATTTGTGATCAGATGGATGTGGGAGGGGTGTCTTAGACAATTTGTGATCAGATGGATGTGGGAGGGGTGTCTTAGACAATTTGTGATTAGAGGGGTGTGGGAGGGGTGTCAGACAATTTGTGATCAGATGGATGTGGGAGGGGTGTCTTAGACAATTTGTGATCAGATGGATGTGGGAGGGGTGTCTTAGACAATTTGTGATTAGAGGGGTATGGGAGGGGTGTCTTAGACAATTTGTGATCAGATGGATGTGGGAGGGGTGTCTTAGACAATTTGTGATTAGAGGGGTGTCTTAGACAATTTGTGATTAGAGGGGTATGGGAGGGGTGTCTTAGACTATTTGTGATTAGAGAGGTATGGGAGGGTGTCTTAGACAATTTGTGATTAGAGAGGTATGGGAGGGTGTCTTAGACAATTTGTGATTAGAGAGGTAAGGGAGGGGTGTCTTAGACTATTTGTGATTAGAGAGGTATGAGAGGGGTGTCTTAGACAATTTGTGATTAGAGGGGTGTGGGAGGGGTGTCTTAGACTATTTGTGATTAGAGAGGTATGGGAGGGGTGTCTTAGACTATTTGTGATTATAGATGTATAGGAGGGGTGTCTTAGACTATTTGTGATTAGAGAGGTATGGGAGGAGTGTCTTAGACTATTTGTGATTAGAGGGGTATGGGAGGGGTGTCTTAGACTATTTGTGATTATAGAGGTATGGAAGGGGTGTCTTAGACAATTTGTGATTAGAGGGGTGTGGGAGGGTGTCTTAGACAATTTGTGATTATAGAGGTATGGGAGGGTGTCTTAGACAATTTGTGATAAGATGGACATGGGAGGGGTGTCTTAGACACTTTGTGATTATAGAGGTATGGGAGGGGTGTCTTAGACAATTTGTGATTAGAGGGGTATGGGAGGGGTGTCTTAGACTATTTGTGATTAGAGGGGTATGGGAGGGGTGTCTTAGACTATTTGTGATTAGAGGGGTATGGGAGGGGTGTCTTAGACAATTTGTGATTAGAGGGGTATGGGAGGGGTGTCTTAGACAATTTGTGATTAGAGGGGTATGGGAGGGGTGTCTTAGACTATTTGTGATTAGAGGGGTATGGGAGGGGTGTCTTAGACTATTTGTGATTAGAGGGGTATGGGAGGGGTGTCTTAGACAATTTGTGATTAGAGGGGTATGGGAGGGGTGTCTTAGACTATTTGTGATTAGAGGGGTATGGGAGGGGTGTCTTAGACTATTTGTGATTAGAGGGGTATGGGAGGGGTGTCTTAGACAATTTGTGATTAGAGGGGTATGGGAGGGGTGTCTTAGACAATTTGTGATTAGAGGGGTATGGGAGGGGTGTCTTAGACTATTTGTGATTAGAGGGGTATGGGAGGGGTGTCTTAGACAATTTGTGATTAGAGGGGTATGGGAGGGGTGTCTTAGACTATTTGTGATTAGAGAGGTATGGGAGGGGTGTCTTAGACAATTTGTGATTAGAGGGGTATGGGAGGGGTGTCTTAGAGAATTTGTGATTAGAGAGGTATGGGAGGGGTGTCTTAGACAATTTGTGATTATAGAGGTATGGGAGGGGTGTCTTAGACTATTTGTGATTAGAGAGGTATGGGAGGGGTGTCTTAGACAATTTGTGATTATAGAGGTATGGGAGGGGTGTCTTAGACTATTTGTGATTAGAGAGGTATGGGAGGGGTGTCTTAGACAATTTGTGATTATAGAGGTATGGGAGGGGTGTCTTAGACAATTTGTGATTAGAGGGGTGTTGGAGGGGTGTCTTAGACTATTTGTGATTAGAGAGGTATGGGAGGGGTGTCTTAGACAATTTGTGATTAGAGGGGTATGAGAGGGGTGTCTTAGAGAATTTGTGATTAGAGAGGTATGAGAGGGGTGTCTTAGACAATTTGTGATTAGAGAGGTATGAGAGGGGTGTCTTAGAGAATTTGTGATTAGAGAGGTATGAGAGGGGTGTCTTAGACAATTTGTGATTAGAGGGGTATGGGAGGGGTGTCTTAGAGAATTTGTGATTAGAGAGGTATGAGAGGGGTGTCTTAGACAATTTGTGTTTAGAGGGGTGTGGGAGGGGTGTCTTAGACAATTTGTGATTAGAGAGGTAAGGGAGGGGTGTCTTAGACAATTTGTGATTAGAGGGGTGTGGGAGGGGTGTCTTAGACTATTTGTGATTAGAGAGGTATGAGAGGGGTGTCTTAGACAATTTGTGATTAGAGGGGTATGAGAGGGGTGTCTTAGACTATTTGTGATTATAGAGGTATGGAAGGGGTGTCTTAGAGAATTTGTGATTAGAGAGGTATGAGAGGGGTGTCTTAGAGAATTTGTGATTAGAGAGGTATGGGAGGGGTGTCTTAGACAATTTGTGATTAGAGAGGTATGAGAGGGGTGTCTTAGACAATTTGTGATTAGAGGGGTATGAGAGGGGTGTCTTAGACTATTTGTGATTATAGAGGTATGGAAGGGGTGTCTTAGAGAATTTGTGATTAGAGAGGTATGAGAGGGGTGTCTTAGAGAATTTGTGATTAGAGAGGTATGGGAGGGGTGTCTTAGACAATTTGTGATTATAGAGGTATGAGAGGGGTGTCTTAGAGAATTTGTGATTAGAGAGGTATGAGAGGGGTGTCTTAGAGAATTTGTGATTATAGAGGTATGGAAGGGGTGTCTTAGAGAATTTGTGATTAGAGAGGTATGAGAGGGGTGTCTTAGAGAATTTGTGATTAGAGAGGTATGGGAGGGGTGTCTTAGACAATTTGTGATTATAGAGGTATGAGAGGGGTGTCTTAGAGAATTTGTGATTAGAGAGGTATGAGAGGGGTGTCTTAGAGAATTTGTGATTATAGAGGTATGGGAGGGGTGTCTTAAGACTATTTGTGATTAGAGGGGTATGGGAGGGGTGTCTTAGACTATTTGTGATTAGAGGGGTATGGGAGGGGTGTCTTAGAGAATTTGTGATTAGAGAGGTATGAGAGGGGTGTCTTAGAGAATTTGTGATTATAGAGGTATGGGAGGGGTGTCTTAGACTATTTGTGATTAGAGGGGTATGGGAGGGGTGTCTTAGACTATTTGTGATTAGAGAGGTATGGGAGGGGTGTCTTAGACTATTTGTGATTAGAGAGGTATGGGAGGGGTGTCTTAGACAATTTGTGATTAGAGGGGTATGGGAGGGGTGTCTTAGACAATTTGTGATTAGAGGGGTATGGGAGGGGTGTCTTAGACAATTTGTGATTAGAGGGGTATGGGAGGGGTGTCTTAGAGAATTTGTGATTATAGAGGTATGGAAGGGGTGTCTTAGACAATTTGTGATTAGAGAGGTATGGGAGGGGTGTCTTAGACAATTTGTGATTAGAGGGGTATGGGAGGGGTGTCTTAGAGAATTTGTGATTATAGAGGTATGGGAGGGGTGTCTTAGACTATTTGTGATTAGGGGATGTGGGAGGGGTGTCTTAGACTATTTGTGATTAGAGGGACATGGGAGGGGTGTCTTAGACAATTTGTGATTATAGAGGTATGGGAGGGGTGTCTTAGACAATTTGTGATTATAGAGGTATGGGAGGGGTGTCTTAGACAATTTGTGATTAGAGGGGTGTGGGAGGGGTGTCTTAGACAATTTGTGATTAGAGGGGTGTGGGAGGGGTGTCTTAGACAATTTGTGATTAGAGGGGTATGGGAGGGGTGTCTTAGACAATTTGTGATTAGAGGGGTATGGGAGGGGTGTCTTAGAGAATTTGTGATTATAGAGGTATGGAAGGGGTGTCTTAGACAATTTGTGATTAGAGGGGTATGGGAGGGGTGTCGTAGACAATTTGTTATTAGAGGGGCATGGGAGGGTGTCTTAGACAATTTGTGATTAGAGAGGTATGGGAGGGGTGTCTTAGACAATTTGTGATTAGAGGGGTATGGGAGGGGTGTCTTAGAGAATTTGTGATTATAGAGGTATGGGAGGGGTGTCTTAGACTATTTGTGATTAGGGGATGTGGGAGGGGTGTCTTAGACTATTTGTGATTAGAGGGACATGGGAGGGGTGTCTTAGACAATTTGTGATTATAGAGGTATGGGAGGGGTGTCTTAGACTATTTGTGATTATAGAGGTATGGGAGGGGTGTCTTAGACAATTTGTGATTAGAGGGGTGTGGGAGGGTGTCTTAGACAATTTGTGATTAGAGAGGTATGAGAGGGGTGTCTTAGAGAATTTGTGATTAGAGGGACATGGGAGGAGTGTCTTAGAGAATTTGAGATTAGAGCAGTGTGGGAAGGTTCTTCCTACCCGGCAAGTAAGTAACACAGGAAAGAGACGCATGAGTGCGGCTAGTGGGAGGGTAGTTACAGCTTTTAAATGAATTATTTGGAAGGACTTCGGATTTCAGATTTAAGCTAGGTCTTAACTATCCTTAAATTAATCTCAACTACCTTTCAGCTATTACCGCCTAGTATTGTGATTTTTCGCAAAAAAAAAGGGGTGGCAATGTTAAAGAAATAGGTCTTAGCTGTGACTGACGTGATACCTATTATTCTGTTCCTCGGATGAATTTAAATGTCTCCACAAATATATTTACTTACAGGTTGCTAACGTCAAATCTGACATCTCTGTCCTCCCAAAGGTACTCCGCCATTTTCAAACAACAAATAACCAAGAACTACTCTTTAACCCACTAGTTCGTTCCCAGTTTCCCTTAGTTATCACAATTATCGACTAAAACCCTTAAATTTGAAAGTCATATCAATTCTATGCAAATGATTTTTTCATACACATTATTTTTTCTTCGTAATCTAAGTAATCAAGGAAAACTTTGAAAGGCATTTTTGACCATTTTGACGTTTCGTTTTCATTAATGCTGCTAACCGAATTTTAACACGGATATCGGACTTAAGTAGAATAAATCAAAGAGGAATCGCAGATAATAGCTTTATCTATTTTTGTAATGAAAATATCTTTGCACAAATAAAAGCATTGAAATTAGTTATTCCACGTGGAATTTCGTAAAGCTATGTATTTAATTTCATATTTCTTCCCGGTTCCGTTTTTTTGTCAAGTGGGTGTAAAGTGTGAGTAAACGTGTGTAAATCGTTTTGAAACTTTGTCTTTCATCTGTCAATAAGTTTAAAGTGAAATTTACGACAAACTGAGTGGTAGTTATTTTCTGAATCTGCGGACTTGTTCGATGCACCGTCGTCAAAGAATATTTCTGTTAAATCTAAATGTACTTTAGCTAAAATGTTTGTGACAACAACAACATAACATTGAACACTGGCATTGGCAAGGATTTAGACAAATTCTGATATTCAAACTTTGAATCAAAATGAGTTTGTGTTTATCAGGTTGAGTTTTTATTTTCTAGGCCCATTTACTTTCTTCAATAACAATGGAGGTAGACAGCTATAACAGAGATGATAGAGGCCGTGACAGATCCTTCAAAAGAGAGAAGGACAAAAAACGACGATCACGAAGCCGTGAAAGGTAAACACTAAATGATCATGTTAATTTAGCAGGTTGGGGAAATGCCATTTGAAAAGGGCTCATTTTTCTTCTTAGTCCGGGTTTCTGACTCCAAAATGACTATTTTTTTATACTGACAGTCGTATTTTGCAATCAAAAAGTCAGAGTAGACTGCCCGCCTCTGATCAGGCAGTTTGCTGTCAGATTTAGACAGTAAATAACAATACAACTGACTCAAATAGTATCATTATGACAATAATGAATAATTTAGCTTTTTGTAAAGTGAATTTAATGTTTTAAAACTGAAAAACCGCTAAACAGTGTTACGTCATCAATGGCAGAGAGTATGAAACTGGAGAAGGCAAAAGTGAATTCAAGGGAAGAATAATGTTTACTAGCCGATCTTGCTCGTCCATATCAGACACTGGTAGGTAGCGAAATTATCGATGAACACGATTATGACCGTTTAGACACAATTTAGGTAGGTTATATTGTTATTTCCCTGCAACTCAGACTTTTTGATTGCAATAAACCCTGACTCCAAAATACGCCCGTCAGTTAAAAAAAAGAAGTAATTTTAGAGTCTATTTTCTTCTAAAACCTTTAACAGGGGTTTAAAATGACTCTTTTTATACATGTAGTCTACGTAATTTCTGCTTTATTTAAAATATGCAGAAACACATAGAGATCAAATCTCATAGTTTAATTTAAGCTGATATTAAAATTTCAATAGTTAGTAAATTTATTGTCGTTTCATGTTCTTCGGCCATTTATTGTCATGGTTAATTGACGCATTTCCTTTAATTTCTAACTTACAAAACTGGCCATAGTGCCAGTAAAATCCACAGTAAAAGAAAAAAAACTTGCAATATGTACCATATTTATCAATAGGATATAATGAATGTTTGGTCGAAATTCAAGGGGAGATGATCGATGTTAGAGGCGATAGTTGCGCGCATTTTCGAAGTTTTGTTGAAAGGGTGTATTGTAGGGTTTAACTTTCACGGACCAGAAAAAAGAATGTCACTTGCAATCATTTAACATCGTTTATATATTATGGAGATTGGTGGTTATCAGGCATTATTTTTTCACGCTGTTGAGTTACTTAAATTTCATGCAGGGTTAGTCCGGGTTTCTGACTCCAAAATTACTATTTTTTTATACTGACGGCCCTAGTTTGGAGTCAGGGCTCATTGCAATCAAAAAGTCGGAGTTGGCTGCCCGCTTCTGGTCGGGCAGTTTGCGGTCTGATTTAGATATTAAATAACAACATAACTAACTCAAATAGTGTCAGTACGACATTCATTAATAATTTAGCATTTTTTAAAGTGAATTTAACGTTTAAAAACTGAAAAACCGCTAAACAGTGTTACGACATCAATGGCCGAGAGTTTGAGACTTGGGGAAGGCAAAAGTAAATTCAGGGGAGGAATAATGTTTACTGACGGATGCTACTCGTCCATATCAGGCACTGGTAGGTAGCGAAATTATCCATGAACGTGATTATGACCGTTTAGACACGATCTGAGTAGGTTATATTGCTATTTCTTTGTCTAAATCAAACCACATACTGCCCGCTTCTGAGCGGGCAGCCAACTCCGGCTTTTTGATTGCAATAAACCCTGACTCCAAAATACGACCGTCGGTATAAAAAATAGTAATTTTGGTGTCAGAAACCCGGACTAATGCAGGGTAAATCAGCAATGTTTAAAGGATGGCAAATATTGAGAAATACATCTCGATCATAACCCTCAAAGTACTTTAAACATCCCACATTAACTACCTTCAGAGACCCTCAAGCTGATAAAAAAAGACAGAAGTATATCATTTCAGTGACTTATCTGTGTTGCCATCATATATGACGTGATATTGTAGCCCCTTTTTTGTTTATCACTATAGATATTTGATATAATGATTTCTAATGTAAGTTGGTAGATTTAGGTCCAAAAACACGACCACAAACTTGAAGTGGTAAGATTCGCTCAGAATATGTAGGTCAGTGTTGCAACCACACTTTATTTCTAAGCAAAGCTATTGACTAGGTTGCGTCACACTCTAAAACGTATCTCAATTTTATTCACCATCGATTGGATAAAACTAATGAAAAAATGATGCTTTTTCTCTACTATAACGACACAGTCAAATTGCAATTATGAGGGGATAAAACACTCATTAGACATTCGTTTTGGACTGCTTGAACTCTACTCTTTCTATCTAATTTAACGTTAAAATGTTCCTTTTTAAAGATAAAAAAAAATTTCAAAGCAGGAAAGGTTAAGTAAGAAAAACTGTTATTATGTACCGGTTCCAATGTGTTATCTTACCACATCGGTGACTTAAGTTGATTTGAATGTGAAACAGCGGTAGTCTGAATTTCCTCAGCTTTGCTGCAGTCATTGCTAACTGCAATTATTTTAATCTTTTACTGAGAAAAGCAATCCGCTAAAAAGTGATTGAGGACTTTTTTGAAAGCGTAAATGAATGATTTAGGCGAAGCAGTTTACAAAACTTACTCTACAGACTAGCTACTCTTTGTGCTCCATAGCATGTGACCCATTTTCGCGTGAAGGCTATCTTTCTGAAGTTTTGATGTTGTTTGTATGAAATGTCCGTTTTTTTCCAATTGTCACTTTTTGTTGATCAACGAAAAACAAAAATAGCAGTATTTAAAAGCAAGGAAGCTAATAACCTCAGAAAACAACCCAATGTCCTTATTTTTTGTATTTAATCAGTTACGCATAATCTTTCTGACATTGTTGGTTATGCCAGTCAAAATTACATAGTAGATGATTCATGCTTGAGTTTTCTGGATGTTTGGTCTGGATTATTTCAAAGCTATATATTGCACACATTTCACAGCAACAACAACACAGTAGAATCCAAGTTTAACATTTGGGTGTTTTTTTCTAATAAAACATTTATTATACAAAAATTGGAAAACATACTTATTTTATTATTTTCAAGGCAAAGAAGTCCTGCTAAAGACAGACATAAACATAGAAGCAGGAGCCGTGAACGGGATCGTAAAAGAAGCCGAAGTAGAAGTCGAAGCAGAGAACGCCAAAAGCGTAGACGAGAACGAGACAGATCAAGGGACCGGTCACCAAAAAGAAAAGATGAGACCAAAAAAGACGAGTACGTTTTCTTGTCACATATAAGCTATGAGCAATCGTATGAAATTATTTATATATATAATTTATATATAAAACGACGTCTCAACATTTTACATTCTGGAAGGTACAGAATGTTAAACATTGAGAAGGCGTTTTTTTTTCTTAACTTCTTTTCATCAAGGGGATTTTCCCCATTCCTTTTTTCTCTCTCTCTCTACATATATATATTTTTTATTGACATTATGCAGCTATACTATCGAGGAAACACTTAATTGATCTATTGATCTATAGCCATTTAGAACTAAGTTTATTTGGACCTAGTTATTTGATTATGGTAATTTGAAATATTAATTATTCAACAGTCAGATTTGAAAACAGTCAGGATAAACATGCCATTTGTTCAACATTTACTGTTTTGCTTTTAAACAGGCCCTTCACCGACACATCCTCATTTGGAATACCAATCAAACGATGTAATACCAATTTATCATTGACATTTTTCTGATTAGGTTCTTTGTAACGAATAATGTAATTTTTTTGCTGGATAAAGAGCTAAGCTTTCTGCAAAAATGAAACAAGGGTCATTAAAATTTATGTGAAATCCTCTTCAATGCTGTGTCAAGTTGATGTTAATACATTTTCTGTTTATAGAGATCAGATTAAAAGGGAAGAAGAAGAGGAAGAAAGAAAGAAGAAGGTAGTTCCTCTGTCACTCGAGCAGTTGATAGCCAAGAAGAAAGCAGAAGAAGAGGCTCTTAGTCGAGTAAGCACTACATTTCATTCTCTCATTGTTTAATCGACTCCTAGTTCCATCATTTTGTTTGTGTCCTGTTTTATGGTATTTTCATTCTTCCAGACGTGTGGCCAAATACATGATTAACCTCTTGCCCCGCACCAACCACATGTCCAATCTTAACGTTCTTTAAGCGGAGACAAATTCAGCGAAATAGCTTTGTGACGTCATGATATTTGCAGCATCACAAAGCCAACGCTCTGAGTTTGTCTTACCTTATGGAACCTTTTGCTTACAAAAAACAAAATATGGGGTTGGCGTAGAGGTCAATTGTGAAAATGGGAATGAGATCTTCATCAGCGAAACAAATGCACTTCCCTCATATAAATGTTTTGCTATTGTTCTATTATTATACAGGGATTCATAGAAGTCAATTTCTTATGTTACCATACCATATAAATTGAATATTTTTGTTGTTCTATGGAATACTTTTGCAAATAACCCTTTGAATTTTAGTAGCCATCTATTTTTATAAACCAAATTCAGAATGAAAATGTTTTGCTTTTAAGTTGCTGCAATGTTAAAAAATTAGAATGGTTGCAAAGAAAAAAATCACCAAACACTACATGTAGTTATCAATTAAAAAAGAGAAACAGAAATAGATCTTCCTGCCTAAACTCAAGGTCTGTCATTTTTTTCTTCGATCATAAATAGAACAGCTCCCGCCGTGACAATAAACAGATTATCGCCGGAGCCAGTCCATTCACTCCAACTGTCAACTAAATCGGTTTGTTGTACAAGATGACAAGATGTATTTAATCTCTTCAAGAAAAACATTATTTTTGTACAGATTTGTGTCAATTTACAATGTTTTTCAAAGCTTCTGTTCACCCGCTGTAATTTGTTGTTGTTGTTCTGTGTCAACGATGTGTAAATGAGGTCCGCATGGAAAACAAGACAGTGAACTCAGAAACTTTACGATGCATTAGAAAAAGAATTTAATAAAGAAAAACGTGTCTGATTCAACAGTTTACCAATTATTCTCATAAAATGTAAAGAAAGGAATGTCATCAAAATAATTAACAGATAAACCGTGCAAGCCGTTTTTCTTATGCCTGACATCCCACATACTTTACGGAGCAGGCAGGACCAGGGACGCTTTGTTTTATCGAGCAACGTAGGCAATGTTTAAACTCAACTTAAATATCTACTACCTTTACGTTGATGTTCTGATATGTATTGGTCGATAAACATACCCAAATAATGTCAGATTATAAATTACTTAGGTAAAATATTTACCTTTTAATATAGTCCGCAATATGTTGAGTGGATTGAAGGATAATTTCTGATACGCCCGCACGGGCTTCTTCAATACCACGTCAACATAGGGTGCATTTGAAAAATCTAAGAGTTGCTCTCGGAATTTTAAAAAAATGATAACTCGCAATTTATAAACATTACTCACCGAAAATTTTGTCCGAAAGCTTCTTTGATAATCCCTTCGTAGAGCTAAACCATCATTTGTGACCTTAAAATCTGTTAGCAACGAATTTCGTTAAGTTTGAATTCCGTCTGTTTTCACTAAATTTTCTCGGGCGATCACACCGCCATCTACCGCGAACTTTCAAATCATGCTCGCCACTACAACCGGTAGCGGCTGTCGGGGAAGATCGGTGATAACGCAAAGGGAATTTAAACTTTAAGAATTTTGTTGTTTGGCGATGCGTATGGTCACAGATGATGGTTTAGCTCTACGAAGGGATTATCAAAGATGCTTTCGGACAAAATTTTCGGTGAGTAATGTTTAAAAATTGCGAGTTATCATTTTTTTAAAATTCCGAGAGCAACTCTTAGATTTTTCAAATGCACCCTATGTTGACGTGGTATTGAAGAAGCCTGTGCGGGCGTATCAGAAATTATCCTTCAATCCACTCAACATATTGCGGACTACTTTTAATAGTGAATTGGCTATTTTGCCAAGTGAGTACCGTATGGCTGGTATTTCTCTAGGCATATAGACCTACGGTAATGGAAGGTGACCTTTATTTGTTGTTGCGAAATCCCAATATTTTATTTAACGGTCGATATTTTACAAACCCTTAGCATTGCGATTAATATATTTCCTTCTCACTGCACATTTTGATGGATGGACAATTAATTTCAGTACCGACATGAATATAGTATTTTTTATATCACCGATAGGTCTAAGACTTTCTATATTTATTATGAGATTCAACAGTATTACATGTAGTTGTCTGGTTTATTCACCTCTGTCACTCATGCGAGCAGAGTTCAGTTCGTATATTTACAGTTTCTTAAGTGCAGGGTTTCAATCGTTTTCTAAAATAGGCCCTACAGACAGTGAATCGAAAGTTCATCCGAAAATGAAACCATTCAGACACTAAGAAAGAAAGCCTGGTAAATAACAAATAATTCACTGAATGTGGATAAACTAAAAATCAGTCTAAATAATTTGCTGTGCAGGAATTATTTGTTTGATTGTGTACAATGTTAGGTTTGGGTGGGTTGACTGTACCACATGTCTACTGTCAGTCGGTCACTGAGTAATGCTCTAAAAAGTCAACTAGCAAGAAGGTTGAGTTATTTGTGACATTGTATAATTTATTCATTTCTTTTTATTTGTTTTGTTTTTCTTAGGTCAATGTCTGAGGTGGCATATCGTGCACATCAGAATGATGGACATGGAAGTGTACCAAAATATCGTGGGCAGACTACTGCAGGAGTACTGACATATTGACCTTTCGTTTGTTTGTTCCATATTTTCCATTTAATCTTCTGCAATTTAACAATATTTGGTTGTATTTCCAGTCCGTGTCCTCATGGAAGACAAACAGGAGCAACTAATTCTTGAAATACGTACCTCTGGAGGAGTCTAAACCTGCAGATTGTAGAAGCTGTAACGATGGCTGTAGCCAGCTATGGAAAAGAGTCTGGATTTAAACAAAATATAACACCATGATTTTTGTATCTGTTGTTTATTGAATGTTATTTATTAAATCAAATAACCATTTGAAGACTGTACATACTAATGTTTTATCAAATAAATATATATATACATTACGAGGCATGGTGTATATTAAATGCCGACCTTGTAATAATGAAGAAACCAGGAACAGTAAGTATTTTGATTTGATGTGAAAAGCATAGAAGAAAATCAACAACTTCAGTGAAAAGAATGCTAATATATGAAGAGGAATGAATTATGGTAGGTATAAGCTGTTGAGACTCCAGGATTAACACGAGGTATAAGCCCATAAATACCCCCGCCCCCTCCCCCTCCCCTCCAGCGGCTTCTTGATAACACAACCTGTTGAGAAAAACACAAAAGATTATCATTTGATTTTCTGACGTTTAACCTCACATGGGTTATTTGAAAGATTCAGAACTGGGTTATTTGAAAGATTCAGAACTGTTACATCAACTTTCTCCCGGATTCCTTCCACATTAGTTTATCGTAATTTACTTTTTAAATAAATGCTGTGTTATAAACTTGCTCAATCGTCAAAATAAGAATTTAAATTCGGGCGAAGGCCTAGGATGAAAAGATGTATGTATACGCTAAAACAGTTGTTATAGAAACACCAGCAGAGATATTTCCTTTATTTCTGTAAGTCACAACAGCAAAAGGGCGAACGCCTACCTTTTTAGCGAGTTTCTTCCTCTTATTAGGCCGATAAAGTCCGAGTCACCATTCCAGTTCAGTTTGTTTCTACAACTTGTATTTAGGTCAGAATAAAAAAAACACTCGTATAAAACAGATAAATGATAATGGTCATTCAAAGACTAAACGGAAAGAAAAAATATATTTTATTTTCATATTGTCCTAAAGACATTGCTAAAATTCATTGATTGACTTGTTGAGTTGTCTAAACCTTATGCATTTATTTTATATTCACGCATTTAAAAAACAAACCAAAAGAAAAACACTTCTTTGAGTGTCAATATAACAGATGTTCACAGTCTGAGTTCAAACTACAGGAGGTTGATTGGTGAACAGTAAAGCAAAACCTAAAGATCGTCAACACTCTGCTGATATTAGTTATGGTAATTATACATAACCAGCAGCCTTTCTATAACCACCGTTGCTTGATTGACCTTCAGGAATTATTTTTGAGAAATGTGAGTACTGATTTAACAACATAAATGTAAGAGGGTATTCATACAGTCGCATGCTATGATTATTCAAGGGGTGAAGGTAACTAGCGCCAACCACAGGGGTGACTTGTGTTCAGTAATCAAGTGACACGCTCTGCAGGAATCCATTGAAGCACCGCCGTCTGCCTGTCCCAGGGTACAGTAACTGCGCATTTTACGATGGTTTGCTAAGTAACAAAAATAACATCAAGGTTAACATTTCAAATCAAATGTTGTTCAAAGTATAACAAGAAGTAGATAATCACTATCGGGTAACTTTTACAGCGACAAAAACTTAAAATAAAGCTTACAGAACACATTTCATACGGGACTACGTTCATTAGCGGACTCTGTTAAGACCGTGAATAGGCCCTTTTCAATTCTCGCGAAACGGATCGAGGGCAGTCCGTCGAGTCTTTTCGCATGAAATTTGCCTGCTTTCGCCGACGGTACTGTATATATATATTCCTGAACACTAAATAAAACACACAGGCACAGGGAAAATCTTCTTGTCTAAAATAATCATGGAGACAATTTTTATATAAGTAATGTGAAAGGATCTTGAGAGTGGGGGTTTATCATCAATCAATCAACTGATCATTTTGGCACCTTCAGTGATAATTACTGTAATTTTATTACCAATCCTGAATTTAACCATTTAAGGCTTGTACTTACCTGGTAGTTGGTTGATTGAAGTTCCTTTAGGTTAACGGATAGTTCATAGTCTGTTACAACAGAACTTATCAGTATTAGCTATTGGTCACTTCTACCTCCAACCGGTCACTACTTCCACCTCCAACTGGTCACCACTTCCACCTCCAAGCGGTCACCACTTCCACCTCCAACTGGTCACCACTTCCACCTCCAACTGGTCACCACTTCCACCCCCAACTGGTCACCACTTCCACCCCCAACTGATCACCACTTCCACCCCCAACTGGTCACCACTTCCACCTCCAAGCGGTCACCACTTCCACCTCCAACTGGTCACCACTTCCACCTCCAACTGGTCACCACTTCCTCCCTCAACTGGTCACCACTTCCTCCCTCAACTGGTCACCACTTCCACCTCCAACTGGTCACCACTTCCACCTCCAACTGGTCACCACTTCCACCTCCAAGTGGTCAACACTTCCACCTCCAAGCGGTCACCACTTCCACCTCAAACCGGTCACCACTTCCACCTCCAACTGGTCACCACTTCCACCTCTAACTGGTCAACACTTCCACCTCCAACTGATCACCACTTCCACCCCCAACTGGTCACCACTTCCACCTCCAACTGGTCAACACTTCCACCTCCAACTGACCACCACTTCCACCCCCAACTGGTCACCACTTCCACCTCCAACTGATCACCACTTCCACCTCCAACTGGTCACTACTTCCACCTACAACCGGTCACCACTTCCACCTCCAACTGGTCACCACTTCCACCCCCAACTGGTCACCACTTCCACCCCCAACTGATCACCACTTCTACCTCCAACTGGTCACCACTTCTACCTCCAACTGGTCACCACTTCCACCTCCAACTGGTCACCACTTCCACCTCCAACTGGTCACCACTTCCACCTCCAACTGGTCACCACTTCCACCCCCAACTGGTCACCACTTCCACCCCCAACTGATCACCACTTCCACCTCCAACTGGTCACCACTTCCACCCCCAACTGGTCACCACTTCCACCTCCAAGCGGTCACCACTTCCACCTCCAACTGGTCCCCACTTCCACCTCCAACTGGTCACCACTTTCACCCTCAACTGGTCACCACTTCCACCTCCAACTGGTCACCACTTCCACCTCCAACTGGTCACCACTTCCACCTCCAAGTGGTCACCACTTCCACCTCCAAGTGGTCACCACTTCCACCTCCAAGTGGTCACCACGTCCACCTCCAACTGGTCACCACGTCCACCTCCAAGCGGCCACCACTTCCACCTCCAAGTGGTCACCACTTCCACCTCCAAGTGGTCACCACTTCCACCTCCAAGCGGTCACCACTTCCACCTCAAACTGGTCACCACTTCCACCTCCAACTGGTCACCACTTCCACCTCCAACTGGTCAACACTTCCACCTCCAACTGGTCACCACTTCCACCCCCAACTGGTCACCACTTCCACCTCCAACTGGTCACCACTTCTACCTCCAACTGGTCACCACTTCTACCTCCAACTGGTCACCACTTCCACCTCCAACTGGTCATCACTTCCACCTCCAACTGGTCACCACTTCCACCTCCAACTGGTCACCACTTCCACCTCCAACTGGTCACCACTTTCACCCCCAACTGTTTACCACTTCTACCTCCAACTGGTCACCACTTCCACCTCCAACTGGTCACCACTTCCACCTCCAACTGGTCACCACTTCCACCTCCAACTGGTCACCACTTCCACCTCCAACTGGTCACCACTTCCACCCCCAACTGGTCACCACTTCCACCTCCAACTGGTCAACACTTCCACCTCCAACTGGTCACCACTTCCACCTCCAACTGATCACCACTTCCACCTCCAACTGGTCACCACTTCCACCTCCAACTGGTCACCACTTCCACCTCCAACTGGTTAACACTTCCACCTCCAACTGATCACCACTTCCACCCCCAACTGGTCACCACTTCCACCTCCAACTGGTCACCACTTCTACCTCCATCTGGTCACCACTTCTACCTCCAACTGGTCACCTCTTCCACCTCCAACTGGTCACCACTTCCACCCCTAACTGGTCACCACTTCCACCTCCAACTGGTCAACACTTTCACCTCCAACTGGTCACCACTTCCACCCCCAACTGGTCACCACTTCCACCTCCAACTGGTCACCACTTCTACCTCCAACTGGTCACCACTTCTACCTCCAACTGGTCACCACTTCCACCTCCAACTGGTCACCACTTCCACCTCCAACTGGTCACCACTTCCACCTCCAACTGGTCACCACTTCCACCAACTGGTCACCACTTTCACCTCAAACTGGTCACCACTTCTACCTCCAACTGGTCACCACTTCTACCTCCAACTGGTCACCACTTCCACCTCCAACTGGTCACCACTTCCACTTCCAACTGGTCACCACTTCCACCTCCAACTGGTCAACACTTCCACCTCCAACTGATCACCACTTCCACCCCCAACTGGTCACCACTTCCACCTCCAACTGGTCAACACTTCCACCTCCAACTGGTCACCACTTCCACCTCCAACTGATCACCACTTCCACCTCCAACTGGTCACCACTTCCACCTCCAACTGGTCACCACTTCCACCTCCAACTGGTCACCACTTCCACCTCCAACTGATCACCACTTCCACCCCCAACTGGTCACCACTTCCACCTCCAACTGGTCACCACTTCCACCTCCAACTGGTCACCACTTCTACCTCCAACTGGTCACCACTTCCACCTCCAACTGGTCACCACTTCCACCCCCAACTGGTCACCACTTCCACCTCCAACTGGTCACCACTTCTACCTCCAACTGGTCACCACTTCCACCCCCAACTGGTCACCACTTCCACCTCCAACTGGTCACCACTTTCACCTCCAACTGGTCACCACTTCTACCCCCAACTGGTCACCACTTCCACCTCCAACTGATCACCACTTCCACCTCCAACTGGTCACCACTTCCACCTCCAACTGGTCAACACTTCCACCTCCAACTGATCACCACTTCCACCCCCAACTGGTCACCACTTCCACCTCCAACTGGTCACCACTTCCACCTCCAACTGGTCAACACTTCCACCTCCAACTGGTCACCACTTCCACCTCCAACTGGTCACCACTTCAACCTCCAACTGGTCACTACTTCCACCTACAACCGGTCACCACTTCCACCTCCAACCGGTCACCACTTCTACCTCCAACTGGTCACCACTTCCACCTCCAACTGGTCACTACTTCCACCTACAACCGGTCACCACTTCCACCTCCAACTGGTCACCACTTCCACCCCCAACTGGTCACCACTTCCACCACCAACTGGTCACCACTTCTACTTCCAACTGGTCACCACTTCCACCTCCAACTGGTCACCACTTCCAGCTCCAACCGATTACCACTTCCACCTCCAACTGGTCACCACTTCCACCTCCAACTGGTCACCACTTTCACCTCCAACTGTTTACCACTTCTACCTCCAACTGGTCACCACTTCCACCTCCAACTGGTCACCACTTCCACCTCCAACTGGTCACCACTTCCACCTCCAACTGGTCACCACTTCCACCTCCAACTGGTCACCACTTCCACCCCCAACTGGTCACCACTTCCACCTCCAACTGGTCAACACTTCCACCTCCAACTGGTCACCACTTCCACCTCCAACTGATCACCACTTCCACCTCCAACTGGTCACCACTTCCACCTCCAACTGGTCACCACTTCCACCTCCAACTGGTTAACACTTCCACCTCCAACTGATCACCACTTCCACCCCCAACTGGTCACCACTTCCACCTCCAACTGGTCACCACTTCTACCTCCATCTGGTCACCACTTCTACCTCCAACTGGTCACCTCTTCCACCTCCAACTGGTCACCACTTCCACCCCTAACTGGTCACCACTTCCACCTCCAACTGGTCAACACTTTCACCTCCAACTGGTCACCACTTCCACCCCCAACTGGTCACCACTTCCACCTCCAACTGGTCACCACTTCTACCTCCAACTGGTCACCACTTCTACCTCCAACTGGTCACCACTTCCACCTCCAACTGGTCACCACTTCCACCTCCAACTGGTCACCACTTCCACCTCCAACTGGTCACCACTTCCACCTCCAACTGGTCACCACTTCCACCTCCAACTGGTCACCACTTTCACCTCAAACTGGTCACCACTTCTACCTCCAACTGGTCACCACTTCTACCTCCAACTGGTCACCACTTCCACCTCCAACTGGTCACCACTTCCACCTCCAACTGGTCACCACTTCCACCTCCAACTGGTCAACACTTCCACCTCCAACTGATCACCACTTCCACCCCCAACTGGTCACCACTTCCACCTCCAACTGGTCAACACTTCCACCTCCAACTGGTCACCACTTCCACCTCCAACTGATCACCACTTCCACCTCCAACTGGTCACCACTTCCACCTCCAACTGGTCACCACTTCCACCTCCAACTGGTCAACACTTCCACCTCCAACTGATCACCACTTCCACCCCCAACTGGTCACCACTTCCACCTCCAACTGGTCACCACTTCCACCTCCAACTGGTCACCACTTCCACCTCCAACTGGTCACCACTTCTACCTCCAACTGGTCACCACTTCCACCTCCAACTGGTCACCACTTCCACCTCCAACTGGTCACCACTTCTACCTCCAACTGGTCACCACTTCCACCTCCAACTGGTCACCACTTCCACCTCCAACTGGTCACCACTTCCACCTCCAACTGGTCACCACTTCCACCTCCAACTGGTCACCGCTTTCACCTCCAACTGGTCACCACTTCTACCTCCATCTGGTCACCACTTCCACCTCCAACTGGTCACCACTTCCACCTCCAACTGGTCACCACTTCCACCTCCAACTGGTCACCACTTTCACCTCCAACTGGTCACCACTTCCACCTCCAACTGGTCACCACTTCCACCTCCAACTGGTCAACACTTCCACCTCCAACTGATCACCACTTCCACCCCCAACTGGTCACCACTTCCACCTCCAACTGGTCACCACTTCCACCTCCAACTGGTCAACACTTCCACCTCCAACTGATCACCACTTCCACCCCCAACTGGTCACCACTTCCACCTCCAACTGGTCACCACTTCTACCTCCAACTGGTCACCACTTCCACCCCCAACTGGTCACCACTTCCACCTCCAACTGGTCACCACTTTCACCTCCAACTGGTCACCACTTCTACCTCCAACTGGTCACCACTTCCACCTCCAACTGATCACCACTTCCACCTCCAACTGGTCACCACTTCCACCTCCAACTGGTCAACACTTCCACCTCCAACTGATCACCACTTCCACCCCCAACTGGTCACCACTTCCACCTCCAACTGGTCACCACTTCCACCTCCAACTGGTCAACACTTCCACCTCCAACTGGTCACCACTTCCACCTCCAACTGGTCACCACTTCAACCTCCAACTGGTCACTACTTCCACCTACAACCGGTCACCACTTCCACCTCCAACTGGTCACCACTTCTACCTCCAACTGGTCACCACTTCCACCTCCAACTGGTCACTACTTCCACCTACAACCGGTCACCACTTCCACCTCCAACTGGTCACCACTTCCACCCCCAACTGGTCACCACTTCCACCTCCAACTGGTCACCACTTCTACTTCCAACTGGTCACCACTTCCACCTCCAACTGGTCACCACTTCCAGCTCCAACCGATTACCACTTCCACCTCAAATCAGTCACCACTTCCACCTCAAATCGGTCACCACTTCCACCTCCAACTGGTCACCACTTCTACCTCCAACTGGTCACCACTTCCACCTCCAACCGATCACCACTTCCACCTCAAATCAGTCACCACTTCCACCTCAAATCGGTCACCACTTCCACCTCCAACTGGTCACCACTTCCACCTCCAACTGGTCAACACTTCCTTCTGCAACTGGTCACCAATTTCACTCTGTTATTGTAGCCCAAGTTTTTGACAAAGGAGGAGAGAATACAAGAGGCACTAAGGAAGCGCCAGGAAGCTGTGGAAGCCCAGAAGAAAACTACTGAAGAAGAAAGGAAAAAGCAGATGGAATTTCTGAAAGAGGCCAAGGATACGATGAGTAAGAACTATTATGTCTGAAACATGATTAGTTGTTTATTCTAGAGACTAGGATCCAATTAAACTTATGGCTCGTAATTAGTATCTGCCTCATTGCCCCTGGTTTAGGGTTAGTGAAAACAAGCAAACACTAGCCCAAAGTGGATAGTTCCCTAAGAGACCAAGCAAATGTATGCTAAAAAATGTTTATATCCATAAAAAATTGCTCAAAAGGCAATATAAAGCTGTTTTCAAAATTCTGTAAACAAGTCGGTATCCAAAATAACCCACTTTTATATCTTGACCATGTTAAATTGCTGGATTATTGGTTACAATAAGGTGAAGAATTACTTATGATAACATCTTATTGGTTTATTGGGTGACGACGTTTCGATGTAGTTCTTACATCGTTGTCAATGACAAACAACAAAAACTTGTACTTCTCTCATCTGCTATATCATCTGCTATATAAATGAATAATTTTTGTTGTTTGTCATTGACTTTGAGAACGATGTAAGAACCACCTCGAAACGTCGTCACCGCATAAACCAAGAAGTTGTTATCCATAAGTAATTCTTCACCTTATTGTAACCTTTCAACTTCTAAATGCCATTGAAAGATTTGGATTATTGGTTCTCCAAATAAGATGGATTTTCACCACAGGATGTCCAAAAGATGTGTGGGCATCCCTCTGGATGAACCCTTGTGTTGGAGGGCATGTAAAATATGTCCAAGCCCAATAAAAGGATTCAAGCTTTTTAATCTCCATCAATGCCCAACATTTTCTATACTCCTACCAAGGACCATTGATGGACTGGATTGATTGATTGATGTTTTACACTCAAGATTATTTTAGTTACATAGTGGCATTGCCAGGTTTAGTGGCAGAGGAAAACCTCGACATTTGACAAATACCTGGCAACTCTTCCAGATATTGATAGACTGAAAAACTTATTCAGACATTTCATTGGCTGAAGATGGGAGGATAAAAATGAGTTGTCATATGAATGATATTTGAATATGTTGTATTTGTTTGTATCTTTCATGTTAGACCCTGATGATCGTTATGAGAGAGAAAGACGTGAAAGAAGAATGAGGCGAGAAAAAGGAGAAGAAGATGAACGAGATAAAGTTAAAGACGTCAAAGATAAAGAAAGAGAAACAGATGCAATAAAGGTAGTATTTTCGGAACAGATATTTTATAAATTCAGACTGATAGCTCTTTTTAGAATGATTTCCTGGTGCAAATGTCAGTGGCCCTTTCTGGACACAGAGCCCAAATTTCTGATCCATTCTAATCTGGCAATGTAGCCACTATTGGGAAATGATCTGAAGCTCTGTGGGAAACGTCAATCCATGATGCTATCACTCAGTCCATGATTTAAAGTGGCATGAGCTGCCAAAATTCACACTTTTTTCATAGTTTCTGATCGTCACGACAGTAAGAGGATTTGAAGGCCATCGAAAACTAAATGATTGGCGTTGGAATGAGGAAAATCCATACAGCATGTTGCTTGTACGAACCGAAAATGTGTTAGAAAAGTAAACAAAATTTAAATAAGCGGGACGGCCATTCATTCATTCTTAGGCAAAGTTAGTTTAAAACAATACTTTATCATACTTTTTCTAGACTAGAAGCACTAAAAAGCTTCTGAATTATACGTCTTGAGAAAAATAGCCAATAATTTCAACATTCTGTTTTACCGTCAAAATATCAACATTTTGGCAGCTCATGCGACTTTAAGGAAAATATGGGTATGGCCATTTTTCTGTATTCATGTATAAAACAATTTGTTCTTCACCTCTCCATGTGAAACTCTCTTTCGCTAATTTTTGTTGTTAAAAATGATAAATTTCACTTGTTTTAAAAAAAAACACGAATTGGATAAATTTTCCTTGATTATGAAATTTTATTACAGGATACTTGGGTTAAAATAACACAAATTGATTAAATTTTCCTTGATCATGAAATTTTATTACAGGATACTTGGGTTAAAATAACACAAATTGATTAAATTTTCCTTGATCATTAAATTTTATTACAGGATACTTGGGTTAAAATAACACAAATTGATTCAATTTTCCTTGATCATGAAATTTTATATCATGTTTTTCATTGATGATTTCAGGAGAGATATTTAGGCATTATAAAGAAGAAGCGACGACAGCGTCGTATGAACGATCGGAAGTTTGTGTTTGATTGGGATGCCGGGGATGACACATCAACTGATTATAACCCTCTGTATAAAGAGAAACACGCCATGCAGTTCTATGGGCGAGGCAACGTAGCTGGAATGGATGTCAAGGTAATGAAAATCAGTTGATCTCTGGCCAGCCTTTTATTGTCTTGACCAGCAGAATTAACGATGTGAATTTTTTCTGGCAGCTCATGCTGTTTTCTTCTGACTTGAACAATATAAAATTGTTTGGATTTCATTTTCTTAAATACTCAGGAAATCCACACTTTATGAATTATTTTTCTTATTTGCACATAAACATCTATATTTCCTGTCGCTGGCGCTGTCATTGCTCATGTGGAGAGCCTTAATTGTTTGGATGTGAGGCTCGTAGAACGAAAAACATCGTCTGTCACCGAATCTAAGGAAACTCCCATACCTTATAACGCAAACCCTCTTTTGATTCTGTTGAGCCATAGTAATTTAGTGTCAATTACCTCCCCTGTTTTCTTTCTGGTATTGTAGGCTCAGAAAAAAGACCAGTCTAAGTTTTATGGTGACCTTTTGGAGAAGAGAAGAACTGAGGCAGAGAAAGAACAAGAAAAGTAAGTCACCATGACTAACCTTCTAAATGTATGGGGTCCTCTGTGGCTCAGTTGGCTGTGTGATAGTCTCTCATTCCGACACAGCCCTTCCATTGACGAGTCATAATTTTGATTCTTAATTTTTGAGTGGGTTTTTCACTCAAGCCCTTTCTTCATTAAACCTGGCGCAATACAGGTGAAATAATTTTGATGGATGCGAAAACAGCAATATATCAATCTATTTGAAGTTTATGGATTTATATATAATTATGCCGTTAATTTGGAGTTCTAGGATTGTGTTAACTGTTATTTTCCAGACAGCATACTCTTAAAATACTCTCCGTCTTGAATGTTGTCATATTTTTGGTTTGTTTGGTTACCGTATTTCTTCTAAATATTCAGCCATTCTAATGGCCTAAATTTTCCATTGAGTCGTGGAGTTGTGTTTAAGGATAACCGTTTTCACACACTGCACGGCGGGTCATTTTGCCTTAAATTCCCTGTAATGGGCAAATTTGTCTGGCCTCATTTAGCATATTTCTTTTCTGAGAGTCGAATCCTTATGAGAAAAAAAGTGGCTGAATCTTTAGAAGAAATACGATATTTGCGTTTAAATATTTAAATATGTAAGAGCTTTCTTCCAGGAAGCGTTTGAAGAATGTGGCTAAGAAAGAAGCCAAACAGAAATGGGATGATCGTCATTGGTCAGAAAAACCTAACGATGAAATGACGGAGAGGGACTGGAGAATTTTCAAAGAGGATTATAACATCTCTTGTAAAGGAGGTAGGATTCCTCCTCCGTTACGGACATGGAAAGAATCAAACATTCCCCCCGAGCTACAAGAGGTCATTAGCAGTGTTGGCTATCATGTAAGTTTATTTCAATTTTATATTTTATTCAAAAACGTTTATATAAAGGGGGCCTTGGTGGTCCAGTGGGTTAGAGTGATCGTCCCTCAGTCCCACAAGACCTTCCATCGATACGGCGCTGGTTTGAATCACACTAAGACCACAAAAAACAGTGAATAATTCTCAGTGAATTTTTTGCTCTGTGGCCGTATGTGGGAGAGTTGCCAGGTACTAGCCAAAGTTTGGTGGTTTCCTATGGGCAGTGAGCCCGGTTTCCTCACCCTCTAAACCCTGAAATAATCCGCCATAAATCATCAATCAATCAATCTAATATAAAGCCACCAGGAGTACTGTTAATTCTGTCATTACATGCATTTGGATGCAACCATAAATATTTTTGAGTTATTTTAGACAAGAAGATTTTCCCTGTGCCCATGTGTTTTAGTGTTCATAAATATTTTTTCGTTAAATCATCAGCCTTAGTTACGGAACGTCTTATTTTTCTTTCCTTGTAACAGGACCCAACCCCCATCCAGAGACAAGCTATTCCTATTGGATTACAGAATCGGGACATCATAGGTGTCGCTGAAACGGGTAGTGGAAAAACAGCTGCCTTCTTAATTCCTTTATTGGTTTGGATTCAATCATTGCCAAAGATTGAGAGGTAAGCACTTTTAACCCAGAACAGAAATTTAATTTTGTATAATTCACATTCTTTAAGATTCGAAAACTCCACCGGTACTAATTGAAAGCTCATCCCCAGTGCATGCCCTGTCTTGGATGGGGGCCTCGGTGTGTCAGTCAACAAAGCGATAATATCGCACCCCAAGTCCATAGAACGAATTGAAAAACTATCTGAGTGGGGTTTTTACTTGATTGTTATATTTTAAAGTTAGCCGCGAAAGGTCAAAAGTTTCCTCGTCCTTAGCATGCATAGCAGCCATATCAGTGAATTAATCTTGAGTGTGGCGTAAAATGTCAATCAATCTTGGTCCTTGAGGAGAAATGAGGGGTGGTCTCCCTGGCATACATTTGTAACACAAATTTAGGCTATAATATTGGATTGTAAGGTGCTTTTTAGATAAGTCATCAGGCCGCCTTAAAGGTGTGAGCTCATACAATTCTGTCACCTATTTATTATACAACCACTTAAAATTGGGAGTAAATGATTGCGACATGAGCAGTCAGACATCTTGGTCCTAGCAAGGTGGGCTCAATGACTGATCCCTTCACTCTGGTTTACATGAGCAATGGGGCATCACTACTGCTTTTTTAAACTAGTCCCTTCTCAGGCCAAATAATCATGGTGTCGGTCAGAAAACTTGAATTGGTTCCGTATATTGAAATACTGGGAACCAATCGATATCAGTGTTAGTTTCGTTCTACATCATACCATATACTGACTTTCACGATGGGTAACAGATTTTCGTTTCAGAACAACAGTAACAATAGGCTAACGAAACCGATCGTCATTGTGAAATCCTATGGCCTGCTTTTTTCCAAACCTGATCATCCAATGTGTACAGAGTTTCATATAAGTTCAAATATTTAAGCCATGAACCAACGTTTTGAGTTAATTTCAAGTGCAATTGAGTATTTTAGTTGCCAGAAATAGACTATTTCCATGCTTAATGAACTGCAATTGTTTTTTTCACGGACTGATTTGAGTTTTTATGGTCATTTTGAGGCAGGTATCCGACCTCAAAACTTGACTTCCAGTAAAGAAAAGTAGGAAATCATTTGATAAAAATTGTAAACATTCATTATTTTGTTATTTCCCAGACTTGAAGATGCAGATAAAGGTCCGTATGCCATTATCCTTGCTCCAACACGTGAGTTGGCACAACAGATTGAAGAAGAGACCATCAAGTTTGGTAAAGAGCTGGGTGTCCGTACTGTCTCAATCATCGGGGGTATTTCCAGGGAAGAACAGGGATTTAAACTGAGAATGGGGTGTGAGGTAACATCTTGTTCAATTATCAACTTTATGGTGGCATGAGCTGCCAAAATTCAGACTTGTGTTCATAAATTCTGATTGTCAAACCCTTGCAAAAACTAAACGATTAAACTTGGAAGGAAAGATTGATTGATTGTTTGGTGTTTTACGCTGCGCTCAAGATTATTTCACTTATATGGCGGCAATGCCAGTTTTATTGTGGGAGGAAACCGGGCTCTATGCCCGGAGGAAACCCACGACCTTCCGTTGGTAACTGTGGAAGGAAAGAAATATTGGTAAAGCCAGTAAGAAACAAAATTCCAATTTGAGTATATATGAACTTAACAAAAAAACTACTGTAGCACACATGGCTGATATATGTATCAGTGGGAAGCTCTTGTTTTCTGCTACATGTACTTCTTCATAAAAATGACTGACAATTTTCCCTATATTTGGCAGCTCTGAAAAAACAGAAAAGTTGAATTCTTCCGGTGATCCTATATGAAGTATTCAACATTCATGCCTTAGCCGATCAATCAATTTTATATAATTTAAATTCAGTCGACAAGCACGCTCGCATAACGCGAAATCTATTAGACATAACTCAATGAAACTAGGTGTATGAAACAATCATCATGTGCAGACAGGCCCTTTGAGGTTTTGAAGTTTTTTAAAATATAGATTACTAAAAGCTGGGTAATAGGTAGGTTGATTTTTCATAAAGGCTTCATATAATCACTGTTTTTCAACACATATTTTTTCCCTGGGGAATATAGCCGACAGTGTCTGCTTGTTTCGAATTCTAATGCAGAATTACATGTGAGAACCCTTGCAGTGTTATATTTTGTTTTGTTATATTTTATTTCAGATTGTTATTGCTACCCCCGGTCGTCTGAATGATGTATTAGAAAACAGATACCTTGTTCTGGGACAATGTACATATGTGGTTATGGATGAGGTAAGAATTTGTACATTACAAAAGCTAATTACATATATTACAAAGGGTATTTAGGTACCATTACATTACCACAGCCAATATGGACAAGTACATTGCCAAAACTCAGATATAAATACATTACTAAAGATAATTAGGTAGAAGTACAATACTAAAGCTAATTAGGTAGAAGTACAATACCAAAGCTAATTAGGTAGAAGTACAATACCAAAGCTAATTAGGTAGAAGTACAATACCAAAGCTAATTATGTAGAAGTACAATACCAAAGCTAACTAGAGGCTGATGAAGTTGCAGCGAGGCAACTTCAAGGTCCGGGATCCCCAGTTAAGTTTTTATCAGTTTGTTTTTCGTTATATCGTAATTATTTGCCACATTGAGACAGAAATCTCTGAAATAAAACCTAAAACCGGGAAATTGAATATCTATTTGGTTATATTTTTCAATCATAATTTGCCTTAAATATGTTTAGCACTGTCTCTGATATTTTCACTTTGGTAACGTACTATATATTATTTATATAATGTCACATCAAATTGTACAAGATTAGGTCTTGTTATGGCGCTGGTCACTAAATCAATGTCGCTGTCGTTGTGAAAACCATATTTGGTGTTAGTCGCTAAAATAACTTACAGTTTGCTGTAATTTTGCTTGCGAGCGCCAAATGACAATGAAATTTGTCATTAAGCCAGTCGTGGTTTTCTGAAACATTTAATCTCTATACTTGAATAATTGCGCAAAAGTTCTATTATGGTCTTAAACTAATGAGCGATTAATTGAGACCTTGCGTGCTATTTCTTTTCCTAAAATATTGGGCGTATTTGTATCCTCGATGGTGAAAATATCCGTTTATCATGTTACTTACCAAGATTCTATCAATAAAATACACATCTTTCATTAACATCCTAGGTTTTTGTCCTTTACTTGATATGGGTTAATGTCTGTGTGGTCGAAGATCTTTCTTATAAATATTTGAACATAGTTTATTAACATCCTATTTTTAAACAGTCATATTTTATTGAGTTTTTATCGAAACGGGTTGATTTTCACACAAGGCATAGACCTTGATCAACACTATAGGTATGTTGAATTTAAAGTTGCTACCTTGAAGCAATTTGGAAAAACTCAAGTTTTTAATTTTTTAATAAAATTCAATATGGCGGCGAAACCGTTGATCCAATCAAAAATTACCAAGCAATTCAAAGATGAAGAAAAATATTGTCTATCTAAATTTAAAAAGCCGATTGCTGTATTAAAAAAATTATCTGAGATATGACTCATTAAAGTTTTCAAAAATTCAAAATGGCGTCCTGGTCACGTGACTTGTTGTACGTTCATAAAACTTGGGAATTTCATAGATCTATAATAGGTCTACAAGCATGACAATTATCGTTAAGTTCCGGTAAATGGTTTTCTAGATATTGCATTTTTTTGAAAAGTTTAAAACATCATAACTTTGACGAATAAAAGTCTGCTATGAATTTTCGCGGAGATTCTTGATTTGGACAACTTAGTAGTCCCCCGACTTCTACTAAGTGTATGTGAAATTTGAGCTAAGTGGGATGAACGGTTTCAGAGAAGAACAATTTTGGGCAAATACGCCTTTTTCAAAATGGCGGACAAACGGCGTAGCGTAGCGACAATTCAGAAAAAATGGACCTAGATAATTTGTTTAAGAAGATGTATGTGAAAGATGAGAGTCGTGTCTAGAAAACTGTTTGAGTTATATCACCTACAAAAACCGTGGAAAACAAATAAGAATAATAAGAAAAAGCAGAACGATTTCAATAGGTATCCCCACCAAGTTGGGGATCCCTAATTATGTAGAAGTACAATACAAAAGCTAATTATGTAGAAGTACAATACCAAAGCTAATTAGGTAGAAGTACAATACCAAAGCTAATTAGGTAGAAGTACAATACCAAAGCTAATTAGGTAGAAGTACAATACCAAAGCTAATTAGGTAGAAGTACAATACCAAAGCTAATTAGGTAGAAGTACAATACCAAAGCTAATTAGGTAGAAGTACAATACTAAAGCTAATTAGGTAGAAGTACAATACCAAAGCTAATTAGGTAGAATTACCAATGCTAATTAAGTAAAATTAGCTAGAAGTACATTACCAAAGCCTATTAAGTAAAAGTATATTACCGAAACTTTTCTTCACCAAAATTATTCTTATGTTTATGAATGTTTGTTAGAAGTGGGTCGATATGATTTTACTTCGCTGGTATATCCTCATTACCCAGACCTTGTGCAGTGTTGCGCTTTTCTCTCCGTGACGAGAATAAGTTTTAGAGTTATTGCCCTTGGTTATTTCAATTTGTCAAATTTTACCCAGACTGCTTGTCCGGGCCATACCTTGGTTAATATTGTCAGGATTGTTTTGAAACTTGGCTTGTATGTAGTCATTACCAAGACCTTGTGCATTGATACGCTTTTCTCTCCGTGACGAGAATAATTTTAGAGTTATTGCCCTTGGTTATTTCAATTTGTCAAATTTTACCCAGACTGCTTGTCCGGGCCATACCTTGGTTAATAATGTCAGGATTGTTTTGAAACTTGGCTTGTATGTAGTCATTACCAAGACCTTGTGCAGTGTTACGCTTTTCTCTCCGTGATGAGACTAATTTTTAGAGTTATTGCCCTTGGTTATTGCCCCAATTTGTCAAATTTTTCCCCAGCCTGCTCAAGAAAATTGACATAAATGTCAACAGTCTCACCAAGTTGATATCTTCTCCAACACACAAAGCAGGGGCCGTACTAGACCAGGGGGGTATTTGATAAACAGGTTTAGACGGCTAAACTGACCTAGCCGACTAGAATAGCAATGCTTTAACATTACTGCTTAGTCGACTATCTGACCGTAGTCGGCTATATGTGGTTTATGAAATACCCCCCAGGTCTATCTGACTTAAGATAGGAAGGCATTGGTCCATTTGACTTCGCCATATTTTTCAGACCATAAATGCATTTGGATTGGCTTGGAATGAACAGTACCTGTTATACTTCTGTTTAATTTCTTTAAATGTCAGTAAACTTGGATGGCCTACTCATGGCCTTCCAAACCAAACAATAGTCTTATTTTTAGTCCATTCTTCTGCTTTGACAAATCCTTACAAAGTAATATAGCACGGTATGATTTATTCTTTAAGCATCTCCAGAAAAATGGATATTTGCAGAGTTATTGCTCTTTTCTCATTATTTGGTCAAATTTGCTGAGCGTATATCTGCGATGGGAAACCTGGGAGCATCCATCAGTTTTACTGATACTTTTCTTGTTTCAACTTGAACCTGTTCAACATATTATTTTATTATTCAGGCTGATAAGATGATCAACATGGGATTTGAACCGGAAGTCAGAAAAATTCTAGATTATTTACCCGTGACCAATCAAAAACCAGATACAGAAGAAGCAGAAGACGATCAGAAAATGTTGGCCAATTTTGCTTCCAAGAAAAAATACAGACAAGTAAGTTGATCAATAAATTTGACTTGGTTCCCTCCCTTGATCATCCTCTTTTTGCAAGAGGGGGCCTCCGTGGCTCAGTAGGTAGAGCGTTGGACGCTCAATCCGAACAGCCTTCCACCAATGGGGATTCGAATCCCACTCAGTCCCAAAAAAAATTGGAAAATTTTCTGACTGGGTTTTCACTCGATAGACATATGTGGGATGGTTGCCAGTTACCACCGGAAGGTCGTGGGTTTCCTCCGGGCATAGAGCCCGGTTTCCTCCCACAATAAAACTGGCAAAGCCGCATTATAAGTGAAATAATCTTGAGCGTGGCATAAAAAAAATCAATCAATCAATCTTTTTACAAGGGTCATTAGGTATTAGTGAAGGTCTATGGTTTTCTCTGGGCAAAAAGCGCACTCCCGCCCCCGCCCCAACATATACTGGCAACCCAGACAACAACGCCTTGTAAATGTAATAATCTTGCATGCAACTGTATAACATCAATCAATCAATCAATCCGCCTTTCATATGTAAGTAATCTGGCATGTAAAGTAAGTATAAAAGCAGCATGCAATGGTCAGAAATGCTATATTAACTCTCCCCTTTCTGCCAAATTTTAAAAGAAATTTGATCCTAAAGAGAACATGAGTGTTTGCAGTTAACAGAAAAAGATTGAGATCAGAATAGAAAATATTCTTCGAAGTTGAACGACCAAAATTTAATCTAAACATTATAGGTTGAAGCTATTTTTTGTATTTCTGGTTGATTGATTGTTTGGTGTTTTACGCCGCGCTCAAGATTATTTCACTTATATGGCGGCGTTGCCAGTTTTATTGTAGGAGGAAACCGGGCTCTATGCTCGGAGGAAACCCACGACCTTCCGTTGGTTACTGGCAACCATCCCACATAGGCCGTTCGAGTGAAAACCCAGTCAGAACATTTTCCAATTTTATGGACTGAGTGGGATTCGAACCCGCGGCCCATTGGTGGAAGGCTGTTCGGATTGAGCGCCCAACACTCTACCTACTGAGCCACGGAGGCCCCGTTGTATTTCTGAAGACTGGTTTTAATTTGCACTTATTTAGAAAAGAAGCCAACGATTTTTATCTTGGTCTTCATATAAAAATATTGTGCCGTAACATATCACCTGATCTATTCTGTGAACGCTTCTCTAATTTTGTTACAGACTGTCATGTTTACGGCTACGATGCCTCCGGCAGTGGAGAGGTTAGCCAGGACGTTTCTACGGCGACCAGCCATGGTGTACATTGGTTCTGCTGGCAAACCTACAGAAAGAGTTGAACAGATTGCATATCTGGTATCTCATAATGAAAAGAGGCAAGTTTGAAAAAAAAATTTGTCTACTTTCAGTGGTTTGTTTGGGAAAAAAGAGAAGCTCAACTTAGCTCAAGTAGAATTAATGAATCAAGTGTTGTTTGGTTACATTCAATTCTTACGAGGGGCGTCGGTAGCTCAGTCGGTTAGTGTGTAAGTCCCTCAGTCCAACACAGACCGTCCATCGATGCGGCGCGGGTTCGAATCATGCTCAGACCAAATAGAAATGAAAAATTTCTAAGTGGATTTTTCTCTTGATCCGCCATATATGGAAAAGTTGCCAGATACTTGTCGAAGGTCGGGATTTCCTTCAACACTAAACCTGGCAAGGCCGTTATATAAGTGAAATAATCATATGCGCAGCGTAAAACATCAATTAATTCAGAAGAATTCTGCTCAGTATAAAGAATACAGACCTGCCTGTTGCTATAAATGACATGCTAAAACTAAAAAAAACTTCACATTTGGTCACAAATAGCCACCCATGAAGGGGTAATAATTTATTTGTTATTTATTTATTTCACCAAAACATACACAGTACAGTAAAGGGTTAGTAATATAGATTAAACAAACAGAAACTGAATTTACTCAAGCTTTAGCGAAAGATCTAGTAACATTTGGCGGGATGAAAACCCCAAGGGGCTTATTATAGTCACACAAAATGTACACTTAACACTTTGTATTATTTCTGTACAAAGAAACTTAATAAATGCTTGATAACAGAATTTGTGGGTGTGCAAAATTGTATTTATCTAATAGATTTGGTAATTTACTTTACCAAAAAAAGCTAAGAATTAGTTATTTCTGACCTTCCATAATGTTGGTTTAAGAATTAGTTATTTCTGACCTTCCATAATGTTGCTTTAAGAATTAGTTATTTCTGACCTTCCATAATGTTGGTTTAAGAATTAGTTATTTCTGACCTTCCATAATGTTGGTTTAAGAATTAGTTATTTCTGACCTTCCATAATGTTGGTTTAAGAATTAGTTATTTCTGACCTTCCATAATGGTGGTTTAAGAATTAGTTATTTCTGACCTTCCATAATGTTGGTTTAAGAATTAGTTATTTCTGACCTTCCATAATGTTGGTTTAAGAATTAGTTATTTCTGACCTTCCATAATGTTGGTTTAAGAATTAGTTATTTCTGACCTTCCATAATGTTGGTTTAAGAATTAGTTATTTCTGACCTTCCATAATGTTGGTTTAAGAATTAGTTATTTCTGACCTTCCATAATGTTGGTTTAAGAATTAGTTATTTCTGACCTTCCATAATGTTGGTTTAAGAATTAGTTATTTCTGACCTTCCATAATGTTGGTTTAAGAATTAGTTATTTCTGACCTTCCATAATGTTGGTTTAAGAATTAGTTATTTCTGACCTTCCATAATGTTTGGTAATTTCAGGAAGAAGTTGTTGAATATTCTGGAATCTGGAATCGACCCTCCCATTATCATCTTCGTCAATCAAAAGAAGGGAGCAGATGTGCTGGCTAAGTCACTGGAAAAGATGGGCGTAAGTCTTTTATTTATTTTTTGATTTCAAGGGGCTTGTATTTTATTGTAAACGGGCCTGTCTGATTAAAACTTCTTCTCGTCGCCATATAAGTGAAATAATCTTGAGTGCAGCGTAAAACTCCAATCAATCAATCAATCAATCAAGGGGCTTGATGCCTCTGTCGGTAGACGATTTTCTTTTCAGTCCGACACAGGCCCTTCTATCTATGGATCAGATCTAACTCATTCCCCAAGAAATGAAGAAAAAAATAATTCTGTGTGGAAGAGTTGACAGGTACTCGTTGGAGGTCGGGGGTTTCCTCCGGGCAAAGAGCTCCAACGAGGTGGCGCTGGTTGAGAGATTAAATGTGAAGGTCGGTTGACCAATTAGCCACATGGCCATACCAAATGTTTCAAATCTGGTGTCTTTGTGACATAACAAATCTGGTGACATCATTGGGCCATTTCGGTAACTGCAAATATGTGTTGCGTTTTAAGGCTTTTCATGTGCCCACATGGCGCTCACAGAAATGCCAATTCCCCACCCAGACTAGGCCCTATTTGTTCGGAAATTTTTCCGATGCTGAACTGGGGCCTCAGTGGTCCAGTGGGTTAGAGTGATCATCCCTCAGTCCAACACAGACCTTCCATTGATGTGGCGCGGGTTCGAATCACACTCAGACCAAATAAAAATGTTAAAATTTTGGAGTGGATTTTTCACTCGGTCGCCGTATGTGGAAGAGTTACCAGGTATGTGTCGAAGGATGGGAGTTTCATCTCGGCAATGAGCTCAGTTTCTTTCCCCACTAAACCTGGAAAATCCGCCATATAAGTGAAATAATCTTGAGTGTGGCGTAAAACATCAATCACCCAATCAACCGATGCTGAACCAGACGTTTTTGATTCTCAGTATAAACATACTGTTCTTTTTCTTTCAGTTCAATGCTACAACACTTCATGGTGGTAAAGGTCAAGAACAGAGAGAATTTGCCCTATCCAGTTTGAAGGGCGGAGCTAAAGACATTCTGGTTGCTACAGACGTTGCCGGGCGTGGTATTGATATCAAGGATGTCTCCCTTGTCATTAACTATGACATGGCGAAAAATATAGAAGGTATAATTTTGCCCAAAATTTTGCATTTCCTCCCCCACTAAACCTAGGTTCTGTTGTGATCCCTTCTGAGTGGATTTTTCACTCGGTCGCCGTATCTGGAGGAATTGCCAGGTACTCGCCGAAGGTTGGGGTTTCCTCCAGGCAATGAGCCCGGTTTCCTCCCCCACTAAACTTCACTTCAGGATGCTGAATGGACAATGTCGCCCATATAAGTAAAACATCAATCAATCAACCTGTTGTGATCCCAGAAGAAATCTAAATAAGGGGAATTGCTTTGAATATATAAAAAAAAAAACACCATTTCTGATACTGACAATTAGTACTAATACTTTTCTTGGTGGCTCAGTTGGCAGATCGATAATCTTTCAATCCAACATGTCTTCCAATGTTGGGTTGCGGGTTGGAATCTTGCGCACTTCAAAAAAAAAATGTTTTCACTCAATCTCCCTATCAGTGCAAAGCGCCTTGTTTCCTCTCCCCAACACCAAACCCCCAAATTGAAATAACTTGAGTGCTGCGTAAAACATCAATTAATCACTCAGTCTTAAAAAAACTTTCTCACTGCACCTCCCTATCTGTGCAAAGAGCCCAGTTTCCTCTCCTCAGCACCAAACCCCCAAATTGAAATAACTAGGAGTGCTGCGTAATACATCAATCAAATAGTTTTTTTTATCTTCCTTATTTTTTGTTGATTTCTCAAATTAAATCAACCATCTCATTTTGTTCACAGATTACACTCATCGTATTGGGCGTACTGGTCGAGCTGGCAAGACAGGAACAGCTATATCCTTGTTAACACCGGACGACAGTGCCGTTTTCTACGATCTCAAGCAGGCTATTTTGGCCAGCCCTCTGTCGTCATGCCCACCCGAATTAGCCAATCACCAAGAAGCACAGCACAAACCTGGCACAGTGGTTACGAAGAAGCGGAAAGAAGAAACTTTATTCTCCACATGATAGCAAATAATTCCTGCTTTATTGAGAAAACTTATATGTTAAGTGTCTTTGATATCACATTTTGTTTAGTGTCTTTGACATCACATTTTGTTTAGTGTCCTTGACCTCACATTTTGTTTAGTGTCCTTGACCTCACATTTTGTTTAGTGTCCTTGACCTCACATTTTGTTTAGTGTCCTTGACCTCACATTTTGTTTAGTGTCCTTGACCTCACATTTTGTTTAGTGTCTTTGACATCACATTTTGTTAGGTGTCCTTGACCTCACATTTTGTTTAGTGTCCTTGACCTCACATTTTGTTTAGTGTCTTTGACATCACATTATTTTTTACATCCAGCGTAGATAATGAAGAAAGTTTTACTCTTACTATTTTCTCTCTTCTTTCTACTGTTCTTCAAATCGTCGGATGCTAAGATTTTGATGAATTTTTTCTTCTTCTGTAATGAAGGAGCTAAAAGGTCGAAAGTATTGTTGTTATAAAAATGCCATTGAATGATTAGATATAAACATGATTTACAATTGAAAAAAATTGATCATGCTGTAATACATGTAGTTAATGTAAACAACCAGTGCTGAAAGAGAAATTTCTTTGTTCTCATACAAGTGCTTGTGGGTGGTGTTAAGGCAAACTGTTCAAGGTATCAATTTCTGAGTGGATTTTTTACTGGATTGCAGTATGTGTAAGAGTTGCCAGGTACTTGCCTAATGTCGCGGAGATATCCTCCAAGCAAAGAGCCCCATTTCCTTTCACACTAAGCTTGCCAACGCCGCCATATATGTGGAAAAAATCTTGAGTGCGGCATAAAACATCAATCAACCAAGGCATTATCTCACCGAATTTCTCTTGGAATCAGTAAACTAGATTGTTGTTCATGCATCTAGATGTTTGTGTTTGACAGTTAGTTAAAAAGACCTTTTGTAGCATATGTTTCATTAAGATGAAATTTGCCAAATACATTAGCGTTCCTTACGTCCTATGATTTGTGGAGCCTAATGACAAAATTAAAATGGGGTTCGAAGGTTGGGGGTGCGGAGAGGCTGATCTTGGTTGAATAAAAGTCGAAATATTGAGTCAGTATGAAGTTTTTGTTTTTATACGCCCGCTTGAAAAGCGGGCTATACGCCCGCTTGAAAAGCGGGCTGTTTGTTTTGGTATGGCCGCAGTTACTGTGCCTTTCCGGGTGTATTTTGGGTTTCCCGAACTCTTGTTCGGAATAACACTACTTGTGTACTTTGTCCCCGTATGGCTTTAGATGTTGAGTGCAAAGTTCAACCCCAATTAATCATTAAGATCAAGAACAGCATTGTTTAGAATCCTTCTCAGTCAACCACCCCTTAAAGGAATGGTTCAAAAACATACCGTGTTTATATTTGGTACCAACTTTGTGCAACAATGGTTGTCACATACCATCAAAGCTCTTCATCCCGTGTGTTATAGTGTTCAAAAATACTAACAGTGTCTTAACTCATTGGTCCCGGCAACAGCGCAGGGCCGTCAGTACGGCAGCCGTGTGCATCACGCTTACCGCTTACTCCTGGCCCCAGGGAAACGAGTGCATCTGCAGCAAATTGGTTTCTGTCTTTTGGTCGGCGGTGGATTTTGTAGGCAGTAGGATTTCACTTAAGTAATTGGTTGGGATAGCCTGTTATTCTTAAGCCAGAGTAAAATTAATCTATTACACAAATTTAACGGTCTGTATATAATATGACACATACGGAAAATGTCTTACCAGTACCAGTTGGTTCCAAGCAATATAAACTACAGTACCGTTTCTATCTTTCCTGTTGCCATAGGATTTTATGTAAACGATTGATCGCTTTTTGTTATGATTTGGAAACCAGGGAAAGGAAAATCACCTCATGAAACGCCAGTGTAGAACATGACATATATATACAGAAAGTATGGATTTCATTTTTTCCACTGTTAGCAAAATTATCTGGTTTGATTTTGTTATGGTTATTCTGAAGGGAACTTCAAATTTCTTCCGTACTATTAAAAAAATGTTGGCACTTGTAAAGAACAATTAATGATTTTTGTTGTAGTGTGAATGTTTTGTAACACAAATATACATGAAACTGAAATTAAGGTTTTTAGTGTTATTGTTTAATAGATTGTTTTAGGTTGCACTCAAGGTTATTTCACTTATATGGAATAGTTGCCAGGTTTAGTGGGGGAGGAAACCCCTGACCTTCGGCAAGTACCTGGCAACTTCCACATACGCCGCCCAAAATTGTCAATTTTTATTTGGTCTGAGTGTGATTGAACTTGCATTGCATCAATGGAAGGTCTGTGTGGGACTGAGAAATGATCACTCTAACCCACTGGACCACAGAGGTCTGTTTGGGACTGAGTGACGATCCCTCTAACCCACTGGACCACAGAGGTCTGTTTGGGACTGAGTGACGATCCCTCTAACCCACTGGACCACAGAGGTCTGTTTGGGACTGAGTGACGATCCCTCTAACCCACTGGACCACAGAGGTCTGTTTGGGACTGAGTGACGATCCCTCTAACCCACTGGACCACAGAGGTCTGTTTGGGACTGAGAAATGATCACTCTAACCTACTGGACCACAGAGGTCTGTGTGGGACTGAGGGATGATCACTCTAACCCACTGGACCACCGAGGTCTGTGGGGGACTGAGGGATGATCACTCTAACCCACTGGACCACCGAGGTCTGTGTGGGACTGAGGGATGATCACTCTAACCCACTGGACCACCGAGGTCTGTTTGGGACTGAGAAATGATCACTCTAACCTACTGGACCACAGAGGTCTGTGTGGGACTGAGGGATGATCACTCTAACCTACTGGACCAACGAGGTCTGTGTGGGACTGAGGGATGATCACTCTAACCTACTGGACCACAGAGGTCTGTGTGGGACTGAGGGATGATCACTCTAACCCACTGGACCACCGAGGTCTGTGTGGGACTGAGGGATGATCACTCTAACCCACTGGACCACCGATGTCTGTGTGGGACTGAGGGATGATCACTCTAACCCACTGGACCACCGAGGTCTGTGTGGGACTGAGGGATGATCACTCTAACCCACTGGACCACCGAGGTCTGTGTGGGACTGAGGGATGATCACTCTAACCTACTGGACCAACGAGGTCTGTGTGGGACTGAGGGATGATCACTCTAACCTACTGGACCACAGAGGTCTGTGTGGGACTGAGGGATGATCACTCTAACCCACTGGACCACCGAGGTCTGTGTGGGACTGAGGGATGATCACTCTAACCTACTGGACCACCGACACCCCTTTGTTTAATAGAAGTGATCCAAGAAATCTACAGCTTGTGATGTGTTATGATTGACAAGAAGTTGATTGATTAATTGTTTGGTGTTTTACACCGCGCTCAAGATTATTTCACTTATATGGCGGCGTTGCCAGTTTTATTGTGGGAGAAAACCCTAGAGGAAACTCACGACATTCCGGTGGTAACTGACAACCATCCCACATAGGTCGTTCTTATGAACTGAGTGGGATTCGAACCAGCGATCCATTGGTGGAATTGATTAATGGTAAACAGTGATATTCTGAAACATATTACACAGCTGTTCTTACACTCATCTGTAATCAAATTGCACATCCAAAAGCACAACTTATGCGCAATCAAACCAGGAGTGCATAATCTTACTTAGTATCCATTAAATCCACCAAGTTTCGAAAAAAATCGATAAAACGGAGATGATGACAAATCATTACACACATATGTCATCAGGGCAGACAAGCAAATATCAGAATGAGTTAATGAGCCGAATTTAACTTGTTGAATTAGGGTTACCAGGTATCCGTAGCAGGTTGGTGGTTTCCTCCAGGCAGACAGCCTGGTTTTCCTCCCTACTTTCTTCGCCAAATAAAGGAAATAATCTTGAGTGTGGCGTAAAACACCAATCAATCATCGAAGGAGTGAACCTGGTACACTGTTTAATCCTTTAACTCCAAAATCACTTTTTTATACTGATGGCAGTTTTTTTATACTGTATTTCGTAATATAGTTATTTTGGTGTCCGAAACCGGCACTATGTTTAACTGAGACAGGTATGACTTTGACTACATACAGAACAGAAAAGAAAATTTTACGTAAACTTGTAAATAGAATACTTTATTCCATAAGGACTATAGCTTTAGTTCGCCCCAAGATTTTTCAACCATGCTAATACTATATATATATATATATATATGTAGCGAATCTATTGGTAAAATAAAATGAAGAAAATTAAGTACAACATGCATACATACATACATACATACATACATATGATTAGACAAAAGACTATTAATGGTAACGTCCATGTGGCTTTGTGACTTTGTGACTTTTCAAAAAACATATACGACCTCATGGTTTATTTACGTAACCTTAAAAAGTATAGCAGCTAGGAGATTTTACAAGTAACAAAATATGAATTTAATTTTCATTTGATTGATTGATTAATGTTTTAAGCCGCACTCTAGATTATTTCACTTATATGGCAGCATTGCCAGGCTTAGTAGAGGAGGAAACCCCTACCTTCTGACAAGTAATAGGCAACTTTCCCACATACAGTGATCGACAATTCACTCAGAAATTTGTCAGTTTTATTTGGTCTGAGTCGGATTCAAACCCGAGCCACATCGATGGAAGGTCTGCTTTTCATTTGAAAGTAAGACAATAGCGAAGGATATTTCATTTTCCAATAACAGCTAATGCACTGTCTCAGGGTTCAAATTCACAAAAAAATGTTTTGATTATTGGTCACCTTTGATTTTTATTCTTTAGTGTTTACAATGTCACACTCAAGATAAGTTCATTTACATGGCTCATAGACCTAAAGCCTTATGACATCACTGGAAAACGGTGAATTTGAATGTGGGGTATAAAGAGGGCATCTTTTTTTTAAGTTATAGCCTTATCCCAAACCCTTGAAGCAACATGCATGACTGCAGCCTATACTTTTCTGGCCAACACACACTTTTCATCCGCCATGCTGATTCCCTCCTTATACCCCAGAAATCTGATGTTACCAGCTAACTGTCAAACATGGTCACTTTGATAAAAGCTCACTTAGGAAATTCCTACCTCTTTTGGACAGGGGGATTATTTGATTAATTGTTTGGTGTTTTACGTCACGCTCAAGATTCTTTTACTTATATGGCCGCGTTGCCAGTTTTATTATGGGAGGAAACCGGGCTCTATGCCCGGAGGAAACACACAACCTTCCGGTGGTAAATGGCAACCATCCCAAATAGGTTGTTCAAGTGAAACCATTGGTGGAAGGCTGTTCGCATTGAGCGTCCAACGCTCTACCTACTGAGCCACGGAGGCCCCTAGACATGGGGATTAGAATTAACACATTAACACATTTTGTCATAAGTTGGTATGTTTTTGATTCTGTAATGATATATTAGATTCATATTAAACATCGCATCCCCATGTACAAGTTGTCCTACGTATGTGTTATGGTTTTTGTGCTGATATAAATTCCGGGTAAATTCATCTATCCTCTATATTCTATTAAGTCAATACTTATTTAACATATATAGATAACAGTTAAGAAATTTACAATATATTTTGATACTCATGTTCAAGTTTTACATGCTACCTATAAGCCAGTTAATTATACTCTTCAAACTTGTTCAACAAATTTTCATGTCTCCACAAACGTTTTTTTAAATATAAACGCACAGTTTTTCTTCGTAAAAATTTGAAAAGATCACAGTAATTTGCTTATAAAGGCATAGTCCGAGTTATAACTTCAAAATGAGTTGTTTTTAACATCGACAGGCTTACTTTAGGGTCAGAGATCATTTCACTCAAAAAAGCCAAATTGACTGTTCGGTTAGGAGATTGTATTACTTAGCACTATTCCGATGTTTTGGTTGAAACAATCTCAGACTCCAAAGTACACATATCAATATTAAAAAAAATCATTTCAGAGACAAACTTAATAAAGGCACAATTTGTGTGACAACTACAAAGATAGACATACAGATCAAAATTGTGAATTAGGATGAATTAAATTGATGGATGTTTTACGCCGCACTAAAGATTATTTCACTTAAAAGCCGGTGTTGCTATGTTCAGTCGGGGGAGGAAACTGGGTCATTTGCTAAGAGGAAACGTCCATCATAAGGCAGCTTTTCAAATTTTTTTGTCTAACAAAGCCTTTGTAAAAAGGGCAACCATAACCGTAACATATACAATTAAACAAGTAAAAAATTAAATGTAATAAATAAAAAAAAAAAATCTAAATCTACTGCTCAACTTGTAACCACTATGAAGTTAAAAAAAAAAGAAATATAAAAAATTTCTTGCAATATAACAAGATTAAAATTATAAGTATACCATAATAATAAGCAAGGGCTTCACAAAAATGAAACTTAAACCCCTAATATAATCATATATATTATGAAGAAAGGCACCAGCTTTACCTAAAAAACCAACAAAAGAAATATGATACATTCTACATTTAGCCAAAAAAATTTTTTAAAACATAACAGTGTAGTGATTTTAAGAAATTTAATTGAATCTTTAAAGGGATACGTATAACCAAACAGCATAATCAAAAATTTGTATGCCCAAAATCAACTATGTTTCGTTTGAGTTTTGCTATTAGAGCAATTTTGATTGATTGATGTATACAATGTAATGATAAAAAATTAAAGACATCACCACGTCCTCAGTTGACGAAGGCACCGGCACAGGTGTCGAAAGCTCGTGTTGTTAAAAACAACTGAGGACGTGGTGATGTCTTTAATTTTTTATCATTAATATGAAACCCACGTTTACAGAGAGTTTCAAACATTTCTTGTATACAATGTACTTGAGATAACAGGACTTACATGCATATTACAGAAGCACAAAATGTATATTCGGCCAAACGTCCACTAGAACTCATAGAGCGAAGGCCTGCCATGGTGAGAGACTATCGCTCTGTCAACTGAACTCTGTTCTGGAAAGCTTGGTCAATTAAGTCACCATTAGAAAATCCTGTTTCCGGGCCATAAAAAGTGATACGGACAAAATATAGATCTCGGTGACTAGAGTAACACCCATTAAAGGGGGACAATGTGTCGAAGGCAAATTACTGATAAAAAATTCCCACATTTTAATGCCGTACACTTATTGGGAAGGTGTGGGAAGATCAGCGGTGAACTGATAGACAGTTTAATGGCGAGTTTAAAATGACTTTTGGGTTCATTTGCAGCTGGTTTGTTTACTTTTAGTTTTAGCTAGACAGTATGTTCTAACAGAGACTACAGAGTGCTTACAGGTTGGTCGTTAATTTCAGGCTCTCCTAACATTTTTTATGGGTTTGTCCTGATCACATAATGTAGAAATAAACTAAACAAGAGGGACCCTTCACAGTTTATCAGATAGATAAATATTAGTTACGCTATAACAACTCACTACAGTATAGGGTTCACCCATGTAGGACCTCTGTTCACATCCACCGAAACTGTTCGTCAGACAGTAAACAATGTAACACAGAACTCATTAATTACGCGTTAATTGTACAGTTTTGGCTGAAAAATCAACCTACTACCTTTCATCCAAAGTTAAATCGGTTTTGTTTTTCAAATTAGTAGAAACATTATGAGAAATGTAATACTAATACACAGCTAATCCCTTTAAGAAATACAAAAATAGAATTTGCATAGATATCAGTTTTTTGAAAATAGATTTAATATTTAACCATATTGTCAAATGAAGAAAATTTGACAAGTTGTTCAAAATTTGATCACGGCTTTGTGATTTTAGATAAATAATGCATCTAAAGGCAGTTAGTTGACTGTTCTAGACCTAGTCACAGTTAGATAATGCTTGTAGGAAATTTGTGGAATGGTCACATTACTCCCGGTCCCTATAGTCGGATATTACAGAACCTCAAACGTAACTTGCAAGCCTTATTGGTCCGTAACATGTAACCGCTGTGACTAGGATGCCAGTCCCTATAGTTTTGAGATAGAGTTTTATTCAACTTAATCTACACAGGCTTTGTAAGAGAGGGCCGTGTATATCATTTCATTTTTAGAGGGTTCTCAGAACTCATAGTACAAAATAGTAAAAAACAATAAACCCAAACGGCTTACAAACAAAATATCATACATTAGAATTCCACAAATTTTCCCTCACATTAACAAAACCATACATGTACTTTAGTTTTCAAATAAAGTGAATACCAGAGAAATTAATCTTTGTAAAAAACAAAATGAACAAAAATATAACAGACAACAACATCAATACCAGATTCCGTATTCGATAAAAATTTTGTTCTTTTGGTTTGATAAAATTACATTTGCTGTAATTAGCCTTCCTTTCAAAATGTTCACATAATTTGTCTAATGTCAAAATAATTGGGTTGACAAATCAAACAGTTTTTGTTTGAAAACGGTCACATAATTTGTCAAATGTCTAAATAATTGGGTTGACACAATAATTAGTTTTTTTTTCCAAAATAGATCCCATAATCAAATGTCATTATAATTTTCTGAAAATTATTTTTTCTTTTGGTTGTTGTGAATAGCTGTCATTTAGAAATGAGGTGATTATTAAGCAATGTTATTTGATGTTATTTTCAAACGTGATGAAGGTAATGTTCAAATGCCCAGATCTGAGAATCTTCCTTTTCTTTACATTTTTTAACGACCACGGTCCCGCCCGATTTCACTTCCGCTCTGTCTAAACATAAACCCCCTTCATGTATTACTGTACCAGTGATCTGCAGAACAAGAACAATTCAGTACATTTTAAGATCAGTTTTTCAAAAGAGAAATGAGGCCTCGGTGGTACAGTGGGTAAGAGTGATCTACCCTCAGTCCCACACAGACCTTCTATCGCTGCGGCGCGGATTTGAATCACACTCAGAGCAAAAAGAAATTTTAAAATTTCTGAGTGGATTTTTCACTTGGTTGCCTTATGTGCTACACTAAGGAAATGTTCAATTTCTGGCAAGAGAAATACAAAAGCCTTCTGTTGACACCAGACTTGATAATAAGCACAGAATGAAATGAACATGCGTCTTTTTTTTTAATTGCGAAGTGATGCAGAAGTTTTCCCGAGAACTCCAGAAATATATGGTAGTTTTGCAAGGTTTAGTGTCCTAAATTCTGACAGCTAATTCCGTTTTAACAAAATTTTCAACAAAATTTTCCCTAGGCCTACAATTGGCAGCTCACGTCACTTTAAGAAAGAAGACATATGTACTGACCCAGATTGTCCACCGAAGCTCTTACCTTGTTATGTGTCCACTTTTGATTTCCACCTGTGCCATGACATGGCATGAGTTTGACAGGGCTGCCATTACCTCCTGACACGTCCATACAGCTCTCCTCACGACGAATCTCATTCGTTAAGCTCCATGAAAATACCTACAAATTACAGATTTATACAAATTACAGATTTATCTTCCAAAATTGATATCATTAGAAATCTATAAATTGCTGTTGAACCAAATCATTTAACACATTTCTTTGTGGAATAATTGTACATACACAGCATTAGAGCTGAATGGATAGAAATTTGATTCGTTTAAGTTTTTTACACATTTTTTTTTCAAAAATGACCAGGGGAGATAACTGGTATTGAAAGGGAGATAATTCAAACTTTTTTTTATCCAAGGGGGGACAACTCTGATCTGCAATGAAACAACTTGAAAATAAAACCGGTCTTTGTTTAATTCATTGAAGAAAAATTCTGATTCATAAAATAAATCTTTCTCATCAGTTTTGAAAGAAGTTTTTCTGATGGTTGGTTGATTGATGTTTAACGCTGCACTCAAGATTATTTCCCTTATATGGCGGGGGTGCCAGGTTTAGTGGGAGAGGAAACAGGGCTGTTGGCTCGGAGAAAAAAAAACGACTTTCGGAGAGTACCTAGTAACCCCAATTGAGTGAAAAATCCACTCAGAATTTTGTAATTTTGATTTGGTCTGAATGGGACCAAATCCACGACCCATCGATGGAAGGCCTGTGTCGGACTGAAGGACTACCACTTTTGGAGAAATGCCCAAAATTATTTTAACAAAGAATATTTGCATGAAGAGAAATAACCTATAGCTCAACAGCAATGTAAATGCTAATGATAAAAAATTAAGACATCACCACGTAGTTAGTTGTTTGTGAACAACACAAGCTTTGGACACCTATACCGGTGTTTTTGTCAGAGAGTTTCAAACATTTCTTAGCAATGTAACTGACCTGATTGGCACTTGCTCCATTTTGGCAACTAAATAGTCCCACATCAAAAACAGTCTTTTCATCCTTTTGCAGTGTATCTAAACACAGGTTACTACCGGGGTTGCGTAACTGAAAAGGGAGAAAAAGAGACGATGGGATAGAGTTTCTTTGAGGTGTATTAAGCTTAGGTCAGGCTTAAAAATGCCGCGCCACAAAGAAATTTAATTATAACGTTGCACAGTTAAGTCACACTTAAGCTTAAAAGAGAAGAAAACAAAAAAATACTTTATGGTTCAGAAGAAGCGCGCTTATTTTTCCTTTCCAATGGTACTTAACACATATTTTTGCTATTTTTTTCATGGGACATGATGCAGTTTATAAAATACCGTATTATGTTACATACACAAAAGAAATTGGTCAACTTTCAAAATCTCCCATTTAAAGGAGGAGAAAACAAATAAAACAGGCATATACACTAAACGGACGGCGAATTTCCCTTTCCAATGGTACCATAGACATATTTTTACGATTTTTCCCCACCGCACAGTCCTAAAGTGAAGTTATATAAAACCGTTCAATTTCGACTGAGACCGACTTGCTTACTTGGCCGCCATCATCACAACAGTGCTTAGGGGTGTGTCTCTTTCGGCCAATCAGTAGACGCATACCCAGCAATTCAAAGCGCACGTGCGAGTGAAATTGGTCAACTTTCTTAGTCTGCCATTTAAGCCTAGGTTAATTGCTAGGCACATCTGTTTCCGGTCAATTTCTCGCTTTACAAATGGCGGTCCCCATCGTTTTTGTGACCCAATTTAAACATGTGCAATTTTCTGCATCACCATAAAACGCAGGTAAGATTTACAGCTTAAAAATTGATACTCTAAGGGTGATTGTTCGTTACAATTTCATGTTGTTTTTTTGTTTTCTCCTCCTTTAAACCCAGGTTAATTTCACTGTCTTCAAAGCAATCCTATCTCCAGAAAATTGTTTGCAATTTCTCAAAACTTACATTAAATTATAAAGGGAGCTTTGAGGAATATGTGGCTAGCACAAAGATGGTATGCGTGGCATATCGGAGAGTTACGAAGGCCTTGAAGAGGATGAATTTAACCTAGGCTTAAATGGCAGATTTAGATTTTTGTGATTTTTTATTAACTTCACTGTCAGGTGTAAAAAAATCGGAAAAATATGTGTTTGGTAACGTTGGAAAGGATACATTAGTGCGCTTCTTCAGAACCCTAAAGTGTTTTTTTGTTTTCTCCCCCTTTAATACACCTTTGAGCAACTGGCCCCAGGGCAAAAGCTTGGGCATCCATAGCTGGGCTGGACTATTCAAGCCAATAACGCCTCAGCTGTACTAGATTGAGAGATCTCATGTTTTAAATAATCATTTCTGTATAATATGTCCCTAATATTTATGTTTTAAATACTTCACAGAGTAGCTGTTTCTTGTATTCAATATTTAAAGCAGCAACCATAATTTTTTGTTCTCTTTCCCCAAACTGCAGACGCCCCAACCCCATATATGAGGGTTCAAAATCAGCTTGGATAAGACGATGGAGCCCGTTGCACAAAGTTGTATTAAGTTTTAGTCCGCTTTCCAATACATCGCATAACAAAGGAATTTGAGTGTGACGTCGCTTTGAAAAGTCAGACTTAAGCTTACCTACCCCTCGTCTCAATCCAACAAAAACCTTTCATTTTTTTTATCTATAGACACTAAAAACTACAGGGGAAATCTTCTTGACTTTAATAATATTCCAACTTTACATGTATGTAACCTTCAAAGACTACCAGAAAACAGTAAGAAAGGACACAGTAAAAGATCATCTGAGCTAAGATGGCCATAGCAAAGCTTTGTTTTTTCTTGTCTTAGAAACGTTATACGTTAACCATTATATTTGTAATCTAGTGAAAGAATCTGTATAAACTAAAGAGGATGGATTGATTGATTGATGTTTTACGCCGCACTCAAGATTATTTCACTTATATGGCGGCGTTGCTAGGTTTAAGTGGGGGAGGAAACAGGGCTCATTGCCTGGAGGAAACCCCCCACCATCGACGAGTGCCTGGCAACTCTTCCACATATGGCAACCAAGTGAATAATACACTCAGAAATTTTTTAATTTTTATTTGGCCGGAGTGATTCAAACGCACGCTGATTGACAATCACTGTAAACCACTGGACCACCGAGACTCCCTGAACTATAAAGGCATAGACATACCAAACCACACTATAACATGTAAGCTGTTTTCAAAACATGCATTCATTTTGTTTAAATGATATTTTCTGTAGCATCTTACCATTCCCCAGGAATGGACGTTTTCATCTGGGACAAACTTTTCAGGATAGACATTGTCTAGATACCATTTGAAACTTTTACAGTTCAGCCGTTTTCTCAATTCAAGGCGGTCCGATATATCTCCATAATTCTGACCCTAAAACAGAACAGAAAACGTTGTAAATAGATTAAAAAAAAACCTGTAAGGCATAGGGAAAGCTGGATGCAAGCGAGTGAAAAAAACGTTAGATCATGTACATTTAGACCTCCTGTCTATCTTTAAAGGCCCACTCGTCGACTAGCCTTTCTGACAATTGTTAAGACAGCCAATTTACACGAGCTTACTACAAGTAAAACCACTAAAATTAAACATAGCACACATTATACATATCCAGTGATGGTTTAGAATGTATAAATAGGGGTGAAAAACATACAAAAAATAGAAGTCCGATTACAACAACAACTATCAGTGTCGGTTAACTTAAGTCTTTTTTGTCTATGGTTTACACTCTAAAATTTGTCGGCAGACTTTTCAATCCCTCAAACCTGATCCTTAGTCTGTATTTCTCTAATAAAGTACGTAAAACGACATTGACATGCGGTTAGAAAGGGGCGCTGTATGCATGTAAAGGTTTGGGAGTATCGTGTGAATTCCACAAATTTCCTGTTACCGACGCTGCCATTGAGAAGGTGGGGAGCCTTTATCATTCAGTTCTGACCTGGTAGATCAAAAAAACATAAATCGAACTGACATCATCAAGGAACGCCATCTGTCACCGCATATCGCGAAATCTCTCGGCAGACTCCCAGGCCCAATATTTGGCCACAAAAAAGGGCGGTTTTAAAAACGGTCGAATAAATGAGGCGTAAAAAAAAAAATTGTTTCGTGAATTGATGTCTTTTAACTAGCAGTTAAGTCAACAAAGCTTTGAACAAACGGTTCAGAGGTGTTTATTGTAAGCCAATGTTAAAAACAATAGAGAGCTTCTAAACCAATGTAAAATTGCATACCAAAGGCCTGTTTCACAAAGCCGCATAGATGTATTTTTTGCGTAACTTTCATACTAACGTATCTCTACAGTATGGGTTGCTATGGCAGTTACATAAAAAATTACGCTACACCGATTTGTGAAACGGGCTCCTGGAAAGGAACTGATTTCAACATACCAGAAGATCCCTTCTATGCATGTAGAACAATCGTTTATATTCATCCATCCAAACTTCAGCCAATCTCATGGAATTAATACCGTGAGTATCTTTGTTACCTGAAAGTAAAAGTTGGATTTTGTTATCGTGACCTATTCTCGTATGTGGTCCACAAGAGTCTGTGGGTAGGGTAACAGGTGCTCACACCATTAGATATGCATCTTGATAAATGTCTGCCATTGATGAGGCGTGGGTGCAACTCACAATCAGTCCAAAGAAAGGGTTCACCTTTTGACTAGAATTTGACATAATTGTGGAAGGTTGTAAGATAATCGTGGAATGAGGTTTGGGGGGTGGGGTTCATGAAATCACCTTTCATGGTATAGTTACTATATAAAAGTAAGAAGAAACTGTACTTTGTGAAGTTATGGACAGGAAATGAAATGCTTGATATATAGGACCAAAAAGAAACCCAGCCATGAAAACTTTATTATTTTTGTATATTTTTTATATTTCTATTCTAGATGCTTTTGGTCCGTTAGTATCCCACAAATGTGTTGTAATGCGTAGTGCTAGTGTTCTATGCGTTAGTTATTACGACAATCGTGGGTTTAACTACTGCACTGGGAATATGCATGCACAATAAAGCTCCAGTGTTTGAATTTTAAAGACCACCTGGAGCATTTTAACAAATAAGAACAAAGTTTTGGTGGCATATACATGTTAAGTCTTTATTTTATTGGCTTCACAGCAAGCTGTGGTCGTAGCCCTTCTATACTTTGCATTAAATACAGGATTTGGCTTGGGGGCGTCATGGTTAGTGGACATTGAACGCTTGACCGTACACATATTAACAAACAAATCATGTCTACCTGGAAAGGTGTAAGGATGACTTGCTCTAAATATATGACCCACTCTAGAACAAGGAATAAACTCCAATGATCCACCACACATCCAGGCCTGAATAAAATGAAACACAAATTTACATCATTAACTCATGAAGCAGGGTTTATAAATCAATTAATTACTAAATTGATTGCTTTTTTATGCTTTAGTCAAGATTATTTCACTTATATGGCAGTGTTGCGAGGGAGATTGAGAGATTATCGCTCCGAGAACTGGGCCACCTACACATCTCAATTTTTGTTTTCCACTAAGTATTAAGATTTGATTGATTGATTGTTTTGTGTTTTACGCCGACCTCAAGATTATTTCACCTATATGGCCGCGTTGCCAGTTTTATTGTGGGAGGAAATCAGGGATTCGAACCTGCGACCCATTGGTGGGTGTTCGGATTGAGCGTCCAACGTCTACCTACTGAGTCACGGAAGCCGCTTAAGATTCGAAACATGGGAAGGACGGTGTCCTACTCAGTTTTTGTTTTCCACTGAGTAAGATTTAAAACTTTGCAAGGTCTCTGTCATATTCAGAGTCCCCCCGCCCGCTTAATTGCACTTTTTATGCTGCAGATATGTTTAAGCTAACAATACAAAATTTCATCACAGGGAACTTGTCGATTAATTGGTTATGTTTACACACATACTAAGAGTTACCCACCCTGAAAGAAAGTTCCAGGTTCTCCCCTCCCCATACATCCATACCGGGGTCATAGGCCCCAATTTGGAAGAAAAACTTTCTATCAACAGCAAACAGACCACCAGCCATTGTGGGAGATCTAGAAAACGAAAACAAAACTTGTCAAATATTTCATTTTTTAAAAACAAATATTATGTTATTGTTAAATCCTTAGCAATTTTAAAATTAAAGATAAAATTACGTGAAATGATTTTTAAAAAAATCTATCAAAAAATAATGCTTTACAATTGACTTTGCCGCTCATCAAAACACTACATGTACATGCAGTACAGACAATTTCATATCTTTTCAGATATTTTCAACAAAATGATTTTAAACAATTTACAAGAGCAAGAGTTGATATTCAAATAAGTTTCATATTTCTATTTTTAAGACGTTTAAAAAATAAAACTACGGAAGTGTCTTAGGGCCAGATGAAACAAATTGCTTATAATTCGAAGTTACTATCTCCTAATTTGGAGATACTAACTCAAAATTAGAGCGCTTAATTAGGAGTTACTAAAATTGAATTAGTTACGCGGGAATTAGTGACTCCAAATTAGAGGCTTATTGGGAGTTAGGAACGCCGAATTAGGCGCTCTAATTCGGAGTAAGTATCTCCAAATTAGGAGATAGTAACACCGAATTATGAAGAATTTTTTTTTTCACCTGACCCTAATACACTTCCGTATAAAACATGCCGCAAGAGATCAGGCAGAAAGCAAAAGCATATGTGGAAAAAACAAAGGAGGCAACTCAGAATGTCAAGTATAGTCTATACAACCAAGTATATAACTAGATTTATTGATGTTTTACATAACACTCAAGATTATTTCACTTCAGCGATGGCAGATCGAATGGGGGTTTAAAGAGGGCTCTTACCCCAAAGGAAACCCCTGACCTTCGGCGAGAACCTGGTAGCTCTTACACATACGGCAATGCAGTATTTGAACTGAGATTCGAAATATTGACGGGCAATTGTTTGGATAGAGTGTTTAAGGCTTAAGGAGCTAAGCCAGGGAGCCCCATTGGTTTAAAAATTTTAAAATCAAAAAGTTCATACTTTGATGAGCGATCACATGAGAAATGGCATTTAAAAGATGGAATTTGTCGTTCTGAGTTGCTAATCCCAATCACAGTATTAAATTTAATATTCTTTTTATGATAATTCAAATTAATCATTTAGTTTGATGATCAGTCGTATAAGAAATGACAAAATTATACTAAAGGATTTATGAACAACCTTTGGCAATATGTTCTAATTTGCGTTAACTGTGTGTTGTAGAACATGTACTTTAAAAGTCTGACCAAAAAGAAAATTAAATTTCGGTCGCAGCACATACAAAATTCAAGCTACGTTTGCTGATCAACAATGCTTACGAAATTTATTTATCTCAGAGACTTATGACGTCAAACACGACCTCCGTTGTGTACGTACCCGTACAGCGATGACGTAATAAACGATTTCTGCTGTCTCAGTACGTCTTCGAGGCAGTTTGTAAACATCGAAGGTCGTGTATGACGTCATTTTTCTGAGTAGTTACGAAAAATACGGAAAATATGCATATTTCCTCTCTGTTCTTTTTTTTAATACCAGGGAACTAACGCGAAGGTTGTTTTGTTTCAACTGTTCAAATGTTTTTCAAATATACATTTAGTCCATAAACAAACACAAACCAGCTTTAAATGCTGTTCATAAATCCTTTAAAAGAAGAAATAGTGGGACACATAGAAAAACACCTGACTGATGTGTTACGCCACACTTAAGATTATTTAATATGTATACCACATTACCAGATTTAGCTCATGCCACTTAAAAGGTAGGTTAGTGTAGAAATCTGAAATTGTCGCTGATTGGGGGTGGGGTTTGGGTATGCTGGGTAAATATGTATCTTGGGTAAGTAACCTTAAACAAACAGCGACCATAAAATAAGTAAATCGTACTTGCACACAATTAGACTATACTAAAATCCAACCCTCCATATTTGTTTATCAATGACCATGGAAAATCACATCGATTTTCGCAGTAAAACAAGTCTACGGCGGATTTGCAGTCTAAGGAGACAAGGAACTTAACCCGCACTTAACCAGGCAGTGTCGGGTCTGATTGATGGAGACGTGGAGTTGTGTTAAAGGATAACAATTTTCACACTTCACACGTAATCTGTGATTACATACATCTACATCTAGGTAGAACTAAAAAACACAAATCTAAAAAGAAGCCTTTGTGTTATTTCCATCCAGACTTATTATAAACCTCAAGAAACCGTATCAAGAACAATGATAAGACAAAGAAACCATTTGAAAGAAAAGCCTTTAATTACTGAAATGCCTATTCGTAAAATCCCTGACAAAACATTCATATCAAATCAAATAAAACTTAATTTGTTTCTTTGTATTCGTCACTCCTGAAGATTCAATTTAAGTCTAAAAATAATTTTGACCCTCCAAAATAAAGTAAGAGACAAACTATGTATTTTAAAAGCACTTTCAATCTTGAATTATGTCGAGGCGGAGACTATATGAATGAAAAAAATCCTGAAGATCTATGTAGAGGCAGAGGATTGATAGATTGACTGATGTTTAGGCCGTATTTAAGATTATTTCACATATGGCAGCATTGAGAGATTTAGTGGGAGAAGAAAACTGATCCATTGTCCTGAGAAAACTCTGGACTTTTGCAGAGTACCTCGTAACCTGGCAACTTTTCTACATAAGGCGACTGAGTGAAAAACCCACTCCGAATTTTTAATCTTAATTGGTCTGAGTGGGATTTGAATCTGAGAAAAACATGTGAGAAAGTTGACTATGACTTTTCTTCAAACAAACTGATAACCACAAACGTATTCATGCGGAAACACCAGAAACGTATATTTAAAGACATAATTTAGTAAAAATTGTCAAATTTCACAGACATTCTAGGACAAAACTTTTCATTGCTTGTCTCATACAGAATTCAATACTCTATAAGTACCATTGCTTTACTTTCCACCACACGCTCCAGCTAGGAACAACAACAACAACAATGACATGCCAGAAACCCATTCTCATTAATCTCCTACGCCACTGGGTCCAGCGCAGGTAATGAAAAGACGAGGGCCACTGAAATATTTATTAGGAATTAAATGTTAAGTTTAGATCCCTACTCCAATGATAATTAAAATTCAGTTAAAGCGTAAATCATTCACCCGTAGACCAGACCTCATGAACAATTAATGTTAATGGTAATTAGTAATTACTAAAGACCAACACCTGTGAAAGATAATACACCATTCAAATCCTGGTTTCCATTACAGCCTACCCTATGGGAGCAGTGCGGAGATTTTGGCCTTCAGACACGCCTGTCGTTAAAGGCGGGGCAGGAACAGGAAAAACATCCAATGACCAATTGAAGACGTAAATTGTAGCGTTTTGTACCTCTTCATGCGCCAAGGTTTTAGTATCAATTCTATCCAGCATTGGCATAGTAATGGATTGTGGGTAAACCAAAATAGGGACTAATAAAGGCTCTAACCTGTGCGGGAAAAAATTACGATAAGAAATGGTTATGGATGAAACATGTTAGCTAAGTAAGCAGGGCACACACATGAGCACAACTAGACATAAACACGGAGGAACAGCAGATTGTTTACCGCAGCGGGGCAATGCTTGACGTACGCCGCTTCTTTTCGTGTTCAGGAATAGGTCGCCAAGAGAAATGTAGACTCCACCAAAATCCGCCGACCGAATAGCTGCCCGTTCCGTGGTAAGCAATTGTGTGAGAGTCAATCAGATCTATTTCAGGACAAAGAACGGCTGTGTAGTCTTCCTTGATGCGTGCCAACAGAGGTTCAAGCCTATGCAAATAAATGTTTTTGGATAAAGTTCACAGAGTGGCTCTCACCACTAGTTGTCACTCAGCAGTGCTGCTTGCATTATGTAAATATCTTGTTGGAGTAGATTGATTGATTGATGTTTTACGTCACACTCAAGATTATTTCACTTATATAGCGGCTCTCGGCCAGGTTTAGTGGGGGAGGAAACTGGGCTCTTTGCCCGGAGAAAACCCCCGACCTTCATGTTTAAGTGGAGAAATATTGATTTTCATGTCGACCCAAAGATTATTTCGTCTTTAAGGTGGTATCATTACTTTTGGTTAAAGTAGAAATTAATTAATTGAGGTTTTATTTCAAACACAAGATTATTTCACTTATATGGCGGGCTTGCCTTTTAGTGGGGAGGAAACGAGGCTCTTTACCTGGATGAAACCCTTGAGCTTCTGCAGGTACTTGGGCGCAATTCCACACAGGGCAATCAAGTAAAATCCCAGTTAGAATCTATTCCACTTTTGGGTGGGTATGAGTGATTTGTGACCCATCAATGGAGAGCTTACATTGGCGTGAGAGACTGTGACCATGTGTGTTAAAAGCCCAAGAAGCTTTTTTTCCAGTTTAGAAAGTTATACTCCATAATTAAGAAAAGCTTGAACTAGTGATTGATTGATTGATGTTTTAGGGCTCACTCAAGATTTTTTCACTTATATAGAGGGGGGAAACCCTAGACCTACGGCGAGCACCTGGCTCTTCCACAAACGACAATCGAGTGAAAAATCGACTCAGAATTCTTTCAATTTTTATTTGATCTGAGTGGGATTTAAACCTGCATTTATGTTTTACGCCACACTCAACATTATTTCAAATACATATCAGCTTTGCCAGGTTTAGTTGGGGAGGAACCGGGCTCTTTGCCACCAATAATTTTTTAAATTTTATTTGGTTTGAGTAACAATTTGAACAAGGGGTCAATCGATGGAAAGTGTGTGTCGGACTGAGAGACTATTACTCTGCCAACTGAGCCACAGAGCCCTTGAAAAAGACCAGCAAAGATAAGCAAAGGGAGATAATAACAATTAAATACAAACCATCCTGTATTAGCTTCACAATGTGAATCTAAGAAGATAAGAACATCACCAGTGGCCGCTTTAGCACCCGCTAGCCGAGCTCTTATTAAACCACTGCGCTCCTTTGTACGGACTACTTTTACGATTCCATCTGGCCATGTTGCTTTCACATAGTCGTCCAATTTGGAACCAAGCCCCTCTGTTGGAAAGATAAACATAGCATTACACAGATTCATGTAGTGTTAAATGCAGAATGCTTCTATCTTGATACATTTATTCTAATCTTTGGGCAGGAAATCATGCACAGCACAGCAATTGACCGATTGCTTGATGACGTCACTTAGAATTTATGCATTAAGCATTTCGGGGGATTGAGGGGTGTTTACATAATTTTACAAAAAGGCGAAAGGAATAATACTCTATCGAGAAGAAGACGTAAAAGGCGCAAAGTCACCAGAAAAATGCATGGATAAACACACGTTATGTCACCAATGTTTTCCAAAATGTGACGTCTTGCCAAGTACTGGTAAACAAAATGGCGATCCAAGGTACACAGTTTACCCAGAAAGCTTTGCGTAAATCTATACAAAGATAAAAATTCCTGAGACTTCAACTTTATATATGCCACTTCAAATAAAATCAATAAGTATAAAATTTCTTACCTATGGCCATAATTTGGACATATACCCTAGAGATTATTTTAAAAATGTAAATCTTTTTACTAACATTCTACTGAAATATTTTATCACATTTTTTTGTGCTGATACATGCATATGGCAGTTATATTAAACAATAATCAAATAACATGTCAGGAAGGTTTCTCAATTATTTAAGACTGACCAACTTTCTAAAGTGGCATGAACTGCCAAATATACATGTAGGTTGATTGTTGATTGCTTATACAGTGGCGTTGCCAGGTTTAGTGGGGGTGGAAACGGGGCTCATTGCCTGGAGGAAACCCGACCTTCAGCGATCTGGCAACTCATCCACAGAGTGAAAAATCTACTTAGAAATTTTTTTAATTTTTATTTGAGTGTGATTCAAACTCACGCAGAATACCAAATACATTTACAGTGAAAGTGTTCATGAAACAGAATTAGCTATTTTTATCAAGAAATCAAAAAAATGTGGCCTGTCTATTGGTAGATTTTACAAGCAGCAAAACCTTTAAAATTAACTCCCAGCTGCAACCTGACTATTTGAATTTGTCTGTTATTAGCACAAATCTTTATTTCATATGTACAAGTATTTTACTGGCTTTATCAATATTTTTTATTTTAACGCTAATCCTTTAGATTTTCAAGGTACTTTTTAAGTGCCCAACTTCTCTTGACAATCAGAATTTATGAAAAAAGAATTTGAGCAGCTCATCCCACTTCTAGCTTTCACTAAACTTTTAAAACAGAAAGTTTTCTTAATGAGGTTAAGCGCACACAAGGATACATAAAGTTTTTTACAGTATTCTCGTTATTTTTGGGATCACACTCTCTTGAAAAGTGCCAGAATTTCTTCTACTGATTTTGGGTGACATCGGAAACAAGAATTGAACCAGGGTCCTATAGTTGTCGATATGTGCCATACTCTGGAACCCAAGTTTGATTCCCGTTTCGAGATTCACCCAAAATCGGTGGAATAATTTCTACCACTTTTGAAGAAAGTGTAATCCCAAAAATAACGAGAATACTGTTATACTCTTTTTCTAAAAGACACAAACTAATTAAACTCTGTTAACGGTATTAAACGTATCTATTTCAAGATTAACAAAAACAATAATCAAAGTTTCAGTGGAATGATGGAAAGATGTACCTCTATCACTGAAGTCATCCAATAATATAACTTCGTACAAATACTCTGGCGGAGATCTATTGACAACACTGTGAGCTGTTCGTAACAGCGGTGACCAAGCCTCATTATGAAATATAATGATAACACTGGCAGACGGTAAGTTCTCTGGATAAACAAGCTTCTTGCACCTTTGAAAAACAAGATAAAACAAAAAATTATCACAACTTTTTTTCAATGGACTGATTTAGGTTATAAGAGGGGAAAAACAGAGTCACGTAAACTGCCTTTGATGTTTGTGTGTTGCTATGATTGATTGATTGATTAGTGTTTTACGCCGCGCTCAAGATTATTTCACTTTCATGGCGGCGTTGCCAGTTTTATTGTGGGAGGAAACCGGGCTCTGTGCCCGGAGGAAACCCACGACCTTCCACTGGTAACTGGCAACCATCCCACATAGGTCGTTCGAGTGAAAACCCAGTCAGAAAATTTTCCAATTTTTGGACTGAGTGGGATTCGAACCCTCGACCTATTGGTGGAAGGCTGTTTGGATTGAGTGTCAAACGCTCTACCTACTGAGCCACGGAGGCCCCGTGTTGCTATGATGATTCCTATAAAGAGCTACCCTTGGGTCAAAATTAATAGATGGTTTAAATCCATGCATTATAACCAGTAACTTCCTACATGTACATTATTTCAGGGCTTCGATAGCACTTGGATGAAGCGATTAATGCTTAGGCCAGACAAAACTTTCTGTGAATGGGTCGTAAATGTGGGTTAAATGACCCAAAATTTTTGCAGCGAAAGTTTCCAATCCGACTTAATCTGACAATGCACACTGCCGTAGCTATTAATTTAAGAGAAATAATCTTGGTTCATTATCGTCAATAAACATCAATCAATCAGCCTCCTATCGCTGGTTTTAATGAAGGACAATAACTGTGTCATCTGCACATTATTATTAGCAAACAAACATAATCTGTAATATTCCGAGATATGGACCATAAAAAAACACACTGTACAGTAGGTGGCGATAAATAATACTCATATATGTCAAGTGTAAGAGGTAGCCAGAGAGACAATCAAACACATCTGATCCAAATAGACTGAGGCATAAACAATAAAAGAAAGCAAAAGTAAATAAAGAAAGTGGCATGAGCTATGATGAGCAGCTAAAATGTTGGCATTATGCTATCCGGATTATCATAAATAACATAGGAGACATTGTCAGCATTTCTATATTTTGCGAAATTGTAGTCATTTTCAACACTCTGTCAAGTTTGGTATATTTCCGTCTATTAATGATGTTTTTTGTTTAAATATTGCTAAGGTTTGGATTATTTGCCACTATTTTTTTTCCCCATTTAAATTTTAATATAATGTTGATCTTCATCCAGCTGAATCAAGCAAAGGGTAAACAATACTACATTTTGATTCGACTAGAGTTGAAAAGTTACATCGGCATACAGTCACCTGGGGCTAACCTTCAACATTACGTTACTCGTTAGGTACACCACCTGCAAAGTGATGCCGGGGGCTGTTCCTCAACACATTTCACTCGTGGTAACTTTGCGCCTGGTCATAATGTAATGTTGAAGGTATATGTTGCCATGGTGTTACGACCAGGTGCAAAGTTACCCCGCTGTTGAGAAACAGCCCCAGGTGTTTAACTTACTCTGGGTCTCTGACATCTTTCAGAGATCGTTGCAGGGATATTTTATCACTTGCTACAATGTTGAAAGCTTCTTTTTCATACAGTTCATCTCCTCTAGCTTTTTCGGCCGCTTCAAGAATGACACCCTCGCCATTCTCACCTGGTCCCTGCCTCGACGCTTCCCCGTCTCTGTAACTTTCAAATCGTTCTCTCCGCACTTTGTGGAATGATTCTGGCTTGGATGAGCGAGCGGATCGAGAATCAACACTCGATGAAAATACATAATAAATTACAACAAAACTTATCACAGCAATACCAAAAAGTTTGAGCGTTATTTTGCCACGTCCCAAAATCCTAAACGTGGACATTTTTCTAAGTTACGATGCGATCGTGAGAAAAAAAAAGCCCGGCATAAACATACAGAAAAAAAAGTTTTATCCACGTAACCAAGCTGTCAACGCCGCCATGGTATTTTAGGAGCTCTTCAACGTGGAGGTAAAAACTATCGAAATGAAGGGTCAATCAGTGCACGTCAGTTTCACTTTCAAACAGCTGTTACATTTGACAAAACTGTCGTATTGATTTTTAAAATCTCTTCAGAAGTTTGTACAGATGGATACATTGATTTATTATCGATCATGCCGATTTCAGTAAATTCACAACTGACATCAGTACACAATTTCCCCATTTCCATGAGAGTTTTACTTTCAGTTTCATTTTATCTGTTATTGTTAAAGGGGCATGAGTAGTTCAATTTACCGAACTTATGGTGATATTACATATACCAACGTTCAGTCTACGAATTTTGAAATGCTGGTCGGTAAAGTCCGACGCACTTTTGTCGGAAATTACAAGCCATGACAATAATATTGTAACCGCTCTGTATGGACAATTCCTACCCCAGACTTCTTTAGAACCCATAAAAGATTATTCTTGTCCTCTTTTATTTACTTTTATTTATTTTATTTATTTGGCATACACCGTTTGACCCAGTTCGAACGTCACGCAATATGGCGGCAAAGTCTCCAAGAAATGACAGTTTGTTGTTGTTTAAAACCAGGTGTACGCCGTTTGGAATAGCTATATGTAACAAAAGCGGACAAGAATAATCTTTTAAGAGTTTTAAAGAAGTCTGAGGTAGGAATCGTCCATACCGAGGAGCTACAATAATATTTTCATGGCTTGTAATTTAAGCATCATTTCCACCTTGTATTTCAAATTCGTATACCGAACGTTGGTATATGTAATATCACCATAAGTTCGGTAAATTGAACTAGGGCATGAGCTGCCAAAATGTTGATATTTTGACGTTAAAACAGAATGTTGAAATTATTGGCTATTTTTCTCAAGATGTATAATTCAGAAGCTTTTTAGTGCTTCTAGTCTCGAAAATGTACGATAAAGTATTGTTTTGAACTAACTAAGTAACTTTGGCTTGGAATGAATGAATGGTCGTCCCGGTTATTTAAATTTTGTATACTTTTAGACACGTTTTCGGTTCGTACAGGCCACATACTGTATGGATTTTCCTCATTTCAAAGCCAATCCTTTAGTTTTTCGATGGCCTTCAAAGCCTCTTACTGTCGTGACGATCAGAAATTATGAAGAAAATGTGAATTTCGGCAGCTCATGCCACTTTAAGATTGATTGATTGTTTGGTGTTTTACGCCGCGCTCAAGAATATTTCACTTATATGGCGGCGTTGCCAGTTTGATTGTGGATGGAAACCGGGCGTTATGCCTGGAGGAAACCCACGACCTTCCGTTGGTAACTGGCAACCATCCCACATAGGTCGTTCGAGTGAAAACCCAGTCAGAAAATTTTCCAATTTTTTTGGACTGAGTGGGATTCGAACCCGCGACCCATTGGTGGAAAGCTGTTTGGATTGAGCGTGCAACGCTCTACCTACTGAGCTACGGAGGCCACGCTATCTGTTAAGAAACTGAAGTGTTGATTGGATTGAAGTTATTCTGATACCATTGGTATTGAAGAAGTCTATACTGTGGGCGCATCCAAATAACTTCAATCCACAGAGTGCGGACTATATCTTATATTTGTATTCCGGTGTCCATCCATGGGTGGCCTACAAGTTAGTTGAAGTTCTTCAAACTCTGTATCTTCCTGGCGGCAAGTACCGGTAAGTAACACAGGAAAGAGACACATGAGTGCGGCTACAATTTACAAACTCTGTTGCCAAAAGATATTGATGATGGGTGGCAAACATCTTTTGTCAACAGAGTTTGAAGAACTTCAACTACCTACGAGTATGACTTCACTCAAGTAAAGGTCTTACTCCGTTATTTAATAATTTCTGACATATATTGGTCGACCACCAGGTACCAACCAAAAATTAGGGGCCTACTGGATCCGTGTCTGCGTCATATCTTAAAAAAACTATTGGATGGATTTCTAAATTAAATTGAAGTCCTGATGTTTGTGTCGATCGCAAAAAAATTGTCTGGTAGAGTAAATAATAGCAGGTGGATCACTTGATCAGTGATGGCCTATCTCTTCAACATTCATTGCGACCCCCAGTGGGACTTAGGGTTAGCCTATTGTTTGCCAACTGACCTAAAGTTTTCAATCACCAGTACCTGCTATACTTTACCCTTCCCGTCATTTGTCTTAATGAAAAATTAGGGAAGGTGTTGCGCGTCAAAACATTAGCAGTACCGGTAGTACGGTACTGCAAATGGTAAAATTGAAATAGGTATAGGCTTTGACTATGACAAAGACATTTTCAAAACTGAAATCCGTCTAGACACACACGTGTGGCTCTTGTACTGTGATGGACTTGCAGACTGTTTGTTTTGGAATTTTTTCATTCTGTTAAATTTAAAAAGATGACTTTAAATTTTAAGAAAAGGGGATGTGGTGTTACCGCCCTTAGATTAAACTCTAATATTGTACGACAGGTTGTCTTATGTCTAACAAGTAAAAGACCCTCAAAGTTCAGAGCCCAGTTATTCATGTTGTCATAATGTACGTCAACTTGGCTAGTTATGGGACGTCCGACAACATGACAGGCTGGGTGTCTAATTGGACTAGTTGAATAACTAAAAGTAAAATGTCATCCTCATCAGCTATGGGGATAGTCAACCAAAAACAGAAACCCCAAACCCACCCAAATTTTACATGCTTCATAGTTCCTCCCTGCTAAGCTGGTTAATTGGTAACCAAACACGTTCAATTTCCATTAGTAGAACTCTTCAAAGTGGAGGTGCATTTGGTGGTATGAGCGGGATAGTCTCGTTCTCGTTGAAATGCACATGAAAACAAGCAACAACAAGAGTTTCGGGAAACCCAAAATACGCCCGGAAAGGCACAGTAACTGCGGCCATACCAAAACAAATCCTTCCATATTTATTTAAATTTAATTTTCAAAATTCAGAGGAAGGAAGTTGAAGCTTGGTAAAAGGTGATCTCAAAATGAAATCTTACCACTAAAACCTTGAAAATCCATCTGTATCAAATTTAAAATGGGCTATTTGGATCAAAGATTATTAACGAGATTTGTACTCAGTACAAGTCATCAATTCTCGCTGCTGTTAAATCGTGATGTTAAACATTGCTTGTTGTCAATATAGTTTGGACTAAAATGTTTCAATTTTTTAGAAGAGTAGTTTATAATTTACTAATCATACTTAAACAAAGGCAATTAATTGGCAATTTTGCAGCTCACACCAATTCAAGTAGATTTGAAAAATTTTCTCATAATATCATTTTTCTATATTATTTGGCTACAAAAAAAAAACAGTTGAGCATGGCATGGCCATGTGGTATAGAGGAGTCAAGACCATAAAACTGTCAACACTTGTAGATAAGAGATAAGAGACAGAGCTTTATGTTTAAATAGAGTACCGGTATGTAAATAGAACAAGGCTGGGTTATTCATCTCTTTGTCTGTAGATAAAACTTTAATCCTGATATGTATTTTTCATTTGATTAAAACGTTATATATTGATTTAAGAATAGTTTTAATCAATTTAGAAACATTATTGCAATTTGAAAAAATCCTTTTTTGATGAGAATCGGAAAAGTAGAAGCCATTTTATAATTTAAAGGTTATTTTCATGAAAATGAAAGTAAGAATAAAAGGGAATGTACATAATCCAATAATTTGCAATAGTTGATATCATAAACAATTTTTTTACACACTGTCTGTTAAAATGGTATGTAACATGAAAGATTTGAAAACATCGGATCATATTTGGTAAAGTTATGGAGAGAAAAAGTAAATATTACATAACCCAATATGGCTGCCATATTACGCAATGTATGATGTCAAAAATAGTTCGCGACACACCTTCCACCCATAAGGTATATACTCAGAAAAAATTGTGCAGATGGAATCAAAACTTTGGAAGTTATGGAGCGGAAGGGAATATTACATAATCCAATATAACTCCCATATTATCTAACCAGTGATGTTAAAAATAGTTTGCGACACACCTTCTACCCATAAGGTATATACTTAGAAAAAATTGTGCAGATGGAATCAAAACTTTAGAAGTTATGGAGCGGAAGGGAAAGCGGACGCCAGACTGCCGGACGGACGGAGATGATACCATAATACAGCCCGCTTTTCAAGCCGGGCGTATAAAAAGGATTTACTTATGGATAATTTTGTTAAGTTTTCATGAATTAATACAACATTTAGATTTTTAATTTTACAATCTGAGGGAAAATCCAAAGAAATATTTTAATCCTATGGCCTGACTATACGTTTCTGTACAATTCCCCATTCATTAAACACTAGGCCCTTCCCAGAAATCTTGGCAGGTGGGAAATCCTTCCTTCTTTCAATAGAGAGAGCACAACAAGGGACGATGGGTAACGTTTCCTTGATGGAAATATAACGTATTCACATTTATAATATGGCATATATCAAGAAAAATCAGTCCATTGGAGATTAACATGTTTAAGACTTTCACTTGTATAACAATTTTGCCAGGTTTAGGGGGGGGGGGGGACTGGCTCTCTCATCAGGTACATGCAGCTAACACATCTACATTACACAATCACTTGTATGGTGAATTTGCCAGGTTTTGTGTGTGTGTGGGGGGGGGGGGGGGGGGGGCCTCTTTGCCAGGTACATGCAGCTAACACATCAACTGAAAATCCACTTAGATTTTTTTCTTTGATTGATACGGATTGTTCAGGGTTCTTTTTTCGGTTCTGAGGCCATTTTTTAAGATGCTTATTCAAAACACAAACAAATACAAAACAAGATATTTTCGTATTTTTGTTGTTTTAATAAATTTAAAAAAACAATAAATAACAAATGTAAAAATACCTAACAACATACATTATATCTGTAAAACAATATAATACATTAAACAGAAAATGAATAAAACAATAAAAACATGGTTTTCAATTTAATAACATACAAACAAAATTTTTAATTTCTAAATAAGGTAGAAAATGTTTCAGGACTCAAAAACAATTTAAAATTTTTTTAAAATTGTTCTAAAATACAATTGGATGAAAAATATTGACAATGTTACATTGTACATATATTTACATAGTTAAAAAATTTGACCAATAAAATTCTTAGACTTTGTCGTTCTGTTGCTATTAGCAACCTTACTTGCCCCAGATATTAAGTACTTGAAATGTACATCGTCCATCTAGGCACATGTGTCTGATGATACCCAGTGAAATTTGAGCAAAACTATAGAAATAATTCCAAAAATTTAACGAGCTCTTCCCGTTTTCTGTGTATCATATTTATTGAATGTCCCTCATGAAAGGAAATACATGGCGTCAATCAGCCCATATGGGGACTGGCAAATGTCAATAATTCTGTAACCAAAGGAAACACGACACACCGATGATACTACTAGTAACAGCTGTTTGTGACCAGATACTAAAATATATGAGGTTTAGTGAAATCCATATTTCTGTATGGAAACAGTCACCTATAGATTGATTGATTGCTTGATTGATGTTTTATGTCACACTCAAGATTATTCCACTTATATGACGGCGTTGCCAGGTTTTATGGGGAGGGAACCAAGCTCATTGCCTGGAGGAAATCAGTTACAAACTCGCCTGCCCTCTAGAGAAAAATATCACGTCTCCATGTGATCCATGATGACCAATCAAATTCAAGTATTTTGTCTGATGCAGGATAAACCAGCGACGTCCGGCTAGTTTACATCACCTCACACCCTTTTTTCATTCTCTTCTTCCTTAACGGTGGAACGACCTCCGAACTTTTGAAAAGTCCTGGAGTCCTTGCTGAAAATAGAATTGAAAAAATTATTATTGTTTTAAAGAAATTATGTTTTGAGAAAGTTGTTTTTAATGTATTTTAACTGAAGTGTTCACTTAAAATGCCCATCCAATTAGAGAGGTGACAGGCAAACAAGCTATATAGAAAAGTCCTGTATTTAAAGACATCTGGCATCTGTTTCACAAAATGGCGTAGATGTATTTTTTTGCGTAACTGCCATAGCAACGTATCTCTACAGTATGTGTTGCTATGGCAGTTACAGAAAAAAATTACGCTACATCGCTTTGTGAAACAGGCTCCTGCTCTTCAAAGTTGCCAGTGTAAAGTTCTGCATAAGACCACTGAGCCCTTCAAAATTTGCAAACTCGATCGAGAAGGTTAAATTTGTAATAGTGGAACTCTACCAAGTTAGTAGAACAAGCAGAAATGTCGGGCAAAGGGTAGACCAAACAATTGGTCTCTTTGGCGCTTGGGGCCTCGGTGGCTCAGTCAGTAAGAGTGATTGTCCCTCAGTCCAACACAGTGCAATACTCTTGAGTGCGACGTAAAACATCAATCAATAAATCTATGGTGCTAAGATCAGGTGCCATACCCTTTAATGGCTTAGACGAGACACAATAATCATCAAACTCAAACAAAATGAAATTACAAAATTTTCGGAGTGTTTTTTTCATTTGATTGCTGTTTGTGTAACAGTTCTCAGGGACTTGCAGATGGTGGAGGTTTCCTCCAAGCAAAGAGCCTGGTTTCCTCCTTCATTAAACCTGCAAGCGCTGCTATACAATTGAAAAACTTTTGAGTGTGCTGTATTAAATATCATTTGATCAACCCAAGTATCTGACAACCATTGCACAGATGTAGGATAAAAACATATGTAGTCAGCATTTTAAACAAAAAATGGATTCAAGCCTGCAGCCCATCGATGGAAGGCCCTTACAATGAATTTGAACTCAACAAAAAAACCTTTTCAAGAATGACCCTCTTCCAAAGCTAAGAAGATGGAGCATGGGGACATTTTGTGACTTGTCCCCATTTTTTGAAGTGGAGCATATAGGATAATAGAAAACAATGGGCATTTTATCCAAGCATACAGAGCTCCTTGTATTAAGCCGTCGAAACCTCACAGTTTTCATGTGGATTAAACTCACGTTTTGTGGTCTTCTGTTTTTTGACTGGAATCCATTTGTCCTTATCAGATTTGTATTCATACAGAGGTGTCCCTGTGTCTAAGGCTGGGTCCCACCAAGCTTCGGCAACATAGCGCCTCGTCTCCTAGGAAACAAAATATACAGAGATTGATGTATTGTTGCTATGATTCATTGATGTTTTACACAGCAATTGAAATATTTGCCCTATTTGATGAGGTCTTAGGAGGAAACCCTGTTCTTAGGACCCCCCTCCATTCCCTTCTATAGGTACATGGTAACCTTTCATATCCCATGAAAACTTTGTCCAAATTTTTTGATTGAGTGTGATTAAAACCCACGGCTCGTCGATGGAAAGTGAAACGAGGAAGAAATCAGGCTCTTTGTCAAGACCAAAGGCCAGGCGGGTACCAGGAAATCTTTCCCCATAGAGTGAAATTTTTCCATTTATCTTTGGACTGAGTGGGATTTGAACCCAAGACCCATCCTGACCACTGAGAGACTTACTGAATACCCCGCTCCCCCTACCCACACACACACCTCTTTGGATGGGAAACAAATAACTATCTTACCTGATTTTCTTCCTCTTTTTTCTGTTGATTTTTTTGTGTATCAAGTTGTGTGAATATTTCCTGCATTTCGTCTGTCATTCGGCCATCTTGTTTGACTTCCTCTTCGTAAGCCTCTAACTGGCCATCACTGGACTCCTTGTAACATACTGAATAGACATGAATATATCTTTGTAAGTAAAAAATAAAAACCTTCGTTGCTTTTTAAAGAGCCTCTTTAAAAGATTGATAGGTGTTTTACAACACACCCAGGATTATTTCACTTATATGGCGCCGTTGCCAGGTTTAGTGGTGGATGAAACCAAAAAAAGAGACAGCGTGAGAAACCCATTTAGAAATTTGTACATTTTTTTGAGACTGTGAGGGATTTGAACTCACGACACATTGGTGGAAGGTCTGTGTCGGACTAAGAGATTAGCCCTCTGCTGAGCCACTGAGGCCCCTAAAAGAGGCTCTGTGGCTGATGTTATATGTTGTATTGTTTTACAGATTTTGTCCTTTTTTAAAGTGTTTTGTGCCACGTACATTATTTGACAAATAGGGAAAGCTTCCCAATGGCAGAGGAAATCAGCTTCTGGTGGATTTGAATTAAAGCCAATTAGATTAAAACTAAAATAATGAATATTTACCTGCCAAAAACATATCAGTGATGAGATTAAAATGTCTAAAATTGATGTAACATCCACCACTTCTGTCTGCCAACTCTCTGTAGAAATGATGCACATTACCATCATTTTTGGCCTGGACTCCGTACACCTGAGTGATAAAGAACCAATTTAGACAATCAAAATAGGTGAAACAGATTGAAATGACGGAATCAAAGAAAACCAAAACACATAGGACAATTTGTAGGCTACTACTTTATATTTTTGAACACTAAAACATACGAGCCAAGTTTCTAATTGTGTTAAAGAGGGGCTGAGAAAACTCACGTTATCAGGCCTTAAATTTCATTACATTTTGAACACCTTTTTTAGTAGAATTTCTCTTTGCTGATATATATATATATATATCCTAAAGAGAAAGAAAAGGTACCACGACCAAAATGTGTCGGCAATTACTTTGTTATAATTCAGGACCTGAGAAAGTTTCATTAAAAATTCATTCGCTCTAAATGATCCCACCTCCCAAGTAGCTGAGGTAGGTAGATAAATAAAAGCTAAGGTCAATAGAAATGGAAAAATGGACCAATCATAGAGAATCTCTTCATTTAACAAAAAAAAATCTGTTTCAATTACCGCCGAGCCTATGACGTCACATAGATTTACGCAAAGCTTTCTGGGTAAAATGTACCTCAGTTCGCCGTTTTGTTTATTGGTACTTAGCAAGCTGTCACTTTTTTGGAAAACATTGATGACATAAACCTGTTTTTATTATACACATTTTTCGGATAACTTAACGTCTTTTTCTCGATAAAGTATTATTCCAACCGCCATAGTTAAAAATTATTTTAAGATCCCACAATACCCCGAAATGCTTTGCGCGTATATTCCAAGTGAAGTCATCAAACAATCGGTCAATTAGTCATTAAATTTTATCAGAAAAAAACAGATTCCGAGATAGCATTTTTTTTGTTCATTTTGAGAATCAAAACAAATTGAACCTGGAATAAATTAAAACAAACAATTTTTGTAATAACCATAAAAAATATTAGTTGGTTTTACCTTGACACCCATGCCAATCAAAACATCAAGCTCGTCATGCCAGTTAATTGATTGGTCAGTGTAACTTGGAGGGTGGGGTTGACAGTCTCCGATGACAACCAGAGCTTTGGCTGAATTCTCTGACCAATCCAATTGCTGGGATTTCCTCAACACCCACTCATAGCACTGTCAATCAAAAACAAAAATTGGTGTGTAAATTTACAAAGGCTACCTTGCATCTTTTCCACATAGTTTGAGCAAGTGAAAAACTCGCACAGAAATTTATTTTATTTAGTCTGAGGGGGATTGAACCTAGATCCCATTGATGGAAAGCCTGTGTCGGACTGAGAGACTATACTGTAACATTATAGCTTACAGCAGTTGTACAGTTCCTTGTAGTACAGACATATTGAATATGACACATATGCCATGATCTGTCTCAACATTGATATTTTTTCATATCATAAAATACAATTTTTGTGGTCTATTTTTTTCAATGAGTACAAATTAGAATCTTTTTAGTTCGGCCAGGTTAACAAAATTTTGCTTACTTTCCAAAACAGGAATTCTGGGGGACAGATCACAGGCTATGAATTAGACTATTTCACCATCAGTGCTTTATTTTTTGTATTAACTTCAATCTCTCATTGCCTTGACAATTAGAAGCGCAAATTTTGCCACCTACCTCCGGACAGTCCCCTCCGCTGGTTGCAGGCACATTGTCCGCAAAGTGAGTAAGTCTGTCCACGTCATTGGTCAGATCAATTGAGCGTAGAACGTAGATGTCCTGGTCACAGTAGTCCCCGTGGGCGATCAAACCTACTTGAATGTTTGGAATATCTCGTAGGAGTCGTCGACATGCATCTTGCAGTTTTTGGCGAACCTATGCATAGATAGTCAAAAAAGTTCATGAATTAATTCTCTTGTGATAATTTGGCAAAAGGGTAAAAATAATTCTAATTTGTGAGACAAACTGCATTCAACTTTAACACCACTGGCGAGAATTTTCAATATGATGATTAAATTACCCTTTATTTTAATGCTTAAAGGAGGCTGGGAGGTGTATTTTTTATATGTTTACTTGAACATAATATTTCACCTTCTTTTCTCTCTCTCTCTCCCCCCCCCCCCCCCCCCCCCCATCGCAAAGAAAAAAAAATAGGTCAATTATAAAAAAAAGAAAGTGTTAGTTTTTACCTCTGCTAGGCATGAATACATACTGCCAGTAGTATCAAATGAAAAAAACACTTCCACCGGGCGGCCATTAGAGGAAAAACTGTTAAGGACAGCCTGAAGAAAAAACATCAATTGATATTTGATTAGCTTAAATTGATTGATTGATTGATTGCTTGGTGTTTAACGCCGCGCTCAAGACTTTTTCGCTTATATGGCGGCGTTACCAGTTTTATTCTGGGAGGAGTACGGGCTCTATGGAGTAAACCCACGACCTTCCATTGGTAACTGGCAACCATCCCACATAAGCTTAAATTGAAACCGCCAACTTGTATTACTTTATACATGGTGATATTTACTATTTAATATGAACTTTCAAGCATATATAATGCTGTTTTACTATATACAGGCATATATGTTATTTGCTGTCATTTCTGATGATGTGAGTAGCCTCTCTTGAAAGCCAATGTTAAATAGCACCATGTACAAAGTAGTACAAATTGTCATATGTGTTTTGCTTTTAGTAAAGCCACTCCATAGAAAAATTCAATAACTTTATTTCATATCCACTCAAATTTTCAGTTGATAAACCTTCTTTGATTCATCTTTTGTTGCCATCCAATTAATCAATTATAGAAAATATTTTGTGAAAAAAAAATTGTGCAATTTTCTGTTTAAATCCCAAATCTTGGTTCTTCTAACGTTGAACAGTGAGCTGATTTAGGACAAGGCAAATAGAGCGTGTTAATTACCTAAGCGATTTTGATGATGGGAGACGCTAATAAGAACGTTTTGGTGACGCTAGCTCAATTTGTAATATTTGCTCCCCAACATCAGACTTATGCGTTATTTTAGAAAGAAAAACGATCAGCCTCGTGAGCAATAATAGCGCCGGTGCGGGAAATTTTGCAGACTTCTTATGAGACTTGAAGACTTCTTTCACAAGCTTCATGATGGCTAAATTTTAATAAACCCATAAGTAGCTTAGGCCCTAGGCTATGTTTGTTTCTCAAAACATTTATAGTTAACTGATCATGCCAATAAAAAAAATATTTTATAGTGACAAGAACTAAGTGGACCAGAATTGGAAATGGTATATCATGCCATTGTGGTAAAAAAATTAAAAACAAAAAAGCACCTCTTTTGTTTCCTCTGGAGCCTCCTCTTCGTTAATCGTGGCGCCATCTCGTAAAGCTTCTGCCGCATCTGACGATAATGACAAATAAAATAAAAAATATTGTGCGATGTGGATTTGCCTCCATAATATTAGTTTATATCAATATTTGTTAGACTGATTGATGTTTTACGCAGCATATTCTGGAATGTAAGTGAGTACGGTGCTACAGTGGTATTTTATCAGACATCACCATAGAGACGGGGCAGTAAAAATGATTATTTTGGGCAAAATAAAAAATAAAAAACTGAGAACTTTAAGCCGCTTACCTTCTTTCTCTTCTAAATTGATACAGGCCTCTTCTGTAACTCCAGCTTCAAGAAGAGATTGTGAATTCTCTAAAATACGGCCACCAAACTGAAAACAGAAAAAATATATATGTTGTTCGGTTGGTAAAAAAACTTACTGGATAATGTGTAAGCTATCACAAATGAAATAATATTGGATCTTTTAATGCGTAATTGTCTTAAAGGGACCTTGTGATGCTCCTCCCTCACCACCCTCCCCCCCACCCCCCACAACAACAAAAAATATATAACAGTTCTACCAGTTGGCCTTTGTTCAGAATTGACGGAAAATTCTGTTTCCTTTTTTCTTCCAATTATCACACAGTAGCCTATATGCAGATAATCAAGTCATAGATAGACTGATATATTTGGAAAATTTTGTGATTTTGTAAAAAAAAACAGGGATCTAGTAGAAACTATTTCCAGGGCTCGCAAATAGGGTTGCCCGGGCGCCCGGGACAACCAAAAAAAAAATCGGGCAACCAACTTTTGATGTTCGTCTGCCCGGCGGGCAACAGGATAATTTCAATACATAAACCACGAAAAAAAAAATGTTTTATTAATCAAACGTAAAGATCACTTGCAAAGTTCGTGATGTGATGAATCTTCGTTCCAGCCATCGATGTTCTGCCGAAAACTGGCCTTGGTGTTGAAAATTTTCGGAATCCACAGCAATACGTCGCGATATCAACTGCCTATATCCCACTGACGTCTTTTGGCGACAGACTCGAGTTGACTCTTTCAGTTCGCAAAATTTCGTATTTACCCGTTAATAAACCAAATAAATATTTACCATTGTGTATTTGTTATATGTTGGGAACATTCCTTTTCGTTAAAATATAAAAGTTTCGCCCGTAAAAAGGATTAGAAATCATGCAAAACTTAAGGGTTGTAATTTTGTTTACTGCCGACATGACTAAAGTTGCACGATAAAACGGTCGTGTTCAAATAGTTATTATCGGTATTTGCAAATGCGGACATCGCCCAAATTTAAACTGGATAAACACGTATGAATCTGGCGTAGACTTTTCTTTGGTTTTTATAATCTGGTTGTACCGAAAACAATATATCCGATAGATTTTCTGACTGGTGTTTAGTCGATCTCTTGCTGGCTTTACACAAGCTCCATTTTGAGTTGACAGTGCTCCCCTCAACAAGCATATTAAAGAGTCTGCTATAAGCTGCACGGTGAGTGACCTACTTTATCCATATAATGCGGCCCGTAGTTCAACTCCTGTCAAGGCGGCAAATTGTCCGAGGTGTGAACTGCTATTTTATAAACCGCTTGTACTTCGTTATTTCGCTGTCAATTGCAAATTAATAAAAACCAAACGAATCATCGGCGACTAAAGAAAATAGTTTCTTCCAGTGGTAATCTTCGTTTTCAAGTTTCTGTATATAAAATTTCACTGAAAGTGGAGTCATTTTTGTACGCGATGAAATATTCACTCAGTTGACAGTTGTGCAAAAACAAACCGTCCGATGGATTAGTTAAAATTCTGTACTTTAATGATCTTAATGTGAAAAATTCAACCTGGCATCTTGGTGGTAAATACTGTTGGATTACAGTAGTCTGAACTATGTTTTATTTGATCACCTCACAGATGAGGATCCTACCGTTGAAAATTGATTTGTGCTGCGACTTGTTTACAAGTTACATAAAATGGCGGCCGGTAACTTCAGTTAATTGCCATTGACCGCCACTCCTAAATTAATTTTACGAGCTTATTTCCTCGGAATTTCGTTCAGCTAAGTCTAGAATATTAAAAATCATCTGCGATTTTGCACCTTGTAAATTTTTTTCGTCAATCAAATGCATCTTCTCCTGTTTTTTACAACTTTAAATAGGTGATGTATATTTCTAGTCTGTGAATTTTTATATTTGTTTATTTTTGTGAAAATCTAAATTGAAATCCCATTATATTTGTCGGTGGTTGGCGTACCATATTTCTAAAAACACGACTGGCTGGCCCAGAAATCAGACTTTATTTGAGTGCCATTTACAACTGATATTCGACAAAAATAACATAGTAATTTGCGTAATAAAAGCGGCTGTATATTTGGCAGGGCAGGGCAGGGCTGCTATGGCTGTGGGGCTGAAGCCGAGAACGATGTGAGAGACAGAGCCTAGTGATGAGCTACGTACCGAATGAGTAAATCTGGTGTGTAGTTCAAAGTCAAAATCCATCTCCATAGCTATCTGAATAAAATTTAATTCTGCCGTTTTTGCAACTCGCCTGAAAGTGAAAGTCGCTACCGTGCAACAACAACAACATTTATTATCGCGAGTATCGTCCGTTGGCAAACATATTCGGGCAACTAAAACATATGTCCGGGCAACCAAATTTTACCGTCACCCTGCCCGACGGGCAACTAAAAAATTTTACTATTTGCGAGCCCTGATTTCGTGTTTCAAATTTCTAATATCGAGTTCTGAATAAATGTGTGTAAAATTGCATAAAACCAGAAGAATCATATAATAAACCTATCTGCCAGAGCCAGGCATTTAGGCCAAACGTTCAAAAATAAAATCTAGAAAAACACGGAGTGTCAGCTTTGTGACATTGCGAATATCATGACGTCAAAGAGCTATTTCGCTGAGTGTGTCTAGCCTTATCGAACGTTTGGTCTAAAGGCCGGGCGCTGGTAGAGAGGTCACGTATACATTCTTCATCTTGTTTACCTTTAGACGTTGTTTCGATGTCTCCAATCCGTGGGCGTTGTAAATGTGTGTCTTCAGCAAACTAACAGAATCAACATTCTGTAAATTTACCATAAAATTCTTTCCTTCTTCTGTCTTGATGATCACATTAATGTTTTTGATTGCAACAATCTGAAACCAAACAGCGAAGATTGATAAATGGAGATTTAGCCCAAGGCTGAAACTAAGATCTGATACAGTACTGGGAATGACAGTGAAAAAATTTAATAAGAATGTAGAATGCCGTAAAATATCTCTACAACTATAACCATAACACTCTTCGTACGGTACTTTAATACTCAGAAATATATTCTATACTCTGATCCAACTTTGTGGGTACTTTATGGGCACCCCCACCCCCCTTGACCATTTTGCACCCCTCTTTACGGAAGATAACTTTAAGTGTGTCTGCGTATGGTTTTATATTACACCAAGATTATTCCACACAGTCCATGTTGTGACAACCGAAATACTGCAAAAATTGAGAAAAAGAAGATAGAAAACTATAGCCAAGGCCCCAAAATAGAAAAAACAAAAAGTCATTTAGAGTTACCTCCCCTTTGAGAATAGTTTCTCGGCAAATTCCAAGGTAGCCGACGGTGTCGTTTTTCTTGAGGACTTTGCCGGTGTATTTGATTCGAACCCGGTCCACGTCAACACGCTCCTCGGCCGCCACATTCTGGTAAATTTGCCGCACTTCGGTTGATTTTGACAGATGCTGTAGTAGAAGTTCGACCAGAGGGGAGTTTCACGTAGACATCGACAAGGCAACTGGATCTAGAATTAAACGAAGCAGACTTATTCCCAGCTTTACCTCCCATGATAATTCAGAAAATAATTGCCTTTGCAAGTTAACTGTTTCTGTGATCTAGCTTAGGGTAAAATAAGTTTGGAAATACTCACTCTATGTTCACCGGCGATATATTTATATTGTGTCTCAAGTCGCCGCCATTGCGGGAGTTTATATACCGTCTTGTCAGAGTTATTTTTAGCAGCCAATCAAGTCACTTGATTCCCGGATATTTTTAACTCTGACAAGTGCTGTGAAATCTATTGAACGTATACTTTGAAATAGGCCTATATATAAGATATATTTGGCTTTATCCTTGACATGATTGAATTTCAAGTCGACGCCAGATAATAAAAAGCCCTTATTCAATTTCGCCCTGGTTCAATTGCTCGACTCGTCTCAAAATGCAAAAAAAAATCCCCCCACAAAATGTAAAATAAATTTATAGCCGACAGATCCGTTAGCTAATTCGATAACAGCCAAACTCAGAGCTGTCGATATTTATGCACAAATGCCTACTCTGAAATTTCTGTTTATCATCACACTAAAAAAAACTATTGATTCGTTATTTTAAGGAAAGGAAAGTTTTTAGAAGTATTTATTTGATCAAGCAAATATACTATTTACAGATCATCTATGAGTGTATACTTTTAATTCCTAATGGTACGAAATAAAAGACATTAACCCTATGTCCCCTGTGAGAACTTAATAGGCGGTGTATGACAGAAGCGTAGCATGTGCTCTAAGCCCTACTCCAGTGCCCATCATTCGAGCCATATTGTCAATTAACTTACTCACAGACCTAAAATGATCCTTTCAAGTACATGTTAAATCTAGATCCGAGACCGCAAGATCGCGACAGTATGAGACCACAAGATCGCGAGATTGCGAGGCGAGATCGCTAGGCGAGATTGCGAGATATATCATCTCGCAGTCTCGCGATCTCGCCTCGCAGTCTCGTGATCTCGCCTTGTGGTCTCGCGATCTCGCAGTCTCGCCTCGCGATCTCGCTCTAGGCTTTGAAGGGCGAGATTGCGAGATCGCGAGATGGCCTCTATCGGCTTCCATACCCCACCCCACTCCAAAGAAAAAAAACACAACTTTGTCAAAAGTTTATGCTCTGTAGTTCATGACCATATAGCTGTCGATTAGGGCTAAGTTCTCGGCTATTTTGGATTTTACACGTCTTAATACATTGCAAACGTTGATGGATTCCGGCTAGCGTGTATAGTTTGACGACAGCGATGACTTCTTTGCTCACGAATCTCAATAAAATCTCGAAAATTCAGAATAATACATGGGAGTTTCAACCTTGAACATGAAGTTCTTGACAATAAAACTGAAGATGCGATTTCTTATTTTGGGGATGACGCTTCCGAGAGAAATTTAAAAAAAACGGGACAAATACTGGAAGATTTGAGCCTAAACTCTCGCTTTGAATTCATGTAGCTATCAATATGCAATATAGGCCTAGCACTGTTGTATCCCCCCCCCCTTTACCAGCAGGAATAAAATAAATAGCCTATGTGAGATACAAGGTATTTATAAGCTATAGTATTGGCCTATACATATATTCCAGAGGAAACTGAGCATTTGCCTCAAATAATTAATCATGATGCCTTGAAACTGAAATGGAGGAGGGGAGGGGATGTGGGAGGCAGGTTTGCCTATGGAGCGATATAGTCTCTCCGTCCGGCATAAGTTGTCAGGTACATGTATAGGCCCCTAGGGGGTTTTCTCCAGACAAACGACCCGGTCTCCTCCCCATACAGCACAAGTAAAGTATTGAACAGACAATCAATTAATCGATAATTCAAACCAGATCAACGTTAGAAACTCTCTTTAAACGTGGGTTCCATACTAATGATAAAAAATTAAGACATCACCACGTCGTCAGTTGTTTTTGAACAACACGAGCTTTCGACATGTGCCGGTGTCAGTTACACTTGACGAAGACACCGGCATCAGATCAACGTTGCAACGGCATATGAACGGTCAGTTTATAGCTCACTGCGCTTAATTGAACATAAAACGTTCTCAGACTGATACGAAAATACCCAATCAACAGCACACTTGTAAAGTTATAAAGTAGGCCTACTGAGATGGTCGTCCCGGTTATTTAATTTTTTTTTACTTTTCGAAAACGTTTTCGGTTCGTACAGGCCACATACGGTATGGATTTTCCTCATTCCAACGACAATCATTTAGTTTTTCGATGGCCATCAAAGCCTCTTACTGCCGTGACGATCAGAAATTATGAAAAAAGTGTGAATTTTGGCAGCTCATGCCACGTACTTAAACACAATTAGAAACTTGTCTCCATGATTATTTTAGACAAGAAGATTTTCCCTGTGCTCGCGTGTTTTTACAAAACTTAATTTTGGTCATGGCAATTCTATGTATCGATTGATATAAATTACACGAACCAAACTTATGAGCTGTCAAATTCAGACAAAACCGATCATTGCATACAAGAAGAGTGTATAATCGGACTGCGCTTTTGGTTAACATCATAACACGGGGTTAACTGGCAATCCACGAGTCGACATGAAAGGCCAACTGTTGAACGTTGATAGCAAGATGTTAAGTGGATTGAAGTTATTTGATACGGCCGCACGGTCTTCTTCTTGAATAATGTCAGTCCATTCAACATATTGTGGACTAAGTTGAACGTTGCTTTTTTTTTCTGTTATCGAAATCATATCAAATTAAAACACAACCTGGCGGTCGGGAATTTAGACCAAAGGTTACAAAAGCCTCTGATACAATGCATGCGATATACCTATTTTGACTTTCATCAACATTAATAAACAGTGGGTTGGTATGGATAACAAACTTCTTGGTTTATTTTTCTGACGACGTTTCCATGTAGTTACTAACTCCGTACTCAATCCATACCAACCCCGTGTTTATTGATAATTCAACCTCTAAATGCCACTTAAACAACTTCCATCAACATTATTTGGAGAGATTTGATTTGTAAATTTTTAAAAAAGACATTCGATTTGTTCTGATTTTAAGGACTAAGGAAAGTCGAGTGTTCAAAATGCACATAATAACTAAATGGCTGACTTTGAAAGGAAAATTAAATATATACCTGGTATATACAGCACCAAAGAGTGCAAAACCCACAAGTAGGTAAACTATTTCATCCATTATAGGCTTAAGGTTACTTCTACAGTGAAGTTTTTCTCGGGTCTGTTGTTAAATAGTTATAATTTGTATGTCTTTAGAAAAATAGCAAATATCGAAATTTAGACTCACCCGATAAATAAAAATTAACTGAAATGAAGACATAATGCAGTGTCATACAATGAATGTAGGAGGCCCAAATATTGTTGCTATTTTATTTTGTCTATCATTTATTTCATGGTTTAAAATGAGATGAAATATTCCTTGAAGGGAAATTAGTAAGCCTACCACACAATCCCACCCGTAGGCCTACCTGCAGCTCAGTGAACAAATGCCGATTGTCTCCCTTTATTTATCAGAGTAGCTGCCCTTGGACCAACACTTAATGCAACATTGCCAACAACAACATCACACACGTGAAACTTGTAAACTGACGCCGTGTTTTGGCCGGCCCGAAATGTAAACTAATCAAGAAGTTTCGTGGGGCTTTCTCTCTTCTCAGCTTAGTTTGCCCACTCCCTCTCTCAAAATGGGTAAAAGGAAAGGTAATTTTCGTAGAGATCCTGAAAATATAAAACGTTTCAGAGCAATCATTGAAAAATTTGTTGAAGATGCTGGACAACAACAACAAACAAACAAACCGAAAGTCGGGAGTGTCACAAACGAACCGGGTACTGGACAGTCAGAATCCATTCCTCAAGCTAGAAGGAAAACTGTACAAAATAAGACAGACAGTGGAACGTTTAAGAATAGGAAATTGCGGAGACGAGAAGAAAGAAAGCTGAAAAAAGTAAAACAGTTGGCATATCACCAGAGAAAACATGTGAGTTAACCAAGAAAATATAGTTTAGACTCTAGGTAATATTTGTCAAACATCTGACTCATACTTTTCAATTTTATTCGTCTGACCTAGAAGCACGCAGTTAAAAAGGATGGGCCCTGCACTTTTAGATTTCTGCAATCGATATACATGTACCATGTATACAGGCCTACTGATTATGCCTAACTTTATCACTCAACTTATGAAGTTATGTAATTTAAGACACCAAGCACTGCACCACTGGTCATTAAATGTTGTAGGCTAACTTATGTAATTTCAAACAGAAGTAAATTCTGATAGAACATGGGTTTGATGTCTGGTCCAATGTTGGATGAATCATCCACAAAATACATTTTATTGTGTTGCTAATTTTTCACAATTGAGATTTAGAGAATTTATCTTTACTGTTTGAGTTATAAACCATTTTCCAGGGGCTTAGGTGACTTAGCAATAGTCTCAGTCCAACACATGTCTTCAATCATTGAGTGACAGGTCAAATCCCATTCAGTCCAAAGAAAAATATCTGATTGGGTTTTATATCCAATAGACTGAATAGTCCTATGTGGAAGGGATGCCAAGACCCCCAAAAAGGTTGCTAGCTAGTTTCCTTTGGACAAACAGTCCCGTTTATTCCACTATAAGTTTGGTTGGTATTAGGTAATATCGCCATATAGGTGATGACGTGATGTAATCTTGAGTGGTTATAACATTAATCAATCAATCCAAACCATTCTAACCATCTTGCTGCTCTATTTTTATTCAAGGTTCCCAGTATGGAAGAGTATATTAACGCCAAGAAATCATTAGCTGTGGAGAAAAGGAAAGTAAAACAAGAAGAAAAAAAGAAAGAAGCTAATGTTGTCCAGGAAAAAGAAAAGGAAACTGTGAAGAAAAAGGTTAATTGATTGTCCAATCTTTTTAATTACTTCTTATCAGTTTAGGTATACTTATATTATTAAAAAATCCAAAAGGATGATAGATCCAAATGCATCTATTTCTCAAAACTTGTTTGCCTGGTAACTGAAGTAAAATGCAAGGACATGGGGACTTATAGCTATAGATTGGTACTCATTTATCCAGATCCAATCCCACTCAGTCCAAATCAAACAGAAATTTGGTCGCTGTATGTGGAAGATTTGCCATGTATTCACCAAAAGCTGCCAGGGGTTTTCTCCTGACAATGAGCCTGATTTCCTTCCCCACATAACCCGGCAATATGAGAAAAACGATATGAGTAAAAACTTGAATGTGGCATAAAACACCAATCAATCAAATCTGTTGTTCATACACAGCATCATCTCACTCTGTGTTATAATTGTTATATGTGTTTGATGTCTCTGTATACTCTAATTACTCATTACTTTAATTAGCGAGGAAGTTTGATTACGACTGGGTAAGTGTGTGAGAGTTGGTAAGACGGGAATCTTTTGGTTGTTCTGTACTTTCGTCGCTATGTGTGCTTAGCTGTTAAGTGCAACACTAAGTTTAATCTGGGATAATTATGAAAGGGATATGAAACGCCTTTGTATTGTAGTCAGTCTACTGGCAGAACACACTTGCGTGACGTTCGAACTGGTTTAGTTAGTTGTGGTATAAGACCAGATATATGCCCTTTGGAATAGCTACACGTAATAAAAGAGGACAAGAATAATCTTTTATGGGTTCCAAAGAAGTCTGGGGTAGGAATGGTCCATACAGAGCAGTTACAATGATATTTTCATGGCTTGTAATTTCCGACAAAAGTTTGTCGGACTTTACCGACCAGCATTTCAAAATTCGTAGACCGAACGTTGGTATATGTAATATCACCATAAGTTCGGTAAAATTGAACTACCTTCACGGGGTGTGTGGGACAGACAATAGCGAGCCAAACTGCTGCTCGTAGACTGACTATAATACAAAGGCATTTCATATCCCTTTCATATTCATCCCAGGTTTAATCTTAAGAATAAAACAATATTTCAAATGAATCATACAGACATTGTCTTATGTTTTATTTTCAATTTCACAGAAAGATGACGTGAGAAAGCATAGGTTGGTTGAAGCCAATAAACAGGATGAGAGAATCGTGAAACAAATTGAAAAACAGATGAAAATGAAAAAGAAACAGAAGTTGCCGAAAGGCTTCCTGGATGACGGACTTGATTGTATCTTTTGTTTCTGAAGGAAAAGTGTTTCATTGATTGATTGATTGGTAGGACTAGTGTTGGGCTCAGAAATCATAACTGCGTTGCCAAGATAATAGTCTCTTTTAATCTTTGGTATAACTGTTAAAACAAATTCTGAAATTGTCAAAAAAAATATTTTGGTCTTGATAATGTGCATGTTTTAAGCCAAACTTAGGCCAAAAAAGAATTAACACATAATCCCACATATTTTGATTTTTGTTAAAATCAAACGGCTTTGCTTTGTACAGAGAGTATTTTAACTGTATACAATCTCCAGTTAGCTTAAATAATTTTTTATGCAATCATAGTACAGACTAAAAGAAAAGAGAGTGTGAATTTGGGCACCTCAAAAGTCATGACGTTTTAACTATTACTTTAAAGTAAAGATGCTTACTTGTGACTTGAGTTTATCATATTTTTAGAACTTTGGGTAAGAAAATTCCATTTCTAGTTTGCATTGGAACCTAAAGTATTAAAGGGGCATGAGCTGCCAAAATGTTGATATTTTGACGTAAACACAGAATGTTGAAATTATCGGCTATTTTTCTCAAGACGTATGATTCAGAAGCTTTGTAGTGCTTCTAGTCTCGGAAATGTACGATAAAGTATTGTTTTGAACTAACTTTGGCTTAGAATGAATGAATGGTCGTCCCGGTTATTTAAATTTTGCTACTTTTCGAACACGTTTTCGGTTCGTACAGGGCACATACTGTATGGATTTTCCTCATTCCAACGCCAATCATTTAGTTTTTCGATGGCCTTCAAAGCCTCTTACTGTCGTGACGATCAGAAATTATGAAAAAAGTGTGAATTTCGGCAGCTCATGCCCCTTAAATACACTGAATCATTGAAGCGGGTAAAAAGCTAGTTATCGATTGGAAAGTGGGCCTCGGTGGCTCTGCCGGCTAGAGATAGTTCCTCAGTCTGATACAGACCTTCCATTGATGCCATGCAGTTCGAATCCCACTCAGACCCAAAAAAAAATTAAAAATGTTTTGTAGGGATTTTCCATTTGCCCGCCAGAAGAGTTGCCAGTTACTCACCGAACGTCGGGTTTTCTTCCAGGCAATTAGCCTGGTTTCCTCCCCTACTAAACCTGGCAATGCAACTATATAAGCGAAATGATCTTGGGTGTGCCGTAAAACATCAAGATCTTGAGTGTGCCGTAAAACGTCAATCAATAAATTGATTGGAAAGTTACAGCTTTTAAAAATCATTTGCTCCTTGTATTAGAAAAACTTGGACTCATACCACTTGAGTAGGCATGGTAGATTTTGTTTTAAATCTCCACTTAAATATTACAAAGCAAACATTCTAATTGACCCTTGACAAATCTGAGACATTCTGGATGCAATCAGCTCTAATAAACTATACAGCTCCTACGATCAGTCCTCAGACGAAGAAGACGGTCCAGAAGATAGTAACAGAGAGGATATTGGTAAGTAGCTATGGGAAGAAAAATGGAATGATTTCCTTTTGTGTTTGTCAAGGTTTTGCTCCTTGATCTTAACCCGGTTTCCTCCCACAATAAAACTGGCAACGCTGCCGTATAAGTGAAATAATCTTAAGCGCAGCGTAAAATGCCAAACAACCAACCAACCTTGATTATAGGAAAAGCCATTTTCTGCTCTCCATTGTCATTACTTAGTTCTGATTGCTCTGAGTAGGAGCTATAAAAGTTAATTTGAAATCGAAATCTAGCTGCTGTATATGCTTGTTAATAGGTTGTCATCCTCTCCAATCTGTGGCAAATACTCTAGATAAGTAAAATAACCTAGAGTGCATGGTTGAATATCAATCCATTCATGAATGAATCTAAATGTTATTTCACTCCTTTTTTTAGTGAAGGCAAAAAAAGAAAAAGAACGAGATTCTGATTCTGAGGGAGAAACTGAAAGTGATGAAGATGAGGATGATGAAATGGACTTTGAACAATTGTCTGATGATTCAGATGAAAGTGAAAGTGAAAGTAATGCTAAGCCAATCACAGTTATACAAGAGAAAGTAACATCTTCTAAATCTATACTCAAACCTGATTCACAGGAGACTTCTGCAAAGGGGGATAACTCCAAGAAATCTGTTTCTTTTGGCTCTGCTCAGAATGATAGAGATGAAGATATGTCAGATAATGAAAATTCTTCAGAAGATCATAGTAAGGATTCTGACATTATGAGCGAAGAAAATGACAATCTTTCTGAAGAAAATAGGGACAATGATGAAAATTTTAGTGATGATGAAATATCAATAAAAGATACACACTTGAAAGAAGATATTTACGGTCGTGTACGAGATGATAAAGGTAACCTAATACCAAATCCTCCGTCAACTGGTGCCTACATTCCACCCGCTAAAAGACTTCAGATGGCTGAGGGAAATGATCCTAAACGACAACAGAAACTTGACCGTTTACGAAAACAACTCAAAGGTCTGGTCAATAGGTATGTATTTATTGTGTCACATTTTATTTACGTTACTTGTGGTTGACACATGATAGACACATGATCTGTACTTCATTTGTTGGACTTAAATCGTATGGCTTAGGCGACCATTAAGAATTAGACGGTTGCGGGTAACCCGACCAACCCGATTGAAAACGGGCCGACCGAAATGTTTTTTTTAAAAGATTTTCAGAATTGTTTTTTTTAGTTAAAATTTAAAGCGAAACCGCGGGAATTCGCCCACAGCTGATTCTTGTCTAGTCCGCTTAATGTTGAGTGAATCGAAGTTATTCAGATACAGCCGCACGGCCTTCTACTTCTTTAACGTTGTGCCGCTCGTTAGACTGGACCCCTGTGTTCATGCAGCATGACCCGGTGTTCGACAACTGAACAGTTCGTACGCCTTATCGCACAGCGAGCAGAGCATGGATAAACTGAGATTTGGTTACCATGTAACTTCAACTCGAGGCAGATCATCTCAATTACAATGACACTGTCTTCAAATCCGATCAGAATTAACGTCCGAAGTCGAGAATGGATAAACAATTTAGCAGATTCTAACCTGTCGATTTTCATTTTGTAATGGTTTCAAGCAGGTCTGCGACCGACTTCTCAGTAATCTATTTTCATTGGTTCGAGTATCTGTAGTTCGCAAATTTATGCAGCTAAAACATAGGTCCAGACTTGCGCCCACTCATAAAAGTGTTGATTTATGTCACTTGCAATTCGCAAAAGCTAATTAAATTTCTAAATAAATAACATGTACTGCATAGATTGGTGTCCAGGCGTCTGCAAGACATGATCAGTTTGTCATCTACTTTACTTCCGATACCGGCTCTGCGCTGTTGTTGTCAAGTGAGTCCAGCTGTGAAATTGTCAGTGTTTGTCAACGTTTTACCGGCTGAGGAGTGTGCGGTTACGGTGAAATTATTACTTGTAAAAATTTTGGTACCTGTTCTGACCAGGCAGCTCTTCCCAAGATAAATAAAACTTAATTGTCCACGGCATTTTTGATTACCTTTGAAAAAGCATGTTTAAGACGTCTAAAGTACAATCTCTGGGACATCACCGATTGCCGCGGTGAATTGCGATGGCTTTGAACGTAGTTAATTGTCATGACAAACGTTTGCAAAAAAATATGTTCTCTAGCAATCGTAGGCATTGCCTACCTCAATGAATATCAAGTATAACGAGACGCAACTTACGCAATACAATATAAACGTCAGTATAAAAAAAAAATTAAAAAAACCCCGACCAACCGACCGGTCTTCCAAAAGTAAGGCTTGTTACCCGCAACCTACTTATTCTTAATGATCGCCTTATACTTAAACAAGAATATTATCCTTGAGGTTATGGTAAAAGTAAAAAAAGAAACAAACCCTATAACCTATCATGATTAAATAATCATGGATGACAGAGCAAAGGCTTACCAGCACATGCATACCTTCCGTGGGTTTGGTGCTGGCTCAAAACCCACCTAGTTCAAAGAAAGAAAAAACGAATTACATGTACTTCTAAGTGGGAGTACCCTATGGGGAAGGGGCTCAGGTACCCGCGGACTGTCCGAGTTTTCCTCAGTGCATGGTTTTCCTTTCTCTCTCCCCATTAATCATCATGGAAGCGCCAACATAATGATAGAAGATAAATGTTCTTCAGCGTGGTCAATCATTGAATGTTACTGTATCAGGGAACTGTATTCAGTCACAAGCTGTATTGCATTGAATAGCCATTCCTTTCATGGTTAAATGTGACTGAGTGATTTGCGTTCTGCTTAACAGTATTTCAGTCATATGAAGACGTTGTCTCCTTGTGGCAGGGCAGATTTCCACTGCTCTTTTATTTGGTGCTGTCTCACCGAGACGACTTGCCGAAGACACCCTGCAAGCCCCCTCACCCAGTCACATTATACTGACACCGGGCCAACCAGTCGCTGCTCTAACTCCTACTGCCGAGCGCCAAGCGAAGCAGCAGCAGCTACCACTGTTAAAGTCTTTGGTCTGACACGACCCAGGCTTGAACCAGGATCTCCCAGCCCTGAAGCGAACGCTCTACCAACTGAGCTATCGGGGCTGGTTAATGGTTAAATGTATACCCTGCTCAATTATCAATTGTCATTATTACTACCTGTTTATTTATCATTTGCAGAACAAGTGAAGCCAACATTCAGCCAATCAGCATTCAAATAGAGGAGATTTTCAGGACCAATAGCAGAGCTGATGTTAGTGAGTCATTATGTAACATCGTCATGGAGGCATGTGTTTCCACGGCGATGACCCCTGATAGACTGGTCATGGAACTGGTCATGTTAATAGCTATCCTTCATGGAAATGTTGGACCAGAAGTTGGTAAGGTGTTATTTTTTCTTTTCAAAGTTTGGATTTCGCGCTCTTTTTTTAGATTCATTTTGTGAAACTATTTAAATTGAGACCTGGTTATCTGTGATTTGTTTAATTAGGTTCATAAGAGCATAAGAATATTTTTTAATCCCAGGATGAATCATTTAATTTTTCAATGAACTTCACATGCTCAAATTGTTGTGACATCAGAATTTATGAAATATAGCTTGAATTTCTGCAGCTACTTTAAGGTAACCCCTGCCAATAGAATCGTAATTTTAGCAGCTCATGTCACTTGTAGGTTATCCCTGCCAGTAGAATCAAATAATGTCAATGACAATTCACAGAATCCTCCGTCAATATTCACCTGTTTTTAAATTACAATTAACAAATTCTTATTTTACAGGCGCATGCTTCTTGCAAAACCTTGCCAAACAATTCCACACTCTACGAGACGCTGGTTCACAATATGGTGAAGGAAAAGAAATGGACAATGTGATTTCTTTGTTAACGCATCTCTATAATTTTAAGGTAAGAAAAACACATGATATATGTAAATTTGACAAACCATCCATCGATGCAGCACGGGTCAAATCCCACTCAGACCAAACAAAAAATTAAACAATTTCTGGGTGAATTTTTCAATTGATCGCAGTGTGTGGAAGAGTTGCCAGGTACTTGACCAAGGCTCCGGGTTTTCTCTGGGCAAAGAGCCTGGTTTCTTCCTCCACTTAACCTGGCAATGCCGCCATTTCAATGAAATAGTCTTGATTGCGGCTTAAAACATTAATCAACCAATCAATACCATTGACAAGCCTGCTCCAAGAATGCTTGGATGAAAATTTCTTCAAATGCAGCAAAGCCCCATCTTTTTATTGATTGGGCTCTTCATATTTCATTTGCATACTTGGGAGGGTGGCAAGATTTTTTGAGGCGGTTGTCAGACCCACAGCTCATCTCAATGCCACATTAAATCAACTCCTTAAGCCCATTTTTCAACCTACAACTAAAAGTTTTCTTTTAAAATTTGAATTTTAGGTCATCCATAGTCAGTTATTATTTGATATTCTGAGGATTTTTACTGATTCCTTTAAAGAGAAAGATATAGAACTAATTCTCTTAGTTCTGAAAAGTAAGTATAAAGAACAGCCTTGTGAATTCTATAACTGTAAGCATCTATTGAGAGACGTGTCGTGTTAAAACAAAGCCGATGATTCACTCTTACTGCTGTATTTTAACTTTTGTTCACCATCTAATCTACCTTACATATAGTATTACAGGCAAGATTCCGTGCCTTTCATTATTTGCTGAGATTTATTAATTGATGCTTTAAGCTCCGTCAAGATTTCCCATATTGGGCGGGAGGACTCTTGACCAGGCTCAACTTTGATACTGGAATTTTTTAGAATTTGAATTTGTCGTAAGACATCATCGGCTTTCGGCACAATGTATTATGGGTAGTAGGAGAGGTTTGTCATGGGAACAGAAAGTACAGCTATACATTTATCTGAGTCTCTACGAGAGCTTGTAACTATGGGATCACTTCAAAGCAAGATCCCTTTATATACCCACAATGCAATTCACTATTTTCAAGTGATCTCATTAGACTTCAGAAGTTTTAAAATTTTGTTGTTTGTCGCAAAATATTCTTAATAAATTTAAACAATAAGGGCGGGTGAAAAAAATGTCACTCCAAATCTCAAAGTATAATTACCAGTGTGATTTTGGATTCTATTTCAAAATGGGTAAAAGTGATCGACCCTCAGTCCCACACAGGCCTTCCATGGATGCGGCACGGGTTCGAATCACATTCAGACCAAATGAAAATGGAAAAATATCTGAGTGGATTTTTCACTTGATCGCCGTATGTGGAAGAGTTGTCAGGTACTCGCCGAAGGTCGTAGATTTCCTCCAGGCAATGAGCCTGGTTTCCTCCCCCACTAAACCTGACAACGCCGCCATATAAGTGAAATAATCTTGAGTGCGGCGTAAAACATCAACGAATCAACCAACCAAATCTCTATGTACATTGTAGAATGACCAGTGTGATTTTGGATTCTATTTCAAAATGTTAACCCCTGGTGGACATATTGTGTATTTCAGATGTAGGTTTTTCTCTGAGGAAAGATGACGCCAGCGCTCTTAAGGACCTTATTGTGGAGATACAGGGCAAAGCGGGTTCCGTAGATACGTCTGAATTTGTAGAAAAGTAAGTCAAGCTCTATTCGCCATATTATCAGTTATTTTGTTAAAAAAACAAACACAAATGACTCATCCGGAAAGATACTATTAAGATACCTTTAAATACATATATATATATATTTTTTTAGGGGGGGTGCTAACTTTAAGTTACCCCTATTTTAACATTAAATATACTAGTGGAATCCAGAGGGTATTTTCTGTGAACAATCGAACAATTTATCTTACAATTTGAATAACTATGGAGCAATGCAGTTCTCAGCCCTATCATACAATTTATTTCAAATCTCAAGAAATGCAAAACCACAAACAAACATTATGGTTATTAGGCTACTTGTGTTAAATACTTTCTTTGTAAATCTACGTTCAGGTTTTTAACATTTTAAATTCTGTCATATTTCAGGTCTTGTGTAAAGTTTATCCTCTTTATTCTTTTGTCAGTTTTATTTTGCTGTTTTGAATTTAATTTTTTTATCGGATCTCCTGTAAAAGTCATGGTCTATTTTGTTTTGTCTTATTTATTTTGGCATTATAAATTCCGTCATATTTCAGGTCTTGTCAGTTGTGTAAAGTTTATGCTTTTTATTGTTTTGTCAGGTTTATTTTGCCATTTTGAAATTTAATCATTTACCAGATCTGTTTAATTCTTGGTCTTTTTTGTTTTGTCTGGTTTATTTTGACGTTTTAAATTCCGTCACATTTCAGGTCACGTGTAAAGTTCATGCTAGAGATCATAATGGCTGTCAGGAACAATAACATGAGGAAAATCCCTAATTATGACCCAACTCACTTGGAACACCTGAGAAAACTGATCCGTAGTTATGTGAAAGGTAGGTCATGTTGTCTATTAAGTTACTTGTTATTTCTAGGATTCAGTTATTCTGTTCCACAGCAGGGGGCCGTTTAACGAAGCCGTCACAAAGTGTGATCAGTCGTAGTTGCATGAAGTCGTATCCCTTCACTATGATATCCAGTGGCAACTAGGCTTCTTTTGTGATGCAACTGCTTTGTGAAACAAGCCCCTGGCCTGCAATGACAGTCTCGTGTAGAGTCTGAGTCAACAGGAGAAAAAAATGTGAATTTTTTATTTGCTATAATGAACGTAGAGTATATCTGCTATATCAAACCCCGCGGAAATCGCTACCTAAGATATTAGTCTGGGTAGGCAAGGCAGAAACCGAAGCGATATATTGTATCATTTTTTATGACTTTTTGACAGTTCTCATTCCTTAAAAACACATCCAATAGTGAAATATGATTCATTTACTGTTACTGTACTCAAAATTATTTCACTTACCGTAAATGCTCGACCCTTTCGGCGATGCCAGGGGGGATTATCGCCGAAAAGCTAGAGAGCATATGATAGAAACTAAAATGGGGAATGTGGGGATAATCCGTTTCGCAGACTAGAAAAAGTATAATGGCCTACCCACAGGTGGTAAATTGGTGTTGTGCGTCTAAACACACAATACACAACCCACATGCGATATTCAGAGCGCCTGAGCTCACGTAGTGACAACGGACTAACCTGCAAGTGCAAGGCAGTCCATTCGTTCGTCAATGTACCGGTTTGTGGCGTGAAATGAGAAAATACGTTCATATATTTTGTTATAAAAAATGAATCTGTAAGGATATGCCGAATTATGCAATTTTCTTTTAGCTTGTTTTCGATTTTGAAGCATTTTAATCGATGCTGCTGTTGTTGTTGTTTTTTTCGATTTTCGATCTAGGCTGTGGTTTATCGGAAAGGAATTTGGACTAATCTCACAAAGTCTGGGGAAAATCGCATTTGATAATGGTTTTAGAAAAACAAAAGGCTATGAAGATTTTGATTGAGGAATGAATTTGACTGAGTTACCGTTACCGACACGGCCGATAGTAATTTCACCTCGGTAGGCTTATGCGTATTACCATATGTGGTTTTCAAATAAAGTCATACTCGTGAAATTTGTTGGTGTTTTTATAAGCTTTAATTTTCAGAAAACACAGAATCTTTCTCATATTTCATACAATTCCAAACCCTACGTTAATTTGGTTGATTGATTGTTAGCAAGTCAGGCTTATATTGTTATAAGCCTAGGTAGGTGGTTCTACATAAATTCAAATATTTCTTTTATTATCAGCAATAGGCCTATATTTTAACTTTGTTGTGTTTTCATGGGAATCGATAATCATAACTTGTGGGAGTTAGTATTTTCAATATCGGCATAATTATTGAGTTTGATAATTACTTTATTATATATAGACTTTATTGCAGGAACAGGCCTACTGGCCTCTCTCCTCAAAAGAAATTTACAGATATGCATAATAAGATAACATTAATCATCAGTGGGTTATACATATTACAAAAAAGAAAAGTATCTGTAAAACATAGCATTTTACCAGAATGTTATTCTGATATTACGTAATAATATTACGACTCATCTCATTCCTGAGAACCAACGCCTTTTCAATAAAGCTAGAAACATTTCTAAGTTTGACATTGCTGTTTGGCTTTAACAAAATGCGTAATTTACGTACATTTGGCCAAGTATAAAGATACTTTTTAAAATACCTCTTTCTTAAATAACAATACGTTGGACAACATAATAAAAAATGATATTCATTTTCAATTAGTCCTAGATTACATAAAGTACACACACGTTCTTCCTTTGGTATATTGTTATAACGCCCAGTTTCTATATTTAGGCCATGGTATCCACATCGAAATCGTGACAATATAATGGCATCTTTATTCTGCGTATGGTCACAAACATTGAAACTTGCGTCAAAATTAAAGCTAGTTTTAATGAGTCTATAGGAATCATATCGCGATGACTCAACAATACTCATTTCCCACCATTGAACAAAATTGTCAACTACAGTTTGTTTCAGAGCAAGCGTATTTCTCTAGCTTGGGTTTTCATTTAAATATAAAAAGTAAAAGCCGTAACCTTCCATTAATTTTCTAATACTTCTACTCCAATTGTAAGTTCTACTTCGACCCCTATGGTCACACTGAGCCTTGTATAACTTATACGGAAGAGACGTTTTATTAGACACAAATTTACTCCAAAAGTTTATAATGCGATTCATACATTCCACTTGCAGACTCATTCTATTTAATTCACCATAGACAAAAATATGCGGGGCATTTTTGGGTAGTCCAAGTGCATATTTACAGTACTGGAGATACACAGATTCTAGGCAACCTAGGTTCCCAAAGCCCCAAACTTCACATCCATACATGAGAATTGGTTTGACCATTGTATCAAGAATGTATAATTTTGTTCTTATGTCAATGTCAATAAGATAAAAAATTTTTTTTAACTTAAATACAGACTTATGGAGAACAAACTCGCGACAAATATCAAATGGCAGAGAATCTTAATTGTGACTCCTCTAATATCGTGTATGTAATCACGTGCAAAAAATGTCGCAAACAGTACGTCGGAGAAACTCAGAATTCTCTACGACAAAGAGCAGCCAACCATTTATCTAGTATAAGACTTAAACATGATGTACCCGTGGCACAACATTTCAATACTCAAGGTCATTCGGTCAAGGACCATTTTGAAATTATGCCTATTGAGAAAATCCCTTTTCTCACTTCCGCTGCAGATACCAAACACAAACGTTTGGAAAGGGAAAGTTTTTGGATTCAAACATTACAAACTATTTATCCTTTGGGTTTGAACTTGGACCCCGGAAGATGTCGTGAAAAAACTATAATACCATTTGTGTTTCAGTATAACAAAGCTAGCATTGCTATGGCCAAGATTATAGTAGAAGAATACAAACTACTTCAAAGTAAACTTGCTCGACCTCTGACCCAAAGGCCAGTCATTGCTTATAAAAAGAACAAGAGTTTGAAAGACATACTGGTCAGGGCTAAACTCCCCTGTCTGCCTTCTACCTAGGTTTTCTGGGAAAGGGGTATGGGGGGGATGGGGGAATTTTCACTGTCTTTTCCCATGACCCCATAATATATAGTCTGACGATATTCTTACTATAGCTTAAGATGCATAAGCATTGTCAATGCAATACAAAGTGTTCCAGAAAATTCTACTGACTAAGGCCAAGCTCCTGTCAGTCGTTAACCTAATGAAATATCATAGGTTTACTTTATTACAACAATTTATGATGGGGTATAAAGGTCTAAATGATATACCTCTTTTTAACACAATTAGAAACTTGTCTCCATGGTTATTTTAGACAAGAAGATTTTCCCTGTGCCCGTGTGTTTTAGTGCTCATAAATATTTTCATGGCATCGTTCATATTTAAATTATATTTAAGGCCTATACCAAGATATGGGAAGCATTCAACAACATTAATGCTTTGTCTCTTATATACCCAATTAAAGTTACCTTTATACTTAGTTGCACCAAACACAACAATTTTTGTTTTTAGTGCATTACAAGGGCGAAATAACGAAGTACAAGCGGTTTATAAAATAGTCAGCAGGAGTTTCACGCATCGGACAATTGCCGCCTTGACTAGAGTTGAACTACAGGCCGCTTTATATGGATAAAGTAGGCCACTCACTGTGCAGCTATAGCCCACTTTAATATGCTTGTTGAGGGGCGCGCTGTCAGCTCAAAATGGAGCTTGTGTAAAGCCAGCAAGAGATCGACTAAACACCAGTCAGAAAATATATCGGATATATTGTTTTCGGTGCAACCAGATTGTAAAAACCAAACAAAAGTCTACATCAGATTCATAAGTGTTTATCCAGTTTAAATTTGGGCGATGTCGGCATTTGCAAATATCGATAATATCTCTATGAACACGACCGTTTTGGTTTATTAACGGGTAAATACGAGATTTTGCGAACTGAAAGAGTCAACTGGAGGCTGTCGCCAAAAGACGTCAGTGGGATATAAGCAGTTAAAGACCAACACGTGGCTCTCAAACTGGTGCCGCACATACCCCACCTGGCGCGATGTTTGTTCATCTACCCGACACAGGCGTGAAACCAATTACCCACCCCTCTCTAGTCGGCGTCATTGAAGTTTTCGTCGATCGGGTGTAAATAGAAGACTTGAGCTATCAGAGTCACTCCCCCCACCTCCCCATAAAATCGCTGAAAGGGTCGGGCATTTACGGTATGTGGCAGCTTTGCCAGGTTTAGTGGGGGGAGGAACTTGGGCTCTTTGCCCTAAGGGAACCCTGACCTTCGACAAAGAGCTATCAAGTGAATTTTTTTTCGCGTCCCATTGATGGTAAAACTGATTAATTCTCCCCCCCCCCCTAAAAATAAAAATGACTTTGGTATCATGTATTCATGTTATTAATGAAGATTTTTGGGGTCTTTTTTCAGGTGGAAAGATTGTGGACAACCAGTTACGTATTTCCCTGTCAGATCTATTACAGGCGGAGAACTCCGGTAGATGGTGGCTGGTGGGCAGTGCTTGGTCTGGGGGACTTATCAATACAAATACAGGTATGTGGTTAGTGGGCAGTGCGTGGTCTGGGGGACTTATCAATACAAATACAGGTACGTGGTTAGTGGGCAGTGCGTGGTCTGGGGGACTTATCAATACAAATACAGGTACGTGGTTAGTGGGCAGTGCGTGGTCTGGGGGGCTTATCAATACAAATACAGGTACGTGGCTGGTGGGCAGTGCTTGGTCTGGGGGACTTATCAATACAAATACAGGTATGTGGTTAGTGGGCAGTGCGTGGTCTGGGGGACTTATCAATACAAATACAGGTATGTGGTTAGTGGGCAGTGCGTGGTCTGGGGGGCTTATCAATACAAATACAGGTACGTGGTTAGTGGGCAGTGCTTGGTCTGGGGGGCTTATCAATACAAATACAGGTATGTGGGTAGTGGGCAGTGCTTGGTCTGGGGGGCTTATCAATACAAATACAGGTACGTGGTTAGTGGGCAGTGCTTGGTCTGGGGGGCTTATCAATACAAATACAGGTACGTGGTTAGTGAGCAGTGCTTGGTCTGGGGGGCTTATCAATACAAATACAGGTATGTGGGTAGTGGGCAGTGCTTGGTCTGGGGGGCTTATCAATACAAATACAGGTATGTGGGTAGTGGGCAGTGCTTGGTCTGGGGGGCTTATCAATACAAATACAGGTATGTGGGTAGGGGGCAGTGCTTGGTCTGGGGGGCTTATCAATACAAATACAGGTATGTGGGTAGTGGGCAGTGCTTGGTCTGGGGGGCTTATCAATACAAATACAGGTATGTGGGTAGTGGGCAGTGCTTGGTCTGGGGGGCTTATCAATACAAATACAGGTATGTGGGTAGTGGGCAGTGCTTGGTCTGGGGGGCTTATCAATACAAATACAGGTACGTGGGTAGTGGGCAGTGCTTGGTCTGGGGGACTTATCAATACAAATACAGGTATGTGGGTAGTGGGCAGTGCTTGGTCTGGGGGACTTATCAATACAAATACAGGTATGTGGGTAGTGGGCAGTGCTTGGTCTGGGGGGCTTATCAATACAAATACAGGTACGTGGGTAGTGGGCAGTGCTTGGTCTGGGGGGCTTATCAATACAAATACAGGTACGTGGGTAATGGGCAGTGCTTGGTCTGGGGGGCTTATCAATACAAATACAGGTATGTGGGTAGTGGGCAGTGCTTGGTCTGGGGGGCTTATCAATACAAATACAGGTATGTGGGTAGTGGGCAGTGCTTGGTCTGGGGGACTTATCAATACAAATACAGGTATGTGGGTAGTGGGCAGTGCTTGGTCTGGGGGGCTTACCAATACAAATACAGGTATGTGGGTAGTGGGCAGTGCTTGGTCTGGGGGACTTATCAATACAAATACAGGTATGTGGGTAGGGGGCAGTGCTTGGTCTGGGGGGCTTATCAATACAAATACAGGTATGTGGGTAGTGGGCAGTGCTTGGTCTGGGGGGCTTATCAATACAAATACAGGTACGTGGTTAGTGGGCAGTGCTTGGTCTGGGGGACTTATCAATACAAATACAGGTACGTGGTTAGTGGGCAGTGCGTGGTCTGGGGGGCTTATCAATACAAATACAGGTATGTGGGTAGTGGGCAGTGCTTGGTCTGGGGGACTTATCAATACAAATACAGGTATGTGGGTAGTGGGCAGTGCTTGGTCTGGGGGACTTATCAATACAAATACAGGTATGTGGGTAGTGGGCAGTGCTTGGTCTGGGGGGCTTATCAATACAAACACAGGTATGTGGGTAGTGGGCAGTGCTTGGTCTGGGGGGCTTATCAATACAAATACAGGTATGTGGGTAGTGGGCAGTGCTTGGTCTGGGGGGCTTATCAATACAAATACAGGTATGTGGGTAGTGGGCAGTGCTTGGTCTGGGGGACTTATCAATACAAATACAGGTACGTGGTTAGTGGGCAGTGCGTGGTCTGGGGGGCTTATCAATACAAATACAGGTATGTGGGTAGTGGGCAGTGCGTGGTCTGGGGGGCTTATCAATACAAATACAGGTATGTGGGTAGTGGGCAGTGCTTGGTCTGGGGGACTTATCAATACAAATACAGGTACGTGGTTAGTGGGCAGTGCTTGGTCTGGGGGGCTTATCAATACAAATACAGGTACGTGGCTGGTGGGCAGTGCTTGGTCTGGGGGACTTATCAATACAAATACAGGTATGTGGTTAGTGGGCAGTGCTTGGTCTGGGGGACTTATCAGTACAAATACAGGTACGTGGTTAGTGGGCAGTGCTTGGTCTGGGGGACTTATCAGTACAAATACAGGTACGTGGTTAGTGGGCAGTGCTTGGTCTGGGGGACTTATCAGTACAAATACAGGTACGTGGTTAGTGGGCAGTGCTTGGTCTGGGGGACTTATCAATACAAATACAGGTATGTGGTTAGTGGGCAGTGCTTGGTCTGGGGGACTTATCAGTACAAATACAGGTACGTGGTTAGTGGGCAGTGCTTGGTCTGGGGGACTTATCAGTACAAATACAGGTACGTGGTTAGTGGGCAGTGCTTGGTCTGGGGGACTTATCAGTACAAATACAGGTACGTGGTTAGTGGGCAGTGCTTGGTCTGGGGGGCTTATCAGTACAAATACAGGTACGTGGTTAGTGGGCAGTGCTTGGTCTGGGGGACTTATCAGTACAAATACAGGTACGTGGTTAGTGGGCAGTGCTTGGTCTGGGGGACTTATCAGTACAACTACAGGTACGTGGTTAGTGGGCAGTGCGTGGTCTGGGGGGCTTATCAATACAAATACAGGTATGTGGTTAGTGGGCAGTGCTTGGTCTGGGGGGCTTATCAATACAAATACAGGTACGTGGGTAGTGGGCAGTGCTTGGTCTGGGGGACTTATCAGTACAACTACAGGTACGTGGTTAGTGGGCAGTGCGTGGTCTGGGGGGCTTATCAATACAAATACAGGTATGTGGTTAGTGGGCAGTGCTTGGTCTGGGGGGCTTATCAATACAAATACAGGTATGTGGGTAGTGGGCAGTGCTTGGTCTGGGGGGCTTATCAATACAAATACAGGTATGTGGGTAGTGGGCAGTGCGTGGTCTGGGGGGCTTATCAATACAAATACAGGTACGTGGTTAGTGGGCAGTGCTTGGTCTGGGGGGCTTATCAATACAAATACAGGTACGTGGTTAGTGGGCAGTGCGTGGTCTGGGGGGCTTATCAATACAAATACAGGTACGTGGTTAGTGGGCAGTGCTTGGTCTGGGGGGCTTATCAATACAAATACAGGTATGTGGGTAGTGGGCAGTGCTTGGTCTGGGGGGCTTATCAATACAAATACAGGTATGTGGGTAGTGGGCAGTGCGTGGTCTGGGGGGCTTATCAATACAAATACAGGTACGTGGTTAGTGGGCAGTGCTTGGTCTGGGGGGCTTATCAATACAAATACAGGTACGTGGTTAGTGGGCAGTGCTTGGTCTGGGGGGCTTATCAATACAAATACAGGTATGTGGGTAGTGGGCAGTGCTTGGTCTGGGGGGCTTATCAATACAAATACAGGTACGTGGTTAGTGGGCAGTGCTTGGTCTGGGGGGCTTATCAATACAAATACAGGTATGTGGGTAGTGGGCAGTGCTTGGTCTGGGGGGCTTATCAATACAAATACAGGTACGTGGTTAGTGGGCAGTGCTTGGTCTGGGGGGCTTATCAATACAAATACAGGTACGTGGTTAGTGGGCAGTGCTTGGTCTGGGGGGCTTATCAATACAAATACAGGTATGTGGGTAGTGGGCAGTGCTTGGTCTGGGGGGCTTATCAATACAAATACAGGTATGTGGGTAGTGGGCAGTGCTTGGTCTGGGGGGCTTATCAATACAAATACAGGTATGTGGGTAGGGGGCAGTGCTTGGTCTGGGGGGCTTATCAATACAAATACAGGTATGTGGGTAGTGGGCAGTGCTTGGTCTGGGGGGCTTATCAATACAAATACAGGTATGTGGGTAGTGGGCAGTGCTTGGTCTGGGGGGCTTATCAATACAAATACAGGTACGTGGGTAGTGGGCAGTGCTTGGTCTGGGGGACTTATCAATACAAATACAGGTATGTGGGTAGTGGGCAGTGCTTGGTCTGGGGGACTTATCAATACAAATACAGGTATGTGGGTAGTGGGCAGTGCTTGGTCTGGGGGGGCTTATCAATACAAATACAGGTACGTGGGTAGTGGGCAGTGCTTGGTCTGGGGGGCTTATCAATACAAATACAGGTACGTGGGTAGTGGGCAGTGCTTGGTCTGGGGGGCTTATCAATACAAATACAGGTATGTGGGTAGTGGGCAGTGCTTGGTCTGGGGGGCTTATCAATACAAATACAGGTATGTGGGTAGTGGGCAGTGCTTGGTCTGGGGGACTTATCAATACAAATACAGGTATGTGGGTAGTGGGCAGTGCTTGGTCTGGGGGGCTTATCAATACAAATACAGGTACGTGGGTAGTGGGCAGTGCTTGGTCTGGGGGGCTTATCAATACAAATACAGGTACGTGGGTAGTGGGCAGTGCTTGGTCTGGGGGGCTTATCAATACAAATACAGGTATGTGGGTAGTGGGCAGTGCTTGGTCTGGGGGGCTTACCAATACAAATACAGGTATGTGGGTAGTGGGCAGTGCTTGGTCTGGGGGACTTATCAATACAAATACAGGTATGTGGGTAGTGGGCAGTGCTTGGTCTGGGGGGCTTATCAATACAAATACAGGTATGTGGGTAGTGGGCAGTGCTTGGTCTGGGGGACTTATCAATACAAATACAGGTACGTGGTTAGTGGGCAGTGCGTGGTCTGGGGGGCTTATCAATACAAATACAGGTATGTGGGTAGTGGGCAGTGCGTGGTCTGGGGGGCTTATCAATACAAATACAGGTATGTGGGTAGTGGGCAGTGCTTGGTCTGGGGGGCTTATCAATACAAATACAGGTATGTGGGTAGTGGGCAGTGCTTGGTCTGGGGGACTTATCAATACAAATACAGGTATGTGGGTAGTGGGCAGTGCTTGGTCTGGGGGACTTATCAATACAAATACAGGTATGTGGCTGGTGGGCAGTGCTTGGTCTGGGGGACTTATCAATACAAATACAGGTATGTGGGTAGTGGGCAGTGCTTGGTCTGGGGGGCTTATCAATACAAATACAGGTACGTGGTTAGTGGGCAGTGCTTGGTCTGGGGGGCTTATCAATACAAATACAGGTATGTGGGTAGTGGGCAGTGCTTGGTCTGGGGGACTTATCAATACAAATACAGGTATGTGGGTAGTGGGCAGTGCTTGGTCTGGGGGACTTATCAATACAAATACAGGTATGTGGCTGGTGGGCAGTGCTTGGTCTGGGGGACTTATCAATACAAATACAGGTATGTGGGTAGTGGGCAGTGCTTGGTCTGGGGGGCTTATCAATACAAATACAGGTACGTGGTTAGTGGGCAGTGCTTGGTCTGGGGGGCTTATCAATACAAATACAGGTACGTGGTTAGTGGGCAGTGCTTGGTCTGGGGGGCTTATCAATACAAATACAGGTATGTGGGTAGTGGGCAGTGCTTGGTCTGGGGGACTTATCAATACAAATACAGGTATGTGGGTAGTGGGCAGTGCGTGGTCTGGGGGGCTTATCAATACAAACACAGGTACGTGGTTAGTGGGCAGTGCGTGGTCTGGGGGACTTATCAATACAAATACAGGTACGTGGTTAGTGGGCAGTGCGTGTTCTGGGGGACTTATCAATACAAATACAGGTACGTGGTTAGTGGGCAGTGCGTGTTCTGGGGGACTTATCAATACAAATACAGGTACGTGGTTAGTGGGCAGTGCGTGGTCTGGGGGACTTATCAATACAAATACAGGTACGTGGTTAGTGGGCAGTGCGTGTTCTGGGGGACTTATCAATACAAATACAGTTACGTGGTTAGTGGGCAGTGCGTGGTCTGGGGGACTTATCAATACAAACACAGGTACGTGGTTAGTGGGCAGTGCGTGGTCTGGGGGACTTATCAATACAAATACAGGTACGTGGTTAGTGGGCAGTGCGTGTTCTGGGGGACTTATCAATACAAATACAGGTACGTGGTTAGTGGGCAGTGCTTGGTCTGGGGGACTTATCAATACAAATACAGGTACGTGGTTAGTGGGCAGTGCTTGGTCTGGGGGACTTATCAATACAAATACAGGTATGTGGCTGGTGGGCAGTGCGTGGTCTGGGGGGCTTATCAATACAAATACAGGTAGGTGGCTGGTGGGCAGTGCGTGGTCTGGGGGACTTATCAATACAAATACAGGTATGTGGCTGGTGGGCAGTGCGTGGTCTGGGGGACTTATCAATACAAATACAGGTACGTGGTTAGTGGGCAGTGCTTGGTCTGGGGGACTTATCAATACAAATACAGGTATGTTGTTAGTGGGCAGTGCGTGGTCTGGGGGACTTATCAATACAAATACAGGTATGTGGTTAGTGGGCAGTGCTTGGTCTGGGGGACTTATCAATACAAATACAGGTATGTGGTTAGTGGGCAGTGCTTGGTCTGGGGGACTTATCAATACAAATACAGGTACGTGGTTAGTGGGCAGTGCTTGGTCTGGGGGACTTATCAATACAAATACAGGTATGTGGTTAGTGGGCAGTGCGTGGTCTGGGGGACTTATCAATACAAATACAGGTACGTGGTTAGTGGGCAGTGCTTGGTCTGGGGGGCTTATCAATACAAATACAGGTATGTGGTTAGTGGGCAGTGCTTGGTCTGGGGGGCTTATCAATACAAATACAGGTACGTGGTTAGTGGGCAGTGCTTGGTCTGGGGGACTTATCAATACAAATACAGGTATGTGGTTAGTGGGCAGTGCGTGGTCTGGGGGGCTTATCAATACAAATACAGGTACGTGGTTAGTGGGCAGTGCGTGGTCTGGGGGACTTATCACTACAAATACAGGTACGTGGTTAGTGGGCAGTGCGTGGTCTGGGGGGCTTATCAATACAAATACAGGTACGTGGTTAGTGGGCAGTGCGTGGTCTGGGGGACTTATCAATACAAATACAGGTACGTGGTTAGTGGGCAGTGCGTGGTCTGGGGGACTTATCACTACAAATACAGGTACGTGGTTAGTGGGCAGTGCGTGGTCTGGGGGGCTTATCACTACAAATACAGGTACGTGGTTAGTGGGCAGTGCTTGGTCTGGGGGACTTATCAATACAAATACAGGTACGTGGTTAGAGGGCAGTGCTTGGTCTGGGGGGCTTATCACTACAAATACAGGTACGTGGTTAGTGGGCAGTGCGTGGTCTGGGGGGCTTATCAATACAAACACAGGTACGTGGTTAGTGGGCAGTGCGTGGTCTGGGGGACTTATCAATACAAATACAGGTACGTGGTTAGTGGGCAGTGCGTGTTCTGGGGGACTTATCAATACAAATACAGGTACGTGGTTAGTGGGCAGTGCGTGTTCTGGGGGACTTATCAATACAAATACAGGTACGTGGTTAGTGGGCAGTGCGTGGTCTGGGGGGCTTATCAATACAAATACAGGTACGTGGTTAGTGGGCAGTGCTTGGTCTGGGGGGCTTATCAATACAAATACAGGTACGTGGTTAGTGGGCAGTGCTTGGTCTGGGGGGCTTATCAATACAAATACAGGTATGTGGGTAGTGGGCAGTGCTTGGTCTGGGGGGCTTATCAATACAAATACAGGTACGTGGTTAGTGGGCAGTGCTTGGTCTGGGGGGCTTATCAATACAAATACAGGTATGTGGGTAGTGGGCAGTGCTTGGTCTGGGGGGCTTATCAATACAAATACAGGTACGTGGTTAGTGGGCAGTGCTTGGTCTGGGGGGCTTATCAATACAAATACAGGTACGTGGTTAGTGAGCAGTGCTTGGTCTGGGGGGCTTATCAATACAAATACAGGTATGTGGGTAGTGGGCAGTGCTTGGTCTGGGGGGCTTATCAATACAAATACAGGTATGTGGGTAGTGGGCAGTGCTTGGTCTGGGGGGCTTATCAATACAAATACAGGTATGTGGGTAGGGGGCAGTGCTTGGTCTGGGGGGCTTATCAATACAAATACAGGTATGTGGGTAGTGGGCAGTGCTTGGTCTGGGGGGCTTATCAATACAAATACAGGTATGTGGGTAGTGGGCAGTGCTTGGTCTGGGGGGCTTATCAATACAAATACAGGTATGTGGGTAGTGGGCAGTGCTTGGTCTGGGGGGCTTATCAATACAAATACAGGTACGTGGGTAGTGGGCAGTGCTTGGTCTGGGGGACTTATCAATACAAATACAGGTATGTGGGTAGTGGGCAGTGCTTGGTCTGGGGGACTTATCAATACAAATACAGGTATGTGGGTAGTGGGCAGTGCTTGGTCTGGGGGGCTTATCAATACAAATACAGGTACGTGGGTAGTGGGCAGTGCTTGGTCTGGGGGGCTTATCAATACAAATACAGGTACGTGGGTAATGGGCAGTGCTTGGTCTGGGGGGCTTATCAATACAAATACAGGTATGTGGGTAGTGGGCAGTGCTTGGTCTGGGGGGCTTATCAATACAAATACAGGTATGTGGGTAGTGGGCAGTGCTTGGTCTGGGGGACTTATCAATACAAATACAGGTATGTGGGTAGTGGGCAGTGCTTGGTCTGGGGGGCTTACCAATACAAATACAGGTATGTGGGTAGTGGGCAGTGCTTGGTCTGGGGGACTTATCAATACAAATACAGGTATGTGGGTAGGGGGCAGTGCTTGGTCTGGGGGGCTTATCAATACAAATACAGGTATGTGGGTAGTGGGCAGTGCTTGGTCTGGGGGGCTTATCAATACAAATACAGGTACGTGGTTAGTGGGCAGTGCTTGGTCTGGGGGACTTATCAATACAAATACAGGTACGTGGTTAGTGGGCAGTGCGTGGTCTGGGGGGCTTATCAATACAAATACAGGTATGTGGGTAGTGGGCAGTGCTTGGTCTGGGGGACTTATCAATACAAATACAGGTATGTGGGTAGTGGGCAGTGCTTGGTCTGGGGGACTTATCAATACAAATACAGGTATGTGGGTAGTGGGCAGTGCTTGGTCTGGGGGGCTTATCAATACAAACACAGGTATGTGGGTAGTGGGCAGTGCTTGGTCTGGGGGGCTTATCAATACAAATACAGGTATGTGGGTAGTGGGCAGTGCTTGGTCTGGGGGGCTTATCAATACAAATACAGGTATGTGGGTAGTGGGCAGTGCTTGGTCTGGGGGACTTATCAATACAAATACAGGTACGTGGTTAGTGGGCAGTGCGTGGTCTGGGGGGCTTATCAATACAAATACAGGTATGTGGGTAGTGGGCAGTGCGTGGTCTGGGGGGCTTATCAATACAAATACAGGTATGTGGGTAGTGGGCAGTGCTTGGTCTGGGGGACTTATCAATACAAATACAGGTACGTGGTTAGTGGGCAGTGCTTGGTCTGGGGGGCTTATCAATACAAATACAGGTACGTGGTTAGTGGGCAGTGCTTGGTCTGGGGGGCTTATCAATACAAATACAGGTATGTGGGTAGTGGGCAGTGCTTGGTCTGGGGGACTTATCAATACAAATACAGGTATGTGGGTAGTGGGCAGTGCTTGGTCTGGGGGGCTTATCAATACAAATACAGGTATGTGGGTAGTGGGCAGTGCTTGGTCTGGGGGACTTATCAATACAAATACAGGTACGTGGTTAGTGGGCAGTGCGTGGTCTGGGGGGCTTATCAATACAAATACAGGTATGTGGGTAGTGGGCAGTGCGTGGTCTGGGGGGCTTATCAATACAAATACAGGTATGTGGGTAGTGGGCAGTGCTTGGTCTGGGGGACTTATCAATACAAATACAGGTATGTGGTTAGTGGGCAGTGCTTGGTCTGGGGGGCTTATCAATACAAATACAGGTATGTGGTTAGTGGGCAGTGCTTGGTCTGGGGGGCTTATCACTACAAATACAGGTACGTGGTTAGTGGGCAGTGCTTGGTCTGGGGGACTTATCAATACAAATACAGGTATGTGGGTAGTGGGCAGTGCTTGGTCTGGGGGACTTATCAATACAAATACAGGTATGTGGCTGGTGGGCAGTGCTTGGTCTGGGGGACTTATCAATACAAATACAGGTATGTGGGTAGTGGGCAGTGCTTGGTCTGGGGGACTTATCAATACAAATACAGGTATGTGGCTGGTGGGCAGTGCTTGGTCTGGGGGACTTATCAATACAAATACAGGTATGTGGGTAGTGGGCAGTGCTTGGTCTGGGGGGCTTATCAATACAAATACAGGTACGTGGTTAGTGGGCAGTGCTTGGTCTGGGGGGCTTATCAATACAAATACAGGTATGTGGGTAGTGGGCAGTGCTTGGTCTGGGGGACTTATCAATACAAATACAGGTATGTGGGTAGTGGGCAGTGCTTGGTCTGGGGGACTTATCAATACAAATACAGGTATGTGGCTGGTGGGCAGTGCTTGGTCTGGGGGACTTATCAATACAAATACAGGTATGTGGGTAGTGGGCAGTGCTTGGTCTGGGGGGCTTATCAATACAAATACAGGTACGTGGTTAGTGGGCAGTGCTTGGTCTGGGGGGCTTATCAATACAAATACAGGTACGTGGTTAGTGGGCAGTGCTTGGTCTGGGGGGCTTATCAATACAAATACAGGTATGTGGGTAGTGGGCAGTGCTTGGTCTGGGGGACTTATCAATACAAATACAGGTATGTGGGTAGTGGGCAGTGCGTGGTCTGGGGGGCTTATCAATACAAACACAGGTACGTGGTTAGTGGGCAGTGCGTGGTCTGGGGGACTTATCAATACAAATACAGGTACGTGGTTAGTGGGCAGTGCGTGTTCTGGGGGACTTATCAATACAAATACAGGTACGTGGTTAGTGGGCAGTGCGTGTTCTGGGGGACTTATCAATACAAATACAGGTACGTGGTTAGTGGGCAGTGCGTGGTCTGGGGGACTTATCAATACAAATACAGGTACGTGGTTAGTGGGCAGTGCGTGTTCTGGGGGACTTATCAATACAAATACAGTTACGTGGTTAGTGGGCAGTGCGTGGTCTGGGGGACTTATCAATACAAACACAGGTACGTGGTTAGTGGGCAGTGCGTGGTCTGGGGGACTTATCAATACAAATACAGGTACGTGGTTAGTGGGCAGTGCGTGTTCTGGGGGACTTATCAATACAAATACAGGTACGTGGTTAGTGGGCAGTGCTTGGTCTGGGGGACTTATCAATACAAATACAGGTACGTGGTTAGTGGGCAGTGCTTGGTCTGGGGGACTTATCAATACAAATACAGGTATGTGGCTGGTGGGCAGTGCGTGGTCTGGGGGGCTTATCAATACAAATACAGGTAGGTGGCTGGTGGGCAGTGCGTGGTCTGGGGGACTTATCAATACAAATACAGGTATGTGGCTGGTGGGCAGTGCGTGGTCTGGGGGACTTATCAATACAAATACAGGTACGTGGTTAGTGGGCAGTGCTTGGTCTGGGGGACTTATCAATACAAATACAGGTATGTTGTTAGTGGGCAGTGCGTGGTCTGGGGGACTTATCAATACAAATACAGGTATGTGGTTAGTGGGCAGTGCTTGGTCTGGGGGACTTATCAATACAAATACAGGTATGTGGTTAGTGGGCAGTGCTTGGTCTGGGGGACTTATCAATACAAATACAGGTACGTGGTTAGTGGGCAGTGCTTGGTCTGGGGGACTTATCAATACAAATACAGGTATGTGGTTAGTGGGCAGTGCGTGGTCTGGGGGACTTATCAATACAAATACAGGTACGTGGTTAGTGGGCAGTGCTTGGTCTGGGGGGCTTATCAATACAAATACAGGTATGTGGTTAGTGGGCAGTGCTTGGTCTGGGGGGCTTATCAATACAAATACAGGTACGTGGTTAGTGGGCAGTGCTTGGTCTGGGGGACTTATCAATACAAATACAGGTATGTGGTTAGTGGGCAGTGCGTGGTCTGGGGGGCTTATCAATACAAATACAGGTACGTGGTTAGTGGGCAGTGCGTGGTCTGGGGGACTTATCACTACAAATACAGGTACGTGGTTAGTGGGCAGTGCGTGGTCTGGGGGGCTTATCAATACAAATACAGGTACGTGGTTAGTGGGCAGTGCGTGGTCTGGGGGACTTATCAATACAAATACAGGTACGTGGTTAGTGGGCAGTGCGTGGTCTGGGGGACTTATCACTACAAATACAGGTACGTGGTTAGTGGGCAGTGCGTGGTCTGGGGGGCTTATCACTACAAATACAGGTACGTGGTTAGTGGGCAGTGCTTGGTCTGGGGGACTTATCAATACAAATACAGGTACGTGGTTAGAGGGCAGTGCTTGGTCTGGGGGGCTTATCACTACAAATACAGGTACGTGGTTAGTGGGCAGTGCGTGGTCTGGGGGGCTTATCAATACAAACACAGGTACGTGGTTAGTGGGCAGTGCGTGGTCTGGGGGACTTATCAATACAAATACAGGTACGTGGTTAGTGGGCAGTGCGTGTTCTGGGGGACTTATCAATACAAATACAGGTACGTGGTTAGTGGGCAGTGCGTGTTCTGGGGGACTTATCAATACAAATACAGGTACGTGGTTAGTGGGCAGTGCGTGGTCTGGGGGACTTATCAATACAAATACAGGTACGTGGTTAGTGGGCAGTGCGTGTTCTGGGGGACTTATCAATACAAATACAGTTACGTGGTTAGTGGGCAGTGCGTGGTCTGGGGGACTTATCAATACAAACACAGGTACGTGGTTAGTGGGCAGTGCGTGGTCTGGGGGACTTATCAATACAAATACAGGTACGTGGTTAGTGGGCAGTGCGTGTTCTGGGGGACTTATCAATACAAATACAGGTACGTGGTTAGTGGGCAGTGCTTGGTCTGGGGGACTTATCAATACAAATACAGGTACGTGGTTAGTGGGCAGTGCTTGGTCTGGGGGACTTATCAATACAAATACAGGTATGTGGCTGGTGGGCAGTGCGTGGTCTGGGGGGCTTATCAATACAAATACAGGTAGGTGGCTGGTGGGCAGTGCGTGGTCTGGGGGACTTATCAATACAAATACAGGTATGTGGCTGGTGGGCAGTGCGTGGTCTGGGGGACTTATCAATACAAATACAGGTACGTGGTTAGTGGGCAGTGCTTGGTCTGGGGGACTTATCAATACAAATACAGGTATGTTGTTAGTGGGCAGTGCGTGGTCTGGGGGACTTATCAATACAAATACAGGTATGTGGTTAGTGGGCAGTGCTTGGTCTGGGGGACTTATCAATACAAATACAGGTATGTGGTTAGTGGGCAGTGCTTGGTCTGGGGGACTTATCAATACAAATACAGGTACGTGGTTAGTGGGCAGTGCTTGGTCTGGGGGACTTATCAATACAAATACAGGTATGTGGTTAGTGGGCAGTGCGTGGTCTGGGGGGCTTATCAATACAAACACAGGTACGTGGTTAGTGGGCAGTGCGTGGTCTGGGGGACTTATCAATACAAATACAGGTACGTGGTTAGTGGGCAGTGCGTGTTCTGGGGGACTTATCAATACAAATACAGGTACGTGGTTAGTGGGCAGTGCGTGTTCTGGGGGACTTATCAATACAAATACAGGTACGTGGTTAGTGGGCAGTGCGTGGTCTGGGGGACTTATCAATACAAATACAGGTACGTGGTTAGTGGGCAGTGCGTGTTCTGGGGGACTTATCAATACAAATACAGTTACGTGGTTAGTGGGCAGTGCGTGGTCTGGGGGACTTATCAATACAAACACAGGTACGTGGTTAGTGGGCAGTGCGTGGTCTGGGGGACTTATCAATACAAATACAGGTACGTGGTTAGTGGGCAGTGCGTGTTCTGGGGGACTTATCAATACAAATACAGGTACGTGGTTAGTGGGCAGTGCTTGGTCTGGGGGACTTATCAATACAAATACAGGTACGTGGTTAGTGGGCAGTGCTTGGTCTGGGGGACTTATCAATACAAATACAGGTATGTGGCTGGTGGGCAGTGCGTGGTCTGGGGGGCTTATCAATACAAATACAGGTAGGTGGCTGGTGGGCAGTGCGTGGTCTGGGGGACTTATCAATACAAATACAGGTATGTGGCTGGTGGGCAGTGCGTGGTCTGGGGGACTTATCAATACAAATACAGGTACGTGGTTAGTGGGCAGTGCTTGGTCTGGGGGACTTATCAATACAAATACAGGTATGTTGTTAGTGGGCAGTGCGTGGTCTGGGGGACTTATCAATACAAATACAGGTATGTGGTTAGTGGGCAGTGCTTGGTCTGGGGGACTTATCAATACAAATACAGGTATGTGGTTAGTGGGCAGTGCTTGGTCTGGGGGACTTATCAATACAAATACAGGTACGTGGTTAGTGGGCAGTGCTTGGTCTGGGGGACTTATCAATACAAATACAGGTATGTGGTTAGTGGGCAGTGCGTGGTCTGGGGGACTTATCAATACAAATACAGGTACGTGGTTAGTGGGCAGTGCTTGGTCTGGGGGGCTTATCAATACAAATACAGGTATGTGGTTAGTGGGCAGTGCTTGGTCTGGGGGGCTTATCAATACAAATACAGGTACGTGGTTAGTGGGCAGTGCTTGGTCTGGGGGACTTATCAATACAAATACAGGTATGTGGTTAGTGGGCAGTGCGTGGTCTGGGGGGCTTATCAATACAAATACAGGTACGTGGTTAGTGGGCAGTGCGTGGTCTGGGGGACTTATCACTACAAATACAGGTACGTGGTTAGTGGGCAGTGCGTGGTCTGGGGGGCTTATCAATACAAATACAGGTACGTGGTTAGTGGGCAGTGCGTGGTCTGGGGGACTTATCAATACAAATACAGGTACGTGGTTAGTGGGCAGTGCGTGGTCTGGGGGACTTATCACTACAAATACAGGTACGTGGTTAGTGGGCAGTGCGTGGTCTGGGGGGCTTATCACTACAAATACAGGTACGTGGTTAGTGGGCAGTGCTTGGTCTGGGGGACTTATCAATACAAATACAGGTACGTGGTTAGAGGGCAGTGCTTGGTCTGGGGGGCTTATCACTACAAATACAGGTACGTGGTTAGTGGGCAGTGCTTGGTCTGGGGGACTTATCAATACAAATACAGGTACGTGGTTAGTGGGCAGTGCTTGGTCTGGGGGACTTATCAATACAAATACAGGTACGTGGTTAGTGGGCAGTGCTTGGTCTGGGGGGCTTATCAATACAAATACAGGTACATGGTTAGAGGGCAGGGCTTGGTCTGGGGGACTTATCAATACAAATACAGGTACATGGTTAGTGGACAGTGCTTGGTCTGGGGGACTTATCACTACAAATACAGGTACGTCAAATTATTTTCAGCTGAAGTAATTAGAGAAATAATTCTTTAATTTGACCTGCTTTTTATTTCGGGACATGAAGTACATATAGGAATGTTATATGTGTTACTTATGACATCCCAACATTGTGTTAACTTCTCTAAACCCGATGAGAACACATCCTCTTTGATTATATTGATTGATGTTTTACGCTGCACTCAAAATTATTTCATGTATATGGCGGCATTGCCAGGTTTAGTAGGGGAGGAAACCAGGCTCATTGCCCGGAGGAAACCCCCGACCTTTGGCAAGTACCTGGAAACTCTTCCACATACGGCGACCAAGCGAAAAATCTACTCAGAAATTGTTCAATTTATCTTTGGTCTGAGTGTGATTCGAACCCACGCTGCATCGATCGAAGGTCTGTGTGGGACTATGCGACAATCATTCTAACCCACTGGACCACCGAGGCCCGTACACACCCTCTAGAAATCAGCCTTAATAAAGGGTACCTTAACAGAAAACCCATCATTTACCATGCACTTAACCATGGTAAATATCATGGTACCATGTGTGGTAAACATGTTGTTTTGGAATTCAGACCGTGGGAACCCAAGTAAATGACTTTTACTTTGACCTGATTTTCAAAGACAAATGAATCCAACCAATGTCCTGTAAAAGCTGCCTGGGAGAATCAACCCTTTAAATGCACATTAGTAACGACTAAAAATATCAGACAAGGTTGGCACTTTTTACTTGTTGGATGAGAAATTCACATATTTGTCTATTTGATTTTGCTGAGGGTTTGGGAAGAGGACGACAGGGAAAGGATTGACTTCATTCTGATTCCTAATACTTCATTGGTTTAACTTTCAGTGGATGAGAAACAGGAGGCTGTGATTGGTTCATACATTTCCAGTAGTTCTGTCATTTTGGAGAAGGCACGGAAACAGAGGATGAACACGGATACCAGAAAAACTATATTCTGTACGATAATGGCCAGTGAAGTAAGTTTAAAAGTATTTCGACTACCTGTAGCCAGACTACTGTGGGACCGATAAAAACTGTTTTGGGTCTGGCTCAAATCTTATTCGGGGCGCCCCAAAATATTGAAACTTTATGTCAGGGTTCTGATTTGATCGACTTGGTTTCCTCCCCCACTAACCCTAGCACCGCTGCAATACAAGTGAAATAATCTTGAATGTCGCGTAAAACATCAATTAGTCTGACCTAATTGAAGAAGAGGTGATGGTTGTCAGATTCTTTTCAGGCCCAAGTCGTAACTAAAATATTTTGTGGAATAAAAAAAAACTCAATAATTGTTTTTCATTTAGATATGATTTTTTCTGTCTCGTGAAAGCATTGCTATGTATATTGAAATCCGTCAATAGTTTTGATTTAAATATGTTTTCCTGTTCTCCGTTATTTGTGTAGGATTTTGTTGATGCCTTTGAAAAGTTACTTCGCCTTGGTTTAAAACACAAACAGGAACGAGAGTTGGTCTTCGTCACCATTGACTGCTGCTGTCAAGAGAAAAAGTTTAACCCATTTTACGCTTACCTTCTTCAAAAATTCTGTGAATATGATCGGAGGTTTCAGGTAAGATATTTAAAATTTTCTTTCTAAAAAATTATGACTTTCAACGGAAATGTCATAGTTTTTGTCTATTATTCACATTTTACAAAGCTTATATTATAAAGGTAAGGTTAAGTTAGAAAAGTTGCCCTGACTGTAGCCGCACTCCTGTGTCTCTATCCTGTTTTACTTATTTGCCAGTCAGGAAGAGCCACATATTAAGCCGCCATTATTATGGTGAACTAACTATTCTGTTCAAAACCTTGCAGTCACTTGATGACATCAAACCCTTCAGCCTATGGGGAAATTCTTGGGCTAAAAGCGGATCAGTTGACACATTGTTGTTGTACGAGGAGAGTTGAAATCTGTCTGGGCAATTTTTTTAAGGGATTTAGCGATTAACAAAGAAATTCGAACAAATTAACGGGTAAAATGAAAACAGGAATAGTTAAAATGTATTTTGTGGTAAAATATACATGTAAAAGTCACGTAGGATTAATGGACATTCAAAACAGGGTTGAAATGTTAAATCCGAAATCCTTCCAAATAATTTATTAAAAAGCTGTAATTACCTTGCCTGTTTCTGATGAATGTCTACTAACTAAAGATTGTTGGTTAGAATATCATTCAGTTTCATGAATAATAGATCGATCATATGTTGGGGGTTGGACATGGCGGAAAGCTAGCATTTTGTGGTGTGTTAAATGTACTCGGTATGCACAAAAAGAGGATGTAATCTTCAAAGCAAAGCTGAACTAAACCCCCTATAAATACCCATAATTCATCTCACACTTTTTGTTGGACACCATGCTTTAGCTGCTAGTTATTCAAAAGTGTATTATTAAGAATGATTTGAATTTTATTTAAACAGATGACCTTTCAATTCCATTTGTGGGACAAGTTCTCCTCTTTGAGTGACCTTTCTGAACAGAATCTGTGTAACCTTGCGGGGTTGTTGAAGCATCTCCTAGCAAGCAAAGCCATATCACTCTCTATTCTCAAGGTGTGTATTTTAATGAAATCCTCTTTTCCTAACCAATTGAAAGATTGATTGTTTGGTGATTTACGTCGTGCTCAAGATTATTTCACTTATATGGTGGCGTTGCCAGTTTTATTGTGGGAGGAAACCGGGCTTTGTGCCCGGAGGAAACCCACGACCTTCCGCTGGCAACTGGCAACCATCCCACATAGGTCGTTCGCGTGAAAACCCAGTCAGAAAATTTTCCAATTTTTGGACTGAGTGGGATTCGAACCCGCGACCCATTGGTGGAAGGCTGTTCGGATTGAGCGTCCAACGCTCTACCTACTGAGCCACGGAGGCCCCCCAATTGAAAGATTCTGAGTGAGGTTTTAAAGGGGCATAATTTCAGTCAAATAGAACAGTCCACACAGTAAGCCTCTGAAGGCTGTTTAGTCTCTCTTCACCTTAACTCTTACAATGTGGCTGTATCATGTGACTGAATGTTTTTTATTCGCCTGGAAGTCTGTAAAAACATTCCATTTTTGTGTTGATTCAGTCTCACTTTAATGATCTAAGGGACCCCCTGGTCCAGTGGGGTAGAGTGATCGTCCCTCAGTCCCACACAGATCTTTCATCGATGCGGTGTGGGATCGAATCCCACTCAGACCAAAATAAAAATTGAAAGAATTCTGAGTGGATTTATTCGCCGTATGTGGAAGAGTTACCAGGTACTCGCAGAAGGTCGGGGTTTCCTCTGGGCAATGAGCAGGTTTCCTCCCCCACTAATCCTGGCTACACCACCAAATAAGTGAAACAATCTTGAGTGTGGCGTAAAACACCAACCAATCAATCAATGATCTAGTACCAATATTTGGCCCAATTTTAACTGAAAAAAATTGGATGCTTTTTATTTCCAAAATATGGTTCACTGGTAATATGGGATTTTTATAGTAACTTGTTTTGCTTCATTTCCAGACGGTGGAATTTGGCACCCTTGAAAAGCCCATGGTGAAGTTTCTGAAGCTGGTCTTACAAGGAATCCTATTGGACTACCCTGATCATGTGACCAGTGATGTATTTTCTCGTATTGCCCCCTTGACTAAACTCCATCTTCTCCATGAAGGACTCAAACTTTTTATGCAACATTTTCTGTTGAAATCCAAAAAACTAACGGACAGTGAACATGAAAAGTTATCAGAGAGAATCAAACTTGCGGAGAAATCAATTTCTGCTGGTCAACCCGATCAGTTGTTATAACATTTGCCGACTGAAATAACCAGATTTAAAATAATAAAGAAGTAACTCTCAATTTTGATTTTGTGCAAATCCCTGTTAGGATTATGCTTTTCTCCATGGGGGGTTTAGTGGCAGAGTGGTACTTGGCGCAGATTGGGGATTTTCTTCTTCGAGACTTAACCTGGCAACCGCATATAATGTGAATAAAATGTGGTGTCAAACGTCAATCAATTTTGTCCAATGGTGCCGTATTCGCAGCTGTTGCACTAAATAAGTTTCCACTCTTCAATACTTGATAGGTACCCAGCGAAGGTCGAGGTTTCTTCCACCACAGACCCTTGAAATATTGAGTTAACATGAGTCCTATGTTTTTCGGACTGACACTACTGGTTTTACTTCAGTGTTTGTCAATCTCAGTCAGATATTTGTATTGATTGTTGTTTTACGCCGCACCAAAGATTATTTCTCTTACAGTGGTGTTGCCAGGTATAGTGGGGGAGGAAACCTCGCAGAAATTGTTACATTTTTTTATTTGGTATGAGCGTGATTCGAACCTGTGCCGCATCGATGCGAGGCCTGTGTCGGACTAACCGACTGGGTCCCCAAGCCCCAATTGGTATTGCACCATTAATTCCTTTACTTCCTAGTTTTTGGGGAGGGAAAGAATGGCGAAGGATTCCTTATTGATTGATGTTATACAATTATTTCACTTATATGGTGGCGTTGCCAGGGAGGAATCGCGCAACCCTTCCACTTCAATCTTTCGGGGATGCGAACAATTAATGGCAGTTTTGTATCGGAACAAAAAAGTATTGCTCTACCAACCGAGCCATTGAATCCCCTAGGATTTCTATTCTACATTAATTGATTGATGTTTTATGCCGCACTCAAGATTATTTCACTTAAATGGTGGCAATAAGGTGAAGAATTACTTAAATGACTTTGATACCGATGTAAGAACTTAATCGAAACGTCGTCCCCAATAAACCATGAAGTTGTTATCCATAAGTAATTCTTCACCCTATTGTAACCTTTCAACTTCTAAATGCCATTGGAAGATTTAAATGGTGGCGTTGCCAGGTTTAGTGGGGGAAGAAACCACAACCTTCGCTCATTACCTGGCAACTCTTCCACACACGCCGACAGTGTGAAAAATCCACTCAGAAATATTTCAATTTTTATTTAGTCTGATGGAAGGTTGATGTGGGACTGAGGGATGATCACTCTAACCCCACGGATTCCTAGAGGAAAGCAGAAGAGATTATTTCAGTTACATGGTTTTCTCCCCTGATCAACACAGTAAGCCATAATCATTATAAGACTAATATACTAATGAGAAATAATTAAGGCATCACCACGAAATAAGTTTTTGTGAACAACACAAGCTATAGACACCTGTGCTGGTATAGGTGTCGAAATCTTGCGTTGTTCACAAAAATTTACTTCGTGGTGATGCCTTAATTATTTCTCATTAGTATGGAACCCACATTTAAACAATCCTTAATGTTGAAATGACGTTTTATTTTCTTGCGCTCGCTCACAAGGTGAAATAGTGTAGAGCAAAATCGTATAGAATAAACGACAAAACAAATAAATTACATAAAACATTTTTTTATATATTTCTGCATAACTTAAATAAAGTACATATTAGATACAACTATATAACATAATCAAATGTATTGCTTACAAAATATCAATGGTTATCAGATTGCGGAATGTTTAAAAAGAAAGACTAGTATATATATATATCAGTTTTATGTGCATTCAAAACCCTTGCAGTTTCATTTAGTTAAGGGTAGGTAACAGAGAAAATTATATAGCAAGTCAGTTCACATAGGGGAAATGGTATATGCAGACAATTTTGTCTAACCAGGGAATACTAGTAATGGTTGTCTTCAGTGTAAAGTCTCACGTTTATATAACACCAACGCTTAATAGCTGTCAATTTTATTGATTGACAGGAGCGTAACATCACACTCAACAGCTGTTCAAAAGATATTAACCAACCAGATGGTTAGGGTTTCTGGCTCCAAAATGACTATTTTTTTTATACTAACGGTTGTATTTAGGAATATGGCCGTCATCGTAAAAATTTTGGAGTCAGAGACCCGGATTATCAACCAGGGTGGATACTAAAACCCTTTCAGGGATCTTACTTTGACAGATTATGAGGTCGGTAAGGTGTTAGAATAGAATTCAGTAGTTAGGCTCAATACGAGTCGATAGACCATACGAAAGCTACATGTAATATATTGGGCAAACTTTAATGTTCTGCTCCGCTTTGCCGATAACACCACCGCAATAGCAAACAATCGCCAACCCGAGAGCCTGATATTCTCAAGCTGGCGTACAGCTTCCCATAGACTTTCAGTATAGGCTTCCGCCTCCAAATTCCTGGAGATGCATAAATTGTAACAGTTTAACATACATCAACAGCAGGCTCAACCTAGGTAGGTCGAGGTTAATAAAACAAACTCCAGATTGTCGCGGATTTACCATATATATCATTTGACAAAAATTTAAATGCAGGGTGATATATATATAAGTGTAATTATGCTTTTTATGAGGTGAAATCAATTATAATGGCAACAGTTTTTTAAATTCTATACAATAAACATAAATTGAAACTTATCTTTTAAAATTTAATGATTCAATACCTATAGGTTTTCTGTGAAAATTTTACGACGGTGATTTAATTTTGAAAATTTTTCCCAACAAAACGTCTTGTTGGAATAATTTGTTATGAAAATGTAAATAATTCTTTTTTCACAGCACTTTACTGGTTAAGCAAATCTTTGTAATATAAAAATAAAAGTTGTGAAAAAATCTAAGCATGGCATGTATCAACTGTTCAACAAAATACAAATGAACCCAAAAAATATTTACAAGATAGGAAAAAAAAATCAGCTCTTAATATGTTTGATATTTTAAGGAATATCAGATTCATATTAAAAAAAAAACTATTAATATCAGCTGCAAAACATAATTTAGGAAATAATATAGCCAACCTTAGGCCCATGGACACAGAAACAGAGTCTAACATGGCGTTAAGAAGCCAACCAAATTTCAACACTAACAAATGTAAACGAAAGAAAATTAAACGAAAAACTAACAAACAAGAAGTAATTAAGACGCAAAAAAAGAAAAGAATTTGACATGAAAATCAACCAACCAAATCCTTTTGACACACATTAATCCGAAGTTTTTCTGGCTAACAGTTAAAGTTGATATGTATTGAATGACAAAACTGAAGTCAGGTGAGAACCTGGCGATCAAGTAAAAAATCAACTCAAATTTTCATTTTGACTGAGTGGGATTCACACTTGCGACAAATGATAGGTGGCAGGCCTGTGTCGGCCACACAGGCAACACTTTGGGAGAGCTGGCTGTACATGGCCCAGAAATTGTAACGAAAAGCTTTTTGAAACAGTTTGTCAAAAATATATCCAACCATCATTATCATTTTTCAGCATCAAATGACTGATTGATGTAAGTTGTTCCACACACGTTAGAATGTTGAAAAAATGTTGGATTGGTTTATGCGAGATACGCGAACATCCATGACAGTAAAAAATTCAATATCAAACTTCAGTAAGATAGATATTACAAAAATACAGGTAGCTAAGATACACCAAATTTGCGTAGAGCAGTTTTTAACATTATGGAATATAAAAAAAAAGGTGTGTGCCAAAAATATCTTTTCATGGACATGTACTTAGTTTCAAGATTTGTTCATTTGAACATAAACAAAATATACTTTAGTAGTGATAATAACTTAATACATTTAATATATTGTGACCCGGTTTATACTCCGAAACATTTCCAAGCAATACAACAATCCTCCGCTCACTTGTGACCTTGTTGCCAGGATTGTCAAGGGAGGTAATCCTTTGTGTCCTTAGGTAGACACATCTTTCTCTTTGTCCCAGAAACTATTCCACGAACGCAATTTAGTTCATCTCAGTTTCTAATTCATCACTTTTGAATCAAAGAAAACGGCAACATACAAATCCTTCGTAACCATCGTCTACTCTTGTTAAAGGTCGAGTGAGATTGGAATTCTGGGAAACGGCCAGTTTCCAACGGTAGTTGGTGTACAAATCATACGATATGTATATACAGGCGGCTTTCATTAACTAACAGATTTGTATTTCTGTAGTTCAAGAACAAAGGCAGTTGTTTGTTAAAAGAACTGATCGTTCTCATGAAACCAAATCGCCTGAAGTTGCCCCTTAAAACTGTCAGATATTGATGACAGTTGTTCTACAACAATTATTAGAAAGGTGTACCAGGCTAAACGAAATAATTGTTTCACACGATTTAAAAAAAAGAATCTCCCAGGAAAAGTAATTGTCGTTAAAATCACAAGAAATATCACAGGATATAGTCTTCTATCGATGGAAATATCACAGTTACCATAGAAACTCTATATCTCCATGGTAACATGGCTAAAAACAATCTCTTCACATCACCTCGCTGGACTGTTAATTTGGGGGAAAAAAACAAAACTCCGCTGTTTTAAAAATCACAAAGTTTAGTCAATGTCCCATACACAAATCTATCTCACAAAAACAGCAGTTTAATCCATGAATCTGTTATAATCCAGCCCTGTAGATTTAATATATTGCACTTCTCATATACAGTGTTAAGTATGGAGCACCATGCATTCTAATTGATTGATTCATTGTTCAAATCATCAAATCCTCCTTATCTGGAAGACATTTTTTCCACAGTTGTCTCCCCTGAATACTCGCTTCAGTGACAATTCTCAATACTGATCCCCAGAACCTGGTTTGTTTGTCCATCGGGCTTCTTTCACCGTTACCTAAAAACAGATTTATTGAAAATGTAATATCTGCTTGATAGGTTAATTGATTGCTCGTTGTTTTATACATGAAGTAAGGGCATACAGCTCATAATTGCTTCAATATAATACTTCAAATGTTTTCTTGCGGCCTCTTTGACTCAGTCGGTAAGCAACGGAAGGTCGTGGGTTTCCTCTGGGCATTCCTCCCACAATAAAAACTGACAATGTGAAATAATCTTGAGCGTGGCATAAAACACCAAACAACGCCGCCAAATGTATTTTTGAGGTTTATTTAAAAAAAAAAACTCAGGCTAAACTACTTAAGGTAAAAGGCCAACCATCTTTAGTTAGGTTGAAATGAATGATTGCTGTTTTACACAGCAGCCCAGATTTTACTTAAATGGTGGCGCTGCCCCAAGCTAAACTGGGCTTCTTGCCTGCTGGAAACCCCCGACCTTTGGCGAGTACCTGTCAACTCTTCTACACACAGCAATCAAGTGAAAGAACACACTCAGACATTTTATTCAGACTAAGTGGGATAAGAGTCTGCCATGCATCGATGGAAGGCCATGACGAATGGACTATCACTCTTCTGATCGAGTTATAAAGGCCTCTTGGTTGAAATGAAATAACCAAGTAATTGTGATTGCCTTTAACGGTCAAATTCTGGACGGTAATTAACAAACATTACTTAAACATCGGCAGAAGAGCAAAACATTTTCGCTCTGTATTTCCTCCTTTTTAGACTTTCCTTAATAGTTGAAGTTCTCTACTCCAAACTAATGTCTAGTTATATACAGTGTAGTCTTACCTTTTTCAAACAGTTCCTTCCAGAGGCTTGTCTGATTGCCAACATCAGCTCTTCACGAGGGTCCAGTTGTCTTTCAAACCTTTTCTTGTTTTTTGACTTTGAAGGTTTTAGTTCGGATTTCACCACTGGGGCAGCAACAGGAGACACAGGGGCTGGGGGTGGAGGGGCGACAGGAGGCGCAGCTGCAGATGCTTGCACTGGTTTCACAGGTACAGTCACGGCACCTTGCAAAGCTAGCGCCTGCATACTTTGCTGCAGTTGCTCCATCATTTGTTGCTGAAGCTGCAATTGTAGTTGCAATTGTTGCAGCTGCTGGCTTTGATCTTCAGGCATGATTTGATGTTGTGCTAGAAGGGCTTGGTTCTGCACAAGCTGTTGTTGCCACATTGCAAACTGGTCCTGCAGTTGATTATATTGGGCATTCATCAAATTTTGTTGTTCGTTTAAGTTAGGAAGAGAAGCCTGTGAGGGAGAACTTTTTTCAGAATTAACAAATGCGGGTGCTTCTTTTTCCGACTGTTGAGACTGAAACGTTTCAGTTTGTCTTTGGGACACTACTCTTTCTGGCTGCTTGGATTCAAAGGATTCTGTGACCCTTTGAGACGCGGATACTCTTGTTGCTGGAAGATTGATCATTGATATACTTTTCTCTTCCAAAACATTCTCAGTTTCGCTTTCATTTGGAGGGACAAAATTATAGTCTGATCTAACATTAGTTTCATTCGATGACCTGACATGACTTACCCCAGCAATGGGTGAAGACTCTGTACTACTGAAACCAGATGGTTGTTTGTAAGGTTTGGGTACCAAAAACGATTTAGATAGTTTAGGAACCGCTGGTTTTGGGTCTGGAGAAACAATTTGTGGGGATTTGGGTCTTTGTTCTGGATGCACTTGTTTGATTTCTAACGGCTTTGGGGAATCCAGGATTATTGGTCTTACAAATGGTTTCTTGGGTTTTCTTCCACCCAGAAAATCTAGTCTATTCAAGTCAGATTTAGAAATCACAAATTCCTCTTTCTCTCTGGCTGGCTCTGTTATTCGTTTGTTCCGAAGCATTGATTCTTTTCTAGCATATTCCAAAAGAGAATTACGTTTTCCATCTCTTGGTGATACAGTTTTGATTTGAGAAGTCAATTGCGGACTTTTTATTACTGGCTCAAATTTTGGCGGAACTGGTTGGATAGTTTCTACAGGTTTGATTTCTTTACGATTTACAAGTGGTGACTCTTCTCTTGAGCCCGGTTCTACCATCACCATTTTAGCTCTAACAATGTTCTCGTTAGATGAAGTATCCCAATTTGGAACAGTAGATTCTAGAGATTTAATACTATTGGCTACCCTCCGAGTAAAGTCCTTTTCCCATTCTCGCTCAATTTTAGCGTCATCTTCATAAATCTTAATCAACTCCTTCGGAGCAACAAATACGACTTCCTCTTCGATAATGGTGACCTCTTCTTCAGAAGACATGGACTGACGCGAATTAGCTTCACCTGTAAAACCAGGTGGTGCAGAATCAATTTTAAAATCGTAAGTTATTTCTGACACATCTCGTTGTGCTGCATTCAAATCATCTATTTTCTTTTCTCTCATTACGACCGTAGCTGATGCTTGTTGGCTGGGAGCTTCTAATTCCTTTTCTTTAACATCTTCAAAACTGTCATCAAAAGATCTTGGTGAATCCTTGGCTAATTCCCGGGAACTGGGAAACTGCTTTGTAACCTCGTTTTCTATAGTGGCATCTGGAAATTTATTTTCAAAAGGATGATACAGTTAGTGTTTAAATAAACCACATTTTCTAGACCAGGTCAATCGAGGCAGTTGAACAAATCCATGGATTCACTTCATTTTGGATTATATTTAAAATTGGAATCAACAATTAACTCGATTTTCTAATTATTTAAAAATTTAGCATCCATGAAGAAACATTTACAAATTTGATGCAAAGTTGGAAATAGTTTCTCGTTTACAGTGCATGTTAAAGAAATTCAAGCTGCGCTAGAAACTGTAAACTGTTTGGCTTTGGAACAAAAACAAATAGGAGATGTAACGATTGATGATATTTTTGTTATTTTTCCAACACCCCCTTTCCATTACCAGATATTAACAGCTAACAGTTAGTAACTCGGGCGGCAATTTCAATGATCAGGAAATCAAGTTGGATACCTCCGAAATTCAATTTTAATAAGACTGAGTAAAATTATATAGACTGTTGGAACTGTTTTTTTTTCAAAGAACAATAGATTCAAGCTGTATTTTGTCTGAATAAAATTAGAGTCTAAGGATTTCACTTGAAAAATTATGGGATATGAAAATGGTCTTGTTAAGACTAAATATGTACTCAATAACGCCTATCAAGTGCTAGATTTTCCATATTGTAAATTGAGTTCATTGACATACAAGTGATGGACACTGGAACTTTATGCCAAAAGGGAGCGGGAGTATCGTGAGAACTCCACAAAGTCAGAATGTGATGCTCAGTTCTGATGTAGCAAAAAAACGTCAATCATCAAAAAATGTCATCTGTCAATGGATATTGCAAAATCTTAAACACTTATGGCTTTATGATGCCATCATATATTCGGAGGGAAAACAAGGCAAACGAAAAAAATTGTGCATTGAAAAAATTAGGTGTGCAGTTAAGCATAGTAGCAAAGCGGTCACTACAAAGTCAGACCCCTCAAGTATCCCATAACTTCTGGGGTGACGTCATTAAGCCCCAGAGCCCAGATCAATTATCTAAATCTGACAAAATAAAACGCTTGTCAAAAATTTGCCAAAGTCAAACTATTCATTTTTTTAACATGGAGGGGGACGGCTGTGAGAAGAGAGTAATGGAGGTATCCAGTTTGTACTTTCCCAAGAGTTATACCTTCTAGACTTTTGCCCCACACCTCTTCGCCCAATGCAATCGTTTCGTCAAACGCTAGGTTTACATCATCAATAGTGGAGACTGAGGTTTTGCTGGTTCGACTTTCACATCGGGATTGAGCTGGTGACAGGATGGAATGGGGAGAAAGCATTATAGACACCATAACCACATGCACAACAACAACATCACTGTTAGCATTACTATGGTTACGGGTTAACATGAAAATCTACACTGATAAGACAAATAAATTGTAAACATATTAGAAAAACTTGCCTCATTAGTCAGCTAAATAATTATAGATATAAGGCGAAACTATTAATATAGCAATATTAGTGTACAGCCAAAATACACTTTTCTTGAATATACTTATGAGCATTTCTTGAATATATATACTGATTGCTTGATTAAATGATTGATTGATGTTTTACATTCAGCCAACATTATTTCAATTGAATGGCAGAGTTGCCAAGTCTCTTCGGGTGGAAACTAGATGGTATGTCGAATTATGATAATCATCCTAAAAGTGAGCTAATGTAATTTACTAAAAGAAAAAAAAAGTTGCGTGAAAACAAAATTTTAAGACTAAGAGGTGAACATACCAGTGTATCGGTGTATATATACAACTGTGATACTCTTAAAACCATCATCAAAATTTGAAACCTGTTGCATTTAAACAAACACTTGATTGATTGATGTTTTACGCTGCACTCAAGATTATTTCACTTCTATGGCAGCGTTGCCAGGTTTAAGGGGGAGGAAACCAAGCTCATTGCCCAGAGGAAACCCCCCACCTTTAGTGAGTACCTTGTACCTCTTCCACATATGGCAACCCAGCGAAAAATCCCCTCAGAAACACTCGATTCGATCCCGAAGTCTAAGGTTTAAAAATATACCTAATGTAACATATTATTTAATTTTATGAGCTTTTAATATTAACAATTATTCAATTATTGTGTTTATATAATACTTAATTTTGCTTTTTTAGTATCTTTTTTAGTATCTTTAACTCTTTAACTTTAAAAATATTAATATACATCTATTTTCAGAATCACATGAGAAAGGTGGTTCTTCAGTTTGGATAAAGAGAGGGGGGGGGGGGGGGGGCGGAAACCAAACTATTTGTCCGGAGGAGTCTCCTGACCTACATTATTAAATTGACAACTTTTTCACACTCAGAATAAACTGCATTGGAAATTTCTCGTAAATGTTATTCAATTGTGATTCTAACAAGTGAACCGTTCTCAGCGGGGCTGGGTAGCTCAGTTTGTAGAGAGATGGAACGGTAACCCTAAGTCGTCAACTGGCCCAGAATTTTTCCCGTGTCAATCAGTGTCTGTTAATTTACTAATTCAGTTATTTAATTATGTATGCATAAACAATTAGTACAGTTAGAAGTTACTTAATTATGGTAGTTGCTTAAATTCATATCAGCTTCTGAGGTCACCATTCTCTTTTAGACAATATTATAATTAAACATTTGATTTTTTCATTAATTACATCATAGGCCTACTTCAAATTATGTTTACGCAAGGCAGGAATTATGAGAACTGAGAAAGAAAAAATATTAGAAAAAATAGACTAATCTCAAAGAAAGAGGAGAAAAATAATAAATTCATGAAGAAAAAAAAATCCTAAAAATACCAAAATGATGAAACCAACTCATCTAAAAACTAAATGTGAGGAATTCTTAACAGAAAATTTGTGCTCTTACGATATCTCTATATAAAGGAATTTGACCAAATGTAGATGTGAATGTCAGTTCAAATATAGTACATGTGTCGTGCATAATGCAAGGGGGGTAACTTGGGCAATGACATGCATTATTTAATACAATACAGTATTACCTGAGATTCCGAGAATGAACGAGCGGAAATACAGAATGAAATAATAATTAAGAATAAATTCTTAATATTTTAATGAGATGATATCACACATTCTAGATTATGATGTTAAACAGCTCCCTGGGGCCTTTCTTACAAAGGTGGCGTAAATTTGCGCATAGGACTACTACATTGACCAGTTGCGTCCAGGATGCAAGTTACTACAGTATTAACACTGATTTGTGTCTGACGTAACTTACGCCAGCTTTGTAAGACAGGACCCCTTGTTCAAAAGAAAATCAGCTTAATGCCAGGTTAAATGGCATAGTGTAACAAAGAAATTACTTTGTATTGGACATCATCGAACCTGTCGTTAAGCTAAAGGCGCACCCCCAGGAGACGCTGGCCAGAAAATTAATCAGGTGTACTGTGTATATATTGCATTTATCAAGTCATTCTCCTAGCAAAATTTAGATTTTCCTATCTCACATGCTAAAATTTCCAATTTCTAAATGTCCTTGAACTCGAACAACAGTTGGACTGCATAGATAACCCCTCCACCAGTGCCATGTGACCAAGCCAAACATACCATACAGATAAATCCTCAGTGATAGCTTTGCAACAAAAAAATGTCAGGAGATCAAAGAGCAATTTTGATGAATGTGTCTACTCTTCTTGAATATGGTCAGGCCACATGGCTCGGGCAGAAATGTCAGAAAAGTAGACTCCAAGCCTGGAGAAAATTTTAGATCCAAGCCTGGAGAAAATTTTAGATCCAAGCCTGGAGAAAATTTTAGATCTAAGCCTGGAGAAAATTTTAGATCCAAGCCTGGAGAAAATTTTAGATCCAAGCCTGAAGAAAATTTTAGATCCAAGCCTGGAGAAAACTTTAGATCCAAGCCTGGAGAAAATTTTAGATCCAAGCCTGGAGAAATTTTTTAGATCCAAGCCTGGAGAAAATTTTAGATCCAAGCCTGGAGAAAATTTTAGATCCAAGCCTGGAGAAAATTGTAGATCCAAGCCTGGAGAAAATTGTAGATCCAAGCCTAGAGAAAATTTTAGATCCAAGCCTGGAGAAAATTTTAGATCCAAGCCTGGAGAAAATTTTAGATCCATTAGACAAGCCTGGAGAAAATTTAAGGCCTCTTATTATAATTAATTCATCTAATTAATTTTTACTTCCATATCTCAAATAAAAATTACCCGTAGCAAATACTAGAAGCTATGTACCTTCATCCCACTTATAGTAAATGATGAATGATTAATGACAATGAAACTACAAGAACAAGTTAGTTTTGTATTAGTATTGCTGTTATATCTACAGAATACATAAATCTCATATCAGAGAACTCTAAAATCAAAACAACAAAAAGCAACCCTCAAGAAAACCCACCGCAAGGTATTACAACAATAGAAAAAGCTTTTCTAAAAGTTTGCATTGTTAGATGGAAGATGAGGTGAGTTACAACGCTTTTGAATACCATCATTTGAATACTGGTCTTAATTGCACGATGAGACGGCTTGGTGAAATGGGCGACTGATGCTTTGATAAGTCAGAGTATTAAGCCCTAGGCATAGCAGTTACACACAAGTTGCTTTCTTGATTTCCAAATGATTTCATAAAAAGGCTCCTCATGGAACATATATAAAGATTTCAGAAAGTGTATAACTTTAACTAAAAAAACACACAAAAAACATTAATACTTACAGGTTGAAGGGGAGCTTTTGGACGCACTGGAGTGATCACTTGTGACTGATGTGTTAAGCTCCTCCTCTGAGGGTTTGTTAATATCAGATGCTCTAACCGTTGCAAGAGCCTCCTTCTCCGTTACAAAAGCATTATCTTCTTCCACTTTAACATTAACAGAAGCATCATCAGCCTTATCTGATGTGGCAGAGATGTCCATTTGCATTTCATTAGAAGTTCTTGAATCATTCAGGTTATTTGGAGCAGATAGAGTAGAACTAATTTCTTCAGTACCTATGCAACTGTCTATAACTTCAGTTTCAACATTCAAACTGACAGAATTTTCTGATAAAATGGGCGGGGTTTCAGGTGGAGGGGGTGTGTCAGGAGGTGGGGGAGGTATAAACAAAGGTGGTTGTGCACGTGATTGACGCTGTCCGTTAACTTCCAGTTTAGGTGAGGTAACACCTTTATCTGTCTCAGAGGTAGACAATTCTGCTGAGGTTTCCAAAGACGGTTGTTGTTGTTCTGCTATCCTAGGCTCGCTTGGTGAATCACTGACACCTACATCAACTTCTGATTTTAGAGATGTGACAGAGGTGTTATTCCTCGGAGACCCTGACAAAGACAGAAATATTATCAGAAATTTGTTTCTCAATCTAATTTATATCTTACTGTAAAAGACAGACTAATTTAATCAACTTGTTAGTGGTTCAAGCTGCAATGAAGATTATTTCACTTATATACATGTAGTGCAATTGACAGGATCAGATCGTCTTGCAATGAGAATCAGGAGATCATTAAACATAGGCAAATCTAATGCTAAATGAAAAAAAAAACCCACAATAAACAGAAATGTTTGCAAAAAAGGCAAAATAAAAAGCTGATTGCTTAGCTAGTCAAGAATGTAAATTTAATGAGCTCCTGCAGGACCAAACCCAAAACCCTTGATGTAAATGTGAAAAGAACCAAGTTGAATTTGTTTGTCTTTTAGAAATCACTTTGTGCCGAATTTCAACTTGAAATTACAGGACACAATTTGCTACCTAAGAACAAGGTCTGGAATGATAATTAGGTGATGAGTTACCATGGTAACCACATAATATGAGCAAAATCGATTCATGTCCTCTCCTAATCTATGTATTTAATCTAAACATCACAATTAGATTGATTGATTTATGTTTTAGGCCACACTCAAGATTATTTAACTTGTATTGGCGCATTATCAAGTTTAGTGGGGCCAAAATTACATCATATTCAGGGCATTAGCACTTTTTGACCCCAAGACCACCTTAATGTGGCATGAGTTGCCAAAATTCACACTTTTCTCATAATTTCTGTTCGTCATGGCAGAGGTTTTGAAGACCATCGAAAAACTAAATGATTGGCGTTGGAATGAAGAAAATCTGTACAGTATCTGGCCTGTACGAACCGAAAACGTGTTAAAAAATTAAACAAAATTTAAATAACGGGGACGACCATTCATTCATTCCAAGCCAAAGTTAGTTCAAAACAATAAGCAGCTCATGCCACTTTAAACAGTGCCCTCTCTTGGTTAGTCAGAAACCGTGGCCTTTCTTCACTTCCTCGTATGAACTATTATGGGAGGCATAGGAAAAAAAATGGCGAACGATATAACCACGACAACAGTACTTGATTGAACAAAAGTTCAAAGTTTCCGAAGAACTTCATATAGTTGAAAATGAGACAGGGAGCCTTGTTTGGAACGATTTGATTCGAGATGGAGATAATAGAGTCGCTTGCTTGGTAAATCTTTCATATAAGAACCAATGCATTATCCAAACTGCAGTTACTGGGGTTGCCGATAGATGTGATAGTCCAGTAAGTGGAGAATGAATTTATTTTCTGATTTGAAATTTCGCAACCGTTGACAATTTCAAAATCTACCGCGCATAGACTTTACATAATGTAGTATAAGTAGGCTGAAAAAGCCAGTGCCCTGAAAATGGGGTTATGCGACCTTTCACACTTCCCCGTGCATAGATTTCTGATAGTGACCATTGGTTTTGATTAATGTCCCGTCATCATCCTTACACATGATAAATTGACCCCAAAATCTAACATAGATAATTTGAAAACACTAACCCCAACTAAATCTTATAAAGATAATTTCAATGGACTAACCCCAAAATCTGATAAAGATAATTTGAATAGACTAACCCAAAAATGTGATAAAGATAATTTGAATAGACTAACCCAAACTAAATCTGATAAAGATAATTTGAATAGACTAACCCAAACTAAATCTGATAAAGATAATTTCAATAGACTAACCCCAACTAAATCTGATAAAGATAATTTGAATAGACTAACCCCAACTAAATCTAATATAGATAATTTGAATAGACTAACCCCAACTAAATATAATATAGATAATTTGAATAGACTAACCCAAACTAAATCTGATACAGATAATTTGAAAACACTAACCCCAAAATCTGATAAAGATAATTTGAATAGACTAACCCAAAAATTTAATAAAGATAATTTGAAAACACTAACCCCAACTAAATCTGATAAAGATAATTTGAATAGACTAACCTTGCTGGGGTGGAGGAGGCGCTGGAGCCTTTTTGCGCCTGGGTGGCGCGGCAGCTTTACTCTTTTTCTCCAATGAATGGGATCTTGTTAAACCTTCCTTCTCACGTTCTCTAGCTTCTTTAGCCTTCTTATCAACATGCTTACGTGGGAGGGTAACATAGTCATCTGGTATCACAGGTTCATTAACATTACTGTCGTCATCGCGGTTGCGCATCTGACTCCGTAGTGATGGAATGTTCAATGCTGTGGATACAGGAGCAGCGATGGGTGCAGTTTTCTCTGATGTACCTATAGCAACGTTCTCCGCACTCTCAATAGAGGCAGTGTCCATACTAGTGTCTTTGTTATAGCTCAAAGAAAGAGGGCGATTAGCTTCAGGTGATTCAGGGCCGCTCAAGGTGGCTTCATGATACCCGCTAGAATCTGAACTTGTTCTGGAATGTTCATGAGGTCTTTTATTCACTCCAGACTCTACGTTTACGGATATTTCACTTGTTGTACTAACACCACTTGTACTGACTTCTGCCTTTGGTACATTGTTTGCTTTATGGTCCTCATTTTGATTTACAGTTACGCTGATATCAGCTTCTTTACTAGGTCCAGCCTCAACTGGAGTTGATGCTGACGCTATATGATCTATTCTATCTAAGCTTGATGACATTTCCGGTGATTTAAGAGAGGGAGGGGAGTTTTGTAACCGAGGAGAGGAGGAAACCTGGGTAGATGTTGCTAAGGGAGGGGTGGAAGATCCCGCGGGTGGGGTGGGAAGTGATGGGGCAGATTGGGTAGGTTGAGGTGGAATTACCGCTAGAGGCGATTGTTGAGCTGATGGTGCCGGTGGCATCTGGGGTGGCGGGGGCGCCGGTCTCTTCTTTCCATATCCTTTGGCGGGAGATTTGTTAGCTGGTTTTGGCAACGTGTGAGAAGCTATTTCTCCCGGCGGAGAACTGGTGACTGCTTGTGATTGTTTGGCAGGGCGTTGTAAAGTTTGGGACTGAAGCACCTTGGGTGTGGCACCCGTATCCTGGGGTAATTGTCCGTTACTTGTGGACCGTGTCTGTAGATGACCATTGCCTTCAGCAGGCATCGCAGCGTACATGGTCTTTGGCCTGTCTTTTCCCTTCTCAGCACTACGCCTCAAGGGAGGTGACCCACCTGCAGGTTTGGCAGCTTGGGAACTTGGAGGCGGGGTCTCTGAGAATGAGGCTCCAGACTAGAAAACAAGAAAGTGCGAAAAAAGAAAACAAACACTTTGACATCCTTGTTTAACAAATCCACCCATTTAATACATAACCCAACATATGCAGCCGTCCCATATTAACACAAAGGGTCAGACACTTGAGGAAAATCAATATGACATGAGGCTTTTAATTGTGCAGAACTTCTCCTCCAGGTTGCTATTTAAAGATTGGCAAACAAGTAAGTTATTCTTTTCCCACTGCGATTGTTTTTAATTTCAATGGCTGCTAAATCATTAGGGCTGAGCAAGGGCAAGTATATACATACGAATATATAACTGTTTGGAAAGAACTATAAATAGGTGAAAAGGTAAAAGAAATTATTTCTATCCTAAAAATATTTTGCTATATTGCTAATAAAAATTACCGTAACCGAATAATGTACATATCCAAGATTTATATATGGAAAAAGTTCCCATTTAATATGCCGATAAAGATTTGAAAAATCAGATAGTGTTGAAGAGAGAGGGTTGTTTGAAAGCAAAATAACCATACTATAAAAAACTATATATACGTTTTGAAAAAAGTAAAGTTCCTGGCAGTTTATTGAATGATTGATTGATTGGTGTTTTACGCCGCGCTCAAGATTATTTCACTTACATGGCGGCGTTGCCAGTTTTATTGTGGGAGGAAACCGGGGTTTATTGAATGAGACTTAACAGCAAACTCAGATATGGATAAATTGCACAAATCAACTATAAACTGTTACAAACAAATCTAACTTACAGGCTTGTATTTCTTTTCTTTCTTGAAAAATGAAAATATCCGACTCTTCTTTTTTTCGCTGCTACCTCCGGGCATGTACTGGGGTGTGCCCTGAGGCGTCGTAGCAACACGAGAAGACTCACTCCTCCGTAGGTCAGGCATTGACTGGGCATTGTCAGATACTGAAAGAAAATCAAATCATTTAGTCTTTTGTTATTCTTTAAGAATAATCCCTGAAACAAAATGAAAACATCAAATCTTTCAATGGCATTTGGAAGGTTACAGTAAGGTGAGGAATTACTTATGGATAACAACTTCTTGGTTTATTGGGTGAAGACGTTTGGATGTGGTTCTTACATCTTTATCAAAGTCAATGTTGAGATTGACAACCATGTAAGAACTACATAGAAACCCAATAAACCAAGAAGTTGTTATCCATAAGTAATTCTTCACCTTATTGAAAATATTATCATTCTTCTCTATTTTATTCCTCATGTTATCTTCTGAGGGTTGACCAAATCTTATTTTCTTGAATTGGTTGAAATACTTCATAGCTGACAGTAAAACACAACATTGATTATAAATATAAAATTGATCAAGAAATCATAACAGAATCGAGCTGCAAGGGAAAATAATAATACAGCAAAGGATGACTAAATATATCTCACATGATATAAAAAAACATATAAATTTGCACATGAATTATATCATCATGTTTTATTGCTATTTTTTTTATACCATCGTCTATGAGTCATGTTGATTAGTTTAAGTAATATAATCTTAGGATCTTTATGACCACCCCCTACCCCACCACAAACAAAAAAGAGGGAAAAATCATGAATATAACTTTTTATAAACAAAAATCATTGAAATAAAATAAGGAAAAAGTTTTTTCCTTAAAAAAAAATATATAAAAATTATTGTTTTCTACATCAGTACAAGATCAATGACTTGTTGCAAAACTAAGAAATTGCAACACAAATAATTTATAGTTGAAAGTTGAGTGAGAATAGTAGTTATTCTGTTACATGTTATATCTGATTACTGACTAGTTCAGCATGAAGGACTATGGAGAGATGACAGAGGTAAAGATTGGGAAGAAAGGTAAACTCTATTAGCACCAGTGGTATATCAGGTAAAACCAGTTAATTCTACTCCGTAACTATGGTAATTAGGTCACAGGTGAGTCATAGTCACAACCCACTTTATATACCATACAGGTGCTTCTTTCCGAACACAGGATGACATATATAATTTGACTGCTTACCTGTATATATCCCTCCATTGACAGATTGAATATCTTACAGTTTTTTAATTGATTGATTGGGGCTTAACATCACACTCAACAGCTACATGTATAGATCAGCAACTGACCCCCCCCCCCCCCACACCCAAACTAATGTAAATTTTCTTATTGATTGGTGTTTTACCCCACACTCAAGATTATTTCACTTATATGGCAGCGTTGCCAGGATAAGTGGGGCAGGAAACAGAGATCTTTGCCATGAGAAAACCCCTGACCTGGCAACTCTTTCTTATATTGCAATTTTCACATTACCATAGAGCATCAGGAACCTGGGCTAATGAATTTAGCATACCTAATATTCCTCCTTGCTAGGTCAGCAACCATGGCTAAAGAAATGCCATAATACTTGATATTTAACAGAGAGTTCTTGTGTAAGGCATGTTAGTTAAATAATATTTTACTACAAGATAGTTAAATGTTGCAGGTTATTATGAGAGTACATATATTCAACTACGGTTAAATCGTCGATCAAATTCTGCCAACAAGATCAATGTCATTCACAGTACTTTTTGCAAGAAATAATGTTAAGACAGGGGTTATCAAGGAGTATTTTCCTTGTAGCTTTTTCTTCACCAAGTTAGTTAAACTCATACCATGAGGATAGGTCGATTTATTGATGTTTTAAACTTCACTCAAGATTATTTAAAGTTTTGTGGGGGAGGAAACCAAGCTTATTGCTCGAAGGAAACCCAGACCTTTAGCGAGTACCTGGCAGCTCTCCCACATACGGTGACTGAGTGAAAATCCACTCACAAACTTTTCAATTCCACTTATATGGTGAAGTTGTTAGGTTTAGGAACCTACTTTCTTGCACAAAGGATTGATTGATGTTTTACACTATAAAATATTTCCATTACATATGGTGCACATGCCATTTTTTGTGAGGGAGGAAACCACTTCCTTGCACACAGGAGATCTCAAACCTTCAGCCAAAACTTGGCTACCAATTTATGGGGTATAACGGTCTAAATGATATACCTCTTTTTAGAACAATTAGAAACTTGTCTCCATGGTTATTTTAGACAAGAAGATTTTCCCTGTGCCCGTGTGTTTTAGTGATCATAAATAAACAGAATGGTTCAGTGAAAAAAATATATTACATTTTCTTTGGAATGAGTTTGTGGGATTTGAACTTGCCCAGGATGAGATTGAAGATTGAACACAACTCTCTTACCAGCAGTGACAAACACCTCTGATTACAGGGTAATTTAAGGGGGATGAAAAACAATTTACCTCAAAAAGTCAGATACCAAATATTTTGCTTTTTAATAAAATTCTTTATACATTGTTAAATCTTATCATTTCTTGCATTTTCTTGAATGTGACCTTGGAGCAGAACTTGATCGGCAAATGTTGTTGTGAAACCTACCTGGCGTAACAAATGACTGAGATCTTTTAGCAGATGCTTTAGCTATATGAACATAACAGGACATTGGTGTCTTAAACTGCGTAAACACACATAATTGTATTTAATTAAAGTGGCATGAGCTGCCGAAATTCACACGTTTTTTCATAATTTCTGATCGTCACAACAGTAAGAAGCTTTGAACGCCATCGAAAAACTAAATGATTGGGGTTGGAATGAGGGAAATCCATACAGTATGTAACTTATACAAACTGGAATAGTGTTGGAAAAGTAAACAAAATTTAAATAACCGAGACGACCATTCATTCCTTCTAAGCCAAAGTTAGTTCAAAACAATACTTTATCTTACATTTTCGAGAATAGAAGCACTAAAAAGCTTCTGAATTATACGTCTTGAGAAAAATAGCCAATAATTTCAACATTCTGTTTTAACGTCAAAATATCAACATTTTGGCAGCTCATGCCACTTTAACTAAAGATGGATTTCGTAATGATGATAGACTGATTGCTCAATGATGTCATCGGAGCACACTGAGCGATGGAGAACGCTGGTGGAAAGAATAAGAAATGTTCGAAAAATGTTTAATGCTGTTGTCTTTATCAAATGTAATTATAATGCAAATACAGGTACACTTGATAAAGACACAGGCATAGGTGTTGAAAGCTTGTGTTCTTCACAAACAACTTACTTTGTGGTGATTCCTTATTCTTTTCTCATTATATACAGGCAGCCGTGCAATCATGCTTATCGAACAAGTAACTTGAAAACAAGATCCCTCAAATATCCCACAATTTTTGAGTGATGTTATTAAGCTCCAGACATACTGATATGAAAATCAGAGCCGCGATAAAACTACAGCATATTTACAAAACTACTAGTTACTACATTTCATGTATAGCAAGCGCCGCCATTACTATGAGATGAAACTACCGATCTGATGCGAGAAGTGCAGCAAAATGGAATGCCACTGGCCCTGACACAGTGGATACTTCATACACGTCATAAAGTGATGACGAAACACTCTTGTGGTGTCAGGTTTTGCCATTCATTAGTGATGTCACAAGATTGTAGAAAACGTTACAGAGAGACAACATCCCATAGTTATTATGACGATTTTAGCACGTCAGACCCAATCCAACCATGGATATAGTTCATTGCATGTAGCAGCGAGAAAAAGCTATCATTTGAGGGAAATATCCAGTTAACTAAATTTGTTAAGTACAGTTTTTATTTGAAGATGGCCGAACATTTTTGTAAACAATTTAACAGAAAGATCAATGTAGGTTTACATGTATTTCATTTGTAGAGGGCAGAAATTCCAAAACTTTTTTCAACAAAATCTTAGCCGCAGGACAATCAAGTTGGCGTACGCATGATGTTTGTATGGAAAGTGATGTCATCGAGAAACAGGTCAGAGTTGTATGTACTTACATGTATTAGCTGGAACCAGGTTAATCTCATTGGAATTTAGATCGCCCACTGTCATACGAGGGTCCAGAGGGTGGTCAGGTTTGGCAGGGTGCTGAAACGTGTATTTATCAGGATCCAAATTCTTGTCTTCGCAAACGTTTCTATAGAGCTGATGTAATTGGACTTTTGGGTTGATTCGAATCACAGACTTCTGATTCCTTGGTAAGTTAATCGTTAGACGATAAGTCATCTGCAAAAAAAAAACAGAATCGATAAAATCATTAAAACCTAAATTTGATTGATTGATTTATATTTATTCACCAATAATGAAAACAATTTTACATATCTAGTTTAACTTTTATATGTTCTATGTTAACGGAAATGTATAATCCATGTTATTTTTAACCTGCATCATTATAATTCAATTCAAGTGATACAGTACATGTATATATATAAATTCAATAATTAAAAATTTAAATTTTGAAAAATTTTGATAATCACGTTATCTAAAGTTTTTTTTCTCCAAATAGTAAAAATGTTTTTTGAGAGCAAAAGAAACCTCAAAGGATATCAAAGCATGCAACATGGACTGAAACATGACAAGATAAAACCATCATTGTTCAGAAATGAGAAAAAAAAAATGGCCTAAAATTATACGAAACCTGGTATAGAGAATAATCTGCATTTAATTGACATCAGCTGACATTTTTATTAATAAAGCTACATGATTAATCAAGGCTTCCATAGATAAGTCTTCGATCATATATTCATATGTCGAAGTAAAAATATAGTTACATATCAAAAATATATTCAGATGACATGTATATAAAGTATTCATAGAATTTGATAAAAAATCCCCTTTCAGTGAGTTAAAAGTTGTTGTTTTTGAAAATCAGGGCACAAGGGGTGCTACTCAAAACAATTATGCAAAAACTAATTTGGGACTGGTCAAATACAGCCATTCGTTGAGATATCAACCTCTAAAGCCAGCGTCATGTTGACATCTAAGGTCTATTTTAGATTGCTTGATTTATATCTCTTATATGGAGGCGTTGCCCGGTTAGTGGGTGAGCAAACCGAGCTCATTGCCCGGAGGAAACCCCCGACCTTTGGCGAGTATCTGGCAACTCTTCCACATACGGCAAAAAACCAGTGAAAAAATCCACTCAGAAATGTCTCAATTTTTATTTGGTCTGAGTGTGATTCGAACCAGCACCACATCGATGGGAGGTCTATGTGGGACTAAGGGACAATCACTTTAACCCACTGGACCACCGAAGCCCCCTATTTTAGAAACCAGTTTATAAAACACTATATGAGACACACAAGGTGGTACAAGTAGGTTAATATAGATGAAAAAACAACATGCAACAAAAGAAATCAATCAATCACAAATATTCATCAACAAAATAACAAAAAATATTTTTATAGGAATCAAATTCTAAATATTTCACGGTATTAATAAAGTATGTGTCACATTAGATGATTAAGAATTAACAATGTATTCACTAAATACATAAAAAAAAGAAGATTTTGTTGTAAACAAAGTATTGCTAATGAAGTTTATTAAGAAGATATACAGTAAGCATTTACATACTGAAATTACATTCCGATGAATGCTTGTTTTGTACTTTCTCATGTACGGTTTCATCTCAAACAATACTCTGATTTTTCCCTGGGTAAATTTCCTTATTAAGCCATGTTAAAATAAATCAGGTAGAGATGATAGTGGATATGGGTCAGGTACATGGCTTGTTAATGAATTATCTAGAACAGTTATCAGTCTATGTACAAAGGAATGTCTTTGATACCTGTATCTATATAATACAGGTATAGATAAATACATGAGCTGGCCCCAAATCACTGAGGGTATGGTTTGGGGCTACTGTACATATAAAAATAAAAATATACACAAGGTAAATTTAGATACTATTTGTATCTATTCGTATATCTGTATCTGTAATTTTGAGATAACTACACATGATATAGAGAACTGATATCATATTCAGTGAGTGAGTGAGTGAGTGATTGAGTGAGTGATTTTGGTTTTACGTCCTGCTCAACAGTACTATTTCAGTTATATGAAGACGTCTCTTGTTGCAGGGCGGATTTCCACCGCTTTTTTTAGGTGCTGCCTCACCGAGACGACTTGCCGATCATATTCAGTAGTTCTGTATTTAAATAATGTCCCCCTGTCTAGTTATTTAGCTTTTTGCTAACCCATAGAAATTAATTTCTTGAGTTCAAATAGTTTTGAAATAAGACTCAAACTGAGTTTATTGAGCCGTATTTCTAGTCTTTGCATGACAGTGCTTCTACATGAAGTCTTATTGTGAAAAGCGAGTACGGTGAGATGACAACCTTAGCCATAGGCCGCCGGAAAATAGATTGATAAATGTTTTACGCCGTATTCAAGACTATTTCACTATAGCGTTGTGAGGAAACCCTAGACCCTTGAGACTCTTCCACATACGGCGACCAAGACAGAATTTTTTCCACTCCGAAATTTAAAAATTTTAATTTGATCCGAGTGTGATTCCAACCCAGCGCCGCATCGATGGAAGGCCTGTGTGGGACTAAGGGATGATCACTTTAACCCATTGGACTACCGAGGCCCCTCTAAAAACTAGAACCATTGATAACGTTGGCCATACCCTAATCTTGAAATGAACACTGATGATTTTGTCTATGAAATCCAATTGTATGATAGAAATTGAGGGTTCATGTTATTTACTGACGTTGATTTCATTTTTAATGCGAATAATAAATAATTTGATGAGCACTGAATAATAAATACACCTAGACAAGTACAATGACTATCTTTCTAAGCCTTAAGCTTAACAGCATCTAATATGAAACAGGAGATTTTAATATGCAGAAGGTTAAAAAACAAGACGTAATTTCAGCTAAAAATAATCCAGTCAGATCATGAAATGAGGAAATTATCCTAAAACAACATGATATTTGATGAACAATGCATTGTGGTTTGACAGATGTACATAAAACTAAGGTGCAGCATTAATGGACAGGGAAAACTCTGAAAAATAAAACCTAGCGTGAAACGTTTGATCTAGTAAAAAGCATATATCATGAGTGCAAAAGTTTTTATAAGAAAAATTAATATGTTTTACAAGCATGCTTTACTGAGCAGGTTATTAATGGCAAAGACAGGCTAAGCATTAACAAGATCTCACTAAACATTTGTTGCAAAAACTATCATTGATTGATTGTTTGATATTTATTTTTCACTCAACATTTTCTGCATTTTCACAAAAAGTTTGCCTTCAATTGATTGATATTTTAGAAATAGAAACCGAGCGCTTTGCCCGGAGGAAACCCCGGCTTTAGGCAGGTATTCGACAACTCTCCCATAGAGCGATATAGTTTGCAAAAACACTCCGAAATGTAAAAATTTTCTTTGACTGAGGATTCAATTAATTGATTGTTTGGTGTTTTACGTCGCGCTCAAGATTATTTCACTTATATGGCGGCGTTGCCAGATTTATTGTGGGAGGAAACCAGGCTCTATGCCTGGAGGAAACTCACAACCTTCAACCATCCCACATAGGTCGTTTGAGTTAAAAACCCAGTCAGAAAATTGTCCAATTTTTTGGGGGACTGAGTGGGATTCGAACCCGCGACCCATTGGTGGAAGGCTGTTCGCATTGAGCGTCCAACGCTCTACCTACTGAGCCACGGAGGCCCCGTGAAGGATTCAAACCCGACCCAGCGGCTTGTGTCAGCGTATTGCTTTCTAGACTGAGCCTCCTTTTATACACATAGAAGTATTTAATTAGTTAGTGTCTTTTAAAAAGTGAGTATAACAGTATTCTCATTATTTTTTGGAATTTTTGGGGGATTTCACTGAATGGATAAGGCAGCCGGCATTTAGTGCTGACGATAGATGCCATACTCTGGGACTGGGTTCGATTCCCGTTTCGGGTTTCACCCAAAATCAGAAGAAATTCTGCCATTTTTCAAGAAAGTGTAATCCCAAAAAATAATGAGAATACCACATAGAATCAATGAATTTAACATATTTTAATACAGAAGAAAATTAGGTATATTGTAAGTTAGCATTGCAAGCTTTACCATATACCGCAGGCGTAGAGCGACTTAGTATATACCGAGTCACTCTACGCCTGTGGTATATGGTAATGCTTGCAATGCTAACTGTCGCTGTACGCCTGTGGTATATGGTAATGCTTGCAATGCTAACTGGAAGTTTGAACAGAGTCCCAGTTTATCAACGTGGTAATACACTGGTTTCACTGTATCCCACAATGGCCCCTGTAACCTAACAATATCTCTCATCATACATGCTCCTTATTATATAAAAGTTGGACATACAAGTTAATCAGAAGCAAAGCTATCAACTGAATAATGCAAATTCAATTAGGATTTTTCATGACACGCATATGCATACATAAATGAAACATTTATACAACACCACTGATAAATGCAGTGCATAATGTATAATATAACTTTAACCTGTTCCCCCTAACTTGTATACACAGGCATGAACTAACTCATTCCCTGAGTATGTCTAAATCAAAACTCGGTGACATATGCAGGCCATGCAATAAATTTACATTTTTTTCTGAAATGCTATATTTTTGACATTTTGAATGTAAATATGTGGAAATCTAATTCTCCACACAAGTAACAAATAAATGTAAATTTTGTGATAACCCCTTGTCATAAAATATTTACGTAAAATGTATTAAAATAAATCCTACTGCATGTAATCAGGCAGTATTCGATAACTCAAAGTAGTAAATTTGAATAAAGATGTATTTAAATTAGAACTTTTAGACAACCGAAAATATTTAAAAATTCAAAATATTACAAAAATAAACTGGAAAGTTGAAAATAATATTAAATCTTGTTCTGATACAAGAAAATGATTTCTCAAGTTAACCTTGAATGTTTTAAACAATTTTTAAAAAATATTGATAAAATCAAACTCAAACTAAAGCGCAACTGTCACAATGGGAAATGAAAATAAACTAAAAGAAACATACTAATGATAAAAAATTAAAGACATCACCACGTCCTCAGTTGTTTTTAACAACACGAGCTTTCGGCACCTGTGCCGGTGCCTTCGTCAAGTGTAACACTGAAAGCTCGTGTTGTTAAAAACAACTGAGGACGTGGTGATACATCAAACTTTGTAACAAAGATTTGTGAGTTTTGTAAAATAAGGTTAACCCCCCTCCGACCAACCCAGAAAAAAACAAAACAAAGTAAAAACAAGCAGTGGATATAGGAATGTCTACTTCATCAAAACGATTTTGACATGTAACTCTATAACTTTGAACCAATAATGGAAACCTCCTACCTCAAATGGTTGTTCTTTATTCGTCACAGGATGGACGTATGTATTCCGTTTATTTTTCTCGCTGACGGCTTTTTTGTCGATTAGATGAATTGTACTAATGCCGAGTGATCCAATGGACTGGTTAGCCTTGTACTCAATAGTTCTTCCATTATCCTCATTCAGGACGACTAGCTTGTGACTGGCTGGATTTAGTTTGGCGCGGCCAGCCAGGTGAACCAACAGGTCGATCATTGGAATACTGAAAAAGGAGAAGTTAAGAAACCCATGCCATCACACCTGTTTGAGAACGAGTTATTTACCAAGACTCACCTGTGATTTCTCGCTGGGTGACAGGGTTGTAATAACCGCCTTCTTCCTTCGAAACATTTTCCTCGGCTTAAAATGTGGCTTAGCCCAGCTCTAACTAAATTGTTTCCTGTATGAAGTTGTCTTAGAAAAGCAAACAGTGGCCAGTTGGGAGGAATTCAGCAAATCTTTTCTCTGGCCATTTCATTATGGATGTTTTCAAGGTTAGGGGTGATAGGGTTATGGCCAGGCTTCCCACCTGTGTGATCTAACCAGATTTTAATGGGACAGGTAAAACTACAGATCCACAACGATAAAAGTCTTTCTGGTCCTCAGGTAATTTAACAACGAGTAGCTGATCAAGTTAATCTGGACAACACTGCAGTGTCAATCTTCCTCACCAAAACGGTCAGGTATACCGGTATACAATACTGCTAAGATATTAAGGGATACACCCAAGAAAAAATATCCCAACAAGATCAGAAATGGCAACACAAGAAAGATAAACACGAAAACGTCCAGGTATTCCTTCAAAAATTTCCTCACGTTCAGCATTACACCTGTCTAAAACCCGACCTGTACAGAATCAGTCCACTGAGTTAATAGGGCATTCCTGTTTACCTGTTCCCCTCAGGTGTAAACTTAGGTAAATTTACATCCAGACACTTTATGTTAGAGCTTGACACAGCTAAAGGATAAATCAACACTCCTTGTTCAAAACCTTAATTAGAACAGTATAATACTTTAGAAAATTATATACACAGCTGAAGTAGGTATTATACTTCTGAGCTAATAAATTCTGAAACTTTTTGAATGAATGTTAGGATTTACAAGTATTCCACTGTAGACATGCTATGTCAACACCATTCCCAACTTTCTGCTTGACTAAGACTCCCCAGTCATGTGACCTCAGACTGAATTAACCTGCTGAAGTTTATTAGACTGATCCAATTGGAAAGGGGTGATAGGTGGTACACTCAGCTAACTGGCAGGGATAAATAGAGCCAATATAATTTTTTCTGCCCAAAATCCATCAATAATACAGAAACGTTTCAAAAGAAATTCTCTGCTGAAACTTCTTATAAGGAATACAAAGCTTGAATCCACCCCCTTTAAAAAATCTCAATGACTATTGAAATGTGACAACATCCAGATCTCCCCTTTACAAATCTGGAATGGGTTGACCCTGGTCAAAGTGTAATAGGAGTTATGCAGACACAAAAGGCTGGGGAAGAATGCATTCTGGTAACAAGAGTTTCGGGAAACCCAAAATACGCCCGGAAAGGCACAGTAACTGCAGCCATACCAAAACAAATCCTTCCATATTTATTTAAATTTAATTTTCAAAATTCAGAGGAAGGAAGTTGAAGCTTGGTAAAAGGTGATGTAATGTCAACAAAATGAAATGTTACCACTAAAACCTTTAAAATCCATCTGTATCAAATTTAAAATGGGCTATTTGCATCAAAGATTATTAACAAGATTTGTACTCGGTACAAGTCATCAATTCTCGCTGCTTGTTAAATCGTGATGTTAAACATTGCTTGTTGTCAATATAGTTTGGACTAAAATGTTTCAATTTTTTAGAAGAGTAGTTTATAATTTACTAATCATACTTAAACAAATGCAATTAATTGGCAATTTTGCAGCTCACACCAATTCAAGTAGATTTGAAAATTTTTCTCATAATATCATTTTTCTATATTGTTTGGCTACAAAAAAAAAACAGTTGAGCATGGCATGGCCATGTGGTATCCGAGTGAAGAGTCTGGACCATAAAACTGTCAACACTTGTAGATAAGAGATAGGAGACAGAGCTTTAGAGTTTGTTTAAATAGAGTATAACTATGTAAATAGAACAAGGCTGGGTTACTTATCTCTTTGTCTGTAGATAAAACTTTAATCCTTATATGCATTTTTCATTTGATTAAAACGTTATATATTGATTTAAGAATAGTTTTAATCAATTTAGAAACATTATTGCAATTTGAAAAAATCCTTTTTTGATGAGAATCGGAAAAGTAGAAGCCATTTTATAATTTAAAGGTTATTTTCATGAAAATGAAAGTAAGAATAAAAGGGAATGTACATAATCCAATAATTTGCAATAGTTGATATCATAAACAATTTTTTTACACACTGTCTGTTAATATGGTATGTAACATGAAAGATTTGAAAACATCGGATCATATTTGTTAAAGTTATGGAGAGAAAAAGTAAATATTACATAACCCAATATGGCTGCCATATTACGCAATGTATGATGTCAAAAATAGTTCGCGACACACCTTCCACCCATAAGGTATATACTCAGAAAAAATTTTGCAGATGGAATCAAAACTTTGGAAGTTATGGAGCGGAAGGGAATATTACATAATCCAATATAACTCCCATATTATGTAACCAGTGATGTTAAAAATAGTTTGCGACACACCTTCTACCCATAAGGTATATACTTAGAAAAAATTGTGCAGATGGAATCAAAACTTTAGAAGTTATGGAGCGGAAGGGAAAGCGGACGCCCGGACTGCCGGACTTCCGGACTGCCGGACTTCCGGACTGCCGGACTGCCGTCCTGCCGGACGGACGGAGATGATACCATAATACAGCCCGCTTTTCAAGCCGGGCGTATAAAAAGGGGAGGGACAAATATGAAAGGTTTCAAATAACTTGTCAGTGAATAAGTTTGGAAGAAAATAGGTGGCAGTATACAACAAATGGAGAGTGTGGATTACAATGGTGGAGGGCAGACAGACATGTCCCATTCAAGGCTTTATTGAGTTAACTGAAAACATGCCTTGGCGTGGTCACTGCTTCCCATTAAAGCCCACCTATATAATAGCCCCTTGAAATTGAGCAGGTCACTAAAAAAATTAGCAGCTTAGCACCTGAAGGAGAGGGTATTTCTTCACAGTTAAAAAAAACACACATACTTGTTACATCTTTATATTGTATACCATAAACTGTTATTGTTGGATCGATTGATTGATTGATGTTAAACTTTTAAGCCACAATTTCACTTACACTTGCAATTCATTTAATTTAATTTATTTTACCAATATACAAAGATATTAGCTGGAATAAAGCTCAAGGAGCTTGTTTTATCCCTTACATCAACAAATTTATTTTGGTGGAACTGGTGGAATGCTGGTGGAATGCTACATGTACAATGTAGGTGAGTTGGTAATGAAACTGTTCTTTGCCCGAAGGAAACCCCGACATTCAGTTGCAATACCTGGGAACTCATCCACATGGGGCGATCAAGTGAATCATCATAGACTGATCCAGAGACATTTTGATACCTGTATACAGGTAAGGGCGCCCAAACTCAAAAGCAAAAAATCCGCCCAAATTCTTAAAACCAACAGATTTTAATGTCAAAATAGCATTTAATGTTGAATTTCGGGCCAGAGATGTTGTTTTTGTCTTATTTTTGGAACATTTTGAACCAAAAAGGAATGTCCAAATTTTCCCTGGATCAGTCCCTGATCATTGAAAGTTATCACATGTTTAAGCAGTAGCATTTCATTCGTTGCAATTGTTTTTACTATAAGCTTTTAATGGTAACTGATCGAGGTATGGGCAGTGCAGGTTGTATTATTTTTAGCCTTGGCAGCTACGATTGTATAATATATTTATAAACATTGTAGAACATAGGTGGTCCAAAACCTGAGAGCTTGCAGTATCACATCCAATTTACTCTCGTTTTCTCAATTGCACAAACCAATAAAATAAATTATTTGACCAGATGTCATCCATTCACTTATTGTCAACTGATGGGCCAGAATTGATGCCCAGGCCTAAACACTTTCCCACGAGCAGGAGTTCCAGATTTTCTTAGATAAATCTTTATGAACACTAAAACACACAGGCACAGGGAAAATCTTCTTGTCTAAAATAACCATGGGGACTATAGTTTCTAATTGGGTTAAAAAGAGATATACATGTATCATTTAGACCTTTATGCCCAATCATAAATTGTCGAAATGATGACAGACTTGATCTCAGGAGCTTGTTCTTAGATAAATAGATATACTGTAACAAGACAAAATAAGACCACAAAGAAGCCAAATCAAGCAAGGGTATGCATATCGAACTATTACATGCAGAAGTAGTTTTTGAAGGCTAACAGTGTGTGTATTTATTTATGATCACTAAAACACACGGGCATAGGGAAAATCTTCTTGTCTAAAATAACCACGGAGACAAGTTTCTAATTGTGTTAAAAAGAGGTATATCATTTAGGCCTTTATACCCCATCATAAATTGTTGTAATAAACTAAACCTATGATATTTCATTAGGTTGACGACTGACAGGAGCTTGGCCTTAGTCAGTAGAATTTTCTGGAACAGTGTGTGTTTTTATTATCAGACATTTTTCACTACACAGTAGTTTCTCATGTTTTCAAATAGCTTGTTACAGGATTGTTCAGCCCTCTGGGCCTCACAAGAAAATTGAACACTAGATGCTACAGCTATTTAAGGTTGGTTAGTTGATTGGTGTTTTACGCCGCACTCAAGATTATTTCCCTTATATGGCGGCTTTGCCAGGTTTAGTGGGGGAGGAAACCGGTCTCATACGGCAACCGAGTGAAAAATTTACTCAGAAATTTTTGTTTTTTATTTGGTCTGAACGTGATTTGAACTGGCGCCGCATCAATGGGGACTGAGGGGCGGCCACTCCAACCCACTGGACCACCGAGGCCCCCAGGTTGCATCGGATAGTCATAGGTAATGATAATATATTCATTAAATTGTACTAGCGTATTTCGTTGGACACAAACATTTTCTTGCAGAGTTAAGCCCTGAGTTCTGATGATTACACTGGTGTATCGGAATAAGCGAGTTACTAAAAAGTAACTAAATAAATGCACTGAATGATATTTCATTTAATATGTCTAAAAGCACAGCTTTCCTCTATGTTTAATAAATGTTAGGACAAGAATGTCAATTGTGTGGAATAACATATTTTCACCTGTACATGTATTAAGGTGTGTTAAAACCACTCAAGCTCTTAATCCTTTCATCAAAGCACTCCTTGTTTGTAAATGTTTATGGCTCCTTAACTCACCCCTTGGTAACAATTTGGACTGGCCCAGGTAAAACACAATAGGTGTGGGTCAACTGTGAGGGCTCATATCACAGATACCAGTGTGATAAATACCAATAACAGCCCCCAGGTACATGTATACAAAAACCCACTACTGAAAGGACTACAATTAAAGACAAACAAGTGAACCAAAATCCAACCAGAAATATACAACCTAATGCAGCAAGATTAGATCAATCTTGAAAGGATCTTTATGGTTCTAAATACAAAATGCTGTTGGAGCAGGTAATTTTAAAATTTGGGGAAAAGTAACCAATAGCAGGTATCACATAGGTCGTGTGGAGGCATATCTGGAGGCGTATCTGAGCCAACGGCCGGTCATAGCTTATAAAAAGAACAACAGTTTATAAGCTATATTAGTCCGCACTAAACTCCCTTGTCTGTCATCTACCTAGGAACCAAATTACATATTTTGTTCAGTAACAGTTTATCTGATTACTTGTCCTAACTGAAGATCTGTACAAAATTGTAGAACAAAGTATTTCAAGAAATTTGTGTTACTACCTTAAGCCAAACTCTTGTCTGTCTTCAACCTAATGAAGTATCATGGGTTTTGGTTTATTACAACATATGACAGGGTATAAAGCTCTAAATGACATACCCTCTTTTAACACAACTAAAAACTTGTCACCAGAAGATTTTCCCTGTGCCCATGTGTTTAAGTGTATATAAATATAAGCAGGAGTACCCAGGTTAAGTGGAAGAAGAAACCAGGCTCTTTTCTTGGAGGACCCCTAACCTTTGACCTGGAAACTCTTCCACATAGGGCGATTGAGAGAAATTTTTGTCTTTATATTGACAGTATGATTTACAGGAGCTAAGTGGTGGGAGAGGTTAGTGACTTTTATAACACTTTTTCAAGTCAAAAAGAAGGCCTGTCCATCCCACAATTGTTTCCTTAGGCATTTTTGTACTCATCTCCTACATCTTCATTAACAATAAAGTCAACAAAAACATGTAGGAGGTTGGTCCCGAAAAAAAACCCCAGCTACAATTTTCTGAACTCTTTTTCACAGAGGTATCCTCTATTTGCACCAGTGATTTTGCTGGGGGCATAAGATAAGTACATGTACTGTGCGTTTTTTAAGTTTTTTCTTGCATGTTCCTTTCACTTTTTACTATGTAAGATAAGATATTCAGAATATAGATTGAAAGATATTGCTTCTATTCTTTATTTTATTTTTCAGCCATTGTATGTACCCGAGTGTTTTTTTTATTGCGACCCAAATGCAGTGTGGGCCTCGGTCAGGTGGCTTAGTTGTCAAAGCATTAGCCTCTGAGTCTGACACTAGTTACGGCTTTTAAATGAATTATTTGGAAGGACTTCGGATTTCAGATTTAAGCTAAGTCTTAACTATCTTTAATCTCAACTACCTTTCAGCTATTACCGCCTATTATATCTTTGAAACATTCCTCTTTTCACTGAACCAGTTGATTTCTTCGAAATTCGTTGTTAAACTGTTAAATTGCTCTTTGTAAAGCATAGCATAAAAATTGGCCTAATGAGCTTACATGAGTTATTTCACCCTTATAATGGCGGTTTAATGTGTGGCTCTACCTGACCGACAAAGTAAGTAAACCAGGATAGAGACACATGAGTGCGGCTAGGTCTGACACAAGCTTTCAATAAATGGGTCGCAAGTCCTAAGACCAAATAAATATGAAATATTGCTCAAAGGGGAAGAATTTTCAGGTAGGCTGCCCACCAATTGCGTGGTGACTTCCCAAGAATCATTCGGAGAGGAAACCAATGTAAAATTTAAAGTAGCATGAGCTGCAAAAATTCACATTTTTTTCATAATTTCTGATCGTCATGACAGTAAAAGGCTTTGGAGGCCATCAAAAAACTAAATGATTGGCGTTGGAATGAGGAAAATCCATAGAGTATGTGGCCTGTACGAACCGGATCAGTGTTGGAAAAGTAAACAAAATTTAAATGACCGGGACGAACATTCATTCATTCTAAGCCAAAGTTAGTTCAAAACAATACTTTATCGTACATTTTCGAGACTAGAGGCACTAAAAAGCTCCTGAATTATACGTCTTGAGAAAAATAGCCGATAATTTCAACATTGTGTTTCAACATCAAAATATCAACATTTTGGCAGCTCATGCCACTTTAAGGCCCCGATCTGACAACGCTACTCAAACAAATAAGAGAAACATCACAAGAATTCCAAATGTTCCGAGTGATATTGAAATAGCCACTGATCAATTGAACAGAAATCCAATAATTAATTACTTACATTGGGTTCTGTGGTAAGCATTCCCAAAAGAATGTTCATTAGGGCTGACTAATTACTGGAATCTACATATTAAATAATTTTGGTAATTAATTAAATTGGCTGCTAAACATAGGGAACATTTTGTTGAACAGGAATTGGCTAATAGTTGGTGATTTGAGCAAAAAGTATAAAATAAGAACTTTTTATTGACACCAATCTTGTAGATGTATGTTAAGGCCCCAGCTATTTGAATCTTGTCCCTCATCTTCATTTAATTTTGGGCTATTGACTTTACCAGTATTTTTTTTAGTTCACTGCCAATTCTTCAATTTTTTTAGGTACTTCAAACGCTGAATTTCTGTTGACAATCAAAATTTATGAAAACAAAATTTTTTTTGGGCAGCTCATGACCCTTTAAGGCAGGAAACCAAACTCCCAGGGATTCATACATGTCCAATTTACCTACATGTACCTATATTCGGTTCGTAAAATTGAGTTTAAAACTGAATTTGGTGTTAAAAAAATAAATATTTTCAGTTTAAAATTTCCTGTTGAAAACTGAATTTGGGGGTTAAATTTTTTTGTCAAACATCATTTTTTTCTTGGAATTCATACTTTCAGGAAAAAATAAACAAAAACCAAACTGGTTTGTAACAGATTTTAACCCTAAAATGGTCAGTAATTTTAAAAAAACCCTCAATTCCTCCTCCTAAAAAACTCAATTTTTCAATATTGGTTCGTAAATGTTGGACTTCTATGAATCACTGACTCCCCTAGCAAACAGCAATCTATCAACTCTCTAAATTAACGAGTAGTCAATAAGGTTAAATTTTAATAGATGGATTACTGTTATTTGTCACAATTTAAATAAACTTAAATATGATGTCACTCGTATTTCAAATGCAATCTGTTTTTATAGCATTCACGGCAGGGTAGATTAAACATGTATAGGATTGAAGCTTTACAAATTCCATAGCACGGTTGTATACAAAGGAAAACAGTGTCCAGAGGGTAAATACCTTTAAACTCTATGAAGATGTTTAGATATTAAAGCGCGGGATATTAAGACGTAAAAGTAAACTCGTTAAGAATCGTCCTCATTCTCTAAAGTTAGTCATGCACAATAACTTTTAATGTGTTTTTTGTTTTTTGTTTACAGCATCTAACTCATTAAAACTCCTGTTTACATACATATGCTACAAGTAGCTTGCCTGCCATGGACCGTTTAAACATTTTTAACAGGATATAACCCACAATAAAAATGCCACTGTTAAAGGAGTGTGACGAAAGGTAAACCAAGTACTTGAATGAATTGTTAACCTCATTCTTAGATAACTCAGGTCAATAAATACCTTTACTATGACATGGTGTTATTTCAGATTTCAGTTTGTATGGTGTATTAGATAGTCACACCCCGGTATTAAAGCACAGTAAGAATTCTGAAGCACGATCTGTAATTCATTATGACAAGATATTTCTGTTTATTAAATCTTCTCCTGACGCTGGCTCTTCTTCCTGAAAGTGATTCTTTTCCTGAAGGTGGTTTTCTCCTGAAGATGGTTTTCTCCTGAAGGTGGTTTTCTCCTGAAGATGGTTTTCTCCTACAGATGGCTCTTTTCATGCAGAGGGTTCTTTTGTTGAAGAGGGTTATTTTGCTGAAGATGGTTTTCTCTTGAAGATGGTTTCTCCTGCAGAGGGTTCTTTTGTTGAAGATGATTCTTTTGTTGAAGATGGTTCTTTTGTTGAAGAGGGTTCACCTGCAGAGGGTTCTTCTGTTGAAGATGGTTCTTCTCTTAAAGACAAAAACTTCTCCTGAGGATGTTTTGGTTTAATCTCCTGTAGACAGTGTGATTTAATAAAACAAAATATCTAGTCATTATGAATTACAAGTTTATCTCTGAATTGCTTACTTAGGGGAAATCTAATTTTTTGACATTAGATGTAAAGTTTCCAAAAATATATACATTTTTAACAGGATATAACCCACAATAAAAATGCCACTGTTAAAGGAGTGTGACGAAAGGTAAACCAAGTACTTGAATGAATTGTTAACCTCATTCTTAGATAACTCAGGTCAATAAATACCTTTACTATGACATGGTGTTATTTCAGATTTCAGTTTGTATGGTGTGATAGATACTAGTCACACCCCGGTATTAAAGCACAGTAAGAATTCTGAAGCATGACCTGTAATTCATTATGACAAGATATTTTGGTTTATTAAATCTTCTCCTGAATCTGGTTCTTCTTCCTGAACGTGATTCTTTTCCTGAAAAGGGATTCTCTCTTGAAGATGGTTTTTTGGCTGAAGATGGTTTTCTCCTGAAGATGGTTTTCTCCTGAAGATGGTTCTTCTCCTGCAGAGGGTTCTTCTGTTGAAGATGGTTCTTTGGCTGAAGATGGTTCTTCTGTTGAAGATGGTTCTTTGCCTGAAGATGGTTCTTTGGCTGAAGATGGTTCTTTGCCTGAAGATGTTCTTCTGTTGAAGATGGTTCTTTGCCTGAAGATGGTTCTTTGCCTGAAGATGGTTTTCTCCTGAAGATGGTTCTTTTTCTGTTGGAGAGGGTTCTTCTGTTGAAGATGGTTCTTTGGCTGAAGATAATTCTTTTGTTGGAGAGGGTTCTTCTGTTGAAGATGGTTCTTTGGCTGAAGATGGTTCTTCTGTTGGAGAGGGTTCTTCTGTTGAAGACGGTTCTTCTGTTGGAGAGGGTTCTTCTGTTGAAGATGGTTCTTCACTTGCAGAGGGTCCTTCTGTTGAAGAAGTTTTTTTTCCTGAAGATGGTTCTTCTCCTGCGCAGGTTCACAGATCCTACAGATGGTTCTTTTCATGCAGAGGGTTCTTCTGTTGAAGATGATTCTTCACTTGCAGAGGGTTCTTCTGTTGAAGATGGTTTTCTCCTGAAGATGGTTCTTTTTAAGCACAGGGTTCTTCTGTTGAAGATAGTTTTCTCCTGAAGATGGTTCCTCCTGCAGAGGGTTCTTTTGTTGAAGAGGGTTATTTTGCTGAAGATGGTTTTCTCTTGAAGATGGTTTCTCCTGCAGAGGGTTCTTTTGTTGAAGATGATTCTTTTGTTGAAGATGGTTCTTTTGTTGAAGAGGGTTCACCTGCAGAGGGTTCTTCTGTTGAAGATGGTTCTTCTCTTAAAGACAAAAACTTCTCCTGAGGATGTTTTGGTTTAATCTCCTGTAGACAGTGTGATTTAATAAAACAAAATATCTAGTCATTATGAATTACAAGTTTATCTCTGAATTGCTTACTTAGGGGAAATCTAATTTTTTGACATTAGATGTAAAGTTTCCAAAAATATATACATTTTTAACAGGATATAACCCACAATAAAAATGCCACTGTTAAAGGAGTGTGACGAAAGGTAAACCAAGTACTTGAATGAATTGTTAACCTCATTCTTAGATAACTCAGGTCAATAAATACCTTTACTATGACATGGTGTTATTTCAGATTTCAGTTTGTATGGTGTATTAGATAGTCACACCCCGGTATTAAAGCACAGTAAGAATTCTGAAGCACGATCTGTAATTCATTATGACAAGATATTTCTGTTTATTAAATCTTCTCCTGACGCTGGCTCTTCTTCCTGAAAGTGATTCTTTTCCTGAAGGTGGTTTTCTCCTGAAGATGGTTTTCTCCTGAAGGTGGTTTTCTCCTGAAGATGGTTTTCTCCTACAGATGGCTCTTTTCATGCAGAGGGTTCTTCTGTTGATGGTTTTCTCCTGAATATGGTTCTTCACCTGCACAGGGTTCTTCTGTTAAGGATGGTTCTTCACTTGCAGAGGGTTCTTCTGTTGTAGATGGTTTTCTCCTGAAGATGGTTCTCCACCTGCACAGGGTTCTTCTGTTGATGGTTTTCTCCTGAATATGGTTCTTCACCTGCACAGGGTTCTTCTGTTAAGGATGGTTCTTCACTTGCAGAGGGTTCTTTTCCAGCAGAGGGTTCTTCTGTTGATGGTTTTCTCCTGAATATGGTTCTTCACCTGCACAGGGTTCTTCTGTTAAGGATGGTTCTTCACTTGCAGAGGGTTCTTTTCCAGCAGAGGGTTTTCTCCTGAAGATGATTTTTTCTCTTAAAGACAAAAAACTTCTCCTGTAGATGGTGTGATTTAAAGTGGCATGAGCTGCCAAACTGTTGATATTTGGATGTAAAAAGAGAATGTTGAAATTATTGGCTATTTTTCTCAAGACATACTTTTTAGTGCTTCTAGTCTCGAGAATGTACGATTAAGTATTGTTTTGAACTAACTTTGGTTGAGAATGAATGAATGGTCTTCCAGGTTATTTAAATTTTGTTTACTTTTCCAACACGTTTTTGGTTTGCACAGGCCACATACTGTATGGATTTTCCTCATTCCAACACCAATCATTTAGTTTTTTGATGGCCTTCAAAGCCTCATATTGTCATGACGATCAGAAATTATGAAAAAAAGTGTGAATTTTGGCAGCTCATGTCACTTTAATAAAACAATATATCTAGTGAATTACAAGTTGATCTCTGAATTGCTTACTGTGTTTTTTACATCATACACATGGGAATAATATGCCGGTATATTAAAGGTATTTTTTGACATTAGGTATCAAGTTCCCAAAAATATATCTTATGGTGGAATAGGGGCATGTAATTAATAGAGGACCCCCCTCCCCCCTGGAACAGAATCAAAGCACCGTACCCTACTGTAGTCATTAGTAGAGTGTGTGTCCCAACCATGCTAGATAAGATCGATTTAAGTTGGCAAACCCTGTCCATCTAATTAGTCTTATGGTGAAGAATTGTAAGGTAGTTGTTGAATGTTGGGGTTTAGTTTGGGCGAAGAACGCTGTTTCCTCCCACACAACGTTGTTATATATTTATGAACACAAAAACAAACGGGGACATAGAAAATCGTCTTGTCTAAAATAACCATGGAGATAGGTTTCTAATTGTGTTAAAAAGAGGTGTGTTGTTTAGATCTTTGTACCCAATCAAGAGTTGTAAATAGACTAAAACACATGATATTTCATTTGGTTAGTGACCAACCGAGCTTGGCCGTTAGTCAGTAGAATATTTTGGAATGCGTTGTAAACTTGTAATACATTGACAATGCTTACGCATATTCAGTTATGGCAAGAATATCAGTAGAATGAGATTGAACCTCATGGATCATAAGAAAAGAACGTGAAAACGTCGTTATATAAATGAAATAATCTTTAGTGGGGCATCTAATGATCTGGACTGTTTGGCAGACATGACATCAATATGTACCTACTGTCAAATATTCATATTTAAATTGACTAATAAGAAAAATGATTTTTTTTTATAAATTTGTATTTCAGAGAAAAAAGGATATTTCATTGTTGATTAATCATTTATTTATTCTCATGGAGCACAAACATTTTAGTGCTACTAGATGTTTCAGTAGTGTTATAAAAATTGTTCATCATTAAAATATCAATTGCGTTTGTACAGGCCAAAGACGGTAAGAGTCAAACTTATTCGAACATCAATTGTTTGATTAGTTTTAAGTCAAACTTTAAAACTTCTTAATGTCGTGATAATCTGAATTTATGAAAAAAAAGAAGGGATTTGTGGCTTTGAATAACATAATTGGAGATAAAAATATGCCTGTGTATTAATTTGAATTGAGAAATGTGCAAATAAAGCCAGTTAAATTGTTGACATGTCTATGGTCTGAGTCAGAACACTAAACAACAGTAGCTGTGTTGTCAACTAAATAAAGCCTTTTTCAGGCAATTAAACAGAAGTGAGTTTGAAAACTTGTATATTGATGCAATTAAAGTGGCATGAGTCGTGCAATATAGAGAATGTTTGGTTAAAACAGAATTAGCTAATTGTTCGTTGTTTTTTGTCAAGTACAAAATAAAAGTTTTCCGCTTATGAGCCAGGTTTCCTCCCCCACTAAACCTGGCAACGCCCCCATATAAGTGAAATAATCTTGAGTGTGAAGTCAAACCTCAACCAATCAATCAATCAAATATTCAAATTATAAATAAAGTCAACTGAATTTTACCCTAAATATAAAGTTGCAAAAAATGGTTTCTGACAAAGTAACATAAAAAATTAACAAAAGGTTGAAATGTCAATGTCTGGTAAATTTTAATTAAGCAATAATTATCCAGGTATGAAATAAACAATGGAAGATATTTGCTGTTGGGGCTTTTTTTTGTCGAAATAATGAAGTCTTGAATTCAAATTTAAAGTTGAACAAAAAAAATAATCATTTTAATAAGAATTCTTGTAGTGACATAAAAAGAGTGCCGAATTAACCGAGTATAAATTGACACATTATTTTTTAGCCCCCAGGATGTTTCTAAGGTATTTATTTTAAAGCAAAAGTTAAAGATATGAAGAGTTAATGTTAGACTGTATTGTACTAGAAGAAGTATGACATAAAGTGCAATCCTCGCAATTCACTGTGGCACCGGCAATGCCACAGAGATTGCGGTTGTAAAAGAGCTTTTCAGCGGCAATAAAAAATGCCACAGACAAAAAAAATTATCTTGGGAAAAGCTGCTGGGTCAGAATACTTCATATGTATGGAGTTTTTACAAGTAATAGTTTTACCATAATTAGTGGTTTAAATACCAGGGGAGATAAGCGGGAGGATAAGTGGTGAAAAGGGTGAGTGGGGAAAAAGTGAGTAGGGGGGGGGGGGGGGGACTTGGGGCAGGCGGGGGGGGGGGGGGGGGGGATTCCTGTTTGGACAGGCTTAAGTCTGAAACAGGTCACATTCAAGGAAGACTTATTTGTGTAGAAGTATTTAATATTACTTAACTCGTTATATTAATGAGAATAAACAACAGTGACGTTAACGAGGGACTTTATCTACTCAAACAAATTATTATGATCAAACAGACGACAAAACAATGCAAAGAAAAGTATTGATGACAGAGTGATGTCAGGCTTCCAATTTTGAAATATTAAGGACAACCATTTAAAAGAAACTTTTTAAATTTAACCTTCTGGGCAGAAATAACACAGACATACAATGTAGATGTAGGAATGAAGCACAGAGATAAAAAAAAGGGTGGGCATTAACACCAAATGGTCACTGGTCTTCTTGAAATTCAATGTCTATCAACTAAGCAGAGAGTAACAACTAACACACAAATAAAGATGATACCTAGCCAACCCTAATACATCATACACTGGCCTTCCTGAAATTCAATGCCTACCAACTTGACAGAAAACCTCATCAAACTCCATAGAGGCAGTAAAATACAAGCAGATAAAACCAATCTCAACAAATCTGACCAAACAACCAGTAAGGTGGTTATTTAAGTTGAATTGAGATTTGGAACAAACATTAAACTCCTCCATTAAAACCTGGTTACCAGATAAGAACTTCACAAAAGCAGCACACCAGTTGCTTTTGACAAGGGAGGTGGTGGGGGGGGGGGGGCATCAAGGCAACTGTCTTTACCTAAAAAGGGCATAACTGATTGTACTTCATAAAGGTACACATATAAAGGCACCCCCCCCCCTTCCCCCTTCAAAAAACAAAACAGTATTTAACCTTTAGACAAATTTACACAAGGGAGATAAATCACACTCTTCTACAGTAACAGTAGAGTAGCTTCCCTTGTTCAACAAATACCCCCACCTCCACTGATGTAAAAGCTATACATTTTAAAGATGTCATAAAAGAGAAAATAATATCTGAACATTTCTTAATTCTCAAATCAGATCAAGTTCATAAAAAGACACACAAATTGTTTTCTAAAGTAATTTAATTGTGCTTAAAATATTTATTTGTTTAAAAATAGAATGGATAACAAAACAAATATTGTGGAAAAATTAAGCATCAAACTAGACTGTTTTTATAACAAGCTTTATGTGAATCAAAATTAAAAACAGAAAAGGTATAATAAAGAGTTTATAACTTACTTTGCATCGACCTCCATTGCTGACGTTTTCCCACTGGGTAAAATCACTAGTAAATCCACAATGGAACTGTCGCTAATATCGTTCATATTTTCATCCCCGTCCGTACTGTTGCTATAGGTGATAGAGGGCGGTCCATTGCCGTTTGTATACGGCAATTCATCCGGTTCCCCTATAGAGCCAGCGGAGTCCTTTCTGATCTGTTTGAAATCAACCCCACCCCCCTGGGGCGGGGGCGGGGCTGCTGCTTTACGTTGCCCCGAGCTCATCGGCTTACTGAAATAAACAAAGATCAAAAGTAAATTCTAAAGAATAAAGAAAAAAAAAGAAAAGAATTTACCTGAAATACAGTAAAGATTTTTTTTGCTTATGGTCTTCACAAGCTCGCATGTGACATAAAATTTGAGAGGACATAATATATCTCTGAAAGATATCATATAGCTGATACATGTACATAGGAACAAAACCATGCTTCTAGGAAAATAGATTTTGATTGTCAAATAAGCTCATAATCCTAAATGTATTATTCTCAATTAGGTTTGTTGTAATGGGTCGATGATACAACAATACCTTATAAGATTTGTTTTTCTTTCTTATCAATTACGGAACATAAAGAGACATAATCTTGAGCCTTAACATGGCCAGGCAATGTACTGGAGCATTTATTGGAAAATGGAAATATCTCTGAAAACATTGATTGATATTTTAGACTTTTACTTTTTTGTCTACGTTGTCAAGTTTTGCTGAGGGGTGGGGGTTGAATCAGAAGGAAAACCCTGACTTTCCACAGTGACCTGACAGCCCTTCCACAGTGACCTGACAGCCCTTCCACAGTGACCTGACAGCCCTTCCACAGTGACCTGACAGCCCTTCCACAGTGACCTGACAGCCCTTCCACAGTGACCTGACATCCCTTCCACAGTGACCTGACAGCCCTTCCACAGTGACCTGACATCCCTTCCACAGTGACCTGACAGCCCTTCCACAGTGACCTGACAGCCCTTCCACAGTGACCTGACAGCCCTTCCACAGTGACCTGACAGCCCTTCCACAGTGACCTGACAGCCCTTCCACAGTGACCTGACAGCCCTTCCACAGTGACCTGACAGCCCTTCCACAGTGACCTGACAGCCCTTCCACAGTGACCTGACAGCCCTTCCACAGTGACCTGACAGCCCTTCCACAGTGACCTGACAGCCCTTCCACAGTGACCTGACAGCCCTTCCACAGTGACCTGACAGCCCTTCCACAGTGACCTGACAGCCCTTCCACAGTGACCTGACAGCCCTTCCACAGTGACCTGACAGCCCTCCCATATAGGGTGATCAAGTGAAAAACCTTATCGGGAATTTCCACTTTTTTTTTGTTTTGGACAGAGTGGGAATCAAAGTCCCTGCCCGTTGATGAAAGGGTTGTGCAGGTTCGATATACAACTTAAATAGCAAGTGACCTTTGTCCGAAAAGAATCACCAAGGAATATTACTGTATCCTTTGTTTTCTTAAGGATTAATTTATTTTTTTACAATTTCTCTGTTTACTTTGATCACAGGCAACAACAAACATTGATTATATGAAAATATGTCCCAAGACTGCATGTAATAGACACATTGCCTAATGATATCATTCATCATCAGGGTTTAATACAAAAGAAAAAACATGACGACCGGAAAGTATTCTGCACTGAAATTATAAGCAAAATACGAAGTTAAGGCTTTTCTCTCTAATGGATAAAGGAAGCAATACATCAATGATCTACTTAAAGTGACATGAGCTGCCAGAATTGATACTTTTTTCATAATTTCTGATCGTCACAACAGTAAGAAGCTTTGAAGGTCATCAAAAAACTAAATGATTGGCGTTGAAATGAGGGAAATCCATAAAGTATACAGCCAATACGAACCGAAATAGTGTCCGAAAAGTAAACAAAATTTAAATAACCGGGACGACCATTCATTCATTCTAAGCCAAAGTTAGTTCAAAACAATACTTTATCGTACATTTTCGAGACTAGAAGCACTAAAAAGCTTCTGAATTATACGACTTGATAAAAATAGCCAATAATTTCAACATTCTGTTTTATCGTCAAAATATCAACATTTTGGCAGCTCATGCCACTTTAATGACATTATTGGGGACAATAGAATAAGTTTTGCCTTCATATTAAAGGGACATAGAAAGTATCATAGGTGCTGAAATTCACACTTTTGGCATAAATGTTGATTATCAAGACAATTCTTAAAAGGGCTACTTTGTTGAAATGAGCAAAATCGATACATCCTGTGGCCACTGGGAACAGAAATTGTGTTCTTGGAAGTAAACCAAATTTATACAACCAAGAGTACATTTCATTGATGATCATTTTAGGCCAAAGTAAATTAAAAATACTACTTTAAGGTACATTCTCAAAACTAGTACCTGTATGACTAAAAACCTTCTTATTTGTACTTCATGAACAAATTTCCAAAATCGGCTTAAACAAAAAAAAAAAACAGCATTTTTTCAGCTGATGGCATACTGTCTAAAATTGTCCTAATTTTTCTTGTAAATTCAGGTTCAAACTTTACACTTACTTCAGTATTTCTTCACACTTACTTGAGCAATTCTTTACAAAACAAACTTTGGTCAGCCCAATCTAAAGAAACACAGACCTTGGCCAAGGTCATGTTAAGGAATTTGACCACAGACAGCAAGCAGTATTTTCCAACTGGGTCAGTTAAGTATGTCAACAACACAGAACATGCAAAATCCTTAACATCATGTAACACTGCTTGCAGGAGCAAATATGCTCAGTTCAAGCTGCTAGTTTTGCATGTCCACCATGTTGTATTTAAAACAGAGCCACACATGTAAGTTCTAATGATTCTAACTCACAATTAGTCTCACAAGGGACTGGTCCTTTGCAGGTCATCAGTGCCCTGCTTGATTGATTGATTGATTGATGTTTTATGCCACACTCGAGATTATTTGATTATCAGCGCCCTGCCCCTTATGGTCGATGGTTAGCAGATTTGTTGGGTATGAGCTAGTAAATTTTGCTCTTCTTTCGAAGATCTAAATGATTGTTTGGTGTTTTACTCTGTACTCAGGATTATTTCCCTTATATGGTGGTGTTACCAGTTTTATTGTGGGAGGAAACCGGACTCTTGCCAGGAGGAAACCAATGACTTACCGGTGATAACTGGCAGCCAGCCCAGTCAGAAAATGTTCCAATTTTTTTTGGGACTAAGTAGGATTCGAACCCTGGGACCCATTGGTGGAAGGCTGTTCGGATTGATCATCCAACGCTCTTACCTACTGAGCCATGGAGGCTCCTTCAAAGATTCGAAATGTTCAGACAATATAAGGGTATAGAGTTAGAAAAGAAAACTATCCAAAGAGTATGTAGCCTGCACAAACTGGAAACATGTTAGAAAAGTAAAGAAACTTCAAACCAAGATGAATGATAAGGCTTAAGTTTAAAACTTCTAAGCACTAATTTGACTTACATTCTCCAGTTTACCAATAAAAACCTTCCAGATTGAACTTTTGGAGAAAAACAGCCGAGAATTTTAACATTTGCGTTCATCGGAAAAACATCAACAATTTGGCAGCCATAGCCACCTTAAATAGCTCAATTAAAGAGGGTTAGAAAACGCAAACTGCATGGTTAAGCTAAGTTGTACAATTATACTCTTTGTATTACTAAGAAATGAAAGCAGGTAATTTTGCCGATCAAGTTTCTGTACCTTGTGATTAGAGTGAGTATTTCGGTGAAATGACACCCAATTATCTCGGTTCTTTAAACACGCAGGAGAGGCCATCTCAAGTTACTCCTGCTTTTGGCAAGTCAGCTCGACATGAACCAAAATACACACACTAATCGAGAAAGTGTTCTGTGAAGTTTAACAGCATATGAGATTTCTAAGCAATAAGACGGTTCAGATTGAGGCATGGATAAATTGAATCTTGATTGGTTATTTTACGCCCTACTCAAGATTATTTCACTTAAATGGCAGGTGTTGCCGGGGCCAGGTTTATTGGGCGAGAAAATCAGGCTCTTTTTGCCCAGAAAAAACACTCGGCCATTTTGATTAGCGTTACCTGGCAACCTGCACAACCTTTAGCGTTGAGTCATGAAAACCCTCCCTCTTGGTAAAAAAAAAATGCTTTCTTTGAGAGAATAATTGTAAAGTTAAGTACACTATCAAGACATTTCGCAGTATTGGCTGTAAAATTGAACACGTATTTGAATGACAAAGAGAGACAAGTGAGCCTCATACAAAATATAACATGCCCTAGCTGACCTTAGAGCGTGCATGAATAATGTGGAGAAATTCTTACTTCTGCCAAAATTACACATGTGAATGGAATTCTATAGCAATTTGGACAGAAAGAATTTTTTGATCTAATATGCTCTTCATGACAGGCATATTTGTTTTGAAAACTAAATAAATTTGTTTGATAAAACACAACAGGAGCCACATCTGTCAAGAAGAATCTGCCAGGGTTTGTAACCTTTGAAACGGCGCAGTCTCCATTCATTTGAAATAGTGCACTTTGTTATAAAAAGACATTTTCACTACACATATATGTTTTGGGCCTCCTTTTCAACAAATATATATCCAGAATGTACAAATTGACAAAAATCTATGTACATCTAAAATACCAAGGGGTACAAATATGTGAAATGGTAAGTTTAATTTAGATATTTGAGAATCTATTCCTAGATTAAAGTGGCATGAGCTGCCGAAATTCACACTTTTTTCATAATCTTTGATCGTCACAACAGTAAATGGCTTTGAAGGCCATCGAAAAACTAAATGATTGGCGTTGGAATGAGGAAAATCCATACAGTATGTGGCCTGTACGAAACGAAAACGTGCTCGATAAGTAAACAAAATTTAAATGACCGAGAATAGCATTCATTCATTCTAAACCAAAGCTAATTGAAAACAATACTTTATCGTACATTTTTGAGACTAAAAGCACTTAAAAGCTTCTGAATTATACGTCTTGAGAAAAATAGCCAATAATTTCAACATTCTGTTATACAGGCAAAATATCAACATTTTGGCAGCTCATGTCACTTTAATTGCTTGGTTATTTTAGACAAGAAGATTTCCCCTGTGCCTGTGTGTTTTAGTGTTCATAAATATATCAACCTAAAATTTCTCAGTTTCTGATTGGATATTTATTAACCAATGAGAATGGTTGTACTAATATTGGTGCTGTTAAAGCACCCAATGGATCCATCTGAAAAGTAACACAAGTAAATTAGCCTGACTCTCAATAACTACATCTCCGTCACTCATCTTTTTTTCAGTTAGAACCAAAAAAATGCAATCACATGGGAAGCAAATTAAAAGCCAAAAATTAAACTGTACTGTCTATAAAAACTATATGTTCCCATTTCCTTATATCAAAATGCTACTAAAAGATTTGATCACATACCTGTGTTGTTATTCGCGTACATAAACCCATGTCGTAAATATGGTATGTAACTAGTTACATAACACTTTCAATGAAATTGATTGGCTGAGAGCGTGGGAAAATTATTCGTACGCGCGCCAGTGGGACTTTTTGTTGTTGTTGTTTTCAAGTGTTAGCCTGTCTCTCGATTGACCTGTCAAAATGATATGTACTATGGCACATAGACATTTCCCGGTCAATTCGCACACGTATAAAGTCGAGAAAGATTATTAGTTATTTAAATTGTAAGTCCCAACACCTTAAAGTCCCTATTTAAAAAAAAAAAGAATTGCCAAAGCCAAACGAGTGACGAGTCCGATAGGCATATATAGGTCAACTCTTCGCTATAACTGGAACGCAGGCTAGTTGTGACCTAGATAACTTCAGAACGAATTTTAAGGAAATCTTTGTTTGATAAAATTTAATAATGATCTAAATGTCTCTAATTTGTATTTTTTAAAACTAGTCTGCGTTTTTATCATAGAAATTCAAGCGGAATTGACATGGATCTAGTTTATTGTTTCTGCGGAGAACTCAGCAGTGCTGCGGCTGTTGTCTATTTATAACTTCTAATGACGTTACGATCGGTACAATTTTCAATTAGTTTTCTTCGTTTTTCTAGTTTAGTTATGCGATAAACAGAATCTCAAACTCGTGGTCATTAGATATGAAAATTTATGAAACTCGTTGATTAAATTTTAAATATGTTGCTTGCTGAAGCTCGCAACATATTCAAAACTTACTCAACTCGTTTCATAAATTTCATATCAAATGACAACTCGTGTGAGATCCTCTACATATGGTATCATATGATTTTAAAAAGGCTTAAAAGAGACATCACTTAAGTTAGTTGTGATTCTCCATTGACCTTCAGATTATTAGAAAATACAGAGTGACTTTCCGCCAAAAATGTACATTCAACAAGTTATTTAGGGAACTTGTGTCGCTATTGTTTTTGGTCTGACAGTCAGTAAACAAACAGCCAAAAGTTGACCAAATGCTCAGCCAGAAGTGGCTCTACTGCGAACTCTATTCTTTTTACAACAACAAAGCAGATATTGGAATCCTCAAATAAAACTCCTTATCCAGTGGTCCGTGGGAGCTGGGAAAGTTACCAATGGCCATCTGGAAACCTCCTCTTTATATAAACAATAGTAGAATAGCACACATTTTAACGATATCCGTTCCGGGCATATCCCTTTAAAGTGAACACTTCGGCTAACCTAAAATAAAAATCGTTTTTACAACAAAATTTACCTGTTTACCTTACAGATTCTGGATGATTTTTATCATTTTTCAAGCACAAGCGTACGTGTGCATATAAATGCTTTGTCTGAAGTAGGGCTGAACTGTAAATGTACAGAAGAACTTTTATACTTAAATAAAAGATCTTTTGTATACTAGCATAATTTAGATTTAGTTCCATACCTAAAGCATTTTCCAGCCAGTCGTCATAAATCTAGCAATCCATAAATAAATGTTTAATCATGGCTTTTTTTTGTTCTAATAAAGAGGATACTGTCTCTAAAATGGAATATGATGTAATTTATCTAAATTTTTCACTTTAAACAAAGCTTATTTAAATAAACTTAAAAGTACAAGGCCTGGGGTCCTTTGAGAAAGTTAAAAAAAAAACCTGTCGGATTGAATGAGCTCTAGCTTAAGGGGCCATGAATAGGGTTAACCTAAAAAAGAACTATGAAAGCCTACGTATATCTTGGAGTAGTTTCATAAAGGAATTCAATTCAGAATTTTAATTAGAATTCATAAAAAATTACTTCGAAAATTTAGGAATCTGCATGAAAATCGAGTTAAGAAAATTTAAAATTTGTAAAAATCAAACAAAATCAAAAACCCCTTGTTAACTGGTACAAGTGAGTGATTTTGGGGTTGAACGACTACATGGGACAAGCTACAGCTTTATTATATTGTATATCTAAAATGATTGATTGATTGACGTCACACTCAACAGCTAAGGTTATATGGCGACAAAAGTACCAACCGCCCAAAAGGTCTTACCCACCCCCCATCCCACCTAAATTTTAACATTTAAACCTCCACAGACCATATGAACGTCAGGAAGTCTAATGTATTTATAAACACTAAAACACATGGGCGCAGGGAAAATCTTCTTGTCTAAAATAACCATGGAGACAAGTTTCTAATTGTGTTAAAAAAAGGTATATCATTTATACATTTATACACCATAAATTGTTGTAACAAACCAAACCTATGATATTTCAATAGGTTAACGACTGACATGAGCTTAGCCTTGGTCAGTAGAATTTTCTGGAATCCTTTTGTAAAACATTGACAATGGTTACGCATCTTAACTATGGCAAAAACATCGGTGGACTGAGATTGAACCCCATAAATTGAAGGCTAATGTAAACTTGGCATACTTAATTTTCCTCCATGTTAGGAAGGCGATATATCTAAAATGAAATCTTACAATGTAGAACATCAAAATAATGAATTCTTAGAAAAGCAAAAACAGATAATTCCTTTAAAATGAAAACAAAGAGATGGCAAGGGAAATCCATTTTATGAAAATGGAAAACAAAAGAGATGAAAACAGACACTGATTTCAGGAAAAAGAGATGAAAAGGGAAATCCATTTCATGAAAACAAAAAGATGAAGACAGAAAATGATTTCAAGAAAGCAAAAAAAAAACCAAATTCAAGAAACAGAATTTTTTTTAGGAAAACAAAAAAAGATTTCAGAAATACAAAAACAAAATTTCAGGAAAACAAAAACGGAAAATGATTTCAAGAAAACTAGAAGTTAAAAACAGAATCCGATTTCATGCAGGGGGACAGAAAGTATAGAACTAACCTGGTTGGAGATGCACCTTAAAATTTGTCCGTACATCCCTGTAAAAGGTTAGCTAGGTTAAACTTCTTGTCCTTAAGTGTACAAATAAGGTTGATACGACAACCTCAAGTCACTGATATCCTCTGAACAGGAAATTGAACATCTCAAAAAGTGAGACAAACATAGTTCACATAACGACAACAACTCCTCAAAAAGTCGAGAGGATTTTTAGTAAAAAAGACGTGAATTTTGACATGGCAGGACAAAAACAAAACACGAAGATTGTGTTGGAGAACCGGTGGTCAGAGAGCATGGGGGGATCAGCTTGTATGTAAACATCGTTCTTGAGACTTTGCCAAATAAACGACAGAAATTGTCATCATGTCCGTATGCTTTTTTAACGCCGTGTGTAAACGGTGCGGTCTACTCACAGCGGGCTGTTACAGAGAAAACCTGAGGCCAAACCCTGCAGCAAAATACCTCAATGGCCAAACTTTGCCCGTAGCTAACATGATTAAGCCTGGGCAGAGTTTTCCAAGATTGGCTATACATGTAGTTGTCGTCAGTTCTTTCCATGTGTTTGAGGAATTGTATGGTTACACAAAGAGTGAGGCCAGGTTAACACATGTGGAGTTTGTATGTAATTCATTCAGAGGTCAGAACACATGTACATAAAACACATGTGACCAAAAACATTCAGGTTTAATTCCAGTACATTTACAAAATCATACATTCCTGGAGCCTGTTTCACAAAGCAGCGTAGATGTATTTTTGGCGTAACTTTCATACTAACGTATCTCTACATTATGGGTTGCTATGGCAGTTACATGTACGTGAAAACTTATGCTACGCCGCTTTGTGAAACAGGCCCAGGACACAAACCAACTTACATTCAGTATACAATACTCATTACTGTGTTGTAAAAGAAATAGCAATTGACAACTCATACTTGCTAAACACATATTGCTCATATTCTGGGACTGAGAAACTATCTTCTGTCAACCGAGCCACCAGGGGGCTGTTTCACAACACACTTACGCCGGTCGTAACTTTTTGCCTGTTCAGGACATCCAGGATACAATACTGTGTAGTAAAAAACTAGTATTTGACAACCATACTTGCTCAACACATATATTGCAATGCATCAGACTGAGAAACTTTCCTCGGCCAACGGGGCCACCAGGGCCCCATCTCCAGTTCATACAGGTTACAGACAATACCCATATTTTTTATGTCAACTATTCCTTTCAGTTTTTCCAAGTTTTAGTAGCTCATGTAACTTTAACTATAACATATATTTGATATATTTATGAACACTAAAACACAAGGACACAGGGAAAATCTTTTTGTCTAAATTAACCATGGATACAAGATTCTAATTGTGTTAAAAAGAGGTATATCATTTAGATCTTTATACCCCATAATAAGTTGTTGTAATAACCCAACTTCTTAGGGTTGATAACATATGTTGCATATTTGAATAGGTTCAGAGTTTACCTATTTGATAACTGGCTGGATTAGGCTTATAAATTGTTATTATATCTGACAGGAGCTATTGTGTTTCACCTGAACAGCGCCAATAAGAAAAGTAGGTCAACAGGTGAGTGAAATACATCAATTGGGGCAGGTCAGGTGACAATGATAAACGACCCTATTGTTACAGGACATTTTACCTATGTTGTCTTCAGCACTTACATGCAAAGCCTACAATACACAATTGATTAAATATATATATTTTTGGAAATCTATTTTTTTCTTTCTCACAAAAATGCATTTGTTAAACAAAAAAAAGATTTCTTACCTTGGTTGCATAGCTTAATTAAACAAAATATCTGTTTACTCACTTGACAAGCAATTGTATAATTCAAATACATGTTACTGGAAATATTTCCAATGTTGATGCTATATTGATTGATTGATGTTTTATGCCACACTCAAGATTATTTCACATATATGGCAGTGTTGCCAATTTTTTTATAGTGTTTCGAAAGCAAGCTGCAATCATCATCAGGGAAATTACACTAATTAGTGTAGGTTATTTACTAATTCAGTAATTTCCCTGATGATGTTGCCAGTTTATTTGGGAGGAAACCGGGCTCTTTGTCAGGAGGAAAACCCTTGACCTTTGGCTAGTACCTTGCAATTGAGTGGTTGATGTAACAAAGCACATCGAGTCGACTCCTTAAAAGGCATTCATGAAGAGTGAAATTATCAAAATGTTCCCAGAAATTTTCTATGCCTTCTTACTTCTAATTTAACCATCAACGGTTGAAGTTTTGGTTCATGTAGCTAACATCATTCAAAGTCTACGATTAGGGCACTATGATTGAGGGGGAGCGGGCGCCAGGGAAGCCCCAGTCTTTTGGGATCTTAACATGAAACTTAGCAGAATATATATATATTTATGAACTCTTTAACACACGGAAAATCTTCTTGTCTAAAATAAACATGGAGACAAGTTTCTAATTGTATTAAAAAGAGGTATATTATTTAGACCTTAATACCCTATCATAAATTGTTGTAATAAAGTAAACCTATGATATTTCATTAGGTTGACGTCTGACAGGAGCTTGGCCTTAGTGAGTAGAATTTTCTGAAACACTCTATAATACACTGACAATGCTTACACATCTTAAGCTATGGCAAGAATATTGGTAGACTGAGATTGAACCCCATAAGATCATGGGAAAAGAAAGTGAAAATGTTGGTTCCCCTCAGAAAAACCTATGTAGAGAACAGACAAGAGTTTAGCCCTGACCAGTATATCTTTAGCAGAGTATGTATGTGACCAAATTGTCCTATGATATCATATCAGGTTTAGTGGGTTAAGAAAATCTTTAGAGGCTATAGTAACTATATTATTCCAAAAGAATGGCCTAAATCTTTAGACACTTGACACATATTTTATGCTTTTCATATTTACACAGATATACATGCACATGTGAACAAAAAATGCTTTGAATAACACAAAAAAGGCAGTGAATCTTCTTGAATTTGTGAATATTTGTGAACAGTTTTCGGGTCAAAGAGTTTTTGAGAGAATGTGTCAATGTCAAACAAACAGTGCATAAGGAGGCTTCAGAGTTTTTATTTTAAACATAATCTTATTCAGACCACTAACTTCACACCTAATGACGATTTTATAAACTTATAAACACTAAAACATACAGGCACAGGGAAAAATCTTCTTGTCTAAAATAAACATGGAGACAAGTTTCTTATTGTGTTAAAAATGGGTATATCATTGTAGACCTATATCATAAGTTGTTATAAGGATTGATTTGTGTTTTGTGCCGCTTTCAAAATGAATTTGACGGTGACGGATGATTTATGTGAAGAAAAACCATTGGGCTTATTGATTCATTGATTGTGGAATTCATCAATCAATCAATCAATCAATCAATCAATCAATCGATCAATCAATCGATCAACCTTCTAAAGATTAAGCATCCTCTAAATTCATGACAAATTTTGAGAAACTTTCATATAATTAACATGTATCTTATTTTAATTTTGACATTTTGTAAGTAATGTATCATTGCTTCGTATATCATTGATACCATAACATTTTATTTTAACGAGAATCATTCAGTTTTTTAATAAACTTCAAATACAGCTAATGTATTGACATTAGCAAATTATGAAAAAAGTTCCAAATTTGGCAGCTCTATCTGATAATAAGGCCCCTTTTTTAAAAATTATAACAAATATACGAATTGATGGTTCCGTTAAAAGACACATGCAATATCTACATATAACTTAAGTGAACTTAAAAAGCCTAAACCAAATAAATAGAACGAAGTCAAATATTGACACAGGAGCCATGGGTTAGGGACCAATAAGTGGTGTAACAAGCTGCTCTGCATAATAGCAAACACTGAAAAGTGCATTCAATATTGACATTGGTTAGGCACCAATAAGTGGTGTAACAAGCTGCTCTGCATAATAGCAAACACTGAAAAGTGCATTCAATATTGACAAATGGTCTTATAAAGCCTCTATTTTATATTGGTTGCTAGCAATTTCCTACTTTAAGAACACAAATAAAAGGTCTTGCCATTCATTTTACTATAACAATGTGAAGTGTTGCAGTGAGTTATGGTTCAAACTGATAAAGATACATCTTGTGGTATCTTGTAGACAAAAGTCATAACTCTGAGAAACTTATATATTTTCTTGGAGTTATGACACTGATTTACTTTATCAAACTATCTGGTGGGAATATACCAAGGTGGGTTTGATGCCAGTTATCATAAGGGAATAATTGACACATAGGGGTATGTTTATTCTTACACATGGTAGGGGCGGGGTGAAAACGATAAGTGTTTAAACTGATATACGATAGTCTTTGAACCTTGGGTGTGGTGGCCATAAAGATAGAGTGAACATGAAGGTGAATACATACATCTAAATGTATACATGTATCTTCAGACACTGTATATAAAGGGGCTTCTTTAAGTCAACATAACCATATACATTGAACAACATGCTGAAAAGTATACACTTTTGTGAACATTTATAAACTTATGATTGGGTATAAACGTCTAAATGATATGCCCCTTTTTAACACAATAAGAAACTTGTCTCCATCGTTATTTTAGACAAGAAGATTTTCCCTGTACCGGTGTGTTTTAGTGTTCAAAAATATAAAAACTCTTTTATTGTTCAAAGTAAAAGAAAAGGACCATCTTTGGCAAAGAATCAGAGAGCATATGTCCTGCTAATTGAAGTAAATAATTATCTAACGAACTGCCTTGGCAGTGAGGATTGTAGAACAACCCAGATCAAATAATAAATTCTATTTTCATAAAGGGAAAGTTGTCCCCCTTGTTGGAATCTCTACTGAAAGAAGGAACCATTGCCCCAATCTCGCGAGATTTCTGGGACTGCTAAAATGATTAACGGATGAGAATTTGTACAGAAAACTTCAAACAGGACATTAGATCAAAATATTTCCTTGAGTAATGAAAATCAAAATAAAGACGTTTAATAAATTCGCTAAAATCTAACAAACCTATTTGTAAATAAATCTCTTTCATTGTTAGTATTCCTGTGTATGACAACGGAAACGAAGCTGTCACACCTACAGCACCAAATGTGCCTCTAATTTGAAGAGCTCTAATAATGGAAATATAAATTCTATTCTGTGCTGGCTGGCGGATTAATTGCAATAAGTCTGGCATATAATTCGGCAATATAGCCAGACAGAAAGGGTTGAACATTCACTACAAGTCATTGTATCGGCAAACCTTTCTGCCTTGTTATATTTTGTTACATCGAATTATAGTGACATCAAATAACAGGCATCTGATAAAAAATGCCACTAAAACAACAAAACATACACCTCCATGTGATACATGTGCAGTATATATCCCTTCGGTTGCGCTTATAAGCTAAAACAACCAACCACCAATATCTCCCACACAGGGTATAAATATATTATTTAAAAAAGAAAACACATACTCCTGGTTAGCTGCTAATATGGAGTAACCCATTATATTATAAAGTCCTGTAATCAACTTTGTAAAAATAAATTCAATATTTCTGTAATCTCTTAAACAGAAATTAACTATATATTTACGTAGAAAAAAATATATGTACGACTTCATTTTTGCAATCAATGAAAATGCCCTCTACAGTCTTCATAAACGTATATATTTATACCTCATTTCAAATTCTTTCATTTTAAAAACTGAAAAAACAGGTACAAGATAAAAATAAAAAACACATACTAACTTCTTCTGTAATATAATCCAGAGTAAGCTCTCCCTTAATGAGCTATGTCCTCAGGTAGATAGATGTGTAATAAGGGTTTTTACCTTTGCACACCTGCGGTGAACCCGTGTTACTTTCATGGATGAGCGACCCCAGATAAAGGTATCTCAATCACGCTATCATACATGTTACATCTTAATCCATCAGCGCCCCAGGGGTCTTTAACCCATTCAAAACCTGGAGCTCAATAAGGCTACATTGGATTATCAGAAAACCAATGTACTTGCTTTCAGCTGGTTAGAGGTTGTCATTTTTCAAAACTGCACGAGAGCAAGCTGCTCGTTCATTTTACGAACTAATATTTGAAGAGCATCTTTTAAGTGTTACATGAGGATGAAGTTTCATTGATTTTTTTTCTAAAAAAATAACAACCGCGTAAATAGTAGGCTACAAACGGTTTTCAGTGAGGAGTGTGGTAGGTATAGATGTCAGATAGCTCTATTTCAATGATGTATCGTCCTAACTGCCAAGCTTTATGAGATCAAGGTTTACAGTCAGTGAGCTTCATAAATAACCTATACTTATGAATGACACATCTACAAACACAGACCACAAAAAAAATTCAACATTTCTACAAAGATAAGGACTTTGGTTACAAAAGCTGAACAGATTTCCAGCCACCATTTCCATTAAGTCTTCTTGTTTTCTTCAGTGTCGCAGTGGGATTTTAATCAAAAGATTTTTGAAGATGTTAAATAGATTTTGATATTCTGTAAAGGTAAAGAAGTCTTTCTTTTCAAACCAACACAAAAACTGAATATTTTACAAAAAAACTCTACAAAAACATACTTAGTGCATTAATCTGAGCTGAATTGATTTAAATGTATTTTTTTTTTGGATTGGGTGGCAAATGTTACAAATACCTTATATTGGCTTACAGACAAGGGTTTTATGACACACTCAAAGGAGCATGGGTATAGGGAGTGCAAGTCTCATAAGAATAATTACGAGATGTTGTCGTATCCGGTGACAGATGATGCCATTAAGAACGTTTTTGATGACGTTGCAATTCCATTTGATGTACTTTGTTCCATAACGTCAGATTTAAATGTCATGTTGGAACGAAAAACGCTGTCACATGCGCAATGCAGTGCCGGTGACAGGAAATATGTATAATTCACACGTGACTTGCGCTCCCTATATCATATATATAGTAATATACGATTGGGTATAAAGGTCTAAATGATATACCCTTTTTAGCACAATTAGAAACTTGTATCCATGGTTATTGTAGACAAGAAGATTTTCCCTATGCCCGTGTGTTTTAGTGTTCATAAATATTTATTCATATAAGCAAATATGTAACTTCCATTTCCATATGCATGCTTTGTCATGCATTTGTTGTTATCATATACCTAGTGAGAGAGAATTTTAAATAAGCTTACACATGTAGCTGTAATTTAGAACCAAGAAGGCGTATCAAATGACAGTCAATCACACAAACCAGGTAAATATATACAGGTATGACAAATCTAAAGATTAACAAATCCTGCAGTAAAACTGAATTTATACACTGTACTTAAATAATATAAACAACTAAGGCCAAGCTCCTGTCTGTCATCAACCTAAGGAAATATCATGGGTTTTATTTTATTTTCTACCCCTCCTGCATGTGCGTGCCGTGTGCAAATATACATGTTAAGTAGAGATGACTTTTCAAACAACATCGAGTCTGTAGTGCATCATCGGCTGGTAGGTTTACCTCCCCCGGAAGAAGTGAGCTTTTGCTTGTTATCATACAAAATGAAGGATTTAACCTGATAATGATGTGAGTGTGGTTATATTCTGTCCTTATATAATTGAAAACTGGGCTGTCATGAACGTATACAGTCACCAAAGGGTTGATTTCACAACATTTCCCCCGCTAGCGTCGTCAGCAGCCCAGCCTGTCAAAGCGGTAGCCATAGTGACATTATGTCATTCTGCTTCAAAATATCTGGGTCAACCGTTGCACGTGACCAAAGCTTATCGTTGATTGGTTAAAAGTTCCCACTCTGCCCGAGGGAGGGAAAAGGAACGGCAATCAACAACAGGTCACTTTTTCCTCATTTTTCTCAATTATCGGGGTAGAATCGACTTTAATACCTTCGTCTTGGTGTTTATTGCATAACCCGATACCGCTGAACGTTGGTTCGCACCTCGTCAAACCCCTCGAATGCTGCGCATTCTCGTGGTTTGACTCGGTACGAACCAACGTTCAGCGGTATCGGGTTACGCAACAAACACCGCTACGGCGGTATTAAACCCTTAAACAACAACTTATGATTAGTGATAGGGTATGATATGCCTCTTTTTAACACAATTAGAAACTTGTCTCCATGGTTATTTTAGACAAAAAGATTTTCCATGTGCCCGTGTGTTTTAGTGTTCATAAATAATATAAACAACTTATATTTAGGTATAAATGCCCAAATGACCCCTTTTTTTTACACCATTAGAAACTTATGATTAGTGATAGGGTATGATATGCCTTTTTTTAACACAATTAGAAACTTGTCTCCATGGTTATTTCAGTCAAGAAGATTTTCCGTGCCCATGTGTTTTAGTGTTCATAAAATATATATATATATCAAAAACTAAAATGGTGTTTCCAAATAAAAAATTGTATGGTAAAATAGATACAATTATACTTTTTTTTATTTCTAGTATGAAAAACTAGGGTGATATGGTGACAAAAGTACCAAACAACAAAATATCACTCTCGTCGCACCCTATCTTAATTTTGCCATTGGACTTCACAGATCATAAACGTCTGGATATTGTTCTTGACGTTTTACACAGAGCTTGAGATTATTTCATTTTAATGCTGGCTTTGGCAGGTTTATTGGGGGAGGAAAGGAAACCCCAGGCCCCCCGGCAACTAGGATTCCTCCGTGTAACCATGTAAAAACCAAAGTGTTGTACTTTCTGAGATATTGGTGACAATTAAGTGGTGAATCTAGCAATTTTCTTGCATAAAATTCTGATAATAAATTCAATAGATAGATCCCCCCCCCCCCTACACACACCTCACCATCAAAGATGTCATACATGTACAAACCATATGACAGAAGGAAATCTACATAATAAGTCATATTCCGGCACATCATGTTATTGTAAAACAGCAGGTTCTCTCAATGTTGCACAAACAAGGAAGTTTTTTAAGTCAAGAGTCTGTCAGGTTGTCAGGACAATCGTGTAAACATAAAAACAACACATCAACAAACATGATGCAGCTATACCCTTAACGAGCTAACTTCATTTTTACTTACGTCTTATATCTCTTAAAAAATAAAAATGCACAAGAAAAAATAAAACGAACAATTATTTCTGGTGCCATAAGCTGCCTTTTTATAAAATTCACATTATTTCATAGGTTACAATTATCAAGACCATAGGATGATACAAAATTGATCAAAATTTTTGCAAAATGAAATCACTGACGTTGCAATGAGAAATTCCCATAGATGTACTAGTCTATGGCCTGTTAGAGGGAAAATACATTGTAGTGTTAAAAGCGTGAACAAAACCCAATAACTGGCAAGAACATTCGTCTAGATTCTAACAGTCACTTCTTAATATATTTCCATGATTGATTTCTGTTTTACGCCAAGGTCAACTCCATTAAATTACTCACAGCGAACTCGAGTTTACAATAGAAATAAATGTAAATAATGCAATAATTGATTAAGAGTACTTAAAAATGGTGTGAATTATTTTTTTTATCATTTAACAGAAAAAAAATACGACAAAAAGATCACGTAAAATGACGATTATGTTCTGAAATTCACCGATATTTGACATCAAAGCTCACCTCTAGGGAAAACAGCAAAAATATCCACCACATAAAAGTAACAAAAAGTGATAAAGACAGTAGAGACAAATGAAAAAAGCCTACCTCACACAGAGCTACAACTTGAGTGCTATGTGCATACAACTGTAGACAGGTAAGTCCGTGGGCTAAGTTAACTGACATGTGATTTAGACCGGCAGGCCATAGCTGTTATTAAGTGAGGGGAATATGAATGATATCACCCTATCTATATTACCACCTGTCACATTCTATTTAATACATAACAATACACCTTGTTCTCTATATAGGTCAGGGAAAATCATCTAGTTAAATATTATGAGACATAAAAACAAATAAATTGCAATACCTCATTATTTGACAGTCGATGCCCATATTTGCACATTTGTCCTTGCCCTGGATGTTAAACTATTTGTATCAAAACATTTACTTTTAAATCTGTTGCAGAAAAAGGAATGTATCAAATGCCTGGGACAGTAAGACACCAAATGCCTGGGACAGTAAGACACCAAATGTCTGGGACAGTAAGACACCAAATGCCTGGGACAGTAAGACATCAAATGCCTGGGACAGTAAGACATCAAATGCCTGGGACAGTAAGACACCAAATGTCTGGGATAGTAAGGCACCAAATGCCTGGGACAGTAAGGCACCAAATGTCTGGGACAGTAAGACACCAAATGCCTGGGACAGTAAGACACCAAATGCCTGGGACAGTAAGACACCAAATGCCTGGGACAGTAAGGCACCAAATGCCTGGGACAGTAAGACACCAAATGCCTGGGACAGTAAGACACCAAATGTCTGGGACAGTAAGACACCAAATACCTGGGACAGTAAAACACCAAATGCCTGGGACAGTAAGACATCAAATGCCTGGGACAGTAAGACACCAAATGTCTGGGACAATAAGACACCCAATGCCTGGGACAGTAAGACACCAAATGTCTGGGACAATAAGACACCAAATGTCTGGGACAGTAAGACACCAAATGTCTGGGACAGTAAGACACCAAATGTCTGGGACAGTAAGACACCAAATGCCTGGGACAGTAAGACACCAAATGTCTGGGACAGTAAGACACCAAATGTCTGGGACAGTAAGACACCAAATGTCTGGGACAGTAAGACACCAAATGTCTGGGACAGTAAGACACCAAATGTCTGGGACAGTTAGACACCAAATGTCTGGGACAGCAAGACACCAAATGTCTGGGACAGTAAGGCACCAAATGCCTGGGACAGTAAGGCACCAAATGTCTGGGACAGTAAGGCACCAAATGTCTGGGACATTAAGACACCAAATGTCTGTGACAGTAAGACATCTAATGCATGGGACAGTAAGACACCAAATGCCTGGGACAGTAAGACACCAAATGTCTGGGACAGTAAGGCACCAAAATGTCTGGGACAGTAAGACACCAATTGTCTGGGACAGTAAGACATCTAATGCCTGGGACAGTAAGACACCAAATGTCTGTGACAGAAAGACATCAAATGTCTGGGACAGTAAGGCATCTAATGCATGGGACAGTAAGACATCAAATGTCTGGGACAGTAAGACATCAAATGTCTGGGACAGTAAGACATCAAATGTCTGGGACAGTAAGACACCAAATGTCTGGGACAGTAAGACATCAAATGTCTGGGACAGTAAGACACTAAATGTCTGGGACAGTAAGACATCAAATGTCTGGGACAGTAAGACACCAAATGTCTGGGACAGTAAGACACCAAATGTCTGGGACAGTAAGACATCAAATGTCTGGGACAGTAAGACACCAAATGTCTGGGACAGTAAGACACCAAATGTCTGGGACAGTAAGACATCAAATGTCTGGGACAGTAAGACACCAAATGTCTGGGACAGTAAGACACCAAATGTCTGGGACAGTAAGACATCAAATGTCTGGGACAGTAAGACACTAAATGTCTGGGACAGTAAGACACCAAATGTCTAAGACAGTAAGACACCAAATGCCTGGGACAGTATGACACCAAATGCCTGGGACAGTAAGAAACCAAATGCCTGGGACAGTAAGAAACCAAATGTCTGGGATAGTAAGACACCAATTGCTGGGACAGTAAGACACCAAATGCTTGGGACAGTAAGACACCAAATGTCTGGGACAGTAAGACACCAAATGTCTGGGACAGTAAGACATCAAATATCTGGGACAGTAAGACATTAAATATCTGGGACAGTAAGACACCAAATGTCTGGGACAGTAAGACACCAAATGCCTGGGACAGTAAGACACCAAATGCCTGGGACAGTAAGACACCAAATGCCTGGGACAGTAAGACACCAAATGCCTGGGACAGTAAGACACCAAATGTCTGGGACAGTAAGACACCAAATGCCTGGGACAGTAAGGCACCAAATGCCTGGGACAGTAAGGCACCAAATGTCTGGGACAGTAAGGCACCAAATGTCTGGGGCAGTAAGACACCAAATGTCTGGGGCAGTAAGACACCAAATGCCTGGGACAGTAAGACACCAAATGCCTGGGGCAGTAAGACACCAAATGTCTGGGGCAGTAAGACACCAAATGCCTGGGACAGTAAGACACCAAATGTCTAGGGCAGTAAGACACCAAATGCCTGGGACAGTAAGGCATCACATGCCTGGGACAGTAAGACACCAAATGCCTGGGACAGTAAGACACCAAATGTCTGGGACAGTAAGGCATCAAATGCCTGGGACAGTAAGACACCAAAATGCCTGGGACAGTAAGACATCAAATGTCTGGGACAGTAAGACATCAAATACCTGGGACAGTAAGGCATCAAATACCTGGGACAGTAAGACACCAAATGCCTGGGACAGTAAGGCATCAAATGCCTGGGACAGTAAGACACCAAATGTCTGGGACAGTAAGGCATCAAATGCCTGGGACAGTAAGACACCAAATGTCTGGGACAGTAAGGCATCAAATGCCTGGGACAGTAAGACACCAAATGTCTGGGACAGTAAGGCATCAAATGCCTGGGACAGTAAGACACCAAATGTCTGGGACAGTAAGACACCAAAATGCCTGGGACAGTAAGACACCAAATGTCTGGGACAGTAAGACACCAAATGTCTGGGACAGTAAGACACCAAATGTCTGGGACAATAAGACACCCAATGCCTGGGACAATAAGACACCCAATGCCTGGGACAGTAAGACACCAAATGTCTGGGACAGTAAGACACCAAATGTCTGGGACAGTAAGACACCAAATGCCTGGGACAGTAAGGCACCAAATGCCTGGGACAGTAAGGCACCAAATGCCTGGGACAGTAAGACACCAAATGTCTGGGACAGTAAGACCCCAAATGCCTGGGACAGTAAGACACCAAATGCCTGGGACAGTAAGGCACCAAATATCTAGGACAATATGCATAGGGCATTTAATACCTTACAATCCAAGGCTTGTTACTGTCCTGAACGTGTTTTGAAGATTAATTAAATATTTCTACTGACTGTTTAGTTTAAAGCAGGTCTATTCCACTGTTCTACTATTTTCATAAGAATTGGTTAAACAGTTTGAATGGGGTGTGTTTTAGGGCGGTCAGGTGATTGTGGTATAGTGAAAGATTGGGATGCGCATCAACTTCCACATAGATAGACAATCAAACAGACTGACGAACGGACAAAGCGCAAACCTATCGGAGAATAATATGGAATCATACTGACCTTCTGATTGATTCTTTTCTTGTCCACTTTAGCATTGTTTTGAAGTCCAAATCAGAACTAATGGTAATTTAACTGCCTGTCTATGTGTTACAAGCATCCAAATATTATTTAAACTGATAGAACAAATGTCTGAATCATACAATCCATTGCAACATTCAGGTATACATGTAGAGTAATCTACATTTTCATATAGTACAACATTGAACGCAAAAGTGGAAAACAGAAAAGATAACCAAAGAATTTGTCAATTAGAGAACTGTGTCATCGCAAGGAAATGTCTTTCCAGGCCCTACATCCAGAGCCAGAAGTTTCTAACAGATAATGCTCTTGGGACACACTCCAAATAAAGTCACAAACGAATGGAACTGTTAAAAATGAATGTGATTCCACTTTACAAATCACTCAAAGGTCCACATAAATGCACTTTTAAGAAATTCTGCTGGCATTTGAAACATTGATTTGATCAGCCGTGAATGTTGAAATTGATTGTATTCTTAGAGAGCATGGTTTACTCTAGTACATCCTTCTTTTAACACACTTGTCAGCCATTTTGTTTTTTAGTATCAATACACAACATCTCAATTTTCTTGTTTCAGTAGAGATTTCTTTTTCTCGTTTAGAAACCCACACAATATAAACATGTGACTCTTTAATTAGTCCTAAAGTCCAAGTAAGGTACATTTATCGACACACATACCATACCATAATATATGTTTTGTTGTAGAGCTTCAAGTAATTATACACACAAAATGTCAATTTTGCGGGTTTTTCAAACTACAATACACTTGCTAAAACAACAAAGCAGTGACATGTATGAAAATTATTTTTGTTAAGTTCACAACCTAAATCAATTTCTTTCAATTTTCCATGCACAGATTGAGGAAGCAATATCCCCAAGTAATGTTGGAAACTTAGGATTAAATTCCATGATTAAGGAAATAAAAATCTTTCAGGTTGTTAAACTATTGAAAGGAGTGGTCAGTTGAAGTATGACAGTTGAGTTCAAAGGTTAAACTGACACAACAGGTGGTTTTTCTCCGAGGACATTGCATTCAAATTGAGTCAAAACTTTAAAACAAATCTTAAAGTAAAAAAGTCATCCAATCTTGCTGTCACAAGGTGAAATGTTGCATTTTACTCCATTAAGTCACATATTTGGATAAACATTGCCTTTTTTATGCACAGCATCATGTTTGTAATTTCATATTGCAAAATCCTCAAAATAAGTTTATGAGAACTCAACTTAGGAAATCACTTGAGTTTCAGGTCTCTTTCAATGGTAATGATTATATATCGTTAAAATCATCATAGAATTCTGCACATGAGCTCACAGAGTATCCATCAGTACGCCCACAAGTATCCAATCGTACACTGTAGAATTTCAGCTGCTAGGAAAATTATCTGAAGCCTATTGTCATTGAAATTCCATGAGCATCCAAAAATTAATCAACTAATATCTGAGCAAAGAATTTCCCTGTGCTTGTAAGTTTCAGACTTTTCATGTTCATAAATATCTCTGCAATGTTCAAACATTTTTGAACTTTGAAACTAAATATTCCAAATAGAAAGAAATCCCCAAATAGCAAATAATTACTACGTATTGTTCAATATGCAATCGAAACAGGAACTTGTCTTGAGTCACAGTATGGTATGTTTTTCATCATAATATCATCATAATATTTGTCGACAGACAGGTTTTCACAATGTTAATCTCCATGAATGAATGAATATTTGGGCTTACTCTATGCCAGACCGGAGTCAAAAATAACTCCCATTAGCCACTTCACCAAGTTCAGATTGTCACTTCTGATAAAATATCCGTGGACACACTCGAGTTGATCGTATCTTAGGTTGAAAATCAATCTGCTCACCCTGCTATATTAAATTCCATATATTACCATACCATTATAAAGATATATATGTTTTACTAATATTTCAACAATGTAGGTGTCAGTGAAACATATCTAAATATTGTTGCTTTAACTTTTCTCCATGGTTATTTTAGTCAAAAACATTTTCCTTGCTTTCATGTGTTTATGTAAATTCATAAATATTTTTGCTTGCAATAACTTTTAATTTCTTGCAAAAAATGACTTCTCTGCAAGAAAAAAAAATTACAAATTTTCTTGAACTCCAGAATTCATTTACTGTTGCTTCATGTCACTAGATTTCTTGCAAAAAAACCAAAAAAACTTTTCTCCCTGACAATTAAAATTGTAGAATTTTCTTACACTTCAGGATTTAAATTCATAAAAGATTGAGATCAAACCTTGACTTTTGAATCAGCTTGATGTCTTTCAAAAATAACTTTTCTGCAAGAACATTGATAAGTTCATGATTTCAAGTCTTACAAGAATGTGGCTCCAAAAGTCTTGAACTGACTATATTAGACTTTCTGTTAAAATCTTGAACTGTTTCTTTTTTCTCATAAAATCCTTATATGAAACGAGCATCTTTTTCACCAGTCTTCGCTTTCAATTTTCATCATTTGTGTACTGCTTGAAGCTCCAAGGAAATCCCTTCCTTTGCACTTCAGAAAGATTTTTATCCTCTTTGAAATTTTGTGTTGACACAAATTCTTGCAAAACAATTTTTAATAATAATAATCCGCATCACTTATCATTTGTGTATTTTTTGCACTTCCTATAAAATCTGCACTATTGTACTCGGATGAGATTTTCCAATTCATTATTAAATTATCAACAATTCATCCACATTGAAATTTCATGTTGACACAAATTCTTCTTAAGCATTTTTCAGTGATAACAGTCTACATAATATCTTATGGGCTTCAAGAAAACACTTCTTTAAAATCCAATAGTTTCTTGATAGCGATCAGGCAAAAAAATAATTTCCCCAAGCAATATAGCGAGACAATCCAATTTCCTGCCGAATAGTGGAATAACTCGTTTCCGTCTACAACTCAATATTATAACTGTCTATTTTCATATAGGTGTGAAGGACAAATAATCAGGTAGATTGCTTCTTAATCAGCTAACACTGACAGGTAAATCAATACGGTACTAAGGACTGGTTTATATTCCATATCTGACAATCTCCAGAACAGCCAAGTAAGACGTTAATTGATAAGCTACATGTAGAAACCTCATCGTTGAAGTCTATAGAATTTTGTGCATAAAATAACAGAGAAAGCTTTCCAAAAATTTCACGAATTTGGGATAGTTTTTCTTCATTGAAAATTCTGTTCTTAAATTTTATGGCTCAAATTACCAACGGCCAATTGATATATCAATTTAGTTTGTCAACTTTGATATATTTGGGAGTAAATGAGAGATAAAGCCATAGCCAGATTCTCTCGACTGGACAATAACATATAATATACAATATCCGTGACCTGAGTAAAAATAATGGATTCTGTAAAATCCACGTTTCCGTGTCCAATTAGAAACGGTAGATTGTCCATACACAGTAGGAGGCAGGTCCTGAATCAATATCCATCAATCCTGACTGGTTTTAGTAATAGTTCCTCCTTAATGAAGACAGGGAAACAGGTAATATTTGAGGTGTAAACTACGCTGTACTGCCTTGAGCAACTGTCTACCTCAGCAGCAAAATCACTGTTGCATGTTGTTACACACGTTTTGTCCATCCAAGCGGAAATCTTTAATTAATTTGCCGATGAAAACAGAATGCTCATGTCAATACTGCTTTTGCGAGGTTAACAAAGCTTCAGCAGTCAAACATATTGCACTGTTGCACAGTTTGTTGCATGAAAAACACAATTGTAATTAACTTTTTCGCCAAATAGCAACATTCGAAGATGGCAAAGTATATGGATTTATATCACTACTTGTAACAAGTTCAATGGAAATCCTTGAAAATCACGATTTAAGGAAACTTGAGCAATATTCTTTTGACAACTTTTTCTGTCTTTTGTACTAGAATTGAAAATTGTTTACATTTTTTCTCACTGATTATTCACATACACTGCTTCCTAAACGGTAAATCCTTGAGTTAAATTTCTCAGATTCTGGACAGTGAGGCCCCAAATGTTGAAATAAAAGTCAGAGACTTGGTAAAACTTAATAGCACCTCCTCCTGCTCTAAAAGAAATGTGAACACCTAATTTTACTTTCCCCGACACCTCCAGGTGTAAAAAGAACAGGTGCTCATCTTAACACAGATTAAAAAAAGTCCTTTATTTTAATTAATCTTCAGGATGACTTTACATGTCCTTGTTCTCGTGGTTTTGATTTATCCCAACAGTGCGGGATTATGTTGTGGTAGAGAAATGAAGAAGTGAAGATGGTCGTGGGCACATACAGAAGTAAGTACAAGATTAATCCCAGCGTGTCACCAGGAAACACAATTTACACATTACCGTCTAGAGAGCTATAGACGATAAAAAACAGTTGGTGAACAAATATGATAAAGTATTAAGGTGTGTTCTGATGTCATGTTCGTTGTAGTGAAAAACAAAAACAATTCAAAGTCACACAAATTCAGAAGATGCACTTTGTTAAAATGTTCAAAGATTGATAATTGATGTTTTACGCCACATACAAGATTGGTTCAGTTATACTGTATGGCGAGGTTGCCAGGTATAGTTGGGAGAAAAGTCAGTCTGCAATTAGGTATAGTTTGCAATTAGGTATATGTAGTCATCCTCATTGTTCACAGTCAGCATAAAGCAAAGAAACTCCTCTTTTTGTAAGAGCTTGGAGTCAAATAATCACTCCACAGAAACAGTCTTTAGGTATTTTGTTTTTCTTTTCAGAAAATTAAGATTGCAAATTCCTGAAGAACAAAGTCCATCAAATTTTAAGCATCTGAACAAACTTCTGTTTGATTTGTTGGTAAAAGTTTATTGCCAAACAATAAGTCAGCACAGACAGTCCAACAGCTGAACAAGTTTTTGATTTCTTTTGAAACAAAACTTTAAATTTGCACTATTGCGTGGTTGAAAACGATTTCCACTGCTTGAGCATGAAAAATGGTTTGGATGCTTTGAAACATGATACGAATTTCTTAAGCCTTGGAACAGCTTTTTGCAGGGTGTTCATTTAAATTTTCAAATTTTCTCCACGACAAAGCGAAATAAAAAGCTATTTCCACCGGCTCCTCTTTCCTGCCAAAGGTATATGAGTTCCAAACAATTGATCAGTTTGACTTACATGTAATAAAACATAACACACTAAGACACTTTTCATGGGCAATGTAAAATAATGAACAAATTTATGAAGTCCATTTGTTATGTAGATCGATAGAATATTTTTCCATTTCTAATTTCCTCATTGGTCACATGCATGTTGGTAATGTTCTTCTGTCATGCACTTTTCACCTTAACGTTATTTGTTTTCCAGGTGATATTACATACCTGTGAAGCCAACATACTGATTGCTCTATACTACCCATGAATTTCCAGGTCACTAACAAGATGTACCCAAGCATATTTATGTTACTTTTGAAGTTGTCCATTTGTCCGTTTCTAACAAGAGCATCAAACTATCTCCCACAGCGGGCATATAAGTCGATTTGTAACTAATTTGTCTCTCAGCCACCCGGGAATTTTTCTATCATTGGATTTTCAATTTCTTCAGTAAATGTTCCTGCATATTGGGTGGACTTTGATCATTGGCACATATTTCCATTTACAAAATGAATATAGACTGTCACATGGGTGAAATTGATTTGTCTTTCAGGCAAAGATCAAGCTCGCTTTTCAATAATTTTTCAATAATTGTTCCTGCATATTGAAAAGACTTAAATCACTAGCAGATTTTTCAATTTACAAAAAGTCATGAATATAAACTGTCACATGGCTCAAATTGATTGTCTTTCAGACAAGGATAAAGTTTGTTTTTACTCATTTTCATCAATACATGTAAATGTTGGTGCTATCCAGAACACAGATCATTTGCCTATTTTTCAAATAAGCATAGGAATATTGGTCAATCATACAACCAAGAAGTTAGCCACACATTGTGCATATTTGTAAACTTCCAATTTCACTTTTGTGCAGCAAATATACACGACACTTGTATCTATCTACAGCCTAACAACATTAACACTATGATATATTTTCATGATTAAAATAATGAAACTGTCACATGGTGAATACTGGTCAACTTCCAATTTCACTTTCATACATTTGTATGTAGGTAAAATGAACTACTTCCATACTTATTTATCTAAGTATGTATAAATAAACAGGTACCATCCCTCAGACCAAAGTACACACCATTATATCTACTCCTGACAAACAGATCTATAATTGAAAATAACAAAGTTTACTAGACATATGATCTATAGGTATTTACATATAGTGCTTTATTCAAGGAGACACGCTTTGCGGACTTTGAAACAGACGGTTTGGCATTTCACTTATCACGCGATAAAATCTATCCTTTTATAATTTTCATTTGCTTGGTCAACCAACTGTGCACAAGGTAGCGATAGACAAAGTTAATCTGACAGGCTACGCTCATATTTCACTAGCAAATGTAAACATCACAGCCGATCAGTAACATAAGAAATTTGTAACGTAAGTTTTAAAGGTGTATCAAGTGCGAGTGTTGAAGTCATTATGAAGCAGAAACCGATACCGTAAATACATTTTACGTGCAAAAGTTTGCCAAGTGCATACACAAATTAAAACAAACAATTGAAAGACATGCAGTTGCAAATATTGCATTTTACTGAATTAGAACAATGAAAATAATGATAGATTACTCAACTCCCAGTTAATGGACTAAACAATTTGGACCTATTTGAAAGCCTGTATGGTAATTATTGATTTTGTCAATTTTATACCTTAATGTTTTACAGGTTTTGGAAACTTGAGATGTCTTCCCCAGTGCATAGTAAAATAAAACATCAAATCCGTAAGATTTATTTGAAACTCTCTTTAAACATGGGGTAGGATGGTTGCCAGTTACCACCAGAAGGTCTTGGGTTTCCTCTAGGCATAGAGCCCGGTTTCCTCCCACAATAAAACTGGCAATGCCGCCATATAAGTGAAATAATGTTGAATGCGGCGTAAAATACCAAACAAACAATCAATCTTGTCCTAAATTCATTCTCTGTTGCAAATGAATACAACAGATGCCATAGATACGAGTAATAATGGTCTGAGAGCCAACCAATAAAATCTTTGCAAATTTTAACGGAGTTCTACAGAGGGGGTCCTCAGCTTAACTGTTATTCTACTTGACAAATTTAATTCTATTCATCCAGGCTGCATTCACTGGTTTCTTGGTGATTAAGATTTTTAAGGCAGGGCAAATCCACACATACATTGTAGATTGATTGATGTTGCACATGTAAGGCACACTCAAGATCAATTCACTTATATGGCAGCTTTGCCTGTGGGGTAGGTAACTGGAATCTTTGGACTGAGGATTGGGTGAGGTTTTAGGCCCCACTCAAGATTAATTCTGAGTAACTTATATGATGACATTGCCTAGTTTGGGTGGTGAAGGGGGGGGGGGAACAAAGTTCTTTAAACGGAGGAAACCCCTGACCTGGTACCCTTTCCACGTAGTAACTGAGTTGGATTCGAACTTGCAACCCATCAATAGAAAGCCCCTGTCACAATCAGAGATTATCACTCTGCCGACTGAGCCATCGGGGGCCATCTGATCCACATGAAGATGTTTAACTGACGCGTTAATCCTTCACTGTGGTTAGCCATCAGGTATCTGACATTCCAACATGGATCAGATAGCACATGACTGAAATAGGATCAGCTTGTAACATAATTAACATACTTGTTTATTTATGCAATGACAAGGCATGATATGCTAAGATTTTGATATTTCTTTGATAAAACACAAAATTTAGAAATTTTTCTTGTTCTATTTTTTTCTTCAGAGATTGCATCTCAGAAATGATTGTTTAACGATTTCAGTCTGCAGAATCTACGTTAAAATGGTGTTTAAAAATAACTTAAATAAACCTTTGTTCTTGTTATTTCGCGTACTGTCTCTAAACATGAAAATGTGGCTAAAAAATATCACATGTGAATGTACATTGTAGCCGAGAGTTGTTTCCCTTAATTCCCCTTTCACTTATATTGTCACCAGAGAAAAACATTACGGTTCAGATAAATCTAATAAGACAACAAGGTTATAACCATATATATATTTGTAGAAGATGGTAAACGAAAACCCTAGCCTGCATAAACCTGAGATGTTTTCGCTAAGTAAGTATTCAGAATATAAAATTCTACTGAAATATTTAGTAATTTTTAATACTTTCTTGAAATTTAGAAAGCTAGAAACCTGACCAATTTGGATGCACTTTTGCAATAAATGTTAACATGGGGAGGGTTTAAAATGTGGACACACTCTTCAAGGAAAATTACCTCAATATGCTAAATTTGGACACACTTGAAGATGGGGGGGGGGGGGGGGGAGACAAAGACAAAACATGATAATAAGAAAAAAAAATGCAGTGAGACCCCCTTTTCTGGTTCTGACATGAAATTTATTTTTTACATTTTAAATATGCACATCAACAAAGAACGACAAAGTAGTTGACAAGATAATTTAATGTTACATGCTTGTTGTTGATAACAGAAAACAGGGCGATATCTTGTTTTTATGTCCTGTCTAGATAAACCTGTATAACAAGATAATTTCCTTCTTCCTTTAAATTGACGTTTGAGTTTAATTAATGGTAACAATTAATCTCTAGTCACACTTCAACTTTGACAAATTACACTGTCTCTAATAGGAAGCGACTAAATTCACTGTCCCTAAGAGGAAGCGACTAAATTTACTGTACATATGCCTAATTTTGACGTTTAAAACGCTTCAAGGGGAATACAGAACATAAACAATAATTTTGGGTTAGCAGAGAAATCTGGGCTGTGCCCAATTTTTGGTTTTTTCCCTGTAAAGCGACCAGACACATTGCCAGTCATATAATATCAGTCGCCCTTAGACTGATAATCCGGGCTATCAAGAAGGTCTACTCCCTCCGACAGCGTCTTTTAAATCAGAAAATATTTGTTGTGTCTCTGACCAGACCTGTGACCTTTCATGAATGACCTTGAAATCATCCATGCGGTAAATCTACCCAATGATCCATATCATTTTAAGTAAAACCTGAATAATTTATTCACACTTCACACGATTGGGTAAAGGTAATCATTCATGTAGTGCACTTGTAGAGAAAGTGAGAGGTCAGTAAAAAAAAGACACAATGTCTCATAGAAATACAATGCAAGAAAAAAAGACAACAAAAAAGGATTACAGCCTCATCTGATAGTATATTTATGAACACCCAAACACACGGGAAATCCTCTTGTGTAGAATAACCATGGAGACAAGTTTCTTACTGTGTTAAAAAGAGGTATATCATTTAGACCTTTGCGATATACAGATAAATGTTGTTGCTCAATAGATTTGCCATTTGCCAGATTTGTGCACAACAACGACATGGTGTCAGTCTTGGCAACAATCTTACACTGGACAAGCCAAGCTTTCATTCAGATCTGTGCCTTATTTTAATATGGGGTCAAACAATCATTTCAAGCAAGATTTGTTCCCATTACTATACTCATCCAGACATTGTCATAATAACGGGTTGTCCTCTCTCAAATTTGTTGTCGAAATGCCCAAATTTTTGAGTTAATGATCATTTGTTGACAGTCTAGGAGTAAAGCAAGATGCACACTATGCGATTCTGAGTGCCTAATTTGCGACAAACGAGCGGCTGACTTTCAATGGTTGACTCAATCGCTAAGGTTAGCCTGGTTTTAGGGCACTAAATTCCCTCATTTGTAAATTGGCAAATCATCAATTAATTTAATAACTTAATATGCTGCACACAAAATTATGTCACTTATTTGACAGAGTTCAGTTGACACGTTTGTCTTTAGCACAAAAGTTTTGCACAATTTTTGGCTTAACAATTTTTTCTAACCATATATATATATTTTGGTCTGAGTGGAATTCGAACACGTGACCCATCGACTGAAGACCTGTGTTGGACTGAAAGACTATCACTCTGCCAACTCTGTAACACATTCCCCCCACGGAAAGATTTAGAGTGGGTGAGAAACCCTGGCCAGTGGCAGGGAAATAGCTTCAAGTACAGTCAGCAAAAAGAGTAAGAGAGCTAAAAAAAATTCCTAACGATTATAATCATCAGCTCGATTTATGATACATTGTCATTTTTTAGTGTTCAGATTTCTGTAAAACATCCTACGAACATTCTACATGAATGACAAAAATGCTGAGATATAATTACAGATTAATGATACAAAGAGACACGATGAAGGGGATTTATTCCCAGGGTGATAACAATCTTTAACAGTGACATAACTCCATGACATAACACTGATTGGAATTTTCTATAAATTCGGAGCCCAATTATCTTGAGAGTTCCATAAATTTACTGTCACTGGTGCTAATGCGACACACAGTTTCGTCCAACAAAATACATCAAGTGCACTAGAATTACAATGTCACCAAAACGCTCTTAATAGCGTCACTTGTCACCGGATATCACAAAATTTCGGATTGATTGATGTTTTACGCAGCACTCAAGTAATTTCACGTATATGCCAGCGTTGCCAGGTTTGGTGAGGGAGGAAGCCGGGCTCGTTGCCTGGAGGAAACTCCCCGACCTTCAATGAGTACCTGGCAACTCTTCCACATACCAAAATTTTGGAGGAAACTTACAAACCCCATGTAGAAATTGACTTCAGTTTTTTATAACAGAGCATAGACTAATAATACTTTAATAATAAGCTTGATTTACTGGTGCGATAAACAAGTTGAACACTGTTGATTGATTGATTCAAGTTTAATGCCGCACATAAAGGAGGCTTTGCCAGGTTTAGTGGAGTACGAAAAGGCCCCTCAGCCTGGAGGAAATCCCTGACCTTAGGGTCGTACTTGACAGCCCTTCAACATAGAGACACATAGTTTAAACCAAGCGACCCTTTGTTAACCTTGGAAGACGTAAGTCACCATGTGAGCATCAAACTGAACAATTGACTCCTGGGGCTCGTTTCACAAACGAGGCGTAGTTGCCACTGGATACCATATTGAAGATATGTCATGGCAACTGCAATTGATCGCACTGTGCGATGGCTTCGTGAAACGGCCCGAAAGACGTTGAAAATGATAACATTTCATAATATTTCAAATAAAAGATCATTGGTTGCTGCATTGGAGATCAAATTCATTGTAGCTTATTCTTTTTTTCTTAAATGGTTGACAAAGAGGGCAATGCCATAATGTGACATGCCATTGAGATATATTTGCATCCTTTTGGGGAAAATTCAAAATGTGCAAATGACAGGATTCATATTAAATTTATTATACAAAATTTGATGTAAATGTCTGGTGGAGCAAACGTTGGGGTGTGCGAATGGAGGAACATGAAAATGTTTGACTTGCCCAAGAGGACGATTTCCTGATGTTTGGCCACTCCCTAGTGAAGTACGGCATCGCTTATTAAAAAAATATGCCCCCCCCCCCCACACACACAAAACACCTAGAAGCCTTACTAAAAACAAATGAGATCTTAAACAAACCAAAAACAGTAATCTTTGACAAAACTTCACAAGAAAATAGCATCCAGATGGGTATGTACAAAAAAGATAAGTAAATAATAAAAAACCTACATTTCCAAGGACTTCGTAACTGGTTGGTAAAGAAATCCTGTTGATTGATGTTAGAGGGCTATTTTACACAGGTGTGGACTGAAGAAGGTACGCTCAGGTAGCACAGGTAAAAAAAACCCTAGAATCTCGTGAGCTGTATGACGAGTTATAATAACTTGCTATGATAACGTCAACTAAGCCCTCCCACCTATCCTGTCAACATTTGTAATCTAAATATGGAGATAAACAGAGAGACCTCAAGATAACTAGCCCATAGAACTGTATACTCAAGTTATTTAGACATACCTCATGATATTTTATTATACCTAAAAACAGACAGATATAGAAGCTATCATAATCTTCAGAATTTAATAAAATAATGCTATAATTGAATGAAACAATTGAACAGATACAAGTGTGAAACATTCTGCTAGCAAATATTTGCCCCCCCCCCCCCAAAAAAAAAATATAAATAAAACTTACATTGCTCTTGTGGTGGATATCATTTGGATGGTTTTGGTACCAAACACACAAACTGAATCTAGAGACTACAGAAAACCATCAAAAATCCATTTACCAAGTGTCATCATCATACACAATGAACCGTGTCAGTGGATCAACAATCAGAATAATATGTTGCTTAAATACCTTGATAACGTGCTGTTTAAATGAACAGAAAACGCGCCAAAAACACAACTTGGGAGGCCTTCCTATTTGATTAGAAGTTAATAAATCAAAGAACTGTCATCCTTATATACAAGCTTGTCAATAAATTACCAATCAGACATAAAATCTTGCTTAAATACCTTAATGATCTGGCATTTAAACAAACGGATCCACAGAAAACTATATACAACTATGTTCACTGTACATCAATCTTGTATTGTTCTGAGAAGTGATTTCTAAGCGGCGTCCAGTTTCTGTGACACTTTCTCTTCAAGAATTGAACAGGGGCTTTGTCGTTAATAAATGTTTTACATTCCACGGGCCAGAAATAGAATTAGAGAATAGTGCTATAATTAATGAGATTGGATTGTATAACTGTCAATCAAAGTGATGAACTGAAGAGATTTAAATCGTGCTTTACGATTTTCAGACATCAGTTAACATTATGTGATAAAAGTGTGTCATGAATACGAATGACAGGTATGAATATACATGTACTTATGATAATGACAAGACAGGAAATGATATAGGCTATAGCCCTGATAAAAAGACTACAACTCTACAACATGGACTGTTTGTGACTAGGGCGTAAGTTCGGATAGTTTTAACACTGATTTACGTCCGACGTAATTACGCCAGCTTCATAAGAGAGGTCCCAGAAGGTTTGGAGTTTCCTTTGGGCAAAGAGCATAGTGTCCTCCACCACGAAGCATGGCAACGTCGCTACGGTAAGAATTCCGCTAATTCAAGGACGAGCAATCTGAAGATAACAAATTATTAGACTGCTTTCTGCCATGTTTGGTCTAAAACAACAACAAAAGCGATTGCTCGATAGGATTATCGGTCGCTCCGTGCAGGAGGTAAGACATCCAACAAAAAGTCTCAAACTTTTAGAGTGCTTTTCGTAATGTTTTGAGTACTTGAATTAGCGAAATTCTTACCGTATATAAGTGAAATAATTTAGAGTGTTATGTAAATATCAATCAACCACTCAATCTGATGAAATGGCCTGTTTGATAGATGTCTTAATAATATCGAATGGTTTAAACTGACATTTATTCTTGATATTCTACTGATTGATTGATGCTTTATAAATTTACACTGCACTCTAGATTATTTCCCGTAAATGGCGGCGTTGCCACTTTAAGTTGGGGTGGAAACCGGGTTCATTCCCTGCAGGAAAACCCCGATCTCCAGTCACTATCTTGCAACTTTCCCATGGGGCGATCAAAGAGATAAGTTACTTTTCAAATACAAGCCCCAATACGTGATATTCTGACCAGAGATGCTTATAACAAAGTTACCAACTTCTGGTTGGGTAGGCTTTTTTTTCATTCAATTTAAAAAAAATGTTAAATATTTTAAAACAGGTTAAACTGCCTACCAAATATATTAAAATATTTTAAAATTGTACTTGAAATAAACATGGTCTAAAACTCATTTTCTTACTTTTCTAAAAATATCCAAAAATGGTACAGCTGGCCTAGTTTTGATACAAAGAGACTTTTGTCACATCATTTATTCTATACAAGTAAATCTATTTCAAGGAACGTTAGTAAACTTAAAGTCAACATAAAGACAAGCTCACAATTATTCTATTCTGATACCTGATATTTTGATCCGCTCATTTCCATGCTTTATTTTTAAACATTCTATTGAAAGTCATGCACAATTTTTTTTTTGTGCGTCCTTTCCAAGTTTTCATAGTTTTTTAATATAGTTTAAAAGATACTTGTAGTACAAAGGTATTTTTCTTTTTAAATATTATTTTTGGAGAATTTGAATTATGCAAATATACCATGGCCAAACAGGGTGTCTTCACTGTTGAGAATGCTTGATTGACCGATTGATATTTTTCGCTGTACTTAAGATTTTAACTATGTGTTCGATTTGTCAGGTTTAGTGGAGGGGGTGAGGGTGGGAAACATCTTTGCCCGGATAAAACACCCGGCCCTTGGTGGCATGGCAACTCTTCCATTTAGGGTGTTCAACTGAAAGACCCATTTTCAATTGGCCTTTTGACGGAGTAGGATTTGAACTATTCAGTTATTTGGCTATGTAAAGAGATTTTATCTATAAACAGCCGTATGCACCAATATTACGTGGTATGCAGGCCGTGCAAAGGTACGTCAGACGTAAACGCTTTGAGAAACAGCAGCACTGGTATTTTGGTGGCAGGCTGTTAAGACTGAACTCCGAGCACCATCTATTAGACAGCCGATAAGGGTCCCTTAAAAAAACCCCAGCAATAAACGAAACTCGGTTTTGAGGCCACTCCCCCTCCACCACGCAAAAAAAAAAAGAGTAGCTGGTGTACCAGGCAATAATCACAGATAAATCAAGAATAAATTGGTTGGTTTATTGTTTTATGCCACACTTCATTTCACTTATCTAGCCTTGTTGCCAGATGGGGGAGAGGGACTGGGGGGGGGGGGGGGCTTTGCCAAGAGAAAACCCACTAAGAACAAAATCAAAGTTCTTATAACAGGTTAAGATGTAGGCCTACATGTAGTTTGTAATAAAATAACTGAGGGCTTGGTCAAAATCTACCCTCCCTGTTTGGGAAAGACAGTGTACCTTTGAGAACAAATAAACGCATAGGCAAACTTACATAAACAATGTTGAAAATATATATGTCAAAATTATACAAAAAATCCAGCAAGTTGATATGCCTTCAAAAAGAATTAAACAAACAAATACAACAATATGAGAATATAGTCTTACCGTATTAGTCGTAGTTTATAGGGGTACATCTTGAATCTGAGTTGTATGAAAGGTAGTCCGAATATCTGTCCCAGATGGGAATATTCCTAACTCTAGGACACTAAATTTTTCCCGAGTTATTTACTCAACTGTCTAAGGGAAGGAGCCTAACTCCCTAAAACTGGCTTATTCAACAAGGAGGCTCTGTGAGGGTGTTCAAGGGCAAAACATTACATAACAGAACTACTTGTTAAGACAACCTGCAGGGCTATTCTAGGGGTTGGCATACTAAGGGTTGACAATAAAAAAGAACCCAAGGTTATCAACCACCAAAGTTGGTTTACAGTTTGAAGACAGTCCCTGTCACCTGGTTATAATCAAATACTTTCCATCCATTGTAGGTTTGCTTCAAAGCCTTGGTCAGATCCACTGTACAATGGACAGTATAAACTGTATATCAGCTCTATTATAGGTAGGTAAATAAAGCGAGCAGCAGAATAAAAACTTGTCAATCCACCTGTTGTGAGGTAGGCTATCTTGGACACAATCTAGAAACACAGAGCCAGGGGCAATGTCAGTCTTCCAGGGTTAACTGTCGTTTGTCGTTTATGATTTCCAAAACATAAATCCTACCAGTAGATAAGAGGTCTAGTTTTAAGTATTGGAAAATTGGGATATGGGAAACTCAGTTAATAAATAACTGAATAAAATTGCACCTTGTATACAGTTAAAAGCATAAAGGAACGATCTTTAAAAAGCCTGAGAAAGTTCATAGAATATGACACAGACACCCTACAATGAATAGACATACAGCTTATTCATGGATATTTTAAAACATCAATTGTGACTTTTTAAAGAACACGTGAAGATCCGAACACTATAATTGAAAGCGGTTGAAAATGGAATTAATTAAAAACTAAGTCCAGACTCTGGTGAACATCTGAATTTCCTGAAGAATGAATCGATCTTGTCTAAAACACAATTTCCAAATGCCAAAGATAAAACAAAAACAAAAAATCTCCGAGGTATAAATGTCTTTGGTTGCTATACTGATATTTCATCTGCTGTTACATTATTTTAGCGAAGAAAAACGTCACGATTAATCAGATAAAGAGACATTTTACAAGTCCATTAATCATAATTGAATCCAGTGAGAATAATAAGAAACCTTCATCAGAAATACACAGCTGTATATAAACGGGAAAATAATATTGTAGCCTCAAGAAAAAAGTTAAAAGTAAGGTGTCAAAATCAATGTGATCATGGGTTCCCGACCTTCTGTAACGTTCTACATAACAAATCCAGCCAACCACGAAATTGCACCAGCGAGACATCAACTAGAGACAGAAAGAGCATTCAATTCAACTTTCGGAGTCAGATAAAAAATAGAAATAGGAATAAAGACGGTATTATATTTGAGTCCGAGTGATCGGCTCAGTATAAATAAATCCGCCACACGATTCACTGCAATACAAGGTACATTAATGCAGAAAACGTGTAACCCATTTGTCCAGTTCACCAGCGATGGATTTTTTTCTTCTTCAATTATCTGATTAGTTTTGACCTTGTTTAGGTGTAACACCTGAACGACAAGATCAGTGTTTGTTTTAACAAAACCCTCATCGGCTACCGGCATCTTTAATTGTATTTATGAACACATGGGCACAGGGAAAATCTTCTTGTTTAAAATAACCATCCTTAATTGTATATGTACAAGTATCAAACACAAAATTGGCATGTTGTTTCAGTTTCGATAAGATTAATAAATATAATAATAATTCATTATATGAAAATAAATATCTTAAATGAATGTAAATTTAAATGATAAAACTAATAAACATTCTAATAATTTTTACTTTAAAAAAAGAATAAAATAAATATCTTGAATAAATTATCAAAAGTATACATAAATTATTTTACCGATACATAAATCTCTTATTTTCATGTCGCAATTATGACAATCGTACATCTTGGTCATCTGCCAATTAGAGTTACATGTTGGCTTGCTTTATTTGGTGAATTTAAAAAATCTTTTTTGTAATTTCTTTTTCTAACAATAGGGTAAATATTATATATTAAACAGAACTATCAAGAAATTCTACCAGAAGTACATGAAACTAGTTTCTGATTCTACGCATTGCTGATCATGCATCAGAATTTTTTATATATGAAACAAATTGGTTTCCATAGCAACAAAGGCGTGGCAGTTGGGCTGGGCTCTAAAGAAACCTGGTGTATATTTATATAAAGATCAACATGCTGTTTGTGCATAGAATTTTGGAATACTCTTTTAAGTGTGTTGGTGATACAAAAATCTTTGAATGAATAATCAGTAACCTGTTCTTAAACGACATCTATTAAAAGAACCTGTGTGTTTTAGTGTTCAAAAATATATACGAAAAAAAGATGTAAGACCCATGCCAGGCCTGGAATCTAATGAAGACCCCAGAGGCCAGTGGCTTTCTTTACCCACCCACTTTGCCCTCTTATTTGTTCCTCCAGCTTATTTGTTACCACCCTTGAAAATGGGTGTCCCAAATTAAGGCCTGCCATGTTATCTCAGTATTTTGAAACTTTCTTTCGCCATCATCTAAAGTAATTTCTTTTGCCATTTAGTGACATTATATATGTATATCTGATATCAGAAGTCTATGAATGGAACTTCTGATATTTATAGATTATGTTTCCCAATAAGTTGGTTGATATCGCACTGTGCCAGGTTTAGTGGGGGAGAAAACCCAGCAAGTTGCCTGGATGACCCCTCCAAATAAAGAAATAAAGAAGAAACATAACATTTTTTCGGGTTAAAACTCCTGACCCATCAATGAGAGGGTGACGTTCCACTGAGAGAATACAGCGATACCGACTGAGCCAACCAGGTCTCTTAAAGTGGCATGAGCTGCCAAAAATTCGAACTTTTTTCATAAATTCTGATTTCCACAACAGTAAGAGGTTTTGAAAGTCAACAAAAAACTAAATGACTGTCTTTAGAATGAGAAAAATCCCGTCTGTGTGCAGTACGAGGCGAAATAGTGCCAGAAAAGCAAACAAATATTTAAATAACCAAGGCAAACGTTCATTTGTTCTAAGCCTATATGTAATTAAAGTGTAGTTGAAATAATTACTTTTACATACATTCTCGAGAAAAGCGACTCTAAAAAAACTTGTGAATTGCAGGTCTTCAGAAAAATAGCCGGTAATTTCCATTCTTTTTAAACAGCAAAAATTCAAATTTTGGCAGGTTATGCCACTTTTGGTGTTTGGAGTCCAATGCAAGAATGAGTAGTACATACATTTCTATCTATGTATAAGTTGATTATTTTACGCAGCACTTAAAATTATTTCTCTTATATGGGGCATTGCCAGGTTTAGAGTACCTGGCAAGTGTTCCACATACGGCAATTGAGAGAAAAATCCACTCATGTTTGAGTAACCAATAGTGTGGTATGGTAACATGCTTATATATCCCTCCTATTCTAACTACATATTGACAATAATGTTTGTTGCAATAACTCATTACAATACTACCTGGATAGGAAAGCCAACAAACAGACCATATAATCCTTCGTTAATGTAGTCCAGTCTACATTTCATTCATAATGACATGAAAGTGTTCGCAAATATTTCTCAACCCAAATCCATCTGAAGTTCAGCCAAAGGGTTCTTGTTATATCACATGTTATTTCAAAGCTATTACACAACACATACTGTATATTATCGTAAAACATATAATTTGAAGATACATTCACATGTCACAGGGGCATTATTATACAAAGAACAATCTTTTCCACTAATGATTGATTGTTTGGTGCTTTAAGCTGCGCTCAAGATTATTTCACTTAAATGGCGGCGTTGTCATTTTTGTGGGAGGAAACCGGGCTCTATGCCCGGAGGAAACCCACGACCTTCCGTTGGTAACTGGCAACCATCCGGGCCACATAGGTCGTTCGAGTGAAAACCCAGTCAGAAAATTTTCCAATTTTTTGGGGACTGAGTGGGATTCAAACTCATTGGTGGAAGGCTGTTCGGATTGAGCGTCCAACACTCTATCTACTGAGCCAAGGAGGCCCTTTCCACTAATGAAAGCGGCCCATTCTTTACAATGGCGACAGTGATATATTAGTGAAATATGTCACACTCAAGATTATTTCACTTAAATGGCGATATTGACAGGCTAAGTGGGGGAAGAAACCAGACTTTTTATCCCGGTAGGAAATGCCTAATCATTGTTGAGTACCTGGCAAATCTTCCACATATGGCTTTCGCTCCGAATTTTTACAATTTTTATTTGGTCTGAGTGGGGTTTGATCCCATGCCGCATCAATGGAAGGCCTGTGCCTGACGGACTATCACTCTAGCCGACAGAGCCACTGAGGCCTCAATCATTCCAGAAACACCTGACTTACCTTCAGATGTATTTAAAACAGCATTTCGTAAACAGGCTCTTATGATTTCTGAAAAGGAAAAAATAAATTATTTTAAAAATTGAAATACTCTACATATATGGATTGATCGATTCATTTTTAAACTGGACTCAAGATTATTTCCTTTGTTTAACATATATATGGCTGTACATGTGTTGACAGCTTTAGTGGGAGAGGAATTAAACTGGGCCGTTAGCTTCGAGGAAACTCCGCCTTTGGCGAGAACATGTCAACACTTCCACACATAGGGTGATACAGTGAAAAATCCACATAACCTACATGGATAAAATGGTCACAAAGCATCAACACAAAGCCACAATCCTAGAATCCAATTTCCCCTTACCATTAGTGCCGACTTGCCGATATAATTTCTACTAACTCAGTTTCAAACTTTCTAAAAAAATTATGAATTTAACAACAAAATAGATATTAAAGACCAAACTTACCAATAATGCTAAAAGCTTCAATACATTTTACATTTCAAATAATTAAAGAGGAATCGGCCAACCTGTTGCTGGTATACGGAACCCATTTGTTGTACGTATAATCTAGATTTCTAATAACGATACCGGTAATATCAAATCATGTTTGAAATATGACCAAGTGCTTGCATTGTACGAAAACGCTGCAATCAGGGGCGGTATTATTTATCTACCTATACATGTATATATAAATAAGTAACAGCCTTGCAGACTTCCAACAAGCTATCAAGCACAACATTGATTTGACATTCTAAATCCACCATCAATATACGTTCTCCATTACTAAAGATCTTCAGGTTACCATGGTAACAGTGAGAAGTAAACGATTCACAATGGCTATAACTAATGCTTGATAAACACAGCCATTATTAGGGATTAACAAAAAAAAAAAAAATACAATAATTGTACAAGTACAATGTGGTTTTTGTTTTACAATACATGATCTATCCAGGCATCTAGCACGATCTATCTAGTACAGTGTTATAGGTATTCTGAAAGGTATGGCATGTCAGACAAAAAGTATTCTGTACAGAAAAGTATGAAAGTGAAATCATGCGTGTCACCACAAGGGCTTGTAACAAGACAGTCAGTTCAAAGCAAGGCCCACTTCTAAACCCCACAATGCAATTTATTCTTTCCAAGTGATGTCATAAGGCTTCGAGTCTATTAGTAAAAGTACAGATGATATATAATACAAAACCATGAAGTTTTTCTCTTGTTAAAGGCATGCTCTTCACTGTTAGGGTTAGCATTTCCAGCTTGTCGTTTACATGTATCAAAACATCAATCAATCAAAGACCCCCCTTTAAACCCCACGATGCAATTTATCCTTTCCATGTGATATCATAAGGCTTCGGGAATATTAGTACAGATGACCTTCATTATACCAAACCATGAAGTTTTTCTCTTGTTAAAGGCACTCCCGCCACTGTTAGGCGTTGTATTTCGGATTGACATCCCACAAGATTATTTCCCTAAAACTGTGGGACTGAGTAACTTAGTGCGGAGTAAACCAAGCTATTTGCCCGGAGAGCACCCCCGGCCTTAAACAGTTCATATAATTACATGCAGAATGGTTATTCGGTGGCCACCACAAGAATCTGAGTAATTAATGACTGTTTTATCATTATCCAAATGCCATGCTTCTTTAAAAACATTCAAAAGGTGTAATTTGTGAGAAAAAGAGACATATGTGAATCTCCCCCTTTAAAGGAAACTTCAGCAAAGATACATGTAACCCTTGCTGTCTTTTACAACTAAGTTCCAATCCTAAAAATGGCACAGCAAGAAAAAAAGCCAGAATAGCTGGATTGACACGAGGGAATTTCACATGGATTAAACAGAGATTAACCTGTGTCTGACTCGACCTGTAAATCGACTAAACGACAAGCTGGATAATCCCTCTTGAATTCCTTCTCCAGAAAAGGTGTTAACCTCAGTTCTCTCAGGTTAGCAGTTAGAGGAAGATAAATCTCTCTACATAAGTCAGAACTCTGAACCTCAGTTCTGTCAGGTTAGCTGTTAGAGGAAGATAAATCTCTCTACAGAAGTCAGAACTCTGAAACCTCAGTTCTCTCAGGTTAGCTGTTAGAGGAAGATAAATCTCTCTACAGAAGTCAGAACTCTGAACCTCAGTTCTCTCAGGTTAGCTGTTAGAGGAAGATAAATCTCTCTACATAAGTCAGAACTCTGAAACCTCAGTTCTCTCAGGTTAGCTGTTAGAGGAAGATAAATCTCTCTACATAAGTCAGAACTCTGAAACCTCAGTTCTCTCAGGTTAGCTGTTAGAGGAAGATAAATCTCTCTACATAAGTCAGAACTCTGAACCTCAGTTCTCTCAGGTTAGCTGTTAGAGGAAGATAAATCTCTCTACATGTCAGAACTCTGAACCTCAGTTCTCTCAGGTTAGCTGTTAGAGGAAGATAAATCTCTCTACATGTCAGAACTCTGAACCTCAGTTCTCTCAGGTTAGCTGTTAGAGGAAGATAAATCTCTCTACAGAAGTCAGAACTCTGAAACCTCAGTTCTCTCAGGTTAGCTGTTAGAGGAAGATAAATCTCTCTACATAAGTCAGAACTCTGAACCTTAGTTCTCTCAGGTTAGCTGTTAGATGAAGATAAATCTCTCTACAGAAGTCAGAACTCTGAAACCTCAGTTCTCTCAGGTTAGCTGTTAGAGGAAGATAAATCTCTCTACAGAAGTCAGAACTCTGAACCTCAGTTCTCTCAGGTTAGCTGTTAGAGGAAGATAAATCTCTCTACATAAGTCAGAACTCTGAAACCTCAGTTCTCTCAGGTTAGCTGTTAGAGGAAGATAAATCTCTCTACATGTCAGAACTCTGAACCTCAGTTCTCTCAGGTTAGCTGTTAGAGGAAGATAAATCTCTCTACAGAAGTCAGAACTCTGAAACCTCAGTTCTCTCAGGTTAGCTGTTAGAGGAAGATAAATCTCTCTACATAAGTCAGAACTCTGAACCTTAGTTCTCTCAGGTTAGCTGTTAGATGAAGATAAATCTCTCTACAGAAGTCAGAACTCTGAAACCTCAGTTCTCTCAGGTTAGCTGTTAGAGGAAGATAAATCTCTCTACAGAAGTCAGAACTCTGAACCTCAGTTCTCTCAAGTTAGCTGTTAGAGGAAGATAAATCTCTCTACAGAAGTCAGAACTCTGAAACCTCAGTTCTCTCAGGTTAGCTGTTAGAGGAAGAAAAATCTCTCTACATAAGTCAGAACTCTGAAACCTCAGTTCTCTCAGGTTAGCTGTTAGAGGAAGATAAATCTCTCTACATAAGTCAGAACTCTGAACCTCAGTTCTCTCAGGTTAGCTGTTAGAGGAAGATAAATATCTCTACATAAGTCAGAACTCTGAACCTCAGTTCTCTCAGGTTAGCTGTTAGAGGAAGATAAATCTCTCTACAGAAGTCAGAACTCTGAAACCTCAGTTCTCTCAGGTTAGCTGTTAGAGGAAGATAAATCTCTCTACAGAAGTCAGAACTCTGAAACCTCAGTTCTCTCAGGTTAGCTGTTAGAGGAAGATAAATCTCTCTACATAAGTCAGAACTCTGAAACCTTAGTTCTCTCAGGTTAGCTGTTAGAGGAAGATAAATATCTCTACATAAGTCAGAACTCTGAACCTCAGTTCTCTCAGGTTAGCTGTTAGAGGAAGATAAATCTCTCTACAGAAGTCAGAACTCTGAAACCTCAGTTCTCTCAGGTTAGCTGTTAGAGGAAGATAAATCTCTCTACATAAGTCAGAACTCTGAACCTCAGTTCTCTCAGGTTAGCAGTTAGAGGAAGATAAATCTCTCTACATAAGTCAGAACTCTGAAACCTCAGTTCTCTCAGGTTAGCAGTTAGAGGAAGATAAATCTCACTACATAAGTCAGAACTCTGAAAACTCAGTTCTCTCAGGTTAGCAGTTAGAGGAAGATAAATCTCTCTACATACATGTAAGTCAGAACTCTGAAACCTCAGTTCTCTCAGGTTAGCTGTTAGAGGAAGATAAATCTCTCTACATACATGTAAGTCAGAACTCTGAAACCTCAGTTCTCTCAGGTTAGCTGTTAGAGGAAGATAAATCTCTCTACATACATGTAAGTCAGAACTCTGAAACCTCAGTTCTCTCAGGTTAGCTGTTAGAGGAAGATAAATCTCTCTACATACATGTAAGTCAGAACTCTGAAACCTCAGTTCTCTCAGGTTAGCTGTTAGAGGAAGATAAATCTCTCTACAGAAGTCAGAACTCTGAACCTCAGTTATCTCAGGTTAGCTGTTAGAGGAAGATAAATCTCTCTACATAAGTCAGAACTCTGAAACCTCAGTTCTCTCAGGTTAGCTGTTAGGGGAAGATAAATCTCTCTACAGAAGCCAGATCTCTGAAACCTCAGTTCTCTCAGGTTAGCAGTTAGAGGAAGATAAATCTCTCTACAGAAGTCAGAACTCTGAAACCTCAGTTCTCTCAGGTTAGCTGTTAGAGGAAGATAAATCTCTCTACATAAGTCAGAACTCTGAACCTCAGTTCTCTCAGGTTAGCTGTTAGAGGAAGATAAATCTCTCTACATAAGTCAGAACTCTGAAACCTCAGTTCTCTCAGGTAAGCTGTTAGAGGAAGATAAATCTCTCTACATAAGTCCGAACCCTGAACCTCAGTTCTCTCAGGTTAGCAGTTAGAGGAAGATAAATCTCACTACAGAAGTCAGAACTCTGAAACCTCAGTTCTCTCAGGTTAGATGTTAGAGGAAGATAAATCTCTCTACATAAGTCAGAACTCTGAAACCTCAGTTCTCTCAGGTTAGCAGTTAGAGGAAGATAAATCTCTCTACAGAAGTCCGAACTCTGAAACCTCAGTTCTCTCAGGTTAGATGTTAGAGGAAGATAAATCTCTCTACAGAAGTCAGAACTCTGAACCTCAGTTCTCTCAGGTTAGCAGTTAGAGGAAGATAAATCTCTCTACAGAAGTCAGAACTCTGAAACCTCAGTTCTCTCAGGTTAGCAGTTAGAGGAAGATAAATCTCTCTACAGAAGTCAGAACTCTGAACCTCAGTTCTCTCAGGTTAGCAGTTAGAGGAAGATAAATCTCTCTACATAAGTCAGAACTCTGAAACCTCAGTTCTCTCAGGTTAGATGTTAGAGGAAGATAAATCTCTCTACAGAAGTCAGAACTCTGAACCTCAGTTCTCTCAGGTTAGCAGTTAGAGGAAGATAAATCTCTCTACATAAGTCAGAACTCTGAAACCTCAGTTCTCTCAGGTTAGCTGTTAGAGGAAGATAAATCTCTCTACAGAAGTCAGAACTCTGAAACCTCAGCTCTCTCAGGTTAGCAGTTAGAGGAAGATAAATCTCTCTACAGAAGTCAGAACTCTGAAACCTCAGTTCTCTCAGGTTAGCTGTTAGAGGAAGATAAATCTCTCTACAGAAGTCAGAACTCTGAAACCTCAGTTCTCTCAGGTTAGCAGTTAGAGGAAGATAAATATCTCTACATAAGTCAGAACTCTGAAACCTCAGTTCTCTCAGGTTAGCTGTTAGAGGAAGATAAATCTCTCTACATAAGTCAGAACTCTGAAACCTCAGTTCTCTCAGGTTAGCAGTTAGAGGAAGATAAATCTCTCTACATAAGTCAGAACTCTGAAACCTCAGTTCTCTCAGGTTAGCTGTTAGAGGAAGATAAATCTCTCTACATAACGCAGAACTCTGAAACCTCAGTTCTCTCAGGTTAGCTGTTAAAGGAAGATAAATCTCTCTACAGAAGTCAGAACTCTGAAACCTCAGTTCTCTCAGGTTAGCAGTTAGAGGAAGATAAATATCTCTACATAAGTCAGAACTCTGAAACCTCAGTTCTCTCAGGTTAGCTGTTAGAGGAAGATAAATATCTCTACAGAAGTCAGAACTCTGAAACCTCAGTTCTCTCAGGTTAGCTGTTAGAGGAAGATAAATCTCTCTACAGAAGTCAGAACTCAGAAACCTCAGTTCTCTCAGGTTAGCTGTTAGAGGAAGATAAATCTCTCTACATAAGTCAGAACTCTGAAACCTCAGTTCTCTCAGGTTAGCTGTTAGAGGAAGATAAATCTCTCTACATAAGTCAGAACTCTGAAACCTCAGTTCTCTCAGGTTAGCTGTTAGAGGAAGATAAATCTCTCTACATAAGTCAGAACTCTGAAACCTCAGTTCTCTCAGGTTAGCTGTTAGAGGAAGATAAATCTCTCTACATAAGTCAGAACTCTGAAACCTCAGTTCTCTCAGGTTAGCTGTTAGAGGAAGATAAATCTCTCTACATAAGTCAGAACTCTGAACCTCAGTTCTCTCAGGTTAGCTGTTAGAGGAAGATAAATCTCTCTACATGTCAGAACTCTGAAACCTCAGTTCTCTCAGGTTAGCTGTTAGAGGAAGATAAATATCTCTACATAAGTCAGAACTCTGAACCTTAGTTCTCTCAGGTTAGCTGTTAGAGGAAGATAAATCTCTCTACAGAAGTCAGAACTCTGAACCTCAGTTCTCTCAGGTTAGCTGTTAGAGGAAGATAAATCTCTCTACATAAGTCAGAACTCTGAAACCTCAGTTCTCTCAGGTTAGCTGTTAGAGGAAGATAAATCTCTCTACATAAGTCAGAACTCTGAAACCTTAGTTCTCTCAGGTTAGCTGTTAGAGGAAGATAAATCTCTCTACAGAAGTCAGAACTCTGAAACCTCAGTTCTCTCAGGTTAGCAGTTAGAGGAAGATAAATCTCTCTACATAAGTCAGAACTCTGAAACCTCAGTTCTCTCAGGTTAGCTGTTAGAGGAAGATAAATCTCTCTACATAAGTCAGAACTCTGAACCTCAGTTCTCTCAGGTTAGCAGTTAGAGGAAGATAAATCTCTCTACAGAAGTCAGAACTCTGAAACCTCAGTTCTCTCAGGTTAGCAATTAGAGGAAGATAAATCTATGTACATAAGTCAGAACTCTGAACCTCAGTTCTCTCAGGTTAGCTGTTAGAGGAAGATAAATCTCTCTACATAAGTCAGAACTCTGAACCTCAGTTCTCTCAGGTTAGCAGTTAGAGGAAGATAAATATCTCTACATAAGTCAGAACTCTGAACCTTAGTTCTCTCAGGTTAGCTGTTAGAGGAAGATAAATCTCTCTACATAAGTCAGAACTCTGAACCTTAGTTCTCTCAGGTTAGCTGTTAGAGGAAGATAAATCTCTCTACATGTCAGAACTCTGAAACCTCAGTTCTCTCAGGTTAGCAGTTAGAGGAAGATAAATCTCTCTACATAAGTCAGAACTCTGAACCTCAGTTCTCTCAGGTTAGCTGTTAGAGGAAGATAAATCTCTCTACATAAGTCAGAACTCTGAACCTCAGTTCTCTCAGGTTAGCAGTTAGAGGAAGATAAATCTCTCTACATAAGTCAGAACTCTGAAACCTCAGTTCTCTCAGGTTAGCTGTTAGAGGAAGATAAATATCTCTATATAAGTCAGAACTCTGAACCTTAGTTCTCTCAGGTTAGCTGTTAGAGGAAGATAAATCTCTCTACATAAGTCAGAACTCTGAAACCTCAGTTCTCTCAGGTTAGCTGTTGGAGGAAGATAAATCTCTCTACATGTCAGAACTCTGAAACCTCAGTTCTCTCAGGTTAGCTGTTAGAGGAAGATAAATATCTCTACATAAGTCAGAACTCTGAACCTTAGTTCTCTCAGGTTAGCTGTTAGAGGAAGATAAATCTCTCTACAGAAGTCAGAACTCTGAACCTCAGTTCTCTCAGGTTAGCTGTTAGAGGAAGATAAATCTCTCTACATAAGTCAGAACTCTGAAACCTCAGTTCTCTCAGGTTAGCTGTTAGAGGAAGATAAATCTCTCTACATAAGTCAGAACTCTGAACCTCAGTTCTCTCAGGTTAGCTGTTAGAGGAAGATAAATATCTCTACATAAGTCAGAACTCTGAACCTCAGTTCTCTCCTGAGGTTAGCTGTTAGAGGAAGATAAATCTCTCTACATAAGTCAGAACTCTGAACCTCAGTTCTCTCAGGTTAGCTGTTAGAGGAAGATAAATCTCTCTACAGAAGTCAGAACTCTGAAACCTCAGTTCTCTCAGGTTAGCTGTTAGAGGAAGATAAATCTCTCTACATGTCAGAACTCTGAAACCTCAGTTCTCTCAGGTTAGCAGTTAGAGGAAGATAAATCTCTCTACATAAGTCAGAACTCTGAACCTCAGTTCTCTCAGGTTAGCTGTTAGAGGAAGATAAATCTCTCTACATAAGTCAGAACTCTGAACCTCAGTTCTCTCAGGTTAGCAGTTAGAGGAAGATAAATCTCTCTACATAAGTCAGAACTCTGAAACCTCAGTTCTCTCAGGTTAGCTGTTAGAGGAAGATAAATATCTCTATATAAGTCAGAACTCTGAACCTTAGTTCTCTCAGGTTAGCTGTTAGAGGAAGATAAATCTCTCTACATAAGTCAGAACTCTGAAACCTCAGTTCTCTCAGGTTAGCTGTTGGAGGAAGATAAATCTCTCTACATGTCAGAACTCTGAAACCTCAGTTCTCTCAGGTTAGCTGTTAGAGGAAGATAAATATCTCTACATAAGTCAGAACTCTGAACCTTAGTTCTCTCAGGTTAGCTGTTAGAGGAAGATAAATCTCTCTACAGAAGTCAGAACTCTGAACCTCAGTTCTCTCAGGTTAGCTGTTAGAGGAAGATAAATCTCTCTACATAAGTCAGAACTCTGAAACCTCAGTTCTCTCAGGTTAGCTGTTAGAGGAAGATAAATCTCTCTACATAAGTCAGAACTCTGAACCTCAGTTCTCTCAGGTTAGCTGTTAGAGGAAGATAAATATCTCTACATAAGTCAGAACTCTGAACCTCAGTTCTCTCCTGAGGTTAGCTGTTAGAGGAAGATAAATCTCTCTACATAAGTCAGAACTCTGAACCTCAGTTCTCTCAGGTTAGCTGTTAGAGGAAGATAAATCTCTCTACAGAAGTCAGAACTCTGAAACCTCAGTTCTCTCAGGTTAGCTGTTAGAGGAAGATAAATCTCTCTACAGAAGTCAGAACTCTGAACCTCAGTTCTCTCAGGTTAGCAGTTAGAGGAAGATAAATCTCTACAGAAGTCAGAACTCTGAACCTCAGTTCTCTCCTGAGGTTAGCTGTTAGAGGAAGATAAATCTCTACAGAAGTCAGAACTCTGAAACCTCAGTTCTCTCAGGTTAGCTGTTAGAAGAAGATAAATCTATGTACATAAGTCAGAACTCTGAACCTTAGTTCTCTCAGGTTAGCTGTTAGAGGAAGATACATCTCTCTACAGAAGTCAGAACTCTGAAACCTCAGTTCTCTCAGGTTAGCTGTTAGAGGAAGATACATCTCTCTACAGAAGTCAGAACTCTGAACCTTAGTTCTCTCAGGTTAGCTGTTAGAGGAAGATAAATCTCTCTACATAAGTCAGAACTCTGAAACCTCAGTTCTCTCAGGTTAGCAGTTAGAGGAAGATAAATCTCTCTACAGAAGTCAGAACTCTGAACCTCAGTTCTCTCAGGTTAGCTGTTAGAGGAAGATAAATCTCTCTACATAAGTCAGAACTCTGAAACCTCAGTTCTCTCAGGTTAGCTGTTAGAAGAAGATAAATCTATGTACATAAGTCAGAACTCTGAACCTCAGTTCTCTCAGGTTAGCTGTTAGAGGAAGATAAATCTCTCTACATAAGTCAGAACTCTGAAACCTCAGTTCTCTCAGGTTAGCTGTTAGAGGAAGATAAATCTCTCTACATAAGTCAGAACTCTGAAACCTCAGTTGAGTTCTCTCAGGTTAGCAGTTAGAGGAAGATAAATCTCTCTACATAAGTCAGAACTCTGAAACCTCAGTTATCTCAGGTTAGCTGTTAGAGGAAGATAAATCTCTCTACATACATGTAAGTCAGAACTCTGAACCTCAGTTCTCTCAGGTTAGCTGTTAGAGGAAGATAAATCTCTCTACATAAGTCAGAACTCTGAAACCTCAGTTCTCTCAGGTTAGCTGTTAGAGGAAGATAAATCTCTCTACATAAGTCAGAACTCTGAAACCTCAGTTGAGTTCTCTCAGGTTAGCAGTTAGAGGAAGATAAATCTCTCTACATAAGTCAGAACTCTGAAACCTCAGTTATCTCAGGTTAGCTGTTAGAGGAAGATAAATCTCTCTACAGAAGTCAGAACTCTGAAACCTCAGTTATCTCAGGTTAGCTGTTAGAGGAAGATAAATCTCTCTACATAAGTCAGAACTCTGAAACCTCAGTTCTCTCAGGTTAGCTGTTAGAGGAAGATAAATCTCTCTACATAAGTCAGAACTCTGAAACCTCAGTTCTCTCAGGTTAGCAGTTAGAGGAAGATAAATCTCTCTACATAAGTCAGAACTCTGAACCTCAGTTCTCTCAGGTTAGCAGTTAGAGGAAGATAAATCTCTCTACATAAGTCAGAACTCTGAAACCTCAGTTCTCTCAGGTTAGCTGTTAGAGGAAGATAAATCTCTCTACATAAGTCAGAACTCTGAAACCTCAGTTGAGTTCTCTCAGGTTAGCTGTTAGAGGAAGATAAATCTCTCTACATAAGTCAGAACTCTGAAACCTCAGTTGAGTTCTCTCAGGTTAGCAGTTAGAGGAAGATAAATCTCTCTACATAAGTCAGAACTCTGAAACCTCAGTTCTCTCAGGTTAGCAGTTAGAGGAAGATAAATCTCTCTACAGAAGTCAGAACTCTGAAACCTCAGTTCTCTCAGGTTAGCTGTTAGAGGAAGATAAATCTCTCTACAGAAGTCAGAACTCTGAAACCTCAGTTCTCTCAGGTTAGCTGTTAGAGGAAGATAAATCTCTCTACATAAGTCAGAACTCCTTTTCCGTTTCTTCTTCCAACTTCCAAGTATAAGGCTACTTCATTAAAGTAAAGGTCTTACTCTGATATTTAAAATTTCCGACATTTATTGGTCGTCGACCAGGTACATGTTCTGACCGATAACTATCCAAACATAAATAGCAGGTACCTGTAGGCATTTAGTATTATTGAATTGGTAAAAAGCTAGATGACAACCCTTTTAATTCACCATAGCATTTTCGTAGTAAAATCCAATTTCAAAACCCCAAAATTTTTGCAGACAATCTGAGATTTCCATCACATGCTATTATTAATTATAAAAATGCTGCAGAGATTGCTTTTTGCTGTAGAAAATATTGAAGCAATTCTATTCACATGATGTAAATGTGAATTGCTAGAATTAAGGCAATATACAAAGCTCCAAAAATTGTGTCTGTCCCTCGAAGAATGATGGGAAATTTGAAGGGTCTTGTCTTTCTATAAGCGATATGCATGACAGCACATCTTTAATTGCATACTTTCAATTCTTGATTTCGGCATGACGTCACGATCCCGGCAAACAAGTCCATGACGACTCCATTTTGACTGGCTGAAGGAAGACCACGTGACCCTAAGTACCCTAGAAGCACTCCTGTTTTACTTACTCGGCTGGTCAGGTACCCGGATGTCCGAAACGGAGAATTGCAACCAATACGTAGCAGAAACTCAGAATTCTCTATGAGAAATCCCAGGCAAACATTTATCTTGTATATAAGACTAGACATACTGTGCCCGTAGCATTTCAATATCCCAGGCCTTTCGATTAAGTTTAAGTTTGGACCCTGAAAGACTACTTTCAATCCGCTATTTTTTTCCTTCTAATAACCCCAATGACGTCATTAAGCAAACAGTCTATCATAAAGAAAATATATCAGATGAAAACCAAAAGGACTAGGAAGTGGATGCCAGAGTTAGCTAACTTGAAGCTCAGGTGTCTGCCTTGTAAAAATTGTGCCTTTGTAAAATTATGGGGTGGAAGGATGGGAGGGGGGGGGGGGGGGGTTATCATGAACTTTAAGATTTAACCTTTGTCTGTTGACTGAGTGTCCTTGAAAACACTTTAACATGTATAAGGTTTTTGTAGATTATAAAAAAAACCCCAACCTTAGCGTTCCTTAATCTCATGTTATAAGTCAACACACAGGCCCACGGACTGCTCTCACCCTACCCCTCGCTCTAATACAATATGAACATATTACGTGTATTAGATCGAGGGGTAAGGGGAGGTCAACGACAGATCGAAACCAAGGGACATAACTATCATTTTTTAGGGGACTATATACAAAAGGCTACCAAAATAGCTAAAATCGTTAAACTTGGCATTATTGCATATATTATATTTGATAACATATCCCTTGAAACTTCAAAGTAAAATTGCTCAACCTCTGACCCAAAGGCCAGTCATTGCTCATATAAGTTATAAAAAGAACAACTACCGTACTTGTTTGAAAGACATACTGGTCAGGGCTAAACTCCCCTGTCTGTCTTCTACCTAAGTTTTTCTAGGGTGTGGAGGGGGGGGGGGGGGGGGTTAAGATGCATAAGCATTGTCAATGTATTACCGTACAAACTTTTCCAGAAAATTCTACTGACTAAGGTCAAGCTCCTGTCTGAGTCAGTCGTCAACCTAATGAAATATCATAGGTTTAGTTTATTACAATAATTTATGATGTGGTATAAAACTATAATACTATAATTACAAGGTCTTAATGCTATACCTCTTTTTAACACAATTAGAAACTTGTATCCATGGTTATTTTAGACAAGGAGATTTTCACTGTGCCTGTGTGTTTTAGTGTTCATAAATATAAAACAGTGCATGTATACTATATTGTGATTGATTTGATCAATATTTATTATTTGATGTGCTGGCCACAACACTTTGACCCAAAGTTTGGGAGTTTGGCATATAAATGATATATTGCATTTGGTTTTCGCGCATTTAGACTTATCTTTCACAATACTGCATTGCCTCACCGTATTTGACACACTTACCAATAACAAACGTCTTATTATACTTCAGTTCACAACGATTTTTTTCTTTACTTCAGCAAGTTGTTCAACTTGTCATGCTTACTCGATCAGTCAATACGCCCTTTGAAGTCACATGATCAAGTCACGTGGACCTAGCTGTTGTCCAAAATGGCGGAGTAAACAGACGTGGGACGGTTTGCTGTTTTGATGTTCTCTTGGGTATTATTTTTATATCATGGCATTTCCTTGCGAAAGAGACGATGGGTTTGATGATTGGCTCGATGACGAAGTCCTAGCTCGTGAAAATGAGTGGTCCAAAAGCATCGATTCTCGTCATAAGGCAAGTTAATAAAAGTTAAAATGCCATGTAGGCCTTAATTGTAGAAAACAATGGTCTAACCAGCTGGGAGCGGTCACCATTGTAGAAGGGACGCCATTTTGTCGTAGTTACAGGCCGGGTGATACTGGAGCTCCGGCCCCTATTTTGAATTTTCTTACGAAAAAATTGTTTACCGATGCAATAAATGCCTTAAAATGAATGACCAACCTTTTCTGTCTTAGTATCCATTCCCCTTTTGTCGAACTATAGGCTTGGGTTGTTGCATTCCATCGATATCGAAAGTGGGTTGGAACATTTTCCCGCGAACAGGCGGCCATATTGCCTGTGGAATCATGGTTAATTTTCGCAAATTTAAAAATGGCTTCCTCCCGTAGCGTTCCGCCCTTCGGTCGTCACAATAGTCAATAACGCTACATACCGGAGCTATGTAGGCCTACGAGTAGTCCGAAATATCTGCGATGATGATGCAACTTTGTAAGACATTTTCTGACAGATAGGCCACCATCATCATGGCCTATCTGTCAGAAAATGTCTTACATCATCATCGCAGATATTATGGACTAGCCTACGAGAAACAGTACGAAACACAAGCCGCACACATGTGTCTCAAGACGTCAATTAAACTGCAGTTACGGTCTTCCTCCGTATTTTAATAATTTTTTACATTTATTGGGCATCAACCAGGTACCGACCAATAAATGCCCATCTGCAGCGAATGTGAGAAAAAGGATATTTTCAATGTGCATGATTTCGAAATTGTCCATAACCGAATGACCTGGAGTAATGAAATGCTGTGCTCCAGCTAGGCATCAGGTCCCATATAGCCGCACTCATGTGTCTCTTTCCTGTGTTACTTACTTGCCGGTCAGGAAGAGCCACACATTAAACCACCATTAAAAGGGTGGGATAACTATTCTCTGTCAACAGACTTTTTAAAACCCCGCAATCATGTGATACATGAGTTACGTTGTCATCAAATAGTCCAGCTATTCAGGAAATTCTCAGACATACTGCCGACCATGTGACAGGCTGTCACTGTACCAGGAGAGTTTGAAATCTGTCAGGCCAATTTTAAAGTTTTCTTCTTATGAAGAGGAATTTGGTAGATTTACAATAAAATTCGAACAAATTAATGAGCAAAATGAAAAGAGGAATGCTTTAAATGTGTGTTGAAGCTAAAATCTAAAAGGCAGGTAGGATTAATAGATATTTGAAACGCGGTTTAAATCTGAAAGCTGAAGTCCTTCCAAATATTCATTTTAAAGCCGTAACAAGGCCACGTACTGACCAATAAACACCAAATTTTAAATAAAGAGATAACTGTAGACATATAATATTACTGAATTAATATGGTAGCTTTCGATAAATTTATATTCAGGAATTCACAAGGTTGTGTTTTTTGATGTGATGCAATTTGCTTCAAGTTTACGTCAGCATCTGTTTTTATTTCTATCGTTAAATGTGAGGACCGGTACCCACATTGTAGTATGTACCCATGAATGATGACTGTTTCTTCATGAGCCACTAAACTTATGTCAATTTAAAAAATGAACACCAACAAACTAAACATATTTTCCAATTTCAATGTCTTTTTAATTTTAATATTTTTCTTTATGACTAACTATGCAGGAGGGATATAGAGATGGCCTGGAAGTTGGACAAGACCTGTCATTACAAGAAGGTTTCAATAAAGGATTTAAGGAGTCATCGGTTTTGTCAGCCGAGCTCGCCTCTCTCAAAGGAACAATCAGGTAATTTCTTTCTTTAAAAGGGATGAAGAATCCAATTTTAAATCTTCGAAATAAAATTTACTTAAAAGTTCATGCATTAGATCTGACCTGATTTATTCATGAAAAGTGGCCTGAACCTTGCTCCACTGAGGTCATCCGAATTCTGTAAAATCAGCCTTGAAACTTTGCCTTTGCAGTATTTGGCATACCATACTAAACTTAACATCATAAGATCCTTCTTTGATGACTTTTGAGAGTAGCCAGAGCCAATCAAATGATAGTTAGGTAGTATTGTTAACCTCTCAGCCAATCAGGTCAAGGCTAGGCAATTGAGGGCATTTTCAAAGGGCTTGTAAACATTAAGGCGCACAATCAGGGGATAGTTAAAGTGGCATGAGCTGCCAAAATTCTGATTTTTTTTCATAAATTCTGATTGTCAAAAGAAGTTCAACGTATGAAGTACTTTGAAAAAGTAAAAGATTGACGTTGAAATAAAAAATATTGGTACAGTCAGTACCCTGTGCGAAGCAAATATATGTGCTAATAACGGACAAAATTCAAATAGCCGGGATGTATGAGTTCTTTTTTTTTTACTTTTGCTGCCTATAAAACCACCCTAACATACATCCTCAAGATTGATTTCATCTGAAAGTTCTTATTTTGTAATTAATAGATCAAAAGAACACACAATTAGCTAATTTTGTTTCAACGAAATTTTCCTTATATTTGTCAGCTCATGCCACTTTAATATACATTTCTATTTTATCATGTTTAAACTCTATCAAATAGCAGATAATTTTCTGTGAAAAACAATTTGAAGCCAAATTATATCCCGTCACACAGTCACAGTGACTGTCAGTCTCTTGACCTTACACTATTAATAATCTAATACAAATAATAAGATTTTAGGAGGGTCATAAATCACACTTAAAGATTGATTATTGTTTATATAATATATACAGTGTATGTTACGAAAGTTAAACTCTTACATGTAGGTGTGATTCATATACATTAGATACCATTAGCTCAAGAGGCTGATTTATATTTTACCATGTCTATGACCCCCATGAAAATAGGCAACAGGCCTATGGGGCCATTGAATTGAAATAAAGTTCATTATTATTATTGGGTCATTCCATGTCAAATAAGCCTAAAAAATTTTTTTTTGCGCTGACCCTCTTTGATTTTCTTGAAAAAAAATCCCCAAAATTCTGTGACATGTATTAGGAAGGTTTGCCAAATTATAGCCCCATATTTCAAGTAGTTTCTGAGATATGGTCATTTAAAAATACCTATGATGTTCATTTTCAACACTCGCGAAATGAAAATGGGCCTAGGAAGGGTATTTGGATGGTTGTTATTTCTCACTGAAGAAGGGTATTTGTCTGAAAATCTACCTACAGGGTAGCACTAGCTTCAATAGTTTTTGAAATATATGACCCCAAAAATCGTGTTTTATGCAGCTCATCTGTTAAATGTTCTGTTTTTGATGGCCCGCCACAAGACCTAACATTTCTTGTAGAAAATACCCTGTAGGTAGATTTTCAGACAAATACCCTTCTTCAGTGAGAAATTACAGCCATCCAAATACCCTTCCAAGGCCCATTTTCATTTTGCTAGTGTCGAAAATGAACATCATAGGGTTTTCGTAAATGACCATATCTTCGAAACTACTAGGAATATTGGGCTATAACTTGACAAACCTTCCTAATACATGCCAAAGAATTTTTATGAATTTTTTAAACAAAATCCAAGAGGGTCAGCGCAACAGCCGGCTGAAATGACATGGAATGACCCTATTATTATTAATCTGCATTCATAGACTTCTGGTTTTACGTTGCACTCTAGGCTACAGTATTTCACTTATAAGGCGCGTTGCTCGTTTCTGTGGTGTTGGAAACTGGGCTGTTCGCCTTCAGCGAGTGTCTGGTAACTCTTCCAAATTTGGCAACTGAGTAAGAAAACCACTCAGATTTAAAAAAAATGTCTTTATTCTGAATCGGATTCGAACCTGTAACCCATCGATGGATGGACGGCATGTTAGACTGAGGGATTATCGCTCTACCGAATGAGCCAACAAGGCCTCAACTCTGACAGGAGAAAAGTCTGCTTTGAATGTAATACCAGTACTCAAATACTTCATGGAGTTTTGAGTTGGAATTTTTTATCGTTCATTTTTTTTATTTTTCTTGCAGTGCCGTGTTATCTTTCAATTTAGTCTCAAAGAAATCTTTGTTGTCTGAAGAAGGAGAACGGGACTTTCAAAAACTGCTCGAGGATATTGGTTCGCTTCAAGAGTGCGCTTTGGACAATTCTCCGTCTAGTTGGAATTCAAGCCATCCTCAATCTGACATATCTGAGATTAAATTACTAGCTGAGAAGTTAGGTTTGATCAAAGTGGGTGCTGGAGACTCTGAAATATCAAGTTTACAAAACGAAATATCGTCTGAAATATCAAGTTTACAAAACGAAATATCGTCTGAAATATCAAGTTTACAAAACGAAATATCGATACAAAACGCGGTTTCCTCGTCAACTAAAAACAGTTCTGATGGGAAAGTTTCTACAATTTCTAGCACAAGGGGAGCAACTCTCAAAGACTTAACCACGAACATGTCCGTCGCTGTGTTATCTCCCTTGAAGTTACGAATGAATAACTTGCTGGCTGCTTACAATTTACAGCAATTGATAACATAAAATATTCTCCATGACAAACTTTCCCTGTTGTATTTTCCATTTATACAAGTTTGTTTTTTAGTATTTGTATTTAAAAACATGAGATTTTTATTGATAGAAGTTTTGCGCAGCTCTGAAGATTATTTCACTTATTTAGCAGCCTTACCAGGCTTAATGGGGAGAGAAAACCGGTCTCTGCCCCGTGAAAACCCTTGACTTTTCGACGGCTACCCTTCCACATGGGTGATCGAATGAAAAGCACACTTAAAAAAACTTCAATCTTTCTTATTTATTTGGTATTTAAACCGGCAACCCATCAGTGGAAGATTTTTGTCGGTATGTGATTTCGATTGATTGATGTTTTATGTCGCACTCAAAATTACTTGGCGTTGCCAGATTTAGTGGTGTAGACACCCGGCGGAAACCAGTGCCCCTCGTCGGTTACCTGGCAACCCTCGTAAATATAGTTCGAATCCCACTCAGTCCCAAAAAAATGCTAAAATTTTCTGACTGGGTTTTCACTCCAACGGCCTACGTGGGATGGTTGCCAGTTACCAGCGGAAGGTCGGGGGTTTCCTCCGGGCATAGAGCCCCGTTTCATCGCACAATAAAACTGGCAACCCCGCCATATAAGTGAAATAACGTTGACCGCGACGTTAAACACTAATCAATCAATCGTAAATATAGCGAGCTATTGAACACACCGAATTTTTTTGTCAATTTTTCTTTGAACTGATTGGGATTGGAACCCTTGACACATCCATGTCGGCATGAGGGATCGACCGGACCAATGAGCTATATGCGTGGAATGGACACGTTGCATTGGCTGTGCGGTTTGATCTGACTTTGTAAAATGTGCTGCCATTGATAGTTGAAGCGCGCGTGCATAACAGATCTGGATCGAAATTGAACCATCTCTTAGTAATGGCGGCATTAGAGGCACAGCACGGGTATAGTTCATTGGTCTGGACACCTGAGTGTCGACTCTCCGTGACCATCTTGGAATTCTACTGTGTACCTAGTATTCAGTGAGGTGTTAAACATCGACCATCTGACGTCACCAGTGTGTACATAAGAAACAATTCTTTTTCTTGATGAAAACTGATTAAACATCAATTCATAGGTGTTTTCACGCAGAGCGAACATTCAGCGGTTGGAATTTTGTGGAGGATAACATCATCACCTTCTAAAATGTCACAAAAACAAGGTAAACATTGCCCTTTACTTCCCTTTAAAGTGGCATGAGCTGCCAGAATTCACACTTTTTCATAATTTCTGATCGTCAGTAAGAGGCGTTAAATGTCATCGCAAAACTAAATGATTGGCGTTGGAATGAGGAAAATCCATACAGTATGTGGCCTGTACGAACCGAAAACGTGTTTGAAAAGTAAACAAAATTTAAATAACGGGGCCGACCATTCATTCATTCTAAGCCAAAGTTAGTTCAATTGATCGATTGATTGATTGTTTGGTGTTTTACGCCGCGCTCAAGATTATTTCACTTATATGGCGGCGTTGCCAGTTTTATTGTGGGAGGAAACCGGGCTCTATGCTCGGAGGAAACCCACGACCTTCCGTTGGTAACTGGCAACCATCCCACATAGGTCGTGCGAGTGAAAACCCAGTCAGAAAATTTTCCAATTTTTGAACTGAGTGGGATTCGAACCCGTGATCCATTGGTGGAAGGCTGTTCGGATTGAGCGTCCAACGCTATACCTACTGAGCCACGGAGGCCCCCCAAAGTTAGTTCAAAACAATACTTTATCGTACATTTTCGTGACTAGAAGAACTAAAAAGCTTCTGAATTATGCTTCATGAGAAAAATAGCCACTAATTTCAACGTCAAAATATCAACATTTTGGCAGCTCATGCCACTTTAAATAAAAATATATGTACCGAGTAGGGGCCATGCACTTAGCAAATCTATTTTCGTATAAAATAAACAAAAATAAAAAAGCAAGATACTGTTTCATTCATTCTAGACCAAGTTGATTTCTGATTTTACTACACTCTCCAGTCTAGTCAATCCTATCCGAGATTTTCGTAAGGCGTAGCTAAGATAGGTACAGCTTCCCATACACAGCCATTCCATATAGTGGGGTTTAAGGTTGCATTTTGAAACTGAAGGCAACAGAAAAAAACAGCTTCAAAATCTAACTGCCCGTCTATATCAATGAGCTGCCACGAAAATAGGCGATAGGTTAACGTATTGAAGTTGCTCAGTCGGCAGAGAGATACTCCATCCATCGCGTGTTCGAATCTCTCTCAGACCAAATTGAGTTGGTTTGTTACTCGATTGACGAATGTGGAAGAGTTGCCAGGTACTCGCCGAAGATCGGAGGTTTTCTCCGGCCAAGCAGTTGGTAGAGCGTTGGGTGGTAACCGGAAGTCGTGAGTTCGATTCTCTTTGCGGCCTGTAACTTTTTTCTGGGTTACCATTGTCGGTTATTCACTAACTCAAAATAAACTTGAGTGGTCAAGAAAATACAAACGTTCAAAGTACACGGGGAAATCAAGCGATTGACGTTAAAACTGAAAATATAGGTTTACCATGTCAACTGAAGAAACAGTAAATATGTGCGAATAAGGGACATACTTCGAATAAACGCTGTGCTTCTTCACAGTGTTTGTTGCTATTAAACGCTGCCTTTAAGTGGCATGAGCTGCCAAATATATATCAATTTTAGCAAGATGACGTGCAAGATAAAACTCCTCTTGATTATGTACGTTATACGGTAATTTTATAAGCCGCAAACCGCCCTAAATATATATTTATGAACATTAACACGGACGGGCACTAAAATATACTCATGCATACCCTGTGTATTTGAATTTTGTACGTTATTATCAGAGAGATTAGGTACTGGCTTTACGAAATGTTTTGTGTCAACGCCAACCTATTGGTACTCCAAACACTAATCTTCTCTCGACAATCCGAATTTATGAAAAAAAAAACAACTTATTTTTGCAGCTCGTCACGTGCCATTTTAGCCAAAAACTCATAACCAAAATAAAGCTTATTCTGTTTCAACAAAATTTTCACTAAATTGAACAGCTCCGCCACTTTAATGCCTAACTCGCTATGTAGCATTTTTGATATTTGTGGAGAAACCGAATGTATCTGAGCTTACGATATGAGTCTATTATCTAAATTATTATCGTCTAAATTGTGGTGTAAATGCATAATAAAAGTCGAGTCTAAATGTCAACCGATCGACCAGAAACCGCGTAACTCCAGCGTTGGATTGTTCTAATTTCAGGCCTTTTTGTTTTTAAATTACACTCTCAAACATATATTGAAAGGCCTTTATGTGTGTCTCTAATCAAAACTGTCATTTGTATTTCTCACGTTAGGCCGTAAACTTCGTCAATGGTCAGCTGGTTTGAAATATGATATGATTCAGCCATAATGCGCATTCCCTGCATGGTTAGTCGTCTGATTACATTGCAGGTACCTAACAAATCATTTTTTTATTCAAAAGACTAAATGTCAAAACTTTTTGACTTGAATTGGGACAAAAAATCAAAGTACCTAACTTCTTCTAATTGGGAAAAATACAGAAAACCGTCTTCCTTTTTTAACGTCAAAAATTGTGGGCAATTTCGAGGCTAGTGTGCCTTCAAAGGTCCTCTAATCGCAGTGGCCTCTCTGGTTTAAAGTGGCATGAGCTGCAAAAATATTGATATTTTGACGTTAAAACAGAATATTGAAACGCCGATCATTTAGTTTTTCGATGGCCTTCAAAGCCTCTTACTGTCGTGACGATCAGAAATTATGAAAAACGTGTGAATTTGGTGGTGGTGGTGGTTAGGATTATTGGCATTTGCTAACCTACATGAGGTTGATTTATGCCACAACAATAAGGTGAAGCTAACGTATCTTTAGTTCAGAAAAATTAAGGTATTAGAGGCGCCTAGAAGAGACTAAAAACTGTGCCACAGCCGCAAGAATCTTACTTCTATTTTCTTAAGGATTCAAGCAATTTTCAACAGAGATGCTAGATAGAATTATTTTTTTACGGGCTGTGTTGCTCATAAAACATATGCAAAATGGTATAAACGGAAAGCCTTTATTTTTTTACTTTTGATGAAAATAGCTAACAATTAGCTAATTGAATTTTTTTCAACGGAATCTTCTCTATATATTTGGCACCTTATGGCATTTTAAAATGGCCCAGCCAGTGAGACTGATAGTCGCTCAGTCTGACTAGTCTTTCTCTATGCGTTGCAGGTTCGAATCCCAAAGACAGCCAGAACAAACTTCGGCTGTCCTCCCTCGCTACCGATCAGCTTTTTCACATACGCAAATCCACGAAGTTTCAGACTGTGTTTACTCCACAAAATCTTGACTTGTAGGCTTTGGCCAGTCATTATCACCAGATTTCAGTGAAGATCACAGAAATTAAAGTTAACCATATTGAAAACATTTTAATCCAGTTTAGTCTTAATTTGAAGTGATAACTTAAAAATAAAAATCATATGCACAAATTGCAAAATTGCAAATAGCCCCCCCCCCCTCTCCACTTCTCGAAAATATTCCAACATGGCCGATCACAACTCACAAGTCTAATTATTGCCAGTCCTAAATATATGAGCAAAAATCATCTCTTCTTCACGGAGTACTGTGTGAATTTGGGCAGCTCATGCCACTTTAAGTATCTGTGATGAAAGCTAATGTATATGAGTTTACTATTAGAAAAATCTCTACTTTTAAACCAGAGACTAATAAAATACATGCAAGTAGGATTTCAATGTTTAAATGGTGGATACCTACAAGTGACAAAGTCAGTACGTAAAATATTGATCAGGTACAGCGTATGGTCAGTGTTAGATTACACTCATATTAGCCATTTTGTTCTTTATTCAGCCTTAAACTTATCGGAATGCTTTTTTGGGTCCCTTACACAAAACATTTGGTCTGTATTTACCTCAAACTAGGTCAAATGCTGTTTCAAAAGACAATATATTATGATTCTAGTCATTTATCGCAATTATGCGCCTGCCCGGTCTCGTCTTTTGTTTAAATTGCGGACACCTAACAAGTCATATTTTTTATTTTCAAATTTAAAATGAAAATTCCTAACTTCTTCTAACTAGGAATATACAGAAATCGGGCTTACTGTTTTAATCTAAACAGTTTTCTGCCATGGATTCTCGCGGCGAGTGTGCCTTTACCATTTTTAGCGTTTTTAGACCATACGTCATCCTGTTGCATCAATGAGTCCACATTAGAGATTCTCTACATCATATGATTCAAACTGACTAAAGTCCGGGTGTTTCTTTCTTTTCAATGAACATCCTGACTTCAGTCAGATCTCATATGACCGTAAGTGATAATTATCTACTGGGAAACGCGACTGTTTCATGAGAATCACTTACGTAATTACGCCTATATATTGCAAAACCGAAGACGAAAAACAACCAGGGTTTTCTTGCCAGCATTATAAGCCTTAAAATGACATATCCGTTGATCGAAAATTACTTGATGATAGCGACCCAAGCTTCGTTGCCAGGGGCAGATTGTGCGAGCTATTGACCGCGTACTTGTGCTTTGCGAAAAGGTGAATCTAAACACTCTATAGTTGTTAAGACACTGTATAACACGTTTGCTATTTCTCAAATATCAGAGCGCTGCGACTGTCATAAAAGTAGAAAAGCACAAGATGGGAGACACGCTCGAGACAGTTTCGTGGGAGATTACTTCTCAGTCTGCTTGGGTTACCCAGTGTTTTAACAGTAACTTGGTGAACCTGTCTTAACCATACATATGCTTGCAAGTTTTTGATGATGTTTGTACACATCTTGCACTGGGCTTCCCTAAAAGTGAAACTGGATCTTCCCCGTACATGTGTGCTATAAGACGGGTGAAAACAGTAAGCTGACTTCCCCTGGCGAGATAGGTATATAAAACCAAGTCGGCTGTTCTGCTTCCTTGACTGACGTCAGGGGCAATAGATAAGGCGAGCAGAGAGCTTCAGCAGCTAGCCAGCCAAACCGCTTGTGCCAGCGGCTGAGAAAACAACTTACATTAATGGAGTTTAGGTCTTTTTAAAACAGTCTGAAGACGGGCTGTCGGATTGCTAAGAAAGGGAGGATTGCGGTACGGGTTTACTCTCCGTACATCACTCTATCAATATGCCTTCCGGAATGAATTGAAAACTTTTTTCTCTCTCCGCTGATTGAATGGACGAATGGACAAAGAACTTGCCGTTCTCTCTGTTAAGGTTTCCGTGTAAATAGACCTCAGCTTGTCATCGGGCTGATCCATGCCCCAAAAGTTGCCTTTTACTTGTCTTTTATTCCTTAGGGATTGTTGAAGAACTATTTGCCGACCATAGCTATACAGCGATTTTGCCCTATTGAAGTGTTATTTCTTTACGACGTCTTGAAAAGCGTAAGTTGAATCTCGTTATTGGAGTGACCAGTCTTAAGACTCGCGTTTCTTCGTGTTATAAGCCAGGTATACGTGCGTGGGAGATAAAATGTGTTATACATATTGCAGAAGACGGAGGGTCTAGCTAAGTTCTATCGGAAGCCAAACTCTGTCGAGTGTCTCAGAGAGTTGTTAAAGTTTGGTTAACGACATCAGCACAAATGGAATCTTCTCTAGAAAACGGACTGGCTGCGAATGCAACAACAGCAGCAGAACCCAAAGTTACTCGGATGAGGAAAATTGGAAAAGTTTTGAACCCATATCAATTTGAGAGTTTGGAATTGGAGCGTCTTTTTAAGCGCTACGTCTACAAACTCCAACAGACGTCCATTGTTTACATGTTGTTGTTGTTCATTGTGTTGACATTATGTTTGGCGATTCTTCATTTCGTATACAACCCTCGAATCACCGTGACCGGGCTGTATTATGCGGCCCAGTGCTTAATTTTTGTGGCCTTGTTAGTCTATATACACACACCGCTTATGCACGAGTCACATTTTTCTATTCTGTGTTACATAATTTTGGTGTTTTTGCTGTTTTTTGGCGTTGTGGCATTTCCCCTGGACTTTCGTGCCTACGGTGCACAACATCGGTTTAGTCCAGCCGACGGTGTGTGGGAAGTCAGTTTTGTGATATACGTGATATACTCGATGCTTCCGTTAAGAACGTACGTGGCTCTCGTCTTCGGATTGCTCTTACCTGGATGCCACATGGCAATATCAGCCCTGATTGCAAATACCTTCCCTCACCTGCTCTGGAGACAGGTAAGCCATTGTTTCTTAATACAATTACTTCTGAGACCGTACGTCTGACGTATTCAATTTCAGCCAGACGATTTATTAACGGTGCATGACGTCTGAAAAAAAAAATAATAAATTTTGAGAAACTGACTTACATGATTAGAAATTTGTTCACCACATAAATGCATATTAATTTTTTTTGCGACTCATCATCTATCTAAGTCTATTTCTAATTGGCCTAGATTATATTTTGTTTCAGTGTCATTTTAAATGTCTATAATAATCCACTATGTGTATGTTAATTAACTGTAATGACATGCAAATACGTATATGTATTCATGTATATGTAACTGTTAATGATTCTAGATCCGCGCCTGTAGCCGCACACATGTGTCTCATCCTGTTTTACTTACTTGTCTGTCAGGAAGATAGCTTTCCGGATGTCTTTATACGCTTCTGTTAAAGCGGTGGACCCGTGATCATTTTTGTTAATATACTATTGTCTACAGGTTATAGCAAACTTTGAATATGTCCATTTTAATCGATTCAAAAAGACGCTTTATGTTTTATTCTTAGATCCGAATATCTGATTTAATAGTTTCGAGTAACGTGATTTTAACAGAATTGAACGATACCCGTTGACATTATAATCCTATATAAATCTAAAGGGGCGCTCAAACGGTTTCTTATTAATTTATAGCTGTGAGTTGTAGAACAACTAAACCGTCTGTATTTTCATTCAGCAAGCTAATTTAATGAGTGTGTACACACGCAGGGAACTTCATCAACGTTTTTTTAGAGTCATCTCGCTGTTGTGGTTTAACTTGTTTTTAGAACAGTATCCTGGTAACAACAAAAATGTATGGTGAAATAACAAAAGAAAGAGAAAGGCCCTTTCTTTTAAATGCTGTGATCTCTCACATATAGGGAAAATTTCGTTGAAACAGAATTCGCAAATTGTTTGTCATTTTTGACAAGAAGTAAAAATATGGGCTTTCCGCTGATACCAATCTTCGATTTGTAAGTTTAGGTAGTTTTATGGGCAGCAACACCCTACAAAATCTACTCCTTTATCCGGTTATTTAATTTTGTACGTTATTAGCACACGTGTTCGGTTCGGTTAACTGCTTTGCCGATCCATATTGTGCATTTCAATGTGTTAGTTTTCAAGGTACTGAACTTTTCTTGACAAACGGAATTTAGGGAAGGAAAAGTCACAATGCTATGTAGTTCAAAGTATTACAGGTCTCTCTGCAGATAGCTATATACAGTACACATTGCATTTTCTGCATAAGTCTGTTGTGCTTGTAGGAGAAACACGCGTATATACAATTACGTTATTAGTCACATATGTTATCGCTTCATCCGCGAAACGGCAAAGGCGTAACCACAAACGACGTAATGTGTACCATAAAGTGCAAATTATGCCTCCCGTTTTACACGGGTGGTATAGATGGCCTCATAAAAGAAAATTTCTGACTACATTCTTCGGATAGCATTGTTACGAGAAGTTATAGTAGCGAGTCTGCAGGAATGCAGTTTAGCCAAAGTAGATTCCATTGATTGAGAAAACAAAACGATTTCGAAGTTTACCGTTTCAAGTAGTTTGAACCCTTGTTGATATTACCGAAAAGTCGTTTAGAATAGCCTAATCACGAATGACTTATGGTGTTAATGAGTAATCACAAACGACTTGTGGTGTTAATAAGTAATCACGAACGACTTGTGGTGTTAATGAGTAATCACGAACGACTTGTGGTGTCAATAAGTAATCACAAACGACTTGTGGTGTCAATAAGTAATCACGAACGACTTGTGGTGTCAGCGAGTAATCACGAACGACTTGTGATGTTAATGAGTTATGACTTATCACAAACGACTTGATCCTAATGTGGTATCAGTGAGTAATCACGAACGACTTGTGCCTAATGTGGTAACAGTGAGTAATCACGAACGACTTGTGCCTAATGTGGTAACAGTGAGTAATCTCGAACGACTTGTGCCTAATGTGGTAACAGTGAGTAATCACGAACGACTTGTGCTGTCAATGCTACCAATTTACCACGTGATGGTAATAGAAAACGTAGAAAGTATGCAATGGAAGTTTTCTAATAAAGTCCATATAAAATATCATGATGACCTTGGGCGTAACGTATGAATCCAATGCATGCAGAAAGGGCTATATCTGCGTCGGGGACGATGTATAAATATCGCGTAGCTATTTTAAGACTGATACCCCCCGTTGCATACATGTATAAAAACACAACATCCCTCGATCTGTTCTATGGCAGCATGTGCCTCTATCTCAAGAACTTCAAACTACCTCGCGACTCGCCTTTAAAAACATAGAGCGAGGCGAGACGGCGAAGTCGCGAGATGTGACACCTTGCTATCTCACAGTCTATTAATCTCGTCACAACTCACAAGTCTCGCGCCAGGCTTTGGAAGGACCTCTATGAGCTTCCATAGTAAACACTTCGGATATATTTTTACAATTCTTCAAACTATGTTAAAAAAAGCATCTAAGTCGGCGATGTGAACATTTAAAAACTTTTCGAGAACCACCTTTAATACAAATATTTTTTTAAAGTGGCATGAGCTGCCAAAATTCACACTTTTTTCATAATTTCCGATCGTCACGACAGTGAGAGGATTTGAAGGCCATAGAAAAACTAAATGATTGGCGTTGAAATGAGGAAAATCCATAGAGTATGTGGCCTGTACGAACCGAAAACGTGTTCGAAAAGTAAACAAAATTTATATAACCGGGACGACCATTCATTCATTCTAAGTCAAAGTTAGTTCAAAACAATACTTTATCGTACATTTTCGAGGCTAGAAGCACTCAAAAGCTTCTGAATTATACGTCTTGGGAAAAATAGTCAATAATTTCCACATTATCATTTAACGTCAAAATATCAACATTTTGGCAGCTTATGCCACTTTAAAATATAATATATAAAATTTATTTTAAGAAAGATATAAAATTTATTTTAAGAAAGATTTTTCTACTGCTCACTTTGAACCATGTCAGAAAGAAAGAATGGCTGTGGAAGTTGGTAAACTGTATATGCAAAGAAATTAAGGCTGGTAATGCCTCTAGTCAGATATTTTAACGGAGAAATTTATCCCAACTTTAAATCAATTGCGGGATGTGACAAATAATGAGTGATGAAAATTGATCTGGAAAGTTGGAAATCTTTAAACCGCCACAGAGTTTGTAGCAATAACTTGATTGAATTCATTCTAGAATGTGAATAGTGATACCAGGTAAGATCTCATACCTATACCCAGAATGTAGGTCATTGGCGATCGTCTAAATTTAGAAACATCGACGATATAATCATCAGAACATACGTTCAATGGCAATTCATTTCAATTGACAGAGATTATTTGTAATAAAAGACCTTGGTATTTAATAGCGATTAATGGTGCAATTTCCGCTGTGCCAGATTGTTTATTGAAAAAGAAGACGTTATTCATGTAAAGACTACCTAATGTCATTCGTCTGTTACGTGTTTCAAATAATGAGATGTACATGTTATAATATAATAAATCATTATTTTCTGGAATAGGGGATAAAACAATAAAAAATATAGGGAAATTCTTTTGTCCCTACCAAGAAGGTATGTGGCCTGCAATGAACTATATACGTGGAATGGACCTGTCTCATTGGCTGGTCTGGATCTGACTATGTAAAAAGTGCCGCCATTGATGGTTAAAGCGCGCGTGCATATAACCGATTTGGATTGAAACAGCACCATCTCCTAGTAATGGCGTGATCGCCATTCCACGAATATAGTTCATTGGTGGCCTGCACAGAAAAGTATAGGGGCCGTGCATTCTGATGTGTGTCCGTAAAAGGACCACTTTGAAAAAATGTGAAATTCATCTCTCTAGAGGGATCTCATAAGGGTTCAAATAAAACATTTAGAAGGTTCGAGTAGCCAAACTTCGGTGCAGACTTTGGTATATGGGGTGCAATCTTACTGCCCTCTGGAGTAAAGACATTCTGTTTCAAATGTAGCCCATTGCCAAAATTAGCTGGTCTGTATCTGTAAGAGATTTGGCAATGATGAGCTGGGATCAGACACGTAGTTTGGCCACTTAACTAAATTAATGATGAGGTACTTTACTTTCTCAATTCCTTGGGAACTCATGTACCTTAGGGAACAATGTCATTTGATGTAAAACGTGACTTGGCATGTTTATGTGGAATACAGTTTGTCTTCAGTTTGCTATGATACCTCTACCATTTATCACGTGTTACGTAACCAACCCATACCTGACAAAGTTAGGCCTAATAACGCTGATGATGTGACCCGTTTCCTTGACCTTTGACCTGCACGTGTTGACACATTCGCCATGTTGATAATATAATGATCTGGAAGGAGACTATCAGTTTTATAAACGTCTCTCCAGTAATAAGGTAGACAATGATATTCGTTAACACTCCCACGAAGAAGCTTTCTCAGATCCTATTAGACCTAACGACAAACCAGCAGTACTTCTTGTAACTATATGTGTCCTCTATGGATTCTCTTCACAAATTTCCAGGCACAAATAAGCCTTTTTGAGGCCAATTTGTTGGACAACTTTCTATCACATTTGCTTCTGTTCTCTAAAAATACATTACCCGTGTGTTGTACTGAATTCATCCTAGTTTTTGCTTGCGATATTATGATTGCTTTTCAGAGCAATTGAAAATTTAAAGGCGTCTTTGCGTCTATATATACGATCAAGACTACTCCACTCAATGAACTTTACACGTGGAATGGCGATCACGTGGTATTTGGTTTCCATCGAACGCCGACATTACAAGGCGATGGTGTAATGTCGATCCAGATCGGTCATGCACCCGCCCATCACTCAGCAATAATGGCGCTTTTTACTAAGTCAGATCCAAGCCAGCCAATGCGAAGTATCCATTCCACGTATATAGTTCATTGACTCCAACTCTAGCCCAGCTTCGGCAAGCACGGCCCAATAAGCCCCTTTCGGGTTTGGTGGAAGTCCCACGAGTTCACGCGAGACCCGTGTTTAGGGGTATAACTTTCACCGATCGGCTGTCCGATTAACACTAGTGCTTATGGAGATCGGCTGTAACCCTGTTGTTATGCCTGTGATTCTCAGCTTACAATCTATACTTTTTACAAAAATCTTTTTCTGAGACATATCAAGATATATACAAAGCCATTAGATACATTTTTTTGGCGGAAAAAAAAATAATATTAGTTCTAACCCAAAAAATCTTCGTAGTTGTGTTTTCACCGTTGGTTTTTGACAACTTCGAAGCGTATTTAAGCGATAAAAAAAAATTGTATTGACAGTCAACTGACAAAAACGCAACTGATAGCTTCTGGTGTGCTTCACAAAAAATGGATTAAAGAAATGATTTAGAAATAAAGAATCAAAGATAAAACCACACGATAACCGTCGATCGCCATTGACGCCAATGTTAAATGAACGGCTAGTCAGTGAAAGTTATACCCCTAAACTCATTTCTCGCGTGATCTCGCGGGGTTTTAGCCAAACTCGAAAGAGGCTTATTGTTCTGCTGGATTTGTTGCCGATTAAACTGAAAATAATTTAATCGATTATTGTTTAGGTCTACATATTTTGATTGTAAGTGTGATATTATGTCGTCAAAGTCATATTACTGTTATGGAGACTTAAAAGGTGACATAATTATTCTCCTGGTATGTGACACTGGTTTATCAAACCACAGGAGTGTCTGTCTCTGAATTCTATAACATACTAACCTATCTTCAATTGAAAGAGATATATATATATAAACAATTCTACGTCTGAAACCCTGCTTGAGAGTTAAGTGATATTTAGCCAGCAGTCTTTGCCTTCTATTCGTAGCCGCATGTTCGGACGGTTTATTTACGAAGTTGCGGCTAAATTTGATAATCGGGATCAGCTTGAGAAAATGGAAACTGGTTGCAATAAGTAAGATTGGCATATTAGGAGCAAAGCAGGAAATCTTTACGCCATACTTCTGGAAACTCCCACGGTGACTAAATATAGATCATTTCCGGACTGGCCATGTGAGAAAATAGCCCCCAGTTTATCATTACAGCGTCTGGATGGCCCTTGGCAGATGTATACACCATGGTTTTAATCTGGTCCAAAGTTTCGCAGAATTGTACATATGCCAACAGTTAACTCATCAACTCTGCCGATTTTTATTACAACTATGATATATATCGAGCTGAGAATTAGCCCCGAATATCGGTGTTAGGCCAACTGGTATTATATCTGGTAACGTGCATGGTCGTCCTTACAACGGACGAAGAAAAACAAATCTGGCACAACCCAGATTTCTCGGCTAACCTAGGAATCTAGTAACATTTCTTCAGTATATAGATTTGCGTCGAATGTCTTCACGTAAAACACAGTAATTTACACGAGCAAAATTATAGCAACTGGTTCAAAACCAAAACCAAATCGACAAAAGTACTTCATCTTGTTAATAATTTAGTATTGGATTTTGCCAAAATTTTCACTTTTTTTCATCAATTCCGATTTTCAAAAAAAGTTGAGCCTTTGAAGTACCTTGGAAATCTAAAGGATTAACTTTGAAATTAGAAACAAAGTTAGTTATCCGTACGAGCCTATGGCGTCTGCGTCTCGAAATTAAAATGACCTGGATTTTATTTAAGGAGTTTAATGTATACATCCAAAGATCTCTAACTGGTGGTCAGTAGAAAGCTCTTATTTTGTACTTCTTTATAAAAATTTCGAACTTTTAGCTAATTCTGTTTCAACAATTTTTTTCTTTAAATTTGGCAGCTCCTGTCTGCTTGATATTGGTTTCGTAAAATATCATTTAGGATGATCGGGAGTTTCCGGTGATTTCCGAATCCTCCTTTCTCCATTTCATAACACTATGTATTTTTAGCCACGAGATATTGGAAATTGCTGCTGGAAATATCCATTATTGTATCAATCAATTATGTGCTAACCATCTCAATGACTGTCACTAAAAGTATATATAGCCGTTATGAAACGATCTATTTGGATTATTTCCACATACAGCTCAGAGTACATCGCATAAGATAATGGACTTCTGTTAACAAGCCCCTTACGTGTACAGTATTCTGTACTTCTATTCGTCATCATTAAAGTGGCATGAGCTGCCAGAATTCACACTTATTTCATAATTCCTGATCGTCACGACAGTAAGAGGCTAAAAAAAATGATTGGCGTTGGAATGAGAAAAACCCATACAGTATGTGTCCTGTACAAACCGAAAACGTGCTCGAAAAGGAACAAAATTTAAATAACCGGGACGACCATTCATTACTTCTAAGCCAAAGTTAGTTAAAAACAATACTAACAGTACATTCTCGAGACTAGAAGCACTAAAAAGCTTCTGAATTATACGTCTTGAGAAAAATAGCCGATAATTTCAACATTCTGTTTCAACCTCAAAATATCAACATTTTGGCAGCTCATGCCACTTTAAGTATGTATTAAAAATAGACACCGCGTAAGTTTGTTGTGATTCTCCGTTGACCTTCATATTAGTAGAAAAATAAGAAGTGGCCAATCTCGGATGAGAGTTAAGTTGGCTTTCCGCCCAAAATATACATTTAGAGAGTTACATCGGGAATTCCCCGTTGCTTTGTTTTCTGACAGTCAGTTAACAAACAGCCGAAAATTCACCACACGCGCAGCCACAACGGTACTGCTCACCTAACTGAAGTCCTTTCCCAGTCTGTAAACAAAGGTAAATTAAAACTCGCTATTCAGTGGTTAGTGGGAGCTAATCAACCTTAACAATGGTATTTGCAACCTACTTTTCCACCAGTCCAAGTGTTGAGAAAACTGTTTCGACCGAAATCTAATGACGAAGTCGTATAAGCAAGGAACTTAACTAATATATAGTACTAATACCTTCACGTCCTTCACATACGACAGTGACTAGCCATTGATTTTTTTTTTCATTATCAGAAAATGTCAACAATATGACCTCTGGGAGATAACGCAATTTGTATGGTCCACGCGTGCCAAGAGTTTTCTACAACGATGCTTGTAAATACTCTGTGTCACAAATTATACCTCTTCTGGGATAAATGTGCATGACAATTGCACTTCTTGAAAATTTGGCTTTTAAACTGAGTTGATTTGTTCAAGCATATACATTGCCAAGTAAATTTCTTTGATTTTCTTGCGGATATTTATCCTACGGCCTCTTCAATTTCTGTTTAACCAAGAAGAAAGTCTAACTAATTTGGAATATTGGAAAGTTAAATGGGGATTCACGATGTATTGATTCGTGGGAGTTAAGGACTCTTGAGAAGGACTTCTTGCCAACGAGATAAACAAATATTCACTTTCAATTGTCTTGACGATTCTGCTTTAGAGATAATGATAATATTTGGACAATTAAATTCTTGGAAATGTCCATAGTCCGTTATTGATTATGTCAACAAGTCATGCTTTTACATAAATTGACATAATTGATTTTCGAATCTGTAATACGTAAGCAAAAGCTAATTTTGTTTCACATTTCGAAAGATTTTTTTATCTTTACGACATTTATAAGAAGGATTTTTTTAAACTTGAATTCTTTGAAGTAGTGTTAGCTTATTGTGTAGTTCACACATTTATCGATCTATAAACATTTTTTTAAAATAATATAAAATTCATATTAATTCTAATTTCATACTACAGGGGCAAAATTACATCGCATTGAAAGGCCCGTTCCCACTGTGCGATTTGACGTACCGACTTGTAGCATGCGATTCGAATGGATGCATTTCATTGGTGGACAAATCGTCTCGACCAATAAAATTTTTAATCGCATTCTACAAGTCGGTGCGACAAATCGCACAGTGAGAATGGGTCTGTGGAAAACGTTAAACCTTGAAATTTATATTCATATTTGGGAAAGAGCTGCAGATTTATAGTTCACCTGGGATTGGTCAATTTTAACCTTGGTCCATTTCGAGGAGCTGATAACTGAAGACAAACACTTTAACTTCTCTAAAATATATACTGGTTGGTTTGTCCCACCTTTTGGGAAAACTTGCAGGCTGCAGTGGGTGTCTACACTACTTGTGGAGGTCGTTGCAGAACTTGCGGCTGATATTACAGGTTACAGAAAATACAATAGGCTCACAATGGACATAATTCACTAATACTTCTTCCTGTCAATATCTAATTGTAAATGGCGCGCTCCACTAAGATGATCTTACAGATTCTTTTTTAGTTTTCTTTCACACCGTAAACCAAGAGTAAAATTCACACACATAAATATGATGCTCTATGGGTGCTTGCTGGATACAATTACATGTTGTTTTTTCCCAATAAGACATGCAGCTGTCAGAGGCTTTATTGCAATTTGTGAAACAAAACGAGTCGGCGTTCTGATTATCAGGTCACGGAATTCAAACGAAAGTGTCTTGTTTTGCCGTGGATATTAATCGCTGACGTCAATCCTTTCCACTTACGGGCATCGATTGCTCACTGGGTTGATCTTCCCGACTTTTATCGGAAAAATGGTCACAGTGTCAGAGGGAAAGAATCCGGACACAGCGGTTAAGATGTATGAGCTAGTTACAATTGACAGGTTACTCTTCAGGTATCACATTTAATTGTTAACCTCCATCGAGCGGTTAGGCAGAGACTCGATTCAAGTTCTGGCGTATTGTGATAATGTCATTGAAAGTGTCAAAATGGAAAGGTGCACCGCGTACAGATACATTTTTTTCACTCAAAAAAAAAAAGAAGAAAGCTTGGGGCTGATTAATAATGTAACTACATTAATTGCAGGCTTTAATCCCTTAAACGAGAAGCATCCCTTGAGCTCAAGGCCGCTTCTCACTGTGCTACCGACTTGTAGGAGGTGTATGATTTGTCAACCAATGCTACAAGTCGGTACTGCAAATCGCACAGTGAGAATGGGCCTTTAGTAGATTGTATAATTACCTTCAGAACTGTTGTTGAACAGATATTAGCAAGGGGCTTGATTTGCTACCAGATTAAACACATACTAAAATCGGATTGCCGCCAAATGGTATGAGTTATGTATTTCCGTCTTTTATTCGGCTAAGCAGCTGCTATAGATCTATAAGCGGACATTTTCAGCGAACTGCGTCTTGTCTTGTAACGTAATGTTGAAGGTATATATTCATTATGTTGTTATGGCAGTTAGGCTAAGCAGCTTTGTGAAACAGGCTCTTGATACCTAGAGAAGGTCGCAAATTTCCTCAGCGTCTAGAGTCCGGGTTCTTCCCACAATTAACCTGGCTACACCGCCATTTACACACGAAATAATTCTGAGTGTGGCGCAAAACACCAGTCAGCCATTGAATCCAATAATTTTCATTGACATTATACTGTAAGCAAGCGGACGGTCAGAAGTCAATCAGAAATATACTATCAGCCACAGACAGTAGAAGCTATTCGAATGGTCGAACCCAGTTCACATTTGACCTCATTTCTTGGTCTTCTAATTCATTCCTTGGACATTCATTGGACATTTGAACTCTCTATCGTGTTTTTATTTGTTCATTGTTTGTATGAAAGGTACCTTTGCTCCAATCTCGTGGGAATACATTGAAAACCCAAAATGTTTCCTAACTTTCGAAAAACCTTCTTAGCTGGCATATTTGGACAATTTTAGAGTCTCTTTGCTGTATTTATTCTGCTTCCTGTACCTTATGAAATAGCGAACGTTCTTGTTTTGATATGTCTACAAGGTGATTAAAAAACGTAGACACACATAATAGTCCGGGCCAAAATCAGGAAGCAAAAGAGTTCGTGGGAAAGAAGCTTAGTTGACCTTTAGTCCGAGTCCGGTTTATTTTTAGATGAAGAGTTAGTAACCAGTAGAAACCGCATCTATTTTGATGTGATTCTTGATACTGGCCATATGCGTACAGATACATAAAACTTCATGTTTCTTTGGTTGTTTAGACGTTTAACCTGCTGTGGGAGATAGTTACCAGGCATTCTGGACCGTCAGACTACACTGTAATCCTGGGGGCAAACCCTTCTAAAATTGAGCACAAAGTTACATACATTATTCTGTTGTTGAGATTTTGACTCTAATAGACTTGCTCGCCATTTTATCGTTATGAAGTCAGCCATTTTTGTTTTTTCTTATTTTTCTCAAATTCGACATTTGTAAAGACACATATTATTCCCTGATGCCATTATCGAGGCTGCGAGAATATCATGTCCCTTGGCACAGGGTCTACTCTTGCCTTTGGTAAATCCCCATTTGGATAATAAAAAAACACAACCTTTTCTATCAACTAGATATCACTATTAGCCTATAATTGTTATTATGAACAACGTCACAGAATCGTCCCATAGCAACGATCGAGTGAAAATCCACTCTGAAATGTTTTAATTTTACTTGGTTTTAGTGGGAAGACCTGTGTCCAACTGACGGACATGCATAGCCCCACCCCATAGCAACATAACTCAATATCTGGTAAAATGTCATTTGACATGCGCAAAGGTCAATAGATTAGTTGGCATTTGTTTAAGGTTTTTTTTAGGGTAAATTCATTTTTCCAAAATCTATATTGAAAGTCTCATATAACTCCATACCCAGATTTCATATCCCAGATGTTAAAAAAAATATTCAATTATTGTGCTTAATCAATTAGTTCTCTTAATTTGCTTCGATTCAATAAATCAATTAACGATCGATATATTAATCAATTAATCAATCGACCGACCTATTAATTAATGAATCAATTAATTAACCAAACCATCCACCAATCAACCACAATCCATCAAATGACAATGGTCTTCCATTCGTCAAAATAAAATTGTAGACTTAACAAATTACTAATTATAAATCAGATTTAACAACCCAACGTAAACTTTAGATTTCTCGTCAAGCTTAGAAAATCATCTGTCAAGTCTATATACACAGCACTGATACTTTACTTACATAGCTTGATATAAACCACATTGTAAGGTATATTTATAGAATGTATCACAAGAGACATGGAATAACAAAACCCCAAGAGTTCAAACCATATGTGTCAGTAGGTGTAGTAGACCTATAAGAAATGTTTTGGCAGGCATTCAATTTGGCAGTCGGCAACAACAGACGTGGCCTATAAAAGAAAGGTAGAAAGTTCGTCTATACCGATGTTACATTGATTCCCGTTCTCTGGGTCATACTGGCATTGAGATGTTCCTAACTTCTTAGCCAGTATTGGATATTTCCCCGACCTTGTCTTCTATCTGAATTGGCCATCAACATAATAGAATAGGTTGAGAGAGAAGGCAATATATGAGCCTAGTTGAGAGAGAAGCCAATATATGAGCATAGGTTTTTGAGAGAAGCCGATGTATGAGCATAGGTTTTTGAGAGAAGCCAATATATGAGCATAGGTTTAGAGAGAAGCCAATATTTGAGCATAGGTTGAAAGAAGCCAATATATGAGCATAGGTTGAGAGAGAAGCCATTGTACGAGCATAGGTTGAAAGAGAAGCCAATATATGGGCATAGGTTGAGAGAGAGCCAATATATGAGCATAGGTTGAGAGAGAAGCCATTGTACGAGCATAGGTTGAAAGAGAAGCCAATATATGAGCTTGGGTTGAAAGAGAAGGCAATATATGAGCTTAGGTTGAGAGAGAAGCCAATATATGAGCATAGGTTGAGAGAGAAGCCAATATATGAGCATAGGTTGAGAGAAAAGCCAATATATGAGCATAGGTTGAAAGAGAAGCCAATATATGAGCTTGGGTTGAAAGAGAAGCCAATATATGAGCTTAGGTTGAAAGAGATATGAGCTCGAAGACAATTGAACTCTTTTTCAATTCTCCAAAAACATTTTCTTGAATAGTTAACATAATTCATAAGTATAAAAAAGTTGAACAATTAATAACATAATATCCAAACACTTTCTTGTTATGTTTGACTTCCATTTCTAGCGAGTTTCATTAGTGCGGCCTTTGTAGAAAGGTTACCCCCCCCCCCCTACCACCCCTAAGTAAAGCTAGCAGCGCCGCTGAATAATTGAAACGAGTGAATCTATCAAATATTTAATGAATCAATCAATCAATCAATCAATCAACCTGATTCAATCAACCAATCAATCAAGCAATCAATTTCCAGCATCGAAGCTATTATCCTGACCAGTAATAATCCATCATTTGCATTATTCTCGATTTTAAAGTATAGTTTTATTCTGGTGAAAGTAACTGTTGTCTGACAGTGATGAAATATTGTCTTGTCAATGAGCCACTATCATTTCAAAGGATCTACAGTGTGTGATATCAGATATTTCCTGCCTCGAATTTACCATCTTTTCTCCCGCGGCGTAGACCATGTACTGCCGCCTGCGTGGAAAAGTTAATTTCGCTTCAAGCTGACAAGCAAACAAGACACACATTTTTTGTCCTAATTCCGTATCCTTTTCCCCTTAGTATCATTGATTCTGATGCATATAGCCGCATTGAAAGGTTCATTTGGGCTTCATTAACGTTGAGACCTGAGGGGAAACGTTTGATCAGATATCTGGTCAAATTAATTATTTCCTGCAATCAGCGTCTTAATATTGTCGTCAGAAAAGATAATTGCAAAAATGTATTTACGGGGGTCTTTTTTTAATCTTGAGGTTGTTGTGTCTTGTCTTTAATTATACATTCTATATTTTTAACACTATAACACACGGGCACAGGGAAAAGTGTGTTGCCCTGTATGTCCTATTGTGTCATTGACAAAGGCGGAAAACAACAAAGAGACAAAAACGAAAACAAACCCACAAAAAAATAAGAAACTAGAAATAGACAATATTATACATGTAACAAAACACACCTACACAAAGCAAAGAAATCAAACGTCAAAAACATCTTTCAAAGGCATTAAAGGTATATTCGCTAAAGTTTGTTGTGTTTTTTCGTTCACCTTAGATTAGTACAAATACAAGAATATCAATCTTTTCCCTCCAAAAATACATTTAGATAGCTGCTTGTATTTAGAAAATCCTCTACTGTTGTTGTTGTCGACTGATAGTCACACCAAACAGCCGAGGATGCACCACACACTCAGGCAGAAATGTAAGAAGATACGCAGCTAACCTAGGTCAATCTTTAAAACATTAACGAAGAAGAAAAATTGATAACAAGCTAGGTCCCCAATGGTTCCCAGAAAACCTCATCCTTGCATAAACAACGGCGGAATAACACACATTTAGGCGACCCTTTTCTTGGCAATTCTTGTCAAGATTTGGAAAAGTGTAATTTTATACACGATCAGTGAAACGTTGTTACCAGAATCAGAAACGTTATTTGAAACACGATAGCCAGATTTCAATTGGTCTGTTTTGTACACCGTATTTTTCTATTTTATTAATAGGAGACTATAGTTAATCTTGTACATGTCCATCAGCATTATTTTCCTGTATAGATACTATACATTTCTATAAAAAGCAATTTGGGCTACGTCCGTACGTGGCTCTATTCATGCCTTGTCGATGAAACGCTTAGAAACTGTAATATTATGTTTTACTCTGCGTTAGTTCTCATACCGTTGGTTGTTAAACCATTCTCACTATGAACCGTTCTCGCTCGCAAACTGTTTCTCATAAATTGATGTGGGGTGAAAACTACTGCCTTGTTCTCGTTACCAGTTCTTATAGAATCAACGCATCAGCGAATCCACATGTAGTCTTCAGATACCATATGTGATTGATGGTTTTTGCTTGTGTAAATAAAGTCAGTCAACTCTACCCCATAATGGCCTGTCTATCCCCAATCTGACTAAGGTCGAGATGCTCATTGAAAAGCTCTTTTCATTGAGCATCTCGACTTTAGTCAGATTGGTCTATCCCTATCTCAATCACGAAGCGGTCGCACAGTGCGATCAGTCGCAGTTGCCACGACGTCGTATCTCTTCACTATGGTATCCATTGGCAACTACGTTTTGTTTGCGTTGCGACTGCTTAAGCCTAGCGTACGTGAGAGGCGCTCATCGTCTGCGTTGAATTCCTCAGCTGCGCCCTCGACCACGCGTGCCTTGTAGCTCAGCCGGCGCCTCTCGTGTGTAGCTCAGCCGGACGGGTGCTGGGTTTCTATTTTTTCCCATCGGTGGCTCGCGGGTTCAAACTCTTGTCAGTTTATAGAAAATGAACGTTTTCCGCCCGGGGTTTTCACTCTATCACCCTGTGTGAAAGAGTTGCCTGGTTTGGAGGTTTTCCTTGTTTCTTTCCTCCCTAAATCCGGCAACACCGCCATATAAGTGAAGTACTCGTAGTCGAGTGCAACATAAAACGCCAATCAATCCATCTATTTAGTACACCGTACGGTTACATAGTACAACAATAGAGTTACACCGGTCGATGTTAAACGCCACATTCACACTTATTTTACATATTTGGCGATGTTGGCATGCGTAGGGATGGATGTCTTTGTGGCAATCAGGTGGTACATGCCTAGTCGGAAAAGAAAAATTGGTGAATTTCTTGATGGTTTTATTTCTGCATTTTTCTCGATTTATTAGCCATACTGGCCACCACGATTCCGAGTGATTGATAAAATCTGGGCTTGGCTTGTTTCTGATAAATTGCGACTGACCAGAGCCAACTACAGACTGCCCCCGGGCTTGTCTACAGTACTAACATGTTATGAGGTCAAATCGTTAATTTGTACGTACGTTTTTCATGGCTAGTCTTGAAGGTTTTGTACATGTACGAGAACAGACCGAGAGGACGAAATCAATAGTGGACACACTACACAGCGGTAGCAGTTAAATATTGACATTTTCCACCAACGGATTTGGTCTCTTAGTGTGACATGTGACACAACTTGTTAAGGTGTCTTCTATCAGCTTGGAAACATGCCTTGGTTTGTTAACCGCCAAGTTAAACCTTGTACAGATATGACGGATAACGTGAATATTTTCCCATGTACAAGCAATCGTGAAGATTGGCTGGCCGTTAACACATAACTCAGAAACAATACAAATCTAACCAGTAATATAACTTGTAATACCGGCCTTGCACCATGGCACTATCGTTAACAAGACGAGATTAGCAACTTTGATGGGGCCTTTTTCTAAAATGACATAAGCTGCCAAAGTTCGAATATTTTCGATAAATTCCGAGTAAAAGAATTTAGGAATTTGAAGTACCCTTCAGAGTATTGATGTTGAAACAAATGACGTGTGCCATTGTGTGGATGTATGAGTACATTTTAGAATTTTTTGGTTTCTTAGAAAAACTACGTTAACGTACGGAATAAAGGTTAAAACTGCTTCTCTGTAGCCACTGCTTCTCTGTAGCCCCTATTTTAAAACGAATTTGGAAGTATTTCTATTATTGTGAAACGGCTTTATTTTTATGAATTATTTTAGTATATTAAATTATTAACAAAAGTTTTTTCATGGCGATTTATACAAATTGCATCGCTGCAAGAAAAATGAAAAAAAAAATCATTCATATGCATATGTCGGCCTATGCTGGTTTTTCCGGATACAACGTTAACAAAACTTTTCGGAGATTTGAGATAAAAACGGGAATAGTGCCTGTAAATCACATATCCCATTTGCAAGATAACTCGTCCAGATATCTAAGTCGCATTGGTCGAGGGGAGTATCTTGTATTATTATAACCATATGGCTATTCGTCTTTTGGGGTATAAGAGTGGTGGAATGGCTTATCAAAGCAGATGCCAGCAAGTCGTGTTGATTTAGCTGGAGCAATTTTACAAGAGACGCCTGCGGGCAATACGGAAGTGACTATGGTGAGCACTGAGCCCTCGAAGCTGAAGGGTTCACGCCAAGAAGAAGTTGACGACAGACGGTGTCGACTAAACAATTTCTGTCAAAGAATTCTTATTCCCCAATAACCCGTCTACAAACTCGCTGGGCCATAAACGTGATCAAATCCTACACATAGTCACTGAGCAAATTGATTTTTTCGCACCGTTTGATATTGGGCGGCTCTGTTAAATAACTGTTATCCGACAGTGTTGAAGATATCATGTGTTGAGCTCACAGGTTGCGATTAGCGCCTTGTTGGCTAACTCCATTTGTGTTAATGTATAACATCAATTTTCAGTATACTCAATGCACAATAACGAAGTCTGAATTTGATTACAGTTTATTAATGAATTCGTACTCATGAAAATACTATATTCTCCGAGACCCATGGAAGTCACAGTTCCATTTGCAGGTCTATCCGTTTGAGATTCTTGTCCCCTTTGATGGTTTCAAATTCTTTATCCAAACATCCAGTATATAAATACCACGTTTTCTCTTCAATAAAACTGTAACTAAACCGATTTAGTTTTAATTCAAAGTTATATGAAATGACAAGAGTCACAAAACATAAAAGACAAATAATTTGTCATTTTTATCAAGAAAAAGAACCCTACGGCTTACCCATTATACCATCCTAGGTCTATTAGGAAATTTATTAATGCCGCTTGTCATTTTGTCTTAAATGGTATTAAGGTGAGCGAATGCAATTTACAGGATTTCTATATTTATTAATACTAAAACGCACGGGCACAGGGAAAGTCTTCTTCTAAAATAACCATGGAGACAAGTTTCTAATTGTGTTAAAAAAAGGTATATCATTTACACCTTTATACCCAATCATAAGAAATTAACTAAAACCCATGATAATCCATTAGGTTGACGGCAGACAGGAGCTTGGCCTTAGTCAGTAGAATTGTTTCTGGAACAATTCGTAATACATTGACAATGCTTGCGCATCTTCAGCTATGGCAAGAGTTTTGGTAGACGAAGATTGAACCCCATAGGGTCTCGGGAACAGAAAGTGAATGTTTTGGTTCCCGCAGAAAAAAACATTATCTTCACTGAGGTAATCAATTTTCCATGCGATTTTTTTTCTCTCAAGAATTTCATATTTTGGATTCGGATAAGAAAGATCGATGATGGCCGTGTTATTGCTAATAAGATATCACAGCCCGTAGCTTGATTACGCTGAGTTCTAAATCATCCGGCTGAGATAGTAGCAGTCCGCGCTCTGTTATTAACAAAGAATTCCCTTGCCACCTATACAGATGCAATAAGACGGATCGCATGATGTCTTACGCAACTGTTCGATAACTTTGGCGTTGAGACGGATTTAAAAGACGGACTGATAATAGGAGCGTCAACGGATCAAGATATGATTATTTTTTTGGTGTCGAGCAAATTATAGCCCATGCTTATTAATGGAATACTGGTAATGTATCCTCTAATGACATGGATATTTTCTGTCTACTTTCGTTCGCCTTTCAATAATTCAAACTGACTTTAACTTTACCAATCTGTGTATTTATTTTGTTTTCACACCAGGCACATGTATGTACTGGAGCCCATCCTCCCCTCTATAAAGTTAAAATCAAAACTAGCTACGGGTGTAATAAACCTGTTATGGCCCTATTGTATTTATATCCCGTAAACGGCCAATAGTAATTTTGAAAAAAGGCTACCAATTTGCATCTAGTCTTCAGAAAACTTTAATAGATTACTACTGTTTCCTCTTTAGTACTGTATCTAACAGAATTTAGAAGGGCCTTTGGATACCATGGGCAATTAAACTTTATTTGCGATGCGACTGCTTTGTGAAACAAGTCCCTGGCGTCTTAACCGTCTTCTACTCGGTGGAGTCAGTGAAATGAATTAACCCATTTCGTACCTTACATTCACTAAATCCATATATGATACCCCGGTGGTCCAGTGGATTAAAGTTATCGTCCGTCGGCCCCACATACCTTCTATTGATGCCGCGCTGGTTCGAATCGCCCCGGGGATTTCCTCCTGGCAATGAGTCCGCCCCCCCCCCCCCCAACTAATCCTGGTGACGCCGCCATACAAGTGGAATAATCTTGAGTGCGGCGTAAAGCATCAATCAACCTAAGTCCATACATATTTATGCACTGGCCAATGTAACCTGTCCATTAGCCGTATTTTAACAAAAAATACCTATTATATCTCATAGAAAATACGGATATAACACGGAAACCCAGCCTTGTCAATGGGCAATGACCGAAAGGACGTGTTAACTTCTCATAGAATTCTTCTCTATAGGTCTGATGTACATGTATGTCCCTGCATTATCCTTTTATCTTTAAAATTCCTAATTCCGGACCAGGTAAAGCAGATTGTCTTTTAGTCTTGTTTATTTTCTCCTTTTATCTTTAAATTTCTCTAGTCCGGACCCAGAAAAACCGACTCCGTATCTAGGAATCCATTGTTTATAGAACCTGACTACCTTTAGTAGCTTACTTCTCTTTTTGAAGTTGATGACGAGAATATTGAAATCCGGGTACCTTATAACAGTTGTATCCACCAGGGATGTGATAATCCCCCTTTCTATCATTCTGACATTCCATCCACTTTCCTATCCTCATGGGGATTCAAATGAACGGGATTTCAAAGTCTGAGAAAATCAACGTCGTTATCTTTAGCGACTTGCAAGATTCTATATCTTTTACAGCTTTGAGATTACGCCTGCCCTCATTTGCTTGACATGTATTTGGATACAATCTTGGACTTCAGGGTTGAACCGTATTGGTCGTATTGGGTGAGAAAATATCTGACATAGCACATCGTTTAATATACCAAATAATGGATCACTTGGTCAACGGATTGGTCAACCGACCTACAAATCTGAAGGCCATGCAGTAAATTTCACAGTACAGCAAACAATCCAATCGGTAAACCAGCGAACTTCGTATGCTTATAGGGCCTAGGAGTCTCTCGAGAGATTTCGCGATATCCGGTGACGGATAACGTTTTTTTGATGACGTTGTCAGCTCGATTGACCTTTTTTCTTCAACGTCAGACCTGAGCGTCACATTCGAACGATAAAGGCTCCCCACATGCGCAATGATTGCGCCGGTGACTGGAAATTAGTTGAATTATCACGATATTCCCGATCCCTATTGGGGGTTGGGTTTGTATTGCAATGTTATAGCAAGTACAGGTTCTGTTGTGTTCATAATGGCCATTGTTTAATATTGTTTACAACAAGGTATATGTAGGTCTACTGGGCTGAGTTGTTCAAAGGTGTATAGACCCTTTCAGCTTAAGGATTGACGCTTGCGCAAAAGCCTCGTTGTATGGCAAAATGACGCTAAATTGAGTTTTTGGATCCATCTCACGTCAGAATCGTATTCATTTCGTCTATGAAGTCATTGCCATACAATTCGAACAACGTCATAAACACGTCGTTCTAAGCCGAAAGGGTCTAAGCCTGGTCTAAATGACGTAGCGTAACAAAGAAATTGAATTGTGCCATCGCAAAGTTATACTGGTATTAAGCCTAATACACTTTTGAACAACCGGCCTCTGACTTTCAGTCCTATCTTCTATGTATGTTTTTTTCATTTTCAGGCTCAAATTGTTTCATTTAACCGTTTACTCAGGTTTAGTCGCATCTAACTATAAAATTTACTTCGATTCTTTGTGGTTATTCAATGTGTTTAAATGACCTTGAATATAGCGAATGAAATGTTCGTGCTACCTTCCAGTGTTTTACAATGCCTTTAGTAAGTTTTAAACCGATGTTTCACGGCATTGTTACAGGAAGTGAACTGATAGGATAAAAGGACGCCATGTTAGAGGAAATTGTTTACTTCCGCCCTAATTTTACCGTCAACTGAAAATGAATTGTTTTTCGTGTCAACTTGTGACCCTTACCTAACCTTCTTGCTTGAATTTTGCCCGAGGAACTAAACCTTCTGACGGAAATAATGCTCATTTTGAATGTTTGGCGAAGGGAAAACTATCGCGAGTGGCCATGGAAGGTTATTCTATTAAACGAAGCAATTCGTTCTCAGACAATTATGTGTTGCAGACAAAGGGTGTCTAGTCACACGCATGTTATTTTTACCCGATGTTACTCAACATTTCTGTATATTGCAATATACTAAAATTTTAGTTTTATCTAAGTATCGTATATTGCGTGATAAGAAACCAAGGGGATATTGAGTACCTTTGCCAGTTGCCAAGCGAAACTGTTTCGATAAAATTGACGATACAAACCCCCTTAAAACGATTCCATGTAACAGTTATGAACATTGTGACACCGTAGACATTAAATTGAATGCAAGAACTTAATTAAGAGCTTAATTTTTAGTTTTGTGAAAACCATCATTTTAAGAAACGTTTGAAACTCTCCAACTACGAGGTGATGTCTTAATTTTTTATCATTACCATCCTCGAATTATATCCAGCAAGTCCACCAAGTTTCGGAAAAATCTGATAAAAATCGTGAGAGGAGATGCGATGACAAGCACTAATTGTCTATGTCGTCTTATACTGTCGGAAAAGGGCAGTAACTCTAAAAATAATGAAACCAGCGCAACCAAAATCGGAGGTGCACTTCCTCGAATGATGTTCAGCATGTCCACCAAGTGTCCCAAAAATTTAATAAAAACTGTGAGAGGAGATGCGATGACAACCACTAATTGTCTATGTCGTCATATACTGTCGGAAAAGGGCAGTAACTCTAAAAATAATGAAACCAGCGCAACCAAAATACAAGGTGCACATCCTCGAATGATATCCAGCAAGTCAACCAAATTTCGAAAAAAATCTGATAAAAATCGTGGGAGGAGATGCGATGACAACCACTAATTGTCTTCTTATACTGTCAGAAAAGGGCAGTAACTCTAAAAATAATGAAACCAGCGGAACTAAAATAGGAGATGCACATCCCCGAATGATATCCAGCAAGTCCACCAAATTTCGAAAAAAATCTGATAAAAACCGTGGGAGGAGATGCGATGACAAGAACTAATTGTCTATATCGTCTTATACTGTCGGAAAAGGGCAGTGACTCTAAAGATAATGAAACCAGCGGAACCAAACTTGGAGGTGCACATCCTCCGATGATATCCAGTATGTCAACCAAGTTTTAAGAAAATCAGATAAAAACTGTGGGAGGAGATGCGATGACAAGAAATGATTACGGACAGACAGACAGACAGTCAGACAGACGGACAGACAAGCTGATCGCTATATCCCCCCGCTTTATATGCCGGGGGGATAAAAAGGCTTAAAGGCATAAACTCCGTTTCGTATAACATTGCCAAAGGCTCAAAGCGTCACCATCGATAACTGAGATCTGTATTGTGGATGACCTACTTTTCCAACGATACAATAATCACTGCTTTCAGAGTGCAATAGTGTTTTTTCTTTTAGATTAAAGCTTTCGCAGGACCCTGATCACACGGAAAACAAACACAGTAATACAAACACTTCAAGTGGAAGCTGTCAGTACTTAAAGGATACAGTAGAATATATTCTATTATCAGTTGTATGAATGCCTCTGTACCTGATCACGTGACCTATAATAACACAATCTTTTCTGTAACCTATCCTCAAAGGGCGACTCATTAAACGTTTTAGGAATAATGACTAAAATGGACAATTTATGACTGATATGTACTGTGTTGATTAAAACTTTTTACCATCCAGTTAATTTTACTCCCTTTATAAATGCAATTAACAATCTCACATGGATATGGCATTTGTGTTGTTAAAGTGGCATGAGCTGCCAAAATGTTGATATTTTTACGTTAAAACAGAATGTTGAAAATATTGGCTATTTTTCTCAGGACGTATAATTCAGAAGCTGTTTAGTGCTTCTAGTCTCGAAAATGTACGATAAAGTATTGTTTTGAACTAACTTGGGCTTAGAATGAATGAATGGTCGTCCCGGTTATTTAAATTTTGTTTACTTTTCGAACACTATTCTGTTCGTATAAGCCACACACTGTATGGGTTTTCCTCATTCCAACGCCAATCATTCAGTTTGGCTTCAAAGCCTCTAAACTATTTATGATTTGACCTTGGATGCGGCATAAAACATCAATCAATCAACAGTCAGTCAGTAAGCTGCCAAAATGTGTATATTTTTCCGTTAAAAGAAAATTCTCAAATTATCAGTTATTTTTCTCAGGATGTACAAATTAAGACGCTTTTGGTGCTACAAGGTGAATAATTTCAAATTTTGGCTGTACATGCCACATTGATGATTTGGGCACTCGAGAAGCGATTCCATTTCAAATTTGAGTTTGTAATTTATAGCTCTGGCAACCTTAGGCCTACTTTGTAAAACCTGTGTAGAAAATTTTATAGCGTCTCTTTGCCTATTAAATGTGTTTTATATGACTTCTTTTAAAGGTTATTTTTCACATCCAATCACCAGTTTACGAGTCTATAAGTTTCCAATAATCCCGTGATAGCTTTCTACTAAATTCTTTTTAAATGTCGCTGTATTTGGTCAAATCTACAGTCATAAAACAACCTTTAAGACCTGTTACAGTCTCTTCAATGAGAAAAACGACACCATTAACACCCCTTTAAAGGGACCTTTCCACCTTCATTTCTGTTTCTTACCAATCAGTCAGAATATTGTTTTTTTTTTCAGACGTTTCAGAGAAAAATAGTGCCCTTTAAAATAAGCTTTAGAAAGCGTTTCAAACGCCATGTTATAATAGCAATGGCTTTTCCGAAACCAACGGCTGTAATTTTGGTCTACAGTTTGTACAAATTAGTTATTTTTATTTTACAGCAGAGCCAATATGATAACATCGCACTCAGAGGGAAAACGTTTACAGCACATTCTCCAGTGATGAAATACAAAAGTTTTTCTTATAGTTCTACAGACATTTTTTTACAGTGTAAGGTAACTGTTATAGAATTCCTCTGTAAAAAACTGTCAAAGACTCTAAGTATTAGGTTTTCACCCAAACGCTCTATGAGGGACAGTTGCATGGCACTCGCCGAAGGTAGGGGGTTTCCTCCAGACAAAGAGTCCGGTATCTTCCCCAATTACCCTGACAATGAATCCCGCTATATACGTGAGATAATCTTGAGTGCGGTGAAAAACATCAGTCAATGTATACTATTAAGCATTATACCATCGACTATCTTACGTCTGTTTTGTGGATGACCTACTTTTCCAACGATACAATAACCTTGGCTTCCAGAGCCCAATAGTGGCTTTACTTTTCCAGATTTCCCAGGACCCTGATCACAGGGAAAACAAACACAGTAATACAAACACTTCACCTGGAAGCTGTCAGTACTTAACGAATATAGTAGAATAGATTCTATTATCAGTTGTATGAATGCTTCTGTACCAGATCACGTGACCTATAGTATCTCACTGTTTACTTTACCTTACACATATCGTCTATAACTGCTTCCCAAAGGACGCCTCATTAAACAGTTTTAGGAATAATGACTAAAATGGAAAATTGATGATACATGCACTGGGTTTTCAAAAAGCTTTTACCATCCAGTTAATTTCCCTGTGAAGACACATACATTGGTTAGAGTATTGGCGTTTGTTAGAATAGCTATTGACCTACACATGTTGAGTAAGAATATTTTTATCTTAGAGTACATTCAAGCTGCAATCATCATCAGAGAAATTATTGAATTATCAGTAATTTCCCTGATGATGATTGCAAATAATTTAGTAATCGTCGTGACCACAAGTAATCCTAAGTTGTGAGTTCGATTCTCACCCTGGCCCGGAATTTTTCCCGGATCTGTCGATTATTTACTAATTCAGAGTACTTCCAGTCTCTTAATGGAATTTAGAAGTTGTGCAATAACAATAAGGTGAAGAATAACAGATAATAAACCCAATCAACCAAAAAGTCGTTATTGTCACCCAATTAAACCAGAAGTTGTTATGTCACCCAATAAACCAAGAAGTTGTTATGTCACCTAATACATCAAAAAGTTGGTATGTCATCCAATAAACCAAGAAGTTGTTATATCCCCCAATAAACCAAGAAGTTGTTATGTCACCCAATAAACCAAGAAGTTGTTATGTCATCAAATAAAACAAGAAGTTGTTATGCCACCTAATAAACCAAGAAGTTGTTATGTCACCCAATAAACCAAGAAGTTGTTGTTTCACCAATTAAACCAAGACGTTGTTATGTCACTCAATAAACCAAGAAGTTGTTATGTCACCCAATAAACCAAAAAGTTGTTATATCCCCCAATAAACCAAAAAGTTGTTATGTCACCCAATAAACCAAGAAGTTGTTATGTCACCCAATAAACCAAAAAGTTGTTATGTCACCCAATACACCAAAAGTTGTTATATCCCCCAATAAACCAAGAAGTTGTTATGTCACCCAATAAACCAAGAAGTTGTTATGTCAAGATTGACAAGAATCCCCTTTGAATTTTGGGGACTGTCTCCAGAGACAGAATAGGCTTCCTACTCAAACATATACCACCTATGTGGGATGGTTGCCAGTTACCAACGGAAGGTCGTGGGTTTCCTCTGGGCATAGAGCCCGGTTTCCTCCCACCATAAAAATGGCAACGCCGCCATATAAGTGAAATAATCTTGAGCGCGGCGTAAAACACCAATCAATCAATCAATCAATCAAACATATACCAATACCGGAATATTAGTGAAGTAACCTTGAGTAATGGCGTTAACAAACCATGACTGGTAGACAAATTTGATATTATACTCTCAGCCATTGTGATACTTTTTGAAAACCTGGCTTTAAATGTATTTATGATTTGGGTACTAAAAGTGGAAAAGTTATCTCACTTCAAGTTTGCGTTTCTACTAAAACGTTATGTCAAACGTGCATTGTATCACCGCTGTAGAAAATTGATAATGTTTCTATGCCTATGAAAGTTCGTTTATTGGAATAAATGAGTTCCTTTAAAGGTTATATTGCCCAACCAATTACCGGTTAATGAGTAAGTTCCAAATAAACGTGCGACAGCTTTCTACTAAATTCATGTTAAATATCGCAGTATTCCGCTATTTCATCCGTTATAAATTTGCCTTTAAGGCGCTTTCACCGTTCGATCTCTCTAATGAGAAATGTAACTTCCTAATAAACCCCTTAAAACATCAAGCTTTTCTCCTCAGTATATGACATAGCTAACGGTATACCGATTTTACGGAGGTTTCAAGAGACAGATGATATATAAGAAAAATAAAATATATATTCTACTAAGACATTTACAGATTTCAAAAAGAAATCATTTAAGATAACCCATTTTAATTTTTAACCAAATAAACAATGCCAAGCGAAATATTGTAAATTTATGGTCAATACTGAAGTTTTTTCTGATTTTAAAATTTTTGCTTGTCTTCTCTGTTAAATGAGAAATGATAGATGCTTACTTTTCCATTGTTCTACTCTGGTTAGTTTTGGTCCAGAACTATATTTTCCGATGTGTTCTACTCTCACGCATTCAATGATTTACATAGGTTACGACCCAGAATTCCTGCGCCAGATTTAGTGTTTTCTTGAAAGCAGTAAATAATGGCTAGTGCGTGTTGTTGTAAAAGCACCCGGTCAAACTGCTGTCAATGTACAAGCATGCCAAAGTTCCCAGTGATCGGATTTCATCCTAGGGTCTAATTCTCTCTATCGGAACAAAGTCACGCCACAAGACTAAACAACTGGTGCTATTTTTACAGGCTTCTGATTTTGCACACACACAAAGAAAAAATAAAACAAAAAAACATTCGATTCAAAACAGTCTTGACCTTATGCTTCAAAAATAGAAAATGTTGTTTTACTATTCATCATATATAATTCAATCGGGCAATTAATGGAGCGTCAAATCTTGCGCACAATGACGTCACACGAAAGGAACGAGTTGCATTGTGAGAAACTTAAGAGGGGTCAACGTCCACAGTTTTCTTCGATGCGTGGTGTAAACAAGTGGGCTGGCCTGAAATGTGAATTGAGGTGATATCCGGAAAACTTTTTTGTCTATAGGTTTTATTTCACTGTATACTAGAAAACAATCGATGAAACTCAAAGCTACTTCGCATAATTCTTGTTTCTCACTTTTTTCGCAATAAAGCACCTCTGAAATCCTTAGCTGAGCCAAATCACCATCTTGTAAATATCCTAACCCCATATGGTAGCCCATAAATCACAGATTTAATAATTGAGGACGTCATCAGTCTATTGACAAACAAAATGAATGAATGAATGAATGAATGAATGGATGAATGAATGAATGAATGAATCAATCAACCAATCAATCAATCAATCAATCAATCAATCAATCAACGAACGAACCAACCAACAAATCAACGAACCAACCAACCAATCAATCAATCAATCAATCAACCAGCCAATCAATCAATCAATCAACCATTAAACGGGTGAACTGTTACATAGATAATTTAACCATCAACCAAACTGGATCGCCTTTTCACACTTTCTGGATCTCGACTTTTTTTGGAAAGGATTTATTCCACATTTTAGAAGTGTGTGTAGTTTATATACTGTGCTTGACCAAGGAAACGTATACTGGCAAGTCCATCGAATTCTCCTTAGATTTATTATTAACTTGTAGTTTAGACTCGGAATTATCCATCGTGGCTAGATTACTTGGTTGATGGGTTTTCAGTAAAATTCTTCGAATTCCATTTTTTTATAGTTTGACTGGGTTCTTTGACCGATATTTCTTTTTAAGGACAAGGACAATTTTGCCTTCCTGGTGTCTGCTGAAAAATGTTTGTCTGCTACTCAAGGGAGAGTTGGATTTTGTCTTATCATCACTTTCTATGTTGTCTTCCTATTAACCTCTTGTACTGCTTTAATGGAGTGCTTTAATCAAATTGTCCCTTATCCTTGAGTTTTTACCTGACAGCGTTTCGTGCTACGTGGGGTGTTTTGACCTATGGAAGAGAAATCTATCGTGACCAAACACTTCATCCCTGGGCTCATTAGCCTCTCTACGTGACTGACATGACACAAACTTCTTCACCCTAACAAGGGAGAAAAACTTTTAGAAAACTTTCTAATTAAAATGAATTTTTTTTAAGGTTTCGATGAGTTCGGCTTAAGACCTAGAAAGATAATGATGTCCGTATGGTTCGTTGGTTGTTTTGGCTTATTGGCGCACCCATTCATATGAGATATCCGTATGGTTATGAACTAAATTTGGAAAAATGTATTATTCCTAACGCTATTTTTGCTCTCTCAAAAAGTGCTAATCCTAAGAATTTATGTGTCGACCAGACCGATAGATGGCGCTTTGTTTAAACTTTCAAGAGGATGCTGTTATAGACCAATGGTACCTTGCAGCGAGAATGTTAACTTTGTTTATCCAGCCATCTTCATTAGTAGCCTTAGAGCTTTAGAAAACTTACAATTTATCCTTGGCCTTAATTATTGATTGTTTACAAAGAACACTTGACTTTGCTGGAGTCAGTCTAGACAGGAGAAAGTAAAAGGCTGTGGTCGTTGATTAACCCAATGTCTCTATAGTTAACTGTCAGAGTTTCTTCAGCGACTTCTGATTAAGTCTAACCTTGTCCTGTGTTTTACAATTGACCGACAAACGCCGATGCAGTATTACACTGGCCCAAATTCTGAAATAACACGGAAGCCCTTTGATTGATTGATTGATGTTTTACGCCGCTCTCAAGACTATGGCGTCATTGCCAGGGATAGTGGTGTGTGTCTGTGGGGGGGGGGGGGGGGGTCTGGATCTTGGCCCGGAGAAAAACCCCGACTTTCAGCGAGAACCTGGCAACTCTTCCATACATGGCGACTCAAAGCATTTACATTCAATGTAGATTTAGTTCTCGATATAAACACGTCACTTAGCTCTTCCATGCTTTAGTTGGCCATAGTACCATAACTTCCACGATAACATTCAATAAGGTTGAGAGTTTGCGACATACTTTGAATGAATTCTCCCCACGGTTTTATTTGTTGCGAAAAGACTTGTTGAATCAATAGTTTTAAGTGCGCACACCATGAGGCTGTAGGCAGATCTAGCAAAATAGTGGAATTAAACAAATCTTGAGGGTAAATTCCCACATGATGATCGACAAATATAATTTCGTTTTTCTATCAATGCCATTATCATTAAACACAGATTATTTACTTTTTGCCGTAAATAAATATTATTATAAATACGAGATTATAATCACTCTGGGTATCGGCTATATCGTTTACATTACATTAGCAGAGTGCTATATCGTTTATTTGCATGGTTGAGATGGTTGTCACCACTTACTGATTATTTGTTTTCTCGCTTCTAGGTTATGTGGAGATAAAGGCTTTTTCAACACTTATCCCTTTATCTCTGACCAATGAAATGAAATCGATGTTGAGATAACTTGACGTAATATGGCCCGTTTCATATCATTAAAGGGGCATGAGCTGCCAAAATTCACACTTTTTTCATAATTTCTGATCGTCATGACAGTAAGAGGCTTTTAAGGCCATCGAAAAACTAAATGATTGGCGTTGGAATGAGGAAAATTCGTAAAGTCTACGGCCTATACGAACCGAAATAGTGTTCGAAAAGTAACCAAAATTTAAATAACCGGGACGACCATTCATTCATTCTAAGCTAGAGTTGGTTCAAAACAATACTTTATCGTACATTTTCGAGACTAAAAGCACTAAACGGCTTCTGAATCATACGTCTTGAGAAAAATAACCAATAATTTCAACATTCTATTTTAACGTAAAAATATCAACATTTTGGCAGCTCATGCCCCTTTAAAGGCCCACTTGCCGCCGTAGCCTGTTTAACATTTGTTAAGAAAATCAATTTACACTACCAATTTATTGTATAAATGGAAAGTTCTTAACTTCTTCTATCTGGGGTTAGTATTTAATGTAAACATTATTCTGGATTTTCGCAGCGAGTGTGTCTTTAATCGAAAGTTAGGATGCTGATTTGAATTTGTTTATGCCACAGACGAAGTTTGACATACACGTAGGTTTCAAATTTTTGAGTTGACTAATTGATTGATCTTCATTCACCATATAAGGGATTTACAAAATACATTGTTTTACAAGTTTTAGATACAGCAATAAATTCCTTACTATCCCTTACGGAAAGTTGATTTAAAAGACATTCATTAAAACAAAATAGAAGATACTATTAACTCGAATAATTTGACAGAGCTTTTGGGGGGTTTACTAGGTTAAATGCCACAGAGAAATGTTCGTAGCAACGTGACCAATATATCGAATGACGTCACATGACCAATATATCGAGTGACGTCAAAGTGTGTTCGAATCTGCAAGAAAATGGAAAGAGAGGAGATTTTATTTAAAAACAAAATTTCCATCGACAAATTATATTAAACTAACAGTAATTGGCACACCCTATAAGCCTTTGATATGGTAGGCTTTATTGAGCTCAATAGAGAAGGAAAAGGTAACCTTAAAGGCACACTTGCCGCCGTAGCCTGTTTAAATTTGCTAAGAAAACCAATTTACATGAGCTTACTACGACTAATACCACTAAACTTAAACATAGGACACATAAAACATGTCTAGTTAGCTTTAGACTGTAAAAATGGGGTGAAAAACAAACGAAGAATCGAAGCCTGATTACAACAACAACGATCAGTGTCTGTCAACTTTCGTGTTGGTTTACCCTCCTTTCAGGCCTTTGTATCTGTGGTTTACACTCAAACAATTACCAGCAGGCTTTTCCAGTCGCTGTTAACCGATCGTCAGTCTGTATTTCTCAGATAAATAGGCCTACGTACAATTACACTGTGCCGTTAGTTCACTCACTCGACTGAAACATAAAATCGCCAATAGGGGGCAGATCGGTTTGTTTACGTTCCGGGTACGTAACAATTCAAATTTTCAAATTCAAATTAAAAATACAAAGTGACGTCCAAACTTTTAAATTTTGGTAAAAATAGAAAGTTCCTAACTTATATTGTCTGGGAAAAATACAGAAAACGGTCTTTCTTTTTTAATGTAAACAATATTCCTGATTTTCGCGGCAAGTGTGCCTTTAATGTATATTAAAAAACAACCCCAGCCCAGCTATTACCACTTTTAAGTGCGCTTGACCTTCAACGTTAAATCCGCTATGGCTGTTGTTTCCAAAGCCCTTTTATTAATGATAAAGTTTTCGAAAAGTGCAATATTTTATACGTTTTTTCTACATGCTAAGCCTTTGGTATTTCGTTTTGATGAAAAAAAAGGTTTAATATTGGTCAATGTTCTTTGGTCACCGTTTTTGTTCTTAAATCAGTTCGATCATTATTAGTTCTGAAGGGTAAAGTTTCCGGAGCAGTGCTGTTTGTTCTGTCTTATTTGATTTCCCACCCGGTAAAATCGCCTATTTCATAAGTTAGATGCAAGTTTTCGAGTTGTTTGAAGCCGTGAAGTGAAACGTAATGTATCTTACTTGCCACATAAAATCGACGATACAGAGACATGCCACCTAAGTTTCCCGTGATGCTTCGTTGTCTTTAAGAATAGTGCACCAGAAGAAATAACAAATCTGAGTTGAACGATCGAAAGTTGATTTCCCTCAAAGAAGTGCGTGTAAAGGGTTGTTTAGGGAATTCTGTGTTGCTATTGTTATTGTCTGGAAGTTACACTAACAAGGCTTGAAGGCTCCGCGCACTCTGACAGGAAAGGGTATTCAACGCAAACAGCTAAACTAGATCAATTCTTGTAAAAAAACAGAGAGGGAAATAAAATTCAGAAATAAAACACAATATCCAGCGGTCCATCCCCAATAATTACACTCTCTTCAATGTCTTCCTATCCCAAGAAAATAGCTTCCAGTTTCTTGAAACTTACATCGGATTATAAAAGAAGCTTTGAAGAAAATGCAGCTTTGGGAAAAACTGGTCTGCACGCAATATCGGTGAGTTACCAGTACCAATACCAAGGCATTGAAGTGGGTGAAATTAACCTTGGCTTTAATGGGAGGCTTTACCAGTGGACCTATTTGTTGTGCTTGTTGTGAGCCCCAAATAACTACACTGTCAGCTGTAAAAAACATAAAAACATACGGTCTGCCACCGTTGGAATGGAAAAATAGCTCTCTTTTTCTGAATTTGTTGGGTTTCTGTCCCGTAAAACTATATGTCGAGAATGTAGACGTTTGAAGCGGGATTTTGTTTGTTTATCACACACATTTCAAACAAGCGGGATGTCTATTCAAATGTATATTTTTACTTCCAGCATGGTGTTACTATTCTTTAGAACATAATCATCCCTTCTTATCATGTCACAATTCCCGCAGGTCATTCCATATAAATATCGAATAGGCCGAAAGCCTTGTGACGTAACTCAAAAAAGTATGAGATGGAAGAGGGATAATGTAACGGCTTTGTAAACCGCTTTGTGTATAGCGATACCAATGACTACACACATATACTTGTGTTCCACAAAATTCTGCTGATTAAGGCCAAGCTCCTGTCTGTCGTCAACCTAATGAAATCTCATGGGGTTTACTTTATTACAACAACTTATTAATGGGTATAAAGGTCTAAATGATATACCCTTTTTTACACAATTAGAAACTTTCCTCCGTGGTTTTCTTAGACAAGAAGATTTTCCTTATGCCAGTGTGTTCTAACATTCATAAATATACTGTTCTGTGCAGATTAATTTCCATGCGCCATTTTAACCCTCATACGACATTATTAAGCAAGCGGTCTATGAGAGAGAAAAAACACACGCACACACAAAACAATCAACTCAATGCAGCTGCTTTTAAAACTTCATTCCTAACCCAATAGCCTGATTGTATCGGTACAATGCACTTGTTGAACTAACAATATCAATTTTAATGAAATTGTTATGAGTTTTAAAAATTCATTATCTGTTGATTATCTCCTGATAGAGTTCATCAATATTCAGTCCTTAATGTCTGTCGTGTTATAAATGATTTATGGCTCTATTAAGCTCCAGTTCTTATGTAAAATTGCTTCGTTAACAGACAAAGATAAACATTCCATCAGCATAAATGAATACAAAACATTGATTTATATTCAAAACTTTCATAGGATTGTACTTTTTGGAAAAAGAAGACAATCGACGAACAAGACAAGGTTCGGTACAACATCTGCTTCAACTATTTCCATATAATCATATTGTTTTGTGAGTTAACATGGATTCCTTTGTTCGGTCTCTGGTTTAAAACTAGCCCGGATTTTCGGTCTAGAGGGCGACTTTTTTATATTTGGCTGGTAATGTGAATACGGAAAAAAAAATCGGCAGAGCCCAGATTTCTCGGCTAGTGTAAAACGTGTAGATAATCGTTCCTCTTGATTGTTTTGGATTTGTTTCGAGATGTTTTTTGGCACCTAGTGAACCAACTTTATCAGCAAGCCCTTGCTGGTTTATACTCTACTATTCGCAAACAGTTGAGATTTATTTCCTACAGACTGACCCTTACTGTGCCAAAATTGTTTATTATGAATTATTTCCTAGGTTCGGTCTGTAAGAGAGTAACCAGAAATCCGTCTGTCCCTCATTTATCAATTCAAGTCGCTTACCCGGCCAGACATTGTCCCTCCAAATATTAAAAGTTTTCTTTTCGGAAATACATTGAACACCAACAAAACCCCAGTCTGCAATTTATTATTAACATTTCCTCGAGCTCATTGATTTATGGCCAGTCCATTACGTATAAATGTCTTACGAGATCACGTAAATTCACGTGGAGTTTTTAAAGTGAAAGTCAGACTTCAATTGAATTGATCTGTGTTTCCACCACAGGACCATTGGTTTTATATTTTGTTGTGGCGTAGAGAAAACTGTTGTTGACAAGAGTACACATATTTAAATCTAAAGGTCATCGCTCTTGTTTAGACTTGATTGGGTGGTTTTGTATGGTATCCGAGGGACTCAAAGCTACATAGAGCCAAATGGAGATCAAGGTGTGTTAAAAAAACAGTTATAGTTTCCGAACAGTCGTATAACGTTAGAATATATACTCCAATATATATATAACAGTTTATATCCGTGCTGCATTGGGTTGAATCGTATTGATAGTACTGGAATAAACTTTCCAGTGGAATAAACTGGATTAAACTTTCATCTAAGCCTGATGCTTACACTGACGCTGTGACATAGGGGGCCGGTTGCACAAAGCTGTATTAAGCTGAAGTCAGGCTTAAATACATCGCGTAACAAAGGAATTTGATTTTGACATAAGCTTAATACACCTTTGTGCAACCGGCTCCTGGTTTCTCCAGAACATGGTGGCGTTGCAAATATCATGACGTCACAGAACTATTTCGCTGAGTTGTTTAACCATATAGAACGTTTGAACTGGAGTCGCGGCGCTGGCAGAGGTCAGTTGTAGGAAACAATCTTCTTACGAGCTGGCCTCAGTAAAAATGAACGCTACATACCGCAGCAAGCTAAGGCAATTGATTGGTGTTTTGCGCTGCAGTTCACTTCTATCGTAGTTTTGTCAGCTAGGTTTAGTGGGGAGGAAGTCTTTCTTTGTTCTGTGGAAACCCACCACCTTCTCATCGTACTTTGTAACCTTTCCACCTAGCTGGGAACAAGACAGATCGCAAAAGCAGTTTAAACTACTTTGATATTTTGATGGAAATATTTCGATAGTAATTTTGATATTGACGTAAAATTAAATCATCCCTCAATGTCAGTAAAGTAGATGAATCATTGAGCATATCCCATACACTTTTCTTTGATTAATATTCAGCATATCTCGAACATAGTAACATGGCGTCCATTAAGAGACGAACAAACACTCATTTCAGCCGGTCTCATTTTCGAGAACAGATCTGTCAAATTGTTTGCATTAGCTCAGCAGTTATCGATTTTGGTTTTTGGAGACATAGTTCCCTTTATAATCAGAATAACCGGTATAGGTCAATCAGTGTGATTCGTTAAAACCTGCGGAGTAATGGGTACATTACTTTACTTTATCTTTTATTTCATTTACTCCCAGGCCACACACGGGGGTAAATGGGGAGGTAAATAATACAATATGTATTGATCATGGCGGCTGCATTGAAAAATCATAAAATAGAAATTGTTCCGATGTATATTTAACCTAATGAAATATCATGGGTTGTGGTTTATTCTAACAACTTAATTATGATTGGGTATAAACGTCTAAATGATATGCCCCTTTTTAACACAATAAGAAACTTGTCTTCGTGATTATTTCCCTGTGCCCGTGTGTTATAGTGTTAAAAATATATTTTTGAACACTATAACACACGGGTACAGGCAAAATCTTCTTGTCTAAAATAACCACGGTGACAAGTTTCTTATTGTGTTAAAAAGGGGCATATCATTAAGATGTTATTCTATACATAGTAATGCGTCTTTGGTGAGCAGCAACAGCATTTGGTCTTACTTTTTGGATTCCAAGTTCGTCCATTCTCAAATCCTGTAGATGGGAAGCAGCAGGCAGCAAGTTACATGGTGTTCAAACGGATTCGGCGCGTTAGTGTAGCATTTCATATTTAACTGAGCCAAACTTTCGAGACATTCGTTTTCTGTAAAAGTTTTTTTTAATTTCATGAATGACTTGATTGCACTTTTCGAATTACTGGGAAATAAAAAGCAGCTTAAGTAGAATCTCATTTAGAGACATTGGATCCCTTAAGGCGCGGCCTTTGCTGGATTCGCTGACATCAAACAAGTTATTACAATTGTGTCGTGTGTTTGCTTCTCTATCTGACTCGAATAGATTGATTGTTTTGGTTTTACGCCACACTCAAGATTATTTCACTTATATGGCGGCGTTGCCAGGGTTAGTGGGGGAGGAAACCAGGCCCATTGCCCGAAGGAAACCCCCGACCTTCGGCGAGTACCTAGCAATTCTTCCACATATGGCGACCAAGTGAAAAATCAACCCATTTTTTGTTTGTTCCGAGTGTGATTCGAACCCGCGCCGCATCGATGGAAGGTCTGTGTGGGACTGAGGCACGATCACTCTGATCAAACCACTGAGGCTCCTGCATCGATGGAAGGTCTGTGTGGGACTGATGCACGATCACTCTGATCAAACCACTGAGGCTCCTGCATCGATGGAAGGTCTGTGTGGGACTGATGCATGATCACTCTGATCAAACCACTGAGGCTCCTGCATCGATGGAAGGTCTGTGTGGGACTGATGCACGATCAAACGAACCCACTGGACCACCGAAGCCCCTGACTCGAATAGATGTGGGGCAGCTTTAAAATTGTTTTACAATGGGAAAATCAAATAAAATTGACACATAGTTAGCTGTAAACTGTTGTCTTCGGGTCAGTGGTTTATATTAGGTCAGCTAGGTCGGATTGGTTTCCTTCAGACATTCGTATGGTGACCAAGCCAACATCATCAATTTATACTTTTTCAACCATCTGTCCGTGATTAGGCTGTTGTGGATTGTTGAAAATCATGCACTCCAAACATATAGCATGACACTACAAGAATTCTATCGATTTTAGGTCCAAAGTAACATCAAAGCGTCAGGGATTTTTTCCTCTTGAAATCGTTGCAAAAGGCATATAACATCGAATGTCTCAGCCATTGATTTAGCAATTGCCTGGAAATTTTACACATTAAAAAAATCTACTCGAGTGGTAATTTGCCATTTATCGCTTGAAGACAGTGGGTTTATAAAAAAAGGCCAAAAAGAATACTTTAGGACTGCACTGCAAAGTAATGTTTTTATTGCGTAGCCAAAAAACATTACCGAGTGATTATAACAGCTGGTATTAGAATTCGTGCCAAGGACTGAAGGAACGAAGAAGTAATCATTTAATTATCAATTAATAGATAATTATTCTAATACATGTCCATGATAATTGCCAAGCTCCCAAGCTCCATGCTGACTGTAATGTTCCATGCAGCGGGATAGTCCGAACAACACCGCTAGGAGGGGAGAATGAACGACCTTGGAATCCAGAATGCAAAACCAAGTGTTTTTGCCGTTCACCAAAGTACACCTTGTTCCCGTGGCTTTGGCGAATGAAACTGATTGACCTATAAAGAGCGGGAGTATCCTGAAAATTCCACACCGGCATTGTCATTGCGCATGTGTAGAGCCTTTATCATTAGAATGTGACGCTGTAAAGTTGTAGAATAAAAGACCACAATTGAACTGACAACGTCATGAAAAAACGTCATTTGTCACCGAATATCGCGAAATCTCTCGTGACACTCTCAAGCTCGTTACCAGTTATTCTTAATATACATGGTCTGTTCATTCTCTAAAGTTTTCTGAAAACCGATAATTCTCTCCACGGTTTTGTTTCTTGCAAAAAGACTTATTAAATCAATAGTTTTAAGTGCGCACACCATGGTGCTTTAGGCAGATCTGGCAAGATAGTGGAATTAAACAAATCGTGAGGGTAGATTCCCACATGATGATCGACAAATATAATTTCGTTTTTCTATCAATGCCATTATCATTAATCACAGATTATTTACTTTTTGCCGTAAATAAATATTATTATAAATACGAGATTATAATCACTCTGCGTATCGGCTATATCGTTTACATTACATTAGCAGAGTGCTATGTCGTTTATTTGCATGGTTGAGATGGTTGTCACTACTTACTGATTATTTGTTTTCTCGCTTCTAGGTTATGTGGCGATAAAGGCTTTTTCAAAACTTATCACTTTATCTCTGACCAATGAAATGAAATAGATGTTGAGATAGCTTGACGTAATATGGTCCGTTTCATATCATTAAAGGCCCACTTGCCGCCGTAGCCTGTTAAACATTTGTTAAGAAAATCAATTTACACAACCAATTTATTGTATAACGGGAAAGTTCTTAACTTCTTTTGGAAAATTTTCTGACTGGGTTTTCACTCGAACAACCAATGCGGGATGGTTGCCAGTTACCAACGGAAGGTCGTGGGTTTCCTCCGGGCATAGAGCCCGGTTTCCTCCCACACTAAAACTGGCAACGCCGCCATATAAGTGTATAATCTTGAGCGCGGCGTAAAACATCAATCAATCAATCAATCAATCAATCAATCTTAACTTCTTCTATCTGGGGTTAGTATTTAATGTGAACGGTATTCTGGATTTTCGCGGCGAGTGTGCCTTTAATCGAAAGTTTGGATGTTGATTTGAATTTTTTTATACCACAGACGAAGTTTGACACAGGTTTCAAATTTTTGAGTTGACTGATTGATCGATCTTCATTCACCATATAATGGATTTACAAAATACATTGTTTTACAAGTTTTAGATACAGCAATAAATTCCTTACTATCCCTTACGGAAAGTTGATTTAAAAGACATTCATTAAAACAAAATAGAAGATACTATTAACTCGAATAATTTGACAGAGCTTTTGGGGGGTTTACTAGGTTAAATGCCACAGAGAAATGTTCGTAGCAACGTGACCAAAATATCGAATGACGTCACATGACCAATATATCGAGTGACGTCAAAGTGTGTTCGAATCTGCAAGAAAATGAAAGAAGATGAGATTTTATTTAAAAACAAAATTCTAATCGACAAATTATATTAAACTAACAGTAATTGGCACACCCTAGAAGCCTTTAATATGGTAGCCTTTGTTGAGCTCAATAGAGAAGGAAAAGGTAACCTTAATGTATATTAAAAACAACAATTACCCCAACCCAGCTATTACCACTTTTAAGTGGGTTTGACCTCCGACGTTAAACCCGCTATAGCTGTTGTTTCCAAAGCCCTTTTATTAAAGTGGCATGAGCTGCCAAAATTGAGATATTTGGCCATTATAACAGAATGTTAAAATTATCGGTTATTTTTCTCAAGACGTACGATTCAGAAGCTTTTTAGAACTTATAGTCTCTAGAATGTCCGATAAAGCATTGTTTTCAACTAACGTAGGCTCAGAATGAATGAATGGTCGTCCCGGTTATTTAAATTTTGTTTACTTTTCGAACGCTATTTCGGTTCGTATAGGCCACATACTGTATGGATTTTTCTCATTCCAACGCCATTCATTAAGTTTTTCGATGACCTTCAAAGCCTCTTATCGTCGTGACAATCAGAATCTATGAAAATAGTCTGAATTTTGGCAGCTCATGCCACTTTAATGATAAAGTTTTCGAAAAGTGCAAATTTCTATACGTTTTTTTCTACATCCTTTGCCTTTGATTTTTGTTTTTGATAAAAAAAAGGTTTAATATTGGTCAGTGTTCTTTGGTCACCTTGTTTGTTCTTAAATCCGTTCTATCATTATTAGTTCTGAAGGGTAAAGTTTCCGGAACAGTGCTGTTTGTTCTGTCTTATTTGATTTCCCACCCGGTAAAATCGCCTATTTCATAAGTTAGATGCAAGTTTTCGAGTTGTTTGAAGCCGTGAAGTGAAACGTAATGTATCTTACTTGCCACAAAAAATGGTCGACAATACAGAGACATGCCACATAAGTTTCTGGCGATGCTTCGTTGTCTTTACACCAGTCTAGTACACCAGAAGAAATAATAAAAATATAAATTCGATAATGAGTTGAACGATCGAAAGTTAATTTTCCTCAAAGAAGTGCGTGTAAAGGGTTGTTTAGGAATTTTGTGTTGTTATTGTCTGGAAGTTACACTAACAAGGCTAGAAGGCTCCACGCACTCGGACAGGAAAGGGTATTCAACGCAAACAGCTAAACTAGATCAATTCTTGTAAAAAAACAGAGAGGGAAAGAAAATTTAGAAATAAAACACAATATCCAGCGGTCCATCCCCAATAATTACACTCTCTTCAATGTCTTCCTATCCCAAGAAAATAGCTTCCAGTTTCTTGAAACTTACATCGGATTATAAAAGAAGCTTTGAAGAAAAGGCAGCTTTGGGAAAAACTGGTCTGCACGCAATATCGGTGAGTTACCAGTACCAATACCAAGGCATTGAAGTGGGTGAAATTAACCTTGGCTTTAATGGGAGGCTTTACCAGTGGACCTATTTGTTGTGCTTGTTGTGAGCCCCAAATAACTACACTGTCAGCTGTCAAAAACATAAAAACATACGGTCTGCCACCGTTGGAATGGAAAAATAGCTCTCTTTTTCTGAATTTGTTGGGTTTCTGTCCCGTAAAACTATATGTCGAGAATGTAGACGTTTGAAGCGGGATTTTGTTTGTTTATCACACACATTTCAAACAAGCGGGATGTCTATTCAAATTGTATATTTTTACTTCCAGCATGGTGTTACCATTCTTTAGAACATAATCATCCCTTCTTATCGTGTCACAATTCCTGCAGGTCATTCCATATAAATATCGAATAGGCCGAAAGCCTTCTGACGTAACTCAAAAAAAGTATGAGATGGAAGAGGGATCTTTTTTAATGTAAGGGCTTTGTTAAACGCTTTGTATATAGCGATACCAATGACTGCACACATAGGCCTATACCTGATTAAGGCCAAGCTCCTGTCTGTCGTCAACCAAATGAAATATCATGGGGTTTAGGCCTACTTTATTACAACAACTTATGATTGGGTATAAAGGTCTAAATGATATACCTTTTTTACACAATTAGAAACTTTCCACCATGGTTATTTTAGACAAGAAGATTCCCCCTATGCCAGTGTGTTCTAACATTCATAGATATACTTTTCTGTGGCGATCAATTTCCATGCGCCATTTTAACCCTCATACGACATTATTAAGCAAGCGGTCTATGAGAGAGAAAAAACACACGCACACGCAAAAATATTAACTCAATGCAGCTGCTTTTAAAACTTCATTCCTAACCTAATAGCACGATTGTATCGGTACAATGTACTTGTTGAACTAACAATATCAATTTTAATGAAATTGTTATGAGTTTTAAAAATTCATTATCTGTTGATTATCTCCTGATAGAATTCATCAATATTCAGTCCTCAATGTCTGTCGTGTTATAAATGATTTATGGCTCTATTAAGCTCCAGTTCTTATGTAAAATTGCTTCGTTAACAGACAAAGATAAACATTCCATCAGCATAAATGAATACAAAACATTGATTTATATTCAAAACTTTCATAAGATTGTACTTTTTGAAAAAAAAAGACAATCGACGAACAAGACAAGGTTCGGTACCACTCTGAAACTTCGGGGATTTACGTGTGTGAAGCCGACCGGTAGCGAGCGAAGATAGCCGAAGGGAGCTCCGACTGGGTTCGGTACAACATCTGCTTCAACTATTTCCATATAATCATATTGTTTTGTGAGTTAACATGGATTCCTTTTTGCGGCCTCTGGTTTAAAACTAGCCCGGATTGTCGGTCTAGAGGGCGACTTTTTATATTTGGCTGGTAATGTGAATACGGACAAAAAAAATTCGGCAGAGCCCAGATTTCTCGGCTAGTGTAAAACGTGTAGATAATCGTTCCTCTTGATTATTTTTGATTTGTTTCGAGATGTTTTTTGGCACCTAGTGAACCAACTTTATCAGCAAGCCCTTGCTGGTTTATACTCTACTATTCGCAAACAGTTGAGATTTATAACCTACAGACTGACCCTTACTGTGCCAAAATTGTTTATTATGAATTATTTCCTAGGTTCGGTCTGTAAGAGAGTAACCAGAAATCCGTCTGTCCCTCATTTATCAATTCAAGTCGCTTTTCCAGCCAAACATTGTCCCTCCAAATATTAAAAGTTTTCTTTTCGGAAATACATTGAACACCAACAAAACCCCAGTCTGCAATTTATTATTAACATTTCCTCGAGCTCATTGATTTATGGCCAGTCCATTACGTATAAATGTCTTACGAGATCACGTAAATTCACGGGGAGTTTTTAAAGTGAAAGTCAGACTTCAATTGAATTGATCTGTGTTTCCACCACAGGACCATTGGTTTTATATTTTGTTGTGGCATAGAGAAAACTGTTGTTGACAAGAGTACACATATTTAAATCTAAAGGTCATCGCTCTTGTTTAGACTTGATTGGGTGGTTTTGTATGCTATCCGAGGGACTCAAAGCTACATAGAGCCAAATGGAGATCAAGGTGTGTTAAAAAACAGTTATAGTTTCCGAACAGTCGTATAACGTTAAAATATATACTCCAAAATATATATAAAAGTTTATATCCGTGCTGCATTGGGTTGAATCTAATTATTAGTACTGGAATAAACTTTCCAGTGGAATAAACTGGAATAAACTGTCATCTAAGCCTAATGCTTACACTGACGTTGTGACATCGGGGGCCGGTTGCATAAAGCTGTATTATGCCTCAGGGGCCGGTTGTTCAAAAGTCTTTTAGGCTTAATACCGGTCTAAATGACGTTGCGTAACAAAGAAATTCAATTGTTACAAAGTTATACCGATATTTAGCCTAATACAATTTTGAACAACCGGCCCCAGTTTCGCCAGCGCCACGTGTTTTGGCCAAACGTTTCAAAAGGTTAGACAACATTGTGGCGTGCAAATATCATGACGTCACAGCTGAGTTGTTTAACCTCATAGAACGTTTGAACTGGAGTCGCGGCGCTGGCAGAGGTCAGTTGTAGGAAACAATCTTCTTACGAGCTGGCCTCAGTAAAAATGAACGCTACATACCACAGCAAGCTAAGGCAATTGATTGGTGTTTTGCGCTGCAGTTCACTTCTATCGTAGTTTTGTCAGCTAGGTTTAGAAGGGAGGAAGTCTTTCTTTGTTCTGTGGAAACCCACCACCTTCCCATCGTACTTTGTAACCTTTCCACCTAGCTGCGAACAAGACAGATCGCAAAAGCAGTTTTAACTACTTTGGTAATTTGATGGAAATATTTCGGTAGTAATTTTGATATTGACGTAAAATTAAATCATCCCTCAATGTCAGTAAAGTAGATGAATCATTGAGCATATCCCATACATTTTTCTTTGATATTCCGCATATCTCGAACATAGTAACATGACGTCCATGAAGAGACGAGCAAACACTCATTTCAGCCGGTCTCATTTTCGAGAACAGATCTGTCAAATTGTTTACATTTGCTCAGCAGTTATCGATTTTGGTTTTTGGAGACCTTCAGAGAGAGGATAGTTCCCTGTATAATCAGAATAACCGGTATAGGTCAATCAGTGCCATTAGTTAAAACCTGTGGAGCAAGGGGTACATTACTTTACTTTTATTTCATTACGCGCAGAACACATACAGTGGTAAATGGGGAGGTAAATAATACAATATGTATTTATCATGGTGGCAGCATTGAAAAATCATAGGATATAAATTGTTCCCATGTTTATTTTTAACACTATAGCAGACGGGCACAGGGAAAATAACCACGGTGACAAGTTTCTTATTGTATTAAAAAGGGACATATCATTTAGACGTTTATTCTATACATAGTAGGCCTAATGCGTCTTTGATGAACAACAGAACATTTGGTTTTACTTTTTGGATTCGTCCATTCTCAAATCCTGTAGGTGGGGTGCAGAAAGCAGCAAGTTACATAATGGTCAACGAATTTGAGAGCACATTACAAAATCGGATTCGGCGCATTAGTGTAGCATTTCATGTTTAACTGAGGCAAACATTTCGAGACATTCATTTTCTGTAAAAGTTTTTTTTAATTTCATGAATGACTTCATTGCACTTTTCGAATTACTGGGAAATAAAAAGCAGCTCAAGGAGAATCTCATTTAGAGACATTGGATCCCTGAAGGCGCGGCCTTTACTGGATTTGCTGTCATCAAACAAGTTATTACAATTGTGTCGTGTGGTTGCTTCCCTATCTGACTCGAATAGATTGATTGATTGGTGTTTTACGCCACACTCAAGATTATTTCACTAATATGGCGGCGTTGCCAGGGTTAGTGGGGGATGAAACCAAGCTCATTGCCCGAAGGAAACCCCCGACCTTCGGCGAGTACCTGGCAACTCTTCCACATATGACGATCAAGTGAAAAATCAACTCAATTTGTGTTTGTTCCGAGTGTGATTCGAACCCGCGCCGCATCGATGGAAGATCTGTGTGGGACTCAGGCACAATCACAAAATTTACATATAAGGTAGCTGTAAACTGTTGTCTTCGGGTCAGTCGAAATATCTTTGTTTCAATGATAACTCAGGTTATCGAAATTATTGTCCTGTAGGGCCAAATTCAAAGGTTTTGGACTGTTTCTCTGTGGTTTGTATTAGGTCAGCTTTAAGCGTTTAGGTCGGATTGGTTGCCTTCAGACATTCTTATGGTGACCAAGCCAACATCATCAATTTATACTTTTTCAACCATCTGTCCGTAATTAGGCCATTGTGGATTGTTAAAAACCATGCACTCCAAGCATATAGCATGACATTGCCAGAATTCTATCGATTTTAGGTCCAAAGTAGCATCAAAGCGTCAGGGATTTTTTCCTCTTGAAATCGTTACAAAAGGCATATAACATCGAATGTCTCAGCCATTGATTTAACAATTGCCTGGAAATTTTACACATAAAAAAATCTACTCCTGTGGTAATTTGCCATTTATCGCTTGAAGACAGTGGGTTCATCCAAAAAGGCCAAAAAGAATACTTTAGGACTGCATTGCAAAGTAATGTTTTTATTGCGTAGCCAAAAAACATTACCGACTGATAATAACAGCTGGTATTAGAATTCGTGCCAAGGACTGAAAGAACGAAGAAGTAATCATTTAATTATCAATAAATAGATAATTATTCTAATACATGTCCATGATAATTGCCAAGCTCCCAAGCTCCATGCTGACTGTAATGTTCCACGCAGCGGGATAGTCCGAACAACACCGATAGGAGGGGAGAATGAACGACCTTGGAATCCAGAATGCAAAACCAAGTGCTTTTGCCGTTCACCAAAGTACACCTTGTTCCCGTGTCTTTGGCGAATGAAACTGATTGACCTATACGTATAAAAAGCGGTTGTATCCGGAGAATTCCACACCGGTGATGTCATTGCGCATGTGTGGAGCCTTTATCGTTCGTATGTGACGCTGTAAAGTTGTAGTATAAAAGACCACAATTGAACCGACAACGTCATCAAAAAACGTCATCTGTCACCGAATATCGCGAAATCTCTCGTGACACTCCCAAGCCCTTTGCCAGTTATTCTTAATATACATGGTCTGTTCGTTCTCTGAAGTTTACTAAAAACCGAAAAATCGATAAATACTGATTTAATATAAACAATTTGACAGATCTGTTCTGGAAGTAGGCCGCCTAAAATGAGTGTTTGTTCGTCTCTTCATGGACGTCATTTTCTAGACTGAATATTAAACAAAAAACATGTTCAATAATTCATCTACTTAACTGACATTGAGGAATCATCTTAATGGTTGCATCAATATCAGAATTAATATCGAACTATTCCATCAAATTACCACAGTCCTTCAAACTGTTTTTCCGATCTGTCTTACTCTTCTCATTCTTACTCTTGAAATATTTATCCTCTCTCTCTCGTTCAGATATTTGTTTTCCCTCTCGTTCAGATTTGTGTTCTCCCTCTCGTTCAGATTTGTGTTCTCCCTCTCGTTCAGAGGTTTGTTTTCCCTCTCGTTCAGAGGTTTGTTTTCCCTCTCGTTCAGATATTTGTTTTCCCTCTCGTTCAGATGTTTGTTTTCCCTCTCGTTCAGATGTTTGTTTTCCCTCTCGTTCAGATGTTTGTTTTCCCTCTCGTTCAGATATTTGTTCTTCCTCTCGTTCAGATATGTGTTTTCCCTCTCGTTCAGATGTTTGTTTTCCCTCTCGTTCAGAGGTTTGTTTTCCCTCTCGTTCAGAGGTTTGTTCTCCCTCTCGTTCAGATGTTTATTTTCCCTCTCGTTCAGATGTGTGTTTTCCCTCTCGTTCAGATGTTTGTTTTCCCTCTCGTTCAGATGTTTATTTTCCCTCCTGATACTTCTCCCTCTCGTTTAGGTATAACAGCGTTCGGCTAACACTACTTCAAACGCATGTGACCAAATTTGCCCGTAACTAAATTTCTTATGGTATCCCCAAGGTTGCGTTTAAAGCCGTACTCAAAATAAGTTCACCTCTATAGATTGGTCGTTTCGGGATTACTGGGAAATGAAAAACGGTTCAAGTAGAATCCCATTTAGAAACATTGAATCCCCATTGGTTGGACGAAGCCGTTACTGGATTCACTGACATCAAATGATTTATTACAATTGTGTCGTGTATTTGTTTCTCTATCTGACACAAATAGGTGCTAACATCTAGGGTGGCTTTAAACTGTTGTCTTGGGTCAGTCGAAATACACTCATTTACAACGTGAGAATCTCATTGGATCCCTAAAAGACAAACATTAAATAAATTATTCTAATTTTGTCATGGGTTTTTATGTAACTCGATTAAATGTTGACACATAAAAAAGCTTTAAAGTGGCATGAGCTGCCAATCATTTAGTTTTTCGATGGCCTTCACAGCCTCCTACTGTCGTTACGATCAGAAATTATAAAAAGTGTGAATTTTGGCAGCTCATGCCACTTTAAGCTATTGCCTTGTGTCTTTTGAAATTGCTGTTTTTGAATGAGAACATACATGTCACCTTGTGTCATTCTGTTCGCAAAACTTTGCTTATCTAAGTAGTTTACCAGAACGGCCACATTCAAGGGGTTCCGACTGTCCTTCTATGGTTTGTATTAGGTTAGTGTTAAGCGTGTAGCTCAGATTGGTTGCCTTCCGATTGGTTGCGATTCTAAATCACCATAGACCTGCAGTTTATGCTCTTTCGACAATCTTCCGGTAATTGGTCCGTTGTCGATTGTTGAAAGCCACTCGACGAATAACATAGCAATGGCAGCATCTTATCGGTTTAAGTCCAAAGTAGCATTAAAGTGTCATGGATTTTCCCCTCTTGAAATGGTTACAAAAAGCATGTTACATCGAATGTCTCCGCTATGGATTTAGCGATTGCCTGGAAATTTTATATATAATAAATTTCTCAGTATTTTTTTTATGTAAGTTATGTCAATGGTCACTCGAAGGCAGTTGATTTGTCAAAAGCTAAACTCGACTGGTGCTTGCGTTAGACGTTAGTTCAAGAGTTCTTTCTATAGGTACCCGTTTTTTTATTGCGGAATATGAAAAATAATAATCGGCTGACTGACAATGGTAGTTGATTTGTTCAAGGATTGTTAGCGCCCAATGAAAAAGTAATCAATTAATTAATAATGAACAGGCAATTATTCTAAGGTCTACGATAATTGACAAGCTTTCAAGGTCCCCGATGATTTTCTTATACAGCGGAATAGTCAGAAGGACATCGACAGGAGCCGAGAATGAACGACCTTGAAATCCAGAATGCCAAACCCAAATGTTTTTGTTGTTCATCAAAGTATATTTCGCTGCAATGGCTTTTATGAATGGAACTGATTGACAATTTCACCTATAACAATTCTTCTGATCATACAATTAAGTGAGTTTAATTAGTAAGTGTCTTTTAGAAAGAGAGTATAACAAACATCTCGTTATTTTTTGGGGTTACAATTTCTTGAAAAATGGCAGAAATTCTTCTACCGATTTTGGATGATACCCGAAACGGGAATCGAACCCGGGTCCCAGAGCATGGCACCTATCGCCAGCACTAAATGCCGACTGTCTTATCTACTCAGCCAACCGACATGAGAATACATGTAATTAAAGTCTCTCCGTTCTCTGAATTATTCGAAAATTACAAATCGATAACTACTGATCTTATATCAACAATTTGACCGTGATTCGAAAATGAGGACCTTTAAAATGGGTGTTTGTTCGCCTTTTCATTGACGTCATATTTCTATTTTCGAGATATTAAATGTAAAAAAAAACTATAAAAAAACATATATATGTTCAATAGTTTAGCTTTTTTGGAATGCTTTTACAATAATTAAATATATCGATGAGTAATTTAGTTTTGCATCAATGTAAGGATTACTATTGAATTTATTTTCGATATTTCTGCTATTTAAATGACCTGACCATTATTAGACTGATGTGTGTGGTTGAAAGCCACTCGATGGATAAAGCAGCCCCTGTAGCATTCTATCGATTTTAAGTCCAAAGTGTCAGTTGAATGTCACAGACTTTTTCCATTTTACGTGAAATCCTCAAAAACACAAAACATTTGCTGTCACAGCTATTTCTCTGCAATTGTCTATACATTTTTTGTTTAAATCACCCCAGTATCATTTTGTATGTCACGACGCTGTCACGAATCGCTTGAAGTAATAGCTCTGTCAAAAACGCTAAAAAACAACTCGCATTAGAAGCATGCAATTGGCAGTAGCTTGAAAGCTTTATAATGGAGTAAAGAAGTAAACCACACTGACAGCTTTTCTAAGAATTCGTATGAAGGACCCTTCTGTCCCTATTAACAAGCAATCATTCAAATATTAATGAACAAGGTTAAATATTATTATATATGTCCCTGATAATTTAATACCAAGGTCTCAAGATCCGTGTTGATTATTCCATACTGAGAAACAGTTATTCCCCATATTTTAGAAAATAATTCTTCATAATAAGTCCGTAGAGACCTCCTAGTGGGCATACTACTCAACATTGTGTTAAATGCACTTTAGAAGGTTTCCTGTAAAAAGAGCCTTGTTTCCTCCCCAACTAAACATGTCTACGCTACCATTTAGGTAAATGATCTTGAGTGTGGCATAAAACACCAATCAATCGCTGAAATTCAAGGCCAGGGTCTGACTCTTGTGTATCTACATTGTACTTTAAGATATACTTAGAATTTCGTTCTTCTACTTTCCAAGGCTTATAGTACTTGTTTAAGGTTTTCGAAAATTAAAATTTCTTCAGCTTTTCACATAATGCACTTAATTAGCCTGAATTTCAGGTCCATTCTTCATTGGCACTACTTTTTGTATGGGGTATCATGTTTGTTATTATCCTATCAAAGTCATTGGATAGCAGCACATAGCACACAGCTTTTCTCAAATTGCATTTTTATGCCTGTACTGCACCGCACACTAATATTTTATAGTTATGATATAAACATCAAAATGTTATTTAACATATCTGGTTGAAGTAGACTGTTACTAGAATACTAGATGTTTACTAAATTTCTATATGTTTATGATATATAGTTAAATGTCTGTAGCTATGTTGGTATTTAGATGCCCTACTTGGTTATATTATTATATGGCGCTTTTTTGAGACCAAGAATTTCAACTACATGTAGGTTTAAAAGTATTTATACTCGTACCTAATTAAGCGCGGGGGGCCTCTGTGGCTCAGTAGGTAGAACGTTGGACGCTCAATCCGAACAGCCTTCCACCAATGGGTCTCGGGTTCGAATCCCACTCAGTGCAACAAAAAAAATAGGAAAATTTTCTGACTAGGTTTTCACTCGAACAACCTATGTAGGATGGTTGCCAGTTACCACTGGAAGGTTGTGGGTTTCCTCTGAGCATTGTGCCCGGTTTCCTCCCACAATAAAACTGGCAACGCCGAAGTAATCTTGAGTGCGGCATAAAACACCAAATAATCAATCAATCAATCTAATTGAGCACCCTTTATAGACTGTCTCAAAATTATCTAGGTCATCCCCCCCTCCCATTTAGTGCATTTAATACAATTTTCTATGACAAACAATACATTTAAAGATTGATTGATAGATTGATGTTATAGGCTGCACTCAAGACTATTTCACTTTTATGGTGCTTTGCCAGGTTTATTGAAGGAACGGGTCCGTTGCCCGGAGGAAACGTCCACCTTCGCCGAGTGCGTGGCAGCTCTTCCACATATGTTGTTTCAGTGACCAACCCACTCGGAAATTTTGAATTTCATTTGAATGTCGAGTGAGATATGAACCCTCAAGCCATCGAGTTAATGCTTGTGTTGGCCTGAGAGACAATCGCTCTGCCGACTGAGCAACAGACCTCCATCCCCCTCTCCCGACATTTTGGGAAGACAGCAACAGAGATTTTATTTCGGCGGACATCCGCTATTACACAAATGGATTGAGTATGTCTATTTCATTGAAAATTTTGTATATTTTAAAGTACTGTTAACTAAGTTAGGCGTAAAACGAATGACATTTGCCTCGTTTACTTAAAAGGACATGTCCGGAACCAGCGACACGAAGAACTCAAAGTTGGCTTGCTTTGCTACAGATCGTATGAATTTTTCCTATTCTGATTCCAACGACAAATATTCAGTTATTTGTAAAGCCTCGTGCCGTCTTACAGATCACAATTTATGAACAAATGTAGGAATTTTGGCTGCTCATTCTAAGGTCATAGTCATTTTACACGTATTAATTGATATAAACGGCCACACTGGCTACAGATTTACGTGTAATTTAGTTTATCGAAACTAGTTGGATTTAACAAATGTAAGATCCACCTACATTGACTTTAAGTGGCGTGAGCTCCTAAAATTCTCTCTATTTCGTCATTTTTGATTGTCACAAAAATAAGACGGGTTGAAGGTCATGCCAAAACTAAATGATTGACGTTGGAATGAGGAAAATCCACACCGTCTGAGTTCTGCAGGAACCGAATTAGTGTCTCGAATGTAAATAAAATTTAAATAACTGGGACCATTGTTTATTCATTCTTTGTCAGAGCTCAAAGCACTATATGAACGTATAGGCCTAATATCAACAGGAGTATAGCACTAAAAAGCTTATAAATTTTACTTCTTGAGCCTAATAGCCGGTAAACACAGAATGTAGGTTTCACGCCAAAAATTAACTCGGCACTTAAGTGTGATCGGGACTTTCTAACTCATGACTGAAGACACGTTATAAAGTGACGAAACGATGGGCCGCGGACGTAACAGCCGCCTACGCTTTCTGTCGTGAGCACCCTCTGTAACATATGTTTGAGTCGCTCAAGAAAGTTTAAGTCTTTCTATCCCCTCTCCCTCAAATAAAAGTATTATGGGGTTTAAAGCTGGCATAAGAAAGGGACAAGTGCTCGTACCCATGGCCTTTAATTTTGTGAACGACCTTCAATAACAACAGTTTTTATTTTCAGGATTTTGCGTCAAGAAATATAAGTATGGGTGAGTTTGTGAACCAACTATCCGACACAACCAAACGATACGTCAATCAACCATTCCGCCAATTAATTACTCTTTTCTCTCTCTCTGTTTTAATTACAGTTAGTGGCAAATGGAATACTCTTTGTAAGTGTTAATGTGGTCGGTGTGTTCATCCATAGTTTAACAGAGCGGGCACAAAGAAAGACATTTATGGACACCCGTGATTGTATCGCTGCCAGGTTAGATATGGAAGACGAGAATGAGAAACTGGTAAGTAAAAAAAATGTATTTTTAGCGATACCTGATCATTGGTCTATAAGGTTTATATATTATTGTAGCTATGTTTGTAATTGTCTCACTGAAGATTATTTCACTTATAGTTGATATGGTTACAAGACTTTTTCATGCAGAGACGAGAATACCGCTAGCCATCTTCAGAAATACCATGTTTGGTCGCTTGATTACTCGAGATTATTTCACGCACTTGGAAGACGGCCACGGCAGGTTAAGTGGAGAGGAGGAACTTGACTTTTTGTTAAGAGGAAACCATTGACCGTCGGCGGCCACCTGGCAATCGAGTGATAATCTATTTAAACTTGCTAATGAGAGCTGTTTTGTCCATTTACTTTGCATACACTTTATACTGCACACGGTCTTTTCACGGTTCATCTATTCTGCCATAATTCATCTTAGAAATTCACCTAAAAAGTCGGCAAATATTTTTGTTAGATTTGGAGAAAGGTTGCAGAAAAGTTTGCATGTACTGGATTTATTTGGTAGAAATTCTAAAAAAAAGGTTAACTCGGACTTACATCTGGCGTGAAGATGTCAAACACTCTCTTACTGTCCAATACAAATGACATTAGTCTGTCGACTGGATATCGAATTTTATCCAGCGTAAGTTTTTAACACGCTCTGGCACTAAACGGTAAAACCATTAACTGTCGGCTAAGGAGATTGACCTTCAGCTTGTTTCTCAGTCAAGGTCACGAGTCTGATTGGACCAAGACTAATAGATCGAGGAACTGGTCAAGAATAAAAACACCTCGTCCGAGATTCAGCCTTCAAAATGAGACGGGTATAATACGCCCGTCAATTGATAAAAAGAACTCACTTTGATCGGTTTCTAATAGGCAGCAATGTCGGCAATGCTCATTTTTTCTAACGATTTTTTTTCTAACTATTTCAAAAACATAATCCAACAATTCATTATCAAAGAGAACTTATCATTATATAAGTTGAACAATTAAAGCTGATAAGATAATGGTGACTTACCAACTTAAGACAATCGTATAGAAAGTTAAATCTTTCAATGGCATCTAGAAGTTGAAAGGTTAACAATAAGGCGAAGAATTACTTATGGATAACAACTATATAGAAAGTTGTCTATATAACTTTTCCTGGAAAAAATGTCTATGTTTATATCACTGTGCCAATATGACATTTAAAAAAAACCCATGTCCCGAACCAACGACAAGAAGAACGATAAAAGCTGTGCTATTCGACTGTAGCTTATATAAAGATGAGGTTCCCAGATGAGCATTGGTAACTTTCCTGTCTCCCACTGACCGCTGGATAGGGAGTTTTATTTGGGAATTCCTTTGTCCGCTTTGCTGTCGTTAGCTTGCGCGGTATGGACCCATTGTGGTTGCCATGGACCCGTTGTGGGTTATAGGCTGTTGATTTACTGACTGTCGGACAGGAAACAACGGTAGCAAGGAATTTCCTAAATAACTCTCGTACATTTTTGGCGGAATGTCAAATTGCAACTGTTCATCCGAGATTGACCATTTCTTATTTTTCTAATAATCTGAAGGTCAACGGAGAATGGCAACATACCTGAGCGGTGTATCCTTTTAAGTGCGGCGTAAAACACCAATCAATTAATCAAAATACACGAATCAATCAAACAAGCATTAATCAGTCTATCAATCAATCAAACAAACAAGCATTAAACAATCCACCAATCAATTAATCAATCAATCAATCAATCGATCGATCAGTTCAGGACGTGCACTGAATCATCAATGCACTGAAGGACTGACGTGTCCTCGGAAGGCTGTCAATACACATGGTTACAGACTGATTCCTGGTTACGGAAAAACTAACAGAATTATTTTCCTTTCAACTGTAAGCATTCATCTTTGGAGAGACCTTAATAATTGAAAAAAAAAACTCTTAGATTGAGTTTTGATGGTGTAATACTTCTTCAATAATGGCGACTGACTTCTACTGTAGACTGGCCAAGGCAAAAAGCCAAGTAGTGGGTATCACATACCATCGTAAGATAAGATCAACTTAAGCTTGGGAGTTTTCCTGGAAATATTGGTTTTAAAGGCTACTGGATGTAATTTGTCTGCCACAGACTGGCTATCTTCTGACGTGAAAATGAAGCCTTCGTCCACTGGTTTCATGCTTCACTTCCCGTTACCCTTATTTAATAACCAATAACGGACGATGGTAGTGTTGATTATTAATGGTTTATCCACAACTAGTCCTATTCAATTTTGGTAGATGAATTCAAGATCCGTTTGATTTCATTTCTTTACCACAATGTTACATTGCCTTGGCCTGTAATTACTGTATTTGTAAGAGTTCGTTACTACACTGTAGAAAATAATTTGTAAAGTTACACCAAACTTTGGCTGTTCTTTCAGATCCACTTTCTGTAAAATTACAGTAATTTGCTGGTCCTTTGCATTAATGTTTGGTTTGACATTGGAACTTATTTAGAATATTTATTCAGTTTACCCCAAAAGTTGTTATCCTTAAAGTGGCATGAGCTGCCAAAATTCACACTTTATTGTACATTCTCGAGAATAGAAGCGCTTAAAAGCTTCTGGATCATACGTCTTCAAGAAAAATAGCCGATAATTTCAACATTCTGTTTTTAGGTCAAAATATCAACATTTTGACAGCTCATGCCGCTTTAAATAATCCTTCACCTTATTGTCAATAAACCAAATCGAAATGGCGTCACCCAATATTAAGCCAAGTTGTTATCTATAAGTTATTCATCTCCTTATCACCATTAAGTCAGTCAGACAAGTGTTAACCTCCCTCGGTAAACTACTTTCCAATTACTTAATTTAAACACTTACTTATGGCTAACCGCTGTTAATCACTGAAGGGATAACCCTGTGTGATTCGATCAATTGATTTATTCCAAATATTGATCGAAGACCTAAGATTATCAATAGTTAGATGACCTGCAAAACGTATCTTAGATTAACGCCATATTTCTACTCTATTGGGTTGTCATGATAATTGTGATGTAGATTTCACATGTCTATATCAATTTCTGCCAAACATCTGTCATTGTGTCGTGGACAGTATGTCCCTCCAGAGTTTCCGGTCTGCGATCAAATGATGATCTCTGATAGGAGTGGTGTAAATATGACACGCGAAAATCGATAGGAAATCTCACCAGATATATCGACTGACAGTGAGACAGAACACGAGAATAGTATTTACCGAGGGAAAACGTGAGGGCCTCGTCTGTCACTAAACACGTGTTTATTGAGAAACATTACTATTAGTAGAAACTGAGCCAAACACTTAGAAAGAATTGAAACTCAAGTAAACACTATCGGTTAAACGAATTCTACCAAACACAGATGACCAGAGACACTCGATTAAACACTATCGGTCAAGGAAACTCAAGTAAACACTATCTGTCAGAGAAACTCAAGTAAACGCTATCGGTCAGGGAAACTCAAGTAACCACTATCGGTCAAGGAAACTCAAGTAAACGCTATCGGTCAAGGAAACTCAAGTAAACGCTATCGGTCGAGAAACTCGAGTAAACGCTATCGGTCGGGAAACTCAAGTAAACACTATCAGTCAAGGAAACTCAAGTAAACACTATAAGTAAAGGAAACTCAAGTAAACACTATCAGTCAAGGAAACTTAAGTAAACACTATTATAAAGGAAACTCAAATAAACACTATCAGTCAGGGAAACACAAGTAAACACTATCAGTTGGGAAACGCAAGTAAACGCTATTGGTAGGGAAACTCAAGTAAACGCTATCGGTCGGGAAACTCAAGTAAACGCTATCGGTCGGGAAACTCAAGTAAACGCTATCGGTCGGGAAACTCAAGTAAACGCTATCGGTCGGGAAACTCAAGTAAACACTTCAGGTCAGAGGAACCCACCCAAGCACTACACTCCAGAGACAGAGAAACGTAAATAAACACTACCAGTCAAATAAATTCATGTAACCACTCCCGATCAGAGAACTTAAGAAAACACTATCGGTGAAAGAAATTCAAGTAAACACTGTCATGGGAAGTAAATACTACCTATCAGAAAAACTGTAGTAAACTCTACCAGTTAAATGAATTCAAGTAAACATTATCGGTCTGGGAAACTCAATTAAACGCTACAGGTCAGAGAAACCTATGTGAAGCAATCTGTCAGAAAAACTAAAGTAAACACTATTGGCCAGTGAAACTCAAATAAATACTATCCTATCAACTCTAGTAAATCCAACGTGCCAGGGAAAATAAACACTATAGGCCAAATAAACGCAAGTAAACACCATCTGTCAGAGACACTCTAATAAGCACTATCGGCAAGAGAAACTCAAGTAAACACTATCGATCAGAGAAAAAGTAGTAAACACTACCGGCCAATGAAACTCGAGTAAACGCCATCGATAAGAGAAACTCAAGTAAGCACTATCGATCAGAGAAACTCAAGTAAACACTACCGGCCAAAGAAACTTCAGTAATACAGTTCAGAGAAACTCAAGTAAAAACTCCGACCAGACTGATCTAGTTTTTCTTAAATCTCACACAGATCTTTATGTTGCCACTGCTTTAAGTTATTCCAATTGATGGTCATCAAATACTACCATACGGTTTTATTGCAAGGTACTTAAGTCTTTCTTCTGTTTCCGCGGCCTCTTTGATTATGTCTTGGCGATCCGTCGATCTGAAGATAATACGGCTAGTTTCTTTCAGCCATCAAAAAAGAACATTCTCTGAAACAAAGAGGTGGTAAACCAATTTAATATTATCCTTGTTCATTGTTCGTTTGAGTCTGGGGACTCTGAATCTCTGATCTCTCCCCGTTGACACAGTTACTGATGTTGGTTTGAAAGTACATCAATAACGGTTATCCAAACTCCATTAAAATGATGTCTAGCCAATGATGTCTAGAGAAGAAAGCCAAGTAAGCATTGTAAGAAATAACAATTGCTTTGATTATGGGGTTGTTTGTTTGCTGTAAGAGTTATGTTGACGGTTATTATCAGGGGTGGAGATCTGGGCGATTGATATATGTGCCTGTAAGACGTTCGATACCGTTATTTTGTCGACAACCACACGACAGGTTTTGTCTGATAGCTTTGAGCGATTACTCCTTTTAACCGTCTTTTCGATTTATTGATTGGCGTTTTGCTGCCTATATCCAGTTTATCCTGTATTAACCCCAGAATTCCAAGTAAACGCTACTGAACATTACAGTTGTATGGGCTGCCAAATTGAGGGAAATTTCGTTGTAACAGAATTAGGAAATTGTTGGTTATTTTTTATCAGAAAATACAACATAAAAGCTTCCCCCCCCTGGTAATAATCTTGGAGATGTACGCTAAAATAGCTTTATAAGCAGCAAAGCTGAAAAATTATATCACTGTGCCAATATGACATTTAAAAAAAACCCATGTCCCGAACCAACGACAAGAAGAACGATAAAAGCTGTGCTATTCGACTGTAGCTTATATAAAGATGAGGTTCCCAGATGAGCATTGGTAACTTTCCTGTCTCCCACTGACCGCTGGATAGGGAGTTTTATTTGGGAATTCCTTTGTCCGCTTTGCTGTCGTTAGCTTGCGCGGTATGGACCCATTGTGGTTGCCATGGACCCGTTGTGGGTTATAGGCTGTTGATTTACTGACTGTCGGACAGGAAACAACGGTAGCAAGGAATTTCCTAAATAACTCTCGTACATTTTTGGCGGAATGTCAAATTGCAACTGTTCATCCGAGATTGACCATTTCTTATTTTTCTAATAATCTGAAGGTCAACGGAGAATGGCAACATACCTGAGCGGTGTATCCTTTTAAGTGCGGCGTAAAACACCAATCAATTAATCAAAATACACGAATCAATCAAACAAGCATTAATCAGTCTATCAATCAATCAAACAAACAAGCATTAAACAATCCACCAATCAATTAATCAATCAATCAATCAATCGATCGATCAGTTCAGGACGTGCACTGAATCATCAATGCACTGAAGGACTGACGTGTCCTCGGAAGGCTGTCAATACACATGGTTACAGACTGATTCCTGGTTACGGAAAAACTAACAGAATTATTTTCCTTTCAACTGTAAGCATTCATCTTTGGAGAGACCTTAATAATTGAAAAAAAAAAACTCTTAGATTGAGTTTTGATGGTGTAATACTTCTTCAATAATGGCGACTGACTTCTACTGTAGACTGGCCAAGGCAAAAAGCCAAGTAGTGGGTATCACATACCATCGTAAGATAAGATCAACTTAAGCTTGGGAGTTTTCCTGGAAATATTGGTTTTAAAGGCTACTGGATGTAATTTGTCTGCCACAGACTGGCTATCTTCTGACGTGAAAATGAAGCCTTCGTCCACTGGTTTCATGCTTCACTTCCCGTTACCCTTATTTAATAACCAATAACGGACGATGGTAGTGTTGATTATTAATGGTTTATCCACAACTAGTCCTATTCAATTTTGGTAGATGAATTCAAGATCCGTTTGATTTCATTTCTTTACCACAATGTTACATTGCCTTGGCCTGTAATTACTGTATTTGTAAGAGTTCGTTACTACACTGTAGAAAATAATTTGTAAAGTTACACCAAACTTTGGCTGTTCTTTCAGATCCACTTTCTGTAAAATTACAGTAATTTGCTGGTCCTTTGCATTAATGTTTGGTTTGACATTGGAACTTATTTAGAATATTTATTCAGTTTACCCCAAAAGTTGTTATCCTTAAAGTGGCATGAGCTGCCAAAATTCACACTTTATTGTACATTCTCGAGAATAGAAGCGCTTAAAAGCTTCTGGATCATACGTCTTCAAGAAAAATAGCCGATAATTTCAACATTCTGTTTTTAGGTCAAAATATCAACATTTTGACAGCTCATGCCGCTTTAAATAATCCTTCACCTTATTGTCAATAAACCAAATCGAAATGGCGTCACCCAATATTAAGCCAAGTTGTTATCTATAAGTTATTCATCTCCTTATCACCATTAAGTCAGTCAGACAAGTGTTAACCTCCCTCGGTAAACTACTTTCCAATTACTTAATTTAAACACTTACTTATGGTTAACCGCTGTTAATCACTGAAGGGATAACCCTGTGTGATTCGATCAATTGATTTATTCCAAATATTGATCGAAGACCTAAGATTATCAATAGTTAGATGACCTGCAAAACGTATCTTAGATTAACGCCATATTTCTACTCTATTGGGTTGTCATGATAATTGTGATGTAGATTTCACATGTCTATATCAATTTCTGCCAAACATCTGTCATTGTGTCGTGGACAGTATGTCCCTCCAGAGTTTCCGGTCTGCGATCAAATGATGATCTCTGATAGGAGTGGTGTAAATATGACACGCGAAAATCGATAGGAAATCTCACCAGATATATCGACTGACAGTGAGACAGAACACGAGAATAGTATTTACCGAGGGAAAACGTGAGGGCCTCGTCTGTCACTAAACACGTGTTTATTGAGAAACATTACTATTAGTAGAAACTGAGCCAAACACTTAGAAAGAATTGAAACTCAAGTAAACACTATCGGTTAAACGAATTCTACCAAACACAGATGACCAGAGACACTCGATTAAACACTATCGGTCAAGGAAACTCAAGTAAACACTATCTGTCAGAGAAACTCAAGTAAACGCTATCGGTCAGGGAAACTCAAGTAACCACTATCGGTCAAGGAAACTCAAGTAAACGCTATCGGTCAAGGAAACTCAAGTAAACGCTATCGGTCGAGAAACTCGAGTAAACGCTATCGGTCGGGAAACTCAAGTAAACACTATCAGTCAAGGAAACTCAAGTAAACACTATAAGTAAAGGAAACTCAAGTAAACACTATCAGTCAAGGAAACTCAAGTAAACACTATTATAAAGGAAACTCAAATAAACACTATCAGTCAGGGAAACACAAGTAAACACTATCAGTTGGGAAACGCAAGTAAACGCTATTGGTAGGGAAACTCAAGTAAACGCTATCGGTCGGGAAACTCAAGTAAACGCTATCGGTCGGGAAACTCAAGTAAACGCTATCGGTCGGGAAACTCAAGTAAACGCTATCGGTCGGGAAACTCAAGTAAACACTTCAGGTCAGAGGAACCCACCCAAGCACTACACTCCAGAGACAGAGAAACGTAAATAAACACTACCAGTCAAATAAATTCATGTAACCACTCCCGATCAGAGAACTTAAGAAAACACTATCGGTGAAAGAAATTCAAGTAAACACTGTCATGGGAAGTAAATACTACCTATCAGAAAAACTGTAGTAAACTCTACCAGTTAAATGAATTCAAGTAAACATTATCGGTCTGGGAAACTCAATTAAACGCTACAGGTCAGAGAAACCTATGTGAAGCAATCTGTCAGAAAAACTAAAGTAAACACTATTGGCCAGTGAAACTCAAATAAATACTATCCTATCAACTCTAGTAAATCCAACGTGCCAGGGAAAATAAACACTATAGGCCAAATAAACGCAAGTAAACACCATCTGTCAGAGACACTCTAATAAGCACTATCGGCAAGAGAAACTCAAGTAAACACTATCGATCAGAGAAAAAGTAGTAAACACTACCGGCCAATGAAACTCGAGTAAACGCCATCGATAAGAGAAACTCAAGTAAGCACTATCGATCAGAGAAACTCAAGTAAACACTACCGGCCAAAGAAACTTCAGTAATACAGTTCAGAGAAACTCAAGTAAAAACTCCGACCAGACTGATCTAGTTTTTCTTAAATCTCACACAGATCTTTATGTTGCCACTGCTTTAAGTTATTCCAATTGATGGTCATCAAATACTACCATACGGTTTTATTGCAAGGTACTTAAGTCTTTCTTCTGTTTCCGCGGCCTCTTTGATTATGTCTTGGCGATCCGTCGATCTGAAGATAATACGGCTAGTTTCTTTCAGCCATCAAAAAAGAACATTCTCTGAAACAAAGAGGTGGTAAACCAATTTAATATTATCCTTGTTCATTGTTCGTTTGAGTCTGGGGACTCTGAATCTCTGATCTCTCCCCGTTGACACAGTTACTGATGTTGGTTTGAAAGTACATCAATAACGGTTATCCAAACTCCATTAAAATGATGTCTAGCCAATGATGTCTAGAGAAGAAAGCCAAGTAAGCATTGTAAGAAATAACAATTGCTTTGATTATGGGGTTGTGTGTTTGCTGTAAGAGTTATGTTGACGGTTATTATCAGGGGTGGAGATCTGGACGATTGATATATGTGCCTGTAAGACGTTCGATACCGTTATTTTGTCGACAACCACACGACAGGTTTTGTCTGATAGCTTTGAGCGATTACTCCTTTTAACCGTCTTTTCGATTTATTGATTGGCGTTTTGCTGCCTATATCCAGTTTATCTGGTATTAATCCCAGAATTCCAAGTAAACGCTACTGAACATAAACGTTGCATAGGCTGCCAAATATAAGGGAAATTTCGTTGTAACAGAAATAGGAAATGGTTGGTTATTTTTTATCAGAAAATACAACATGAGCTTCCCCCCTGGTAATAATCTTGGAGATGTACGCTAAAATAGCTTTATAAGCAGCAAAGCTGAAAAATGAACTCATACATCCCGGCTATTTGACTTTTGTTTGTCATTAGCACACAGTTTTTGTTCGCACAGGCTACTGACTGTATTGCTATTTTGTTAGTTTAATACATATCGTTTAGTTTTTCAAGTTACTTCAAATGCTAAACTTCTCCTGACAATCAGAATTTTTGAGAAGAAAAAAATCCAAATTTGCAACTCATGCCACTTTAAGCCATTCACAGAAAGTTTCGAAATTCTCGCTTGTGTAATTTTCTTAAGAAGTTTTAAATAAGGTTAAACTTGTATATCGATAGGTTCGATGTTTGATTTAATTTTCACCACCAATATTTACACATATGAATAAGACAAAAATTAAGATAAAATTCGTAAAGCTATGAATGATCTATATCGGAAATATTTGAAGACTTGGTGTCAAATATTATGTGATGAAATATGGTGTTGTCTTGAAATGATCGCTCTGTAACAAAGCCTTGTAGCGACACGAACCACGACTACACGCCTTTACAATCAGTTCAGAATGCTTTCTGTCTGCCCTGTTTTCCCCTCTTATTCACTTTGCAACACTTGCAGGATTACAACACATGACAATGGGATGAAGTCAAAGGATGCTGTTGAATGGCCAAGAGCCTGTTTCACAAAGCGGTGTAGCGTAACTTTTTACGTAACTGCCATAGCAACCTATACTGTAGAGATACGTGGCTAGGGCAGTAACGTAAAAAAACTTACGCTACACCGCTTTGTGAAACAGGTCCGTAAATTGTGATGGAGCATCTTGGTCCGTAAATTGTGATGGAACATCTTGAATTGTAAATTGTGATGGAACATCTTGGTACGTAGATTGTGATGGTACATCTTGGTCCGTAAATTGTGATGGAACATCTTGATCCGTAAATTGTGATGGAACATCTTGATCCGTAAATTGTGATGGAACATCTTGGTACGTAGATTGTGATGGTACATCTTGGTCCGTAAATTGTGATGGAACATCTTGGTACGTAAATTGTGATGGAACATCTTGGTACGTAAATTGTGATGGAACACCTTGGTCTGTAAATTGTGATGGAACATCTTGGTCCGTAAATTGTGATGGAACAACTTAGTCCGTAAATTGTGATGGAACATCTTGGTCCGTAAATTGTGATGGAACATCTTGGTCCGTAAATTGTGATGGAACATCTTGGTCCGTAAATTGTGTTGGAACAACTTAGTCCGTAAATTGTGATGGAACATCTTGGTCCGTAAATTGTGTTGGAACAACTTAGTCCGTGAATTGTGATGGAACATCTTGGTCCGGTTTTTTATGGGAATATAAGGCAAAATATGACTGAACTAAATTTGTATCGTTTTACGGTCGTAAACAAGAAACAAACACATTGGCTCTACAAACCTGCCTCAAGCGTAAAACGATTTATTTCCCCATCCTGACCGATACACATATGGCCGACAAAATATGTTAACGCAATTAAATGTTCACAGCCTGAGGATTAACAATCTTGAACAGAAATAATTTGAAAGGGATGATTTTTGCCCTAGTAACCTATGGGGTAAACGACTTCCAGACATCGACCAGACTGGTTGTAGAATTGAGGGCCCCTTCGGGATGTTTTTGCAGACTTCGGAAACCAGAACAATATACGATGTATACTGAAGGCCGAGACACAGAGAAGTTAGATTGTACCAATAACGGTCCCCTTGATAGCCCTACATGTACATGTTATTCTCGTCTCACTTCATTGGTTTGTTTGATAGTGTGTCTCTTGGTCAATTCTGTATGATCCGATCAAAGCTGATGCAATTTACACCTACGTATAAGACACACTCGAGAAACACTATGCTGCCGTTGATTGGAATTAAGACTTACTTCCCCGGTAAACCTGTCAACAGGGGTTTGTTTTACAAATTGACATTGACGTAAGTTTTTACGTAATTGTCATATCTCTAAAGCATGGGTTGCCAAATTTCCAGGTGAAAGAGGAGACGGGGGATAATATATCAAGCGGATAAGTTGACCCAACCCCGTTTTGCACTTCCTGTACATATAGGAAACTTGAATAGGGCGCCATCTATAATGTCCATTTGGTTAACATTTTTACGAGGTTATCTTTGAAGTATAAGACGCTAAAGTCCAAACTCCAAAAGTAAATTAAATTAGCCTACTGTTTGCTACCAGAACATTCGTAAAGAATAAAAAATAAAGAAAGTCCTATTTCCATACTTTAAATCGCATTGACCAATCAAATCACTTAGAAATGCCAAACAAGAGGTACTGTCCTTATCATAGCTCTATCTTCGGTGTCGTGTTCAAAAGGTCTGAACATCTAGATCTGAAAATAAAACTATGTTAAGTTCTCGAAGCGTCGACCACCGGCGGATAATTCTTTTTATTTCAGGTGACATCCGCGTCATTTCAAGTCCCCGTGGTCACACTGGTCGCACTATTCACTTAAAACGAATTTATGCGAAAAACTGTGATATCCGAGACTTAATCATAGTAAACAATCTTCTTAGGAGGCAGCGAGGATTATACAACAGCCCCGATGAAATAATTGCGTGCTTCCGGCTTTTGGATCCAAGCCGCCCAGCAAATTAAATTTGCCGAAACAATAAATGACGTCACATGACGTAAACTAAATATCTAACGTTTTCTGTTTTAATGTCAATTCACTTATTGTCGAATGATAGGCCCGACTTATTGCAATTCATCAATACCTTGCGGTGGCTGGAATATTTTCCCTCGTATATGGCGGCCATTTTTTCGGGACTCTTTACTCGATAGGGATTCCCAAAGTTTCTAAATGGCTATTTATTGCATGCTACCTGTCGGTTCTACAATTCTCACCGTGAGACGGAGCTGTTAGGCTTACCATACATACGACTGTACATTATCACATAAGAACACGTGGAGAACGCTTTATGATGGATTTAGACAATATCCCCCGAAAAAATATTACAACAAAATATAGAAATCCAATAGTTTGCTGATTTAACTTACCGTCATTGACTGGGCTAATCAGATTGATTGATACATTAATGTTACCTTTAATGCGGATTGTTAGCCGACTAACCTATATAAAGTTGACGATATCGAGATATTGGCTGGCTTCCTGGTATAATTGACGGAGCCTTGGGGATCACGTCCCAGACATCAGGTCATAACAATAGATTCCACTTGTATCGAAACCTTAGACAGACAGAGATCGGATTGTTAACATCCACCCCCACCTACATAAACTGCAGAGTACCGTTCCGGATTTTAAAGACATTCGTGTATTTGTTGGTGCCATTTTGGATTTTCGATCTGATTCAACTTAAAAATCAGATAACCTACGTAAAACCTGCCACAATGACAGAATCACTTTGTCTATTTACATGATATTTGTTTGCGCTTTTGTGAAGTTGAGACAGGATTCAACTTGGTGAAATTTAGACCTTACAAATTTCATAACAAAATTTTCTAGCATTTTACTCCCTTTGATTATAGAATTTTAGACGTACATCGGGGAAACAAAGAATATTCCACTCTCGACGGTTTCGTGTACTTTTACTAGCCCATATATTGTTAGATTGATTGATGTTTCACGCCACATTCAATATTATTTCACTTATATGGAGGCGTTGTCAGGTTTAGTGGGGAAGGAAACTGAGCTAATTGCCCGGCGGAAACCTCGGATTACCTGGCATCTCTTCCACCTACGGCGGGCGAAGAGATATATTGTAAGAACAGTATAATTGCTTTGTCTTTATCCCTTAGTACACACTTGCAGTGGCCTGAGAGTTTTATGACAGCCAGGGGACTTAACATTTCTGTTTGTTTGCACGATGGCAAAAAAAATAAAATAATAAAGACAGGTTACTTGCATCCAGGCTGTAAGATCCAAAAATAAAATAAGAAAGTGTTTTTATATCTAGCTTCTAAAGGATGATCTCTTACATAAAAAAAAAACAAGGCAAACAATTTAAAGCTTTAAGACATGTTTGTACTGCTTTTTGGGGTTAGACTTTTGTTTTGAGCACATTTATGCATGCCTTTGGAGAAAACAACTTTGAAAGTAAATGCTGTTTTTGTTTTAGGAACGTTTGTTGCTGAGTGTTTTACCTCAGCACGTTGCCATGGAGATGAAGCATGACATCACCCAGCCTCACGAGGGATTGTTCCACAAAATCTATATCCAAAGACACGACTGCGTCAGGTAGATTATTTTCTCAAGTTTAAAATGATATCGTTATTTTTATGACAAGTACAGTATCTTTAGCAGCCAAATCTGATTGAGAACCCGGAAGTGACACCAGTTAACAAAATTATGCCATTTTTCGAAATCTTTGCCTGTTTTTCTCAAGTTCAAATAGCTTTGGTTAATGCCACATGTGTATGTGTAAAACAAAGCCTGTGTTTTTTGTAGTGAAATCTGTTTGGCAACGAGGAGTGACATGAGCGTACAAAATTATTGACCATTTTTCTCACAATTTTCCAGCAAAATGTCTGTTCACAAGCTCAATTTTAACGCCAGAATGTTTGCCTCTCAATAATATATTGGCTATTCATTTTAATCGACACTGATTGACCCGGAAAAAATCCGGACCAGGGTGAGAATCGAACTCACGACTTAGGGTTACCGGTATTTATCTTAGTTACGATGTTATGACTAATGTTTTCAACTGATTGGTTGGTTGGTTGTTTTAGCTTATTGGCGCGTCCATTCGTATGAATGATGTACGCCATACTAGTGAGTAATTATTACCTTGAGCGATTATCTTGTTTTCAACTGGTAAACCTTCGCTTAATACTATCTGTCTTGGCATACATGCAGGTGCATTATAAGAACGTTTGTTTCCAAACAACACAATATATAAATACGTTAAAATAGGCTTCCCGTTTATTTAATTTTAAACGCATATTTGACGCTGATGAATCAGTGTTTCATTTTCATTTTTCCGCGGAATTCATGGAAAAGATTACTTGAAAACTCCTTTAATTCAACGTTTTAGTTGGTCTAGTATTCATTATCTGATAAATTAAGTTAATGTGAAATATTTTCCTATGTAATAGTTTTGCAAAATGTCTCTTTCCAAATCTAGGCCTATATACTCCCTTAAAACAAATTTCCCCTGTCTTTCGTTCAGAATGTATAATTGAGAGGATCCATTGATTTAAATGGCCTTTCTATAAAATCCCAATATCACCGTAAGCATTTCTCATCCGAAATATTACCAATTTTATGCAATTATCAATTCTATCTGTCGCCCAAGACCAAAATTGATAGAATATTTACAGCCTGCAGCAAAACTCGATTTTTTTTACATTTTTTTACAATGAAATCTGTGACGCAAGTGACTGGCTGTTTTCGAAGTGCAAGCTGACTGGCTGTTTTCGAAGCGCAAACTGACTGGCTGTTTTCGAAGTGCAAACTGACTGGCTGTTTTCGAAGCGCAAGCTGAATGGCTGTTTTCGAAGCGCAAACTGACTGGCTGTTTTCGAAGCGCAAACTGACTGGCTGTTTTCGAAGCTCAAGCTGAATGGCTGTTTTCGAAGCGCAAACTGACTGGCTGTTTTCGAAGCGCAAACTGACTGGCTGTTTTCGAAGCGCAAGCTGAATGGCTGTTTTCGAAGCTCAAGCTGAATGGCTGTTTTCGAAGCGCAAACTGACTGGCTGTTTTCGAAGCTCAAGCTGAACGGCTGTTTTCGAAGCGCAAACTGACTGGCTGTTTTCGAAGCTCAAGCTGAATGGCTGTTTTCGAAGCGCAAACTGACTGGCTGTTTTCGAAGCGCAAGCTGACTGGCTGTTTTCGAAGCGCAAGCTGAATTGCTGTTTTATTAAGTAAAATGCTAACGAATTAATCTGCAGAGATACGTCTGTCTCGGTCGGCTGTGTGAAACTCCAAAACGTTACAGGAACTTAAAAGTGGCATGAGCTGCCAAAATGTTGATATTTTGACGTTAAAACAGAATGTTGAAATTATTGCCTATTTTTAGTGCTTCTAGTCTCGAAAATGTACGATAGTATTGTTTTGAACTAACTTAGCGTAGAATGAATGAAGGGTCGTCCCGGTTATTTAAATTTTGTTTACTTTTCGAACACGTTTTCGGTTCGTACAGGCTACATACTGTATGGATTTTCCTCATTCCAACGCCAATCATTTTGTTTTTCGATGGCCTCCAAAGCCTCTTACTGTCGTGACGATTAAAAATTATGCTAAGATTTCTTTAAATGAGCATATTGATATATCTAGATCTATGGGACTGAAAACAAAGCTAATTTAAGTAGAGTTTGATTAATGTGGATACGTCCGTCATTATGTTCCACTGTACAAAAACACATCAAAAGCTACTCGTGTTTGGTTTAACTCTTTCTCTGCCATACGCTCGTTTCTTGTATGTCACCTATACTAATTACAATTAAACCAGCAGGACGAGAACTAAGGCTAATTAGTCAAGACCTGTTAAATAACGCCTTATGTTACAAGCCGTTATTGTGAACGTCTTCGTGCTAATGAAGTTGTTTAAACAGAGACAACCACTGCCAAGAGAAACCAACCTTTTATTTTCCTTTTAATGAAGCTTGGGAATAGACAGAGTGCTTAATCACGTCATCGGGACATTCAGAGGGAAGAACATAGCAGTATAGGTGTGCAGACAAGCGTGGGTCTTTAGAGACATGTAACAAAACGTTTTTTTTTCTGAGCTAGATCTCTTAAAATTGTCCATGATTTTCGAGTGACGTCATAAGGATTCAGGTCTATTCTTATTCTTATAGTAACACTACCTCCTCAAAATTTATACTTTTGGGCATAAATAACGATTGTAACTATATTTTGAACATTTCATCGAAACAATTAAATTCACGTTTTAGGAACATTTCGTTGAAACAGAATTAGCTAGGTCATTTTTGTCAAGAAGTACGAAATAGGGGCTTTCTCCATATATCAATCTTGGATATGTACGTTAAGGTATTTCTGATAAGCCACAAAGACTTTAAAATATACTGACACATCCTGGAGTTTTCGGTTTGTCTGAGTAACTGGCTTTACCGATATTTTGTTTATATCAATGTCATTCCTCTAGTTTTTCAAGGTACTTCAAATGTGCAGCTTATAACAACGATCAAAAATGATTTTCCAAAAAATCCGAATTTTGTTAGCTAATGCCACTTTGAATAAGAAAATCCTTACGTAACATTTAAATAACTGGGAAGTCTTTTCATTTATTAAAAAAATCAAGCACTTAATCGGACGCTTTTTTCTTGTGAAATCACCTGGGCGTTGACGGATTTTGAATAAAATGAAATTATAACTGGTTAACTACCGGCAGTACCAAGGCTATAAATTAGCCTTAAACCCAAACAGTTAAGGTGGGGCCTTTTCTCATCACACATGGTTTAAGGATGTTCGGAACACCCTACATATACCGGCGGTAATTACTTTCAAATATCCCCGTTTGTCGGCAACATGTTTTGTCTTTGATCTTAGCCGGTTCGCGCATCTTCACAGGGTACTATCTGTAGACCTATGGTCTCATTAACATTGTAAGCTAACAGGCAGACTGTTTATGTGAGCTAACCTCTGTTAACCCCTTTCCCACCTCGACTCATAATTATTTAGCCGTTATCTAAGGAGATCCCATGTGTTATGATGGATATCGCTCGAGTCTATTAATTTTCAAAGTCAAGAGTCTCTGGCGAGTGTTGATTATGATAACAGTTACACTCTGCTCGGGAATGGAAATATCGGAGTTGTAGTGTGAGGATGACCTTTAACCCCTATAGATCAGATGTACATCGCATTCAATAATAAACGTATATTGTACGGAAACTTTGCTTCCCAAGGGGATATGCCTGTAACGTTTTATGCCCATCGTAAATCACGACATATTACCTACCATGCCAATATGTTTCTTCAACATTATTAAAGCTAAACAAAACCACGAAATGTCAGCTTTATTCTCCTATTTTTTCTGTCATCAAACTAAGTTATGATGTAAAAAGGAACCGGAGCATTGCAGAAACCAAACGGCGACTTCTGGGGTGTACAGTCCTTTTTATCATATCCATTTCTGAACAATTGAAACATGACCAAAACGTTTGAAAAGGTCCAAAATAATGTAACGTTTATGTTACATGTTATACGTTTTTTTCAAGATGCACAATGGCAGACCTTGACGTTATACATACCAAGTAACATCAAAGGTTTTCACTGGTATTATCTTGGTTAAAAAAACAAGACTTTTCCTTTTTTATTGTTAGATGACTATTAGCAATGGTACTGGGGGGGGGGGGGGGGGGGGGTGGGGGGGGGGGGGTTGTTTCTAAAAGCATTAGGCCTATGCCCGACATAACTTTGCGTCTTACAAAGCTGGCGTGAATTACGTCGCACGTAAATCAGTGTTAAAGCTATAGGAACTTACTTCCTAGTCGCATGACATCACTTGGAATTTTTGCGCAAAGCATTTCGGGGTATTGAGGGATGTTCACATAATTTTAAAATATATATGAAGGAATAGTACTGTATCGAGAAGACGTAAAAGGCGTTACCAGAAATATGTGTGGATAAAAACACCATATGTCATCAATGTTCTCCAAAACAGTGATATCAAGTACCAATGAACAAAATGGCAAACTGAGGTACACAGTTTACCCAAAAGGCTTTGCGTAAATATATGTGACGTCATCAGGCTCGGTGGCAATTGTTCCCTTTTGTAGGTCAATGCGCCTCTTTATGCCAGTTTCGTAAGAAATGACCCTGGTCGTAGCGTTATGTTGAAGGCATATATGTTACAGTTAGACCTTGTATTGAACTAAAGTCGGGCGTAAAACCTTTTGAGAAATATTACCTCAACATATGACAACAAAATTTAAAAATTGACGTGCTATAAATATGAGGAATCAATAAAAGTCGAAAATGAATTTTGATAAACCTTAATATGTAGTCTTTTGTTTTTCTCTTATTTTTTTAATTGTACCACATTGATGACATTACCCCTGTAATCATTGACTGATGTTATGCATCTTTTTGTAGTATTCTGTTCGCTGATATCGTGGGTTTTACAGCACTAGCTTCGCAATGTACGGCACAGGAACTTGTCCGAATTCTCAACGAACTCTTTGGTAGATTTGATCACCTGGCAAAAGTACGTATGGCTTATTCACATATCTTTTTAATTATCGAAGATTTACGTACATGAAATACATATGTCAAAGTCGACCTTAAGCGAGCGAAAATTGCCGAAGTTTGTTCGTAATGGACTCATGACTTTTCGACGTCGCAACGGTGTAAATGACAAATAAATTGTTTTCCCCAACATCGGTCTGCGAAGCCCAGTTTTCAAATCTTGCCGGTCGTGTGCGAAGTGATGTGCGGGGGAGGGAGTAAATTTATGGATTAGCAAACTTCCTACTCGTGGGAATAAGTAAATTTACAGTCCAACTGAGACATTTCTCTTTAAAAACCAATCAATCAATTGGCAAATGAACTCATTAAGTCATAGATTAAGGGCATTTGAAAATAGTCTTGTAAATTAGATTGTTAGCCATTTGTTAGCCAGGTTTACCACAGAGCATTGAAATATGTTTTAGGCTGATAGGTTTAGTTCAGCGATCGAGATAAATTTTTTCCTACTGTTTTTCAATGCGATTGATTCTTTGGCTTCTCTATCCAAGAGAGATAAAACGATGAAGCCTCTCGCGATCTATTTCAAGCCTCTGTCTGTCCTAGCTGGCAGCGAAAATCTCCCAATGATTTAACTGCCGTTGAATAACTGTTTTTAGAATAACAATTGCCTGAGGATAAAGATATTGGGAGACTGTTACTACTGTGTGAGTGGTTTGCCAGAACACCGGACTGATCACGCCAAATGCTGTGTGGAAATGGGACTGGACATGATAGACGCCATTGCGTGAGTATTTTTTGTTGGAAAGAATTCTAAACCTTGTACATGTTTTTCAAGCGTTGTTTGAATTGTTTTGTTTTTCATAGTAGAAACGAAATTTATAAGTTTATTCGTTGTCTTGTTTTGTTGAAACATAGTTCTTTGTACCATATTTTTCCCCACCTAGTTGTTTCTACCAACAAAAGTTACCTCCCTTGTTGTGCTTGCTCTCTACTGAAACGAGAAAATATTATTCCAATCCCACAGGTGTAAAGAAAGTGAATAGGATATTTGGACAGCAGGGTGCTGTTTCTCAACACACTTACGCCCGTTGTAACTTTGCTACTGGTCATAACGTAAATGAAGGTATATCTTGCCATGCCAGTTAGGCCTTGCATTGAACTTACGTCAGGCGTAATGTTTTGAAAAACAACCCCCTGACAATGAAAATACAAATATAGATGTTTAAACAATTTATCAAAGGACAGTGAAATCACCAGTACATGTACAAGAAGATTTCCCCTGTGCCCGTGTGTTTTAGTGTTCATAAATATATATCTTATACAAGAAGATTTCCCCTGTGCCCATGTGTTTTAGTGTTCATAAATATATATCTTATACATGAAGATTTCCCCTGTGCCCATGTGTTTTAGTGTTCATAAATATATATCTTATACAAGAAGATTTCCCCTGTGCCCATGTGTTTTAGTGTTCATAAATATATATCTTATACATGAAGATTTCCACTGTGCCCATGTGTTTTAGTGTTCATAAATATATCTTATACAAGAAGATTTTCCCTGTGCCCGTGTGTTTTAGTGTTCATAAATATATCTTATACAAGAAGATTTTCCCTGTGCCCGTGTGTTTTAGTGTTCATAAATATATATCTTATACAAGAAGATTTTCCTTGTGCCTGTGTGTTTAAGTGTTCATAAATATATATCTTATACAAGAAGATTTTCCTTGTGCCCGTGTGTTTAAGTGTTCATAAATATATATCTTATACAAGAAGATTTTCCTTGTGCCCGTGTGTTTAAGTGTTCATAAATACATCTTTCATAGTTTTATTATCCTGCTTTACAACCAAAACGAGGCCTTTCTAGTTACGCCTTTATCTGAGCAGTTTTTCCAATGAAAATAGAGTGTTATTTGTTGATATTTTGCCATTCGGAAAATGTGAAACCGTTGCTAGCGTTTGTGGTTATTTGACTGTTTGTGGCTCCTGGAACATAGTTTTACGGTTAATGTTATTTAAATTGCTCGAGAGTGTGATGTTGACACAACTCTTTTCAATGCGGAATTTTTGTTTTCATTCGCGTCTCTCCTGTCGAGCTGTGCTGAATGGTTACAGAGAACCACGTCAATTGAGCCATATTATATCCCCCATACCCATGGCAACACTGTCTAATAGGGGAAATAATCCTTGCCTAAGATGCAACCAATCGACCAACCAACAAATCAATCAATCAATCAACAAATCAACAAATCAATCAATCAACCAACAAATCAATCAACAAATCAATCAATCAATCAACCAACCAATCAATCAATCAACCAACAAATCAATCAATCACCCAATTAGTAAATCAGTTAACCTCAATCGATCGATCGGTCAGTCAGTCCAGCTTTTCTTACTCTTTATCTAACAACCAATAAGACATTTCTTCAGAGCTTCTCCCCATTACAGTATAGTATTTCCCATTCCCCAAATTGCTTGTCAAAAGTGTGGGATGAAGATTTGATTTCATCTGGAAGTTGATCGATCACATTTTATGGCTGCCAGGGATAAAATGTTTGAACGCCATCGATATCTTAATACTACAACAAACACGTCAGTGAATAATCTATCTTCTTTGTAGACTAAGATATTTTCTTAATATTTGTTCGTTTCTACAGTTATGACTATGTGCATGAAGCGAGAAGTTCAAGGTTATTCTGCGGTGCGATCTCAAATGGGAAAGACCATCGTTAAACTTTATGTTTTTTCGGACTGAATTTTAATCCAAACGGCTTTTTTCTCCATCGGTACATTGTGCAGTTGTTTTTTTCAAAATCAAATTTCACACGAAAGTTTTTTTGAACTTATACCAAAGTCACAAAATTTGACTATCCCACTAGCTGGGTCCAAGGAAATCATCTCCTAATGTAATATGATGTTTAACTTAGCAGCAATTTGTATCTCAAATATTGCTTTACCATGGACACAATGATGTCTTGTAAAATCTAGAAGATTCTCCCCGGGCGTTTTGGAATTATACATCTTCAACTACATGTATAACGTTTTTGTTATCTTTTCGGTCACTTGGGGGTTTTGACGTTTAGTTCCTGCTATCATAGTCATATCTTGTCGATGCGGCTTCCTCCACAGTATCCAACTGCTACATAATATTTGTTGATCTAATTTTTCCTGCGTGTACTTACTCTGTGTTCATTTCTAATGAAATTTTGGCGACTCAATGATTGTCTTGGAAGGTTGAACAGTGAACACATATTCAGCTCTCCACAGCTTGGGTACTTCTGGGATCCCCAAGTGATATAAGATTTCATCATCCCTGCTGAGAAGAGTGGGTGCTATGTAAACAGTTTATATTTGATCACGTCTATCTCAGAACTGTTTCTGGTACACTTGTTCTTATTTAATGGGAAACTCCTCAAACTTTAATCGATTGTACGTATTGGATTCCAGAGAGATATTCCCTTCTGTATTGTCGGTGTTTACAGGACTGGGGAGTGTATTAGCCAATTAACCTATTGGTATAAACCAATATTTGAATTTAGCGGACACAAAATGGTTGATTTTAAGACTTGGGACAACGCCAAATCAATAGCAGAGTTTATTTCAAGTCAATAAGTTACTGTGTCCGATTGGAAGCCAAACGGTTTGTCATAAAGTCAACGATCGATGAAAAAGATCAGAAAATGTTGAAGAAAGCCTGATGTACAATATAACCGCCCTTAATGTAGAACCCAATATAAACACTTGTCACTGCCTCTTTAAATGTCTGTTATCGGTTATTAAAGATTTATATATAAAAAATCCAATTGCTCATGTTCGAATAATTAGTTGATTTGCCAAAGTACATATATTCAATAATTTAGGGGTCAACTAATATATAAAGCTTTTCAATACGTAAAGGTAAAACGATAACAGAAACAAACGGTTGATTCCGATGTCTGTTTCACGGGAATATGTTTTATTTATGTTCAATTTAGCAGCAATTTGATTTCAAATATTGCAGTTTCCATGGACACAATGGTGTCTCGTAACATCTAGAAGATTCTCCTCGGGCGTTTTGGAATTATAAATCTTCAATTATAACGTTTTTGTTATCTCTCCGGTCACTTGGCGTTTCTGACGTTTAGTTCCTGCTATCATAGTTATTTCTTGTCGATGTGGCTTCTTCCAAAGTATTTAACTGCTACATAATGATTGGTGGTCTAGTTTTGCCTGCCTGTGTTTACTTTGTGATCATTTCTAATGAAATTTTGGCGACTCAATGATTGTCTTGGAAGGTTGAACAGTGAACACATATTCAGCTCTCCACAGCTTGGGTACTTCTGGGATCCCCAAGTGATATAAGATTTCATCATCCCTGCTGAGAAGAGTGGGTGCTATGTAAACAGTTTATATTTGATCACGTCTGTCTCAGAACTGTTTCTGGTACACTTGTTCTTATTTAATGGGAAGCTTCTCGAACTTTGATCGATTGTACGTATTGGATTCCAGAGATATATTCCCTTCTGTATTGTCGGCGTTTCTGTTAACAGGACTGGAGTGTATTAGCTAATTAACCTACTCGTATAAACCAATATTTGAATTTCGCTGACAAAAATTGTTGATTGTTGGATTTGGGACAACGCCAAATCAATAGCAGAGTTTATTTCAAGTCAATAAGTTACTGTGTCCGATTGGAAGCCAAACGGTTTGTCATAAAGTCAACGATGGATGAAAAAGATTAGAAAATGTTGAAGAATGTCTGATGTACAATATAACCGCCCTTAATGTAGAACCCAATATAAACACTTGTCACTGCCTTTTTAAATGTCTGTAATCGGTTATTAAAGATTAATTTGTAAAAAACCCAATAGCTCAGAATAAAATAATTAGTTGATTTGCCAAAGTACATATATTCAATAATTTAGGGGTCAACAAATATATAAAGCTTTTCAATACGTCATGGTAAAACGACAACAGAAACAAATGGCTGATTCTTATTTTTTTCACGGGAATATGTTTAATTTATGTTCAATTTAGCAGCAATTTGTATTTCAAATATTGCAATTTCCATGAACACAATGGTGACTCGTAACATCTAGAAGATTCTCCCCGGGTGTTTTGGAATTATAAATCTTCAACTATAACGTTTTTGTTATCTCCTCTGTCACTTGGGGGTTTCGGACGTTTAGTTCCTGCTATCATAGTTATTTCTTTTCAATGCGGCTTCCTCAACAGTATCCAACTGCTACATAATGATTGGTGGTCTAGTTTTTCCTGCCTATGTTTACTCTGTGGTCATTTCTAATGAAATGATGGCGACTCAATGATTGTCTCGGAAGGTTGAACAGTGAACACACATTCAGCTCTCCACAGCTTGGGTACTTCTGGGTTCCCCAAGTGATATAAGATTTCATCATCCCTGCTGAGGAGAGTGGGTGCTATGTAAACAGTTTATATTTGATGACGTCTATCTCAGAACTGTTTCTGGTACACTTGTTCTTATTTAATGGGAAACTTCTCTAACTTTGAACGATTGTACGTATTGGATTCCAGAGAGATATTCTCTTCTGTATTGTCGGTGTTTGTGTTAACAGGACAGGAGTGTATTTAAGGGTTTAATACCGCCGTAGCGGTGTTTGTTGCGTAACCCGATACCGCTGAACGTTGGTTCGTACCGAGTCAAACCACGAGAATGCGCAGCATTCGAGGGGTATGACGAGGTGCGAACCAACGTTCAGCGGTATCGGGTTATGCAATAAACACCAAGACGAAGGTATTAAAGTCGATTCTACCCCGATAATTGAGAAAAATGAGGAAAAAGTGACCTGTTGTTGATTGCCGTTCCTTTTCCCTCCCTCAGGACAGAGTGGGAACTTTTAACCAATCAACGATAAGCTTTGGTCACGTGCAACGGTTGACCCAGATATTTTGAAGCAGAATGACATAATGTCACTATGGCTACCGCTTTGACAGGCTGGGTTGCTGATGACGCTGTCGGGGGAAATGTTGTGAAATCAACCCTTTGATGACTGTATACGTTCATGACAGCCCAGTTTTAAATATAAAAGGACAGAATATAACCACACTCACAACATTATCAGGTTAAATCCTTCATTTTGTATGATAACAAGCAAAAGATCACTTCTTCCGGGGGAGGTAAACCTACCAGCCGACGTTGCACTACAGACTCGATGTTGTTTGAAAAGTCATCTCTACTTAACATGTATATTTGCACACGGCACGCACATGCAGGAGGGGTAGAATAGCTAATTAACCTACTCGTATAAACCAATATTGGAATTTAGATGACACAAAATGGTTGATTTTAAGACTTGGGACAACGCCAAATCAATAGCAGAGTTTATTTCAAGTCAATAAGTTACTGTGTCCGATTGGAAGCCAAACGGTTTGTCATAAAGTCAACGATCGATGAAAAAGATTAGAAAATGTTGAAGATTGTCTGATGTACAATATAACCGCCCTTAATGTAAAACTCAATATAAACACTTGTCACTGCCTCTTCAAATGTCTGTAATCGGTTATTAAAGATTTATATATAAAAATAACCAATAGCTGAGATTCGAATAATTAGTTGATTTGCCAAAGTACATATATTCAATAATTTAGGGGTCAACTAATATATAAAGCTTTTCAATACGTAACGGTAAAACGACAAAAAGAAAGGAATGATTGATTCTTATTTTTTTCACGGAAGTATGTTTTATTTATGTCCAATTTAGCAGCAATTTGTATTTTAAATATTGCAATTTCCATGGACACAATGGTGTCTCGTAACATCTAGAAGATTCTCCCCGGGCGTTTTGGAATTATAAATATTCAACTATAACGTTTTTGTTATCTATCCGGTCACTTGGGGGTTCTGATGTTTGGTTCCTGCTATTGTAGTTATTTCTTGTCGATGTGGCTTCCTCCACAGTATCCAACTGCTACATAGTGATTGTTGATCTAATTTTTCCTGCGTGTATTTACTCTGTGTTCATTTCTAATGAAATTTTGGCGACTCAATGATTGTCTTGGAAGGTTGAAAAGCAAACATATATTCAGCTCTCCACAGCATGGGTACTTCTGGGATCCCCAGGTGATATGAGATTTCATCATCCCTGCTGAGAAGAGTGGGTGCTATGTAAACAGTTTATATTTGATCACGTCTGTCTCAGAACTGTTTCTGGTACACTTGTTCTTATTTAATGGGAAGCTTCTCAAACTTTGATCGATTGTACGTATTGGATTCCATAGAGATTTTCCCTTATGTATTGTCGGTGTTTGTGTTAACAGGACTGGAGTGTATTAGCTAATTAACCTACTCGTATAAACCAATATTTGGATTTAGATGACACAAAATGGTTGATTTCAATAGTTGGAGTAATATCAATTCAATAACGGAGGTGGATTGTTGGGCTGAGAGTCAAAAAGCTTGTCAAGGCTTGTTTGTCACAATTTTTTAAATTATATTTAATTTTCGAACACTGTTTTGGTTTGCGCAAGCGACATGAATTATACATTTTTTCGAAGAACTTCAAACCCTCGTAATGTCTTGAAAAGTGCTTATTGTGGCACAACAAGTCAAGGTTATTACAGTGTAACTCATTTTTGCAAATTATGGCATATCATACCCTTACAAGTCAAAGTTTTTTCAGTGTAACTTCCATTTGCTGTCATCTCAATTAACGAAAGTGGGACGTGTTCTATTTTCAAATTTGCTTTATGAAAAACCCTTGCTTTCATTCCCTTTACAGAACTGTTTGTGATGCCACGGATGTGCAGTTGAACATGCGTGTTGGTCTTCATACGGGTCGTGTTCTATGTGGGGTTCTGGGATTGAAGAAATGGCAGTATGACGTATTCAGTAATGACGTCAAATTGGCCAATCACATGGAAGCTGGTGGTATACCAGGGTAAGTGGATGAAAGAAGCGCTCTTTTTATTTCAAGTCGGACATTCCTTATATGTTAAACTTACCGTGTCGCTATAACACTTTAATGCACTTGTATAACAAATATTGTTTAAAATAAGGCATTTAGAAAAATAAATTTAAAGCCAACAAACCTTTAAAAACAATTCAAAACATTCATCACGAAACAGAAGAACGGGAAAAGAACACAAAGAATGCCAAAACTAGGTTTGCAGTTTGAAATCTCCCGCTCAACAATTAAGCTAGTAGCCCTCGATGGCGCAGCATAGTCATCAGTATATGATACCTCTAGAAATATAAATTTCTCTGTTCAAAGTGGCGTGAGCTGTCAAAATTCACACTTTTTTCATAATTTCTGATCGTCACGACAGTAAGAGGCTTTGAAGGCCATCGAAAAACTAAATGATTGATGTTGGAATGAAGAAAATCCATACAGTATGTTGCCTGTACGACCCGAAAACGGGCCCGAAAAGTAAACAAAATTTAAAAAAAGAGGACGACCATTCATCTTTTGTAAACCAAAGTTATTTCAAAACAATACTTTATCGAACCTTTTCGAGACTAGAAACTCTAAAAAAGCTTGTGAATACGTCTTGCGAAAAATGGCCAATAATTTTAACATTCTGTTTTAACGTCAAAATATCAACATTTTGTCAGCTCATGCCACTTATATTTTGCCAGAAACCCGCCAACGCCAACATAAACTTTAAACAATCGGTATATTTGAGATACTTTAGGAAAAATCACTACACATTTTCGCTTTAGTCCCAAAAGACGGTCCCTGAATTTTTCTGTTTTTATTTTTAGCCGAGTACACGTCACTCGCGCAACATTGGACAACCTGCAAGGAGAGTATGAAGTCGAACCCGGGTTTGGTGGCGAAAGGAACCAGTATCTCAGAGAACACAACATCGAAACTTTCCTGATAAAAGCAAAACACCCAAGACAGGTGAGCTACAATTTCAGAATTTCTTGGGCTGGTTTGAATAAGCCCCAAGAAGAAAGTAGAAGTAGAAAATATTTTATGAATACAATTTAGCCAACCCTTAAGTGTCTCCAATATAAATGCAAAGAGCAAACTACGTAGATATATTAAACAGAAACGTTTCGATGAATGCAATCAATTTGAACTACTTTGGTTGATTGGCAAACTGGTAAATAATCCAACTTTTGTTGGCAAGAAAATTTTGGTTTCGTCAGCGCCACTTGGTCAGTCCAAATCTTGCACGCTCAGCGAAATAGCTCTGAGACGTCATGGTATTTCTAACGTCACAAAACCAACACTCCCGGTTTGTCTTAATGAAATATATATTTAACTAGATTCCACAATTTCATATTCCGGCGATTTGAGCAGATCTGATCCAAGTACAAAAAGGGGGACCTGGCCTTTCCGTGCATTTAGTTAATAGGATGGTCACTTGGTCGAGACAGGTGGCGCTGGTGTAGAGGCCGTGTGCGGACCAAACGAACCTCTCCAAATTCTGCACCCTCCGATTTAAATCCCGGAAGGTCGTGGGTTTCCTCAGGGCACAGTGCCCGGTTTCCTCCCACAATAAAACTGGCAACGCCGCCATATAAGTGAAATAATCTTGAGCGCGGCGTAAAACACCAACCAATCAACCGATTTAAATCAGTGGCCGGCAAATCTAGTGTGTTCACTCCCACATTTCGATTCCAAAGGGCTTTTTGTGTGTTTGTCAACATGGCATTTAATAACATAACGTTTTTTACTGTTCCTTTTTTTAAAGCAGCAACCTCTGGCTTTGTTAAATCGGGACTACATGGCATTACGGCCTAAGAAGTTATCCTTCAAGAATGTCACCAATTGTGTTATGAGGCTGATCCAGTCTGTCAAGTTTAACGCGGAAATTCCCTTTTCAAGTGTCCTGACTCCTTCTCAAGAGGATAAGCCATCGAAGTTGGTAAGTTTGTCACTTGTTACAGCTATAGATTCTACATACAACAGCATTTTCGTTTTTTTTTGGAAATTAGACTTTTTTTAAAAGACAGAAATTCTTTTATTCTACCGATTTCCTGATCGGGAGTCTAACCCATGTCTCAGAGTAAGGCTTGTGTCCCAGTACTGAATGCCACGTTGTTTCTACATTCAGCCAAAAAATATGAAATCCCCCAAAATAAGGAGTATCTTGTAATGTTGACTTCCAAAAAGACACAAATAAATTAAACTCATGCATTATAGACATAAATCTATTTGGTCCATTTGACAACTTAACATAATAAAGTAGTAAGGAAACTCCGTAACTATACTGTATTTTGATGTACACATAATCCTCCTGGCGACTTAAAGTCGAAATATTGAGATTACGGAGTTTCCTTACCGCTTTAGCACAACATAACCCTTCCCTGCAACAAAAATGTGTTAGGGCAATGCTTAAAGAGTGTGGAATTTACTCTGTTTTCATGGAGATTGTTTGTGTAACAAAAACTACAACCTTCTGAGGGATTTGTTTCTGTAACAAAAACTACAACCTTCTGAGGGATTTGTTTCTGTAGCAAAAACTGCAACCTTCTGAGGGATTTGTTTCTGTAACAAAAACTACAACCTTCTGAGGGATTGGTTTCTTTAACAAAAACTACAACCTTCTGAGGGAACAAATACTACAACCTTCTGAGGCATTTGTTTCTGTAACAAAAACTACAACCTTCTGAGGGATTTGTTTCTGTAGCAAAAACTGCAACCTTCTGAGGGATTTGTTTCTGTAACAAAAACTACAACCTTCTGAGGGATTTGTTTCTGTAACAAAAACTACAACCTTCTGAGGGATTGGTTTCTTTAACAAAAACTACAACCTTCTGAGGGAACAAATACTACAACCTTCTGAGGCATTTGTTTCTGTAACAAAAACTACAACCTTCTGAAGGATTTGTTTCTTTAACAAAATCTACAACCTTCTGAGGGGTTTGTTTCTGTAACAAAAACTACAACCTTCTGAGGGATTTGTTTCTGTAACAAAAACTACAACCTTCCGAGGGATTTGTTTCTGTAACAAAAACTACAACCTTCTGAGGGATTTGTTTCTGTAACAAAAACTACAACCTTCTTAGGGGCTTGTTTCTGTAACAAAAACTACAACCTTCTGAGGGATTTGTTTCTGTATCAAAAACTACAACCTTCTGAGGGATTTGTTTCTGTATCAAAAACTACAACCTTCTGAGGGATTTGTTTCTGTAACAAAAACTACAACCTTCTGAGGGATTTGTTTCTGTAACAAAAACTACAACCTTCTGAGGGATTTGTTTCTGTAACAAGAACTACAACCTTCTGAGGGATTTGTTTCTGTAACAAAAACTACAACCTTCCGAGGGATTTGTTTCTGTAACAAAAACTACAACCTTCTTAGGGATTTGTTTCTGTAACAAAAACTACAACCTTCTGAGGGATTTGTTTCTGTAACAAAAACTACAACCTTCCGAGGGATTTGTTTCTGTAACAAAAACTACAACCTTCTGAGGGATTTGTTTCTGTATCAAAAACTACAACCTTCTGAGGGATTTGTTTCTGTAACAAAAACTACAACCTTCTGAGGGATTTGTTTCTGTAACAAGAACTACAACCTTCTGAGGGATTTGTTTCTGTAACAAAAACTACAACCTTCTGAGGGATTTGTTTCTGTAACAAGAACTACAACCTTCTGAGGGATTTGTTTCTGTAACAAAAACTACAACCTTCTGAGGGATTTGTTTCTGTAACAAAAACTACAACCTTCTGAGGGATTTGTTTCTGTAACAAGAACTACAACCTTCTGAGGGATTTGTTTCTGTAACAAAAACTACAACCTTCTGAGGGATTTGTTTCTGTAACAAGAACTACAACCTTCTGAGGGATTTGTTTCTGTAACAAAAACTACAACCTTCTGAGGGATTTGTTTCTGTAACCAAAAACTACAACCTTCTGAGGGATTTGTTTCTGTAACAAAAACTACAACCTTCTTAGGGATTTGTTTCTGTAACAAAAACTACAACCTTCTGAGGGATTTGTTTCTGTAACAAAAAACTACAACCTTCTGAGGGATTTGTTTCTGTAACAAAAACTACAACCTTCTGAGGGATTTGTTTCTGTAACAAGAACTACAACCTTCTGAGGGATTTGTTTCTGTAACAAAAACTACAACCTTCTGAGGGATTTGTTTCTGTAACAAAAACTACAACCTTCTGAGTGATTTGTTTCTGTAACAAAAACTACAACCTTCTTAGGGATTTGTTTCTGTAACAAAAACTACAACCTTCTGAGTGATTTGTTTCTGTAACAAAAACTACAACCTTCTTAGGGATTTGTTTCTGTAACAAAAACTACAGCCTTCTGAGGGATTTGTTTCTGTAACAAAAACTACAACCTTCTGAGTGATTTGTTTCTGTAACAAAAACTACAGCCTTCTGAGGGATTTGTTTCTGTAACAAAAACTACAACCTTCTGAGTGATTTTTTTCTGTAACAAAAACTACAACCTTCATAGGGATTTGTTTCTGTAACAAAAACTACAACCTTCTGAGTGATTTTTTTCTGTAACAAAAACTACAACCTTCTTAGGGATTTGTTTCTGTAACAAAAACTACAACCTTCTTAGGGATTTGTTTCTGTAACAAAAACTACAACCTTCTTAGGGATTTGTTTCTGTAACAAAAACTACAACCTTCTTAGGGATTTGTTTCTGTAACAAAAACTACAACCTTCTTAGGGATTTGTTTCTGTAACAAAAACTACAACCTTCTTAGGGATTTGTTTCTGTAACAAAAACTACAACCTTCTTAGGGATTTGTTTCTGTAACAAAAACTACAACCTTCTTAGGGATTTGTTTCTGTAACAAAAACTACAACCTTCTTAGGGATTTGTTTCTGTAACAAAAACTACAACCTTCTGAGGGATTTGTTTCTGTAACAAAAACTACAGCCTTCTGAGGGATTTGTTTCTGTAACAAAAACTACAACCTTCTGAGGGATTTTATGTAGTTTTCTAGGAACAAGTAACTTTAAAAATTTAACTGTCTATTCAGATGACTGGTTACCTTGTTATCTGACCGTGATATCCTCTATGAACTCTGAGCAAATCACAAGTTTTCACTATGAAATTATCCCCGTGATTGAGACAACAAAGACTACCATTCGTGTGCCCACTTTCTGATATCTAAAATGTGCATTTTTTATTTAAATGTTTTTTTTATTCATTAAATACAACAATATGATTTTTTTTACCCATATAATTTAAAACTTTCCTTTTCAAATATTTCTGCATCTAGGTCGTTTACATTACCCCGAATTTGGCAACGTTTTTAGAGCATTAACTTATTTTGGACAGGTATAAGGATATTTTTAAGAATCAATACAATTAATGGGTACATTTATCAAAAGATAAAATTCTTGCCTGAAAAAAAAGTATTAAATATTTTGCTAGTTTACGTCAGTGATTTGAATTGAACATCAAATGTTGCTTTAAACCAACTTACATTTACAAATACCATGATGGAATGCTTTATTACCCCTTTTTGTTTTCGTCTGAACATGAATTGATGTCGTCGTAAATACAGTATATAGTTCATTTTAAGTGATGAAGATCATTATATTAAGATTTAAGTTCCTCGTTTATTGGTGGGTTATAATGTTCATAAGCCTTAGTGTAATTATGTCTTGCCACCCAAGATGAAATATCTCCTTCTTTGTCAAACCGCCGCTTGTTTATTTTTACCATCCTCCCTATAACTACGGTGTACTGCTAACATTTCTTCGGTTCTCTAACTGCAGCATTTTCCTGAGGAACAGTCGCAGGTTTCTAAATCCCAAAGCTTATTTTCACAACGAAGGGCCTTAATGTTTTGTTATATAAAACAATACTAATATTTACAGGAGGCGCTTTTCACTCATGGACCGTTTCTTCACTTGCCAAGGGTCGGCCCGGTAAGGTTCGCTGTCGTCTCAGACAAACAGCACGTTGTCGTTACTAATAACAGTAGATTGCTAACACTGGGAATCTTGTATAAAACACCTGTGTAAACAAATGCACTGTTCTAAACCCTAGTATCATATAACTCCATGTAACCAGAATCCGGCATCTCTCTATGGTACTCCCGAACGTCTGCTACCAGCGGCAAGCATGTGGATTGAACACATGCAGTCCATGTCTAAAGCAGCTCAAGATCTACTCTTGATAAGAACACTTGAGCTGGCGCCAAAGAAAATCTCACGTTACAATTCGATGATTTTAGTAGAGGTCCAATCTGAATATGCATTTATTTCATAGGCAAATGTCCCATATGACGAAGTCCTGGTGACGATATGCGTTCTCAAACACATATCCAGGGGCTTTCGAGCGTGTGTGCCTTTATATTGAAATGATTATAGGAGGTTGGGGGGGGGGGGGGCCGAGCTAATTGCCTAGAAAAAAGTCCCAATCTTTCGGTAGCAACCCTGTGGGATGTTGTATTGATGAGCAGAAACAGATTGTGAACTAAGTGGGATTCGAACCCACCATCCATTGATATACAGTGTTTTAACGGCATGTGAGAAAAACGTAAACAATTGGGCCACCTGAATGTTGAATGCTAAGTCTTTTACTTTGGACAAGAACAAACCTTCGATCAATGCACAATCTCAATTATTTTTCTAGTTTTCTGCTTGGGACAACCATTGGGTGAATACTAAAGGCCTAGCTGTTCCAGATTTTCCTCATATCTGGGGCATTTTCTCAAAACATTTGCGCCGGACGTAAGTGGCAACATATCTCTTCAACATTACGTTACGACCAGGCGCAAAGTTACGTCGGACGTAAATGTTTTGAGAAAGCACCCCCAGGTCTGGAAAGCGTCTATGATCTTAAACTTCCCCAGGACACCGTGGTAATATGAAGGCGTTTGATTTCGTCTGACTAGAACGCGCCATTATAAACACAATAAAACAAGTCATTATTTCAAGGTTGTTCTGTACCTGGTATCACTGCCTCTGTTTATTTATAACTTTGAAATGAAGCACTTGTGAATTAGAATAAGTAAACATCTCTGCGGAAGCGAAGAGATGGGAAGCTTGGCGTTTTTTTATCTGACACTATAGACTCTATTGACATGCTATTAACTGATGTGGTTATTACAGAAGGGGATATTTAAACACTACGTGACACGCTGAGGATTCATGTGATCCACAGAACGTGCAAAGCCCCCTCAGAATAAATGACCTTAAGGATCACGTTTTTCCTTCTCTGGCACTTCCCTTATCAAAAACCTTCACGTTTTTTAAAGAATTAAAGCCTTCGGTTCCATCCATACAGATCACTGCAAAAGATGATTTCATACAAGGAAGTATTGTAGCCAATATCCACGTCTGGTTCTCTTTTAAAATCATAAAAAAGTCGTGAATTTGGTGTTAAAGATCACGAAAGTCGTGAATTTTGTATTAAATATCATTACAAATCGTGAATTCGGTACTGAATATCATTGTAAGAGTCGTGAATTTTGTATAAAATATCCTTAAAAAGTCGTGAATTTTGTATAAAATATTCTTAAAAAGTCGTGAATTTTGTATAAAATATCATTAAAAAAGTCGTGAGTTCGGTATTAAATATCATTAAAAATAGTAAATTCGGTATTGAATATCATTAAGAGTTGTGTGCAAAGAAACGTGCCTAAAATCGAAACCAATGTGTTTAAGCCTGCATTCCACATCATATGAACAAACGGACTTCGATTGACTAAATATAGCTAAAAACCATTTTAAATGGTAACATGTCTTTTTTTAATCTTTTGTATGTTCTCTAAATAAATTCTTTAAATATGTTCTCACCATAAATTCATTGTTGATTTTGTAGTTATTCTATTAAGATCCAACATATCAAGGTGGCGCTATCTCTATATGTCGAGTTGAACAAACTGCAAGATTTGTGATGTACCATGCTGATTCTTTGACAGGGTAAAGTCAACTTCAAAAGAACAATCAGACTTCGTTTGACTAAAAATAGACATCAGAAAACAAAATGATTTATCAGAAAGAAAAAATATCGAAAAAGTTAATATTTCCTTTTACAATCTAGATTTTGTTAACTATTTCCTTTAAAACACCCCTGTTTCACAAAACGGCGTAGATGTATTTTTTGCGTAACTTTCATAGCAACTTATCTCTACAGTATGACAGTTACGTAAAAACGCGTTTACTCATCCACGTCGCACTATCTCTATTATTTTGGAGTCTAATAAACTATAACATTTGTCTCATAATGCGCATTCTTCGACAAAAAAAAAACTCCCAAGTTTAATATCATATTAAACAACACCTTTTTCGCGCTTATTTGATAAATATTTAGTCAACTGATATTTACTTTTGACCATGTTTTCATTTAAGCAATATTAGTAAGATTTGGCGGTAAATATTGTATGTCTTTGAAACTTGTATGTCCGTATTGACTTATCCACCTTTTAATCCATACTGCTTTTCCATAAATTCATGTATTGACCTAAAGCCTAATGACGTCACAAGAAAAATATGAGATATAAAACGGGCCTTTTGGTCAGGGGGTAGCTTTGTTACGAACCCTTGTGGCTACATGCATGACTGCACCCATATACTTTTCTGTGCAGATTTTTTTTCGTCGGCCATCTTGATTTCATCCCAATTTTTTTTTTTAATGATTTCATCCCAATGACATCATCAATCAATTTGTTTATTATCTCTATTCTAAAACCAGGCATATTTCGGGTGCACAGTTGTCTATGGTAGCCGATCTAACTATTGTTTATTGCGCAAACATTCGGGTAGATTTTTTAAAAACCTTACATATTGTTGTGTATTATATTTTGCATACTCTATAGATTGACCGTTTTAAATCATAAATCTGTATATACTCTGTAACACATATTTTTATTTCATGCTCGTGTTTTGCATTCTTCCATGTTGTTTATTGGGTTAATATACAAATCAGCGTACTGATTTAAATGTAACGATAAACGGAATGATAATGGAAGAAGAACGTTACATATTGTACGTATATACATATTGGCATGCAATGCACTTTGCATCACATGGTTGTATCAGATATACCATACATGTATGTGCATGGAAAATTTCATCGAATCTAATCGTCAGGAGCCTGTTTCACAAAGCGGCGCAGCGTAAATGCACGTTCTCACTGTGCGATTTGTTGTACCGACTTGTAGGATGCGATTAAAATGAATGCTTTTGATTGGTCGAAATGATTTGTCAACCAATCAAATGCATGCATTTGAATCGTATGCTACAAGTCGGCACGACAAATCGCACAGTGAGAACGGGTCTTTAAGGTTTTACGTAACTAACATGGCTACCCATATTGTAGAGATATGCTGCTATGGCAGTTACGTAAAAACTTACGCTACACCCTTTCATTTAACAGGCATCTGGTTAGTGGTTGAAGATATGATTAAGATATGTGACCACAAATAATATCGAACGGCAACGAAAATCGTTGTACTCCTTGAATAATCAAAAATAACCGAAATTTATATGAAGGATGTAACTTGAATGCAATTTGAAAGAACGTTCATTGAAATTTATCAAAATGAACACATAAACTACAAACTACAATTGAAATAGCTTTCGCACACTTCCCTACTTCAACTCAACTAGTTCAATGTCGACAAACTCAGGCCCTCATTGTATATGAGAAGTGCCATTTTCTTCTGAACATTTTCTTTTTATTTAGTTTTTATATCCATATGCATATCCATGGAACATTAAAGTCAGCTGTACTTGATAAAGACATCATCGCAAGTGTCAAAACTAGTGCTTGTTCACAAAAACTTACTTCTTGCTGATACCCTAATTATTGCTCATTAGAATGGAACCCGTTGTTAAAGAGAGTTTCAAACAGTTCTTATACCATTTTCTTTATGAATATTTTTCGCTGCAAATCCCACCAGTAAATCTACCAAGCGTTGAAGATGTTTTAGATTTTAAATTATTCTTCGTGGGTAAGGGGGCATTTGTTCGTCGATAAAGGGGCATTCGATATAAAGGCATGAGTCATACCAGACCGTCGGGAGAAGTGAACATTTTCCAAGCTATACCATTAAACATGATCGGTTGACCGTAGATAGGCTAGGGCTCGTTCTGTTTACAGCACCTTCGTTAGCACTTTTACTTAAGAGACGTGTGTTTGTTTAGAGGAAATTACGACACTCGTCTGGAATCAAGACGACCGATAAGTTACGTACACCGCTTATGTTTGTGTGTGAGAGGAGATAAAGGTATGGGAATAGGAGACCACCCTGCCTCAGTCCATCGATAGCATACTATGCTATTGATAGACAGCAGCTATCAACATCTGCATAACCCTCGACCAGATAATACGAGTGCTAATGGCCATTAACAGGTGCCGGTTCAGATTGGGATATTTACGTAATGCTTAAGTGTGTTATTTTAACGGCATTGGTGTGGATGATTTTGAATTTCAGCTCCATGTGGGTTTCAGAAACCGAAACTAACAAAATAAAAAACAAAGCCACAATTTCTAAGCAGACAATGCTTAAAATAATAGTTTTCTTGTCGTGAAAAGAAGAAACAAACATAACTTTTAAAGTAGTTTATTAAATTACCGGTACCCCTTTTCCAAAATCCAGAACTTTTTATAATGCTGAAAACCATGTTTAGCGACTTGGATCACGCCCCTTCAGTGGAACTGTTCCTTTTCAGCATCTAAACCTGCCTACATCTTGTTAGTCGTAACAAATAGTAGTAGTACTTTGATATTAACATTACAATTAACCATTTTCATTAAAAAGTTGTTCGTTATAGATGTTTTGAGATTTGGCTATATTATAATATATTTAAATGACTTCAAATCCCTACTTCAAGCGTCTGAATTATTCAAAATAGAAGAAATATAAAACATGTGAACAATATATATATTTTTTAATTCTTCTGTGCGACGATATATCAACTGTATCTAAGTTTTTATATACGCATGGTTATAGAAATATCTTTGTTTAGCCCCAAATTAAGTTTTTTTAGCAAAACAAATTTATGGATATTTTTACTTTCAGACAAAGCTGGTTTCTGATAAGTTCCGTAAGCCGTTCAGAGACAGGTAGGCCTGTCGATTTAATTAGAAAAATAGATCTTGGGTTCCGAAGGTTGATTGATTTTATTTTACGCTGCACTCAAGCTTATTTCACTTATATGCCGGCGTTGCCAGGTTTAATGGGGAAGGAAACCAGGCTCATTGCAAACAGGAAACCCCCGACCTTCGGTGAGTACCTGGTAGCTCTTCCACATACGGTAATCCACTCAGAAATTTTTCAATTTTTATTTGGTCTGAGGGTTCCAAAGGAAGTGGAGGTCTGTCCCTTCTATAATCACATGCAGTATGATAAATAAATCGCACTGAGTGCGCTTCATAAACAACACCAACCAAGGAAAGAATGAAACTTTTCCTGGCCATCGTCCCACCCTGTAGGAGGCTCTGAGATCTGTAATCAAATCTATAAATCTAGAACAGTCCTTGTTTGATTGTATTTGCTTGCAATTGGTAATCTAGAAACAATGGATCAATCTGACTAAAGTCAAGATGCTTATTGAAAATATGCTTTCAATAAGCATCTCAACTTTAGTCAGATTGAGCTAAGGAATGTATGATTGAATTTTGTGACATATGGTTAAATCGGTGCAGTTTGAAGAATATGGTCGTATCTTGTCATTGGTAAAGGGGAAACAATTTATGTGCCCTCAACTTTTCTATCATATTACACTAAAATGTATCAAGTTCTCGAATACCACTCATGTTATTAATGTTTGTCTCACAGCCCTTCATACAAACCCGGGGAGCAGCCCAAGGACCGCGTAAATAAATTCTTAGCACAAGCTATCACTGCGCGCAGTGTGGAACGAGAGAGAAGCAACCATGTGACATTCTTAACGTTAGGTTTCCGTAGCAACGAGACAGAGAAAAAGGTAAATTCTAATCTAAGTAAGATACTTTTTTTAAATGAACATAATGTGGAATTTAAAGTGACCCAAAGGATTCGCCGAAGGAGGCAATAAAACTTTGGTAACGGCAGTTTATGGAAATCTCTCTTCCGTCTTCCTTTGTTCGGGATTATTTTTATGTTATTTTGATCCGAGAATTAAGCTTAAGATAAAAAATATGCCTATGAAGAGCAGTTACTTCAGCTTAATAACATGAAATATCTCGGGAGTATCCCCTCAGTTTGCCAGATCTAAAAAGTTGGATGGGCAATTAGACTGTAATACATTAACATGGGGGAGATCAGAGAGATTAGGTAGGTTAAGGGACTCTCTAAATTCCCACAAATGTTCTTCAAAAAACTCTCCATTAACGACCCTTGTGAAAATCCCCCCGAAACTTTTTAGAGAAAGAAAAAAGAAAACGTTCGAGTTGAAATCTTAAAATCACTACAATGTCGGATTTTTAAAAAATCGCAAATATACGTGTTCGATTTAAAAGAAAAAATCAATACTCTTCTTTGAACCTAAAAGTGCTTTCTTTTATTTTCTTCTCCTTAAGAGACAAATTTTCATACAGGTATGATAGAGGGGAGGAAGGGGGGGGGGGGTATCATAAAGAGAAAACTAGTTTGGTAGGTGAAGAAAGCAGTGCCAATGCCTGTCGACGTCAAATTTCCGTAAACAAATATTATTTACTCTGTTTCAGTATCAAGCTATTGAAGATATCGCCTTTACCAGTAGTGTTATTACATCGTTGTATTTACTTTTGGCCATGGCAGGCTTGCAGTCTGTGATTTTACCAAGGTATGGAAGCTCATTACAACCATTTGAAAATAATATTATAAAGACAGGAAAGGCAGACGTTATACTCAAATACAGGCTTCACTTTATATACAATATCCAATGTGACATACAAGAGTTCCCTGAAGTGAAATACCATTCCTTATTCAATAAATTCTTTAAGAGGCAATTAGAACTTGAGGTAATCATATTATCTCAAGAGGTTTATGGATTACAACTTCTGTTTATATGTGTAGTGACGTTTCGGCTATGCTTGTTAACGGTACAAAAATGTGTACCAAAAAGTCGCTTCACAAGTAAACAGAAGTTGCAATCCATCAACCTCTTGAGTTAATATGATTCCTTATTCAATAATGTATACCTTCCACTTTCCAAAAAACTTATTTGTTAAAAACTAAATAGTAATAAGTAAAACTTGAAGTATTGCAAAGTAACAAAAATGCTCTAACTTTCTACGACTCATTTCACAAAGCAGTCACATCGCAAACGAAGCGTAGTTTCCAATGGGCACCATAGTGAAGACAAGGGGCCCCAAGGAGCGCACGTTGTGACGGCTATGTGTCGAAACAAGAGTTTGAAAGATCTACTAGTCAGGGCCAAACTCGCTTGTCACATATTTCACTTTCTTTTTCCATTATCATATTTTTTTTAATTTCAGTTTACCCGACTTCTTGCCATAGCCTAAGATCTTTGTCAATATATTACAAAGTATTCCCAAAACATTCTGCTGAATAAAATCAAACTCCTTTCTGTCTTCAAGATAATGAAATATAATGGGTTTTAGTTTATTACAGCAAGCTGGATGATTGGGTATACAGGTCTAAATGACAAACCCTCTTTTAACACAATTAGAAACTTGTCTCTATGGTTATTTTAGACAAGACACGTTTCCCTGTGCCCGTGTGTTTTAGTGTTCAGAAATAATAGGAGTAATTTCCTTTTATTCGATGGGTTTTGGCCAAGTTTACGCTACAATACGCTCGACGCGACCGCAATCAATTTAACAATCTCTAATGTAGGGTAACACACCAACAATCAACTGTTTATCTTTCTTTCTTTTTTTTCAGAACTCTTCTGCTGTTAATGTTATTCCTCGCTGCATTTTCTTGGTTAGCTATAATTCTTATGTTAATACTCAGCGTTAAATTAAAAGTAAGTATTTTTTTATTATTCAATCATGATATTTTGGGAGGATTTTGTCTAATTACTACGAGAACAGGTGCCGTAGTTTGAAGAAGTATTGAACAAGGGAGGGAATTCTTGTCTTGGAAAAATAAGAGTGGCTTCCCTTTGCGAAACCGTGTTCTTGGTTCCTTAATTGTGCGAGAATCGGGCTCTCGAGATTGAAAATATTTTCAGACACAGTGGTTTGAAGGAACATGAAACATGGGAGGCGATTTTTAGGCGTCTATAATGAGTGTTGTCTCCCTTTATAAAGCAATATTAGTGACCACCTTTTGCTTTTATTCCGGAAAAAAATTGTCCACGAAACTGCCGTTGGTTAAATCAAACCCTAAAGTAATGCTTTTAGGTTTCGATTGTTATACAAGGGACATTTATGAAATATTCAGTAAGTGGATGTTGGATGTGGTTTTCCGGATTCTCCCACTAAATTTCGCCATTTTGACCGGGGGGGGGGGGGGGGGTTTGAACCCGAGAAGAGGTTTTATCTTTTAAAAGTTTTTAATTTTTGTCATTATTATTATTGTTTAAAACTCTTTCTAAGAGCAACTTTTCTTTTTTCAGTGTACAGTGTTTGATCTCCGAAAGTCACCTGTTTTACGGTTATTTGTGATGATAACAACCATAATACTTATTTATGCAATGGCTCAGGTCAACGTGGTAAGTTATCGTTTGGTAGCAAGGGGAGGTAAATGTGATTGGTCACGTGGGGCCTGTTACACGAAAAGGTGTAGGCATAGTTTTTTTGATATAAGTGCCACAGTAACGTATCTCTACAATATGGATTTCCTTGGGAATTGCATGAAATTAACTTATGACACAATGCTTGGTGAAACAGGCCCCAGGAATGTGAGGCACTCTATTGTAAATCTGCGATTGATGTATCATCTCCTCGAGCCAAGTTAAAATCTCCATGACCACCATTCTGTGTTTTACCTTGCCTTTACCTAAAACTACTCCACTCAAACCCATATATCGAATAGCGCCTTTTGATTGGATGCAAGTAAAACTTCTCGCAGTAAACCAAACTTGGGCGCTTTCACTCTTCCACTAGCTGATGCATAACGTAATGGCTGTTGTATACACCTTGAACTTTTGCTTAACGAGTGCTGACTGGCCAAGATTTTATAAGACTACGAATAACAACTCTTACACTCCCACCAGTGGGCGCTGTTCGATTTACGGGTTGGAGTGGAGTAGTCCGCCAAGGTAAAACACGGAATGGGGCCAAGGAGGTTTTAACTTGGCTTGAGAAGATGTGGATGTATATAAATGCCCATTCACGTGTACAGTGACCGGGAGAGGGGAGGTGCAGTATTGTCAAAGTGAAAATTATGGCCAGCTTTGCCTTAACACCCTTACACCAAGTACCCGTTACATTTTAAACATATTGAAATACACGTATGCTCTTTCTTGGCCAGTTTATTTCCACGTTAAGTTCGATGTTTTCTAACTAACTTGGAAGTAGTAGGAAAACATTTGGGTAAAACGAGTGTCAAGTTTCTGTTTTCATGTATTCTCAACTGACGACTGTTAAACAGACAGATCTAATTTCTAGTTTCAATCTTAAGAATCATAGGTCTATATTTATCTTGACAAGATTGTTATATATTTATTAAACCTACCCATGTATGAATACCAGAATTTCGATATATGCATTTCCGGGTATTTTCTGGAATATCCGGATCTGAATATATTTCCTGCTTTTGCGTATTGACAACGCCTGTGAAACGAAATTTGTGGGATTGTCACATTACTCCGCTCCCTATTGTTTTACTTTTTTTTCAGTTTTGCTGTGAAGGTGGAATATGGGTTGAGATCAGCGAAGATCTTTATCCGGACTCCATACACCTAACCTGTGATTTACCTCAGTATATTTACCTCAGCGCCATTATGATATCACTTTGTGTCACGATATTTCTTCGGTTATCTGCCCTTGTCAAGTTGATTCTCTCTCTGCTAATGGCGGGGACGTACATCTTCCTCATGGAATACACTCATAAGGCGTTATTCGATCAGTTTGATCGAGATATACAGTAAGTAATAGAGACTTTACTATAATAGAAACAATACTGCAATCATCATCAGGGAAATTACTAAATTAGTAAATTAACCAACACTGATTGACCCGGAAAAAAATCCGTGCCAGCGTGAGAATCTAACTCACGACTTAGGGTTACCGTCCCACCGCTCTACCAACTGAGCTACCCGGCCAATCAGTGTCGGTTAAGTTACTAATTCAGAAACAATACTGTTTTGGGAAAAGTTCTTTATTACCAATGAGACTAGTAATTTTCGTGGAAAAACACTCATCCAGTTTTAACCTTTGTTGCTTCGGGATAACTTGGATAAGTTGAAAATACGTATTGGATCTGAAGCAGTTTTCATCGTTTACGTTTAGGTGTTGGCAAACTTTAGGTGCTCTCTTTAAATATGATGTAATGGTCTTAAATTGGAAACTCTTATTCGCCAGTGCTTTGAGAGAAGCGTTACGATGGAAATCTGTCTTATCTGGATAACACATCAACGATAAATTTACTATCGACCTGGGTCCTGTTTCACAAAGCGGCGTAAATGCATTTTTGCATACGTTGCTATGGCAGTTACGTGAAAACTTACGCTACGCCGCCTTGTGAAACAGGCTGTAGTGTTGCTTTAAGAATATGGGTGCGAAATTGGCGGTGTCCATTTCTGGATTCTGGCAGGCCCTTGAATAGCTATTTATAAACAAGAACCAGCAAAAGGTCAAGGATTTGCTTTCGGCGTATCTAATTTTATGGAAATGCTGAACGGCCAAGGGGCATAACTTTAGTACGCATCGTAAAGTCAACTATAAAGTCATTCACAGTGAGGAGTGTATCTACGGCTTAAGTTTGTAAAATCGTGGCATTTATTAAATAAACGCTTGTGCACTTGTACAGGCTTAACTGAAAAAAAAATGAAGCCATCCACTGTTTTATCCCTAGGCCAGCGGTGCCCTATCATGTGATTGGAATCCTGGTGATTGTAATGTTTATCCTCGCCCTTTTTATTCATGGACGACAACAGGAATGGACGTACAGATTGGACTTTCTATGGAAGTCCCAGGTGAGCCATTGCACAATTTACCCCTTACATACTTGGCCATCAGGAACAGTTTTAAAGGGGCATGAGCTGTCACAATTACACTTGTTCCATGAATTTTAAATGTCTGGGCAATAACACTTGTTAACGGTCTTAGGTAGACTAAATGATGGGCGTTTGAATGAGGAAAATCTTCACAGGCCTGAAATAATGTCACAAGAGTTAACAAACTTTAAATAACCGGGTCCAACGTGCATTCATCCTAGGCGAAAGTTAGTCCAAATCACTACTTTAACGTGAATTATTAGATAAGAGTACCACTAATTTTTGTTCTGGAGAAAAATAGACCGATACAAAATTTACTTTTTCAGTAAAAGAAATGAACATTGTGGCACCTCATGCCTCTTTAACATCTTTTTGGAACCTCAACAGTGGTAGTTACCGAGTCATGTTGTCAGTCCTTTGATTTGAATAAAATAGTACCATTCGTGTTTTGCAAATTTCTTAAGCAATACACTCAAGCTGTTCGCCTTACCCTTTCACACTTACGTTCATATACCAAAAGAAATCCAAATTCCCGTTTGTCCGAACTGAAGTTAATTTTTATGGGTTTTTTAGTATTATGATTTCACAGCGACTCAGTGAATGTTTTCGCCTATGTAAAGCTTGCTATTTAGTTCTTGTTATTTTTTTTTATTGGTGGAAATTTAAAAATGCTTTTAAGATTTCACTCTCAGAATTTTACACTCAGGCTTTGTCAATATTCCCGATCAGCGACGACAGCCATGTAGAATAGAGAGTATGTAGGTTACATCGTCCTAATAAAACATGTTTATTTCAGGCTGCAGAGGAGACTTTTGAGATGCGAGAATTACAGACCAACAATAAACAGATATTATGTAACCTTCTGCCTGCACATGTGGCCAAACATTTTATAGATAACCAGAACAAAAGTCATATGGTGAGGCACTGAACATGTTATTTTTCTTGTTTTATCTGTTTTAATTATGTTTTATTCCTTTGAATTTTGGTGTGCATTTAAGGACTTTCTAGTTATTAATGTAATGATAAACTAATATTTCCCCGATATAAACTATACGGTCATGTTTAGAAGTTTATACAATATAGGCGTATATATTGCTACGGGAGTTAAAAATAAGATAAATAATAAAAAAACTTCAAGTACTGTAGCAGAACAAAAATGCAAGTCAGATAATCTCTGACTAATATAGTCCGCAATATGTTGAGTGGATTGAAGGATAAATTCTGATACGCCCGCACGGGCTTCTTCAATACCCGTGCGGGCGTATCAGAATTTATCCTTCAATCCACTCAACATATTGCGGACTATGACTAATAATACTACACATATAAAAGCCCCTTTCACAATTGAGATACGGCGGGTTTACGGCTTTTGCGGTCATGAATTTTGGCCTTCCGTACGATGGACCGCAGCCTTCCTTGCGGGCAACCGCACCTTGCCGTGCGGAATTTTTGTGCCGCAAGAGCCGCAGAAAAGTTTGGTGTGCAAATGGAATCAAATTTTCGGCCTTGCGAATTTTTTTATTACCTCTGATCCGTGCGGGCGCCAATACGTTCACCGTAAACCGTTGTACCTTGAAGCGCTGTTGTTGCACGATTTTTTTGTGTCGTATGATGCTCCGTACGGTGAAATTTCTTGTTCCGCCAACCTTGCGGTAGTCGTAAACCGTTGAACGATTCGCCGTCTCGGTCTTGCACCGCCTTGCGTTCACCGTGCGAAAAATGCCCTCAGGTGTGCTACAGGTATATATTTTTGGGTGCTTCATTTTATCTCACAACAGTTGAAGCTTATGCCTTGGTCTGCAATCACGTATGCGGAGCCCAAAATCGCCGCACGATTTGACAAAACGCCGTAAGGCGCCCGCTCATTAGTGCGCGGCGAAAAACAATGACGCACGATGCATCTTGCGGCACGCCGCACGTTCCAACAAATCACGTAGCACCTCCGCGCAACTGTCTAACGGATCACGTGCGCTAGACGTGCGTTGCTTGCGTCACTCGCGCGGTTCGCCGCAAGAGATTCGTGGATTAAAACGTGCGGGAACCTTGCCACGCCCTTACGATGCCCCGGCCAATCGTAAAATGGATTATTTTCTTGCGGTATTTTTTCCGATTCTACTGCGGCCCGAAAAATTTTATCTCCACCGTGCGGTCGATTTCAGTATTTTGACCGTGCGGCGAAAGTCTCAATTGTGAAAGCCCCTTTAAACACCAAACAATAAAGTGTTTTGAAGTTTATATATCTATATATTACTGTCGAAAAAATGACTCTAGTTTATTTCCGTGTACCAGTGTGTCTTTGTTTCTAAAATATATATATTGCTGTTAGAGTTAAGTCTTTTAATTTTCTAGTGGATTTTTGTTTTGCATTTTTGCAGGAACTTTACAGTCAGCAATATCACAGAGTTGGGGTGTTTTTCGCATCAATTCCAAACTTTTCAGATTTTTATACGGAGTTGGACGGAAACAACCAGGGTGTGGAGTGTCTGAGAGTTCTAAACGAGATTATCGCTGATTTTGACGAGGTTTGTTAACATGAATTGAGTAAATATTGGTTGATTGATGTTGAACTCGAATTCAAGACTATTTCACTTATGTGGCGACGTTGCCAGGTTTAGTGGTTGACGAAACCTGTATTTTCGAGAAGACGAAACCCTGAAAAATCTGCAATTATCTGTCAACCCTTGGACAATGGTATCGAGTGGTAAACCCTGTATTCAGATTTTTCCATTTTGTTTTGGCTTGAGTGGGGTTCGAACCTGGAACGCAGGGCTGGAAGGCTTGTGCGAGAGTCCGAGACTATCACTCAACAGACTGAGAAACTGGTGGCATGGTTATGAATATAAAATCAAGGCATCGACAAATTTTGTCTAAAACACGATCTCCCAATACATGTACTTGATCTTTCTCAAATAAACTTTTAGTTATGGTCGATCTGCTTCATTACATCTTCATTATCTTCATTAAGGTGCACACAGGGCCTATTTTGTAATCGGACGTATACAACATGCAAGACAGGGGCTCGTTTCACTGAACAGTCGAATCGCAAACGAAGCCCATTTGCCAATGGATACCATAGTAAAGAGATACGTCGCCATGGCAACTGCGATTGATCGCACTGTGCGACGGCTTCGTGAAACGGCCCCCGGGATTTTCATGTATGACAGTTTTTGTTACACCAAGGAAATCTCATCTGCGAATAGAGTTTAAATATTGATACGATGAAATTTACTTGCTATAACAAAAATAACCTGTCATACATATTGTTTGATTACAAAAAAAAGCCATTCCTGCACATAATTCTTTATCTTTCAGTTGTTGAATGAGCCTCGATTTCGTGCCGTAGACAAGATCAAGACAACGGGAAACACATACATGGGAGCGGTGGGACTTATGCCCGAGCATCTCATCCAGGTAATCTATACAAAACGTCACATGGTTCGGTCACACGGAAATAAATAGACCGACAATAAAGAGGTGACATGATGACATGATGCCCACTAAAATGTTCACCATTCCACTGCAATTATATGAGCCATTATATGAACTTACATCCAGTATGGATATTTATTGTATAAGTCTCAGTTGTAGTGATGGTCAATATCGGAGGATATATTTTCAACCAAACAGAGCGAGTACATAAATATCAACATGGATGCAAAAAATGATATGACCTTTTAACGTAAACGTAAACAATGAATTCGAAATTTGAAATATGTTTTTTTCTAACCTATTCCTTATATACTGTAATAAAGTCAACGTCGTGTGAACCTTTTCACTTAGATTTTGTCTAGATCACGCTAGATTCGAACCTCATGCGTCATCGCAATGACCTTGTTCTTGATAGAACTCCATTAATACCACACTCCAATATGGATTTTGGCTCCTATATGAACAGATTGAAGAATCAAACGTTCTGCAATCGTTAGCTTTCTATTGGCTAATCCGTTTTGGTTGTATAATAAACTGTAGTTTAGATCTTCGGAGGATTCCAAATATCATGAATTCATTCGTGAATTGCAACACCTTATACTGTTCTGGTCCATCCGCCCAGCTTTCATAAGGAATGTTTGTCTATGATGACACTCAATGGAGCATCTGTACGTTATTGGTCCATATCGATTGGAAGACGTTATCTGATATCATAATTCATTTTGAGTGCTTATCATTACTTTTGGATAAAGATTCGTTCGGTTTGGTGGACATTGTAATAAAACACAGAAGTAACTAATATAAAGATTTGCTGAATCAGGAAATTAGTGTACTTTTTTAGGGATATCCTTGAAAGCAATGCGTCATATTTAGTTAAATCTCATTATAAAACAGAACTTTGAATGAATGACTTTTTTCACCAAGGACAATATTGTATCGATAGCCGGGATGTATGAGTTCATTTTAGAGAGTTTTTTTTGTTCGCTTTTAAAAACTACCTTTACGTGCATCTCCATGATTGGTACCAGTGTAAAGCTCCCATTTTGTACCTGGTTAATTCTCCCAATATCTAAGTAATTCCACAGAAAAAATAATAATAATAAGATTTACTGATTTAGGACATCAGTGTGCTGCTCTAGTTTTTTTAGGGGTGTCCATGAAAGCAATGCGTCATATTTAGATAAATCTCATTATGAAAGAGAACTTTGATTTTTTTTTATTAACGACAATATTGTATCAATAGCCGGGAGTTCATTTTAGTGCTTTTGTTGGGTGCATCTTCATGATTGGTATCAGTGGAAACCTCTCGTTTTGTACCTGGCTATAAACTCTGTTTCTTCGAAATTTTCCCAATGTCTTTGGAAACTTGATTGTCATTATTTTTCATTGCCAGGACAACGAAGAGTCTGTAACATACTTCTTGGCTGTGCTGGTGGAATTCATTTTCGCCATGAAGGACAAACTTCGTGTTATCAACGAAAATTCTTATAACACCTTCATGATGAAAGTTGGTGAGTGACTTTTTTTCTCAAAACTTTTTGATATTTAAAAGTTTGGCTTCTGAAAATTTATGTAATGATTCTTTGTGGGATGTATTTGATAGCGATGATATAAATAGCGATGATATAAATAGCGAAGATATAAATAGCGATGATATAAATAGCAATGATATAAATAGCGATGATATAAATCCGCGTTTATAGTCAGTGATGTATTCTATTTTGAGACGTCATAATAAATTTCACAACCCCAAAAAATCTTTGCTTATTGCTGGGTTATACTGGAAATCTGGGCCTCCTGGGTCCAGTCGGTCAGAGTGATCGCCCCTCAGTGCAACGCAGGCCTTGCATCGATGCGGCGCCGGTTCAAATCCCAGTACTTCCTCCTGGCAGTTTGTGCACATCGTAGGTGGTGTATGACGTCACTTTTGACAAGTTTTTCCGAGTGGTTACGAAAAATATGCACATCCATCCTCACTCCCTATTTAACCAACAAGGAACTAACGCGAAGGTTGTTTCGTGTCAACATGTTTTTCAAATCTACATTTAGTCTACACAGAGCAGTTTTTTACTCTGTTCATAAACCCTTTAATATCATTGAGATATTATGATTTTCATTTGTTCTGTTTATTTTTTGAACAGTGATTGTTAGCTGGCATTCATTTATTTGGTTGGTTGTTTGTTAGGGGGAATGTTTGTTTGGTTGTTGGGTCAGGCTTTTTCATTTGTTTGATGCGTTATTTGCAGGGGTGAATGGTGATTCTGTTATTTTTGTTCTTCATTGTTTCGGGCGTTTACTTGCAGGGGTGAATGTTGGTTCGGTGGTTGCTGGTGTTATCGGGGCTAGGAAACCCCAGTATGATATCTGGGGGAACACAGTCAATGTTGCCAGTCGGATGGAGAGTACAGGGAAACCAGACCATATACAGGTACTATATCTCCTGGAATGCGTTATCTAATTATTGCAAAAACTGTTTTTCGCTTTTAATAGACAGCTGTGATTTTTCTGGGACCAGTTGTAGTTGCACAAAGGTTTATAACGCTGATAAAATTTATCTTTCACCTTTTCGTAACAGACCTTTGGTGAAGATACGTAAGGTGTAGATGGTGGGATCGTTGCAAAAGGCTTACTGAAATTATATATGATCTATATTCAACACATAGTTCAAACAGTCTGACTTAATCGCTTTTTTTCTTCAGGTAACTGACGAGGTCCGAGAAGCGTTAAAAGAACGGTATGAGTTTAAGTGTCGTGGTCGAATAACTATCAAGGGAAAAGGCGAGATGATTACCTACTACCTGATGAGTCGTAAAGCGGGGAATTATTTCCCAGATAACCCTTCATTGTGCAGTCTCAGCCCTGAAAGTCCGTGTATTCCAAGACCACCGTCGAGGGAATCCAGATGTAGTGCCAGAGAAAGTGCTCCCCTTGTCCGCCAACCTAGTACAGGGAGTGCAAGAGACATCGTTCGTCAAGGATCGGTTTCTTCCCACAACAAAGGACAGTCCAGTTACGGGGCGATCCCTCTTGAAAGGAAAAACAGTACGGAGTCTTTTAAAGGAAACGGTGGTACACCTACGGGTAGTCTTAATAAGAAACGGCCTTCCAGCACAGATAGTCCACGAGAGAGCAGAAATCCATTGCGGAAAATCAGCAATTCAAGCCTTACTAATTGCCTTTCTGGGGACGTGACCTATTCTCGGGTAGACTCTCCAGAACTGCCAGCTGTACATTATATGAATATAAATGTTCAAGGAAATAGTTTACCGAGGCATGAAAAGAATATTTTACAATCAGCATTGTTTGACAGTCTAAAGGCTTCCAATGAAAGTCCAAAGCCTGCACAGAAATCACAAAACAAATCCCCAGGGACAGCAGTAAGCCAAATACCTCCATCAGGAAAGTTTAAGAAAAGCCATTTGAATGATCCTCATCCTAGACGATCTCCCAGCACTAGCAGCCCAAAATCTCCAGTGGCTCGACCAACACCGCTAGTGTTTGCTGGTGTTGCCCCGATAAGGAAGAACCCCATTAAATCACCCAGTAGCCTTTGTTCTCCAGAGCAAATGAATGGAGACCCCATTAAGAATAATTTGTCAAATAATTCTGCTAAGAAAGATATTCCTTGTAAAGAAATCATCGCCATGAACAATATGCTAAAAGAACTGGGTCAATCTCTAAGCCCAACTGATCCAAACCGTCAGCCGTTTCTAAAATCCACGTCTATTCCCAGCCCCATGTCGCCAAAATCAGGCAGCAAGCCAATTGATGAATTTTTGGTGACAGGTATATACAAAGAACCTATCGATAAAACCTTTGCTGGTATTGCAAACCAACGAAACAGCAGTGATAAATCCTTTAATCTGATTGATTTTGACAATTCTAGTAAACCCCCTCCCATGCCAAATTTACCCCGATCTCCATCAGCTGGCTCTAGAAGCAGCTCTTCGCGCTCAACTCTAACTCCCACCTCCGCACTGCTTGCATCCATCGATGGGAAAACCATGTCAATTCTACCGCCTTCATTGGATAGCGACATTCGCCGACCGGTTTCTTTACAAGGCAATAGTCTTTTATCATTTACTAACGACTCGTCTCAACAGATAAGTGGCCCTATATCTCCGCCAAATAGAAGCCCGAGCAAAATTCCACGTGCAGTAAATGGTGGTGGAAAACGTAAGTTTACATTCCCGTGTAAAAATCTTCCTCGTCCAACAACCCCTTCTAACATGTCGGATGACGATAAAGAATCCAACAGTTCTTATCAAACTAGTGACAACTCTTATGCATTGGAACCAATTCCACTGAAGGCAGGAATGGCACGGTATAATCGACAAGTATCATGTCCGGATAAACCTGGGCAATATCATAGAGAGCAAAGATTACGTCGATATGGACTTCTATCCAGATCGTCGGACACATTAAGTAGTTCAGGTCGTCGTTCGCCATCGACACCTAGATTTCCAGTGGCTGATGACAGTGATGCCTTTAGCGATTTTTTACAAGAACTCATGAATGCTGCAACAACAGCTGGGCCACAATCGAATGGTGGACAAGCCATGGCGGCAAAACCACCAAATAGTGGTTCAAGAAAAGGGAACATTTCAAAACATTACAATGGGGCCCGACCAAAACAACCCCAGAATGGACCCCATTTTGAACCAAGTGAGGTTGTGAAAGCTCTAGTAAGTCCCAAAGATAGTAGGGTGAACAAAGCTGCCTTTGAAAAACCAAAAGCTTCGTTTGCTTGGCAGCCAAAGTTCGGAGAGACAAATACAGTAAACGAAGCACAAGAAAGTGAGCCTTCTCCTAACGTTAGACAAAAAGCTGGTCCGAACCCCTATCAAGTTAAAAGGAGACAGAACTTTGGGCTGCCTCCCAGGCACTGTAGAAGCTTGGATTACATTCCAAGTGACAGAGAAGATGGTCATTCGTCTGCAGCTTCCTCTGCGAATGTTAGTCCCAAGTTTAAACACGCTCTACTCTTTCCCTATTGTGTAACCAACGGTGGGCCAGTCGCTATGGACAGTATCAGTGTATCATCTGTTGCCAGTAGTAGCGAGATGTCCCGAAGTGACCCGGCTATAAATTTCGACTCCGGTTCAGCGGCCTATGAATCCGAGTACGACAATTACCGACCAGGCATGACCAGCGACGAAGACTATTTCGCTCATGAAGCGATCAGTGACATGGACATTGACCTTTTTGATGATATTAACATTGATAATGTGACTGTCAGCGACACCTACAGTTTGGACATGCCCCTGAGAAAACTTAGCAAAAAAATTACAGAGGTATAAAGAGTAAAAATTGAGCATTTTATATTTGACGGTGCTATAACTATTTACTAGTGATGTCTTCCCATCTTATTTGAGGCGAAACAATTGCTTTTTTAAAAATTTCATCATACATTTGTATTTCTTATCATGAATATCGAAATGAATCGCCTGATTTGTTTATAGTGTGGTTTGTTTATCCGTGCAGTGTGTTACAACGAATATATTCTACCTTTGATAGTTTGTGTGTGTGGGTATGTGTGCCTGAATATGTGCCCGTGTTAGGGAGATAGAAAATGATTACTGCATGTTTAGCTTTAAAACAGTGATCCAATGTGTAAAACGATTTGTGCTTGAAAAACTGTTCAAGAGAAAAATCTCTGGTGTTAGGGAGATTGAAAATGATTACTGCATGTCTAGCTTAAAAACAGTGATCCAATGTGTAAAACGATTTGTGCTTGAAAAACTGTTCAAGAGAAAAATCGCTGGTGTTTTCACTAAAAAAAACTTACTAGAGTTGGAATTTATTACCGATTTATTTGCTTGAGACCATGTCGTAAAATTAAATTCCTCCGACCAATGAAAATATTTATAAGCACGTGATATATTTAAACTCTTCCTTAGGATTTTAGTCAAGTGAAGACGTCGATGCAGTTTTCTCCTCAATTACCGCCGAGCCTGATGATGTCACACAGATTTACGCAAAGCTTTCTGGGCAAAAATGTACCTCAGTTCGCCATTTTGTTTTCCGGTACTTATGAAGTTATAGCAAGACGTCACTTCCTTGGAAAACATTGATGACATACCGTATTTAAAAGTTAATAATGATAGAGTTATGAAAGCAACATGTGTACCGAACTGCACGTCTCCAAGTCAGAAGCGCACAGATAAGCGCCGTCGAAAGATCTGGCGCCTTTTACGCCCTCTTCTCGATACAGTATTTTTCCTTCCTCCGTTTTGTAAAATTTTGGGAATTTCAATCTCCCGAAATGCTTTGCGCGTAATTTCAAAGTGACGTCATCAAGCAATCGATCGATTTAAGTGACTTGAGCCGCCTAATGTAAAAGGATTCTGAATTGTACGATATTGGTTGTAAGAAAGCAACCTTCAAGAACAAAAGTTGTGAAAAGTTTTCAATGGAAAATATCAACATTTTCGCAATTCACACGATGATTTTCGTTTTGTTGATTTTAAGACATATGATATTTTTGTAATTTATGAGTCAAGTAATCATAGTATTTCTAAGTTAATAATTATATATATATTTTTCATCAATTTTAAACGACTGTATGTTTGCTTTATATCTCATTGTTCTTGTGCACCATTTTGTATTATTTAATTTCTGAAATATGCACTTTAATAAAGCGTTAAACAATCCTACTAAACATTTTTTCTTTGAGACGCTATAGAGAGCCGAAGTGTGACGTCACTCACCATGCCAACGCGCCAAGTAAGTATCAATCCATGTTCGGGGCCGATATCCATATTGGAGTGCCATATTGGAGTTCTATCCGGGCAATAACGACATTTATTAATTGACCGTGCAAGTTATTACTCGAATACGACTTTCCCGGCCGGGAATATCAGCAGACGAATCAAGTTCGTATTAGCCGTAGGGCTGTATTGGCCGAGTTCAAGTCATATAGGCCGAGTTCAAGTCATATTGGCCGAGTTCAAGTCATATTGGCCGAGTTCACGGAGTGCGGCTGAAAGACGCAATTAACTTGTGACGTCTCAGAGTTTGACAGAAGCAGACGGCAGATGTTGATATCAAAACGTCTACACCAGAGAGCGTTGTACAAGGTCTTATTAACAGGATATTAGAGTTGCAAGAAAAAACTGCTGTAAGTGAATCCGATTGCCGTTTTAGTACAGCTCAAGAGGAAGAAACTTCTCTTCTTATCCAGGTACAAAAACACAGAAAGAAAAACAAGGTCGGACGTCGATTTGTTTAAGGCATCCAACAAACGAATGGAAATAACTTCCACAGTCTATTAATAAAAATATTATGAATCGAGTGTTTACGCATTGCCTTGGTATTGTCTTTTGGGTAGTTGCATTGACCCTCGGCCTGCGGCCTCGGGCCAATACCACCACCCTCAGGCCAATACCAAGGCAATACGAAAACACTCGATTAATAACATATAATAAGGCCATTCCGCTGAGTCCTGAATTAAACGAACATAAGCAAGATGAACAAGCCACTCAATCCATTGTTTGATTGTTGTTTTATGCCCACTTAAGGTTATTTTATTTCATTGTTGGCTTTGTTGGATTAAGTTGTCGGGCCCGGGCCGGGGAAGGCGGATGGGCTCTTTGCCTGAAGGGAGCCCCCGGCCTTCCGCGAGCATCTGGCAACTCCATTTAGAGCGAAATAGGGAAAACCCCACTCTGAATTCTTTATTGGGGTGGGATTCGAGCCCGCGACACATCGACGAAAGGCATCGATGTCGCTATGGTAACTGAACCACCGAGGCATCGAAGCATTTAAGTTGAATCAGGGTAGGGGAAATTGGTGTTTTTTTTGTTTATTTAGCTTTACTTTAATGCGTTACGAAAACGCTAGGCCTAAACATCTGTTTCCGTGCCGAGTGATTTATTAATTATTTCCGCTTCAAGAAGATTAATTATCCGTGGGCAGAGTATCGACTGTTCACCTGCTCATAGAGGATACATTGATAGATCGACATTCCCCTTACAGACTTCCGTTACAAAACATGTTATTTTTTTTCAAATAAAAAAGGAATAAAGGATATTGAACAGATGTGTTTGGAAAGTACTTATATTTTTTTGAGCGATAGACGGGGATATCGCGTATCATTGGCCTCCCCTCTAGGTGTCAAGAGAAAAGCATAAATTCTATTCAAACACAACTTCACAATATTCTGTTTATCATTCATACTGTCATGTTTTACGTTGGAAATTGTTTGTCAACTTATGACGGGTTAGATTTTCATTTAACGTAGAAATGCATATCACGGACCAATAAAACATTTGACTGTCAACTGCCTGGTTTTCCTATCGAAATCACATGTATTGTTAGTTACGGCTTTTAAATGAATTATTTGGAAGGACTTCGGATTTCAGATTTAAGCTAAGTCTTAACTATCCTTAATCTCAACTACCTTTCAGCTATTACCACCTATTATATCTTTGAAACATTCCTCTTTTCACTGAGCCAGTTGATCTTTTCGAAATCCGTTGTTAAACTGTTAAATCGCTCTTTGTAAAGCATAGCATAAAAATTGGCATAATGAGGTTACATGAGTTATCTCACCCATATAATGGCGGTTCAATGTGTTGTTCAACCTGACCGGCAAAGTAAGTAGACCAGGATAGAGACACACGAGTGCGGCTAATGTATTTTTGGAGTTGTACAGCAGAGCTGAGTTCGATTAGGCTTACAATAAACCCGCGTAGAGTTGGCAACGTTTGTGCAGCAGCCCCCGTGAATAAAACGTGTCGAGTGGGAACATAATGTTTTCTCAGGGTAATTCAAAGTTAGATTTTTTACAGCTTTTTCATTGTGATACTTATCAGAAATATCTCATTATAGTCTGATAAAACATGTGTGACACAAATAGATTAAAATATTAATAGATAGAGCCATACGTTCCGAAAGAATTTCGGGAGAAAGGATGTTGGGAAATTTTGCAGCTGTCTAAAGGGCGACTACTCGTGTATACTATTATAATTTTGTTTTCTTTCTGTATCATTGATAGGTAGTCAAAAAGTCGAAAACAAAAAAATAATAATAAAAAAGCAAACTGATTTTCCATACAAATTCACTTCTGAACAATCGTTTCTTCGATTTGTAATCGCAAAGTTGCAGAAAATAGCTTTAGTTTAGTTTTTTGTTCCAAAAATCTTTATCCTTTTGTCCTTCCATACTTTTATGCTAACTTTGGAAGTGAACTTATCACGCTATACACTTAAGAAAGAAAGCTACAAGTGTTACAATGCTTCTACTGTTATCCGGAATTTTTGCTTGGGTGGTTGTAAAATGTCAAGCCAGTCAGTGTGCATGTGCCACGCTCAACGTCCATATAAGGGATGGTGCAGGGACGAATCACGCCCAGTTAGGTATGCTGGTGCCACCAAGCTGTCTCCCCTACAAAGGACAGGAGATTACCGCCGGAGGTTATACATGGGCTAATGTTGATTACAATAACAAGGTAGGAAAATTCCTGATCCAGAATCCCCAGGACTCATTAGACCTAAGCCGGCGCAAGTTTGGTAAATCTACATATTTATGAACACTAAAACACACGCACAGGGAAAATCTTCTTATCTAAAATAACGATGGAGACAAGTTTCTAATTGTGTTATACATGCAGGTAACAAACCTGATCGACGGCACCCGATTGTTCACCATCTGCGTTAAGAGGGGACAAAACCGTGCTCTATGATCCATGGTAACCTTCCCCTGATACCCGGCACCTCTCTCCAATCTATAGGGGATAGGAGTTAGAACCTGCCCAGTTGGGAATGTTTTAAATTTTTCGAACTGAGTGCATGGAATTTAAACCCGCGACCCATCGATGAAAGGGTTCTTTCTGTACACGAGTCAAGAGGGTACCTACACTATTTCAGACGCAATAAATGATTTTCACTGTCACAAGTTCACTCCAGCTTTGTAAAAACAATTTTTTCAATTTTATTTCTACCCTAGTGGGATTTGAACCCATAACGCATCTACGGAAGGCCTGCTCGGGACAAAAGAACTATCCTTTTTCTTGGAAATTAACGTTAAAGCAGTATTAAAAAGTAACAAGAACTCTAAATCTGGACATACATTTCAAATTTCAACCTCATATCAGTAAACACATTGACAGAGCTTTTAGAGTTTCCCAATGTCAAAGGCCGTAAGGAATATATTTAACAAGATAGCCAATATATAGAGTGACGTCACAATTTATTCTATTTGAAGTGGTCAGCTTCCAATGGAATGGTCTGGTCTACATCTCTTTGTGTCCCGATCATATCCTACAACCAAATGTCGTTTATCCTTTATTTTCCACGCCCACTGACATTTGACCTCACGGATTTGAAATTACTTTGAGGACAATCGATATAGTGGACATTTTAACATTGGAAAACACGTGTTAATGGCATCAACTCCACATTTGAACCCCATGTCAAAACCCGTTTGTTTAACTATTTGAATTAAAAGGATGGATAGCTCACTGATTAACACATTTTTAATTAGCTCCGATACTTACGATTTATTAAAAGAAACAATTGTTTTCTTCAGATTTTCACTTATAAATTGGTGTAAACCCGAGGCGAGTTTTTAAAGCATATTTACTTATGTCCTTTACACCAGACAAGTTAGGTTGTACAATAATTAGCGACTCAATAAGTGAAACGGTTTCAACAGTCTGAACAAACTTCGGCTATCTTCGCTCGTAACCGGTCGGATTTGCAGTCCGAAAATCCCCGAAGATATCCGAGTGTCGGTTTCAATGCATCTGTACAGTACCTCTGCGGCGGAATGTTGATCGAAGAACCCCAATCATACATGTATATGTTTTCTTCCAGGATGGCTGGATCGCAACTAAATGGTTGACGTTTAAAAGCTGTGGAGAGTCACAGTCGGGTAAGATTTTTGAATGTTTGATTGATTGATTGATGTTTTATCTCGCACTCAAGATTATTTCACTTATATGGCGGCTTTGCCAGGTTAAGTGGGGAAGGAAACCGGACCCTTTGACCGTAAGAAACCCCTGACCTTTGGCGAGTACCTGGCAACTAGTCCACTTACTGTGGGGTAAAGAAAGTTTTCAATTTTTGTTTGCTTTGAGGTGGCATTTGATCTCGCGCCGCATCAATGGAAGGCCTGTGTCGCACTGAGGGACTATCACTGTAACCGCCTGAGCCACCGAGATCCCCATAAAATGTTTGAAGACAACAGATTTTGAAATGGTTCTTTTTGGTATTAAAGTGTGTCTAATCAAGTACATGTACTGTCAACGAAATCTATAATAGTCAGAGATGGTAAAGATAGATATATGTATTCATCTAAATCGCAAAATCAAGGTTGCCTTTCTTTTAATTTCCTGTGTAAATGGTTGTTACCCATTAAAGTTACAGTCCCATTCACCTCTCAGAGATTTGTGACAAAATCATGACCACAACTAGCTTACGTTAATGATTGGTTGATTAATGTTTTATGCCGCACTCAAGATTATTTTACTTATATGGTGGCGTTGCCAGGTTTAGTGTGACCTTTGGCGAGTACCTGGCAACTCTTCCACTTACGATATTGTTGAATGATCTCCCAAATATGGATATACTTTTGTTATTTCTTCAAACGCTGAAATCCACATTACAATAGGAATTTATGAAAAAAGTCAAAATTTTTGCCGCTCAAGCTACTTTAAAGATGTTTGTATGTAAACAAGTATAAAATAGTTTATTTAATTTCCTTCATATAGAGGGAAAAGGAAGCCCATTAATCCACTGTAAAAAAAAATAATTTCAAGGTCACCATGGCGGTACTGTTACCACTACTGGATGTCCGGCTATAGTGAGTCGGGCAGGCTGGGGAGCTCGGGCACCTCATGGAGGACCAGGACATCTTACACAGACACCCAAATACATCTTCGTTCATCACTCTGCAACCGAAGGCTGTTTCACCAAGTCCAGCTGCTCTAGTGTTGTGAAAAGTTTTCAGAATTATCACATGGATAGCAAACGTAAGTAATCTTTGTGTCATCTTTGCTTGGTTAGAGACCGCGCACAAACGTAAGTAATCTTTATGTCATCTTTGGTTGGATAGAAACTACGCGCAAATGTAAGTGATCTTTATGTCATCTTTGGTTGGATAGAAACTACGCGCAAACGTAAGTGATCTTTATGTCATCTTTGGATGGATAGAAACTACGCGCAAACGTAAGTGATCTTTATGTCATCTTTGGATGGGTAGAAACTACGCGCAAATGTAAGTGATCTTTATGTCATCTGTGGTTGGATAGAAACTGCGCGTTATAACGATACTGATCTTTATGTCATTTTTGGTTAGATAGAAACTACGCGCAAACGTAAGTAATCTTTATGTCATATTTTAATAGGTAGAAACTACGCGCAAACGTAACTGATCTTTATGTCATCTTTGGTTGGATAGAAACTAAGCGCAAATATGAGTGATCTTTATGTCATCTTTGGTTGGATAAAAACTACACGCAAACGTAAGTGATCTTTATGTCATCTCTGGTTGGATAGAAACTACGCGCAAACGTAAGTGATCTTTATGTCATAGTTGGATGGGTAGAAACTACACGCAAACGTAAGTGATCTTTATGTCATCTGTGGTTGGATAGAAACTACGCGCAAACGTAACTGATCTTTATGCCATCTTTGGTTGGATAGAAACTAAGCGCAAACGTAACTGATCTTTATGTCATCTTTGGTTGGATAGAAACTAAGCGCAAATATGAGTGATCTTTATGTCATCTTTGGTTGGATAAAAACTACACGCAAACGTAAGTGATCTTTATGTCATCTCTGGTTGGATAGAAACTACGCGCAAACGTAAGTGATCTTTATGTCATAGTTGGATGGGTAGAAACTACACGCAAACGTAAGTGATCTTTATGTCATCTCTGGTTGGATAGAAAATACGCGCAAACGTAAGTGATCTTTATGTCATCTCTGGTTGGATAGAAACTACGCGCAAACGTAAGTGATCTTTATGTCATAGTTGGATGGGTAGAAACTACACGCACACGTAAGTGATCTTTATGTAATCTTTGGTTGGATAGAAAATACGCGCACACGTAAGTGATCTTTATGTCTTCTGTGTTTGGTTAGACATTGCGCACAAACGTAAGTGATCCTTATGTCATCTTTGGTAGGATAGAAACTACGCGCAAACGTAAGTGATCTTTATGTCATCTGTGTTTGGTTAAAAACCTCCCTGAAGGACATGCAACTCCTTTGTTAATCTTTTAAATGAATTGTTTTCTTGTGTTATTTGTTTATACTTGGCTCTGGACGTGTTAGTACAACACATCTGAGCCTGAATCTATAAAATCACACTAACTAGCTAATGTTTGGAGAAGAATTGACACCCGCGATATACAATCTGTTATGCACGCGCGCTTCAACTATCAATGGCGGCACTTTTTACAAAGTCCGATCCAGACCAGCCAATGAGACGGGTCCATTCCACGTATATAGTTCATTGGATTGAAACATTTCTTACATGCTGGAATGCTCCCTAAGTGAATGTGAAAATCCGACAAGTAGCAAATTGAGGAGTAGACACAACACATTCTATTGGTTCTTTTTGCGTTTTTGTAAGGTGTGATCACGTCATTGTCCCATTTGTATTATTTCTCATTTTTAACATGCACTAAATTCCTTTTAGCTATTCTTTGATCTTTGATTCATTTGCACTGTTTATGGAAAGTTTTGTGAAATAGCCCGGGTTTTCTGGTTTGTTGAACATCGGTCCAAATTGCTTTCTGTCAGTTTTTTATCCACTGTACTTATCGTCTTCATAATGTCTTATACGGAAGAAACGAAACAAGAACTAGCTCTCATATTTATGGCCTATGAGGCCATGTATTATAAATTTACAACGTAATATGTTTATTCTGCTCCAGATTACAGTGACATTGAATACAGTTTTATCATCGGCGAAGACGGGAATATATACGAAGGTCGAGGCTGGGGTATTGTTGGTGCACATACCTTAGGACACAACCACGACGGCTTAGGTATGTAAGCTTTAAAAGGATACACCGCTTACGTTTGTTGTCGTTCTCCGTTGAACTTGAAATTATTGGAAAAATACGAAGTGGTCAATCTCGGATGGAAGACTATAAGTCGACTTCCCGCCCAAAATATACATTTAAAGAGTTATTTAGGGAATTTCCCGTTGCTTTGCTTTCTGTCAGACAGTCAGTAAACAAACAACTTAAAACGCACCACACGCGCAGCCACAATGGGTCCACGCCGCGCACCTAACCACAACAAAACGGACAAATGAATTCCCAAATAAAACTGCCTACCCAAGGGTTAGTGGGGGCTAAGAAAGTTACCAATGGCTATCTGGAAACCTCATCTGTATTTAAATGACAATCGAATCGCACACATTTCAACGTTCTACATGTTGTTGGTTTCGGACATGTCCCTTTAAAGTTTAAACTGTGTACTATAGATTTGTAACTATACACAAAGAAGTCAAAACAATTTAAGCACCCCCCCTGGAAAGTCTGCACCGACCGATAAAATCATTGGTGTAGGGACGTCTTACTGGAGGGATGAAACGCAGGTTGGAAGCTAATGGAGGCTATACGCGCTATTGACCTTCTGCTCTTGGGATGTGTTCTGCACACTCAAAGTGACATGTTTTTACTTCAATATGTTCGCCCTGTGAAGCCAGATTGACTCTGAAGTTTCATACTTACAAGCATCTTTTTATTTTGTTCAACTACACTTTTGATTTGGCCAACGACATCCTGAATAAATTGTATAGCTTATTGCCCCTAATGGTGATTTCTTGTCGCCAGAATGTTGTCCTTTATGAGCACAATCGTTTCTGCAACATCAGTTTGCCAACAATCTCCCTTGTTGGGATTTTATCGGTCGGTGCAGATTTCCAGGGGGGTGCTTCGCTTTTTTCTTTGTGTATATATTGGCAGTCATAAATCATCCAACTGCCCAATGCAATTAGCGAAACATTAATCATAACGCCTTTAAAATGGCCTATTGGTGCGCTGTCGAAGGTTAATGGGGACAAATAATTATTACATCTACCATTAAGACTGAACGAGAATTCAGCGCAGACTACATTGTATTATATAGCAGCAAGGAGACTGGTGTTAATGTCTGAATTCCAATGGAAATGTCCCACGGGATATTTTCCAGACTGTAAACAGAATCAATGCAAAAGGCGAGGACATTGAATTTTCAGAACTGACAAGACCACAAGGCATATCTTGTCAACTGATGCGACTGAAACAGTATGGAAGAATTCTGAAACAATCCTTTCTAGACATTCTCATTGTCTGTTAACCATGCCTCATTAATAAGCCTCTTTCGAGTTTGGTTAAAACCCCGCGAGATCACGCGAGAAAGGAGTTTACGGGTATAACTTTCACTGACTAGCCGTTCATTTAACATTAGCGCCTATGGTGATCGGCGGTTATCGTGTGGTTTTGTCTTTGATTCTTTATTTCTAAATCATTCCTTTAATCCAAATTGTTTTTGTGAAACGCACTAGAAGCTATCAGTTGCGTTTTTGTTGGTTGACTGTCAGTACAATTATTTATATCGCGTGGATACGCTTCGAAGTTGTCAAAAACCAACGGTGAAAACACAACTACGACGTGTTATTTTTGTGTTAGGAATAATAATATGTTTTTGTCCGTCAAAAAGAAGTATCTAATGGCTTTGTTATATATCTTGATATGTCCCAAAAAAAGACTTTTGTAAAAAGTATAGATTGTAAGCTGAGAATCATAGAAAAAACAACAGGGTGACAGCCGATCTCCATAAGCACTAATGTTAATCGGACAGCCGATCGGTGAAAGTTATACCCCTAAACACGGGTCTCGCGTGATCTCGTATGACTTCCACCAAACCCGAAAGGGGCTTATTATATAATCCGCTTAGTGGGTCTTTTGAATTCTATTTAAAGTGGCATGAGCTGCCAAAATTCATACTTTTTTCATAATTTCTGATCGTCACGACAGTAAGAGGCTTTGAAGGTCATTGAAAAACTAAATGATTGGCGTTGAAATGAGAAAAATCCATACAGTCCATATGTGGCCTGTACGAACCGAAAACGTCCTCGAAAAGTAAACAAAATTTAAATAACCGGGACGACCATTCATTCATTCTAAGCCAAAGTTAGTTCAAAACAATACTTTACCGTGAAACTTCGAGACTAGAAGCACTAAAAAGCTTCTGAATTATACGTCTTGATAAAAATAGCCAACAATTTCAACATTCTGTTTTAACGTCAAAATATCAACATTTTGGCAGCTCATGCAACTTTAAGGGAAAATCTTGAAGCGCTTTAAATGAATCTCACGTTCCATAGCATTTGTTTTTGCCTTAAGCATATAGCAAATACTTTTGAAAGCTACTCACCGTTGAGCCTGTTTTAATGTCTAGATTGTAATTAAGCTTCATAGGTTTTGTCAGATGAATTCATTCTGACTTATTCCGATTGTCACGAGAAAATAGGAACTGAAAGCTCAACGAAAAACTAATGGCTTGGCTTGAAAGAATGCAGATGTACATGCAAGTCGTAGACATATATGTTCTAGTTCCGAGGACTCGTGCCAATTATTGACTCCATTATCGAGCCAAGTTAGTCCTGTCACACCTTGATCATCTTTATATCACCAACTGTTAAATCTTGATAAGATGATAAAAACATTTTTATTTTTATTTACAGGATTCTGTGTAATCGGAACCTTCACAAATCACCTGCCCAATGACGCGGCGTTAAGCGCCTTAACACGTCTGATTGATTGCGCTGCAGCATCAGGTCACGTGACATCTAACTATATTCTTAAAGGCCATCGTGACGTCAGACCCACGGAATGTCCGGGGCAAAAGTTTTATGACCTAATCCAGACTTGGCCACACTATCACAAATAAGTTTGCCTTTTGTTATGTTGCCATGCTTACTTGAATTTTTTCTTAAAATGACAATAAACATTTTGACGAACTGAATAATTGTTTTTGTGAATCATTAACCTCTCCGTCCGGGTCACGTGCCCAATACAAACGTACGAAAGAATTAAGACACATTTGGCGAAATAGCCTCGCGGCTTAATGATATCTGTAACATCAGAAAGCGACCGTTCCAGTTAAATGCATTTCACTATTGTGGAAAGGACAGCAAAATATATACCACATATAAAATTTGCTCGAGGATCGATGCCCTGTCCATTTGTGTGGCATTTTTGAAAGTTTGGCCTGCCTTGTTGGCGCTGGCAGAGCGGTCAATTGTATTAAAATACGAACTTCACATACTCACACATCACAACCTTGACCTTTCGAAAAAGTATAAATTTTATCATTTACTACAATAAGTGGTCGTATGGAAGCTCAGAGGCCATCACATCAAGTCAATTCAAAAGTGTATGTTTCCGACTTATTGGTTTCGTAAACAGATTTGTCCAAAAAATAAATACCCACCAAAACGGCGATCTTTAAAAAAAGTATTTAGACTGTTGTCCAAGATCGCCGTTTTGGTGGGTATTTTTTTTTGACAAATCTGTGTACGAAACCAGTAAGTCGGAAACATACACTTTTGAATTTACTTGATGGATAGTTGAGAACACTTTCCTATGTTGTAGGGATTCTATGTCAACTATGACAACTGACATGACCATTTTCGTCTCCACACAGAAAGTTTCTAAACAGACTTTTCATAATTAGACAAACTATTAAATCAACAGATCGATAATTCTTTATGAAATGCTTACTCCATGAATGTCTGGACATACCGACTATCCATATATACTATACTATACTAACCTACAAAACCGATAAAAGTGACACGCCCAAAGTGCATACGACTATGTACATTGTGATCGATTGATTGATTGTTTAGTGTTTTACGCTGCGCTCAAAATTATTTCACTTAAATGGCGGGGTTGCCAGTTTTATTGTGGGAGGAAACCGGGACACTGAGACCGAAGATTCTTTCAAAGTCAACGAAAGATGTTTAGTTAAATACATTTATCATTTCCTTTGTGTGGTTCAGTAAGTTATCGTCACTGATTTCAACAAAACATTCTCCATTGCCATGTTCGTCTGGTAAGTGCAGTGGTACCTTGGGTAAGTGAATACCTTTTTGGTTCCTGAAAACCACGGAATATATACATTTATGTTCAGTGAGAACTGTAAATCACCAGCAGTTCCTTGTCTCAAAGAATCGAAACTTTCGCATCATGTTTACAATGTTGAATAGGACATTCGTTGCAAGACTGGATGAGCAATACGTCTTTTAGTGCTGTTTATTGGAGTCTTACTCTTGTATTCTAGTTCACATTCTCAGTTTGCTCGTGTTCTCGATGAAGCTATTTGAGTTGCGTGTTAAAGGTATTTCAGTTCACAAAATCGTATAACGTATTCGTGGAACAGAGAAAATTGTTTAATATTTAACAGAGAGTCATCGATGAAGACACAGAGTTTATATGCATTTGTTTCTCTGTCGCATATCCCCACATAGGCCTTCCATCGATGCGGCGTGGGTTCGAATCACACTCAGACTAATACAGTTTGTCGGTAACTCAAAGGCAGGGGGTTATAAGCTGTATACCTAATGAAGGTAATAGTAAGCAAATACTAAAAAATCGGTGTTCAATTGCTATTCTCATTGTCTCATATAAGATAGCCTCAGCCGCTTTGGCTCGTAGAATAAAACCTTGTTTGGAAAGTATTATTAGTGAGAGGCAGAAAGTAATTATCAGAAAAGTTTTAGGAAAAATGTATATTTTTTAATGACCATTTCAACATTGAGAATAAACCGTTTGTATTTAAGCAATGGCTAAAAACAGGTGTAAAATATGTCGCAGATTTGCTGGATGTAAACGGTCATTATTTATCCTTTAACGAATTTTTTTTTTTTGTATTGTATTGTTTATTCACCATAAGAAAATAATAACAAAGTATAACATATTTATTGAGTAGAAAATGGCGGGACTAAAATCCGGATGGACTAATTTGTCCTCTCAGCAGTAAAATCAGCAGCAAGACTCATTTGCGGCGCAAAAACTGGTCGGAACTCACGCTTATTCTCACAGCTGGATGAGATTTTGTCCACGGAAGGTATTTCAGAAGTAGTCTGAAGAGGTGTGTATTCACTATTCACTGCGTCCAAGTCGGTAGAATTGACTTTCTGTGAATCATATTGAGGCCAGGAATCGTCAATGGCCTTCACAGAAACATCCATATTTACAAAAATAATATATTTGTTGTTTTGAATAAGTTAGAAAGGACAAAATGGAATCTAAGCCAGAGCCGGCTATCAAGGCAATGTCTGTATAGGAGCTCACTCGTCAACGTCTGCTGATGTTATGAAGTGTTGAGGAAAATGTTAAAGATCAGATGGGATGGCCTGGGAAGACCGACCACGCAAACAACACAGTTAACCATCCTGGATGTCCCTAAGTGAGCATCACTTACCCCTTAACGCTCATTTCCAACGAGCTTCTATGTCAGGGCACATGGAAATCGTCTTCAAATTGATTTTTCCTGTTATTAAAAGTAACCAACACCGAATGGTCTCATGGGAGAAAATTACTGATCAGTTCATCTAGAACAAGAATAACATTATTATTGATTCCGACTGTTGACAAACATTGCTGTTCCGGGTATAGATCTTTGAGACAGAGTTTTGTTTCTGTAACTTCTCACGTTGCCGTCTGGAAAACATTTCACCCAATAACTGCCGAGACATTATCCAATTGTTACAGGCCATTGGGTCTTCTGGACTTATAACCCGTCTCCCAATAGAACAGAATATCCACATGAATAAAGAAATAAGTTGACGCATAAATCATTTATAAGACATTATACTATTCCTAACAGGAAGCTAGTCAAGACGATTTTCCCTGTGCCCGTGTGGTTTAGTGTTCATAAATATAAATAGAAGATACAATGCGAGAGTTGATTGCTTAATTCAACAGGAAATGTTTCGGTGAAAATTTTTATCATGCTTTGTGTAAGACACTGTTACATTTTTTCTAGCTTAATTAAAAAACGAAGCTCCTCCTCAGTTGCCTGCTGCCTGGTGGCGATTGTGATGAACGGGGCACACAGTTATTGCTCGGGATGCAAAAGCGACTGAACAGCATTCAAAATAAGCATGAAAAAAGTAACTAAATGAAATCAACCATGTAAATTTGAATGGTAATTGAAGGCTGCAATATCTTAGTTTGTATGTAAAAATAATGTTGTCTTATTTCTTTTTCCGATAAATACTTCTGAGGATAGTTTACCTGTCGATATTGGTCAACCCATTGATTAAATTTCGACAAGCGTCAATTCTGAGAACACTTGGTTGAATCAACAACCGGGAAAACGAGACTGGAATGTTATTTCTGTTCGGCGAAGTACCAAATATTACTCGTAACTATTATACGGATGAATGCCATTCTGGTTATACGCTGTGCGAATTTGCTTGATTTTAGGCTACCTGACGCGTCAGTTGTCGAAATAAATTTGCCGGCTTAAATTAACGGGACGGTATATACTTTAACTAATATGTTTATTCCGGATTTCAACATTTCACGAACAAGTCTATACAGACTGATAACTCTGACATAAGTATGTCCACATTTACCAATTCATTCTTGTGTATTGGATTACAAGGCTGAGTTGTTCCCGAGTTTTTTGTTGTCGACTAGAAATCTTACGTATTTTGAAAAATCTTTATGCTAAGACACCTAATTACTCTAAGTTTTGCAAACGTTCTTGCACAACATACGTCAAATGCGGCGGCAGCGTCATCAATTCGTTCTTAATGACGTCATTTGTCACGTGTTGCTAAAACCCTAAACCTAAGCCGTGTACACTGTAAGTGAAATAATCTTGAGTGCGGCGTAAAACATGAATCAATCAATCTGTCTCATATACAATAACTACAATAATTAACCAATAGAATAGTTTTATACCATTAGTGGTCCAGTAAGTCCGTATAGTCCTATCGCCGTAAGTCGGCAAATCATTTGGGGTACCAAACGCAGAAACTGGCCTGAACTCACGCTTATTCTCACAGTAGCCCAGGTCGCCTGGAGAGGTGTGTATTCACTGCGTCCAAGCTCTCGTCGGTAGAATTAACTTTCTCTGAAGCATATTGAGGCCAGGAATAGCCTTCACAGAAATTGTTCCCTTCACAAAAATAATATATTTGTTGTTTTGAGTGCGAAAGGACAAAAAGGAATCTAAGCTAGAGACGGTCTATCGAGGCAATGTCTGTATAGGAGCTCACTCGTCAACGTCTGCTGATATTATGAAGTGTTGAGGCATCTGTTAAAGGCACACTTGCCGCCGTAGCCTGTTTAAACTTGCTAAGAAAACCAATTTACATGAGCTTACTACGACTAATACCACTAAACTTAAACATAGGACACATAAAACATGTCTAGTTAGCTTTAGACTGTAAAAATGGGGTGAAAAACAAACGAAGAATCGAAGCCTGATTACAACAACAACGATCAGTGTCGGTCAACTTTCGTGTTGGATACCCTCCTTTCAGGCCTTTGTATCTGTGGTTAACACTCAAACAATTACCAGCAGGCTTTTCCAGTCGCTGTTAACCGATCGTCAGTCTGTATTTCTCAGATAAATAGGCCTACGTAAAATTACACTGTGCCGTTAGTTCACTCACTCGACTGAAACATAAAATCGCCAATAGGGGGCAGATCGGTTTGTTTACGTTCCGGGTACGTAACAATTCAAATTTTCAAATTCAAATTAAAAATACAAACTGACGTCCAAACTTTTAAATTTTGGTAAAAATAGAAAGTTCCTAACTTATATTGTCTGGGAAAAATACAGAATATGGTCTTTCTTTTTTAATGTAAACAATATTCCTGATTTTTGCGGCAAGTGTGCCTTTAAGGATCAGATAGGATGGCCTGGGAAGACCGACCACGCAAACTAGACAGTTAACTATCCTGGATGTCCCTAAGTGGACAGTACTTACCCCTTAACGCTCATTTCCAACGAGCTTCTATGTCAGGGCACATGGAAATCGTCTTCAAATTGATTTTTCCTGTTATTAAAAGTAACCAACACCGAATGGTCTCATGGGAGAAAATTACGGATCAGTTCATCTAGAACAAGAATAACATTATTATTGATTCCGACTGTTGACAAACATTGCTGTTCCGGGTATAGATAATTAAGACAGAGTTTTCTTTCTGTAACTTCTCGCGTTGCCGTCTGGAAAACATTTCATCCAATAACTACCGAGACATAATTCAATTGTTACACGCCATTGGGTCTTCTGCCTTCAAGACATATCGACTTATATTATACTTTATGACTTTTGACCATTAACATTAAGTATGTTCTCTGTTTAGTGACCCGTCTCTCAATATAACAGAATATCCACATGAATAAAGAAATAAGATGACACATAAATCATTTAAAATACATTATTTCCCTCTATAGAGAATGGTATTATTCTTGCACTATTCCTAACAGTAAGCTAGTCAAGAAGATGCTCCCTGTGCCCGTGTGGTTTAGTGTTCATAAATATAAATAGAAGATACAATGCGAGAGCTGATTGCTTAATTCAACAGAAAATGTTTCGGTGAAAATTTTATCATGCTTTGTGTAAGACACTGTTACATTTTTTCTAGCTTAATTAAAAAACCAAGCTCCATATTTGTTTATTGTCGACTACGAATTCTTCGTATTTTGAAAAATCTTTATGCTAAAGACACTTAATTACTCAAAGTTTTGCAAACGTTCTTGCACAAAATACGTCAAATGCGACGGCAGCGTCACCAATTCGTTCTTAATGACGTCATTTGCCACGTGATGTCGGGGAATCTTAGATGTCCTATTCGTTAATTTGACGTCTGATAAACTCTTCAGAAAATGACCTCGTCAGATAAATAGAAATCTAAACTTTCCACAATATCCAGCAAGTATTAAGTAACTCTTCATGTCTCAAGAAATTAATTCATCTATACGATTCACTATTGAAAATTAAACTATCATTGTATACCGATGAATATCGCTTAATTAGGGTGGCTATCATAACGGGGGTTAAGTTGACCGTGTCAGGTCTCACAGTTGAGGTCATAGTTGAGAATGTATATTTTTTAATGATCATTTCAACATTGAGAACAAACCGTTTGTATTGGAGCAATGGTTAGAAAAAGGTGTAAAATATGTCGCAGATTTGCTGGATGTAAACGGTCATTCTTTAAGGGTTTAATACCGCCGTAGCGGTGTTTGTTGCGTAACCCGATACCGCTGAACGTTGGTTCGTACCGAGTCAAACCACGAGAATGCGCAGCATTCGAGGGGTTTGACGAGGTGCGAACCAACGTTCAGCGGTATCGGGTTATGCAATAAACACCAAGATAAGGTATTAAAGTCGATTCTACCCCGATAATTGAGAAAAATGAGGAAAAAGTGACCTGTTGTTGATTGCCGTTCCTTTTCCCTCCCTCGGGCAGAGTGGGAACTTTTAACTAATCAACGATAAGCTTTGGTCACGTGCAACGCTTGACCCAGATATTTTGAAGCAGAATGACATAATGTCACTATGGCTACCGCTTTGACAGGCTGGGTTGCTGACGACGCTAGCGGGGGAAATGTTGTGAAATCAACCCTTTGGTGACTGTATACGTTCATGACAGCCCAGTTTTCAATATAAAAGGACAGAATATAACCACACTCACAACATTATCAGGTTAAATCCTTCATTTTGTATGATAACAAGCAAAAGATCACTTCTTCCGGGGGAGGTAAACCTACCAGCCGATGATGCACTACAGACTCGATGTTGTTTGAAAAGTCATCTCTACTTAACATGTATATTTGCACACGGCACGCACATGCAGGAGGGGTAGAATTATCCTTTAACGAATTTGTCCTCTCAGCAGTAAAACCAGCAGCAAGAAGTCATTTGCGGTAGCTAACGCAAAAACTGGTCGGAATTCACGCTTATTTTCATAGCTGAATGAGATTTTGTCCACGGAAGGTATTTCAGTAGTCCAGGTCGCCTGGAGAGGTGGGTATTCACTGCGTCCAAGTCGGTAGAATTGACTTTCTCTGAATCATATTGAGGCCAGGAATCGTCGATGGCCTTCATAGAAACATCCATATTTACCAAAATAATAAACTTGTTGTTTTGAATCAGTGAGAAAGGACATAAAGGAATCTAAGCTAAAGCCGGGCTATCGAGGCAATGTCTGTATAGGAGCTCACTCGTCATCGTCTGTTGATGTTATGAAGTGTTGAGGCAACTGTTAAGGATCAGATGGGATGGCCTGGGAAGACCGACCACGCAAACAACACAGTTAACCATCCTGGATGTCCCTAAGTGAGCATCACTTATCCCTTAACGCTCATTTCCAACGAGCTTCTATGTCAGGGCACATGGAAATCGTCTTCTAATTGATTTTTCCTGTTATTAAAAGTAACCAACACCGAATGGTCTCATGGGAGAAAATTACTGATCAGTTCATCTAGAACAAGAATAACATTATTATTGATTCCGACTGTTGACAAACATTGCTGTTCCGGGTATAGATCTTTGAGACAGAGTTTTCTTTCTGTAACTTCTCACGTTGCCGTCTGGAAAACATTTCACCCAATAACTGCCGAGACATTATCCAATTGTTACAGGCCATTGGGTCTTCTGCCTTCAAGACATATCGACTTATATTATACTTTGTGACTTTTGGCCATTAACATGAAGTATGTTCTCTGTTTATTGACCCATGGACTTATAACCCGTCTCCCAATAGAACAGAATATCCTCATGAATAAAGAAATAAGTTGACGCATAAATCATTTAAAAGACCATTATTTCCCTCTATAGAGAATGGTAATATTCCTATACTATTCCTAATAGTAAGCTAGTCAAGAAGATTTTCCCTGTGTCCGTGTGGTTTACTGTTCATAAATATAAATAGAAGATACAATGCGAGAGTTGATTGCTTAATTCAACAGAAAATGTTTCGGTGAAAAATGTTATCATGCTTTGAATAAGACACTGTTACATTTTTTCTAGCTTAATTAAAAAACCAAGCTCCTCTTCAGTTGTCTGCTACCTGGTGGCGATTGTGTTGGACGGGACACACAATTATTGCTTGGGATGCAAAAGCGACTGAACAGCATTCACAATGAGCATAGATTGTAACAGAAATCAACCATGTTAACTTGAATGGTAATTGAAAGTTGCAATATCTTAGTTTGTATGTAAAAATAGTATTGACTTATTTCTTGATCCGATGAATACTTCAGAGGATAGTTTCCGTGTCGATATTGGTCAACCCATTGGTTAAATTCCGACAAACGTCAATTCTGAGAGCACTTGGTTGAATCAACAACAGGGAAAACGAGACTGGAATGTTATTTCTGTTCGACGAAGTACCAAATATTACTCGTGACTATTATACGGATGAATGCCATTCTCGTTATACGCTGTGCGAATTTGCTTGATTTTAGGCTACCTGACGCGTCAGTTGTCGAAATAAATTTGCCGGCTTAAATTAACGGGACGATATATACTTTAACTAAGATGTTTGTTCCGGATTTCAATATTTAACGAACAAATCTATACAGGCTGATAACTCCGACATAAGTATGTCCACATTTACCAATTCATTCTTGTGTATTGGATTACAAGGCTGAGTTGTTCCCGAGTTTTTTGTTGTCGACTACAAATGCTTGGTATTTTGAGAAATCTTTATGCTAAAGACACCTAATTACTCTAAGTTTTGTAAACGTTCTTGCACGAAATACGTCAAATGCGGCGGCAGCGTCATCAATTCGTTCTTAATGACATCATTTGTCTCGCTGTTTAATGATATTTGTAACTTCAGAAAGGATAGTTGAGAACACTTTCCTATGCTATAGGGATTCTGTTGTTGTGGCAAACAATGTCAACTATGACAACTGACATGACCATTTTCGTCTCCACACAACAAGTTTCTCAACAGACTTTTCCCAAACATTGCTGTTCCGTGTATAGATCTTTGAGACAGAGTTTTGAGAATATTGAGAATAAACCGTTTGTATTTTATAAGCAATGGTTAGAAAAAGGTGTAAAATATGTCGCAGATTTGCTGGATGTAAACGGTATTAATTTATCCTTTAACGAAATTTTGTCCTCTCAGCAGTAAAACCAGCAGCAAGACTCATTTGCGGTAGCTAACGCAAAAACTGGTCGGAACTCACGCTTATTCTCACAGCTGGATGGGATTTTGTCCATGGAAGGTATTTCAGAAGTAGTCGCCTGGAGAGGTGTGTATTCACTGCGTCCAAGCTCCCGTCGGTAGAATTAACTTTCTCTGAATCATATTTTGACCAGGAATCGTCAATGTACCAAATATTACTCGTAACTAGTATACGGATGAATGCCATTCTGGTTATAAGCTGTGCGAATGTGCTTGATTTTAGGCTACCTGACGCATCAGTTGTCGAAATAAATTTGCCGGCTTAAATTAACGGAACTGTATGTAATTTAACAAAGATGTTTGTTCCGGATTTCAATATTTAACGAACAAATCTATACAGGCTGATAACTCCGACATAAGTATGTCCACATTTACCAATTCATTCTTGTGTATTGGATTACATGGCTGAGTTGTTCCCGAGTTTTTTGTTGTCGACTACAAATCCTTCGTATTTTGAAAAATCTTTCTGCTATAGACACTTCTTCAAACGTTCTTGCACGAAATACGTCAAATGCGGCGGCAGCGTCATCAATTCGTTCTTAATGACGTCATTTGTCACACGATATCAGGGAATGTTAGATGTCCTGTTCATTAATTTGACGTCTGATAAACTCTTCAGAAAATGACCTCGTCAGATAAATAGAAATCTAAACTTTCCGCAATGTCCAGCAAGTATTAAGTAACTGTTCATGTCTCAAGAAATTAATTCATCTATACGATTCACTATTGATAATTAAACTGTCATTGTATACTGATGAATATCGCTTAATTAGGGTGGCTATCATAACGGGGGTTAAGTTGACCGCGTCAGGTCTCACAGTTAAGGTCATTAGTTGGAGACACCTTAATCGAAGATAATTGATGTGTAATGATACCGACATTTTTGATAAAATCAATCATTACGTACAGAAATACACTAGCTTTGGGAAACAGGGTTACAGGAATAACACTCTACAACTGAAGTGAAAACAGCTCTCGTTACAAACTCCAAAGTTAGATCGTTTCTCTCTCGTGAGCGTGAAATACTTAAAAATTGTATTTTCTTTCTTCATCTGTTCTACATTCTAAATGACATTTGGAAATTAATTCGTTCTTAGACAAATAAATCATAACTGACCAGGCAAGTATGCTATCTCAAGACTTCAAAACTACATGGATAAACTCTTCCTACTAAATCAACAAGTTTCAACCAGTAATTATATTAACATCCTCGGATACCCAGGGTTAAATTCTCAACAAGCTCCCCATTTAGGGGATAACCGTGTTGAATTCGAGGATCTGAGGCGGTTAATGCTTGATTTAACGGTCGCAAATTTAGTTTTACCGGCGACGCGTTAGCGGAGCCGGTAAAACGGGTATTTGCGACCGTTAAATCAAGCATTAACCGCCTCAGATCCTCGAATTCAACACGGTTATCCCCATTCTAATCCAAATCCACAGTTACATTCCGATAAGTTTGTTCAAACTGATGAAAGGAAAGATTAAAATGTAGGGCAGCTTTCGGAGATTCCCCAAGATTAGCCAAGTCACCCCGTCAGCCAGTGACACATCCGCACAATATAGTTTCTCCACAACGTCAAAATTGTTGCAAATATCTTATTATTTTATTTACTTGTAATTTAGGTTTTAATATTAACAACAAAAAAAACAACAACAGTGTGTTGATGCGTTTAGACGTTTTAACTTTATTCATTTATCCAAAGAACGCAGGGTCCAGTTGCTAGGTAGTATGAAAGGAGTTATCCCCCTTTACGACCTAGTTTTCCTCGGACAAAAAACAATGAATAAATAAAATTAAAATCGTTCTTGTGTTCGTTGGAATCTGTGATTTTGTAATATTTGAATCTGCGATTTGTGTTTCAAGCCAACTTTACTACTTCAGATTCTACTTCACTGCTCCAGGACGCTGCCTCCAGCTGATCAAGTTCGTCGCTTTGAAGAACACGAAAGCGACGGACCTCGCCAGAAAACTGGCCCCCTCTCTCGATGGACCATCTCGGGCGAACTGTCCTGCTTCCTCGGCGGACTCCCCTGACGGAACACCGAAGACTACACAAGCTGCGCCATCGTTGGCCGTATCAAGGCAGTGAACGCGCGAAGATTCAAATTCAACTATTGTATTCATTAATTCAGAGTCCGAATTCAATTTTAAGGATTCAAGGGAAATTATGAAATTTCCCATTTCGCATTCTTCATCGCTGGACTAATGTGTCTCGCTGTCAGCTGTAGCCGCCATGATTTCTTCTGCATAGCAACCGCAGCGACGCGTAGTAATACCGATTAGTGAAACGATGGAACACAATTTGCGGCATATAAAGCTAAATTTATATGTCTCAAATTATCTGATGTTAGCCAATCAGAATACGCCAACACATTTATTTGGATTAGAATTAGTGATTATGAGCGTAAGTTTTAATCGTGGGTTCCGACGATGTTATATTAATAGAACCATGTAACCCGGAGATACGAAATACGTTGCAGTATGGAGCTTTACTTCATAAATTAAACAGTCATTTGTTGAACTCGGGTGATTCAAATGAAATCGGTGAACCAAAGGCACTAAATCAGAAACAATTCTACGTTGGTTTACAGAGAGTAAATTAATTGGCACTGATTGGCCCGTAAAAAAGCCCGGGCCAGGTTGAGAATCGAACTCACGACTTAGTGTTACCTTCCCACCGCTCTACTACCCGGCCCTGCTGGGAACGGTTCGCTTGTTAGATTCTCTTATACACACAAAACTTAAATCAAGCCCATTAGAATATTTATATTTAAATTTTCATACGTGATGAAGTCAGTGTTTCAAAGCAAGCAATCATCATCAGGGAAATTACTGAATTAGTAAATTAACCGACACTGATTGACCCGGGAACAATTCCGCGCGATGGTGAGAATCGAACTCACGACACCATAAATAGGACAACACAATAAAAAAATCTAGCCAACAATATAAGGTTCTTATTGCTTGTAAATAAATTTAAATTAAGACTTTTTCCGAAACCATTGTTAAATAAGCTGTAGCTCTGGTACCTTGAAGAGCTGCCTAATAAAGATAAACATTCGTGGGTAAATATATCTTCTACGGTTTTCTTAAACATTCTTCAATAAATTGGCAGACGGTTTTCAGTTAATAAAAGATAGTTGAAACCATTTTCTTGAAACAGTATTTGGACCTCCTTAGTCCAATAATATACCACGCTGTTTCTATGCTGTACTATATTTGATTGAGTTAGGTATACTTTATGAACTGAAGATTTATATAGGTTAATTTACTAATTCAGTAAGTTCCCTGCAGTTTACTGAGAGTATAATTACATATCGCTATTATTAAACATGAATTTCAGAATATGCACAGTTTTTGGAAACAAGTAAAAGCCTAACATAATTCTCTAAATATAATTACAGCCTAACAGACTTCGTATGACTATATATTGTTGAACACTAAAACACACGGGTACAGGGGAAATCTTCTTGTCTAAAGTGTTAAAAAGGATTATATAATGCCAGTCTTGTATGTTGAATTGAATTGTACAAAGTTAACTACAAAAACGGTTATGTTAGGAAATTACGACATTGTTATAGGTTACAAGATTCCAATCCTATTGATTAATACATTTTAAACTCGTTGGGGATTGAATCACTGATAGTAAAACTGTTGAATTAACTTGGCTCATAATAATTAAATGTCCTGTCTTAGAGTGGCCTACAAGACAATAACATAATTACAAGACGTGATCTAGAGGACACAGACCGGCAATAAGGTCCACAGATGAAAAATAGCTTCATTGTAATTGAGTGTTGTAACCCAGAGCATCAATCCTCACAGTATGAAAAGCCAAGGAAAGACCACCTCTTCAGTATAAGAGATGTTGATGGGACAGTAATCCCATGGTCAACTCCCAAGAGATGGGGAAAATAAATCAAGTTACGGGATAATTTCCTCACGTTTAGGTTTAACTTTGGAAGAACCAATTAATAGCGTTAGGCCAGTTTTATAGGGTTGTAAAGAACGAGATTAGAGTGAGTGATTTGGGTTTTATGTCCTGCTTAACAGTCATATGAAGACGTTGTCTCCATGTGGCAGGGCAGATTTCCACTGCTCTTTTAGTTGGTGCTGCCTCACCGAGACGACTTGTCGAAGACACCCAGCAAGCCCCCTCACCCAGTCACAATATACTGACACCGGGACAACCAGTCGATGCTTTAACTCCTATTGCTGAGCGCCAAGCGAAGCAGCAGCAGCAGCTCCCATTGTCTTTGGTCTGACTCGACCCAGGCTTGAACTGGATCTCCCAGCCCTGGAGCGGACGCTCTACCAACTGAGCAATCGGGGCTGGTAACGAGATTAGAAATGTTATTGCTGTTTTAAAAAGAGGATATATTTCCCATTGGTTAGATATAAGCCAAGGCCTTCCTGTAAAATTTGGTTGAAACAGATTTGGCTAATGCTTTGTCATTTTTATCAAAATCTACAAAATTAGACTTTCGGTTGGTACCAATCTTGAAGATGTACGTTAGAGTAATATTATAAACACCAACACTAACATTCTGCCTTTTTTAATTTTTCCCCGTTAGCACACGTCTTCGGCTCGTACAGGCTACTGAATCCTTATCTCGACGTCAATCCTTTACCTTTTCAAGACACTTCAAATGTTGAACTCTCCCTTGAAAACACGTATTTTTTTAACAAAAAAATCGAATTTTGGCAACTTCTGCCACTTTGACAGGAAAATGTCCACATTAATCCAAAACAGCAATTCTCGTACTAGAAGGGTTGTATTTTTATTCGTTGATGGCAAACAAGTTGATATACGTTATATACACTATTCTTCTTTATATACAATTATTTTTTCGTTAAGATAAAATGTTGAATTTATCGTGAAATTCAGAAGTTTTTGTTGGTTCTAATCTCGAGAACAAGCCTATATGTAAAGGTAGTGTATTGAACTAACTTGGATAAGAATGAACAAACGGTCGTGCCGCTTAATTAAACTTTTGTTTACTTTTCTCACATTACTTCTGTTAGCACAGGTCACATGACCCATTAAAGAAAAAAACGCAAATGATAATGTGACTATCACGGAGTAAATTCTTGAAGGACATCAATCTAGAAGACAACAATCCAGTCCCATATATTGAGTATATGCCGCAGTTTGGTCCGTTTTTAAAGAACAAAGCTTGTATATATGAGTACTTCTTGAATAGATGTTCAACATGTCCAGCGGGAAGAATCTAGGTGACGGTCATTGTGAATGTGGAATGGGATACAAAGACAGGATAGTCACAGAGCAAAGTTTTCTCTCTTATCAAGAATCAATAATAATAATAATCAAGAATTGTTTTCATACCGTCAGTTATCTAGAATGCTGGGAATTCTTCATTATTTAAACACTGTATGTACTCCATTAGTATTAAGGGAAGAAGAAATGTTAGTTCTTCCCAAGGATGGATTAGCCGAGGATAATCTCACACGTCTTGAAGATAAACTTCTCTTTAGTTTAATACAGAATGTCTTACTAAATGCCAGGTAAATCCATGGATTTGTACAGCTGTTTAGACTGGCCAGTAAAACCATTATAGTCATGGCAGCACCTGAAACATGCAAATTAACATTATGTGAAAATGTTATAGTCATGACAGCACCTGAAACATAGGCAAATTAACATTATGTGAAAATGTTATAGTCATGACAGCACCTGAAACATAGGCAAATTAACATTATGTGAAAATGTTTTAGTCATGTCAGCACCTGAAATATGCAATTTAACATTATGTGAAAAAATTATAGTCATGGCTGAACCTGAAACATGCAAATTAACATTATGTGAAAATGTTATAGTCATGGCAGCACCTGAAATATGCAAATTAACATTATGTGAAAATGTTATAGCCATGGCAGCACCTGAAACAGGCAAATTAATATTATGTGAAAATGTTATAGTCATGGCAGCACCTGAAATATGCAATTTAACATTATGTGAAAAAATTATAGTCATGGCTGAACCTGAAACATGCAAATTAACATTATGTGAAAATGTTATAGTCATGGCAGCACCTGAAATATGCAATTTAACATTATGTGAAAAAATTATAGTCATGGCTGAACCTGAAACATGCAAATTAATATTATGTGAAAATGTTATAGTCATGGCAGCACCTGAAATATGCAAATTAACATTATGTGAAAATGTTATAGCCATGGCAGCACCTGAAACAGGCAAATTAATATTATGTGAAAATGTTATAGCCATGGCAGCACCTGAAACAGGCAAATTAATATTATGTGAAAATGTTATAGTCATGGCAGCACCTGAAATATGCAAATTAACATTATGTGAAAATGATATAGTCATGGCAGCACCTGAAATATGCAAATTAACATTATGTGAAAATGATATAGTCATGGCAGCACCTGAAACATGCAAATTAACATTATGTGAAAATGTTATGGTCATGGCAGAACCTGAAATATGCCAATTAACATTATGTGAAAATGATATAGTCATGGCAGAACCTGAAAAATACAATTTAACATTATGTGAAAATGTTTTAGTCATGGCAGCACCTGAAATATGCAAATTAACATTATGTGAAAATGTTATAGTCATGGCAGAACCTGAAACATGCAAATTAACATTATGTGAAAATGTTATAGTCGTGACAGAACCTGAAACATGCAATTTAACATTATGTGAAAATGTTATATTTATGAACTCTAAGACACACGGGCACAGGGTCATGTCAGAACCTGAAACATACAAATTAAGGACATTATGTAAATATGTTATCTACTTATGAGTGGTTTTAGTGTTTGAGAAACAGATCATATTAGTTTGTCTTCAGAAAAATTTAGGCGCAAAAGCAAGAAAGCAAAATATAGAACAGAAAATAACTTACCGTCAAAAGGTGCTGTTTGATCGTAAGCCCACCACAATTGTGAGATGAAAAATGGCGACCAACAGAATATAAAACACAATATTACTGTAAAAGTTAACTTGAATGTCCTAATCTTTGATTTAGATAATCCAGATTTCTGTCTAATGTTAAATTGGGAACCACCTTCCAATGAAAACAAGTTCATTGTGTGTTGAGGAATGGCTGGTGGATGTCTCCGAGTTTGTGGACTAACACAGTGAGGGAAAACACAACTGTTCTGAGAACCTAAAGAGTTAGACTGAATAACTCTTGTTCTAATCCAAACATGATAACACACAAATCCATAGGTGACGATCAGGATAATAACGGGAACAAAAAACACGGAAGTTGTAAACCAAGTAACATACACAGGAAGTATCCACGGGGGTTCGAATGTTGCCCAACAGTCATAGACATTACTTCCCGTTTCCACTTCTTGGTATGAAAATAAGAAAATCTGTGGCAGACTGAAAACTACAGATGCCAACCAAGCTAGTATTACCATAACATGTACACGTCTTGTTGTCCATAGGTGACTACTTAATGGCCGACATATGGCATTGTACCTATCAATGGCGGTCAAAACCAAGACATAAGACGAAGCGTAAACCGCCACAATCTGAACTAATTTCACAAATTTACACGACCCATCATTTCCTCTAAAACGATAAGTAAAATCCCAGAGTAGCTGAGGTAAGACGTGACAAAAAGCCACAAATAAATCCGCAGCACTCAAATGTACAATAAACACTTGCATCCGGGTTAATTTCTTCCATCTCCAAATTAACGTCACTAAAACTACAGAATTTCCAAACACTGCCAAGATAAATATAGTTGAAAGAACAGCCAATTCCACTTGAGCTAAATTTTCATTTCTGGAATCGCCGGTAGAATTGACTTTCTCTGGAGCATATTTTGACCAGGAATCGTCAATGGCCTTCACAGAAACATTCATATTTACAAAATATAGTTGTTTTGAATCAGCGATAAAGGAATCTATGACCGAGGCCGGTTAAGAAGACAATTCCTGTATAGGAGCTCACTCGTCAACGTCTGCTGATATTATGAAGTGTTGAGGCCACTGGTAATGATCGCATTTGATGGCCAGGGAAGAAGAACCACGCAAACAGCACAGTTAACCATCCTGGATGTCCCAAAGGGAGCATCACTTACCCCTTTTCGCTCATTTCGAACGAGCTCCTCCCCTGGGCACATGGAAATCATCATCAAATTGGTTTTATTATAATATCAAAAGTAACTGACCCTCGAAAATTGTTTTGAGATTAGCTCCTCGTCAGCGAACTGCGAATAACACGAAAGTAACTGTTGATTCTAATTCAATCAAAATCTTCGCTTGCCATGTTCATTTTTTCCAAGCGGAGAACATGTGGAATGGTTTTGTTCTTTCCAACAACTCTACAAACGTCTTGGCCAATAATTGCTGAGGTTTAATGACACGTGACTTGTCTTTCGCTTACGATCATTGTATTATAGTTTACGCTTTTGGTGAATTTTACGGATTAGGGTCTGACCATTTGTCTCTTTTTCCGAATCCCAAAGAAACAGAACAATAACATGAATAAATAAATAACTGAAATCAGATATCCTTACTATTGGGTATGTTTTCCTGTCAGTAAACTATATAATTCGTGTACGTATCCGCACTTCCCTAGCGGTTTATTTATCATAGTGTTTCTGATTGACCGGCTCACGTTGTAATGCAATATGGTTCATTCTCTTTAAAGTGGCATGAGCTGCCAAAATTGAGATATTTGGCCATTATAACAGAATGTTAAAATTTTCGGCTATTTTTCTCTAGAGGTACAATTTAGTACTTATACTCTCGAGAATGTACGATAAAGCATTGTTTTCAACTAACTTAGGCTTAGAATGAATGAATGGTCGTCCCGTTTATTAAAATTTTGTTTATTTTTCGAACACTATTTCGGTTCGTATGGGCCACATACTGTATGGATTTTCCTCGTTCCGACGCCAATCATCAAGTTTTTCAATGAACTTCAAAGCCTCTTACTGTCGTGACAATCAGAATCTATGAAAATAGTCCGAATTTTGGCAGCTCATGCCCCTTTAATAGATGGTGTTCTGTGGGCAATAAAGCTCTTTGAAACGAAGTTGACCAAGTCACCTTCCAATGTTTAAAATGCACTCCGGTATCCCTTGAGTATCAAGTTGACCATAAGGAATCGATCTTCATTGATGAGTTATCGGTAAAAGTTTCTAATCACGTATTGATAGATCAGCAGGTCATTTGAGTGACTTGTCACATCTGAGATAATTAATTGGACTGGAAACCGTGTAATTATGCAACCACCACACTATTAATTCAACTGATCAACATATTGGTCAACTTGGTCAAGTTAGGATAAAGCAGGCTTCAGAAATAAACCCTAGGATAACGAAAGCTTAATAAGAAAGGCTTAAGAGATAACTATATGATAAAGATAGTATAATGAAAAAGCCTAAAAAGAACTCTCTTTAGCATCACTATCGTTACATAAAGTGTATAGTGATTGACAACGGTGATAACATTTAAATATGTATATCCAAAACACATAATACTATAAAACTTGTTGTCCTGTGGCAGTTAATTCAAACAGGGGTCTCCACGGTTTTGTGACATGAGAGATCAATACGAATCTGGAAGGGAAGATGCTTATCGGATATTTATCACGCAGTAAACTCCCGATAGAGTTGCAAGACGCTGTCTGTTGGGTGTACTTGGGGGTTTTAATTTCGGTTAATCGCCGGTGGAAATCACTCTAGAGAGAGAACAGAGTTCATTTTTTTCGTGTCCCGACAAACAAGAATCGAATGTATTTCCCTCCATAGGGAAGGTGGAAAAAGGACGCAGTCAACTGTTCACGGTCCTAACTGGACAGCTCTACCGTTTAGCAGCAAATGCCAACGGTTTTGGAAGTCAAATACCGGTTACAAGATGTTCCTTAAAGTGGCATGAGCTGCCAAAAAACGTTTTTCATAATTTCTGATCGTCATGACCGTAAGAGGCTTTGAAGGCCATCGGAAAACTAAATGATTGGCGTTAGAATGAGGAAAATCCATATAGTATGTGACCTGTACGAACCAAAAACGTGTTAGAAAAGTAACGAAATTTAAATAACCGGGACGACCATTCATTCATTCTAAGCCAAAGTTAGTTCAAAACAATACTTTACCGTACATTTTCGAGACTAGAAGCACCAAAAAGCTTCTGAATTATACGTCTTGAGAAAAATAGACAATAATTTCAACATTCTGTTTTAATGTCAAAATATCAACATTTTGGCAGCTCATGCCACTTTAAGGAGAACAATTGACATAAAATAGGACTATGTGCCAGATTGTTTTTCTTTATAAGAAATGCCGATAAAGGGAACCCAACTATTAAATAGAGGCCCACACAGTGGCATAGGCTCCAACAATTTTCCGTTAAAAAAAAACAGAATGCTTTACTAGTGACACTCAGCATGCGAATCTAACGTGGGCACAGTTTTAATTAGTAACTTCTTTCTATGAATGCCCTGCCTGATTTTTTAATTTGATTTACATTTTGCAAATGCTCTGGTTTTATATTTGCCAAAGGTTATTTTTATCCAAAAATAAAACACAACAGCTTTCTGTTGATAAAAAATCATGCAGGTATAGGTTTAGGTTCTTTCAAAATCAACAAAACGTCCAAAATGAACTCATACAGCCCCTTTATTTCAATTTCGTTCGTTATTTGCGCACATCTTCGGTTCTCGTTCTTTATTTTTTCAAAATACTTCTCTCGACAATCATAATTTAATTAAACAAAAATTACGAATTTTGGCATCTCATCTCAGTTTACAGAAATACACCCTCTAAGTGATCTTAACCCTGTATAGTTAAGAATATATAATGGTCGGTAAGAACTGATATTGAGTCATCCCATTCCAACCCGACTGGTGCTAGAAGCAATTGTTTGAGTAACAGACAGAAAATTCTACTCACGGACAATAGTCTGTCCAAAGCACTACAAAATATCGTGAGGAGTCAAGAATTCAGACGTGATAGCCATCAAACACTTAAACACACGGGCATATGGAATATCTTATTAACTAAAATAACCAAGTACCAATAACCAAAGTTTATAATTGTATTAAAAAGACGCGTATATCATTTAGATCTTTAGCACCATTGAGATAGAGTTTTAGGCATTCAATAGGTCGAAATGCTCAGAATGTGAGTCTGTATCCGAGTGCTTTCCTTGTGTATATTTGATTCTGTATCATCCCGGGTTTAAGGTCCCACACGCTGATATTACCACGGAGTGAAGGTCTTTGGAGGTCATGAGATCATGAAAACGGTTGTCCAGAAGTGTATTAGAGTTGAAACCAGTACAACCTAGTACAGAACGCCTCTGATTGTGCACAATTTTTGTGGCTGCTAAGGGTTTGTGGCTGCTACGGTTTTGTGGCTGCTAAGGTTTTGTGGCTAAACAAGCTGATCTTGATGGTGATAAATTCGCTACATGACGCCCTTCCGTAGGGTTTGATATTTGTCATGTATTTTCCTCGACTTCGTCACGCCCAGATAACAAATATCTACCCATACACCCACGAAAGGGCGTCATATAACTAATATTATACCCAATCATGGATTGTTGTAATGAACCAAAACCAATTGTATCTTCATTTGTTTAAAAGCTTTATTCCCGCCAACATTCAGAACAAAAATTGTAGATAAACCTCATTGTATATTTTATTTGGTGAATAAATAATCAATCAATCAATCGTTATTTCTAAGTTTTGAAATTCTGTTAGTAAAATCTACAGGTTCTGTTCACTTGCTTTTACAAAGACAACCTGGCATTTTGAAACTTCAGTAACGCCCACTTGTCCCTCTTTGTCCAATCATTTCAGTTGAAGGTTTTAAGAAACCGATTGTGTAATGTACAACAACGCCTGCCATAGATCAAAAACAGCTTGTCACACGTGAAAAGTAAAATAAAATAACTAAGCAACATTTCAATCTTCTTTCCAGAGAAGAGGACATTGGTATATTTCTTATGAAGATCTCCTTTAAAAGAATCCGCCAACATCCGAAATGATTGGTCACGTCGCTCTTGGCATTTATGTCAATGTTTTGAAATATTAAATTCAGTTTAACTTGATAAAGACACCAGACAGGTGTCGAAAGCTCGTGTTGTTCACAAACAACTTACCATTTCTCATTAGTATGGAACCCACGTTTAAAGAGAGTTTCAAACATTTCTTGCAAAAGTTTACCTATATATTTCAGTTCATTACATATACGAGGAGAGAGGAAGGTTTTATGTTCTATGGAGGGCTGTAAATATGAATTTGGAGGGCTGTAAATATGAATTTGCCAAGAGGTAACAAACAGAAGAAATACCACATATGCATGGTGGTGACGTAATATTGGTATCAATGCTAAACAATGGAGGCATTGCAAATCTCTATATCTCTGTTCCTGCCAAGAAATAAAAAGGCAAAGCCAAATGGATGGCCTCTTCCATTTATCGATCTACGTTGGTTAATTTAACCATTCAATTTAACCGAGTGGGATAGAGGTTAAAACCTATAATCATTTACTTTGATGCATTTCCTCAAAATATTCTCATTTTTTATCCCAGTCCGAAGTGCTAATATAATTCATAATGGCAATGGATCATAAATATCAGGTACAAAAACAAAATACGAAATTATAATAGCCATGCCCTTTATAGCAGCGTTACAAATGACCATGTGTAAAGTCCGAAAAACGCAGCCTCAACCAACCCCTTTTCGATCTTTTCAGAAAGTAAATTCGACTATAGATTGGTTTTACTAAAGCCAAAACACATAGGACAGCTTGTATTCAATTATACATGTTACTGTAGGCTATATTTATGAACTTTCGAGAGTAGTTCATGTTGACCTATGTGTCATTGTAACGTCACTAAATCACGCCATTTGCAAGTAATGGTAAATCACCTGTTTCAAAACTAAAAGCGGCGAAATTGAGGTTCAAGAAGTAATTGCGAAGTATCAAGATATGGCGAAAGACATTATTGCCAATCCGAAGATTGAAGACTTCTGACGGAATCGAAAACAAGTCACGAGGTGGTATTCTACAGGCTTTACAGTGTCTCAACAGATTTGACAGTTCTCCGAATATCAACCAGTGCCCGTCTGAAACTGTCTGAGACAACGAGTCAACCAACAACTGTTTAATGTTTAGACGTAAGGACCGAGTACTATTTTGACTGAATACTAATTAACCATGGCCACCGCGGTGAAAAAGTGGTAACCTTTTCTCTGCGTTGAGAACCTATTCTTGGCGGTGTAAACCTTTCAATCGCGTTGGAAACATTTTCAGCGCGATGAGAATCGTGGGTTTACTGTGTAAACATATTAACCGCAATGGAAACATTTTCACCGCGGTGGAAAGGTTCCCAAAGCAGTGGAATAGTTCTCACCGCGGTGGAAAGGTTTTCCTTGAGATTTGAAAGTTTCGAATTTCTCTGCAAATCGTTTTAGTTAGACGTATTTTTATGATGTGCCTTTGATTTTCTATAACAGACAGAGAACAACGTTTCAAAACGAAGTTAGTACATGGGTAAAATTCCGATAACGTTCAAAAACGCTGAAAATGTAACGCATGGCATTAACAGGCCTCCGTACAAATGTATTGCTGGAGAATTTGTACATACAGTCATAAACAAGTCATAAAATCATTCCATACATATCAAGTGGTCAATACACCAAGAGCTAACGTTTAATCGAGTTAGAATGACATAAATAACCATGGTACATTTTAATCATGGTTGTTTATCTGTGTTAGGAAATGAATCAATCAGATTTGTAAAACCAAAATACTAGTATTGCATATTTCTGCCATGTCAAACGTTGTTTTTAAATTTTCAATCTGGCAAATTGTCAAAAAGATTTTATGCAGGATTATTCCAACGTCAATTCATACGTTATTTTAGGATACTTTAAATGCTCAAACTATCTTCCTATGTGGGATGGTTGCAAGTTACCAGCGGAAGGTAGTGGGTTTCCTCCGAGCACTGAGCCCGGTTTCCTCCCACAATAAAACTGGCAACGCCGCCATATAAGTGAAATAATCTTGAGCGAGGCGTAAAACACCAAACAATCAATCAATCAATCAAACTATCTTGACAAAATTCCAATTTTGGCAGCTCATGTCACTTAAAGGCGAACCAACATTTACGCATCTGTTCTGGACTATCGAATGTTTTCAAAATAATGTAAAAAAAGCCTTTAAAAGTAGGACGATTTTGTCAGGGATCAATATGAAATTGGTTTGTTATAGAAAGTAAAGGGGATGTAGGCCTATCTATCTAAGACACTATCTTTCCTGTTTCTATGTCAATTGAGTCAATGCTTCAGGCCTCAATTAACGATATCATTTCTTGGGAATAACTGTGATTGTACGTCAAGCCATCACCTTTATTCCCATATTGCCAACCGGGTACAAACCTGGGCTTTTTTCTATTCCTATGTACACTTCTGGCTTAATTTTCGTTTTTCGTCAGCTATGAGAAATCAAGGGATGCTTAGAGCCTGTCGATTGTGGATAAACATTTTTTTTCTCCAAATCTTTCAATCAATGCAACAACTGAAGTAATATACATTTTACTCTAGGAAATTCGTGACGAAAGCCAACTCCTAATGTTGGGATTTGTTTAACGTACAATGTACATACGGATATCTGTGTCATCACTTTTGATTGCCAAGACAATTAGTTGAGCGTTTGCAATACTAAAGCATTGGCGATGAAATAAAAGATATCAGTAAAGTCAATACACTCTGCGGAAGTAGTAAATTACTAAATAATTTTCGAACCATTTCCAATAACATTGGTAATAAAGAGGGAAATCATTATTTTTTTTATCAGAAACTGATTTCAAAACGTGTTCAGAGGACTAATTTAGTATTGAAGCAGGATCGATCGTTCGGAGCACAAAACAAACAGAAACATTTTATAACGCCAATTTCGAATTCTGAGTTTGGAGAAAGGCAATGGAGTCGTCTTTAAGCAAGTGTTATAATTCTTCAATGATTAGATTTAAACAAATATACCGATTGTTCTCTGATGTTGCAAGTTATCTCATACATTTCTGGTAAAATCCAAGAATGTAATTGCGTTTTGGCGGCTTAACACACCCACTCAAAATGGATTTTGTACAAATTCCCAAATATCAGTGTCATATCCGTAACTTCTTAGAAAATGATTTGGTTGTGGGGGTTTCTTGAATGTTGAATGTCAAAGGGACACCATATATAATGGACACATTTCTTGAGAGAAGACCGGTCATAAAGCAATAAGGAATGGGGACAAACCAATCTAAGACCATTTGTTTGATAGATAACACGTAGCTTTAGGTCAGCAAGAGAATATAATGATAACATCCATAAAACTGGAACAAGCGACAGTACCGATGGCAAAACCCCGTGTTGAAATAACATGTGAACGAAGTGAGTAATTTAGAACCTAAAGTTGTTACATTTTCTTACCATTATGGTCCACGGCAATATAGAAATGTGTAGTCGACTCAATTCTTGAGGATACACCCTCGAGTTTGTTGTCAACTTCAGGTTATTAGAAAAATAAGAAGTGGTCAATCTCGGATGAAAGGTTGCAAGTCGAGCTAGGAAAGTTACAAATGAATATCTGGAAACATCATCTTTCTATAAATGACAGTCAAATAGCACACATTTTAACTTTCTACGTGTCGTTGCTTCCGGACATGTCACATTAAGGTATGGTTGAGAGTGTCTTCGTCAGATACCATTGCAATTCGTATCTCCGTACCTACTGACTATTATAATATCACGTGTTAGAATTTAAAAAAATAGCCTTGAGCTGCCAAAATTCCAACTATTTTCACAATTTTGGATAGTCACGACAGTAAGAAGCTTGGAAGGCCATCGAAAAACTAAATGAACGACGTTGGATTGAGGAAAATCCATACAGTATGTGGCCTGTACGAACCGAAAACGTGTCCGAAAAGTAAACAAAATCTAAATAACCGGGACGACATGTCATTCATTCTAAGCTAAAGTTAGTTCAAAACAATACTTTATCGTACATTTTCGAGACTAGAAGCACTAAAAAGCTTCTGAATTAAACGTCTTTAGAAAAAATAGCCAGAAATTTCAACATTCTGTTTTAACGTCAAAATATCAACATTTTGGCAGCTCATGCCACTTTAAGCAGGAATAATGATTTTCTAATCTCGTTCTTTACAACCTAATACAACTGGTCTAGAGCTTGTAATTTGTTCTTAGAGACACGATTTAACGAGATTTACTTGTATTAGCTTATCCCGTAATTATGTTATTGTCTTGTGAGTCGATCTAATACAGCACGCTCAATTATAATTAATCAAGTCATTACAACACCTCGACTATCAGTGTGATTTAACCTCTATCGATTTCCTATCTTCATAAACCAATGTCCGCTTCAGGGCTGGGAGATCCAGGTTCAAGCCTGGGTCGTGTCAGACCAAAGACTTTAACAGTGGGAGCTGCTGCTGCTTCGCTTGGCGCTCAGCAATAAGAGTTAGAACAGCGACTGGTTCGCCCGGTGTCAGTATAATGTGACTGGGTGAGGGGGCTTGCTGGGTGTCTTCGGCAAGTCGTCTCGGTAAGGCAGCACCAAATAAAAGAGCAGTGGAAATCTGCCATGCCACAAGGAGACAACATCTTCATATGACTGAAATACTGTTAAGCAGGACGTAAACCTCAAATCACTCACTCCCTCTCTCACTCACTCATGCACTCACTCACTCATGCACTCACTCACTCATAAACCAATACGATTGCAAGCCTGTGACTTGCAACAGGAGTGGGGCTTCTAATTATTAAGCAATTTCTCGAAGCAACAATTCAAAGACGCAAAACTATTTTGTTAACCTAGAAACCATATACACACGATGATTTTCAGATAAATTGCGTAATGGCAGAAACAGTCACACGGATAAACGCATTTGAATATGTACCCCTGCTTTCAAATCTAACGCAAATAAGTAATCGCCAAAATGCTGGCGCCTAACGTATCATTTGAAGAAATTACATTACGATGTGAGATTTTTTGGGTGGATCAGCCACCGAATAAACTGACAAACATCCGACAAATTACCAGGTACAGAACCCACCCACATCTCAATAACCCACACATTGGATTGGATAAATCACACCGATGTGAAAATCAAGAAACAGACAACGTAACGACATACATAATGGGTCCGTGTAACGTTCGTTTATTCAATTTTCATTTTTTGACATCGCAGAATGAAAATTGGAAATTACCATTTTTAAGATCAATTTTTTATTTTCATTTTCTACTTTTTGAAAAGAAGAAATGAAAATTGAAATTTGACGTTCAATTTTCAATGTTTGTTTTCTATCTTTACAACACACAAATCAATAATTGAAAAATGACGGTCATTTTTCAATTTTCAATTTGCCTTTTTGCTCTACACGAACCGGATATTGAAATTTGTAACCTTCGTTAATGTTTCAATTTTCAATTGATGCTCCTGCAATCGTGAACATGTACTAGATGACCTCGCCAAAAGGGAACAATGTTGCGGTTGATGCATCACTTGTCGACTCTGAGCAGCCCTGTGCTTACTCTCTTTCTTTTTAGATTAAACCCGTTTAATTATTGAATTTTACATGTTTTAAATTTTCAATTCTTAGATCGGGTGTTTGTTTTACTTTTATTAACTCCAGTTGTTTCCAATCGCATGTTTTTGCGCTTGTCTTTTTTATAGAATGTACACGAGAATGTAGAATGAGTTGGAGACAAAGATTACTGCTATTGTTTCCTCTGTGTGTAAAGCTCCGTCTACACGATTCAACATCCCTCAATTTTTGTTTACTAAATGCACTAAATAAAACGATAATTCTACAACACCTAGCATTGCTACGGAACCGTGGAAGGGACATGGAGAAAAAGAAAATTGATATCACTGGAAGACTAAAAAATATTTTTCGACCTGTCTTTTGGACGCGCACGGGACGTCGAAAAAATTCTACTTTCTAAAAAAAAAAGAAATAATTTTTTTTCCTAACGAAATGTAAGTGGAAAAAAAAAAAATTTTATGACTAAAAAAAAAAGAAAATTTCAACTTTTTAAATATTACTATATTTAGACTGGTGAATCATTGACCAATTGAAGGAGCGGATAGAATCTAATGGTGTCAAAAAGCTATGTTTTGATTGGCTTCCACGGTTCCGTACATTGCAAGCATTACCATAAATACCGCAAGTGTAGAGCGACTTAGTATATAGGCAATGTCGGCAAGTCACGTATAAATCGCAACATTGTTCCATTTTGACGAGGTCATGAGTGCGTGAGAGTTCCACTCTAGCCTGACTGCGACCAATTGAAAATTGAAACATTAACGAAGGTTACAATTTTCAATATTCGTTTCGTGAAGAACGAAAACGCAAATTGAAAATTGAAAAATGGCCGTCAAATTTCAATTTTCATTTCTTCTTTCCAAAAAGTAGAAATTGAAATTGAAAAATTGAACTCAAAAATGGTCATTTCCAATTTCATTTTACAATGTAAAAAAATGAAAATTTAATTAACGAACGTTACACGGACCATAATGACGTTCATGTTTTTTTTGGCTCATAAGTCAAGCAGAAATAACATATTCCAGCCTCGTTTTCTGGTTTGGTAATTATACCAAAGAGAGTAGATTGACAAGAGTGGTCACTTCGTCCAATCAGCATTGCCGGTCTGTTCTTCTGGCCCCCTAGCGGAAGGGTGTTCCGACTGTACACGATTCGACCGTGGGGCACCCCCTACAGAAAGGAGGTTCCTAATAACCGAATCGTGTCAGTTCAAATTCAACATGGCGCGGACGAAGTGACCACTCTTGTCAATCTACTCTCTTAGATTATACCAAGTGTTCTCAGAATACACGCTTGTAACCAATAGTTTAACCAATAGCACAGTTTAGCACAAAATATCATCTAAAGAAGTAGATATGGAATATTTCAAAGTGGATCTTAGTCTGAAAATAAAAATCAATAATGTTATTTGCATCAATCTAACATATGGAAGTCCTGAAATGCTATTCAAATTTACATGGCTACACATGTATCTGTCTGATAATGCTGTTAACAAAAAATCGAAATTAAGATTTTTATTTCTGTTGAATGTACCATTAGTTGATTTCATTGAATTAATATATATCTTACAATCTATGCTTATTTTGAATGTTGTGAATTCGCTTTTGCATCCCAAGCAATAAATTTGTGCTCCGTCCAACACAATCGCTGAGGATGAGCTTATTTTTTTTAGTAAAGCTAAAACGAAATGGAAGATAGTCATATACAAAACATAATACAATTATTTATCGAAACATTTCCTGTTGAATTAAGCAATCAATTCTCGCATTGTATCCGTCATTTATGCGTCAACTTATTTCTTTATTCATGTGGATATTCTGTTCTATTGGGAGATGGGTTATAAGTCCATGGATCAATAAACAGAGAACATACTTCATGTTAATGGTCAAAAGTCATAAAGTATAATATATGTCGATATGTCTTGAAGGCAGAAGACCCAATGGCGGGTAACAATTGAATTACGTCTCTGCAGTTATTGGATGAAATGTTTCCAGACGGCAACGTGAGAAGTCACAGAAAGAAAACTCTGTCTTAAATATCTATACCCGGAACAGCAATGTTTGTCAACAGTCGGAATCAATAATTACGTTATCCTTGTTCTAGATGAACGGATCAGTAATTTTCTCCCATGAGACCATTCGGTGTTGGTTACTTTTAATAACAGGAAAAATCAATTTGAAGACGATTTCCATGTGCCCTGACATAGAAGCTCGTTGGAAATGAGCGTCAAGGGGTAAGTGATGCTCACTTAGGGACATGCAGGATGGTTAACTGTGTTGTTTGCCTGGTCGGTCTTCCCAGGCCATCCCATCTGATCTTTAACATTTTCCTCAACACTACATAATATCAACCGACGTTGACGAGTGAACTCATATATAATGACATTTTCTTGATGGCCCGGCTCTGGTTTAGATTCCTTTATGTCCTTTCTCACTATTTGAAAACAATTGTACTATTGTTGTCAATATAAATGTTTCTGTGAAGGCCATTGACGATTCATGGCCTCAATATGCTTCAGAGAAAGTCAATTCTACCGGCGATTCCAGAAATGAGAATTTAGCTCAAGTGGAATTGGCTGTTGTTTCAACTATATTTATCTTGGCAGTGTTTGGAAATTCTGTAGTTTTAGTGACGTTAATTTGGAGATGGAAGAAATTAACCCGGATGCAAGTGTTTATTGTACATTTGAGTGCTGCGGATTTATTTGTGGCTTTTTGTCACGTCTGACCTCAGCTACTCTGGGATTTTACTTATCGTTTTAGAGGAAATGATGGGTCGTGTAAATTTGTGAAATTAGTTCAGATTGTGGCGGTTTACGCTTCGTCTTATGTCTTGGTTTTGACCGCCATTGATAGGTACAATGCCATATGTCGGCCATTAAGTAGTCACCTATGGACAACAAGACGTGTACATGTTATGGTATTACTAGCTTGGTTGGCATCTGTAGTTTTCAGTCTGCCACAGATTTTCTTATTTTCATACCAAGAAGTGGAAACGGGAAGTAATGTCTATGACTGTTGGGCAACATTCGAACCCCCGTGGATACTTCCTGTGTATGTTACTTGGTTTACAACTTCCGTGTTTTTTGTTCCCGATATTATCCTGATCGTCACCTATGGATTTGTGTGTTATCATGTTTGGATTAGAACAAGAGTTATTCAATCCAACTCTTTAGGTTCTCAGAACAGTTGTGTTTCCCCTCACCGTGTTAGTCCACAAACTCGGAGACATCCACCAGCCATTCCTCAACATACAATGAACTTGTTTTCATTGGAAGGTGGTTCCCAACTTAACATTAGACAGAAATCTGGATTATCTAAATCAAAGATTAGGACATTCAAGTTAACTTTTACAGTGATATTGTGTTTTATATTCTGTTGGTCGCCATTTTTCATCTCACAGATGTGGTGGGCTTACGATCAAACAGCACCTTTCAACGGTAAGCGATTTTCCTTGATATTTTCTCTCCACTGTGACGCTTTGTGATTTGACATTCTGTGTTTAACTTCACATTTTTTACACAATCAACATTAATGTTTTTCCATCTTTACACAAACGTAAACCATTTTAAACAACTCTGCTATATTTGCGAATCTGTCTGGTGTCCTGAAATGCTTATTTGGACATTGTTTGTGTCTTTGTACAACTCAATCCATTTATTTTAAAAGTCTTAAAGGTCGTTCTTTGGGGTTATTCAAGTTAGCCTAAACAGTCTTACGGATCTAATTCATCCATTAATCAAAGTTTCGGACAATTGGAACGTGTGGGTTATTTAGCAGTGAGATATTTCATATACTCCATTAATGTTACTTTTCACAAACTGTACGAAATTAACAGTGATTGTGTGTCTGTTCTGACACCTGTGCCTAGGTATTTTTCACCACGTATTCTACTTGATTAAATAAATTTTGGTGGTTCGTATATATTTAATGTCCTGTAAAATACGAGGTCAAAATAAAACTCTAGATCGTAATTAAATTCAGTTTTAGCAAGGTCCTTATGATATACCGTTAAAATTGCTGTGATACATTTGACGTTTAGTTCCAGTCTATGGAATTTAAAAAAAAGTGAAACAATGAGGAACAAAACTAGTATTTGTTACTTTTTGTAAATATATAAAAGAGACCCATGTAGCCATCTCTTAAACAATACACGCAGACTGATTTATTATTATTCTTTGGTTATTTTTTTCAGGTGCTGCCATGACTAAAACATTTTCACATAATGTTAAATTGCATATTTCAGGTGCCGCCATAACTAAAACATTTTCACATAATGTTAATTTGCATATTTCAGGTTCTGTCACGACTAAAGCATTTTCACATAATGTTAATTTGCAAATTTCAGGTGCTGACATGACTATAACATTTTCACATAATGTTAAATTGCATGTTTCAGGTGCTGCCATGACTATAACATTTTCACATAATGATAATTTGCATGTTTCAGGTGCTGCCATGACTATAACATTTTCACATAATGTTAATTTGCATGTTTCAGGTGCTGCCATGACTAACATTTTCACATAATGTTAAATTGCATATTTCAGGTGCTGCCATGACTATAACATTTTCACATAATGTTAAATTGCATGTTTCAGGTGCTGCCATGACTATAACATTTTCACATAATGTTAATTTGCCTATGTTTCAGGTGCTGCCATGACCATAATGGTTTTACTGGCCAGTCTAAACAGCTGTACAAATCCATGGATTTACCTGGCATTTAGTAAGACATTCTGTATTAAACTAAAGAGAAGTTTATCTTCAAGACGTGTGAGATTATCCTCGGCTAATCCATCCCTCGGAAGAACCAACATTTCTTCTTCCCTTAATATTAATGGAGTACATACAGTGTTTAAATAATGAAGAATTCCCAGCATTTGAAATTACTGACGGTATGAAAGCAATTCTTTATTGTTATTATTGATTCTTGATAAGAGAGAAAACTTTGCTCCGTGACTATCCTGTCTTTGTATCTCATTCCAAATGCACAATGACCGTCACCTTTATTCTTCCCGCTTGACATGTTGAACATCTATTCAAGAAGTACTCATATATTGTTCTTTAGAAATTGATCAAACTTGGACAGTGGTTAGATTCCTCTACGGCCTATACACAATATGGGCCTTGAATGAATGTTCTTTCAGAATTTACTCTGCGATAGCTTTCCAGTTAACATCTCCAACTGAATTACAAATAGTTTTATTTGCGGTTTGCTCTTTATAGGGGCATGAGCTGGTAGAATTTGCACTGTTTTCATAAATTCTGATTATCACGATAGTTTAGAGGCTTGGAGTTCACCGACAAATTTAAATGATTGCCGTTGGAGCGAGTAAAATTTCTACAGTCTGTGTCCTGTACGAACCGTAATTATGCCAGAAAAAAAAAACAAGTTTTAAATAACCGACACGAGCATTTATTTATTCGAAGCTTAAGTTAGTTAAATACGCTACTTCAACGTATATTCTCGAGATAACAACCTCTACAAATTTGAATTTCACGACTTGAAAAAAAACCATGATAATTTCAACTTTCTCTTTTCACGAAAAACTATTTTCAACAACATCTTATATAAACGAGTCATTAGAAGATGACGTATCCCCTCGGCCCCACATACGATTTATAAATGTTATGTAAAAAGGAAAAAGTTTAAGAACAGACAAACGTTCAATTACAAACAGGATATCCGCATCCTCATTTGATAGAAATCATCCTCACCAAGTTTTAACAATGCAATGCAATCTATAGGATGAAATACATGGGAAAACCAATACCAGATGGAACCCAGAAAAAAAACAAGCGGCACAACATTCCAGAAGGTAACAATTTAGTCCACGCAGGAGCATGTGGTTAAGCAGGGCTATGCTAAGGGGCATGCAGTGCCCTGGGACACTGTACGTCGTCAGAAACAAACACCCATTGTCTACATCTTACAATACTGCCGGAAAAGGAAAATTACTCTGAAAATAATGAAACCAGCGCAACTAAAATAGGAGGTGCACATCCTCGCATGATATCCAGCTTGTCCACCAAGTTTCGAAAATATCCGATAAAAACCGGGAGAGGAGATGCGATGACAAGCATCCATTGTCTATGTCTTCCTATACTGTTGGGAAAGGGCAGTAACTGAAAATAATGAAACAATACAGCCGAAATAGGATGCGCACGTCCTCCATTGATATCCAGCATGTCCACCAAGTTTTTTTAAAAATCCGACAAAACTGTGGGAGAATATGCGGCGACAAACAATAATTGTCCATGTCTTCATATACAGTCGGAAAATGTCAGTAACTCTAAAAATAATGAAACCAGCTGAACCAAAATAAGAGGTGCATATCCTTGCTTAGAATCTATCATGTCCACCAAGTTTTTTTTTAAAAAATCCGCTAAAAACCACGGGGTAGATGCGATGACAAGCATCAATTGTCTACGTCCTCCTATACTGTTTGGAAAGGGGGGAAACTCTGACAAAAAATGAAACCAGAGCAACCGAAATGGGAGGTGCGCATTCTAGAATGATATCCACCATACCCACCAAGTTTCTAAAAAAAGGGATAATAACCGTGGGAGGAGATGCGATGACAATAAATGATTACGGACAGACAGACGGACAGACAAGCTGATCTCTATATCCCCCCGCATTGTATGCCTGGGTGGGGGGGGGGGGATAAAAAAGAGCAGTGTATATCAAATATCAAATATCAACTTGTTTGCCGTCAACGAATAAAGAAACAACCCTTCTAGTACGAGAATTGCTGTTTTTGGATTTATGTTGACATTTTTCTGTCAAAGTGGCAGGAGTTGCCAAATTTCGAATTGCCTCGAGATAAAAAAAAAAGACTAGTAAAGTCTGTTGCCTGTACGAAGATATGTGCTAATAACGGTGAAAATTAAAAAAGCCAGAATGTACGAGTTCATTTTTGAGAGTTTTGATGCTTATCTAACTACCTTAACGTACATCTTCAAGATTGGTATGAGCGGAAAGCTCTTATTTTGTAGGGTATTTTTTTTAATAAAAATGCCTTACAATTAGCAAAATCTGTTTCAACAAAACATTTTTTATATGTGGCAGCTCATGCCGCTTAACGGAATGGCCTGTGTTAATACTTAACAAGAGACTGAAGACGTTTTTTTAATGAAATAGTAAAACTCAGTATTCGCATGTGACTCCAGTTATAGTTAAGTACGTGTCATTGCTCTGAATTCTACCCATCAGTAATATTTAAGACTGAATTAAGCAGAAATAAAATATTCCAACCTCGTCTCGTTTGTACGTGATAATGTCCACTGTTCTCAAAGTTGAGGATTTCCACACGACAGTAAAGCTAAGATGAGTAGGAAAACTACTCCTTTAAGTGGCATGAGCTACCAAAATGTTGACACTTTGACGTCCAAAACAGAATGTTGAAATTATTGGCTATTTTTCTCAAGGCGTATAATTCAGAAGCTCTTTAGTGCTTTTAGTCTCGAGAATGAACGATAAAGTATTGTTTTGAAGCAACTTTGGCTTAGAATGAATGAATAGTCGTCCCGGTTATTTAAATTTTGTTTACTTTCAAACACTATTTCGGTTCGTATACGCCGTAGACTTTATGGATTTCCCTCATTCCAGCGCCACTCATTTAGTTGTTCGATGGCCCCCAAAGCCTCGTACTGTCGTGACGATCAGAAATGATGAAAAAGTGTGAATTTTGGCAGCTCATGCCACTTCAAGGGGAACATTTTGTGTGGGCAGGTAACCAAATGATACATGTCACTTTCATTCAGTCAGATAAACAACAAGACTTTATCATCGATCTGCTATCAGTTTGATTGTTTGGTGTTTGACACCACACTCAATGCTACAGTTGTATCTTACTTATCTCTGACTGTGCTTAATTTTTTATCAGAGAAATCTGCGATTAATGGCCGGGCAAAACACCCGAGGGCGTTATCTTAAAACACAATTACACCCGACAAAAGTCATAAGTAAGATGGAACTGCCGTAGAAACATATACACTGTACCTTCAACATTAAATAGTCGCAATGTTACGTGGGACGGGAATGTTTAAAGAAACCGCCTTAAGAAATGTTGATAGTACTTAATCCAGTCATCCAATAAACACATCTGCGCAATTTACTACCCATCATAAACATTTCAAGATTTATTCTGCGTCAGTTAATTGCATGCTTCGTTAACCAATCAACGAGCACATGTTGGTATCTGCAAAGATATGCGTGTATGAGAAAACTCAGAGAATATTGTTATCGACTAAAAGGAAAAAGTGATAAGTGAATGATTTATACGTTCATTTATTTCTTTATCCATGTGGATATCCTGTTCTATTGGGAGACGGGTTATAAGTCCATGGATCAATAAACAGACATGTTAATGGTCAAAAGTCATAAAGTATAATATAAGTCGATATGTCTTGAAGGCAGAAGACCCAATGGCGTGTAACAATTGAATTATGTCTCGGTAGTTATTGGGTGAAATGTTTCCATACGGGACCGTTAAAGCGAAGTTACTGTAGGGCGATTTGTACACGATACATCAATATCTTATTCTCACGAGATCCCCTTTAGTTGTGGCTAAGATAAACATCGTCTGTCCTTGCAATCCATAGCGTTAAAACCATCGGTTTCTATTATGGAATATTTTCAAAAATTATAATATTTATTGGTGTCACTGTATATTTCAAGGGGGAGGGCCTCGGGGAGAGGCTCTCCGCTGGCCCTCCAGACCTAGCCCCTGCTTTCAAGGGGCAGGGCCTCGGGGAGCGGCTCCCCGCTGGCCCTCCAGACCTAGCCCCTGCTTTCAAGGGGGAGGGCCTCGAGGAGCGGCTCCCCGCTGGCCCTCCAGACCTAGCCCCTGCTTTCAAGGGGGAGGGCCTCGGGACTTGGTACACTTGGTTTCTGATCGTCACGACAGTAAGAAGCTTTGGAGGTAATCGATAAACTAAATGATTGACGTTGGAATGAGGGAAATCCATACAGTATGTGGCCTGTACGAACCGAAAACGTGTTCGAAAAGTAAACAAAATTTAACTAAGCGGCACGCCCATTCATTCTAGGTCTAAGTTAGTTGAAACAATGCTTTCTTGTACATTCTCCAGGCCATAAGTACTAAAATGTTTTTTAATTGAAGGTCTTCAGAAAAATAGCCAATAATTTTAATATTCTGTTTTATTAGCAAAATATCTCAATTTTGGCACCTGATGCCACTCTAGGTGACAGTTGTTTCAGGTTGCACGCCTTTATTCCAACATTTGCTTCCCGAAAGAGTTCTTTAGAAATGTGCCACAAATATTTATTTATATAAACATGTATAATAAACAAAACACACAGAAGCCTAGGCTGCTGCTGTGACGGAAGGTCTAGTACCAATACTAGCATCCGGAATAACATAAAATAGGTCTCTGGGCCCTGTTTTACAAAGCTGGCGTAAATTTGCGCATAGGCCTACAACATGGACTGGTTGCGTCTAGGGTGTAAGTTACTATAGTTTTAACACTGATTTACGTCAGACGTAACTTACGCCACCTTTGTAAAACAGGGCCCTGGTATGTAGTCAGACGATGATAGCATCCGTCATCTTGCTAACTCTCCCTTCGGTATTAAATACTCCACCATTTAAAGATAATTCTCCCACTCAGAATTCTGTAAACCCTATAATCTCCAAACGCTCTAAATTTCCCCTTCAGTGTCTAACTTCAGTTCAGGAAGGAATTTGCCGTTTGGTTTACACGGCCAATCCAGTAATCTGTAAAAACAAAAACAAAAAAATTCATTGCTCTTTTAAATACTAATAAACATTTCCCTAATTATTTCCCATAGACACAGTCACTGCCCTAACCGGGCCGACATGTGTGAAAACAGCGAATTTACACTAGCTTGCTAGGAGTAAGACTAATAAAATTAAACCTGGGGCACATTATATATTCAAGTTATATATTGACGCGTCCATCAAACCAAATCGGGCCTCGGTGGTTCAATCCGTTAGAGTGAGAGTCTGACACCGGCCAGACATCGCAGAGTTCCAATCCCACTCAGATCAAAAAAAAAATCGGTCACCGCATATGGCAGTTGCCAGGTACTCGCCGAAGGTCTTGAAATTCCTCCAGGCAATCCGGTTCTCTCTCCCACTAAACCTAACAACGCCCCCATATAAAGTGAAAGAATATTGAGTGCCGCGTAAAACAAAACCATTCGTCACTACAGGTTTCTAAAACACGTTTATCGTTAGCCAGTTTTACGCCATTTGAGTGCATGTCCAAGTTTACACGTACTAGAGTAACCATAGTATATGTCCATTTCAGACACGTACGGTATGTAGAAGAGCGTAAAAGATATTAACGTGGGTTATATGAGCGTAGTCTTTGTTGTCCTTAGTTGAAATTGCAGGTAGGTCTACCTGACAAATCAAAGTTTCAGTTTTGGAGTTTGTTAACATTGTGGCTAACAGGTTATATAGTTTCAAATGGCATTTAGAATAAACCAAGAAGTTGTTATCCATAATTCTTCACCTTATTATATAGTTTCAGTTGGGCGTTTGTGGACATTGCGAATACAGAACAAATTAAAGTGTACCTGTAAGATCCTCCATTCCATAGAGACAGCTAGAAGATTGAAGGTGTCCCAAAACAAAGCAGTTATGATGGAAATATACCTCAAACCAGAAAAGGCCAGGGTTCAGGGCACAAAGCAGTCTAGAAATAAAATACAAAATAGGGTGAAATACAGTAGAGGCGGTTGAATAAAGCATTGCAATAGTACCGAACAAGTATTTGTGCGATTTTTTCATGCACCTTGAACTTAAGTTTTATTTAGGTATCCGTGCCATATTGGTGAGTTACGAACGCCTTGAAGCGGGTGCAATTAACCAAGTCTTGAATGTGAAACTTTGAATGTGAGAAAGTTGACCAATTTCTTTTGCTTGTGATTTCGCCGCGAGGCGTAGGAAAAAAAAAAATCACAAAAAATGAGGGTTTGTTATCGCTGCAAAGGAACAAGTAGCGCGCTTTTCCTGGACACAAGTATTCTCCTCTTGAATTTAGATAAAAAATAAATATTCTCAACATGTAGAAAGTAATTGGAGGTTACGAGCAATCGTAAGTTACGGTCGTGGGGGAGAGGGTCCAGAAAAATCCCCACCTTCTGCGCAGGTTTCAGGTAACCATACACAACACATTTCGAATCGTTAAAGGCTAGCACGGCGTTAAATAAGTTTTTTTTAGTAACTGATCACTCCCACCGCGCAACGTCACCCTAAAAGAGGTCTTTTATGCAAAACTTCGAGATTAACTTCACTGTCATGCATATTAAATATAAAAATATAATATGAGTTTGGTACTGTTAAAAAAAAAAGGAAGAATTAGTGCGCTTCCAAAAAAGACATATCGAAGCTAAAACAGGGGATTCCCCCTATTTAACGTATGGACGGTTAGAAAATATTCAACATGCTGAAGATACCCCGAAGGCTATATATGGACAATCGCACGTTAGGCTCACTTCGTATAAGTATTGGGATAGGGGGTGGGGGGGGGGGGGGGGGGGCTATGCCTAACCACTCCAAAATCCAGTCTCATTTTTGTCCCTTTAATTCTACTGAGTGGAATTCGAACCAGTGACAGGTCGATGGAAGACCCGTGTCGGTGCGAGAGGCCATCACTATATAGGGCTTGTTCAAAACGGACGCCCGGTTTAAAATCACTTAGGGTTACGTAATAAAACCGTTAGAGGAAGAGTTATTACAATAAGAGTTGTAATCCTAGTTTTAAGTAGTAGGAGCCGACAAAATTCGGATTATTTTCATAATGTTAGACCTTCGTGAGTACTTTGAACTAAAAGATTCACTTTAGATAAAAAAAATATCGGTAAAGCCTCATTCTAGAATATATTCTAATGAGCTAGGAGGAGGTAATATCCTAATGGGCCCATCGGGCCGCACATTAACGCTACGGCCGTACATGCCGGAGCTACGGTAAAGCCATACCCGTGCGACCCGAAAAAGTGTGCTAATTATGGACAAAATTCAAACAGCTAGGACGAAGAAGTACATTTACGAGTTTGCTTATAGCAACTACCTTAAAGTAGCAGGAGTTGTAATAATTCGGAGGTTCTCTTTCTCAGAAATTCTGACTGTCAAGAAAAGTTGAGCGTTTGAAGTAGGCTACCATACAAAACGAAGAGATTAGCGTGGAAATAAAAAAAACGGGCGAACCGAAGAAATGTGCTAATAACGTACAAAATTCAAATAACCGTGATGTAGGAGTACAATTATGTTGCCCTACTTCTAAATGTCCTTCAAAAGTTATACAATTTTGGTTGCTTATAAATCTACCCAAAAAGGTATATCTACCAGACTGATATCAACGGAAAGCTATCCCTTTTGTACTTTTGATGAAAATTGCGAACTAATAGGTCTAGCTGTTTCTACTTCATCGAAATGTTTCCAATATTTGGCAGCTCATGCCACTTTAACGTACAAGGTCGATATAGGAAGACAGCTCACATTTCATACCCTTGACAACAATATCGAATAATTTGCTAATTCTGTTTGAACGAAATTTTCCCTACATTTGGCAGCTCATTAATAACAGAAGTCTATGAATGTTAATTAATACACTGGGTTCGATCACAGTATTCATTCCAGGTAGGCCCCTAACAATCCAGACACGATAGGTTTGTTCTGAATATAATAACTTATACCGGTGTCATGAACTAAACATTGCAAGGAACCCATAAAACCCTACCAATATTGCTGCGAGAATCAATATTAAAAATTATCCCGTCGTATTCTTAACATAAAACATAGCATAAAAGTTAAATCAGGGGCATTTTACCTAAAGCAGAACATCAGGCGTGCATTGCATCGTAAATTCACGAAAATCTCCAAGTACGAAAGCCTATACTTACAGCACTAAATGTCGATCATCTGTCTCAGATCATACATGAACTGTCCCTGGTTACACCGAAACATATCTGACACGTATTCGCAATAATCACTTGTGTAATGTACCACAAACAGAAACCGTTTTTAAATGGGTTTCAACTAAAGGCTCGGCCGTTTATATAAATATCTGGAACACATCTTAGATTTGCATAACGACTTCAAAAGAATTTCGTGCAGTTCTGCACGAAAGACCAGAGACAAAAACTTGCGTAACGCAGTAGGCCTACTAGCCTTTTTGCAATTAACAATGCGGAATGTGTCATGTATGGAAGACGATATAGACCATCCTGAGAGAAAGCCTTCACAGTCACGAGGTAAATAGGCGACACTGGAAGACGAAGGCTGTAAGCGAGGCCACTAAATCGCTGGCGAGATCCAAAGATTGAGACCCCATGAGATATTTTGAAAGAGTTAAATAAAATGAATTAAGACTTAGAAAAAGAATCGAAACCCTGTTTTAGAACCATTGTTGTTAAAATGCTATGTAATGTATTTTACCTGCAAACTGTTCATTTTAAGTATTATAACTTTAATTCTCATCTATTAGTTACAAACTTCATTTCAGCTGGTTAGGTCTTTGCCTTTTTGGTAGTCCAGCCCGAATAAAAGTGATAAAAAAAAATTCAGCGAAACTGTAAAACAAATGGACTTTTTGGTTTCATGTTTTTTGTTTTATTTTATATAAAAAAAACTATAACACAATACTCCATCATTGCTTCTGTTGAACCCATCCATTCAAGATGAGAGACTGCAAAACACCGGGTCAGAAAATGTTACTGTAGATTCCGCTGTAAGACGCAATATCGAGAGAAGTCCGTTTTCGTTTTCCGTAGCTTTGAAACCCAGCAAAAGTAGCACAGTGAATTGTGCTGCGTTAGTGCGAGTGACAGTCAAGCATTCGATGAACATATGCGTACACAGTTAGTTCGAAGTGCACTGTGTCTTGCAGATATAACATTATCGTATATAGCCTTTATAACATAAGTCCTACCTGAACATTTATCTCAACCCTAAATTTTAAATGTCTTTCAATTGACACTGCAATTTGCCTTAACCCGATGCATGTGATAAAGCTGTATTAACGATTTACTTCCTTAGCTCGGATAACAAAAATAAACATGTCATTTATTTTTCTGGGACCAGAGTTTTTGGTAGCGAATTCTATGGCTTTGCATCCACTTTTTTCCGTGCATGATGAATTCTTCCATTCCTTCAAAATAAGAATGAATCCTTGGTTCACTTTTTACAAATTATCAATGCAAATTATTTTCATGCCGAAATAGTAATTAACTTTTCTAGGGAAATTCTTTGTCTTATTTAAAATTGTCACTCCGATTGATTGATTGATTGATTGATTGATTGATTAAAGTTTTACACCACGCGTTGCCACGAGGGGGGGGGGGGGGCTAACTTTCTGACTTCCAACTCATACATATATATGACTTGTAGCCAACTTTCTGACTTCCTACTGCATATATGTGGCGTATAGTCAACTTTCTGACTTTCGGCTGATACATATATGTGGCGTGTAGCCAACTTTCTGACTTCCTACTGCATATATCTGGCTCATAGCCTACTCACTGACTTCCTACTGCATATATGTGGCTTATAGCCAACTTTCTAACTTTCTACTGATACATATGTGGCTTATAGCCACCTTTCTGACCTTCAACTGATACATTTAGATGACTTGTAGCCAACTTTCTGACTTCCTACTGCATATCCGTAGCTTATAGCCAACTTTCTGACTTCCTACTGCATATATGTGGCATATAGCCAACTTTCTGACCTTCAACTGATACATATATGTGGCGCGTAGCCAACTTTCTGACTTCCTACTGCATATAAGTGGCGTATAGCCAAATTTCTGACTTCCAACTGATACATATATGTGACCTATAGCCAACTTTCGGACTTCTAACGGATACACATATGTGACCTATAGCTAACTTTCTGACTTTCAACGGATACATATATGTGGCTTACAGCCAACTTTCTGACATCCTATTGCATATATGTGGCATATAGCCAACTTTCTGACTTCCGGCTGATACATATATGTGGCGTGTAGCCAACTTTCTGACTTCCTACTGCATATATATGACGTGTAGCCAACTTTCTGACTTCCAACTGATATATATGTGGCTTACAGCCAACTTTCTGACTTCCAACTGATATATATATATGGCTTGTAGCCAACTTTCTGACTTCCTACTTGCAACTTTCTGACCTTCAACTGATGTGACTTATAGCCAACTTTCTGACTTCCAACCGATATAAACTTAGCGCCATTAAAAACGCACGGTTGAATTTTATGTTTCTACCCCAGTACGGCTATTGGCCATTTACGTTTTGTTGTTTATTGTTAGTTCGAGTTGAGTTGCAATAACTGGATAACCTGTGGTGTTCCCGACGCGCCTGTCGTGAACATTACGCAACATTTCCTAATAACGTCCATTGAGTTTTTCACCGTCACTGAGAACAGCTTCCAGGGCTCAGTTGTCGTGGGTTCAACACTTTACACGAAGCTCCGCATAAAGACAAAAAAAAATCAGAAAACGTTACCATGCCCCGACTTACGACACGACAAAGGGAACGTGCCATTGGCATGTTACAGGCGGGTCTCAATTGTGCCGCCGTAGGACGTCACATGCAATGTCATTCCTCCACAATTAGTCGCCTCAGAATCAGGGAACATGAAACTGGCAATGTTGCCGACCGACCACGCCCTGGCCAACCAAGGGTCACTACAGCCCGCGAGGATCGGTACATCGGTTTGTTGCACACACGTGACCGATTTCGCACCGCGACACAGACTGCTCGTGAGACAGTGGGAATTGGAAGGCCCAGGGTAAGCCTCAGCACCATCCGACGCCGTCTCCAACAGATACAGATGCATGCACGCATCCCCTACCGAGGGCCCATATTGACACCCGCCGCACGCCAAAACCGTTTACGATGGGCTCGAAACCATCAGAGCCCATACTCTGCAAGTTTGACACAAGACTTCTTGCAACAGAATAATGCGAACATCATGGAATGGCCAGCTTACTCCCCCGATCTACCGCCCATACAGCACTTGTTGGATTAGCTTAAGAATGCCGTTGCACAACGTCAACCCAGGCCACGCAACCGACGTGAATTGATCCAGGTAGTACAGCAACAGTGGGACCGGATCCCACAGCAAAGAATAGCCACACTCATCAGGTCCTTGCGTCGCAGATGTACTGCTTGCGTTAATGCCCGAGGTGGACATACCCATTATTGAATGATGACACCTTCAATTTCTGTATCAACGATTTGTTTGCAAGGAATAAAAGTCACCAGGGTTTCACATATTGTCAATTCTTTGTCTCATTGTGACTAATGCCTTGTTCTTAAATTTAAGAGTACTTACAATATTTTACACTTTACATTTCTAAAAATATTTTACATTCTTTGGGTCGTGCGTTTTTAATGGCGCTAAGTATGTATGTGGCGTGTAGCTAACTTCCTGATCTTCAACTGACGTGACTTATAGCCAACTTTCTGACTTCCAACCGATATATATGTGGCGTGTAGCTAACTTCCTGATCTTTAACTGACGTGACTTATAGCCAACTTTCTGACTTCCAACCGATATATATGTGGCGTGTAGCTAACTTCCTGATCTTCAACTGACGTGACTTATAGTCAACTTTCTGACTTATTACTGCATATATGTGACTTATAGTCAACTTTCTGACTTCCTACTGCATATATGTGACTTATAGTCAACTTTCTGACTTCCTACTGCATATATGTGGCTTATAGTCAACTTTCTGACTTCCTACTGATATATATGTATATATATATGCATATACATCTGTCTCAGATCAGATCTGTCTCAGATCATACATGAACTGTCCCTGGTTACACCGAAACATATCTGACACGTATTCGCAATAATCACTTGTGTAATGTACCACAAACAGAAACCGTTTTTAAATGGGTTTCAACTAAAGGCTCGGCCGTTTATATAAATATCTGGAACACATCTTAGATTTGCATAACGACTTCAAAAGAATTTCGTGCAGTTCTGCACGAAAGACCAGAGACAAAAACTTGCGTAACGCAGTAGGCCTACTAGCCTTTTTGCAATTAACAATGCGGAATGTGTCATGTATGGAAGACGATATAGACCATCCTGAGAGAAAGCCTTCACAGTCACGAGGTAAATAGGCGACACTGGAAGACGAAGGCTGTAAGCGAGGCCACTAAATCGCTGGCGAGATCCAAAGATTGAGACCCCATGAGATATTTTGAAAGAGTTAAATAAAATGAATTAAGACTTAGAAAAAGAATCGAAACCCTGTTTTAGAACCATTGTTGTTAAAATGCTATGTAATGTATTTTACCTGCAAACTGTTCATTTTAAGTATTATAACTTTAATTCTCATCTATTAGTTACAAACTTCATTTCAGCTGGTTAGGTCTTTGCCTTTTTGGTAGTCCAGCCCGAATAAAAGTGATAAAAAAAAATTCAGCGAAACTGTAAAACAAATGGACTTTTTGGTTTCATGTTTTTTGTTTTATTTTATATAAAAAAAACTATAACACAATACTCCATCATTGCTTCTGTTGAACCCATCCATTCAAGATGAGAGACTGCAAAACACCGGGTCAGAAAATGTTACTGTAGATTCCGCTGTAAGACGCAATATCGAGAGAAGTCCGTTTTCGTTTTCCGTAGCTTTGAAACCCAGCAAAAGTAGCACAGTGAATTGTGCTGCGTTAGTGCGAGTGACAGTCAAGCATTCGATGAACATATGCGTACACAGTTAGTTCGAAGTGCACTGTGTCTTGCAGATATAACATTATCGTATATAGCCTTTATAACATAAGTCCTACCTGAACATTTATCTCAACCCTAAATTTTAAATGTCTTTCAATTGACACTGCAATTTGCCTTAACCCGATGCATGTGATAAAGCTGTATTAACGATTTACTTCCTTAGCTCGGATAACAAAAATAAACATGTCATTTATTTTTCTGGGACCAGAGTTTTTGGTAGCGAATTCTATGGCTTTGCATCCACTTTTTTCCGTGCATGATGAATTCTTCCATTCCTTCAAAATAAGAATGAATCCTTGGTTCACTTTTTACAAATTATCAATGCAAATTATTTTCATGCCGAAATAGTAATTAACTTTTCTAGGGAAATTCTTTGTCTTATTTAAAATTGTCACTCCGATTGATTGATTGATTGATTGATTGATTGATTAAAGTTTTACACCACGCGTTGCCACGAGGGGGGGGGGGGGGGCTAACTTTCTGACTTCCAACTCATACATATATATGACTTGTAGCCAACTTTCTGACTTCCTACTGCATATATGTGGCGTATAGTCAACTTTCTGACTTTCGGCTGATACATATATGTGGCGTGTAGCCAACTTTCTGACTTCCTACTGCATATATCTGGCTCATAGCCTACTCACTGACTTCCTACTGCATATATGTGGCTTATAGCCAACTTTCTAACTTTCTACTGATACATATGTGGCTTATAGCCACCTTTCTGACCTTCAACTGATACATTTAGATGACTTGTAGCCAACTTTCTGACTTCCTACTGCATATCCGTAGCTTATAGCCAACTTTCTGACTTCCTACTGCATATATGTGGCATATAGCCAACTTTCTGACCTTCAACTGATACATATATGTGGCGCGTAGCCAACTTTCTGACTTCCTACTGCATATAAGTGGCGTATAGCCAAATTTCTGACTTCCAACTGATACATATATGTGACCTATAGCCAACTTTCGGACTTCTAACGGATACACATATGTGACCTATAGCTAACTTTCTGACTTTCAACGGATACATATATGTGGCTTACAGCCAACTTTCTGACATCCTATTGCATATATGTGGCATATAGCCAACTTTCTGACTTCCGGCTGATACATATATGTGGCGTGTAGCCAACTTTCTGACTTCCTACTGCATATATATGACGTGTAGCCAACTTTCTGACTTCCAACTGATATATATGTGGCTTACAGCCAACTTTCTGACTTCCAACTGATATATATATATGGCTTGTAGCCAACTTTCTGACTTCCTACTTGCAACTTTCTGACCTTCAACTGATGTGACTTATAGCCAACTTTCTGACTTCCAACCGATATAAACTTAGCGCCATTAAAAACGCACGGTTGAATTTTATGTTTCTACCCCAGTACGGCTATTGGCCATTTACGTTTTGTTGTTTATTGTTAGTTCGAGTTGAGTTGCAATAACTGGATAACCTGTGGTGTTCCCGACGCGCCTGTCGTGAACATTACGCAACATTTCCTAATAACGTCCATTGAGTTTTTCACCGTCACTGAGAACAGCTTCCAGGGCTCAGTTGTCGTGGGTTCAACACTTTACACGAAGCTCCGCATAAAGACAAAAAAAAATCAGAAAACGTTACCATGCCCCGACTTACGACACGACAAAGGGAACGTGCCATTGGCATGTTACAGGCGGGTCTCAATTGTGCCGCCGTAGGACGTCACATGCAATGTCATTCCTCCACAATTAGTCGCCTCAGAATCAGGGAACATGAAACTGGCAATGTTGCCGACCGACCACGCCCTGGCCAACCAAGGGTCACTACAGCCCGCGAGGATCGGTACATCGGTTTGTTGCACACACGTGACCGATTTCGCACCGCGACACAGACTGCTCGTGAGACAGTGGGAATTGGAAGGCCCAGGGTAAGCCTCAGCACCATCCGACGCCGTCTCCAACAGATACAGATGCATGCACGCATCCCCTACCGAGGGCCCATATTGACACCCGCCGCACGCCAAAACCGTTTACGATGGGCTCGAAACCATCAGAGCCCATACTCTGCAAGTTTGACACAAGACTTCTTGCAACAGAATAATGCGAACATCATGGAATGGCCAGCTTACTCCCCCGATCTACCGCCCATACAGCACTTGTTGGATTAGCTTAAGAATGCCGTTGCACAACGTCAACCCAGGCCACGCAACCGACGTGAATTGATCCAGGTAGTACAGCAACAGTGGGACCGGATCCCACAGCAAAGAATAGCCACACTCATCAGGTCCTTGCGTCGCAGATGTACTGCTTGCGTTAATGCCCGAGGTGGACATACCCATTATTGAATGATGACACCTTCAATTTCTGTATCAACGATTTGTTTGCAAGGAATAAAAGTCACCAGGGTTTCACATATTGTCAATTCTTTGTCTCATTGTGACTAATGCCTTGTTCTTAAATTTAAGAGTACTTACAATATTTTACACTTTACATTTCTAAAAATATTTTACATTCTTTGGGTCGTGCGTTTTTAATGGCGCTAAGTATGTATGTGGCGTGTAGCTAACTTCCTGATCTTCAACTGACGTGACTTATAGCCAACTTTCTGACTTCCAACCGATATATATGTGGCGTGTAGCTAACTTCCTGATCTTTAACTGACGTGACTTATAGCCAACTTTCTGACTTCCAACCGATATATATGTGGCGTGTAGCTAACTTCCTGATCTTCAACTGACGTGACTTATAGTCAACTTTCTGACTTATTACTGCATATATGTGACTTATAGTCAACTTTCTGACTTCCTACTGCATATATGTGACTTATAGTCAACTTTCTGACTTCCTACTGCATATATGTGGCTTATAGTCAACTTTCTGACTTCCTACTGATATATATGTATATATATATGCATATACATGTATGTCGCTTATTGCCAACTTTCTGACTTTACACTGCATATATCGCAGGGGCGGATCCAGCTTTTTACGATAGCTCTGGAGTTCTTGATTGCCCGAGGGTGTTCTGATGGTGTCGTTATGTTCCCCAATTTTAAGTGAAGCATTGTGACGCTTTAAAGAATGCAGAAGGGGGTGACTATTCCAGCGCATTAGACATGCGTGCAGGGGCCGCCGTGGCCCAGGAGCGCAGGGAAATCTAGATTGCCTGAGAAGCGTTCTGAGGGTGTTCTGCAACTAAAAATGCTAATAATTTCCGCATTTTTCCCTCCTTAAAGCCTAAAAAAATAACAGTAAAATCGTTACCAAAGCTATAGATGAAGCCTTGTGACGTTTGTGAAGCATGGGGGAGGGGATGACTATCCCAACGCATCAGGCGAGGGCCCAGGTGCCGCTTAGGCCTCGGAAACTCAGGGGTTCTAGATTGTCTGAGAAACGTTCTGAGGCTGTTCTGCAAGTAAATAAATTCTGGATTTTGCTTTCCCTAATTCTTAAAAATAACAAAATAAGACAAACGGGAGAAGCGCCCACGGTTTGTTTTATATTGATTGGGCAATTATATGGGAAAACTACATACTTGTGCTACATAAAAGGGTCCGTGGATAGTTTATTTATTGATAGTGGGAAGGTGGCAGACTACCGAAACCCAGTGGGCCTATATAGAGGCGTGGGTCCACGGGCCACCTAGGCTCTTAAAACTATCAAGCAAAACATTGTCCATGACTTTCGTTATACTTTCTTGAAAGTAACAGTTGCAGTACTGAAGACACTTTCTCAGAGAAATCTTGTATATAAATCATCGACGATCCGCCATATTTGATGAAGCTATAAGGCTCTTCGTGACCGAAGATATGTCTAAACAAAGAAAGTTTTGTTCTCTATTCTTGAGTGGCATATTCCTGTCAGATAACGCCATCAGTCCAGTGTTTATAATCGAATATAGGTTTATTAGGTATGAAACTCGTTTGTGAGACGAGATGATCACTGAATTTTGTGTGATTCTTTACATCCAGAAATTGCATTTTTCAAAATTCAGCTTGTTTATTACTAGATCCATGAAACATGTTGCTTAACATTGCAGCACGGGCTATGATGTGCAAAATATTCAAAAACAAACATATCACCATAGTTACCGTGGTTAGTGGTTACCGTCAAACTAAAGATGACATGGAACTGGCAGACCTTGCATTAGATTGCATATATAATGGTACGTTTTGATATGTGTTAATTCCTTTCTCCTCTCCCTAACTTTTTTTCTCTCTTCTTTTTTTTGCTCAGAAAGGGGGGGGGGGGGTCCTGGACCCCTGGATCCGCCGATGGCTAAACGACATTTGGTCGTTATTATTATGTTTACGATTGGTCAGAATTACGCCGACATGAGGTGATAGCCTATCGTTATCATTTCTTAAATTGTTAAATCAGATCGGGTCTGCTCACTTTTATCAGCTACACATACATTAGTGGGATCTGTGAAAAAATTGTTTAGCAAAAGTTTATCAGTGTCTTTCCAGGAATTTATTCTATGAATTATTTTTCATGATCATCGGATCTATACTGCTATACAAGTAAACTTTGTGAGTTCTTTGGTTACATTTTTCTGTCTCAGAATTGTCAAAGTTTAGTTAGACATTTTGATGTATGTTTTATTTTCATTGTTTGTGTAATAGTCTCCAGTAAATACGTTAATATGTTTTAAATAAAATATCAGAATTTTAACATAAAATCTGCTGGTCTTTTGTTACTTCTTCGTTTATAATTTTTCTCGTAACAACATGTGTATGTATTTTTAAACATTAAAACACTCAGGCACAGGGAAAATCTCCTTGTCTAAAATAACCGCGGAGACAAGTTTCTTATTGTGTTAAAAGGGGGCATATCATTTAGACTTTTATACCCAATCATAAGTTTAGTATAAAAAACCTAATTTCATTAGGTTGACGACAGGCAGGAGTTTGGCCTTAGTCAGTAGAATTTTCTGGAAAAGATAATTTGGCTACAAATCATCAGCATTTTAGTTAAGGCACGCCGATTTGCTATAGGTTTAGATTGTAATCAATCAGCTCTGATATTTTTCACTACCAAAATCCGAGATAATACGACGCCCTGGGGGCATTGAAAGCTTTAGTCATTTCGAAATATAGAGCATGCTGTTTATAGAATTAAGGTCAGATTCCAAAAAGCAATAGTGCTTTTCATTAATATAGCCTTTTTCTTCAAGGGAACGAAGAATTTAATTGCAATTTCCAACATTTCCAGGCCTAATTTCCTTCTCAGTATCAAGCTTTTGGTAAAAAAAAGTGTCGTTCTACCTCTTAAATCATAACCATGTCTAGACATACATTTAATAACTATTCTATAACTATCCGAGCATGTACACTAGAGAGACTTCGTTCGTGTTCGGTTTTCTTGAGAGGTCGAACATTTATATCTAGATAATTGTGATCCCAGTTTACTTCAGAAGTCTATTAAATTGGGAGCTTAGAGCCCGCATATGTAGGCTCCTATATTATATCTTGCAATGGCATTTATGACATTGGCTTTGATAACGATTTGCTAACGTATTTTGGAGTCAGGGTTCACTGCAATCAAAAAGCCGGAGTTGGCTGCCCGCTCAGAAGCGGGCAGTATGTGGTCCGATTTAGATAAAGAGATAACAATATAACCTACTCAGATCGTGGCTAAACGGTCATAATCACGTTCATGGATAATTTCGCTACCTACCAGTGCCTGATATGGACGAGCAGGATCGGCCAGTAAACATTATTCTTCCCCTGAATTCACTTTTGCCTTCATCAGTCTCTCCACCATTGATGACGCAACACTGTTTAGCGGTTTTCCGGTTTTTAAACGTTAAATTCACTTTACAAAAGGCTAAATTATTAATGAATGTCGTGCTGACACTATTTGAGTTCGTTTTTATGTTGTTATTTACTGTCTAAATCTGACCGCAAACTGCCCGATCAGAAACGTGCAGGCTACTCCGACTTTTTGATTGCAATGAGCCCTGACTCCAAAATACGACCGTCAGTACAAAAAAGGTAATTTTGGAGTCAGAAACCCGGACTGGTCAGCAAAATGGCAACACTTCAGGGTCCTGTTTCACAAAGTGGCGTAGATGTATTTTTTGCGTAACTTTCATACTAACGTATCTCTACATATGGGTTGCTATGGCAGTTACGTGAAAACGCCGGTTTGCCGGTTTGTGAAACAGGGTGCAGGCATTGTTTTGACGTCAGGAATAGAGTCATTTCTATTTTAGATTGGTTTTGAATTTGGCTAAAATTCTTCTGTACCCTGGAAGGCGGAGAGATTTAACTCGAAATGCGCGTGATACTGGAGTCTGCATAGTTGTCACACTTTATACTGATACTAACAAATTCAGTGTTTTATTGAATTTCTGGGAGTTGTCGTGCATGCGAAAAAAGAAACTTACCACAGTTCGACAGCGAGGACACTTTGGATTCCAGTCAAACAAGCATTAAGACATAATTCAAATGTTACACTCCATTGGGCCATCTCCCTTCAAGTGTTCTCAACATTACTGCTTGACCATTAACAAGGAGTATGTTCTCATGTTATTCATACATTAGCCAGTATGACCCCCCCCCCCCCCCCACCACCACACATACACGCACACCAACTTTGCTTATAGACATAAATATCCGCATCCCCTTTGAGATCAATCTTGCTGGGATAAAAAGAAAGGTGGTGGGGGGGGAAAACGGAAAATATTACCGTTACTTGGTACTTGTTTTACAGTATACCCCAGGGCCCCTCACGCATGTACGTGTGGTGGGGAAGGGGGGATCTGCCTATGTATGGTTAATGATAAATGCTCTTGAGGCCCCAGAGCCAACCGTCGTTCCAAAACTGACTGGGGCTTCCTAATTGGGTGTCATGATTGATAAATCTCCAATCTACTCCAGTAACTGTCTCAAACCTCAAACCTAATGAGCAAAGTATTAGTTCTTTGTAAAACGTTAAAAACAAAACATAAATCGATGTTGATGAACTGTTGCGCCAAAAAATTGTACAAGCACTCGCGATAACGGAGAGATTGATTTGCGAAACGAACATTTGACTTTTTTTTTTCATTTAAAATAAAGGTGCCCTATCCTGTCTAGTTGCGTTTGATTTATTTCATGTTATGAACTAACCTTTTTCTAAACATCCCTGATGAGTATAAAACCGAAGTCCTCATTGCTTTTTTTTTTAATTTGTTCTGTGATACCAATTAAGACAAAGTAAAACAAAATGCCTGGTGTTTTCTTCACGTTGTATCTTCACGGGTGAATAACTGAATGAATAAATGAAGGAATAGATAAATAAACGAACGAACGAACGAACGAACGAACGAACGAACGAACGAACGAACGAACGAACGAACGAACGAACGAACGAACGAACGAACGAACGAACGAACGAACGAACGAACGAACGAACGAACGAACGAACGAACGAACGAACGAACGAACGAACGAACGAACGAACGAACGAACGAACGAACGAACGAACGAACGAACGAACGAACGAACGAACGAACGAACGAACGAACGAACGAACGAACGAACGAACGAACGAACGAACGAACGAACGAACGAACGAACGAACGAACGAACGAACGAACGAACGAACGAACGAACGAACGAACGAACGAACGAACGAACGAACGAACGAACGAACGAACGAACGAACGAACGAACGAACGAACGAACGAACGAACGAACGAACGAACGAACGAACGAACGAACGAACGAACGAACGAACGAACGAACGAACGAACGAACGAACGAACGAACGAACGAACGAACGAACGAACGAACGAACGAACGAACGAACGAACGAACGAACGAACGAACGAACGAACGAACGAACGAACGAACGAACGAACGAACGAACGAACGAACGAACGAACGAACGAACGAACGAACGAACGAACGAACGAACGAACGAACGAACGAACGAACGAACGAACGAACGAACGAACGAACGAACGAACGAACGAACGAACGAACGAACGAACGAACGAACGAACGAACGAACGAACGAACGAACGAACGAACGAACGAACGAACGAACGAACGAACGAACGAACGAACGAACGAACGAACGAACGAACGAACGAACGAACGAACGAACGAACGAACGAACGAACGAACGAACGAACGAACGAACGAACGAACGAACGAACGAACGAACGAACGAACGAACGAACGAACGAACGAACGAACGAACGAACGAACGAACGAACGAACGAACGAACGAACGAACGAACGAACGAACGAACGAACGAACGAACGAACGAACGAACGAACGAACGAACGAACGAACGAACGAACGAACGAACGAACGAACGAACGAACGAACGAACGAACGAACGAACGAACGAACGAACGAACGAACGAACGAACGAACGAACGAACGAACGAACGAACGAACGAACGAACGAACGAACGAACGAACGAACGAACGAACGAACGAACGAACGAACGAACGAACGAACGAACGAACGAACGAACGAACGAACGAACGAACGAACGAACGAACGAACGAACGAACGAACGAACGAACGAACGAACGAACGAACGAACGAACGAACGAACGAACGAACGAACGAACGAACGAACGAACGAACGAACGAACGAACGAACGAACGAACGAACGAACGAACGAACGAACGAACGAACGAACGAACGAACGAACGAACGAACGAACGAACGAACGAACGAACGAACGAACGAACGAACGAACGAACGAACGAACGAACGAACGAACGAACGAACGAACGAACGAACGAACGAACGAACGAACGAACGAACGAACGAACGAACGAACGAACGAACGAACGAACGAACGAACGAACGAACGAACGAACGAACGAACGAACGAACGAACGAACGAACGAACGAACGAACGAACGAACGAACGAACGAACGAACGAACGAACGAACGAACGAACGAACGAACGAACGAACGAACGAACGAACGAACGAACGAACGAACGAACGAACGAACGAACGAACGAACGAACGAACGAACGAACGAACGAACGAACGAACGAACGAACGAACGAACGAACGAACGAACGAACGAACGAACGAACGAACGAACGAACGAACGAACGAACGAACGAACGAACGAACGAACGAACGAACGAACGAACGAACGAACGAACGAACGAACGAACGAACGAACGAACGAACGAACGAACGAACGAACGAACGAACGAACGAACGAACGAACGAACGAACGAACGAACGAACGAACGAACGAACGAACGAACGAACGAACGAACGAACGAACGAACGAACGAACGAACGAACGAACGAACGAACGAACGAACGAACGAACGAACGAACGAACGAACGAACGAACGAACGAACGAACGAACGAACGAACGAACGAACGAACGAACGAACGAACGAACGAACGAACGAACGAACGAACGAACGAACGAACGAACGAACGAACGAACGAACGAACGAACGAACGAACGAACGAACGAACGAACGAACGAACGAACGAACGAACGAACGAACGAACGAACGAACGAACGAACGAACGAACGAACGAACGAACGAACGAACGAACGAACGAACGAACGAACGAACGAACGAACGAACGAACGAACGAACGAACGAACGAACGAACGAACGAACGAACGAACGAACGAACGAACGAACGAACGAACGAACGAACGAACGAACGAACGAACGAACGAACGAACGAACGAACGAACGAACGAACGAACGAACGAACGAACGAACGAACGAACGAACGAACGAACGAACGAACGAACGAACGAACGAACGAACGAACGAACGAACGAACGAACGAACGAACGAACGAACGAACGAACGAACGAACGAACGAACGAACGAACGAACGAACGAACGAACGAACGAACGAACGAACGAACGAACGAACGAACGAACGAACGAACGAACGAACGAACGAACGAACGAACGAACGAACGAACGAACGAACGAACGAACGAACGAACGAACGAACGAACGAACGAACGAACGAACGAACGAACGAACGAACGAACGAACGAACGAACGAACGAACGAACGAACGAACGAACGAACGAACGAACGAACGAACGAACGAACGAACGAACGAACGAACGAACGAACGAACGAACGAACGAACGAACGAACGAACGAACGAACGAACGAACGAACGAACGAACGAACGAACGAACGAACGAACGAACGAACGAACGAACGAACGAACGAACGAACGAACGAACGAACGAACGAACGAACGAACGAACGAACGAACGAACGAACGAACGAACGAACGAACGAACGAACGAACGAACGAACGAACGAACGAACGAACGAACGAACGAACGAACGAACGAACGAACGAACGAACGAACGAACGAACGAACGAACGAACGAACGAACGAACGAACGAACGAACGAACGAACGAACGAACGAACGAACGAACGAACGAACGAACGAACGAACGAACGAACGAATGAATGAGCGAATGAATGAGCGAACGAACAAATAAAGGAATGATATTGACGATGATCATCTGGATTAAGACCCTCTTCAAAACAGAAAAATTCACAACAACAAAAGATGTAAACAGTATGAGTTTTGAGAAATTACAAGAGAATCAGTTATAGTTAATATTAGATACATTATTTTTTTTAAATTAGCAAAAGTACTTGTATATCAAATATAGAATCTATGTAGGCCCTAAACATCACGCATCAATCAATTTAGTTTTAATTAGCAAAGAATATGATGAAGTTAAGAAACGACAGACATTTCGTGCACTTAACATCATTTATACGTTATATTTTTAGCCCGTGTTCAGGGATATACTTTGGCTTGCTCTCCTAAATTCCAATAGAATTGTATCGGAGTTGACCAAAATTAAAAACCAAATATTCTATAAAGCAATCGTTTTCCGACTCTATTGGGAAGTTAATTTGGGATAAATATCCGATCAACATCTCACCAAATACGTACAAGTATTTTACTTTGCTTTTCTTGCGTTTACTTTTTTCCTCGATTTATTTGTTTCGAATCAAGTCACATGACTAACCACCAGAGATACAATATGGCACCCGGAAGTACAATCGGATACAGAGTAATTGTGCTTGTGCTCGGATATGTACACTGACCAATCAGCGATTCTCAGTCAAGTAGCAAAACGAGACACATCGCTGAATTAGTTTTATTAATCCGAAATTGCCGGGGCAGTTGCTTCCTTTGATTTGTTTGCGTTCTCAGGGATGTATTTGGTTTCGTCAAATCACCTTAATGTGGCATGGGTTGTCGAAATTCTGATTTTTTCATAAATTCTGATTGTCATTCGAATTGACGTTAAAACGAAGGAAATATCTGTGAAATCAACAGCCCGTCCGAAACGAAAACATTTTAGGGGTTTTATTGCCTAACTGTATATCTGCGACATCAGCAGAAAGCTCTTATTTTGTACTTATTGATGCAACAACTGACAAACAATTAGCTAATTCTGGTTTAGCGAAATTTTCGTTATATTTGGCAGGTCATGCCACTATAACACAAAAGCAGACACATTTACTACATTGAATGATATGAACATAAATCTTGGGATGGGGGGGGGGGGGGTGCAAATTGATGTGGAAATACCGGTAGATTCGTTCTATTCAATAGTTGTTCGATCGCATCAAGATCTTAGAAATTAACCCTAATTCGCAGATTCCAAGAACAGGGAGAATATCAAACCCTAAATCCAAGTCTAAACTGGATTTATTATCGTGAAGACGGGCAATTTTCAACAAGTCATTTCTCACAATAATCCAGCAAAATGTGTGTTATTATTTTCTAGATGATCACATATTGGAAGATTATTAAATTCTATGATTTCTAACGTCAGTTATCAAATATTAAACTTAATCAAATGTTCTCTTTTCCCCATCGACTTCTCTAAGGATTGAATGTTAATGAACTACGGTGTTATTGGAAAATGAATATAGTTGAGACTGATGAGGACGTTAAGCTTTCACCCACTTCCGCAACTCACCTATTTCTACAAGCATCCTTTACAATAAATATAGCTTTGCCACAGGACAAAGAGTAATATTTTGGTTATCTCGATGATGGCGAATATTGGTTTTCCAATTGTGTAACTGGTCTTATTAAAGGCTGGCATCAGATTGGTTGGAAGATATTTGTTGTTGTTTTTTTTTCAGTTCAGAGGATGAGACATGTAAACCTCTTACTATTTTTACGGTAAAGTGACATGAGACGCCAACATTTTGATACTGTTCGTTAAATCAAAATTGGCAAATTCTGGGCTATTTTTCCAAAAAGTACCGCTTCAAAACTTTTGTGCTATTATTTGTAATAATATACGTTTCAAAGCCCTCTCACCGCCGTAGCCTTTTCTTACTATTGTTAAGGAAGCCTTACCTCAATTTCCCCCTGCAGCGTCTGTTGACGCAAACAAGAAAGACACCCAAATTCTTTAACGTTTACAAACAGGTCGGTAACCCACCGGAACAGCGACTGTCAGGGTCGTTTCATATACGCCATTCGTCCGTGGGGCTGCCTTCCAAGGTGAAATGCCGATGTTACCCCTGCGCTGAAACATCAAACAAACCCGGGGTCGCCATCTTGAAAAGACAGACGGTTTGATTTGATTGAAAATAAAGTAAAAATGCAGCATTTAAAATTAAAAAAAGAAAGTCCATGCACACATGATTTCTAACAGTAAACCCCCTAAAATTAGGACATATTATACATATCCAGTTAGGTTATGAATGTAAAAATGGGGTTGGGAGGCAACAACAATCAGTTTTGTTTACCTTTTGCGAACTATTTTGGTTCGTGCAATCCATAGACTGTAGGGATTTTCTTATTTTAATGACAATTGTTTAGTTGTTGACTTTAAAGCGTCCTAGTGTTTCCACACTCAGATTAAAAAAAATATATTCAATTTTTGCAGCTCCTGCCACAAAAAAGAGAACTGGTACTAGTTTTGAAAAAGTTTTATAGCCGCAAAACAAAAGAAACGAACGAGACTGAAAAAAGTATATCAAAGAAATTACTCAAGATAGGGAGATAGATTGTCTTCGTCCAGAAAAAAAATTATTTATCAGCTGTTTTTGATAAAGTGTTTTATTTTTCTATGCTGATAGATCCCGAGTTCTGTCAACTCTTCGGGAAACAAACGAGAATAACACGGAAGTTTTTGTCGCTTTTTCCCCTGTGAAATCGATCACGAAAATTTCAATTCAGGCAGATGGTCTAGTGTTCTGTTAATCTTTTATTAAGCCAAGCTGATTAAGCGAAATCTTGGAAGAAACCGATGAAAAAATATCCCTTCATTCCCAAGAAATCTATACAAAAAGAGCTATATTATCATTAATAGACATTCAGGAGATTGAAAACGGCTTCGTCAATGGTAGGTGCCGTGGTTAAGGCAGATAGATTGATTGTTAGGTGTTCGTTCAAGATTATTTCACTTATATGGCGGCGTTGACAGTTTTATTGTGGGAGAAAACCGAGCTCTATGCCAGAAGGAAACCCACGACCTTCCGTTGGTAACTGGCAACCATCCCACATAGGTCGTTCGACTAAAAACCCAGTCAGAAAATTTTCCAATTTTTTGGGACTGAGTGGGATTCGAACCCGCGACCCATTGGTGGAAAAGGCAGATAGAAAAGTACTTGACTTACGCGTTGATTCTTCCTTTCCAACATTGATTCTTTCCTTTACCAAACACATATACTCTGTAATTTATTCACACCAGGCAGTGAACGTGTTGAAACAATAAGCAGAAGAAATTGGTCAACTTTCAAAGTCTCCCATTTGAGTCAAAATTGATTTCCCCCATTTCAAGGCCGTCTCACCCCATGCTTTGTACTTATAATTAGAAGAAAACATTAAATTTTCAAGAAAATTAGGGTAATTTTTTATATGAAAACTCTGATGTTAGTAAAATGAACATGGAAATGAACATAGAAAATAAAATTTGGTCAATTTGTTGTGCGTGTAATGGTAGAAGGTACTATTTTATCCCTTGGTGAAAAACATGGCAAAAATATATAATTCAAAAGTTTTCTCTTCTTCAATGTTCGAATCGGCACTTAAGGGTATCTTATCTCAGTGGTGTACTACTGGAAATACTTATATTCAAGTTTGGTACCATTTGAAAGTAGCATGAGCTGGCAGAATTCGCATCCCACCTACACCGAAATTCAGATTGTTGCAGGAAATCTCAATGATTAGCTTTTAAATTAGAGTAATCCATACAATATTTGGTCTGAACGAGTCGAAATGGAATTTTTCCCATCAACAAAATTTAAATAATCGGGACGAACGTTAATTCACGTTTGAACACTACCCAAACATTAATTTTTGAGACTAGTATTAGTGGAAAGCGTAGAAATTGTACTTCGTGGGGAAAATAAACAAAAATTTTAAAATTTATGTTTCATGGTAAAATATCAATATTTTGGCAGCTCATGCCACTGCATTTTGTCACTACTAGAGATACCTGACTAGAGCATAGGAAGAGGGGGGGGGGGGGGGGGCTAATGCTTCTGCGCTTTGTCCGAATGATAGAGTTGAATTTTAAGTTTCTACCCGAGTAAGGCTATTGGCCATTTACGTTTTGTTGTTTATTGTTAGTTAGAGTTGAGTTGCAATAACTGGATAACCTGTGGTGTTCCCGACGCGCCTGTCGTGAACATTACGCAACATTTCCTAATAACGTCCATTGAGGGTTTCACCGTCACTGAGAACAGCTTTCGGGGCTCATTTGTCGTGGGTTTACGCTTTACACGAAGCTCAACATAAAGACGGAAAAAAAATCAGAAAACGTTACCATGCCCCGACTTACGACACAACAAAGGGAACGTGCCATTGGTATGTTACAGGCGGGTCTCAGAAATCATCAGAGTCCACACTCTGCAAGGTTGACACAAGATTCTTGCAACAGAATAATGTGAACATCATGGAATGGCCAGCTTACTCCCCCGATCTATCGCCCATAGAGCACTTGTGCCGTTGTACAACGTCAACCCAGGCCACGCAACCGACGTTAATTGATCCAGGTAGTGCAGGAAGAGTGGGACCGGATCCCACAGCACAGAATAGCCACACTCATCAGGTCCTTGCGTCGCAGATGTACTGCTTGCGTTGATGCCCGAGGTGGACATACCCATTATTGAATGATGACACCTTCAATTTCTGTATCAACGATTTGTTTGCAAGGAATAAAAGTCACCAGGGTTTCACATATTGTCAATTCTATGTCTCATTGTGACCAATGCCTTGTTCTTCAATTTAAGAGTACTTACAATATTTTACACTTTACATTTCTCTAAATATTTTACATTATTTGGTCGTGCGCTTTTAATGGCGCTAAGTATATATAAGCTCATTGAGTATGACCTTCCTTCAGCAATAGCTAAAGGGGGACAACTCTCAACACACTTACTGGTCAATTTTTCCAGGTGACGGTAATGACATGCAACTGATAGCAGAGTTAGTAAATGGTATTGTTAGCGCCCAAAGTGGCCTTTTTAATCCTTAAGTCGGAGAGTAAACCGAAATGGCAAAGAATAGCAGCAGAAATAGTATGGACCTTTGATAGCAGGTAATTGAAATAAGTCAGTTGGCCACGGTGGCCCAAATACGACATTTTAACTAACTTCTCACCTAGGTGATAGGTTTTTAATTCATCCTCAACTTGATTTAATGTACATAATTGACACATGCGATCTCTACGTTCCATTCGATTTGGGCCATGCCGACCAGTTTTCACTCGTAAACAATGAGAATAAGTTATGAGGCGTGTTAGTACACTTCTTTGATTAACATTTGTAATTTTTGATAAATGATCTTCAAATCCGAAAGTGGTTTTAATAGCTTTGTAGAAAATCGGTCTGGGTGACTCAAGACATGTATACCAATTCGTAATGTAGCAGTCTTTTACTCTAGTTTTAAATTCTGACAAAAATAAATTAACTCTAACAGAACCAGGAAACAGAAAAACATCCGTAAAGCCATACTGTGATCTGATATTTTCCACAACACACAACCAGTTTTTGTTGCCTTTAGATTTGCTTAGTTTATCGTAACAGTTAAGAGGAATACAGTTATCCGCAGATTGTAATTTAAACCAGTAATATTGAAGGTATATGTTGCCATGACAGTTAGGTCTTGCATTGGACGGGCGTAAATATCTTGAGAAACAGAGAAACAGATCTTACAACTATTACACCAGATAAGAGGGATACATGTCACAGTTTCTGACTTCCGGATTTTCACGAAGAAGTTCCAGTTATTTTTGTGTGTTTTTTTTTAATTATTTTTTCCTGGCCCAGTTGCATTTTGTTCTGGGCATTTTTGTAATTTTTATGAAAAGAGAGGGGTTGAGTTACTGTCTGGAAATGATTTTAGAAGTGGAATGGGACCATTTCAGGTGGATGGAGATCTGGTAGCTAGGCGTGCTTTAATCTGTTTACATCCAGCGGACTGTATGTAAAGGCACCCCTATCCGCTGTTTGTAATGATAGTGAAAAAACTCTACCTTTAACCTTTGAAAACATTGTGCTTAAAATACTGCCAAAGGACTGTTCAAAGACCCCACCGAAGGATTTGGTTCAACGAAAGTTAGGGAAGGTGCTGTGAGAGCAGACATTAACATTACCGCAAATGGGAAATGAAGGAAAATGAAACTGTGACCTGCTGCCAGAGGTTGTAGTTGTTGGGTTTTTTCGGAGAAAATTGGAGAATGTCGACATAACACGGCGCGAATAGCATCGAAGGAAACAGTTCTACAAAACATTTTGTTTCATCGGTACTTAAGCGAGGATAAGAGATTTATGGGTTTTCAAATATGATTTATAAACAGAGTATAGGTTATATACCTTATCCAGTATAGTCGACATTACTATTTCAGCTTCTAATACATTGGGGGCCTGTCTAACTCTGTCGGTAGAGCTGTAGACGCCAGCACAAGCCTTTCGTCGACTAGTCGCTGGTTTGGATCCCACCCAGTCCAAATCAAAATTGAACAAAAATCTCAATAGTTTTCATCCATTGCCCGATATTAGATGATTGCCAGCTGTTGACGGTAAGGGGTTTTCTCCGAGCTTGGAGCCTGGTTTTCAACCCAACCTACTAACGCCTCCATCTAAGTGAAATAAAATTGAGTGCGACACAAAACATTTATCGATCAAATTATATAATACTACATTCACACTCGGTGGTGAAGATATACCAGTGAAGGGGGAGAAATCGTGTCGAGAGCTGAAGATGGGGACGTAATTTGTCCTAATGTGTTTTTATTAATGGTCTGGGGTCGGTCGTTTGCACGTGTAAACCACAGTGACCTATATTCTATTTAAGACCAACATCGATCATTTGTCCATCTGAATATATAATTCCATACAAGCCTGACCGGCAGATAAGTAGAACAGGAGTGCGGCTAGCCTTTGGCTGTGTGAATAGAACGAACAAAACACTCATAAACAATTTAGTGATGTATCGGTTAGGTTTGAATTGATGTATTGGTATAGTGTTTCGAACTACTAGCTTCGCATCCTGTCTCCCATCCTGCCAATTTCTGAACGTGTTTTCAGCCTTCGTCGCAATTGTTAAACATTTAGCACGAAGACCATGGTAAAAATACAGGCACAATCCAAGCAAACGAGTACAGGTAAGAATTAGTGAAAAATCACTATATTTTTAGTGATTGGAAAATTAGTTGATTTGATTTTTAAGTGGCATAATCTGCCAAATTTAGGAAACTTTCCTTAAAACAGATATTGCTTACTGTTCGTCATTTTATCAAGAGGAATAAGATAAGAGCTTTGCGTTAATTGCCAACCATGGCGATGCACGTAAACGTAGTTTTTAACCAATGAAACTCCTACATTCCAGCTATTCGAGTTTTGAACGTTATTAGCACACATCTTCGGGTCGCACGGGTTACTGCCTTTACCAATATTTTTTTAATTATTTTAACGTCAATCCTTTTAGTTTTGCAAGGTTCTTCAAACGCTGAACGTTTCTTCACAATCGGAATTTATGAAAAAAATCCGAATTGTGGCAGCTCATGATACTTTTAAGATACACTCGCCACTACGGTTTTCCATTTTTGCCGAAATTTAAATGGTCATTTTGTATTTTTAAGATGAAATTGAATTGACGAGTCTGTGCAGTATTCAATGTTTAAATGATCCAACGCTAGACATATATTGATGGTATTATCTGAGAAATACGATGACGTTGGTTTGAAGGATAAAAAGTGAATGTAATCCAAGTTATGGAAGTTACGTAGTTTCTGATATATCGACTACAATCGAGATCTCGTGCCATTCTACGAGATCTTCAACACTCAAAGAAGTGCAGTAGGGTCAATCCCTATTTTAGATTGATATCGGCTAGTGTTCAGAGTTCATTTTACGTATGCTATGTAGTAAACATTTAGTACTTTTAAAATAACTACACTTTTATAACGTGCTCTTTGTTTAAAGTGGCATGAGCTCCCAAAATTTAAACTTTTTTCATAATTTCTGATAGTCACGTCAGTAGGAGGCTTTGAAGACCATCGAAAAACTAAATGATCGACGTTGAAGTGCATATATAGTATGTAGCCTTTACGAACCAAAATAGTGTTCGAAAAGTAAACAAAATTTAAATAACCGGGACGACCATTCATTCATTCTAAGCCAAAGTTAGGTCAAAACAATACTTTATCGTACATTTTCGAGACTAGAGGCGCTAAAAAGCTTCTGAATAATACGCCTTTGAGAAAAATAGCCAATAATTTCAACATTCTATTTTAAGGTAAAAATATCAACATTTTGGCAGCTCATGCCACTTTAAGATGAATAATGGATTTATTTTTTTCTATATCATGCTATAATTTCCGTCTGTAGTATATAAGAAGTGTTTACATAGCGGTGCACCACATTGGTTCTGACTGACGGCCTATACTTATACAATATTTTAGACAAATACCGTTTTTTATCCATTTATGTTGGCTTATTGATATTTTTTTTCATGAATTCATGTATTCTTTTTGGATATTTGAGTATCATAAAAAAATATCTCATCTCGAAGTGGAAAGAGTTGTCAAAATGTTAATAATTAAAAAATTAAATTCTCTTATATTTTCCTCAACAATTATAAATTATATATACTTTTTATTATTATTTATGAACACTGAAACACACGAGCACTGGAAAAAATGTCTTGATTAAAATAACCATGGAGACAAGTTTCGATGTGTTAAAAATGCGGATATGCTATTTAGACATTTGAACCCAATCATAAGTTGCTGTTGGCTAATAAACCAAACGCTATGGTACAAGGCTTTAGTTTGTAGAATTTTTTTTGTAATATATTAAATAATCTTAGACCTAATCCCAATGAACGTTCGTCACAGTAATTAAATTTCTCTTGACTTTTCGAACACTTTTTCGGCCACTGTCTTAATTGATTGTCCTATTTTAAAGATCAGTCATTTACAATGAACTTTAAACTCTCTGCTTGTGTTGTAAAAACAAGAATTTAGGAAATAGCTGCACCTCGTGTTTCGTGCAATGTTACTTTTAAATAAATGTTGGGTTAGTATTTACCTCTCCTTTTAATAAAGTAATTCAATATTATCTGGGGGCCTCGCTGGTCCAGTGGGTTTGGGTGATCGTTCCTTCCATCGATGCGACGCGAGCCCGAAACACACTGAGACCAAATAAAACCAAAGAGCCCGGTTTCCTCCCCATTAAACCTTGCAACGCCTCCATGTAAGTGAAATAATATTGAGTGCGGCGTAAAGCACCAATCAATCAATCAATAGTAGGCCTACCCATTGTATGGCTGATGTCACAAATTTGTTGAACATAGAAGATAAATTGGGGGTTGATCAATTGATCGAATGGTATTGATTTCGTCTGAAAGGCAATGGGAACACCATATGTTACCGTCGCGACTTTCAATTCTTTAAATTTAAAGATCCAACGTAAATTTAACTTCAATGTGACACATGTCTGCATTCGGTGTGAAATACTCCTCACAGCGAGTGAAATTAGGTCATCTACATTTAACACTATGCGCATCAGTGAGCAGATTAGAACAGTGTCCATATCGCTTCACTGAGAGACACGCGTTTGACAGTGACGGCCGTGTTATCGTGTCACATCTAAACCGTCACATTACAATTTACACAAGGGGTTGACTGCAGAATGGAGCTGAGGGCAGGCGATGGAGAGGAGAGCAGCAGCGAAATACTTCAACCCAAAGTCAAGGTAACTTGCTGAGAGTTTCATACAAAGTTTTCTTACTTTACTTTGAGTCGCGATAACGCCCCCTTCGCTGTCAAACATCAACGGATCACGGACAGTGTATGCATTAAAGCGTAACTATGCTGGGTGTTCGACTATTTATAGCAGCGTGGGATATTAACTACTCAGCTTCGAGACCAAATACCCTCATGCTTTGCTATAATGCCTGATCCTCTTAATATTCCATCAATGCATTAAACCTAAATTAATAATGGATATCTCGTCTCTGTGCTAAATTGTGTGTACACTAAGCCTACTTATATCAGTGAATACATCGAGTGAACGGACTCGATAGCTAAGCATACAATTATTATAAATGTCTATCTCTGCCACCATGGGTTATCTGTGGGAAGACACAGTTACATTGAGTTATTTAAACCATTAGCAGCCCCAAGCGAGTTTATCAAACAATTATGAATATTTTTGACGGCCAGCATTTATATTTTTAATGAGACTGATGTTATATGTACTTAACATTCCGCCTTAAGTGTGCCGGCCGTCTAGGTAGTATAATATACAGGGTTTCATAGAAGTTCAATTTTTTTAGCCCATAAACCAAGTTAATATCCAGTTCAATTGAGCGTTTTAGTTGCCAGAAATTGTATATTCCCATGTCAAATTAACTGCAATTCACTTTTTTTTTATGGAATGATTTGAGGTTTTATTCTCATTTTGAGGCATGTATTCGGCCTCAAAACTCGACTTCCTAGAAACCCTGAATGTGTAACATATGTAAATCGTCACAATAGTTATTTTAGTTTTTTTTAATGTAGACCTTAAGCCTAATGACTTCACTCGAAAAATTATGGGATCTTTGAGGGATCTCGTAGTGATCGCGCTGTTACAAGCCCTTGTAACGACACGCTTGACTGCACACATGTACTTTTCTGTGCAGAAATTTCCCTCCTAATATCCCAATAGCGTCATTAACCAAACGGCCTATTCTCTTTGTCGGTGTGTGTTTTGAATTTGAAAGTGAATTATTGAATTAGTAAATAACCGACATTGATAGACCCGGGGAAAATTCCGGGCCAGGGCGAGAATCGCTATAGGAAGCGCTGGGAGGTCCTCGCACAGTAAGTCTGTGATTGTGGTGTTTCTCGACGTTGAGCTGGGATTTTCTCTCGCTCCTCTATAAGCCTGTTGGCCTGGTGATGTTTCAAGAAAGTGTAATCCCAAATTAACGAGAATACTGTTATATTCCTTTCTAAAAGACACTTACTAATTAAACTCATGGTGGTGTTGTCTGACAGTCATAACAAACAGCTACATCGCATGGCCGTGTAGAAGAAGCTACGCAGCTAAACTAGGTCAATCCTCATAACAATCACAAAGAAGAAAAAAGCCCCCCCCCCCCCCCCCAAAAAAAAAAAAAATAATAAATAAATAACACCCAATGCCAAGCGATCTATTGGAGCAAGGCGATTTACCAATGATCATCCGAGACTCTTTGTATATATACAACATTGGAATAGTACACATTTTAACGATTATTTTTCGGTCGTTCTTGGCGTGACCCTTTAAATACACGTCGCGGGTTCGAATCCCACTCAGTCCAAAAATTGGAAAATTTTCTGACCGGCTTTTCACTCGAACGACTTATGTGGGATGGTTGCCAGTTACCAGCGGAAGGTCAGGGGTTTCCTCTGGGCATAGAGCCCGGTTTCCTCCCCACAATAAAACTGGCAACGCCGCCATATAAGTGAAATAATCTTGAGCGCGGCGTAAAACACCAAACAATCAATTTAAATACACGACACAAACTATAGCCTACATAGCGATAAATACAGTTGATGGAAATCGAATGTATACGGTTGATATTCGTGGAGATTATGTAGGTACTTTATGTGACATAAATAGATAATTGATAAAATTTTGTTTATATTGATTCGCAGCAGGAAATGGGGGGGGGGGGGGGGGGGTGCCTCTGACTTATTGATGAGATAACATATATTATAAATGCCGTCGTTTTCTTTTCTTTTTGTTTCTTTTTCAATAAGCTTTTTATTATGCTCGAAATATATCGTAGCTGAACCATTTCTCTGTGTTACAATATTTTAGTGGGGGAAAGTGCAGACTAAAACTGGTACTGTCAAGCTTTAGTCGTACATGGGGCAAATATTTTTACCGCGACAGGGTGGCTGTATACCTGAAACCACACTCACTGTTTTAGTCAAGAAAATAGCCCCTGTGTCAGTGTGTTTTAGATTAGACAATTTGTGTGTGATCTTTTCGAGGTCTCTTCCATCCGGGTTTTAATCCTGTCCTTTGTATGTTGAACACGACACCGGGTTTATCCTGTTCTCTGATTAGATGTCAATTTAACCCTGTGGATGTTTATCATTACGGTATTGTCTTATAGGCCTTTTAAATGATCAAATATCATGAACTGTCAAATATAGGGACCTTTCTAAAGCATCATTAGCTGAATGTTTCTTATCTAGCTGTCAGACAGCTTCGGTGGCTCAGTCGGTCAGAGTGATAGTCCCTCAGTCCGACACAGACCTTCCATCGATGCGTTGTGGGATCGAATCCTACTTTGACTAAACAAATACTTAGTTCTGAGTGGATGTTTCACTCGATCGCCTCATGTGGAAGAGTTGCCAGGTACATTGTATTCTCGCCGAAGGTCGGGGATTTCCTGTGGTCAAAGAGCCCAGTTTCTTCCTTCACTAAACCTGGCATCCCCGCCTTAGAAGTCCAATAACCTTGAGCGCGGCGTAAAATATCCATCGATCAATCTTATCTGACTCTGCCAGGCCAAAAGGCAAGAGCCCACGGGTCCGCCTAGTTTGGTCTAGTTATGCTTGGAATACAGTTTTGTGTTAAACAATTCAACATTTCGCATTTCCACACCCATTGTCGTTTAGTCTAGTTAATGGTTCAAACCAGGACAAGCGTGATGTTTATTTAATGAGAAAATGGAACGTTTTTATTTACACAGCGAATGATACCAATTGTTTTGGGAATGTTTGTTTTGTTGTCTCCGAGCTACGTATGCGTGCACTTGTACCTGTGACTAGGGATGTGCGCGAGGTGATTTCAATGGTATTTCTCGGGTATAGGAGAATCTCGGGTCTTATTTCGAGGAATTTGCGAAATTCGCGAGTAACACGTTCATCATCAGAAGATGCGGGATCGAGAACCGGGCAAAAACCCTGCTGGAAGCAACGCCACCCGACAAAGACTCCACCCGTCGGACACAAATACCACACCACCTGTCCAGCCAAACATTAAGTTTCTCCGACATTAACTTCCGGATATCTATTCGGCCGACAAAGGCTCCAGTGGACATAAACCCTGCCACATAAAATCGCCACCGGATATAAACCACGCCCGACAAAAGCCTAGCTGGACATAAATTTCGTCCGACAAAAGCCCTGCCGGACATAAATCCCGCCCGACAAAAGCCTTGCCGGATATAAATCCCGCCCGATAAAAGCCCTGCCGGATATAAATCCCGCCCGAAAAAAACCCTGCCGGATATAAATCCCGCCCGACAAAAGCCCTGCCGGATATAAATCCCGCCCGACAAAAGCCAGAGTTGACATAAATTCCGTCCGACAAAAGCCCCACCGGACCCTGCATGACGAAAAACATCCTGCGCCATGATGGCATAATGAAAACCTGTTGAGATGTTAACATTTTCATCCTCATGGACTTTCATTGGAAGGTACGCTCGCCGCCGTAGAGCCTTTTTGACGTTTGTTAGTGGCACGAGGTGCCAAAATTGGGATTTTTTTTTTTTTAATCTTTTGGGCATTTGAAAAACTAAAAGATTGACGTTGAATTAAAAATATCGATAAAGCCAGTTACCCATACTAACCGAATATGTATGCTAATGGCAGACACAATACAAATAGCCGGGAAGTATGAGTACATTTTCAAGTACTATCCTAACGTATTTATCCAAGGCTGAATACGTCTCCTATTTCGTACATCTTCACTCAAATGACGAACAATTGACTAATTCTGATTCAACGAATTTCCCCTATATTTGGCAACTCATGCTACTTTGATTGATTGATTGATGCTTTAAGTCGCACTCAATATTATTTCACTTTAGTTTAGTTTAGTGGTGGGAGGAAGTCAGGCTCATCGCCCGGAGGAACCCCCCCGACCTTCGAGAGTACCTGGCAACTCTTCCACATGCGGCGACCGAGTGAAAAATCCACTCAGAATTTTTTCAATTTTTATTTGGTCTGAATGTGATTCGAACCCTTGCCGCATCGAGGAAGGTCTGTGTGGGACCGAGGGACGATCAGCCTAACTCACTGCAACACCGAGGCCCCTTATGCCACTTTAAGAAAGCCAATTTAAGTGTGCCTTTAACGAAAACTTTTCTTGTATGAGTTACAGGTCCAAAACAATATCGGTGTGTGTCTGGACTCCTGATGGTTTGTTTTGTAATTCACCCTGACTTGTTTGTAAACTTTTGATTTGACAGGAGGAATTAGACAGACTAAACCAGGCCAGTGAAGACATAAATAACCTGGAGAATGAACTAGATGTAAGTACTAAGCTCTAAAGGTTATACAAATTTGCCTATTGGAAATAACATTTCCTGGTGAATATATATGGAATAAACTAAAAGGAATTATTTTAAGCGAAATTGTATCTATTCCTTGATGTTTACATTAACCCAAATTTGTTGACCCTCGGGCTTTGCTTTAGTCATCTTTGCTGATCTACCCAGGTGGAACATTATTTGTGCCAAATACATGCGCATTAGACTTATGCGCCTTAGACGCCCTATGTTACGTCCTATATTCTCTGGAGCCTAAAACATCCCTGGGCCCAGTCGTACAAAGCTGACGTGAATTACGTTGAACGTGTTAAAGCTATAGGAACTTACGTCCTTGTCGCAACTGGGGGCTGTTTCTAGACACCGACGTAACTTTGCGCCTGGTCGTAACGTCATGGCAACATATATCTTCAACATTACGTTACGAACAGGCGCAAAGTTACGACGGGCGTAAATGTGTTGAAAAACAGCCCCCTGGTCCATGTTGTAGGCATATGCGCAACTTTACGTCAGCCTTTAAGACAGGGCCCTGGAGCCTGTTTCACAAAGTGGCGTAGCGTAAGTTTTTACGTAAATGCCTTAGCAACCCATACTGTAGAGATACGTTAGTAAGAAAGTTACGCAAAAAATACATCTACGTCGTTTTGTGAAACAGGCTCCTGGAGTATAAAAATTTAGATGGATGAGGGATCGAGATTAATCCTTTGGTCGGATGGTACTTTAATAATCATATTACCTCAGACTTTCAGCAAGTCCGGGTTTCTGACTCCAAAATTACTTTTTTTTGTACTGACTGCCGTCATTTTGGAGTCAGAACCCCTGACTAACTTTCAGCTTGACTTTAAGCACCAATCAATCAACCAACCAATTTGTTTAGACTATGTTTGGAAGCAAAGCGCATTAATTGTGCTACCCAAATTCTAAAATAACACTAAACTATACATAAACAATGTAGTATTTTATGACATTTTATCCTTTTCAACACATTCTAAAGCTATTCATTCTATTCCACAATTCAAATATCGAGTTAGCGGGGATCTCGTCCTACCTGATTTAAAGGCTAACGTGGAGACACATTTTACTCCTGCCTTCAGCAATTGACTACCGGGAGGTGTCAGAGTCTCGTAGTACTCGCCGAAGGTCGGGGGTTTCCGCCGGGCAAGAGCCCGGTTTCATCCCCCGCTAAACCTGGCCACGCCGCCATATAAGTGAAATGATCTTGTGTGCGACGTAAAACATCAATCAATCAATCAATTAGAATCTCGTATGGTGCCACCCACTGAAGATTTGGTTATAAAACCTTTACCAAGTAGGCCCTAAATCAGTCATCTCAGACCATATTCAGGCAAACCCCTCACACACTATTCAATGGGACAAAACACAAATCTTAGAACCTAACCAAAGCTGCTGGAAGAAAAGAAAGTTACTTGAAACCATCCACATAAAGAGGATTAAGCCAACGATGAACAGAGACCAAGGACTATTTATCCCTAACATTTATGATCTATTAATCTTAAGAGAACCCCACAGAGTTTAAACCCTTTAATCCCCATTTATATGCTTTATTGTTTTGAGAGTATTTTGTTATTCCTTTGTTATAGTTTAGTATAAATAATCATCTTGCATATCTGTTACTCATCACTTGATAACGGTGTTAGGAGCTACACCGTAACGTCGTGTTCCCAATAAACTGAGAAGTTGTAAATCCATACTCAAGATTGTTCTTTCCTTCATTATTATACCAAGTAGTTAATCTTATTTACATATTTTTCTTTATACAGGAAGCCAGATCAAAATTCAGTTCCACTCGGAACGAGTCAACCCAGCAGCTAAATGCCTTGGCACAGAAGATAAAAACTGGAGTGATAAAGAAAGCTCGACCATACTACGAAGCTAAAGAGAAAGCACGAAAGGTAAATTCACCCATCCATTAGTACAGCCAATAAACTATAAGCTACATACATCGAATGACCAGTCCCATTGCATGGTTAGCTTTGATCTGACGTTTTAAAATCGCCGTCATTACTACAGGAAGTGAGAGTTCCAGTGCATTTCAGTCTCGATTAGAATTTTCCCTGCACTTAAAAATAGCATGATTGCCTTCCCATTTCCCCCCATCCCCTCCATAAAAAACTGGTGGCTATGTAAGAAAACCTGCAATGTTGACCACTTGCTTTGTGTGGTGTTTTGTTTTATGGGCGACAACTCGTACCGGGAGTCTGTTTCACACAGGTGCGGCGTAGCTGTATTTTTTCCGTAACTTTCATAGGAACATATCTCTACAGTGTAGGTTGCTATGGAAGTTAGTAAAAACTTAGGCTAAGTCGCTTAGTAAAACAGACCCCTGGCTTCGCTATTTTAGTTACTAAACCTGATTATCTAACGTTTATTCGAGATAAAATGTAACATCCATTGTAGGTGTATAGTTGATTGTATAAGCCATTTGAACTTTGGATGAGATTCACAGCTAATTATCTTTATAATCCTGGTTTGATTGATTAATGTTTTTCGCCGCACTCAAGATTATTTCACTTATATGATTTGCCAGTTTTATCGAGGAAGGCAACCGGGCTCTCTACCTGGAGGAAACCGCCTGACCTTCCGCGAATATTTCAATTTTTGTAAAAGCATATTATATTTAGTAATTAAATGATATATAGTTTTGAAAATAAAATAAGACTGGCACAGGTATACATTAACGAGAATGGTATATTTGTAATTAGTTTATAATTATTTTAGCAAAGAAGGTATTCCCTTTGCCAGTGTGTTTTAGATAAGAAAATAGGTATGTTCTATCTTCTCGGCCAAGCTGAATGACATTATTCGTCTAACTTTAGGCCCAGGAAGAAGCTCTGAAAGCAGCCCGTCAGTACCAGTCCGCTAACGGAATCCATCGGGCCGCCAAGGAGACCATCAGCCTTGCAGAACAAAAGCTCTTCCAGGAGGACTCTACCCGTGTTCTCACGTCCGAATGGCAGGAGATGTTTAACCATGCAACTATCCGGGTAAGTGGTCCTGGGATCCGCCTCACCACATGGTTCAAAGGGTTCATGTACACCTAAACGGCCTTCCTAGTGTACTGGTCGGTGGATGCTGTTCATTAAATTTAGGATTTAAAGGAGATATGAACAAGATTTAAAGCTGGTTTGTGCTTGTTTATTGACTTAATATATATTTGAAAATTATAAGTTGAAACGAAACAACCTTCGCGTTAGTTCCCTGGGCCCCGTCTTACGAAGCTGGCGTAAAGTTGCGCATAGGCCTACAACATGGACCAGTTGCGACTAGGGCGTAAGTTTCTATAGTTTTAACACTGATTTACGTCCGACTTAACTTACGCCAGCTTTGTAAGACAGGGCCCTGGTAGTCAAAAAACGAACGGGGAGGAAATATGCATATTTTCCGTATTTTTCGTAACTGCTCGGAAAAATGACGTCATACACGACCTTCGATGTGTAATTACTGCCACGAAGACGTACTGAGACAACATAAATCGTTTATTACGTCATCGCTCTGAGGGTACGTACACAACGGAGGTCGTGTTTGACGTCATAAGTCTCTGAGATAATTAACTTTCGTAAGCATTGTAGATCGGTAAACGTAGCTTGAATTCTGTATGTGCTGCGACCGAAATTTAATTTTCTTTTTGGTCAGACTTTTAAAGTACATGTTCTACAACACAACTAACGCAAATTAGAGAATATTTCCAAAAGCTGTTCATAAATCCTTTAAGTCGTTATCACTGAACCTATCCGGGTAAAAACAGTTTCAGAACAAGGTTTCATGGCCTTGGCGAGAGGGTGGGGGGGATGTGGGGGGGGGGGGGGGGCTCCATAGAGGGATACGTTGCGTAAAAACGAACGCTACCCCGCTTTATTAAACAGGCTCCTGGCCTCAAGTGTTGAACATTAGATTACATTATTGGCTTTCTAAAATTCTTTTTGTGCTACTCTCATCTTCAGCTGGCGGATGCAGAAAAAGAAAAACGTCGAAGTAAGGAAGAACACGAAACTAAGTCACGGATATTTAGTGAGGCTGAAAAACACATGCAGGTGGAGGAAAAGAAACACAAGCGCTCTATCGCAAAGGCCAAGTATGTTCTCTTGGCATGAACTGTCAACATGTAGTTAATTTATTCCATTAATACAAGTTGTTAAATTATCGGCTGTCTTTTAAAAAAGCACAGGTGGGGGAGTGGGGGGGGGGGGGGGCGTCAGGCAGTTAGGCAGTTAGAGTGATTGTCCTTCAGTTGGACGCAGGCCTCCATCATAAAAAAAAATTAACAATTTGGACAATGTGGAAAAGTTTGCAGGTACTCTCCGAAGGTCGGCGGGTTCCTCTGGGCAAAGGAACCTGGCAACGCCCCTATATCAGTCAATCAATCAAAAAGTACAAGTTAAAAGGTTTTATATAGCCATGGCCTCGAGAATGTATGTCTAAAAAGTGTTTTGAAAATGAATGAACATTCAGTTTTTGGGAATGTCTTGACAAAGTACTCTTACAATTTTCATTTTTCTTATCTGTGATTTACTTTCAGGCCATATTTTGAAAGAAAAGCTGAACTTCAAACAAAATTGGAGGTAAGAGAAAACTGATATTCCTGCAATAATCCTTATGCCCTATAGACATTTTTACTAAGTGGACTATATGGAAGAGTTGCCAGGTACTCGCGAAAGATCGGGGGTTTCATCCGGGCAAAGAGCGCGGTCTACTCCCCCACTAAACCTGTTAAGGCCGCCATATAAGCGAAATAATCTTGAGTGCGGCGTAAAACATCGATCAATCAATCAGTCAACCAAAAGATGACATGTATGGACCAATATTCTGGGATTGGGGTTTTAATCATATACAGGCGTTTGTCAATCACGGGGGTCTCAGTCACGGTGGCTCATGCAGTGGGCAGAGCGATAGTCTCTCATGGGGACTCAAGCCTTCGATCAGCTTTAAATCCCATGTTGTCCACAGAAAATTGAAAAATTCTAAGTGGGGTTTTCACTACATCGCCATATGTGGAAGGGTTGCCAGGTACCCGCCGAAGGTTTCTCTCGGTCGATGAGCCCGGTTTCCTTCCCAAATTAACTTGACACCGCCGTAAGTGGAACGATCTTGAGTGTGGCGTAAAACCTGAATCCAATCTGTTGATCACATTTACACATACAAGTTAGTGCCATGTCTGGAAGATACACTTACAGACAATTCCTTTTTATATCCAATGAAATACAAAATCAAGCATCCTAGTATATGATAATTCTGTCTTTGCCTACCAGATGTTAAAGGTAGCGGTTGAGGCGTTACAGAATGCGGTGTCTCAATCGAAAAAGAAATACTCAGAAGCTCTAAGTAATCTGGAGGCCATATCTAATCAAGTCCATGCCAAGCGGAGTAGGGAAATGTTATTATACCTTCCCAGAGAACCGGGTGTAGGAGCCGAGAATGACGTCACAGATGCGGCCGGAATCCCTCTTCGAACCAGTTTTGGTGAGTTAACTTAATGGCCCATGATTAGCTGAACTGTCCTTTTTTAATAGGGGTAGCCCACAGTTTGGGAAATACATTGGATATTAAGCCATAACGAAAAAGTATACAGGTTTAAAGGACAATTACCGTAAAAAAAAAGTCTGGGAACGTCGTCGGCTTAGTCTGTTAGAGTGATTGTCCCTCAGTCCGATACAGGCCCTTCATCGATGCGGCGCGGGTTCGAATCCCACTCAGATCAAATCAAACTCCGGGCAATAACCCCCCCCCCCCCCCCCGCCCCCTGAAAACCTGGCAACGGCACCATCTAAGGGAAATGATCTTGACTGCGGCGTAAAACATCAATAAAAAATCAGTTAGGAGTCCTTGGTATCAATAGTGTAGACATTTGAGCAACCGCTTAATCCTGATGGATGTATGGTCTATTTTGGTCTCAATTAACATCACGTATATAGTAACTAACATATTTAGTCCTTTTTCAGATGATTTCAAATTGCCTTCCACATCAATCAGCGAAAAGCACGACCTGTAAGGCCAAGTCCAACCAATAATGTGTGTTCTTGGTTACTCAAAGAGAAGGGTCATTATTTAGATATCTTGGTCACTTGATTTGTGACAATCCTATGGGGCTTTGGGGGCTCCTGTCTGCAGAGTGATAGTCTTTAAGTGATACAAGCCTTCCATCGATGAGTTGTGGGCTGCAACTCCACACAGTCCTAACTTCTAAGTGACTTTTTCACACCATCGCCCGTTGTGGAAAAATGCGAGGTACTGACTGTACTCGTCGAAGGTCGGGTGTTTCCTCCGGGCTACGAGTCCGGATTCCGTTCTCCGCTTAACCTGCATGACAACGCCCCCATATAAGTTAGATAAACTTTTTTTGACCGATATCTAGATAGTCCTTTCTGCATGTCTGTTTTACCTGTTGTGTAAATGAAGTATTATTGAAGGTAACAAAGCAAAGTCTGTTAAAACAGCGTTGTGTATGAAATATCATTGAGTGTAGGAGGGGGGTCGATGGGCGATAAATTTAACATTTCTGAGACTGAGTTGATTTTCACTCGTATGAGAGAGAGTTGCTAGGTATTCACCGAAGGTCGGAGGCCCCCTCCAGGCAAAGAGCCCGGTTTCCTCCCCCAAACCTGACAACGCCCCCATATTGTTAGTCATAAGTGAAATAATCTTGAGTTCATCGTAAAACATAAATCATTCATTGATCAACAAAGTAATAATGTTTTCATTGGAACAATGAAATACATGTTTATTTTCCTTTTGATACAGATGTCCCAGATACACCAAACACGGGGAGGACTTTCGACTTTGAGTCGTGTTCTCAAGACGACGAGGATGATGATGGAAGCTGTGATCCTGATGATAGTGACTCGTCTGTGGACTTTGTTGCTAGTGTTCATGTGCCAAATGGATCTTCAGATCAAGGGGGAAGCGACTCGGATCTCTCTCCAGTTCTGTGTCATAAACCGGGTGCCTCCAGTATCCATCGAGTGGTATCTGCTACCAAGTCAGTGTCATCGCTGGAAAGTATCACCGAGGATCGACCTCTGGTTTTGTGCGGGTCAGAAACATTCGAACCTTGTCCTCACAATAAATTGGACCGTGCCAGTTCCTTGGACATGGTGAAATTAGATGGTAAATTAATCTCAGAGGGCAGGGATGGTCAAGGAGAATCGGAGGAGTTTAAACCGGTGCCAGGTACTTCTCAACCCACACAGGGAACGGCTTCTGAACAATTTGAGATTTCTTCATTCCATTCTAGTCTTAACCCAGAAAGTTCCTCGGCCCACGATTCATTAACTCAGAAATCAAATTCATTAGACCCTACTGAAATAAGTGTATTGAAGGAACAGTTGCATGAAAATGCAACACAAATCACACAAAACTTGAAATCTCTTGACTTGGCAAATAGTGGACAATTACCAGCAATAGACAATGCTATTAACGTCACCTCCAGTTCCATCGTTATCAGTGACAGTAAATCCGAAATCCCCCACAATGATCAAACATCAACTGAATCTAACCCCACCTGTGAAGTTTTTGTATGACTTACTAATACTCAAACTCATAATAAAACCTCAAATTTGCCTTCCTTTTAAGGGTGAGTTTGGTTTACTTATATCAGATAATCAGAGGATTGTTCCCTTCTTTGAAAGGGCAATTTGGGTTGTTCGTGATTTTTCTCGTTCTCTCTGGCACTCTGGGGGTTTCTTTTAATGAATTAAGTCGATAAGTGCAGTATACTGTTCCACATTTACTGGATGCAGGCTGCAGCATATAGCCCTGAAGAAAAGAAATGAATCTTTGACTCGGAGCCTGTGGGCATCGGTCGATCCACTGCTTACTGTACCCAACATCTACCGAAATCATTCCTACCAGGTTGTGCATGAGCTGCCAAAATTCGGACTTTTTCATAAATTCTGATTGTCAAGAGAAGTAGGGTGTTTGAAAAACCCCGAAAAACTAAAGGATTGAAGGTGAAATCAGTAAAGGCACAAACCCATTAGAGCCGAAGATGTGTGCTCTTAAAGGGGGAGATAACAAAACATTAGGGTTCAGAAGAAGCGCACTAACTTTTCCTTTCCAACGATACCAAACACATATTTTTGCGATTTTTTTTACTCCTAACAGTGAAGTTAATAAATTCCACAATAAGAAAAACAAATTGGTCAACTTTCAAAATCTCCCATTTAAGCCTAGGTTAAATTCATCCTCTTCAAGGTCTTCGTAATTCACCAATATGGCACGCCGACCATTTTTATTGCTAGTCACATTTTCCTCAAAGCTTCTTTTGTAATTCAATATAAGTTTCGTGAAACTGAAAGCAATTTGCTGGACATAGGAATACATTGAAGTGAGTGAAATTAACCTGGGTCTTAATGGGAGATTTTGAAAGTTGAACAATTTGTTTTGTGTGTAACATAATACGGTATTTTATAAACTGCATCATGTCCCCTGGCAAAAATATGCGTTTGGTACCTTTGGAAAGGCAAAACAAGCGCGCTTCTTCTGAACCATAAAGTATTTTTTTGTTTTCTTCTCCTTTAACGGACAAAATTCAAATAGCTTTTTGATATAGGTTTTTGATTCTTATTAAAACTGCCTTAACTACATCCCCAAAATGTATAGCAACGGAAAACTCTTATTGCACTTCTTGATAAAAATGGCCCACAATTAACTGATTCTGTTTCAACAAAGTTTTCCCTATAATTGTCATCTGTCCCTGTCTCACACAGGCCCATCGAAAAACTCCTACTGGGTTTTCACTCGGTCGCTCTAAACGTGGAAGGGTTGATTGATTGATTGATTGATTGGGGCTTAACGTCGCACTCAACAGCTAAGGTTACCTGGCGACAAAAGTACCAACTGACCAAAAGATCTTACCCACCCCCATCCCACCTAAATTTTAACATTAAAACCTCCACAGACCATATGAATGTCAGGAAGGGTAATGTATTGTGGCATACTTAATTTTCCTCCATTCTAGGTAGGTGAAAATGGCTATGGCAAAAACTACACCGCCCCCAGACCGAGGGTACGTGGAAGGGTTGTCAGGTACCCGCCGAAGGTCGTATAGGTTACCGTCCTGCACAGAAGCATTCCCAAGTCCATTCCCAAGTAAACCATGACAATGCGATTATGGGTTGAATAGGTATGATTGTGAAACTAGGGTGTACAGTTGTTTTGACGTAAGGGACGTCGGTGGTTCAAGCGGTAAAGTGGGACAAATATTCACGCTAACACAAGGCTCCCATCGCAGGATATGGACGGTGGTTCGATCAATCTCGCTCACTCGAAAGGGAGTTAACCGTTTCGATAAGAAGGGAAAAATGTTGAAAGCGACGTTTAATCTTCTCTCCCTCTTCTCTCCGAACTGATTTACTCGATTGTCAAACAGATGCCCGGTGTCTGTCGAGCGTCAGAGAAGAGAAAACTCGAATTCCTCCCTCGCTAAACCTGGCAACGACTACCTAATTTTAATATTTATTAAAATACTAAAAAAAACGTAACCAATAAGATATTAGTCCGTGACCCAACTCTTTATTGAGAAACATCGTCATCAAGAACAAACATCTAGTTTTATACGTATGACATTCGAAATAAATTTACTGTAATATTTTTTTTATGAAATTAACAGATAATACAAATGGTTCAAACGGCAATTTTATTTCTTCTTACATATCACCATTCCCCCCCTTGAAATAAATAACGTATTAAAGTGTTCTTTGGCCAATTCAGAAATAATTTCGAGAAAAAAAAACATTGGTCAGATTATGAGGAGTTCAAAAATGAAAAGTCCATTTAATAAGAGACGACTTTTTGAAAAAAGAGACAGGTTATTATAAACGAAGACGACTTCTTGAGTACGTCAAATATCCACTGATAGACTGCAGGTCATCTTGAATGTGACGACCACAAAGGTAGCTGCGAAAGGAACACTTTCCATAACCTCTTGGGGAGGGGTGGGGGGGGGGGGGGTGCGACAAAAGTTAGTGTCCCAGTGATAATGTAAGACAACACTCTATCTGTTAACTTTTGGTTATTACAGAAACATTGGAGAAATACAAATTACGTTTATCTCCGCTTGCATATCACAAGATGTGCTTTACTGGGCTAAGTAACATATAAGCCAAATACTTTATAGATGATTTTAACATTTGGTAAATTCAAGGCTATCTTTTTTTTCAGTCCTAAAATGTCTCGATATGTACTTCCGGACGCCATTACTATTCTACTCCAAAATAAGATTTTTAAAAAGCAGACTGTCCAAGGCAGGTCAAAACCGACCGGAAATGAGCGGACAGCCGAGGTTTGATCCAATGAAATGGTACCGCCACTCGAAGCAAATCTCGGCTGTTTCCGCTGGCCTTCAACATTCGACGTCCGTTTATCCCCGAAGTGATCCGAGAATCGGTACCACTTTTGCACCGTCAAATTTGAATGCAACAAACAAGATCCTGCTCGTATCCTTAACAGTATACTGATGTGAATATTTTCTCCAATTCACGTGCTCGAGATGGATTAACAGTTCTTGTCATTATCTTATTGGCACTGGACCCCTGCAAACCTGTTACTAAGACACCGGTGCCACCTCCAACCCGAATGTTTGCACAAGTCCAAGCGCTCCTCCTTTCCGGAACAGGATAGGTTGGAAAGCCAGGCCGGCTTGCTGGGGTGGACCATTGCGGCAATCACTGCTCTACCAGTGTGATATTTGGAGTTGATCTGTTTACAAGCCACCGTGGCTTCTCGGTCGTCCCAGCCGTCATAGCACACGCCACCCCAGGCACCGTTAGTGTAGACCAACACCATACCCCTCCCACCTGTACTGTAACCTCCTAATTTCACCATCTGATCTGCAATAACCAAATAAAATGATGTCAAATGGTGTAGAGAGCATTGACCATGGGTTAATTGATTGATTGGTTGGTATTTTGCGCCATATTCAAGGTAATTTCACTTATATGGCGGCGTTGGCATGTTTAATTGGAACTCTAATGGGGACTCTACCCGGAGAAAATTTCCGAACTTGGCCGATTTCCGAGTACCTGCCAACTTATCCACATAGGGTGATCGTGTGAAAAGCGAACTCAGACATTTGTTCTTTGGTATGAGTGGGATCTGGGCGGGCGTCCAATTGATGGGAGGCTTTTGTCGGACGGAGTAAAGCTTTATCGAGTCCTCAATGTAATACAGTAGACTCGTGTAAACACACATACTATCGCCAACATAACAACTTTTTCATTGAATTGAACAGAGAACATAAATGTACATTATTTTACTAGCAGATAAGCTCATACGAATGGACTCGCAAATAAGCTGAAACAACCAACCAACTAGCAGATAAGAGTAATGTTTTTGTATATATTTATGAACACTAAACACACGTACACAGGGAAAATCTTCTTGTCTAAAATAACCATGGAAACAAGTTTCTAACTGTGTTAAAAAGAGAAAATTATTTATAAAGAAAAAATCTTTATAATTCGGACTTACTAAGTCCCACGTAGCAATTCGGAGTTAGTATCTCCTACTTAGGAGATAGTAACTCCAAATTATAAAGATTTTTTTTCACCTGGGCCCTAGATGCTTCCGTAATCTTGGGATTACACTCTCTTGAAAAATGGCAAGAATTCTTCCACCGATTTTGGATGACTCCCGAAACGGGAATCGAACCCGTATGGCACCTATCGCTATAGCACTTGATGCCGCCTGTCATCCATTCAGCCAACCGAGCGGTGATAGGTATGCCGATAGGTGCCATCGATTGCCGTTTCGGGCGTCAACCAAACAAATCGGCAGCAGACTTTCTGCCATTCTCCAAGAAAGTGTAATCCAAAAATAATGAAAATACTGATATTCGCTCTGTCTATATACAGATAAATATAGAACCATTTTGGAAATTGGTTTCGGCGAAACAGACAGCTGAGCCACTGCTTTCTCGAATCCAATCAGCTGGAATATGAGGTCATGTGCACAACAACTATAAGGAGCCTATGTGGCTAAAACCTTATACCCTCACGCCGACATATACTATGATTAGTCAAGGATTCGTATCCCAATCAGTCCAAAGAAATAAGTTACTTGGAGCTTTCAAACGTTCGCAGCTTCGCACTATGTGGAATGGATGCCAGAGACCCGCCGAAGGTCAGGGGTTTCCTCTAGGAAAGGAGCCCGCCAACATGGCCATTTAAATAAAATCACCTTGAGTGCATGTGGCATAAAACATCGATCCCTTACTAAATAGAGTTGTTTAAAGCTGTGTATATAAAGACAAATATTATATAAATGAGTAACCGTCTATAGTGTTGTGATTTCTACTTAAAGGCCCACTTTCCGCCGTAGCCTGTTTAAATTTGCTAAGAAAACCAATTTACATGAGCTTAGTACGACTAATACCACTAAACTTAAACATAGGACACATAAAACATGTCTAGTTAGCTTTAGAATGTAGAAATGGGGTGAAAAACAAACGAAGAATCGAAGCCTGATTACAACAACAACGATCAGTGTCGGTCAACTTTCGTGTTGGATTACCCTGCTTTCAGGCCTTTTTATCTGTCGAATTACACTCAAACAATTACCAGCAGGCTTTTCCAGTCGCTGTTAACCGATCGTCAGTCTGTATTTCTCAGATAAATAGGCCTACGTAAAATTACACTGTGCCGTTAGTTCACTCATTCGACTGAAACATAAAATCGCCAATAGGGGGCAGTTTGGTTTGTTTACGTTCCGGGTACCTAACAATTCAAATTTTCAAATTCAAATTAAAAATACAAAGTGACGTCCAAACTTTTAAATTTTGGTAAAAATAGAAAGTTCCTAACTTATATTGTCTGGGAAAAATACAGAAAACGGTCTTTCTTTTTTAATGTAAACAATATTCCTGATTTTCGCGGCAAGTGTGCCTTTAAGTTTTGTGAGTTTTGACGGATAATACTTTATATACTCACGACAAACAAGTCCCAAATCATCATCGTGTGAACAAGGTTTACGTGACTCTAAAACATTCTCTACGCATGTCGACCGTACACGGGCCGAATTTTTGAAGCATGTTGGGTTGACTTTCCATATAGTTCCTTCACCCGGTCCAAATGTGCCCCGCGGGGCCACATGCCCTCCTGGAAATCCCAAATATGTGCACATGTCATTGGCGATACCGTCGGTGAAATCTTGGGAGCATAGTGTTCCCCACAGACCATCGTGGAAGAATTCCACTCTCCCTTCTGTTACATCAGAACCGTTCACCAAATTCAGCACATTACCTGTAATCGAGAAAAGGTATTGCCTTTTAGAATGAATGTCTCTATAATATTTATGAACTTTAAATTTATTTAAAACACTCGTGCACAGGGAAAACCTTCGTGTCTAAAATAACCATGGAAATAAGTTTTTTATTGTGTTAAAAATAGGTATATCATTTAGACCGTTATACCCCATCATAAGTGATAAACTAAACCAATGACATTTCATTACGTTGACGATAGCCCGGGTTTCTGACTCCAAAATGACTAATTTGGATACGGCCCTCAGTATGAAAAAAAATTAGCCATTTTGAAGTCAGAAACCTGGAATAGGTTGACGACTGACGAGAGCTTGGCCTTAATGAGTAGAATTTTCTGGAACACTTTGTAATACATTCAGATTGACAATATGGCATTAATTAGCAAACTCAATTGGGTTATTACCTCGTTAAAACAAAATTTTGGTAGTCCGGCCTATTTTTCATAAGAACTTTTCAATCGATTGATTGATTGTTTGGTGTTTTGAGCCGCGCTCAAGATTATTTCACTCATATGGCATCTTCGCAAGCCAAGTTAAAATCTTCATGTCCCCATTCCGTGTTTTACCTTGGCGGATTACTCTACTCCAACCCGTAAATCGAACAGCGCCCACTGGTGAGAATGTAAGAGTTGTCTTTCCTAGACTTACAGGGTCTTGGCCAATCAGCACTCGTTAAACAAAAGTTCAAGGTATACACAGCCGCCATTATGTTATTTTCAGTGTAAGCGCCCAAGGATTTGATTAGCTGCGAGAAGTTTTACTCGCATCCAATCAAAACGAGCTGTTCGATTTACGGGTTCAAGTAGAGTAATCCGCCAAGGTAAAACACGGAATGGGGACATGCAGATTTTATCTTGGCTAGAGAAGATGCTCATATGGCGGCGTTGCCAGTTTTATTGTGGGAGGAAACCGGGTTCTGTGCCCGGAGGAAACCCACAACCTTCTGGTGGTAACTGGCAACCATCTCAGTCACATAGGTCGTTAGAGTGAAAACCCAGTCAGAAAGATGTTGTTTTTTTTTTGGACTGAGTGGGATTCGAACCCGCGACCCATTGGTGGAAGGCTGTTCGGATTGAGCGTTTACGGAGGCCCCCAATTTAATCGAAAGCGCTCAGAAAAGGCGCAAGAAATAAATTAATTTTCGTGGCTATCATATCTTGATACATGTGTTTATGTTTATGTTATTAAACTTTTACTTTAATAAAAAAAAACCATTCCAGTTACAAGTTGGACCTAGTCCTTACCCTAAGGTTGGTAAACCTAAGGCATTTACGCCCAATGTAACTTTACGACTGGTCATGAGCGTCAACAGGCGGGGGACAGGGAGACATCCCCCCTTTCCTTTTTGCATATGATAATGTTGCAATCTAAATTTATTTATTCCCAAAATCGTTTGTGTTATTTCCAACGATCTTTGGAAAAAAGATATAAACGTTGACAGGTACAAACACGGAATAGATTGTAACCCATAAGCAGGTAACAATGTTTATAACAAAATAATTTTCCAGAATTAGAACGGCGGAATAAATCCCTAGGAGTTTGTTTTACCCCAATATTTTTATGTTTAAATGTACACGTTTTAACTCAAAAGTGTAAAAAGCGGAATGTTTCTAGTACTCAATGTGCATATGAAATACATGTATCTTTTCTAATAGCATTTATTTTTTCAGCAATTTTGTGAAACCCGTTTACAAGCTTATTGTTGGTATTGTATAGGTCTTACCGAGACCTGTACATATATTTTAATATCAGTAGAAAATCGTATGTAGCTCTACATACGATTACATTTACAGCCTCTTGATCACTTGGTGACTGGTTACTCAAACCGTAACATTTCCTGGTTGGACTTTTGAACATGGAGCCTGATTTCTGCCCGACACGCCCCCCCCCCCCCCCCCCCCCCACCTCACCCCACCCCACTATTTGAAAGAAAAAGAATCTAAAAAAGACAATGTAAATATGCGCACAATCATGATTACATCCATTGAATATAGCAGGCTCCTTGTCGTGGAAACCGGGTATTGTTTTCGAATGTGCCCCTCCCCCCCCCCTCCCACTTATTATTACCGATTTACGCCCTTGTGACTGGTCGTTCCGTTGTGTTGAGCAATTCGGGCACATTGCCTTTGAGAAACAGTCCTTTCAGAAACAGTTCCACAAAGATCCATTAACTTGCATTTTAAATATGTTTTCTAAAATGTTTTTGTTAATTCCTTGAAAGAAACTGTAATTGATGTCATAGATATGGGTTAATTACGGGAGCCGATTAGAGCCATACATGTAAAAGTGGTATTTCAGCGTTTTAGTTTTTAAAGTAGTTTTTCATTGGAAAGAACATGGTTTTGAAACGATATCTATAGTCAAACAAAGAATAAAGCATGTATCACAAAAATCGTACCTTAAAGTGACATGAGCTGCCAAAATTTTGATATTTTGACCTTAAAACAGAATGTTGAAATTATTGGCTATTTTTCTCAAGACGTAGGCCTACAATTCAGAAGCTTTTTAGTGCTTTTAGTCTCGAAAATGTACGATAAAGTATTGTTTTGAACTAACTTTGGCTTAGAATGAATGAATGGTCGTCCCGGTTATTTAAATTGTGTTTACTTTTCGAACACGTTTTCGGTTCGTACAGGCCACATACTGTATGGATTTTCCTCATTCCAACGCCAATCATTTAGTTTTACCACGGCCTTCAAAGCCTCTTACTGCCGTGACGATCAGAAATTATGAAAAAAGTGTGAATTTTGGCAGCTTATGCCACTTTAAAAGGCTCAAACGGTTGGCATGGAAATTCGAGATTCGCTTGAAAACTGCTAGATGACATGTAAAATAATTCCACCGCAGAGAAAACGTTTCCACCGCGGTGTGACTTGTGTAAAATACTGATTAATAAACCTGATAACCACTTGTACCAAATTTCCAAGCATAGCACTAATGCATTATGGGTAGTATACATCTTAAAGCTAATATAATGATTGTTTTATACATTAAACTATATACGTGGAATGGTCCTGTCCCGTTGGCTGGTCTCGAACTTACGTTCTATAAAAAGCGCCGCATTGCTGCGGAACGGGCGGGCGCAAGACTATCTTAGATTGAAATCGCTTAATCGTTTTGTTGTATTAGCGGCGCTCATTGGAACTCACTCGTCACGTGACAACCATTCCATGTATATAGTTCGATGGGTTAAAGTGACCAAAATACGCCTATAGGAGTGCAGTTTTTCAGTTGTGCCCGTGGTTGAAAACTACTCAGTGGGCGCTATTTTGTACCATTGCTGGGTATTGTTTTCAACCACCTTCTGATTAACAGCCTCGTTTTCGCGATCGTGACGTCACACCGAAATCGAGATATAAGGATATTTACTATTCAGAAGTAAGATTACATTCTACATACCTTTTTCTCCTATGATCCGTGATATAGCAGGGAAAAACTTTTCAAACTTTTCCACAGAAGTGAACATTTTGTCAACCTTGTCATTATATAAATTCACCTCTGTGACCCCCGAGGAGGTACCGTGTTTCAAAATGGCGTCTTTGGGGCTTCCGGTAGTAAGAGATGTTTTCGACTGGATGTAAATTTTGATTGGTTCTTCCACTTTCTCATACACATCAAAAGTTTTAGCTAATGTTTTATTTGCCGTCATTCCGATGACGTCGATGGTATCCAACAAGAGAGGGAGCCATCCAGTATTAGAAGACACGGCCTCTAAAATGTTGAAACTAGCACTGGTGACATTTAGCACCTCATAGACTTGAGCTTGCAGATCTTGCTCAAACAAAACACGTTCATTGTTATCTTCAGTTTTCATTTGATTTAGAAGATTTGAGTACTCGTTTGAAATTGTTTCAACTTTGTTAATGGCTTCGTGCAGATCCAACAGGGTCGTTGGTAGAAGTTTTGTGCTGAGTTTGGTCAGCTCTGTTAACTGATTAAACACGTGGGATGCGTTTTTAGAAATAATAGCTCCGATTTGAATCCGTAAGTTTGCGGGTATCTGACATTCTTCCGCCAATTGACCGGATTTTACATATTTTTCAGCTAAGCGTTTCGCTTCAAGAAGACTGTGCGATTGAAGCTCTTCGACTCTGACCGTCGATTTTGACGACTGTTCTTCAAGATCACGAATTTTACCTTCCAAGCGGGCAATGTTGTCCGAGAGAGCTATACTTTGCTCGGTCAAACTTTCCCCGTTGGTTATAAGCCTCTCAAGCATGTGTTCCGCGTGTCTTTGAAACTTCACCGAGTCTCCCATTTTGTTCTGTACAGATCTTATCATTCTGCTGACATTTCCCGTAGCTTCCTTGGTGATTTCTAAAACGATGTTTGCGGGCGATTCTGTTGGCAGTGTCGGGACTGGAGTCGTGGCCATTGTCGTGGTATGATATTCTAGCTCTCGTTGTGTCGATTTATTGATATACGTTTCTATTAAATTCTCCAATTTGTGGAAATGTTTAGAAACGCTAAATGTAACGATATCTGCTTGGTTTGTGGACGCTTCGATTAAATCTGGCGGTGGCCTCTCTTCTGTGACAGTGTCTCCATTTCTAGATTTACCAATCACTGTGTCGGGATCACTTTCGGCATCCTCTGTGTCGTCATACTCCGTGACGTTCGATAAAGTTCTGGAAATAACCAAATCAGAAAATTTGCTCTCCACAAGATTTTTAGTTTCTAAAACACCTTTGTTGACGTTGTCGTTGACGACCACGAGCGTTTGTTCCATTCCTTCGAACATGTCGTTATTTTGCCGGAATAACATTTTCACGTCATTTTCGATGTTTTTGACCCTGTCTCGGATTCCAGTGAGATCTGCCCGACTAACCTCAATCTCTAAACCGGATACCCGAGTACTGATGTCCTGTATTTGGCTGTTCGTACTTTTGGAATTGGTGAACAGTAATCGAAACTGGCGCACGCTGTAATACTGCAAGCCATTCACAGCTCGCTCCAGAGCAGTTATCCGTGCGCTCAGAGTGTCGAATTTATGGTCAACAACTCTCAGAATAGTATTTATAACTGTGTCCTCGTTTTTCTGAACTTCATCCCTTTGAGACTCGGTGGGATTTACCTCCCGCCTCGAGCGACGCAATCCGTCGACCTTGTCGTCTGCTCCTCCTCCAAATGGCCAGAAAGCAGACGACTCCGTCACCAAACACAAACAAATCCACGTGACAACAAAGAGTCCTGACCAATGAGTCATTTCCAAAGAAGGGTGTAACAAAATTTTAACAACTTCTACAAGCTTACCGCTGGTAACAAACTGTTCTTATACTGTGTTGAAAGAAATCCCGGGGCAGATTTAAGTGGCTAAAGAAATTTGAAACGATTCAAAAGTTTATAAACAAACCTGGGGAGATATACACTAAGCGAGTTCATGGCCAAATAATAGTCTAAACAACGCCAAGTTCGTTTAAACTCGCTAAGATCCAGATGCGGCGTATTTATCAGAAATAAGGCATGTAGTATAAACAATTTAACTGATAGTAAGTCCTTTGAATTTAGCCTACTCTATAAACACGGAAAAGGCAACATACATACATAAAAACATTAGACTACTTATAGGATTTATTCCTCGTGATTTACCAACTCACCAAAATAACTACTTGTATTTTCCTTTCTTGTCATTTAGAAAATAAGATTTTTCCGTTCTTCTTTCTGTACAGACAAACATATATCCGTTTTCGCCGTACAGGAGAAATCTTGGCTCTGCCGATTTTTTTGCTCTCCGACCAGACACATTACCAGTCGCGGTTAAACCGATAATCCGGGCTACTGGGCTAGTGTCGCGGTGGTTCAGTCGCTAGAGCGATAGCTCCTCGCGCCGATAAAAGGCGTTCATCTGTGGACCGTAGCGGGTTTGAAGTTGAAAAATGAAAAAAAATTATTGTGCAATGCTGTTTCAATTTGAACCACAAACGATAAAGGGGTGTTGCGTTGTGAAAGGTGGAATATTACCTGACGGTTTTTTTTTTATTTTTATTTTTTTGTATATATCGTTGATGTAGTCTATAATTGGGTCAAGTCCCGTTGACTATTTACTGAATAAAAAAAATAGCAATTTTTAAAGACAATGGTTAAAAGCAGACCGTGTAAGATAAGAGTTATTGAGAAAAATTCAAAACCATCCTCTGTGTAAAGCGTTTATCGAATTAATTCTGGTAGCGTTTTATAGCAAAAAAAAATTCCACAATCCTAAATTTTATTTATAGATCTAATCAACTGATTGATTGATGTTATTACACTAGCATCGCCGGACAGTCGTGAGCCACTTTTTAACCAAAAATGCTTTCACTTGGTGTAGCCGGCTGGTAATTTTTATTCAAAACCGTGCACACTATTGACTAGGCCTTTAGTCTCAATAATATACAAATAAAAATTGTATAAAATGTTAAAAACTTGATTGATTAAACCACGGACTGGTGAAAGTATGTGTGTGCTGGCACAGTATTGACAAGACTTCGGCGGACAGTCGTGAGACACTTTTTTAAGCGAAGAATGTTTAGTAAAAATTGTGAAACTATGATGTCATTAAATGACAAACCTGTTAGAAAAAGTATTAAAGTTTTAAAATTATCCAAACGGTTTTGAAATTTCTGTCAAAGTAATTCAAAACACACCATAAAAGGATGTGATCACAAACCAAATATTTTTTTCTCCGCTATGGGGATCCCTCATTATTTCCTACCACTCTATGTGAGTATTGGCCATACTTTTCCACTGAACCGCAACAATGATTTCTCCCTCCAGCTAGAAATGTTTTGTAAACGTCACCAAACTTTCGATTTCTGCCGAACTGAGGGCATGTAGGCAGAAATTGTCAACAGTTTTGATTTAGTGACAAACATCTTTATTGTTTTGTTATTTCCCAAGAATAATTTATCAACCTGCAGCTGTGAAAAAAACCCAGTGAAAGATGGGAAAATGAAAAGTCATTGAAAATTGCGGTCATTTTGTGACACTTTTACGGACGCTCACGTGCAACCTGTGGACATGACTACACGGTTTGTACGCAAAATAAACCCAACTCTACATTAATTTTTTATATTCTTTTTCTGGATCAACCTATTAAAAGGCAAATGGTTATTTTAAAGATGAAAAAGGATAAAGTGTCTCACGACTGTCCGTGTCTCACGACTGTCCGCTGATGCTATGTAATTATGGACACTAAAACACACGGGCTTGTACTTTTGTACATACATTTGCGAAATTTTGGTTCTACAGAAACTTGGAAACCGGTGAAATATTCAGATCGCTGGTCTACTACTATCGCCTTGAAGAGCAAACTGTCTCAGAGGTTGGTCGTATGGTGGCTGTTTTGTGCTATTTCTTATTCTTGCGTTTTAGCTTGATCATATCAAGGCGATAATAAGAAAACGACAAGTTTTATAGCTAAAATTTCGCTACGGGCCCAAGGGAAAATAAGAAAACACGGAGGCGAAAACAAGAAACTGCGAGAATTAGAAAACAAAAACGACCCAACGCCCCATTTGAGCCATTCTTAATCCCTTAATTTCGCCTGAAATTACTACCAAGACGATTGATTGCTGAGAACTTTCTTGACAGTTGGAACTTTCCCACCTTTGTAGGTGCGATCGACGACAAGCAGGTGGTCATGAGGACGCCATCAAATTCTGGCTCACTATATTTCAAATATTAAAGAAATTTCTGAATAGTTCTGCTGGCATTGTTTGATGCTCAATATATATTTTTTAAAAAGTTTACCTATAAGCTGAACATCTATAGCTATTGTCATATGGTTTTGTTCGAGGCGAGGCATTTCCGCCAATTTCCAGACAAAGCCTGTCATTTATAGATCAACATTTTTTTAACTATAGCTGGCGTAAAGTTGCGCATATGCCTACACCAAGGACCAGTTGCGACTAGGGCGTAAGTTCCTATAGCTTTAACACTGATTTACGTTCGACGTAACTTACGCCAGCTTTGTAAGACAGGGCCGGGTTCTGTCTACAAAATGACAGAAGATCCGTAAAAAATTGTAAATATATAACAAAGTATTTCAGAAGAAATATTCAATATGTCTGTATTCAACCTAATGGAATATCATGTGTTTTGTTTTATTCTTACAACAACGTGGGTATATAGATCGAAATGACGTATATTCCCCCTTTTAACACTAGAAACTTGTCTCCATGGTTATTTTCCTTTCTGTGTATTTTAGTGTGATATTGGCCTACCCATTATTAACACAATTAGAGGCTTGTCTCCATGGGTATTTTAGTCAATAAGATTTCCCCTGTGTCTGTGTTTTGGTGTCTATAAATAATATTATATATAGCAGCATTTTGTTAAATGTAAAACTCTTGAATAAGTTGTTTTGGCTGTTGAACCTGCATGTGGCCCAGATAGTCGCACGTGTTTTCAAGACTCTACTACTGTAGTAGGCACACTGTGGTGGTTCGTTACCAAATTAGAACATTTACCTAAATAACAATTGTTTGCTATTATAATGTTTCAAAATTATAATAGAATAGAATTTCATTCAGCTTAGGCAATGTTGCATTTCGCCTAAGCTAATGAACAAGTATGTGTACAGACATTTATAAGGTGTAGACGACATACAGATCATTGAGCAAAAATTAACAAGAGTTTCGGGAAACCCATAATACGCCCGGAAAGGCACAGTAACTGTAGCCATACTAAAACAAATCCTTGCATATATATATATATTTGAATTTTATTTTCAAAATTCAGAGGAAGGAGATTTAAGCTTGATAAAAGGCCATGTAATGTCAACAAAATGAAATCTTACCACTAAAACCTTTGGATCAACAATCATTAACTAGAATTGTACTCGGTACAAGTCATGAATTCTCGCTTGCTGCTAAATCGCGATGTTAAACATTCAGTTTGTTCACATCATCTTTAAACAAGCATACAATGTACATTGCCAATACAGATTGGACTAAAATGTTTCACAGTTCATAATTTACTAATCATAGCCAAACAAATCTAATTAATTGGCAATTCCGCAGTTCACACCACTTGAAGTAGATTTGAAAATCTTTCTCATAATATAATTAATCTATATTAATCTAAGTAGAACCCATTTGACAATTTAAAGGTTATAATCAAAATTTAGAACAAAAAGGAATATTACATAATCCAATAATATGCACTAGTGGATGTTATAAACAATTTAAGCCACACAGTCTGTTTGTATGGTATATATGTGAAAAAATTGAAAACATCAGATTATATCTGTCAAAATCATGGAACAAACAAGTAAATATTATATAATCCAATATGGCTGCCAAATGAAGCAACTTATGATGCCACAAATAGTTTGTAACACACCTACTGTCTATTAGGTACAAAACCTGAAAGAATTGTCCAGATTGTATCAAAACTGTAATTTAAGTTATAGGACAAAAAGTGAATATGACATAATCCAATATGGTTGCTGTATTATGGTGACACACCGTCTGTTAATACTTGATGTAATGTGAAAGGATTGAAAACATTGGATCATAATTAAGTTAAGGAGAGAAAGAGTAAATATGACATCATCCGATATGGCTGCCATATTACGCAATGTATGATGTCAAAAATAGTTCGAGACGGATGGAATCAAAACTTTGGAAGTTATGGAGCGGAAGAGAATATTACATAATCCAATATAACTGCCATATTATGTAACCGGTGCTGTCAAAATAGCTCGCGACACACCCTCTTCCTATCAGGTATATATGCCTACTCAGAAAGAATGGTCAAGATGGAATGGAAACTTCCGGACTAACAGAGATGATACCATAATACAGCCCGCTTTTCAAGCCGGGCGTATTATAAAAAGACTATAGAATAGTATAAAGCCGCCACCCAACATCAATATTTTTTTGGCAACAGAGTTTGAAGAACTTTAACTATCGTTCACTCTGCTCTGCTTTCTGGTTTCCCCAAAATTCACAGCCATAACAACCTGATTCGACATATATATCAATGCAAACATTCTTTTTTTTTTTAGTTTTAAATTTAATTAAACACTTATCAAACGCAAACATTCGGTTGAAAAGTTTGCTGGTACAGGGAAAGATCAAAATACGGGCTAAAGTGGCATGAGCTCGTTGTTTCTCATTCTTGCAAATAATTCAACAGTAGGCCTACGCTTTGAAATCTAAAATACGGATTGGTCATGCAGCCATTCGTTGAGATATCGTGTAGAAGATCTCGTAAAATGGCGCAAGGTCTCGATTGCATGCTTTGGAAAATCGTTTGTTTCCATTTCCACACTTTTCCAAGACCATGAAACCATCTTTAAAAAAAACTTTCTGCCGGATATTTTCTGATTACGAATAAAGGCTGATTTTTTTTACCATGAAACACAGAAGAGTTACAAATTGACAACTATGAGGAAGTGCTACATCAATAAAACGGTATGACACCTATATTGAGTTTTACAATTCGTCAAGAGATGTCCTCTTCTAAAATAATCAAATGCTTCAATGATATTGATAATTAAGTAAAGACTGGTGTCATTAACGCATCTGTGTGGAGAAGGCATTGATGGTTGCAAGTTGTCAAGTGTTTACAACAACAACAACATCCTTCGAACTGTCGAACTGCCCTACGGGTATCCGCTCAGTTATCGTACACTTTTTCCGGTTTTTCAATGCTAAAATTTACATCAGTGTTTGCATTGACAAGAAATTTCACAGAAGTGAAGCTGGGCTCAGCCTAGCCCCAGGTGACTATCCTGCCATTCTGTTGTCAGCTAGGATAGTCACCTGGGGCTAGGCTCAGCCGACTTTTGTTATAATAGTTTAATTTCTCCCAAGACTCTGAAATAATCTTTTAGGGACCGGACATTCACCCGCTTGTCTGCATGTTTTTGTTGAGTGACGGGGACCAGTTATCGTACACCCAACGTGAAAGCTGTCATCTTTCGTGTTCGAAAATTCCCCGACACCGCCAAAGTCGACTATTGTTACATCGCCTGACAAATGTAACTTCATAAAAAGTTTTATTAATATTTGGAGGTTGAAATTTTGCAAGAAGATGCCTTGATGAGTAAGCTGGCTGTCATCGACGGGAAAACCCGATCGCTTGGGTTAAAGACGCATAAGTGTTGGGTGTACGATAATTGGTTCTGTACGATAACTGATCGGATACCCGTAGCATAAAGTCATCATCAGCAGTTTTAGACTCACTCGTGGGCGGTTACCATCGACATCAACATGATCATGACTCTGTCACTCATCGGAGGACCGTTAGTACAAACGGCATATAATCAATTCATCCAGTAATAGTAAAAACTATCGTCTTAATATGATGCAGGCAAAGCCTAGATGAGAACGCGATGAATGTTTATGGCAGTTTATGATTCAGATTTAATGTGTCTATTTGTTTATCTAACTTTTAATTTGTAAGTATTCCACGTTACAACGATATAGCAAATTCTCATAACTAAATGAGTCTCCCAGCATGCATCATTGGAATGGCAGCCTCCGTAATATAGGCCTAAACCGGGAATCGGAGCGCGACACGTTTTTTCGATCCTAGGGTAGAGTACTCTGTCTCAAAATTCCATTCTGTGGATTTTATAGTCGTGTTAGTCTACAGTAAAAACTTAAAATGAATGGCCAAGCTATTCTGTATTGACATGTATCTAATTACCTATTGTCTGATTATCGGCCAGAGCATTTGATGCATATCTAGCAGCATTTAGATCACTTTCTTGCAAAAACGTGAGCCATTTTTTTTCTTGTCGAGCCATACTCCGCATATTTTTAGATGGCTTGTTTGTGACTCATAGTAAAATTTAACGATACTGCATCTATTATTAAATCAGGTGAGTGTGTCGGTATCATTAGAGACAGATATTTTGATTACATATTGCTTGCTCATTACCTTGATAATGAAATTGAACTTGAGAAATGAAATAAATTACAAGACAACCAGAGAAAAATAAGGTGATTCTTATGAGTTACATTTTTCAATGCCATTCATGTACTATATGTAACATTAATTGGCAGCACAGTATCAATATACTTTGGCCATTAATTTCATTTAAGAATTTTTATACTTTTAAAAATCTAAAAAAATTACATCTAGGATTAGTAGGGCAGAAAATCAAGCTTGTTGCTTGAAAATAGGGGAAGTGCTCAACCTTTGATGGGAACATGTACCTGGTAAAGCTTTCACTTACATGCAGAGGTATCAAGTAAAAAAACTCACACAGAAATCTTATGTTTAGATTACATGTCAGCATTTTTTGTTTGTTTTACTTTTAGATGTTAAAGCGTAAGATCATTCGTATGTGAAGGAAAACTAATTTGAATGTCACAATGACTGACCCAACTGGAGGGAACTACGGAGTGGATCCTTCCGTATTGGAGAGAGATGGCCACAACCTAGCTTGTTTAGCTGTGGAATATGACACTAAAGGAGAAATCCAAAATGCTATCTTTTATTATGGGGTAATACTTTTTGTATACATATGGGATTCGATCTCAGTCTACCGATATTCTTGATATTGCTGAAGATGCGTAAGCGTTGTCAATGTAATGCTATCTTTTATTATGGGGTAATACTTTTTGTATACATATGGGATTCGATCTCAGTCTACCGATAGTCTTGCCATAACTGAAGATGCGTAAGCATTGTCAATGTATTACAAACTGTTACAAAAAAATTTACATACTTAGGCCAAGTTCCTGTCAGACATCAACCTAATGCAGAAATATCATGAGTTTTATTTTTTTTTCAAGAACTTATGATTGGGTATAAAGGTCTAAATGATATTCCTCTTTTTAACACAATTAGACAATGCGTGGTTATCTTAGACAAGAAGATTTTCCCTGTGCCTGTATGTTTTAGGGTACTAACTTTAGAAATATTATCCATTTATATCTATCTTTTTATTTATTTAGATTTTGTTTTATTTATAACAAGACAGGTAGCATCTGTCAATCTCATCAAAATGAGCAAAATTCTCCCCTGACCATACAAATCCTAGCAAGTCCCCTGACTGTGAAAAAATATCCCAAGCCTATAAATAGTGACAAACTTTTCTGCATTCAAATATTTTCAAGAGACAAGACAATAAGTTTTCTTTGACATTCCAACATGTAACCATATTTTTGCTTGTGATGTCACTGCACTTTCTCACTCTATAAAATGGAGTATTTAAAATTATTGATTTCTGTTTCACAGGAGGCTGGTCAGGCTTTATTAGCCGCAGCAATGGCCGGTTCACAAATGCCTGGTATCGTGGAGAAGGCCAATGAATACATCCTCAGAGCTGAGGCTTTGAGGCATTCAGGTAGGGAACTGAAAACAATACCTGAGAACTTCAAACGATCAATTTATCACTTGTTAGAAGGGCAGCGTGGTTATGAGGGAAATTAAAGATCCGAAAAATTCTGACATTTTACTGTCGTATACATATTGGGAAGGTTTGACATGTAGGCTCATCACTGGTACACTTCTTTACCCTGATCCACCGTTAAATGACGAGTTCAATACGATTTTTTAATTCGTTTGCAGCTGATATGTTTACTTATAGTTTCAGCCAGGCTAGAGTTTTTATACGCCCGACTTAAAAAAAGTCGGTCGTATTAACATGTACAACATGTACCTTATGCATAAATGGTGTGTCATGAACCATTTATGACATTCTAATCAAACAGTCCCTTTAAAGTGTTAGGAGCTCCTTAAATTCATGCATTTTTCATAAATTCTAATTGTACCCTCAATTTTCTGGAATGGGAGGTCGTTATTTTGCTATGCCAATGGTTTATCAATTCAAGGTTTATTAGCCTGGGGTTTTGTCAGTTGGACTTCTATTGGTTGGTTGCAAGGTACAGATAACATGTAGGGGCTTCCCCTTGGCAAATAACAGTTTTTTCTCCCCTAAAAAACCTGTCATAGGGCCATTTTAAGTGAAATAATGTTCAATGTTTAGCAGTAAATCTATTCTGCAACCATATTTCTCCGACAAACTCAAAGAACAATTACTAGTCTTTCTTCTGCGTTTTGATATGGTCTGTTATGCAAGGATAATCAACGGGAATCATATTAACAAAAGTTACAGGGAATAATCCTTGAGTTGTTGAGTCTTTATTACTCTGTAGACAAATCTTACAATTCTGTCAGTTTCGTTTGCTTATGCGAATCAGTCTAACATGATATTATTATTAACAAAATACTACTGTAATTTTTTCATAACTTTGTCATTACAGGCAGCAACCCGGCCACTACATCTCCAACTCTGAAATCACATCAACAGGTGAGTTTTACTACATTTATTTAACATATGACTGGATCTTGTTTATTTAGGTATTATGTCCCACTAAACGATGAAACTTGTCTTTTATAAACTTGTACAGTGTCACTGTCTATCTAGTAAAGGGGCGTTGGTGAATCAGTTGGTCAGAGCAATTGTCCCTCATTCCGACACAGGCCTTTCGTCGATGCGGCGCAGGTTCAAATAAAAATTGAAAATTTTCACTTGATCGCTGTATATGGATGAGTTACCAGGTACTGGCTGAAGGTTGGGGGTTCCTCCGGGCGATGAACCCATTTTGCTCCCCCATTAAAAACTGGCTTTGCTGCCACATAAGTGAAATAGGGGCTCGGTTGGCAGCAAAGCGATAGTCTCTCAAATACAGGCCTTTTATCAATGAGGCGTGGGTTCAAATTTGATTCAGTTCAAAGATAAGGGAAACATTTTTGAACGGAATTTTCTCCACTTGGTATTATATGACAGTGCCAAACTTTTGTAATTTTCCTGTTCATTGTGGTATTCAGTCTGACATGGACAAAGCTGTGTTTCTGCTCAACCAAGCTTTTGAAGAAGACGATGGAGGAAATAAAGTTGAAGCTGCAGAACTTTATTCACAAGCCGTGGAAATGTTTTTAAAAATTGTAAGTGAACCTGTTTTTATTCTGCTGCTCGTGTCAAATCTGTATCTATATATTGGTTTGTTTGTTTTTTGGTGTAAGTTATTTAGGAAAAAATAATGAAAATTCACCCATCTGTACGTTTAAGCTTTGCAGTCTTTTCCAAAAGTGTTTAATTTTTTTCCTATTATTTGTCACTTTTAGAGACAGGAGACCTCAGAGAGTTCTGTCAAAGAAAGAGTCACCAAATTAGCTACTCAGGCATTAGAGAGGTAAGCATGTGTCATTGGCAATCAGGGGAAGTAACCATGTTAGCTACAAAAGCCTGTTTTAATAACTGTTGTCAGAAGTTATTTTGTGACCTGTCTGCTTGGGAGGAGGAAGGGGGGGGAGGGGGGGGGGGGGGGGGCTTAGTGATTATGACAAGGAAAAGCGGTCATACTTTACTACCAGAAACTTATATTTTTGTCAACATTGTGTCTTCCAATGTTCCTACATTTGAAACAAAGAATTTAGCAACTAAACAACTACTTAGTATCTGCAAACAAATGAAGGAATGCTTTACTGGTACCGCCCATAACCCTTGATCACGTGGGATTGTAGGGCGCATGTAAAATCGTGATCACTAATGTGGAAATATATGTATGAAAAAGTGCTTAAAACATTCCACGTCAATTACCTACAGTGACCCTCAAGCTAATAAAAACAGACAGAAGTATGTCCTTTCAGTGGCTTATCTGTGTAGCCATTTTTCCGTTTTAGGATAACGTGATGTTGGTGTAGCTATTTTTAGATCAATAATGACGTATTTTTACCGCTCTCTAATGTATAATGGTAGATTTAGGTTAAAAAAAACATGGCGACAAACTTAAAGTGGGAAGATTGGCTCCGAATATATAGGTCAGTATGCAACCGCACGCCATTGCTTAGCCAGCCATTGGCTAAATTGCGTCACATGACTACTCTATAACGCACTTAAATTTTTATTCAACAATAATTGGACAAAACTAAGGAAAAAATGGTGGCGGCCTTGTGAATGGCCTATGGAGCTTATTCTCTATTGTAACGCCACCTTCAAATTTCAATTATTTGCTTACGAGGGGATAAAACATACATTGGACAGTTGTTTTGGACTAAATGAACTCTACTCTTTCCATCTAAACTAGTCTAAAGCTTAGATTTTCTTTCCCTTTAAGCATGTTTGTTTTTTCAAATCTACTTGGAGCATTTACAGATTATAGAACCGAATTTTGGTTGATTAACACAGCTTCACAACTGGTCACGGTGGGATTCGACAGGTGACCACTCTGTACAGTGACTTGAGTGCTGATAAATACTTTATCCAAATAAATGTTTTATTTTGATTTCAGGGCTGAGTTTTTGAAAAAGGGGAATCAGCTGACCAAACCCAAGTCAAACTCTACCTCGTTACCTGCTAACAGAGCGGTCAGTAAAGGCACGTCCAAAGTTATGCCTATTCTAGGTTTTGGGGCCTTTTTAGATGATGATGATAAGCAACTGCCATCAGCATCAGTTCCCTCCCCTGGTTTGATTAACCGTCCTGCCAACAGGGGGATTCAGTCTACAGGTTCTGGAGAATTCTCTATTGAAGAAATTGCAGTTTTAAGGTAACTTATAAGGATAATGGGGGCCTTGGTGGTCCAGTGGGTTAGAGTGATCGTCCCTCAGTCCCACACAGACCTTCCATCGATGTGGGGTGGGTTCAAATCCCACTCAAACCAAATAAAAATTGAACAATTTCTGAGTTGATTTTTCACTCGGTCGGCGTATGTGGAAGAGTTACCAGGTACTCGCCGAAGGTAGGGGGTTTCCTCTGGGTAATGAGCCGGGTTTCCTCCCCACTAAACCTGGCAACGCTGCCATATAAGTGAAATAATCTTGAGTCCGGCATAAAACATCAATCAATTAATCAATCAATCAATATAAGGATAACATGGATTTATATTCCTGGGTTTTTTTTTCTGATAAGTTTAACTGCTAACTATATAACTCAGTGTCTCAAAGATCAAAAGTGGACTTGCCGGTCTCTCCGTCCAACACACCCCTTCCAACGATTAGAGGTGGGTTTGATTTTCACTCAGTCCGAAAAAAAAATTAGAAAAAAAAATTATAACTGGGTTTATTTTTAATCCATTTCCCTTTATGCACGGGCTGTCAGGTATTCTACCCCTCCTGCATGTGCGTGCCGTGTGCAAATATACATGTTAAGTAGAGATGACTTTTCAAACAACATCGAGTCTGTAGTGCAATATCGGCTGGTAGGTTTACCTCCCCCGGAAGAAGTGATCTTTTGATTGTTATCATACAAAATGAAGGATTTGACCTGATAGTGAGTGTGGTTATATTCTGTCCTTTTAAATTGAAAACTGGGCTGTCATGAACGTATACAGTCACCAAAGGGTTGATTTTACAACATTTCCGCCGCTAGCGTCGTCAGCAACCCAGCCTGTCAAAGCGGTAGCCATGGTGACATTATGTCATCTGCTTCAAAATATCTGGGTCAACCGTTGCACGTGACCAAAGCTTATCGTTGATTGGTTAAACGTTCCCACTCTGTCCAGAGGGAGGGAAAAGGAACGGCAATCAACAACAGGTCACTTTTTCCTCATTTTTCTCAATTATCGGGGTAGAATCGACTTTAATACCTTCGTCTTGATGTTTATTGCATAACCCGATACCGCTGAACGTTGGTTCGCACCTCGTCAAACCACTCGAATGCTGCGCATTCTCGTGGTTTGACTCGGTACGAACCAACGTTCAGCGGTATCGGGTTACGCAACAAACACCGCTACGGCGGTATTAAACCCTTAAGTGAACCAACGTTCAGCGGTATCGGGTTACGCAACAAACACCGCTACGGCGGTATTAAACCCTTAACCCTTGTAGGTCGTGGCTTTTCTTGGGGGAAAGTGCCTAGTTTATTTCATCACTAAATCAGGCAACATCGCCTTATAAGTGAAATAACCCTGAATGTGACGTTGAACACCAATCAATTAGCCTACCAATATTTAACAGGGTATTCTAAAAAATGAACTAAATTAAATACAAAAGTAATTAGTGATTTGCAAGTACCTCGTTTAAATGTGGACAGTTGTCTTCCTAGTCATTTTATGTACAATAAATAAGGAACTCAGATAAGTTGAATTTCTCATTCACATGCCCACTTCACGTATTATCCACATTTGTTACTTTACCATTTTATTATTTGTTTCCAGGAAAACCTCTTCAATAAATGGGCGTTCGTATGTTCCTTTTATGGCTATTGATATGAAAGAAAGATTTGCATATCCTGTGGCCTTCACGTAAGATTTGTTTACTTTTGATATCTCGGTCAGCAGCATGTGACCAGGTCAAATCCAACAAATTCGATCGACTTTGTGAGATTATGACTTTCGTAACATCACAAAACAGCCATGTTGGATTTGTTGGACCTCTTTGAATGTTTGACCCAGCAACATGGATCTGGTTTTCTATTCTTCCCATTTAAATCAAATTTTGAAAGATGACAAATTTGCTACCACCATTATTAACCCTCAAGCTAAGAAAATAAAGAGACTGAAGTATGTCTTTTTATTGGCTTATCTGTGCCACCATTTTCTTCGCTTTCAGCTTGCCTCAGCTAATTTAAGCTTATATGGACATATTTTTATCGCTATATATATAATGAATGAAGGTAGATTTTGGTCTATAAAAAAAGTCAACAAATTAGAAAGGGGCAGGCTGTTTTAGAATATATAGGTCATTGAGGCAACCTAACTTCATTTCTTATTCAAGACATTCTCCAAGTTGCATCGCATATATTCTGTAACGCTTCCCGTTTTATTCATCGTTGATTGGATAAGGCAAATGAGAAAATTGCAACTGCCTTGTATTAAAGTGTGCTATGGACCGAGCTTTCAAAAACTAACATTAAATAAGTGACCAATCAAGTAAGGAGTGCTGTTTATTTATTGTTACAGAGATAGGGATGGGAAGCTGGCGTTATCTCCTAAACAAAGGTCAAAGTTCACTAAATGGGTACGGCCAGAAGACTTTATAGAAAACCCTCAGATGATTCTTGCTGTCTCCAGCATGAGTATCAGACAGGTCAGTTAAACCGCGGAGCTTTACTGATTTATTGAGTCAAAATAAAATTGTCTGATTGCTGGGCGTTCATCATGCAACTAGGGGTATTGTTATTGTTATGTTATTTGTTGGGAATACATTTTCTTGAAATTCTTCTCCCGATTTTGGGTGACACCCGGAATGGGAATATGGCGATAGGTGCCAAACTCTGGGACCCGGGTTCAATTCCCATTTCGGGTGTCACCCAAAAAAACTGTACGAATTTCTGCCATTTTTCAAGAAAGTGTAATCCTAAATAATAACGAGAATACGGTTATACTCACTCTCTAAAAGACATTAACTAATTAAACATAGCTAGGTGTCTGTTTCTAAATAAGGATTTCATAGTTTTGTAAGGCCTATGAAGAAAGGTTTTCTCCACAAGCCTGACAACGCTGCCATATAAGTAAAGTAATCTTGCGTGTGGCGTACAACATCAATCAATCAAACGTCCAATCAGATAACCTACATACAACCGTATTCGAAAGCCAAGAGTACACTTCATGTCAACTGACTACCTTTAACATTATGCCTTGTGTGAAGGTTTTGGGAAGCCGTCTCCAGGTGTTGTTTTAGAGGAATGATTGATTGAAAATTATTAAAGTGGCATGAGCTGCCAAAATTCACACTTTTTCATAATTTCTGATCGTCACGACAATAAGAGGCTTTGAAGGCCATCGAAAAATTAAATGATTGGCTTGGAATGAGGAAAATCCATACAGTATGTAGCATGTACGAACCGAAAACGTTTTTGAAAAGTAAACAAAATTTAAATAACCATTTTCGAGACTAGATGCACTAAAAAGCTTCTGAATCATACGTCTTGAGAAAAATAGCCAATAATTTCAACGTTCTGTTTTACCGTCAAAATATCAACATTTTGGCAGCTCATGCCACTTTAAGGGATATACATTTTTTTTGCCTACCTGCCTACATTTAAGTAAATTGTTGTTTTTCAAACAGTTAATTTTTGTGTTACATTCAAAAAGGACAGATTGCAGTTATAAATCAAATGATTGATTGATGCTTTACGCCACACACAAAATTATTTCACTTATATGGGTACGTTCCCAAGTTTAGAGGAAATCGGACTCATCGTCCAGAGGAAACCCTGGCCTTCAGCAAGTAACTTGCAACTCTTTCACAAACGGAGAATAACTCTAAAAAGGCTTTCTGTTTTTACCAAGTGGCGACTCCATAAATCTTACTTATTTATGTTTGTCCTAAATTACTGTATCTTAATCAGTTTAAAATATGACAGTCAATTTGAATTTAATCACATTTTCTTCTGTTTGCAGACCATAGTTTCTGACTGTAGTTTTGTAGCTTCTCTGGCTATTAGTGCTCAATATGAAAGGAGATTCAAGAAAAAACTAATTACCAGGTATTTGTAAATTTCATTAAAAGTTAAACCTAACATTTATGTTCTAGGATGAAAAGGGCCTCGGTGGCTCAAGTGGTTTATAGAGTGATATAGTCCCGCAGTCCGACACAGCCCTCACATCAATGCGGGTTCAAATCCCACTCAGTCTAAAAAAAAAATTTGAAAAATTTCTGACTGAATTTTTTACTTGATTTTCGTATCCGGAAGAACTCGCCAAAAGTGAAGGGTTTCCCCGGGCAAAGAGTGTGGTTTCCCGCTCCACTGAACCTAGCAACGCCTCCATATAAGTGAAATAATCTTGAGAGCCGCGTAAAACATCAAACAATCGATCAGTGAATCTAAGAGCCGCATAATATCTTATTTTTGTACAGTATCGTCTACCCCCAGAACAGAAGAGGAGAACCTGTCTATAACCCATGTGGCAAATATATGGTTAAACTTCACATCAATGGAGTTCATCGAAAGGTAAGACTACAAGGTGTTGTTGCCAATGGATACCATTTTTTAAGGGATATGACGTCATGGCGACAGCTTCATGAAACAACCCCTTGATCTCAAGGATAAATGACCAATTGCAGACATTACTTTTCAATTTGTATAAGAACATGTACTGTACAAACTCTATCAAAAAGAAATTGAAATTTCGGACGAAAAACCCTACTGAATTCAAGGCATTATGTTTCTCTCTACTTCATCGACAAAGATTAATTATTTTAAGTCATTTGTACATACGTAGTTATATCTGTTATGTTATGTGACATAATACATGTACATGACCAACTTTGAGTCAATGATTGGTTGAAACTGATATGTACATGTACATGTGATATTATACAATTATTGATTCTCCTCCCAGTTAATATGATGTTATAATGAACTGGGAAACTTATACCTATGCCTAAAGCAGAGATCTATATATGTTTTCCAGGTCATTTTACAGTATATTAACTGGGAGGAGAGTCAATAATTGTTTTATTATATATAAATAATTGTAGGTTAGACATTTTAGCTTATTTATTCAAACCCTTCACACTATTTCAGGCAAATGTTTTATTTACATAATTTACATTACATAGGCATTAAAAATGCAAAGGGATAAATTACGTCATGTGGATTACGTTTTAACCCTCGAATCTCATGTCCTGGGAATCATGTCATAGCGAAAAAGCTACACTCAAAAATAAATTATGTTGCTCCAGAAAGAGAATGTGACGTCAAATCAGTACCAACGATTTGCTCAGATTTTAATTAATTTTGATGAATTTCTCGTTCTCTCCCATTTACCAAAATGTTCATCTTCGTCCAACGATTGTTGGACGTGTCTAACAGCTAGCAGCTGAACAATATGATCGTATGATAGCTTCTGTGAGGTAAAACTGAAGACGAGATTGTCTTTTTAATTATGGATAAACAAATTGTTCAAGCAACTAACCCTTGTTTAACAGTCCACTTGTCTCTGAACTCCTCATAAGAGGAGTGGGGGGACCCTTATTGGCTCAGTCAGCAAACAGCCTCTCTCAAAGTGTCCCAAGCTTTCCATCCATGAGTTGATGGTTAAAATTTGGCCTAACAAAAATTTAAAAAATTCTAAATAGGGATTTTACTAAATCACCCTATGTGGAAAAGTTGCCAGGTACTTGCCAAAGGCTGGGCTTTCTCTTCCTTACTAAACCTAGCAACCCTGCTATGTACATGTTAGTGAAATGATCTTGAGTTCGGTGTAAAACATCAATCAATCATACAATCAATTTCTTGTTGACTCCTGGCTGTTTGTTTTCAGGTGATAATAGATGACTATTTACCAATGGGTTCTTACGGAGAATTACTGTGTTCCTACTCCAACAATCACAGTGAACTTTGGGTGTCTCTATTAGAGAAGGCCTACATGAAGGTTATGGGAGGGTATGATTTCCCTGGCTCAAACTCAGTAAGTTAAACTTGTCTTAGTAAATAACTGACACTGATGACCCAGAAAATAATCCAGGCCATGGTGAGAATCGAAATTTGTCTTTTCACTACAGTCTGAGTCTGACAGAAACCTTCTATCAATAGTATTTCTGAGTGGATTTTTCCGTCGGTCGCCTTATGGGGAAGAGTTGCCAGGTACTCGCCGAAGGTCAGGGTTTCCTCCGAGCAATGAGCTTGGTTTTCCCCCCACTAAACCTGGCAAAACCACCATATAAGTGAAATACTTTTGAGTGCTGCGCAAAACATCAATCAATCAACCCATCAATGGTCCGCAGGTTTTAAATCTCCTTCAGTCCAAAGAAAAATATGTACAAATTACTGAATGTGTTTTCAAGGTACAAAGTTCAGAGTATCATAGGAATCTTTCCTGCCCCACTTAACCTGGTCACACCGCCATAGGAGTGAAATAATCTTGAGTGCAGATGAATCAATATATATTAACCTGATGCTTAATGGCGTCACTAGATGTTGTTCAAAGTGATTGCTTTGTTTTAATCCTGTGTTGCGATACTGTTGACAACATACCTATACTTTTGCACGTTGATCTCCTCCGAAGGTGTCATTAAGCAACCAGGTTATTCACTACAAACCCTTTCTTCACTGGGTACTCTTTCTTTACATCTGCTCAATCGTCTCTCCTCGTATGCCAAATATTCTGTTTTTAATTTGAGCACAATGAGTCATTCAAGGTCATATGTATGACACAAAATCTTTTTATAAGTTATCTTTGTTTTCCAATAATTTGCATTCTTTTCATAAAGTTTAATTGGCAAGGCAATAAAAGTGATTGTAGTACCTCGAAAAGAAACTTAAACAAACTGCCCCCACAGAATACCTAACATTACATACTTTTTTTTGTAGAATATAGATCTACACGCTCTTACAGGCTGGATTCCTGAGAGAGTTGCCGTCCGTCCAGGTACAGAAGAGTTCGACAAAGACAGAGAATTCAAACGTTTACTTGATCGCTTTCATCAGGGTCATTGTCTGGTTACCGTGGCAACGGGTGAGATGAGCGAGGCAGAGGGGGATAGAGCTGGTCTTGTTCCCACTCATGCATACGCCATGTTGGATATCAGAGAAGTTATGGTAGGCCAAGAATTTAAAGGAGAAGAAAACAAAATACTTCATGGTTCAGAAGAAGCGCGCTTATTTTTCCTTTCCAATGGTACTAAACACATATTTTTGCTATTTTTCATGGGACATGATGCAGTTTATAAAATACCGTATTATGTTACAGACACAAAAGAAATTGGTCAACTTTCAAAATCTCCCATTTAAACCCAGGTTAATTTCACTGTCTTCAAAGCATTCCTATCTCCAGATAATTGTTTTCAGTTTCTCAAAACTTACATTAATTTATAAAGGAAGCTTTGCGGAATATGTGGCTAGCACGAAAATGGTATGCGTGGCATATCGGAGAGTTACGAAGGCCTTGAAGAGGATGAATTTAACCTAGCAGATTTTGAAAGTTGACCAATTTGTTTTGCTTATTGTGATCTTTTATTAACTTCACTGTCAAGTGTAAAAAAATCGCAAAAATATGTGTTTGGTTACGTTGGAAAGGAAACATTAGCGAGCTTCTCCAGAACCCTAAAGTGATTTTTTGTTTTCTCACCCTTTAAATTTTCAACATTGCCTTTTTTAGATTCTTGAAAGTTTCCCCGAAAATTATATATATTTATGAACACTAAAACACACAGGCACAGGGAAAATCTTCTTGTCTAAAATAATCATGGAGACAAGTTTCTAATTGTCTTAAAAAGAGTATATACATGTATATTTTTGAAAATAGTCACACTGGACATTAACAAGAATGATCTGTTTTCTTGAAAACCAAGTTTCTACAATTCTCTCTCCCCCCCCCCCCCCCCCCCCCCCCCCCACCACTAAACCTGGCAACTCCTTCAAAAAAGTCAAATAATCTTGAGTGCGGCATATAACACCAATACATCAATCAATTAATGATACTCATATTAAAACCTGGGAAATTATCTGCCTGGGGGTCATGAATTACCAGTAACCTTTGTAGCTCTCGTCTGGTTCCCTACAGGCTTATCCTCTGTAAATAAACCTGACAACATTTCGGGGAACATCCTAAACCACCAAATAATAAACCAAGCAAACTTTTTAGTAATTTCAAATCCAATCTTTTTGTTACATTTCTCAGCTTTTAATCAAGAATGGGACGTAGAACCTCACTCAGTCAGTCAGTTTTTTATGCTTTTTCAAGACAATTGGGTGGTTCATTCCATCTTTCTTTGAACATTTCTCAATCTTTTTTCGATGTGGTGTAAAACATATATATTTTTTTTGCATTTGTTTAAAGGGAAAGCGTTTATTCATGTTGAAAAACCCCTGGAACCATTTACGATGGAAGGGGAAATTCTGTGAGAAAGACTTGGAGAGTTGGACACCCGCCTTACAGAGAGCTTTGAACTATGACCCTAAATCCGCCCAATCATTTGACAATGGTAACAAACATTTGAAAAAAATATTGTAATTGTAAGCTTATTCTGGGACACTGTTTCCTCTGAACGGTTATTTCATTATAGCTTATTAATCAAAAATATTAATCGAAAAAGAGAACTGTTATGTTTGTTGTGATTCTCCGTTGAACTTCAGATTAGTAGAAAAATAAGAAGTGATCAATCTGGGATGAAAGACTTAAGTCGACTTTTTGCAAAAAAATATGTATTTAAAGAGTTATTTAAAGTGTCATGAGCTGTCAAAATTCACACTTTTTTCATAATTTCTGATCGTCACGACAGTAAGAGGCTTTGCAGTCCATCGAAAAACTAAATGATTGGCGTTGGAATGAGGAAAATCCATACAGTATTTCGCCTGTAAGAACCGAAAACATGTTCGAAAAGTAAACAAAATTTAAATAACCAGGACGACCATTCATTCATTCTAAGTCAAAGTTAGTTCAAAACATTACTTTATCGTACATTTTCGAGACTAGAAGCACTAAAAAGCTTCTGAATTATACGTCTTGAGAAAAATAGCCAATAATTTCAACATTCTGTTATAGGTCTAAATATCAACATTTTTGGCAGCTCATGCCACTTTAAGGAATTCCCTGCTGCTTTGTTTTCTGTCTGTCAGTCACTACTGCGCACCTAAGATCCATTCTCAGTGAGTAAACAAAGCAGACAAAGGATTCGCCAATTAAAACTCCCTATTCAGCGGTCAGTGGGAGCTAGGAAAGTTATCATTAACCAAAACTTGAAATATTATTTATCGTCATGAAAGTCATAATTATCCTTCCCATTTCTTTTTCCCACTCTATACGATTCTGTCGTTTTTTATTTCAATAATTATTTGAATCTTTTTCCTTGTAAAATTACTATTTTACTTTGTAAATATGGTAAAACTCGGAATGTTTAAATTCATTGCTTGTATATATTTCTATAGGGGAAGACACATACAAGTAATAAATTTAAACATTGCGAATTTTAACATATTTACACAGTTCAATACTTATTTTTCAATGAAAAAAATTTATATAATTATTGAAATAAGAAAGAAGAGAATCTAAAAGCAAATTAGGTTCATTTCAATCCCTGATTGCCATAAATTCTGTGTAAACTAAAATATTTTTTTCAAGCGTGTGTTGTCTCGTTTAATACTATTGATCTTATAGTCCCATTGTTTGTTTGTTGAAGGTGTGTTTTGGATTGACTACGACTCGTTATGTCGGTTTTACGATGTAATTTATATCAACTGGAACCCTGCCCTATTCTCACATACCTCATGCTGGCATCAGTAAGTACATTTTCATCAAGGAATTACTTCAGTCTTGTGCCCATTTTGCATTCACACTTCTCATTGGTGGCTATGTGAGGCCTCTGTCGGCGTAGCTCTTATCGCTCCCTCTAATACAGGCCTTCCATCAGTGGGCCGAATCCAACTGTGTTCTTAGAAAAATTTAAAAATTACTGACTTGGGTTTTCACTCAATTGCCCCTTGGGGAAATGTTATATGTGTAGTAGGTTGTCAAAACTCTGCCTTCTGCGATGACGTATTTAAGTGCATTTTCCTATTGCTCTGGCTAAATGATGACACTATATTTACACATCTTCTAAGCGATTTTTATTAGTCAGTCTTAAATTTTTATGACACAAACTCTGTGAACAGTGTTTATCTTGATCATTCATGGGCAAACAGGAGTCGTCATGTCCTTTATATGGGAATGACGTAAGTGCCAGAGGGCATGCATGTCTTCATAGCGATGACGTATTTAAGTGCATTTCCGTATTGGTCGGGCAATACAACCATGCATGGGTGGAAAGCCAATTGATACATAAACATTTGGGCTTGATCAGTAATCCAATGGCATCAGAACTTATTACAGGAATCGTTACTAGCAAACTAACGTAAAGTTTTAAGCCTGGTTATTCGTCACTTGAACAATTATGGGATTCTTGAGGGGGTCCGGCTTTGTAGTAACGCTTTGCGACACACTTGACTGACCTGCAGCCTACTTTTCTGTGTAGAAATTTTTGCATCTGCCATGTTTTCCCCTCTTAATATCCCAATGACGTCATTAAGCACTCTATCTATAACTGTAATTTGATATACATGTATTAGAATAGTAAAATGAAATGGTTTATACATATACTTGTTTATATTTATGATCACTAAAACACACGGGCACAGGGAAAATCTTGTCTAAAATAACTTTATACATATACTTGTTTCTCCTCAGTACCTGGCCAGCTAAAGAAGGCCCGATGAAGGACAGTTATAACATGAGTGATAACCCTCAATATCGACTAGAAGTGCGAGCCTCTGCTCCATCAGCTGTCTGGATACTTCTGACCAGACATATCACAGATAAGGTCATATCTCAATACGTCATTTTGATTGGTTCTAACCAGTCACATGGATACCCTTTGTTTTCCATATTACTTTGGCGTGCTGATCCATGCAGGGCAACTACCAAATATGGCCCGTGACGTCATGTCTAGACTCTTATCAGTCATGTCTGCTCGTGCCATACATATTAGCAACTCACTTTCAGAGTTCGCCTCCTGCCTTTTATGAAACAGTTAATTTTGAGAAAGAAAGATATTGTACAAGTTAGGTCTTCGGTAGGATAAAGTTGTTATAGGGTTTGTTTGAGCGGGGATACAGAAATATATGGGGTCAGTAAACCGTTTTAGCTATAACTAATAATGCCAGTCAGTTGTCTTATGCGCGATCAAAACTGATCAAAACTAATTAACGTTAAATAGATTGCCATAAATGTGATCATGCAAGACTCAGTTTCCTATTGAAAAGCAATAAAGTGGCATGGGCTGCCAAAATTTGGTTCCATAAATTCTGATTGTCTGAAGAACTTCACTGTTTAAAGTATCTTGAAAAACTAATGGATTAGCTTTGGAAAAAAATAACAGTAAAACCAAGTGACCCAAATGAACCGAATAATTGTGGACAAAATTTGTGTTCCAGAGATGTATGAGTACATTTTTGTGGGTTTTGTTGCTTATAATACAACCTTGTACTACAATCTACAAGATTGGTAAAGGTGGAAAGTTCTTATAACAAATAATTAGACCTTCTGTTTCAACGGGAATTTCTCTATATTTGGCAACTCATGCCACTTATAGTGAAATAATCTTGCAGCATAAAACACCAATATTCAAGCAATCTGGCATAACTTCTAGTTGTGAAGACAAGGTTTTGAGATTTTCAGTTATGGCAAGAAGTTGGGTAAACTGAAATTGAACCAAATATGATAATGGGAAAAGAAAGGGAAAATATGCAATTTGGTCTCTTGGTAGACGATGAATATATAGGCCTTAAGCGTAAGACTGTTTGTCTCCGGCTGCGTTTAAGAATTATCATGATTTGCAGCTATATTTTTCACCAACCACAAAGTTGTCTATACATTTCAGGATGATTTTGCTGATAACAAGGAGTTTATAACAGTGCTAGTCTACAAGACAGATGGGAGAAAAGTCTTCTACCCTTGTGAGTATAAATAACTGGGCAGAGAATTTTATGAACAACTTCAAAAACAATTACGTCTTCTCGATACAGTATTACATGTATTCCTTTCGCCATTTTGTAAAATTATATGAACATCCCTCAATCTGAAATGCTAAGCTTTGATTGATAAATAGAGGTTATCTAACGAGAGCCAGTGGTTTATGAGGCGAGTGACTTTGGAAATTAATAAACGAGAGTGATATTCATTGTAACAGTAACACACTGGGTCGAGTTGGATAATCTTTTTCTCACACTACACAAAAAATACAGCGTTTTATTAAAAAAACACGACACTAGTTAAAAAAATATTTGGCCACGTCGCTCTATTTTCAAGAATGGCTGTTCAAAAAAGACTTGATAAGGCATTTTGACGCCAGAAATGACGTCATCAACGACTGCATCCCAGGCCCTTCAATATAGAGTTGCTGCTGGACGCTTGATCTTAACGTCATAATGACTGATGACGTAATTCATTTGTGACGTCAGTTTTGACAGATCTTTTGTGAGTTCATAGCGTTACTTGGGCCATAATTTCACAATGATTATGCAAAAAATAACACACTGCCTGGGAGTGGAATTATCGGGGGGTGTAGTGTGAGAACACGATCTTACCGTTGGTTGGGTCACTAGCGACATACAGTGGAATGGTTATCAGACTCAGTCGGTAGAATGATAATCTGTGAAGTCGACACAGGTCTTCCATCACTGGTCACAGGCCTCAAATTTCTATTAAAAAATTCTTGCAATTGTTAGCAGATTTATATTTCATTGCCTTATTTGGAATGGTTGCCTTTGTGGCTCATTTGCTTGATTGATAGTCCGTCAAGTCAACACAGGTCTTCCATCACTGGTCTCTGTCTCAAATCTCTACAGAAAATATTTCTAGCAATTCTTAGTGGGTTAACAGGTGGGGCTAAGTCGGTAGAGTGATAGTCTGTCAAGTTGACACAGGCCTTCCATCAATAGTCACAGGTTTCGATTTTTAAAAAAAAAATTAAAAGTTTTAGAAAATTCTGGGTGGTTTTATCTGGAAGAGTTGCCATGTACCCATCTTAAGCCAGGGGTTTTCTCTTCCCAAAGAGCTCCATCCACTATGCTTGGCAAAAATAAGTGAAATAATTGTGAGTGCAGTTTTAACATAAAACAGTCAATCATTGGCCTCTATGGTTAGAACCTCAGAACCCAGATACAGCAATGCGTTCATACCAGATTAGTCACTTAAACCTTTTATGATTGATTGATGTTATTTTTCACTTATATGGCGGCTTTGCCAGCTTTAGTTGTGGAGGAAACCAGTTTCATTGCCCAGAGGAAACCCACGACCTTCGGGAATTAATCCACATACACTGATTGAGTGAAAAATCCAGTCAGAAATTTTAAAATTTGTATTTGGTCTGAGTGTAATTCGAACCTGCGCCACATCGGTTGATTGAGGTTTTACCCAGCACTCAAGATAATTTCATTTTTATGGCGGCATGGCGAGGTTTACTTGGGGGGGAAAACCAGGCTCATTGCCCGGAGGAAACCGCCGACCTTCGACCTAATCCATATGTGGCCATCGAGTGAAAAATCCAATCAGAAACTTTTAAATTGGTATTTGGTCTGAGTGTGGTTCGAACCGGCGCCTCATCGATGGAAAGCCTAACCCACTTGACCACCAAGGCCCTTTAAACTTTACTTGACACAGACAACTGGCGCTCTGTTTTTTTGTTCAAATAACTTAATTATGTCTTGTTGTTTTTTAGACGACCCCCCTCCGTATAAAGACGGTGTTCGTATTAACAGTCCTCATTACCTCTGTAAGATGGTGGAGAATAAAGGGACGTCAAGGTACACACTTGTCATCTCTCAGTATTCCAAGAACAACACCATTCACTACACACTACGGGCCTTTGCTACATGTGAATTCTCCCTCACTGAAATAAAGGATCCGTTTAATGAGAAGTTCTCAAAAAGGGTAAGTTGTTGTGGATGGGGGCGCGGGGGTGCTGGGTCTCGCAATTGACAGACCTATAGGGAGCGGGATTACCGTTACAATTCCACACATTTCCTGTCATCTGCGTTATCAATGTGTAATTATAGGGACTTTATCGTTCGAATGTGACGCTCATTTCTGACGTAGAACAAAAAACATCAATCGAAGTAAAGTTATCAAAAAACCCTAATCTGTCACTGGATTTGACGAAGACACAGGTATAGGTGACGAAAGCTTGTGTTATTCACAACTAACTACGTGGTAATGTCTTTATTTTCTCAATAACCTTTAAGTTAGTAAAATGATAATGACTTTTGCCCCCCCCCCCCCCCCCCCCACACACACACACGCACACACACACAGACGCTGATTTATGCCTCTATTTTTACTTCACTGTTTGAAATATTCACTCTTGTAAATAGAAGTTTATTTTACCACAATGCTGAAGTCAACGGCTGCGAAACACTCTGATTTTACTTATATTTCATAGGTAAAAAAAACGTGGCTGTGATCATGAACACTCATGTCGATACAGTCTCTCTGTCTCTCGGACGCTCGTTATTTGCTAACAAACCACGATTAAACTATTGGATTGTTGTTTTAGACTTTCAGGACACTGCTCTTTCAAAGTAAATTAGTAAAACACTAAGCTGGTCCCTGCCTTTAAGGTAATAAAATGTGTTTACAAAGTTCTATTTTTGTTTTCTTCAGGTAACCGGTCAATGGAAAGGCCCAACAGCAGGTGGCTGTGCTAACTACTCCCAGTCTTATAACAACAACCCCACTTATCAATTTAAGATTGACAACTCTAAAGCAGACAACCATATTCTTATAGAATTACTCGGCCCAAAGTAAGTTACTTAGAATCACTCATTAAGTCAGAACCTAAATCTTCGAATCCCAGTCACAAAAATTCAATTAAAAAATTTCTGAGATAATTTTTCACTAGATTGCCATATGTGGAAGTGTTGCCAGATACTAGTCGATTGTCAGAAGTTTCCTCCTGGCAACGCTGCCATACACGTGAAAAACTTACAGTAAAATACATGTATCAATCAATTAATTAAGAGAATTTTATTCTTTGAGCTAATATAATGGCATTAGAAGTGTGTCGATTTGCACATTTGTTTACGAGAAATATATTTATATTTTTGCCAGACAGTACAGTGTAGGGTTCAATGTGGTCTGTGTGCTAGAAAATGCATCAAGCTGCCCTACATCATTCAAGAAAAAAACCTCCGGTGATTTCAGGTAGGTTTCCAAATTTTTACCCTGGTTCAGAAAGTTTTGCCTTTGCCAGCTTCACTTTGATCTTAAAAAGGTAAATGGTCGATGCGATGCAATGCGGCTTTTTAGTCGTACTAGTCTCGAGAAAGTATCATCTTGAATCTAATTAATCCACTGAACAACTTGTCATCGTAAAGTAGTAAGGGAACTCTGTAAAAGTTCACAGTGTAATCTTGTTATTCGCGACTTTAATTACATGTAAGTCATCATCAGGAGAATCATGAGTACATCAAAAGACAGTGTGTAAAAATGTATTTACATGTAAAAGACGGGATACATGAGAGATAAAATGTTTTTCTCCCTCACAAAATCCTCCAAAGCTTCCCAATAGGTGTAATAATCTTGACAGCTACATCAAATATCAATCAATCAGTATTTGATTTATAGAGATACCAGGTACACAGCTAGCCGCTGACAGCATAGTACTGAGCTGGTTTTTGCACCTCAGTACCTGTATGTTACCACGTGGTAACTGAGTGGTCACCACGTGGTAACCATCTGTCTTGTACAGATGGTAACTGACACATCAAAACCGTTAAGTACCGCACAGTTACCACCAGGTTACTATCCGGAATTACAGATAAGTTACCACCTGGTAACCACGTGGTTACTGTGTTGTTACCGGGTGGTTACCGTATGTTGGAGGTTACCACGTGGCCAATGACCACACAGTACCACAAAGGGACCTTTCCTACCAGTACTGAGTGGTCATGTACTGAGTGGTTACCACGTGGTTACTGCAAAGTAATTTGTGGTCAAAGTTTAGCTGTGTACTCTCTGAAGGTCATAGCTTTCCTCCAGACAGAGAGCCCAGTTTCCTCCCAACTAAACCTGGCAACGCACCATATAAATGAAATAATCTTGAGTGTGACGTAAAATAGCAATCAATCAATCAATCATAAAGTCATGCCTATCTGTTTATTATTTTACAGGCCAGGTTATTGTGTACTTCAGATTGACAATATCCCAGGAGGCGTGTATAATGTTATTCCATGTACCTTCCAGCCTGGTAAAGATGGACCTTTCTTCTTGGACTTCAGTTGTTCAGGACCTCTCACAATCTCACAGTTACAGTGAAAGCCTTTATCAATTCACTGGATCATGCTTCGTTTTATAATTGACATTGCTTCCAGAGCCCTGTCTTACAAAGTTGGCTTGAAAATACACCTAGGCCTGCAACATTGTCCAGCTGTGAACAGGGAATAAGTTCCTGTAGTTTTCACAGGTTAATGCCGAACGAAACTTACGCCAGCTTTGTTAGACAGGGGCCCTGTTTCACAAAGCGGCATAGTGTAACTTTTTACATAACTACCATAGCAACTCAAATTGTAGACATGTTGCTATAACATTTACGTAAAAAATTACACTACGCCGCTTTGTGAAACAGGCTTCTGATCTATTTTCTTATCAAAAGGGAGCCTGGAGGGCCTAGAGCAAGCCTCACCTGCGGCTGCCAACACAAGCCTTTCATCGATGGATCGCCTGTTTGAATCCCAATCAGTCCTAAGACTTAAATGAACAAACTTCTCAGAGGGTTTTTCACATCGTCTCCCTTATGCTTGTCAGGCTCGGTTTCCTGCGGCCAATGACCTTGTTTTTTTTCAGGTCATTCCTCTATAATTCCTTTCAAAACCCCCATTTTAACGAAATAATTAGAAAAAATCTTGGGTGTGGCATAAAACAGCTTTAAATCAATCAAGACATTTAGCGCTGTTTCCTCACCCATAAAATATCAGTAATGGTAAATATCTTGGATGGGGGTTTCGTCAATGGGAGTGGTATCTTTTTTTCGGCTCATACTTTTTCCACCATATGACCTGAGTGGTTGACTACAACTTCAAGCCCCATTCACTCAATCAACAGACCATCTACCTGTGTTGGTAAAATGGATTTCGGCAGCAACTAAAGCTTGGATAATTGGTTGATGTTTTACGCCGCACTGAAGATCATTTCACTTACATGGCGGCTTAGCCAGGTTAAGTGGGGAAGGTAACTTAGCTCTTTGCATGGAGGAAACCCTCGACCTTTGACGAGTACCGCAATTAACTAAAGAACGATCAGGAATAAAACTATACATACTCTGGTAAAGATTTGGTTGTTATGACTATTTTATAACATTTCATTTTGAAAAATGAGTCATTTTTGTCTGAAATAGGTTTTGATTTCTCTGCTTATTGACTGTAGATATTTCAACGGTATTAGTGCTTTTATCAATTTTGTTCTTCGATCTCTTTGGTTAGAATCTGTGGCACATGACAAACTTGTGATTTTCTTTTTATTATTGATGGGTTTTGATTTATTTTAGTACTAAAGGATTCCTAACACTTACATATTGTATATGTAACGTAAGCTGTAAGAATTTTGGTAGATTTATGATATTCCATAATAAAGCTTAAAACTGGAGGCTTTTCCATTCGCTAAACATCATGACCCCTGTGACCTTATTTTGTCATTGAAAATATTGCGTAATCACCAAAAAGTGCCAATTTTTCTGTGTTGTGAGTAACTTCAATCTAAAACCGCTTGGAATAACTGAAAGAATTGAATGGTTTGTGTTTGTCATTAAACTGTGGGAATTTGAAAATGTCCCCAATATCAAATGTCTCTCAGTCCAACACAAAGTATTGAATACGGTTTTCATTTCATCGCGTTATTCGTGAGAGGATTTTCTCCAGACAAAAAGCCCAGTTTCCTGCTCCTGCTAAACCTGGCAACACCGCCATATAAGTGAAATAATCTTTAGTATGGCATTAAACATCAATCAATCAATCAATGTCTCGAAAAGATGGGACATTATATTTCTTTATAATTTTGTGTTTTACTGGCATGGGTCATCAAAATTAACAACTCAATAAAATAAATTGAGAGTCTGTAAAAACCAATAAATTGTTCAAAGATTCCACTCATATAGGCTTATAAAGGTTTAAGATGCAGGTGTTTGTGGATTGTTTTATTTAAGGTTACTCTGAAGGTCTAGCCAATATTATGCTCTACCTAAATAATAAAATTGCTAATTGATACTTGTTATAAATTATTCCATGGCCATACGCTTGTCTTATTTATTTGTTATGGACTTACAAATTATTTTTAAACTTGTGTACATAATAAAGAATTGTTTAGTAAGATGTTTTGTTGAGTTATTTTTGTTTTTTTTAAGCCATACATTCATTCTAAGCCAAAGTTGGTTCAAAACAATACTTTATCATACATTCTGAATTATGTCTTGAGAAAAATAGTCAATAATTTCAGCATTCTGTTTTACATCAAAATATCAACATTTGGGTAGCTCATGCCACTTTAGGAGCGTAGTTCTGCACAGATCGCCATTTTGTTGAAAATACCCACATTTTTTTCTCCTAAAACAAATTGCAACACACATAAAGAGTTGAATCTTTTTATGGCGTGTGATCCTTTCCAATTTATGATTAAATACAGTCAAAAATGCTAATAGAATCTAGTTGGCGGCGTTAAAGATCGATCAATCAACCCGTCATTCTAAATCTGATTGGAGTTTCACAGCTCAAAGGTTTTATGAGGTTCCTTTTATGTTTAATAGCCATTTTCATGAAATTTTCAAATTCTCTTCAAACTCGGTAGCTCAGTCGTTTAGAGTGGTAGTCCAATACTAGCCGAGAAATCTTGGCTCTGCCGAATTTTTTTTTCCGTATGACGAACACGGAAAAAAAAATTCGGCAGAGCCAAGATTTCTCGGCTAGTCCAATACAAGCCTCCCATCGATGGTTCGAATCCCACATAGGCCTAGTCCAAGAAAAATTTAAGAAATGTTATTGGGGTTTTCGCCCGATCCCTCTATGTGGGAAAGTTGTCAAGTACTCGGGATTCCTCCTCACAACGCCGAAATAAAAGTGAAATACTCTTGAGTGCAGCGTAAAACACGAATCCATCAATCAAAAGCTCTTATTTTGTACTTCTTCGTACAGCTCAAAAATCTTTCAGGTTGATGGATTTTTGGCTATAATTTTCATCTTTTCCTCACCAGCTTGGGTGTTTGCTGTGTCGCCGTTCCGTGTGAACGCTTAGAATGGTAACGCCGGTGAGAAAACCCATGTCCATGCATTAATCGCACTGCTAAACAAAGAAGTTCAGTCGTGTTCGGTATGTGTAGAATCTCTTTGATCATTAACTGGAAACTTCCATGGAATCTAAGCTCAAATTACGAGAGCGAAATGTATGGAAAATGTGTGATCCTATTTATTTATTTATGCACATTATTCTACACGAAGACTCACCATGCGATTACAGATTTTGAATCGAGTGATTTTAATTTAAATCCTGTTTTAAAAACGCGTTCATCCCATACTATTCAGGGCAATAATAGAACATACAAACCTGTTTCAGTTTATTTTTCCTTGGGTTAACTATCTTGCTCAAAATCCATGGATCGCGGATTCGAATATCTCAAAGTGAAAAGACATTTTAACGTTTAAAGGAGGAGAAAACAAAAAAACAACATGCAATTGTATCGAACGGGCTCCCATAGACCATCGTATTCATGTGTGTGAGTCTTGCACATGGTTAACGGTGTGAAAATACAATGAAAATGAATCTGACAGACAAGCTCGTGCTCGATCGTCAGTGGAGCGTGCCATTGACGGTTTGAAATTGACCGGAAAAAGTATTAGTAGATTACTTCCCTTGCGAGCTTATCATATCTTGTATGGTTATAACCTGCAATGTCAGCGGTAAGACTACCTTTTTTGAAAATTCTACAACGATGCTCACAAGTCGCGTAGACAACATAGCAGCCTGTCACGTCTTCCCAAAAGGTTGATTTACTAGCTAGTGTACATTTCAGAGTTGTTAGAGTGTTCGTCTTCTCTTATTACCGCCTCGAAGTGATCGAAATTAACCTAGGTTTAAATGGCAGACTTTCAGAGTTGACCAATTTCTCTTACGCTAGCGAGTGACTGCCGAGTCAGTTTAGGCGTTCTCTGATAACGATTATTACCTTTCTTATAGCACAGTTTGGCGAGTAAAAATCGCAGAAATATGGTTTTGGTACCGTTAGAAAGGAAAATGTGTCGCGCCTGTACTGTATTTACTTAGTTCTTTCCTTTTCTTCCCCTTTAATGGATTTTCCCCCTCTATCGCCTTGTGTTAATGGTTGACAGGTACTCGCCGAAGTTTGAGGGATTCTATCGGGCAAAAAGACGGGATTCCTCCCCCACTAAACCTGGCAACAACGTCCTATGATTGGAATAATCTTGAGAGGGGCGTAAAACATGAATCAATCAATCTTGCTCAGATTTTACCAAATTAATTTCCGAATATTCATTCATTTTAGCGTATAATTCCGAGTCTGTAGTATCACTAAAACGCTTCTCGTCAGTTTTTCTTGAGGCCATTAACTTTAAAACTTTGTTTTAATCGGAAAATATTAACATTTTAGCAGCTCATGTGGTTTTAAGAGAAATCTGGTTTCTTGCTGAATTAGACTTTAATAGTAAGCCTCCATAAGACCGAGGCTAAGACCGGATTAATAAATGTCAACTTATTGAGAAATTAACTTAATCCAAAGTCAATATAGCTGACTGGATAAATAATTCACTGTTTACACCTGGATTACAGGTGAGTCGCCTTTAATCTTACCGCTTTGGCTTTTCAAGATTTTCGCCGAATTTTTTATTTACTCTCGAAAGACCGCTTAGGCCAATTTTAGCAACGACTTTAGCCAGCTAAACCCACGTATCTGAGAGTAGAACTCCACCATCGTTGATTTGATTTGATTCTACAGGCAGATAGTTTCTCAATGGATCAGTGGATAATCATCCAATAAAGCAATTTAAACAGTTGTTACCTCCACCTTACCTTACTATATTTTAATAAGAGAAATAAACATGAACTACACAAAGCTGCGTTCCAGCCTAGATAAGCCCTTCGTTCATCGGTTGGGGGTACCAATCCTACTCTGGGACACGGGTTCGATTCGGGTTCGGGTTTCACCCAAAATCGGTACAAGAATTTCTGCCATTTTTCAAGAAAGCGTAATCCCAAAAACTAACGAGAACACTAATAACATAAGAGTGGTTTTCTGGGTTACTACTTCTGTGTTTATTATACACGACGTTTCGCTGGATATGATTCCAGCTTCATCAGGCAATATACAATCTTTAATGGTGGTCAACTATATATATATATATATATATTTTTTTAACACCATAACACACGGGCACAGGGAAAATCTTCTTGTCTAAAATAACCACGGAGACAAGTTATATGTAGCCTACATATAAAAGGGTATCAATGGGTTAAACATACATAAAGGGTAATAAGAAGATTGGATATGGCTTTAGCAGTAGGGGGTAAGGCAGTGGAGAGGGGGTGTGGTCTTGAGGATAAATGGCTGTACTGTATAATGAAAATTGGCTACTAAGAATTATTATCAAGATGTTGTGGTCTCTGTTCATGGTTGGTCTGAATCTACGGATTTCTAGGGCTTCCCTGATGACACGTGGTTTCCAGTGTTTAAGGTTACGGGCAAGAACAGTGGCGGTGTCCCATGCTATGCTGTGGGTGGGGTTGTTTGCAATGTGTTGCAGACTTTTGAGTTTCTCCTTTGATGGTGGCAGTTTTGTGTTCTTTAGTACGCACTGAAAGGGGCCCTGATGTCTCTCCGAGAACACTTATTAAAAATGGCTGTTTTTAAATTCCACATGAATTCCCTCCGATCTTCACAACCATAAATTGTAAAACGGCGTATAATAATAAAACAATTAGAAGTGACAATGTCGAATCGAATATTTCAACAAAAAAGGGTTGATAATAGCTACTATTGTCCCTCCTCTCTAATAAATCGCAAGTTTGGAAGCTGATAAAAAAATCTGAAGTAACGTGAAATCTCATTTTCTTTCATTTTTGCCGTGTAAGAAACCAAAATCTGACATAGGAGATTTTACTTGGGAAAAAAAATTGTAATCAGTTCAAAACTTTCAACTAGAATTACACGATTAGAGGCCGGTTGCACAAAGCTGTATTTAGCTTAAGTCAGGCTTAAATACGTCGTGTCACGAAGTAATTTGATAGTGACGTTGCCCAGATAAGTCAAACTTAAGCCGACACAATAAAAAGTACAACAGATGTTCTTTCCGTATCAATGTTTTTAATTGTTTTAATTGCAATCGATATCTAAGAATAAGCATTTGTCTGTTAACGATATATATACGTTTTGGGGACATTCCAGAAACGAAGCGTGACAGATGTTGGTTATAGACACGCCCACTGGTTAATGACAAACAATGGCCCTCTGTTCGCAAATAGAATTCTGTTTTGTTTTTGTTTTTTTTCTTCTATACGTATTTATTTTCTTTATCATATTTTTAAATGACCTGATTCTAAATTTATTTATCCCTTTAAAATATGAAAACATTTTGATTTATTTTCCATAGAATGCATTTGCTTCATTATCTCTGTCTTACTGTATATTTTGTAACTCTATATATACAGGAAATAGCCCCTGGACAAAAATTATGTACACGAATTTTAGTATGACTTCGTCCATCACCTATTAAATGTTCAGGTCTGTTCGTGGATAATCTTGGCCCTAGAGTTGTCTGTTCAGTCCATTTTTACGATTACAAGGCTTCACTGGTACAAAATGAATGAAAGTGCATGGCATATGGTCTTCGTTTAAAGTCCGTCCTGTTTCAAATCACTGTATCTTGTATGGTTTATCCACGTCCTAGAGTTTTCTTTTCCAGGCGATTGAGCTGCCTTTTTAAATTTGCTACTTATTAATAACAAAAATATCACTATGGCAGTGACAAACGAAAGATGCAACATTATCAACTGGTTCCGTTTAGAGTTACAGAAAGTGGCATTAGGGTCTTCGGTTTAGGACCGTCGTATTTCAAATCACCGTATGTTTGCGTGGTTTATCCACTGGTTAGGTTTACGTTTAGGGAAAGTGACACATGGTCTTGACCGGACGATACCCCCTGGAAACAGATTTATGGGCTTTTAGTTAAACAATTTATTATATCCAATGGCTTTTCCAGACCCATAATTCTCAGACAATCAAGGCCTGGAAAAAACATTCCCAAACTAAGTTTTTCTTTCATTCTCTCCTGAAATAAGTTTTAGTGACAATAATACGCACACTCTCTGAGATTATGGCCCTCGGTTTCTCTTACGTCAGACCTGAGGTTAACCTAGTCTGGTACCCTGCCCCTAAACTCAGGATAGCTCGTTACGAGTTATGGGGCAGGGTACCAGACTAGGGTTAACCCTAATCCAAGGTCAGATTTTCTTCGCTCATTAGGCTTACAACACAGAAGGTAACAAACGCACAAACTACAGAAATCAATACATATATTTTGATCTGGATGAAATTGACTCAATGATGTTCGTTGATAGGTCACATTGACCATTCATGTTTTGGGGTATATAAAAATAAATAGCACTAAACAAAAAATCATTTTTTTAAAGCCACGTGAAGGCGTATAGGTCCTGGGTTGTGGTCACATAGTTTGTTAAGAATCCGTCTTCTCGTTGCTCTAGACAAGCAATTCTTTTGAAAAATCATATAGGCCTACGGCCAGTTTATAAACGAAGAAAGGATCCCCTTGGTCCAAAATCGACACTTCGTAGATCCGTCGCCTCTTTCCGTAAGCCCCTTTCGTAGGCAATTTTCTACCAAACGAAAATCCTGTACAGGAAGGGGGGGGGGGGGGGGGGGAGGGGGGGGTCTTGATACCCGACATTGAATGGTTACGTCCTAGATCCGATGCTAGATTCCAGCGACAACTTTGACCCTCATCTTGAAACTTGGCGCCACTGGTTTGGAACACCGGTCTCTCTTTTAGATCCCTGGTCTCCATTGTGTAACCTACATCACTTTATAACTTTGTTCACCATTTTCGGTTCCACGGCACCATTTTGGATTGCTGGCCGCCATTTTGGATTGTTGGTCGCCATACTTTACATAGAGTAAAGACACTTTTAAGAATCAAACGCCAAATCACGAGAATAACACAGGTAGCAATGAGAGGATCATGGGTAATGTATGTAATGAGACGGAAATGGCCGAAGACTTTTGTAAAACTGTCACTGATAGGTTGATCGCTGTATCATTGTTAAGCGCAACTTCCTTATTGCAATATGGCGTATTGCAGCAAGAGGTGCAAGTCTGAAAAAAAAGAAAAACGACAATTAATAATTTGACAAAGCCGCTATATCAATAAGTGAAATAAGCACATCAAACGCGCTGCACGCCTACATATATATTTTTTCCGAGAATACTTCCGTTCTGCCATTTTATTCCCTCTTAGTACCCGATGACGTCATTACAGAATCGTTCTATTTCAGCTTGAGTAATAAAATAATATTTTTCTCGTCTTAAATTTTATAGTATTTTTCAGTAAACAATGCCAGATTGTAATAATAATAATAATTTGATAAAAGAAAGTTGTTTTTTAGTTCTGTTTATGTTCTTACCGTTGTCTGACCGTCCGTATGACATCCTACATGTTGCTGGTTACACTCGGTGGGAAGCACGCACTGTTTATTAACCTGGACGCTCTCTAAGTTTGTGCTCAATAACTTGTGCACGGTCTGGCAAACTGTACGCTCTAAAAACAAAGAAAAACCTGTTGGTCACGTATGCATGCAAACAAGGCGTAAATCCCTCTTATGTCACGTAAAAATGCTATTAATCCTGTCAATGCTTAAGTGACATGATAGTATCTCACCAGTTGAGATAAAAGTAAAAGGATATCCTCTAATTGTTTAAGTGGCATGAGCTGCCAAATATACAGGAAATTTCGTTGAAACAGAAAAAAACTTATCGTCAATTTTGTCAAAACGTAAAAAATAAGAGCTTGCAGTATCAGTGATGCATGTTCAGACAATTTTATAAGTAACAAAAAACATAAAATGTAGGCCTACTCCTACATCCCGGCTATTTGAATTTTGTCCGTTAATAGAACACATTTTCGGTTCCCCGTAAGCCTCTAGGTTACTGACTTTACAAATATTTTTTTCATTTCAACGTCACGCTTTTATTTGTTCAGCAGCTCATGCCACTTCAAGAAAAGATTATTTGTTTTAAGAATAACAACCTCTAGAGATTTCAAATGGGTTCATATATAAGACTCGTGTACAAACTGGCAGTTATTGACTTGCCCAAGATCATTTTGCTTATATGGCGGCGATGTGGGGATCTTTGTATGGAGCATTGTGGTTTGAAACACTGAGATTGACTTACATACAAATACCATGGGGATAGATAAAAATAAAAATAGATAAAAAAAATGTCTTACCGTCTGGACAAAATCTATCCGGGGCCCAATCGTTACACTCAGAGTTACTTCCCTTACCAGGACATGTCCAGCAAGTTATACCTATAACAGTAAAAAAAAGGTTTGCTTTTCAGGAAAACATCAACTAGTTGAGGCATTAAAAGAAATATACTGTAAACTAGTCAAGAAGAGTTTCCCTTTAGTTCCCTTTGTTTTAGTGTATATAAATATATCTATTCATAGCTGCGCGATTAATATATAGGCAAAATACGATGCATTGTAATTGGCGAGTATAACCTGGGCTTAAAATCATATTAGGGTCAGCCTTCACATAGCACTCAAACTTTAGCGTATCGTATGTCTACTACATACATATAGGATACGTACGTTCCGTTCTAAGCCAGCCCCATGTTATATTTTTTATTAAAAACACACTGACAAAGAGACAACCTTCTGGACTAAATATTGTATAAATTTGTAGAAACTAAAACACACGGGCTGAGGGAAAATCTTCTTGACTAAAATAACACTTTGTACAAGCTGGCATATTAGCTGTAATCATCGTTAGGGACATTACTAGTAAATGAAATAGTAGCCGAGAAATCTGGGCTCTGTCGAATTTTTTTCTCTCCGTGACAAGACACATTAGCAGCCATATAATACCAGTCGCCGTAAGACCGATAATCCGGGCTAATGAAATACCATTCTGGCATATTAGAATTTGCTAGATTCTTTCTCAGTTTTTATGTAGTAGCTTGTTCTGATTTTGCTTTTTGCGCCATAGAGTACGAAGGAACGATGTATATTTTTGTCAACTGGGGATTGAAGTGATCACTTACCGTCTTCCTTGACACCTTCTTGGACCTCCACGGTATATCCCGTTACAGCCGAGAAAAGTGAAACTAGTAGCATCATTATTGGATAAACACTGGGTAGAAAATCCATCTTCGGTCAAGGCGTTATATAATAAACTTGAATAATATCTGGAAAAGATGAAACCAAGAAAAATCAAATAAACCCTTATACCGTACGTATGTGTGTACTTAACGATCTAAGTGGCCATTTCATACCATAACAGTATTCTTTCAGTTCCCTCTATTCTAAAAGGGTATGTTGAAAACATTGTCTGGTTTAAGCATTTTTATAACTGGGCAAATCCCCTTCTCAACCACCAACTTTCATTCAAGTATAGATAGAAACTCACCAATAATTTGAGAGAAATAGAATGCTTGAGGGAAAAAAATGTCTGCTGGTTATTCCCGAGGTATTGGAAAAGTTTTAACCACAATCCAGGTGTGTTTTAATCTCAGGTGTTTTGACGTACAGGTGTCTCTACTAACGGTATCATGTACAGTGCAAGGTGTTCCTAGATTACTGATAGCTTCTGAATGAACGCATTGTGTTTATATAGAGAAATGTCCCATCACCAGACGTGCCGATTTTACCAGCTGTTCAGGGAGACGAGATGGACAGCCGCAGAGAACCTATTGTTTTTATTCCCCCCAAAAATCCCCCTTAAGCCGGTCACCCTCTGACCCCCGCCTCACCGAGTCAGGTAGTCGGCGTGATCCAATTTTCATTCAAAACATCCCCGTGTTTACCAGTCATGATAAAACGAGCTAGAGGGGGGCAATACTCAAAAGACGGCGTGGAATTTCTCCCAGATTTCCTACAGTGAAGCCATTTCAGCGTGGCTCTTCTCTACATAAACCCGTTCGCCGGAGACCAAGCCAAGCTCCCCATCATAGCCACTCTGGCTTGAATAAACAAAAACAAACGAAGAGTTAATAACTAAAGACCTCCCGCAAACAACACTTTCCTGTGAAGATATGCCGTTATTTGGTAACATTGCATAATAAAAGAACACGAGACATCCAAACGCTACAGTTAATAATTTTACTCAGACTTAAATTTTAAAAATACTCAATATTATTCATGATTGGCGGATAACTACTCATATCAGCATGGAACTCTGACCAGTGTATATTTCAAATTTCAAACCTTCGTTGAATAAGTGACAAGGTTAAAAATATGCATGTATGTAATATTTGACCGGATATATATATCGTCAAGACAGGATTGCAAATGCATGAGTGTGTATGTCGAGCAGGCAACAAAGTAGCCCCAAATTTCATCTTGAAATTAACAAAAACATTTAATCAAACACACATTATCATCGAACAGTAATGGTCAAGTGGCCAGATTTTCGCCAAGATTATGACATCAACATAAATCCGGAACATCTGGGGCTGTTTCTCAACACAACTTACGCTCGTAACGTAATGTTGAAGGTATATGTTGCCATGACGTTACGACTAAAATGCAATAACAGTCACATGGTACAGGTAATTTACAAGAAGAATCTTTTTGTTATAGAATAACTATATAGACACGTTTCTATGACTGTCGTGAGTTGGTCATGCAGTTGTTCAACTTAAATTGCGGGTGGACTTCCAATTACATATATATTTATGACCCTATAATATATAGTCTGACGATATTCTTACCATAGCTTAAGATACGTAAGCATTGTCAATGTAATACAAAGTGTTCCAGAATTTTCTACTGACTATGGCCAAGCCCGTGTCAGTCGTCAACCTAATGAAATATCATAGGTTTACTTTATTACAACAATTTATGATGGGGTATAAAGGTCTAAATGATATACCTCTTTTTAACACAATTAGAAACTTGTCTCCGTGGTTATTTTAGACAAGAAGATTTCCCCTGTGCCCGTGTGTGTTAGTGTTTATAAATATTTATGAACAACATTTTATCGCTAAAAGAGATAATATGTTTATTGTGAGGTTTAAACAATTGCATAAGTATTATTTACCAAACATTTGTTAGTGAGCGAATGTCAAAGTGTGGCGTTGTAGTTCCTAGTATTTGATAACGGTGTTAGGAGCAATTAAGACCGAACCGTCGTGTTTCCAATAAACCAAGAAGTTGTTAATTCTTTACGCAAGAGTGTCCTTTCCTTCCAACATTTGTTAGTGAGCGAATGTCAAAGTGTGGCGTTGCATTTATCCCGGTTTACATTGATTTTCGTTTTTTTACAATATCTCTTTGAAAAAACTGACCAGTTGACCAAAACTGGCGCTTAAGACGTGCGCCAAATTTGGTTTCGGTTTTTATCTTCGAAAAGAGATACGCGAGAACACAGATTTTAATAATGTCACGTGTCGTTCTTGTGGAAATATACGCGTCTCAGGACTAAATTTTGACTGTGGTTGTTCGTCACAAAATCGGATACGACCTTGAAACGTTTCCTGCACGTTGATTGATGTATTAACAAGTGAATAAGAGAATATTTAACGTCACTTTCAACATTATTTCTCGCGAGATGCAAAATTGTTTAGATATTCACTTTGTTCGCCATGCTTTAAATGTTGCAGTATAACGGTATAGTTCATATCACCGGTAGAAACGTCAACACGTGATATCGAGAGGTGCCTATTTTCACTTGTCACATTTAGGGTTGATAGAATTCAGATTGTTCGATCGACGTTTTACGCCGCACTCAAAATTATATAACAGGTTTAGTGGGGGTGGGGGGGGGGGGACCCCGACCTCCGGGGAATAACTATAGCAATTCTTTCACATACGGCGCCCGAGTGAAAATCCACTCAGACATTTTTCAATTTTAATTTGGACTGAGTGTGGTTCGAACCCACGCCGCATCGATGGAAGGTCTGTTTGGGACTGATGTATGATCACTCTAACCACTGGACCACCGAAGCCCTGATATAATCCAGATATGACCTGCGTACTAATCTATGCATAGAGAAATGTAGACATTTATTTTTCGGTGAAAATCGTGGTTTTTAATTGTTCATACATGATACACGGCGCGCTTCATCCTTGTCAACAACCAATGTGTTGAAATTTTATATTTATTTCTTGTATAGCTAATTCTTGGTAGTTCATCTGGTATAACAATCAACTTTTTGTTGATATCGAGAAATAAAAAGTCAGGTTATCTGACAATTGGACAGATGCTTAATGTAACATTATCATCAGATAGAGTATAGCTGTATATCGAATACAACTCTAATGTAGTGCTTTGGCAAGCCAAAGGCTAGCATAACTGGCAAATTGATATTTTTTAACGTTACAACAAAAATTTGAATTTATCATTTTTTTTGCTCACTAAGAACAAATTGCAAGCTTTTTAGTGCTATTTTCTCTCGAAAATTTTCGTTAAATTATGGGTTTTAAACCGCTGATGTTTATGGCCGAAAATGACTTTCACTTCGGTTATTTCAATTTTGTTTACTTTTCCGGAAATTATTTCGGTTCCTAAAATGTAGGATATATACAGACTATATGGAGTTTCCTTTTTCAAAGTTAATCATTTAGAATTTCAAACCCTTCTATAAGTGAATGTTTTGACATTCAGAATTTCAGAAAAAAGAGCAAATGTTGGAGTTTACGTTTAATCATTGATGCGACACACGAGGGAGCTGGTACGATCTAAATAGTTAAATAGTTTAAATGGTTGGTGTTTTGTTTTAAACAATATTTATTTCTTCTTAAAGAAATGGATTGGTGAACAGGCAACAAGTTGGTGTTTTGCGCCCCATTCACGGCTATTTCACTTACATAACTGCAATAGTTTTACGAAGTTATCCGTTGACTCACAAACATTTCCGTATATCGGCATGAGTCTTCATTTCTGTCATTTATCATTATCATTAGGTTTTCAAAACGTTCATTTTAATAAAAATAACAAAGCTAAACAGTTGATAAAAAAAATGTTATGCGTGTTAGATTTTTCACGGAAAATCATTTTCTAGAACGGAAAAAAAAAGTTTTGCTGAGAAGCTAAATTCATATTCCAAAATACTGATACTTTATTTAACCTTTTCGTTAAAAGATTTTGCAAGAAAAAATTCAGGTTTTAGCTCATTACCATTGCCAATTTGAACTCTGCATGCGGTTGGGAAATTGTTTACTTACATTATTAGTTTGATTATTTCTTAAAGATTTTATTGTTCTCCACTGAACTCCCGTGCTGTTATTTAAGATGCCCGTTGTTTAACTATTGGCTGAGCACCGTGTGAGGTTGGGAAACAGGGAGGTTTCCCACACGGAGCCACCCCGTCGATTTGCGCACAAAAGAAATGATTTCAGCTGCGTTTAACAGTAACCAATACACCTCGGTGTTAACGAGTTGATCTTAAGAGAAATTATTGCTGATCGATGGGAGGGAGTTTAAGGACCACTACACATCCCGCGGGAGAGTTCCTATCCCCACGGCCGGCTGTATAAAATATTCCAGGAAGAGTGGGTTGAGCTGACAACTATAGACAATTGTCGTTGAAACAGATTTAGCTAATAGTTAGTTATTTTTAACAAAAGGTACAAAATAACAGCTTTCTGTTTGGACTAGTCTTGCAGATGACCGTTTTGGTAGTTTGATGAGCAGAAAAACTCCCTAAAATAGTTTATGATCACTCAAACACACAGGGAAAATCTTCTTGCCTAAAATAACCATGGAGATAAGTTTCTAATTGTGTTAAAAAGAGGTATATCATTTAGGCCTTAATACCCCATCATATATTGTTGTAATAAACTAAACTAGTTATTTCATTAGGTTGACCACTGACAGGAGCTTAGCCTTAATCAGTAGAATTTTCTGGAAAACTTTGTAATACATAGACAATGTTAACGCATCTTCAGCTATGGCAAGAGCATCGGCAGACTGAGAATATGCCCCATATAGGATCATGGGAACACAGTGAAAATCCCCCCCCCCCCCCCCCAGTAAACCTGGGTAGACGACAGTCAGGGGAGTTCTTTTTATAAGCAATGACTGGCCTTTGGGTCAGAGGTCGAGCAATATTACTTTGAAGTAGTTTGAATTCTTCTTCTATTATATTGGCCATAGCTATTTGAATTCTGCACACCTTATCGGTTCGCACGCCTTACTTACTTTACCAATATTTTCTATTTCAACGTCAATCCTTTAGTTTTTCGAGGTATTTTAAACGCTGAACTTCTCTTGACAATATGAATTCATGGAAAGAACTTCGGATTCTGGCAGCTTATTCTACTTTCAAGTGGCAACAACAATTTCGTTGAAACATAATCTAGCCAAGTTTTGGTAATTTTATCAAAAAGTACAAAGTAATAGCTTTCTCTTAATACTAATATTGTATATTTTTTGAACACTAAAACACACGGGCACAGGGAAAATCTTCTTGTCTAAAATAACCGCGGAGACAAGTTTCTTATTGTGTTAAAAAGGGGCATACATGTTTCATTTAGACGTTTATACCCAATCATAAGTTTGTTATAATAAACCACAACCCTTGACGACAGACAGGAGTTATATTGTATATGTATGTTTAGTAAGTTATAAAAGCAAAAAAAGGTAAAAAATGAACAACCAGGCTATTTGAATTTTGTCGGTAATTTTCACACGCCTTCGGTTATGAATATTTTTTATTTCAACGTTAATCCTTTTGTTTTTTCAAGGTACTTCAAACGCGGAATTGTGGCAGCTTATGCCAATTATAAACCGTGTCTGTCAAGAGAAGTGCGGCGTTTGAGGTAAGTATCAAAGAACTATTTGCGTGGAATGAAAATCTCGTGGTATTGGATTTCCATCCAACACCGCTATTACAAGGTGATGGTGCAATTTCGATCCAGATCGGTCATGTACGCGCTCATCAACTATCAATGCAGGGGCGGATGATCCGGATCCAGCTTTTTACGAAAGCTCTTCGATTACAGAAACATTACAAATTTAAAAGAGGCATTAGGCGAGGGCTCAGTGCCGCCTAGGCCCCATCTTCTCTAGCCAAGATAAAATCTGCATGTCTCCATTCGGACATGAAGATTTTAACTTGGCTTGCGAAGATGCCTATAGGCCCCGGAAGCTATACATTTCTTGATTGCCCGAGAAGGGTTCTGAGAGTGTCCTTTCCTTAATTCTTAAAAAATAACAGTAAAGTCGTTATGTTCCCCAGTTTTAAGTGAAGCATTATGACGCTTTAAAGCATGGAGAAGAGGGTGACTATTCTAACGCATTAGGCGAGGGTCCAGGGGCCGCCTATAGGCCCGGAAGCGCATGGAAATCTAGATTGCCTGAGAAGCGTACTGAGGGTATTCTGCAACTAAAAATGCTAATAATTTCCGTATTTTGTTCTCCTTAATTTTTAAAAAATAACAGTAAAATCGTTATGTTCTAAAGTTATCACTGAAGCCTTTTAAGGTTTTTGAAGCATGGCGAAGGAGATGACTGAAACTGGATTTACAATACTAGATGTGTAATTTTAGTTTAGTACTTTGTCTTTTTATGAAGTATCGCTAAATAAAATAAACGATAAAGCAATATAGGAAAGCTCAAACAAGAATCATATAAAAAGCCAACACGAACTCATTTCGGTTCCTCTATCTCCTTTTACCGTAGGCCTATTGATTAATTTGTACGGTGAAGCATTATACCTTCCAGCGAGACTGAAGCTCTCCGCAGCGAGGAGGCAATGCATGCCATCAATCGACACATGTATCATGTTCGCGGCTCGATGAGTCATCGGTGATAGTGAGAATAACAATAATATATTCTTCCATAATAGAGTATATACTGTGGGCTGTAATTTCAGATGGCGAGAGTACCGGCTCTCCGAAGCGTACACAAAGCCGTACAAGTTGTCATATGTGTTAATTTGGTTCTTCAGAACAGAGACATCAATTCAATTTCACTATTCAAATCAAAATTAAAAGCATATCTGCTACAACATCTACTGTCAACCTAATGTCATTCATATTATGAAATGTATACGCACATGCATGTTGTATATATGTTGTATGTATGAGCGATACTCTTTTCACCCTTTGTATCTGCCTGTTAATTTACTTCAGTATACTTGAGATAGATCAAGCTCCATTCGGTGCTTTAATCCCGCCAAGGCCTTACTAAATTATCATGTGAACATGTACAAATTTGTTTTTTGGCAAATTAAGATAAATCAATCAATCAATCAATATATACACGCCAAAAGAACAAGAAACTCAGGTCACAGGTACAGGAATGGTGTTTTTGTAATCCGATATACCAGTATGACATTTATATTTATATGGAGAGGTGTTAATATAGGCCGTAGGGTTGTTCACCAATCCAATTTCATTTCATTGAAATAAAATATTGTTTAAACTACATTTATATTTAAAAAATTGAATCAGTAATTATTTTCTGTTTCCGTCCACTTAGTTCTGATACTGTGCAGAATGCTTTCTGTCCGTCAATGCAAACTCTTATTATTACCCATAACACATTTCACCGAAAAATCAGAAGACGTCACATTCATACAAATGTATAGCAATCGGGCTGTTACTGTCCCAGTCCGTTTTTTTTTTACCACTGACAGCTATATGAAAACAATAAAAACCCTCGCTTATTTTCTCGGCTGCATCAATGATGTACACAGCCAGTCAACAAAACTAATTATGTCGTTGGTCGTAAAACGTAAACTAGAAACGTGCCTTGGAGCTACAACGCGTATCGAATTGAGGCACGTCCCTGCAATCAAATACACCTCTTGCAATATATCCTGACATCAAAATTCCACAAAAACAACTTTGAAAATCATTCTTAAAATCAGGCGTTTTGTCAAAATTAACAATAAAAATGAATGACTTACTTCGGCCAAAGAAGATTTCGTTTTATACTTTAGGAAAGAAGCATATCAATCTAACTGTAATTTTTGACATTCATTGGACAACATGGTACCGGCCATAATTAAATAGCCAACGTAAATAAGACAGTATCTGTATACATTTAACATTAACATTAGAAATGCCTACAAGAAAAGAGAAAATTTCAGCTTTACTCACCATGCCTATAGAAAAGGATGTATTCCGTTAACCGTGCTGTAAAGGTTCGGCTGCATTGGTGCTACGTTTCCAGAGTACCGCGTTCTAGTTTCTCTTCAACCGCTCCCACACTGATAGCAAACCTCGCGTGTGCGCTACAAACAATATCCTTTACGTTCAGAGCTGATATGCATCGATTTGTCATAAGTTAAGCTTACTAGCGAGTTTAATATCATGGGTCAGCTTCCATACGTTATTTTTTTGTACTTATATCAACCTATGAAAATGATCATCGTTTAAGTCGCAAAGCCTGTTTGGTATTCTAGCGAGAATTTCACACGCCCAACTGGCGACTAATAAAATTAAACGAATTAGGCCTATTTCCGGGTGTTTTGCTTCGTTGAATATGTTTATATCTGACTATATATTTTGTAAAACTAATATATATACACGCAGTGTTTGCGATAAACATCGAGATGACTCCTGTTGCCCTGGGCTGTCATTAATCAAAACAACTGAATTAAGAGACTACACTCCCACGCGACAACTGATGAGGATACACTATCCCCCCTATTTACAAATCAACCGGCCTTCCACAGCAAAGCGCGGCACCAGATTACCTCCCTTTGACCAAGTGAAGCTTTTCTGAATGCGAATATCAATGAACTAAATGCGTGGAATGGACACGTCTCATTGGCTGGTTTGAGTCTGACTTTGTAAAATGTGCCGCCATTGATAGTTGAAGCGCGCGTGCATAACAGATCTGGATCGATATTGCATCATACCATAGTATGGCGGCATTCGATGCACATCAAATACCAAGTGACATCCATTCCACGCTTATAGTTCATTGGCGAGTATATCACACCAGCTTGATATATTTTTGCCCTAGACTAATCCATTTCATATAAATGGGGGAATCAGGTTGAGATAATGGATCCTGAATAACGCCGTGGTCGTTACAGTCGTCATATTATGGCCAAAATCGAGAAACCGGTCTAAAGATGAAAAAGATCTAACAAATTGCTTTAATTTTTCTGACAGTTTTAATAAAAGGATTTCGCCATACTCATTAATAAAATAGCATAAGATAGTAAACTGTACACTGAAGCGACGGTATTTTTTCTCAGTTAGGCGCCGCATTCATTATTGTAAGAACTAATTAAATTTTATTCTTTTGATATTTAATCTCATTAAAAAGAACAATGATATCTACGGACAGGCCTATTGTTTTAGACGACCTTTTTATTGTACATGTGCATTTGTTGAAAGCCTTTTGTCTCCATGCATATGATGCATATATGAGGAAGGTAACTCACCATTTGTGTAGCACGCCAATGTTTTTATGTAGGAAATGTCTATGTAGAATCATTTCTGAAACAATAGACTGAGCGCAGATATATATCTAATGAAAACGATGCGTTTTTATATAAATTATAATAGTAATGTGTATGTTTGTGCCTTATTTCCTGTAGTTTTATGTTGTGGATACAGTTTTTTCATCCCGAGGGAGAGGGGAGGGGATTTCTTCACATAAGCACACGTTTTGGGTGTATTTTTAACGAATATAAGTGCACATGTACTTGGCCCTGTATAGTCATTCTGTCACTTGACACTGTAAAGCCATTCTGTCACTTGACACTGTATAGTCATTCGGTCACTTGACACTGTATAGCCATTCTGCCACTTGACACTGTCTAGTAATTCTGTCACTAGACACTGTATAGTCATTCTGACACTTGGCACTGTATAGTCACTCTGTCACTTGGCACTGTACAGTCATTCTGTCACCTGACACTGTATAGCCATTTGGTCACTAGACACTGTATAGTCACTCTGTCACTTGACACTCTATAGTTACTCTGTCACTTGACACTGTATAGTCACTCTGTCACTAGACACTGTATAGTCACTCTGTCACTTGACACTCTATAGTTACTCTGTCACTTGACACTGTATAGTCACTCTGTCACTTGACACTGTATAGTCATTCTGTCACTTGACACTGTATAGTTATTCTGACACTTGACACTGTATAGTCATTCTGTAACTTTACACTGTATAGTCATTCTGTCACTAGACACTCTATAGTTACTCGGACACTTGACACTGTATAGTCATTCTGTCACTTGACACTGTATAGTCAGTCTGTCACTTGGCACTGTATAGTCATTCTGTCACTTGGCACTGTATAGTCATTCTGTCACTTGACACTGTATAGTCATTCTGTCACTAGACACTGTATAGTCATTCTGTCACTTGACACTGTATAGTCACTCTGTCACTTGACACCGTATAGTCCTTCTGCCACTTGACACTGTATAGTCATTCTGTCACTTGACACTGTATAGCCATTCTGTCACTTGACACTGTATAGTCCTTCTGTTACCTGACACGGTACAGTCATTCTGTCACTTGACACTGTATAGTCATTCTGTCACTTGACACTGTACAGTCATTCTGTCACTAGACACTGTACAGTCATTCTGTCACTTGGCACTGTGCAGTCATTCTGTCACCTGACACTGTATAGTCATTCTGTCACTAGACACTCTATAATTACTCAGACACTTGACACTGTATAGTCATTCTGTCACTTGACACTGTATAGTCATTCTGTCACTTGGCACTGTATAGTCATTTTGTCACTTGACACTGTATATTCATTCTGTCACTTGACACTGTATAGTCATTCTGTCACTTGACACTGTATAGTCATTCTGTCACTTGACACTGTATAGTCATTCTGTCACTAGACACTGTATAGTCATTCTGTCACTTGACACTGTATAGTCACTCTGTCACTTGACACCGTATAGTCTTTCTGCCACTTGACACTGTACAGTCATTCTGTCACTTGACACTGTATAGTCATTCTGTCACTTGGCACTGTATAGTTATTCTGACACTTGACAGTGTATAGTCATTCTGTCACTTGACACTGTATAGTCATTCTGTCACTAGACACTCTATAATTACTCAGACACTTGACACTGTATAGTCATTCTGTCACTTGACACTGTATAGTCAGTCTGTCACTTGACACTGTATAGTCAGTCTGTCACTTGACACTGTATAGTCATTCTGTCACTTGGCACTGTATAGTCATTTTGTCACTTGACACTGTATATTCATTCTGTCACTTGACACTGTATAGTCATTCTGTCACTAGACACTGTATAGTCATTCTGTCACTTGACACTGTATAGTCACTCTGTCACTTGACACCGTATAGTCTTTCTGCCACTTGACACTGTACAGTCATTCTGTCACTTAACACTGTATAGGATTTCTGTCACTTGGCACTGTATAGTCATTCTGTCACTTGACACTGTATAGTCATTCTGTCACTTGACACTGTATAGTCATTCTGTCACTTAACACTGAATAGTCATTCTGTCACTTGACACTGAATAGTCATTCTGTCCCTTGGCCCTGTATAGTCATTCTGCCACTTAGCACTATACATTCATTCTGTCACCTGACACTGTACAGTCATTCTGTCACTAGACACTGTATAGTCATTCTGTCACTTGACACTGTATAATCATTCAGTCAGAAGACACTGTACAGTCATTCTGTCACTAGACACTGTATAGTCATTCTGTCACTTGACACTGTATAGTCATTCTGTCCCTTGACACTGTATAGTCATTCTGTCACTTGACACTGTATATCCATTCTGTCACTTGACACTGTATAGTCATTCTGTCACTTGACACTGTATAGTCATTTTGTCGCTTGACACTGTACAGTCATTCTGTCACTTGACACTGTATAGTCATTCTGTCACTTGACACTGTATAGTCATTCTGTCATTTGACACTGTATAGTCATTCTGTCACTTGACACTGTATAGTCATTTTGTCGCCTGACACTGTACGGTCATTCTGTCACTTGACACTGTATAGTCATTCTGTCACTTGACACTGTATAGTCATTCTGTCACTTGACACTGTATAGCCATTCTGTCACTTGACACTGTATATTCATTCTGTCACTTGACACTGTATATTCATTCTGTCACTTGACACTGTATATTCATTCTGTCACTTGACACTGTATAGTCATTCTGTCACTTGACACTGTATATTCATTCTGTCACTTGACACTGTATATTCATTCTGTCACTTGACACTGTATATTCATTCTGTCACTTGACACTGTATAGTCATTCTGTCACTTGACACTGTATAGTCATTCTGTCACTTGACACTGTATAGCCATTCTGTCACTTGACACTGTATAGTCATTCTGTCACTTGACACTGTATATTCATTCTGTCACTTGGCACCGTATATTCATTCTGTCACTTGACACTGTATAGTCATTCTGTCACTTGACACTGTATAGTCATTTTGTCGCTTGACACTGTACAGTCATTCTGTCACTTGACACTGTATAGTCATTCTGTCACTTGACACTGTATTGTCATTCTGTCACTTGACACTGTATAGTAATTCTGTCACTTGGTACTGTATAGTCATTCTGTCACTTGACACTGTATAGTCAGTCTGTCGATTGACACTGTATATCCATTCTGTCACTTGACACTGTATAGTCATTCTGTCACTTGACACTGTACAGTCATTCTGTCACTTGACACTGTATAGTCATTCTGTCACTAGACATTGTATAGTCATTCTTTCACTTGACACGGTACAGTCATTTTGTCACCTGACACTGTACAGTTATTCTGTCACTTAACACTGTATAGGATTTCTGTCACTTAACACTGTACAGTCATTCTGTCACTTGACACTGTATAGTCATTCTGTCACTTGACACTGTATAGCCATTCTGTCACTTGACACGGTACAGTCATTTTGTCACTTGACACTGTATAGTCATTCTGTCACTTGACACTGTATAGTCATTCTGTCACTTAACACTGTACAGTCATTCTGTCACTTGACACTGTATAGTCATTCTGTCACTTGACACTGTATAGTCATTCTGTCACTTGACACTGTATAGTAATTCTGTCACTTGGTACTGTATAGTCATTCTGTCACTTGACACTGTATAGTCAGTCTGTCACTTGACACTGTATAGTCATTCTGTCACTTGACACTGTATAGTCATTCTGTCACTTGACACTGTATAGTCATTCTGTCACTTGACACTGTATAGTCATTCTGTCACTTGACACTGTATATCCATTCTGTCACTTGACACTGTATATCCATTCTGTCACTTGACACTGTACAGTCATTCTGTCACTTGACACTGTACAGTCATTCTGTCACTTGACACTGTATAGTCATTCTGTCACTTGACACTGTATATCCATTCTGTCACTTGACACTGTATAGTCATTCTGCCACTTGCACTGTATAGTCATTCTGTCACTTGACACTGTATAGCCATTCTGTCACTTGACACGGTACAGTCATTTTGTCACTTGACACTGTATAGTCATTCTGTCACTTGACACTGTATAGTCATTCTGTCACTTAACACTGTACAGTCATTCTGTCACTTGACACTGTATAGTCATTCTGTCACTTGACACTGTATAGTCATTCTGTCACTTGACACTGTATAGTAATTCTGTCACTTGGTACTGTATAGTCATTCTGTCACTTGACACTGTATAGTCAGTCTGTCGATTGACACTGTATATCCATTCTGTCACTTGACACTGTATAGTCATTCTGTCACTTGACACTGTACAGTCATTCTGTCACTTGACACTGTATAGTCATTCTGTCACTAGACATTGTATAGTCATTCTTTCACTTGACACGGTACAGTAATTTTGTCACCTGACACTGTACAGTTATTCTGTCACTTAACACTGTATAGGATTTCTGTCACTTAACACTGTACAGTCATTCTGTCACTTGACACTGTATAGTCATTCTGTCACTTGACACTGTATAGTCATTTTGTCGCTTCACACTGTACAGTCATTCTGTCACTTGACACTGTATAGTCATTCTGTCACTTGACACTGTATAGTCATTCTGTCACTTGACACTGTATAGCCATTCTGTCACTTGACACTGTATAGTCATTCTGTCACTTGACACTGTATAGCCATTCTGTCACTTGACACTGTATAGTCATTCTGTCACTTGACACTGTATAGTCATTCTGTCACTTGACACTGTATAGTCATTCTGTCACTTGACACTGTATATCCATTCTGTCACTTGACACTGTATAGTCATTCTGTCACTTGACACTTGACACTGTGTAGTCATTCTGTCAATTGACACTGTATAGTCATTCTGTCAATTGACACTGTATAGTCATTCTGTCATTTGACACTGTACAGTCATTCTGTCACTTGGCACTGTATATTCACTCTGCCACCTGACACTGTACAGTCATTCTGTCACTTGACACTGTATAGTCATTCTGTCACTTGACACTGTACAGTTATTCTATTAACTAATACTGTATAGTCATTCTGTTACTTGACACTTTATAGTCATTCTGCCACTTGACACTGTATAGTCATTCTGTCACTTGACACTGTATAGTCATTCTGCCACCTGACACTGTACAGTCATTCTGTCACTTGACACTGTATAGTCATTCGGTCACTTGACACTGTACAGTCATTCTGTCACTTGACACTGTATAGGCATTCAGTCAATTGACACTGTATAGCCATTCTGTCACTTGACACTGTACAGTCATTCTGTCATTTGACACTGTATAGCCATTCTGTCACTTAACACTGTATAGTCATTCTGTCACCGGACACTGTATAGTCATTCTGTCACCTGACACTGTATAGTCATTCTGTCACTTGACACTGTATAGTCATTCTGTCACCTGACACTGTATAGTCATTCTGTCACCTGACACTGTACAGTCATTCTGTCATTTGACACTGTATAGCCATTCTGTCACTTGACACTGTATAGTCATTCTGTCACTTGACACTGTATAGTTATTCTGACACTTGACACTGTATAGTCATTCTGTCAATTGATACTGTATAGCCATTCAGTCACTTGACACTGTATAATCAGTCTGTCACTTGGCACTGTGTAGTCATTCTGTCAATTGACACTGTATAGTCATTCTGTCTCTTGACACTGTATAGCCATTCTGTCATTTGACACTGTATAGTTTTATTCTGACACTTGATACTGTATAGTCATTCTGTCACTTGATACTGTATAGTCATTCTGTCACTTGACACTGTATATTCAGTCTGTCACTTGACACTGTATAGCCATTCTGTCACTTGACATTGTATAGTCATTCTGTCACTTGACACTGTATAGTCATTCTGTCACTTGACACTGTATAGTCATTCTGCCACTTGACACTGTATAGTCACTCTGTCACTTGACACTGTATAGTTATTCTGTCACTTGACACTGTGCAGTCATTCTGTCACCTGGCACTGTATAGTCATTCTGTCACTTGACATTGTATAGTCATTCTGTCACTTGACACTGCATAGTCATTCTGTCACTTGACACTGTATAGTCACTCTGTCACTTGACACTATATAGTTACTCTGTCACTTGACACTGTATAGTCATTCTGTCACTAGACACTGTATAGTCTCTCTGTCACTTGACACTGTATAGTCACTCTGTCACTTGACACTGTATAGTAATTCTGCCACTTGACACTGTATAGTCATTCTGTCACTTGGTACTGTATAGTCACTCTGTCATTTGACACTATATAGTTACTCTGTCACTTGACACTGTATAGTCACTCTGTCACTTGACACTGTATAGTCATTCTGTCACTAGACACTGTATAGTCTCTCTGTCACTTGACACTGTATAGTCACTCTGTCACTTGACACTGTATAGTAATTCTGTCACTTGACACTGTATAGTCATTCTGTCACTAGACACTGTATAGTCAGTCTGTCACTTGACACTGTATAGTAATTCTGTCACTAGACACTGTATAGTCAGTCTGTCACTTGACACTGTATAGTAATTCTGTCACTTGACACTGTATAGTCTCTCTGTCACTTGACACTGTATAGTCACTCTGTCACTTGACACTGTATAGTAATTCTGTCACTTGACACTGTATAGTCATTCTGTCACTTGACACTGTATAGTCAGTCTGTCACTTGACACTGTGCAGTCATTCTGTCACCTGGCACTGTATAGTCATTCTGTCACTTGACATTGTATAGTCATTCTGTCACTTGACACTGCATAGTCATTCTGTCACTTGACACTGTATAGTCACTCTGTCACTTGACACTATATAGTTACTCTGTCACTTGACACTGTATAGTCATTCTGTCACTAGACACTGTATAGTCTCTCTGTCACTTGACACTGTATAGTCACTCTGTCACTTGACACTGTATAGTAATTCTGCCACTTGACACTGTATAGTCATTCTGTCACTTGGTACTGTATAGTCACTCTGTCATTTGACACTATATAGTTACTCTGTCACTTGACACTGTATAGTCACTCTGTCACTTGACACTGTATAGTCATTCTGTCACTAGACACTGTATAGTCTCTCTGTCACTTGACACTGTATAGTCACTCTGTCACTTGACACTGTATAGTAATTCTGTCACTTGACACTGTATAGTCATTCTGTCACTAGACACTGTATAGTCAGTCTGTCACTTGACACTGTATAGTAATTCTGTCACTAGACACTGTATAGTCAGTCTGTCACTTGACACTGTATAGTAATTCTGTCACTTGACACTGTATAGTCTCTCTGTCACTTGACACTGTATAGTCACTCTGTCACTTGACACTGTATAGTAATTCTGTCACTTGACACTGTATAGTCATTCTGTCACTTGACACTGTATAGTCAGTCTGTCACTTGACACTGTATGGTATTTCTGTCACTTGACACTGTATAGTCATTCTGTCACCTGACACTGTATAGCCATTCCGTCACTTGATACTGTATAGCCATTTGGTCACTAGACACTGTATAGTCACTCTGTCACTTGACACTCTATAGTTACTCTGTCACTTGACACTGTATAGTCACTCTGTCATTTCTTTATTCGTAAATAGGAACAAGCCATATGGGTTCTCCCCTCTCCCCGATTGTGGGCAACATTTCTCTCGAACAATTTGAAACAGAAGCCCTACGCCAGTTAATTAGGACAATACTCCGGGGATGTACACAACAGGTAATTCACTCAGAAGACACTATCAGTGATGACGAGATTTAATAATATACTCGAAGTTACAACATACAACACAAGCACAGCGCGACCTAGGCAAAGACTGGGATCTTCCCTGACGACGCAGCGCATGCCTGGTCCAGGAGGGAAATTCCCTGACGTCATAATGTTTACAATAACAAATACTGGCGTGACTTCTTTTTTTTTTTTTTGCTTCTTTTTTTTTTTTTTTTTTTTTGGCTATGAAACTAAGAATCAAAAGCGTTTAGTTATATATTGTTATATATGCGGTAGGCCCATAAAAAGTTCTAATACAGGCAAATAAGGCAGGATCGAGATAAGTAATAAGGAAATCATAAATGTGTAATTGGGGGAGGTGCCCGTCTCGGGTTGTCCTAACCTCAGGGCCTCGGGGATTATTCTGCCCCATATGCAATGAAATAACTGTAGACTGACACAAAGAGGAACTATCACTAGTCATTCTGGCTTCAAGTCCTCGGGGATTATTCTGCCCCAAAAGTCTATAAAAAACGATACTCAAAAATCTAGCACAAAATCACTTAAATGCTTCGGTCTAGTTTTCTTACGACTTGATCGACGTGGGTATGGTGTTGGGTCTGTGACTGATGAAAGACCTGGAGTAGACAGGGGTTCGTATGAGCTGTGTTGTTCGAAAGTATTGGTTGAGGGGTCACAAGTCTCTGGTGCTGATAGGATCGCAGGAATCGTCGGGGGTTCAGGTGGACTGGGAACAGATAAAGGTATATCATCCTCGTCAGATGAGCTGTTGGTATGGTTAAGATACGGTGGATTCGGGGGAGCCCAGGCTGGCACCTTGTAGCATTCAGTATTTTTGACTTTGTATGATTTATTTCTTAGCTGTGATCCACTGAACTTTTTGAGAAAACACCACTGACCCTCGATGGAGGTTACGAGATAACGGTCTCGAGGGCGAATCTTGGAGCGATCAGAGTCAATATAGACCAAGTCACCTATAGAAAGTGAAGTAGGATCTGGTTTGCGGCCCCTTGGGCATTTGGAGACTTCGCTGTGTGGGTGATTTCGTTGTCTTGACGCTTGTTGAGCCCGAATAAGTTCCTGGTCATTGATTGGTAGCTGTTGTTTGAGGAATTGATCACGCTGTGTCCACATTTCCACGGCAGATAGGCCGCGAGATCGAATGCGTGAATTTAGTCTAGCTGTGGCCATAGACAGTTGAAGATGTGAAATCGAAGTGCTGAATGGTTGATATATAAGTAATTCTACCAACAGTTCTTGAATGGCTTTTTCGGCCACTGGATTTTTGTTCACATTTTTCACTCGACCTAACTCGATCGAAATTCCATAACTGTGAAGGAGTTGGTCGTGTACAAGTGATTGGAAACATGGAGCCGGATCTGTGCGGACAATAACAGGAGGGCCGTCAATTGTCTTTAGTTCAAGGAGGATTTGGAGTAGGTTTTCTCTAAGGGTCGTCGACTTTTCATTTTCTATAATGGCCGTCTTAGTATACGACGTTACACACTCCCTAACGACGAGAATCAGCTGGCGCGAACGTTTGATAACATCAGCGGCAAAAGCAACACCAACGGTATTTGGAGGGGATTCAGTTGTCTGTTCTTGAACACTCGACTTGACACACCGTAGGGAAGCACACCGATGACAGTTCGAGGTGACTCTGGTGATGGACTGATCGACGTCCAAGGCGAAGAAACTTCTACGAAATGTAAGTTTAAATTGATGGACCGAAGGGTGGTCCAGTTTGACGTGTAGAGCATTGAGAAGACCGTCGAGCACTTGACGAGGTACGACAATACAATCCTTGGTTGGACGAAATGGGTCTTGATGTCGAACAACGAGGAGGCCGTCTTTTGCAATTGACACAGTTTTTAAATACCGTTTAACATCTGTGACGTTTGTGGTCTTTTTCGACGGGCGGGTTCCCTGTTTCAAATGAGCGTGTACGCGACGCAAGTCCGGGCACTCTGATTGTAGAGAAAGCCATGCTGGTCGGTTGGAATAGGGAAGGGGTTCATTGCCAGACATTATATCTTCCAGGAATGAGGACCGGACAACACACTCTTCCATGCGCTGGACAAAGGAACATACTTGGCAATTGGGCTGTTCACACTCGGGAGCATTTCGGCTGGCAAAGTCAGAGGGGATGTTTGCAGAGCCCTTGAGGTGACGGATGGACATTTGGAACCGGCTTACTACTGACAGGAAGGTTGATACACGTGGGCTTGCAGAAAATTCTCCACGGCAAAGTTTCTCAAAGGCTTGAACACACGGTTTGCTGTCAGTAAGTACACAAGCTGTCTGGTTAGATTGTATGATGAAGGGGCTGAAATGTTTCGTAGCCGTTGCGACAGAAAGAGCTTCTACCTCACATGGGAGCCATTTAGTTTGATATCCGCGTAGTTTAGCACTAAAGAAACCTGCTACTTTTTGTTTGTTGTCTCGAGTGATGTATAATGTGGCGCCTAAACCTTTCTGTTTCACTGATCCATCAGTTATGATCCATAGTTGATCATCAGGGCGGGGTAAGGTTATGGTGCGGTTGTCAGAAAGAGCAGCCTGTGCTGAGATAAAATGATGTCTGAGATCATCAGACCATGTTATCTTGTCTTGTGAGTTTAGACCTGCAATGGCGTCATCTAACGGGGAAATGATGGTGGAACAATTAGGTATAACACGGGATAGTATTTTATACGCCCCAATGAACGAACGGAGACCGGACACCTTTTCAGGTAAACAGCAGGAAGAAAGTGTAGCAATGCGATGGGGACTAGCTGCAAGGGTTCCTTGTCGCCATATCCAGCCTAAAATAGTTGTAGAGGCGGGCGTGATTATTGTTTTCCGGGCAGAAAGGTGGAGTTCGTTTTCACGTAACTTTTGCAAGAGACTTGACCAAATTGTAAGTAGCTCTGAAGGGCTGTCTGCTCCGCAATAAAGGTCGTCGGCTAACTTAGCTATAGATCCAGCTTCTAAAAAATCTCCCAAAATACGACATGTCAGTTCCTCCAACGCTGTTTCTGAACCTGGCATTCCCATAGCAGATCTGCAATATACTCGAACACCTCTGAAGGGAGTAGCTACTCCACAGTACTTCATGGATTCCTTAGACAGTGGTATTTGGTAAAATGCATTTGACAGGTCTGTAGTTATGATGTACTTCCATTTAGCAATTTGTCGGAGGGTGGAATCAACGTCGGGCATAAGTGAAGGCTGTGGTTTACTATATCTGCCGACGTCGGCGAAGGCTGTGACTAGGCGGGAACCGCCGTTGGGCTTTTTGACCAGAAAGGAAGGGTTTAAATACTCGACGTTGACGCCTATATCTTCAGGGCGTGCGAAAACTCCCAATGACTCAAGTTCATCGAATTTCTGTTGGAGCTGAACAAGATTATCTCGACTGTAAAGTGGTAGTCTTCCTTTTCGCTGTGGCGGTTGAACAGGGCCCATGTTAACAACTGATTTAAATGGACCCGAAGCCCCATTGTAACCTTTAAAAATGGGATTGAAGACATCGTCAAACTCCGTAAGAAGGGCTTGAAATTTGCATTTTACGTCGTTGGGAAGCATGTTATCAGGGTCTAGAGAAACTTGGGTAGAATGGAGCGGTGGGGAAGGAGGTCTCACCCTTGATGGGGGCTTACGGCGCTGGGCGAACAATTATCCGGGATAAAGACTGGTCTAACTTGGCAGAAATGTTCGTGTGCTTTGAGAACCTGAGGGCTGTTGGTATTGTTTTCGATTCGAATCTTGTCCGAAACACTTGAAATAAAGTCATATGCAGGCCAGGGGATGGGATTAGAAGATTTCCTGGTATCAAAACGAGGCTCAAGAGATAAGGTGGAATCAGCAATATCAGAGGGAATGTCACACTCGATGTATTCACCAGGCCATAATGTAGTTTGAACATCTGGTGCACGGATAAGATGGGCCCGTCGAACTGTATGTTGGTTAACAATACTGTTAGGGGATCCGTATTGGATAGTTTCGCCGTTTTGCATGATGATTTGTCGTTTAGATGGTCTTAAAGAAATGTCATTTTGCTCCATAAAGGGGGTCCCGCCCAGCATGTCTACATCGAGATGTTCTACGACAAGGGCATTAAACACAAACTGATGTTGTCCACGAGAAATCGTAGAATTAACCTCACCCAAAACGTTGAGCGGTGACGAACCATCGGCCTGATGAGCAGATTGTGTACTTTTTGACATGGGCAGTCCAAGACGCTTAACGGCTGATAAACGGATCATATTACCCGTGGTGCCACTGTCCAATATTACTCGGATGGTGTGATGTTTATAAAATGCATCAAAATATGGGGATTGACGAACTTGAATTCGAAGGGCTGGTACTGTCGTTTCGGGTAGATTAACTGATGGGATGTTGTCATTAACACAATCTTCTTCGGTATCAGACTCGTCAAATATTTGAGAGATTTGTCTGGCTTTCGCCATGTAACGTCTATCTGTTTCCGGTAAATGCGAACATTCGCTGAGGTAATGGTTATCTGGTCGACCAGCGGTAGCACACAATGGACAGGACTTAACACGAGGGCGTCGGGACTGAGGTTGTCGTCTAGGAAGGGAAAGGTTGGTGAATTTGTTTTTGGTGGGCTTGTGTCCGGACGAGGGGGCGAATGTGCGAAGGACACGTGCCTCGTCAGCTGCGTTAAGTTCGTCTAGAAGTGAGGGTAGGGCCTGAGATATTTCGGGCTTGATAGAAGAAAGCGTTCTGGAACGCAACTCTGTCCCATATCGTTGCTTGACTAGTAGTGGGAGGTCTTGATGTATGAGGCGTAACCAAGTCAACACGATGAAGTTTTCTAATGACGGGGAGATCTCTTCGTCGTCTTCTAACAATTCACCATGGTGGGTAATTTGGCTTTCAGATCGGAGTAAATTATCGTCTACAAATGCGATGAGTCTTTGATATAAATCTTCTGCCCGTTCGCCAGTTTCAAGCTTCAAACATGCAAAGTCGAGAAAGTGGGCTCCGGAAGACTGAAACCCAAAATGGAGGCGAATAGTTTGCCAAATATTGCTCATAGATGTCGAATCCCGAACTATTGTGTTCCTGGCTATGACTGGGCAGTAATTTGCTATCTGTCCTAACATTAACTCTAACATGTTGACTTTTTGCTGGGCTGTCTTACGATTGATTTCGGGTATGTTGTCACCATCGTCTATAAAGCCTCGTAATGGCGTAGTTCTGTTTTTCTTAAGCCAATTGGCGCCGTCGACAAGAAAAGGTGCAAAATGGACATCAAGAGAAAGCGTATACTGCAAATTTTGACGCCAGTTTTCGAAGGAGTTTACTGTTTCTTGCTTGCCCAAACACCACTGTTTAGGCGCTCTGTGTGTATTAGCCATGTTGAAAATACAATAAAAATACTCACTGGTATAGATTATGTCTTCTGTCACAGGAATCAAATATTAATTACTGCTACCCTGTCACTTATCATGTAAGGCACGGGGCCGGAGATTGTTTATAGTACAGCACACTTAATCGGCTGAATTATGCTGGAGACGGTGATTCTGGTTCGCTGCCACCACGCCAGTTAATTAGGACAATACTCCGGGGATGTACACAACAGGTAATTCACTCAGAAGACACTATCAGTGATGACGAGATTTAATAATATACTCGAAGTTACAACATACAACACAAGCACAGCGCGACCTAGGCAAAGACTGGGATCTTCCCTGACGACGCAGCGCATGCCTGGTCCAGGAGGGAAATTCCCTGACGTCATAATGTTAACAATAACAAATACTGGCGCTATCAAAAGCATTACATAAACTATGGCTCAGATACGTAGATGATACCTTTGTTATTTGGAATCAAAAGAAGCACGAACTGAACTTATTTCTGCAACATCTTAATTCGCTACACCCCTCAATCCAGTTCACCATGGAGCTAGAAGACAACAACAAGCTACCGTTTTTGGATGTTTTAGTTAAAAAGGTTGGTGAAACAAAGTCAAACATCAGGACTTCAGTGTATTGAAAACCAACCCACACAGATTTATACATTCACAGTTCATCAGGCCATTCAAGAGACACTAAACTCGTTATGATGTTTAGTAAAAAGAGCGATAAATGTGTGTGATGAACAATGTCTAAAAGCAGAACTGGATCACTTAACCAAAGTATTCATCGACCATGGATATAAAAAGACTACAGTTAGTAAAGTTATTAATCAATCAATGAAAGATAAATGCAAACACAGCTCTTCAGACAACAGGACAGAAAAATCAGGAACCATAATACTACCATATTTACCGGGTTTAAGTGAAAAGTTGAGACGTATTTTAAGAAAAGAAAACCTCCGAGGTGTTTTTTCAAATAACAGAAATCTTGGTAATTTATTGACTGATGTTAAAGACAAAGAGTCCCATTGCTGTAAAAAGTATAGTGTTTATAATGTAACATGTGAATGTGGTGAAAATTATATTAGTGAAACAGGTAGACCGTTAGTCCTTAGAATAAATGAACATAAGAAAGCTGTTCAAACTGGTGACATTAACAAATCTGCGATAGCAGAACACAGGTTTAAATGTACAAAACGTATTAAATGGGAAGAGGTAAAAACTTTATCTTCAGATAAACACTGGAGGAAAATAAAAATAAAAGAAGCTTTTCTCTTTAAAAAACATAACCCTTCATTAAATAGAGATTGTGGTATACAAATAAGTCAAATATGGAATAAATTTGTAAAATACATGTAATCATTTTTATGTAAAAACTTATTATATATATTGATTTTTGTTTAGCTTGTTTATTATGTAACGTTATGTTATTACGTCATTTTGTTTTATAACGTTAGCTTATAACGTCATTTTGTATTATAACGTTAACAGATTTACGTCATTCTTGATGATAGCATGTTGTAGTTTCCGACGTCAGAATATTGCTAACATAGTAACTGTTAGAAATGTTTGAAACTCTCTTTAAACGTGGGTTCCATACTAATGATAAAAAATTAAAGACATCACCACGTCCTCAGTTGTTTGTATATATGTCAATATTTTGAAACATTAAATTCAGTTACACTTGACGAAGGCACCGGCACAGGTGTCGAAAGCTCGTGTTGTTAAAAAACAACTGGGGACGTGGTGATGTCTTTAATTTTTTATCAATAGTATCTGTTGCAAACAATTCCCTGATTGGCCACTTAACACATTTGTTCTTTTCTTTGGAATATATGTCAATATTTTGAAACATTAAATTCAGTTACGCTTGACGAGGACACCAGCACAGGTGTCGAAAGCTCGTGTTGTTCAAAAACAACTGACGAGTCGTGGGGATGTCTTAATTTTTTGTCATTACCTATACACTGTCGATATTTGAGACAAACCTGGCATATGATCATATAGATCTATACCCTGTCGATATTTGAGACAAACCTGTCTTATGATTATATATACCTATACAGTGTCGATATTTGAGACAAAGGTATACACTGATATTCAGCGCCGGGCTAAAATATCAACCAATAGGTGTCGCTTTACATACCTGTAATCAGGTCAAGAGCTACATTGCTTTAACATTTGTACGAACGTTTGGATAACCTCGTAATGATTATGTTTGATGTTGTTACTTTTGTACTGTTATTTGAGGTCCGTACGTGGAAAAATGACAATAACTTAACTTTACGATTTGCTTGAAGAGATATGATAGTATTGTCATATATTAGAGGCTCGAACAATCAACGATGCGGAACGGGAAGCTCGCTCGATTTGCATTAACCCACATCGTATCGTCTCAAGTTGTAGTGACCCATTAGTCTTTCAGTTAGTACTCAGTAAGCCGTGAAGTAAGAAAAAACAAGGAGCTATACAAGTTTAAGCAGAAAATGGCCGAGGAAGGTGCATTTCTTTTCGGTTCTGTGCAGTCCTGCATTAGGGACTTGTCGTCTGTGGAAATACTTTGGGTGACGCTGTCCGGGTCTTACGTTTTTGTCGGTTTGTGCGACGCCCTGACGGACGATGGCAACGCCTCTCATCAGGACTTCACTGCGACAACAGGTCTTCTTAGATTCACGAAACGGTAGGTCAATTTTCACAAAATTTGAACACTGTCCCTGACAGGTAAATCTGCTTTACGTGGGTGAGGTCGCGGTAACTTAATCAGCTATCATTACAACCCACAACGTATACTAGCCCCTAGCCCCAGGTGACTATCCTGCCATTCTGTTGTCTTAACTATGTGTGTGTACACTCTAACACACGGGCACAGGCAAAATCTTCTTGTCTAAAATAACCATGGAGAAAAGTTTCTAATTGTGTTGAAAAGGGGTATATCATTTAGACATTTATATCCTATTATAAGTTGTTGTTGTAATTAACTAAACCCATGATGTTTCATTAGGTTGACGACTGACAGGAGCTTTAGTCAATGCTAATCCACACACCTTTGTAGACACCAGTTTCCCAAACAGATGTGATCCATACACCTTTATAGACACCAGTTTCCCCAAATAGATGTGATCCATACACCTTTATAGACACCAGTTTCCCAAACAGAGGTGACCCATACACCTTTCTAGACATCAGTTCTCCCAAACAGATGTGATCCATACGCCTTTGTAGACACCAGTTTCCCCAAACAGATGTGATCCATACACCTTTATAGACACCAGTTTTCCCAAACAGATGTGATCCATACACCTTCATAGACACCAGTTTTCCCAAACAGATGTGATCCATACACCTTTGTAGACACCAGTTTCCCCAAACAGAGGTGATCCATACACCTTTATAGACACCAGTTTCCCCAAATAGATGTGATCCATACACCTTTATAGACACCAGTTTCCCCAAATAGATGTGATCCATACACCTTTATAGACACCAGTTTCCCAAACAGAGGTGACCCATACACCTTTCTAGACATCAGTTCTCCCAAACAGATGTGATCCATACACCTTTGTAGACACCAGTTTCCCCAAACAGAGGTGATCCATACACCTTTATAGACACCAGTTTCCCCAAACAGATGTGATCCATACACCTTTATAGACACCAGTTTCCCCAAATAGATGTGATCCATACACCTTCATAGACACCAGTTTTCCAAACAGATGTGATCCATACTCCTTTGTAGACACCAGTTTTCCCAAACAGAGGTGATCCATACACCTTTGTAGACAACAGTTTCCCCAAACAGAGGTGATCCATACACCTTTGTAGACACCAGTTTCCCCAAACCGATGTGATCCATACACCTTTGTAGACACCAATTTCCCCAAACAGAGGTGATCCATACACCTTTGTAGACACCAATTTCCCCAAACAGAGGTGATCCATACACCTTTGTAGACACCAGTTTCCCCAAACAGAGGTGATCCATACACCTTTGCAGACACCAGTTTCCCCAAACAGAGGTGATCCATACACCTTTATAGACACCAGTTTCCCCAAACAGAGGTGATCCATACACCTTTGTAGACACCAGTTTTCCCAAACAGAGGTGATCCATACACCTTTGTAGACAACAGTTTCCCCAAACAGAGGTGATCCATACTCCTTTGTAGACACCAGTTTCCCCAAACCGATGTGATCCATACACCTTTGTAGACACCAATTTCCCCAAACAGAGGTGATCCATACACCTTTGTAGACACCAGTTTCCCCAAACAGATGTGATCCATACACCTTTGTAGACACCAGTTTCCCCAAACAGAGGTGATCCATACACCTTTGTAGACACCAGTTTCCCCAAACAGAGGTGATCCATACACCTTTGTAGACACCAGTTTCCCCAAACAGAGGTGATCCATACAACTTTATAGACACCAATTTCCCCAAACAGAGGTGATCCATACACCTTTGTAGACACCAGTTTCCCCAAACAGATGTGATCCATACACCTTTGTAGACACCAGTTTCTCCAAACAGAGGTGAATCATACTCCTTTGTAGACACCCATTTCTCCAAACAGAGGTGAATCATACTCCTTTGTAGACACCAGTTTCCCAGAGGTGAATCATACTCCTTTGTAGACACCCATTTCTCCAAACAGAGGTGAATCATACTCCTTTGTAGACACCAGTTTCCCAGAGGTGAATCATACTCCTTTGTAGACACCAGTTTCCCCAAACAGAGGTGATCCATACAACTTTGTAGACACCAGTTTCCCCAAACAGATGTGATCCATACACCTTTGTAGACACCAGTTTCCCAAACAGAGGTGATCCATACAACTTTGTAGACACCAGTTTCCCCAAACAGAGGTGATCCATACACCTTTGTAGACACCAGTTTTCCCAAACAGAGGTGATCCATACTCTTTTGAATTTGTAGACACCAGTTTTCCCAAACAGAGGTGATCCATACATCTTTGTAGACACCAGTTTCCCCAAACAGATGTGATCCATACACCTTTGTAGACACCAGTTTCACCAAACAGATGTGATCCATACACCTTTGTAGACACCAGTTTCACCAAACAGATGTGATCCATACGCCTTTGTAGACACCAGTTTCCCCAAACAGATGTGATCCATACACTTTTATAGACACCAGTTCTCCCAAACAGATGTGATCCATACACCTTTATAGACACCAGTTTCCCAAACAGAGGTGATCCATACACCTTTCTAGACATCAGTTCTCCCAAACAGAGGTGATCCATACACCTTTGTAGACATCAGTTCTCCCAAACAGAGGTGATCCATACACCTTTGTAGACACCAGTTTTCCCAAACAGATGTGATCCATACACCTTTGTAGGCACCAGTTTTCCAAACAGATGTGATCCATACACCTTTATAGACACCAGTTTCCCCAAACAGAGGTGATCCCTACACATTTGTAGACACCAGTTTTCCCAAACAGATGTGATCCATACACCTTTATAGACACCAGTTTTCCCAAACAGAGGTGATCCATACACATTTGTAGACACCAGTTTCCCCAAACAGATGTGATCCATACACATTTGTAGACACCAGTTTTCCCAAACAGATGTGATCCATACACCTTTGTAGACAACAGTTTTCCCAAACAGATGTGATCCATACACCTTTGTAGACACCAGTTTCCCCAAACAGAGGTGATCCCTACACATTTGTAGACACCAGTTTTCCAAACAGATGTGATCCATACACCTTTATAGACACCAGTTTCCCCAAACAGAGGTGATCCCTACACATTTGTAGACACCAGTTTTCCCAAACAGATGTGATCCATACACCTTTATAGACACCAGTTTTCCCAAACAGAGGTGATCCATACACATTTGTAGACACCAGTTTCCCCAAACAGATGTGATCCATACACATTTGTAGACACCAGTTTTCCCAAACAGATGTGATCCATACACCTTTGTAGACAACAGTTTTCCCAAACAGATGTGATCCATACACCTTTGTAGACACCAGTTTTCCCAAACAGATGTGATCCATACACATTTGTAGACACCAGTTTTCCCAAACAGATGTGATCCATACACCTTTGTAGACACCAGTTTTCCCAAACAGAGGTGATCCATACAACTTTATAGACACCAGTTTTCCCAAACAAATGTAATCCACATACCTTTATAGACACCAGTTTTCCCAAACAGATGTGATCCATACACATTTGTAGGCACCAGTTTTCCAAACAGATGTGATCCATACACCTTTGTAGACACCAGTTTTCCCAAACAGATGTGATCCATACACATTTGTAGACACCAGTTTTCCCAAACAGATGTGATCCATACACCTTTGTAGACACCAGTTTTCCCAAACAGAGGTGATCCATACAACTTTATAGACACCAGTTTTCCCAAACAAATGTAATCCACCTACCTTTATAGACACCAGTTTTCCCAAACAGAGGTGATCCATACACCTTTGTAGGCACCAGTTTTCCAAACAGATGTGATCCATACACCTTTATAGACATCAGTTTCCCAAACAGATGTGATCCATACACCTTTGTAGACACCAGTTTCACCAAACAGAGGTGATCCATACACCTTTATAGACACCAGTTTCCCAAACAGATGTGATCCATACACCTTTGTAGACACCAGTTTCACCAAACAGAGGTGATCCATACACCTTTATAGACACCAGTTTCCCAAACAGATGTGATCCATACACTTTTATAGACACCAGTTTACCCAAATAGATGTGATCCATACACCTTTATAGACACCAGTTTCCCCAAACAAATGTAATCCACATACCTTTATAGACACCAGTTTTCCCAAACAGAGGTGATCCACATACCTTTATAGACACCAGTTTTCCCAAACAGAGGTGATCCATACACCTTTATAGACACCAGTTTTCCAAACAGATGTGATCCATACACCTTTGTAGACACCAGTTTCCCCAAACAGAGGTGATCCATACACTTTTATAGACACCAGTTTACCCAAATAGATGTGATCCATACACTTTTATAGACACCAGTTTACCCAAATAGATGTGATCCATACACCTTTATAGACACCAGTTTCCCAAACAGATGTGATCCATACACCTTTGTAGACACCAGTTTCCCAAACAGATGTGATCCATACACTTTTATAGACACCAGTTTACCCAAATAGATGTGATCCATACACCTTTATAGACACCAGTTTCCCCAAACAAATGTAATCCACATACTTTTATAGACACCAGTTTTCCCAAACAGAGGTGATCCACATACCTTTATAGACACCAGTTTTCCCAAACAGAGGTGATCCATACACCTTTATAGACACCAGTTTTCCAAACAGATGTGATCCATACACCTTTGTAGACACCAGTTTTCCCAAACAGAGGTGATCCATACACCTTTATAGACACCAGTTTTCCAAACAGATGTGATCCATACACCTTTATAGACACCAGTTTTCCAAACAGATGTGATCCATACACCTTTGTAGACACCAGTTTCCCCAAACAGATGTAATCCACACACCTTTATAGACACCAGTTTCCCAAACAGATGTGATCCATACACTTTTATAGACACCAGTTTACCCAAATAGATGTGATCCATACACCTTTATAGACACCAGTTTCCCAAACAGAGGTGACCCATACTCCTTTGTAGACACCAGTTTCCCCAAACAGATGTGATCCATACACCTTTATAGACACCAGTTTCCCCAAACAGAGGTGATCCATACACCTTTGTAGACACCAGTTTCCCCAAACAGATGTGATCCATACACCTTTATAGACACCAGTTTCCCCAAACAAATGTAATCCACATACCTTTATAGACACCAGTTTTCCCAAACAGAGGTGATCCACATACCTTTATAGACACCAGTTTCCCCAAACAGAGGTGATCCATACACCTTTGTAGACACCAGTTTTCCCAAACAGATGTGATCCATACGCCTTTGTAGACACCAGTTTCCCAAACAAATGTGATCCATACACCTTTATAGAAACCAGTTTTCCCAAACAGAGGTGATCCATACACCTTTGTAGACACCAGTTTTCCCAAACAGATGTGATCCATACGCCTTTGTAGACACCAGTTTCCCCAAACAAATGTAATCCACACACCTTTATAGACACCAGTTTCCCCAAACAAATGTAATCCACATACCTTTATAGACACCAGTTTTCCCAAACAGATGTGATCCATACACCTTCATAGACACCAGTTTTCCCAAACAGAGGTGATCCATACACCTTTGTAGACACCAGTTTTCCCAAACAGATGTGATCCATACACCTTTGTAGACACCAGTTTCCCAAACAGAGGTGATCCATACACCTTTGTAGACACCAGTTTTCCCAAACAGATGTGATCCATACACCTTTGTAGACACCAGTTTCCCAAACAGAGGTGATCCATACACCTTTGTAGACACCAGTTTCCCCAAACAGATGTGATCCATACACCTTTGTAGACACCAGTTTTCCCAAACAGATGTGATCCATACACCTTTGTAGACACCAGTTTCCCAAACAGAGGTGATCCATACACTTTTATAGACACCAGTTTTCCCAAACAGATGTGATCCATACACCTTTATAGACACCAGTTTTCCCAAACAAATGTAATCCACACACCTTTATAGACACCAGTTTCCCCAAACAAATGTGATCCATACACCTTTATAGACACCAGTTTCCCCAAATAGATGTGATCCATACACCTTTATAGACACCAGTTTTCCCAAACAGATGTGATCCATACACCTTTATAGACACCAGTTTTCCCAAACAGATGTGATCCATACACCTTCATAGACACCAGTTTTCCCAAACAGATGTGATCCATACACCTTCATAGACACCAGTTTTCCCAAACAGAGGTGATCCATACGCCTTTGTAGACACCAGTTTCCCAAACAAATGTGATCCATACACCTTTATAGACACCAGTTTTCCCAAACAAATGTAATCCACACACCTTTATAGACACCAGTTTTCCCAAACCGATGTGATCCATACACCTTTGTAGACACCAGTTTTCCCAAACAGAGGTGATCCATACACCTTTATAGACACCAGTTTTCCCAAACAGAGGTGATCCATACGCCTTTATAGACACCAGTTTTCCCAAACAGAGGTGATCCATACACCTTTATAGACACCAGTTTCCCCAAACAGATGTGATCCATACACCTTTATAGACACCAGTTTCCCCAAACAGATGTGATCCATACACCTTTGTGACATCAGTTTCCCCAAACAGAGGTGATCCATACACCTTTGTCGACATCAGTTTCCCCAAACAGAGGTGATCCATACACCTTTGTAGACACCAGTTTTCCCAAACAGAGATGATCCATACACCTTTGTAGACACCAGTTTTCCCAAACAGATGTGATCCATACACCTTTGTAGACATCAGTTTCCCCAAACAGAGGTGATCCATACACCTTTGTGACATCAGTTTCCCCAAACAGAGGTGATCCATACACCTTTGTCGACATCAGTTTCCCCAAACAGATGTGATCCATACACCTTTGTCGACATCAGTTTCCCCAAACAGAGGTGATCCATACACCTTTGTGACATCAGTTTCCCCAAACAGATGTGATCCATACACCTTTGTAGACACGAGTTTCCCCAAACAGATGTGATCCATACACCTTTGTAGACACGAGTTTCCCCAAACAGATGTGATCCATACACCTTTGTAGGCACCAGTTTTCCCAAACAGATGTGATCCATACACCTTTGTAGACACCAGTTAACCCAAACAGAGGTGATCCATACACCTTTGTAGACATCAGTTTCCCAAACACATGTGATCCATACACCTTTGTAGGCACCAGTTTCCCAAACAGATGTGATCCATACACCTTTGTAGACACCAGTTTTCCCAAACAGATGTGATCCATACACCTTTGTAGACACCAGTTTTCCCAAACAGATGTGATCCATACACCTTTGTAGACACCAGTTTTCCCAAACAGATGTGATCCATACACCTTTGTAGACACCAGTTTACCCAAACAGATGTGATCCATACACCTTTATAGACATCAGTTTCCCCAAACACATGTGATCCATACACCTTTGTAGACACCAGTTTACCCAAACAGATGTGATCCATACACCTTTATAGACATCAGTTTCCCCAAACAGATGTGATCCATACACCTTTGTAGACACCAGTTTCCCAAACACATGTGATCCATACACCTTTGTAGACACCAGTTTTCCCAAACAGATGTGATCCATACACCTTTGTAGACATCAGTTTCCCAAACAGATGTGATCCATACACCTTTGTAGACACCAGTTTTCCCAAACAGATGTGATCCCTACACCTTTGTAGACACCAGTTTCCCAAACAGAGATGATTCATACACCTTTGTAGACACCAGTTTTCCCAAACAGATGTGATCCATACACCTTTGTAGACACCAGTTTTCCCAAACAGAGATGATTCATACACCTTTGTAGACACCAGTTTTCCCAAACAGATGTGATCCCTACACCTTTGTAGACACCAGTTTCCCAAACAGAGGTGATCCATACACCTTTGTAGACACCAGTTTTCCCAAACAGATGTGATCCATACTCCTTTGTAGACACCAGTTTCCCAAACAGATGTGATCCATACACCTTTATAGACACCAGTTTCCCAAACAGAGGTGATCCATACACCTTTATAGACACCAGTTTCCCAAACAGAGGTGATCCATACACCTTTGTAGACACCAGTTTCCCAAACAGATGTGATCCATACACCTTTGTAGACACCAGTTTTCCCAAACAGATGTGATCCATACACCTTTGTCGACATCAGTTTCCCCAAACAGATGTGATCCATACACCTTTGTAGACACCAGTTTCCCCAAACAGAGGTGATCCATACACCTTTGTAGACACCAGTTTCCCCAAACAGAGGTGATCCATACACCTTTATAGACACCAGTTTCTCAAACAGATGTGATCCATACACCTTTGTAGACACCAGTTTTCCCAAACAGATGTGATCCATACTCCTTTGTAGACACCAGTTTCCCCAAACAGATGTGATCCATACACCTGTGTAGACACCAGTTTCCCCAAACAGATGTGATCCATACACTTTTGTAGACACCAGTTTTCCCAAACAGAGGTGATCCATACACCTTTGTAGACACCAGTTTTCCAAACAGATGTGATCCATACACCTTTGTAGACACCAGTTTTCCAAACAGATGTGATCCATACACCTGTGTAGACACCAGTTTCCCCAAACAGATGTGATCCATACACTTTTGTAGACACCAGTTTTCCCAAACAGAGGTGATCCATACACCTTTGTAGACACCAGTTTTCCAAACAGATGTGATCCATACACCTTTGTGGACACCAGTTTCCCCAAACAGAGATGATCCATACACCTTTCTGGACACCAGTTTTCCAAACATAGGTGATCCATACACCTTTGTAGACATCAACTGGTGTGACAAAGATGGCAATGAAAGTGGCATATCAACTTATTCTTAGGAAACAGCCGAATGGCGTTTTTTTCTTGTTTTTACTATGCCGATTAAGTTCGTACATTCTCTCAACAGGCCAGTCAAGAGATGGTTTTTGGGACTGGGTATCCACAGCTTATTGACATTCTCCATGCTCCGGGCCTATATCAGTGGTGTTCAACCGTATCATTGGATATCCTCCATCCTGGAGAGTGCTTCACGTCCAGAAGCTATAGATTCGGGTAAGGTCAAAGTTGAATCACGGTCAACTGCATTGCGCCTGTTCTCGTACCTAAGGTATATGGATTTCCAAATCTTATGTTATTGTATGCCTGGAAAACAACCTTATATGTTAGAAGGGCGTGGTACCCTTTGCCCGCCCTCCGGGGAGAAATATGCATATAGTCCGTAATATGTTTAGTGGAGTGAAGTAATTGTTGTTTCACGCCACAGTGACCACACTGTAGGCCTATATGATGGCGTCCTAAGTTTAAACTGTTAGCTAAAATACATTGAACTTAATTTTAAAACAATATTTACCTATTTATCATTTATGTTATTTTTTTTTTATTTTGATAGTTTTTATCGTTTTCCTATCACAAGCTTGGAATTAATTCTGTTTTTTTTTGGCGTCGGACTGCTTTGGGTGGATTTAATACAGTATTTCCATTTTTGCAGAATTCTTTTACTAATTTAGTTGTGCCGATAGTGAGTCTCGGCAAAGGTTAATTATTGTAATTAAAATGACCTGGTAAATTGATTATTTCAAACGAAAAACATCTGTTTAAGAGCAGAAATTGGGGCTTATGGTACATTTACAACAATTCAACTTATGCTAGCCGAGAAATCTTGGCTCTGCCGAATTTTTTTTTCCGTGTTCGATATACGGAAAAAAAAATTCAGCAGAGCCAAGATTTCTCGGCTAAACTTATGCCTACTTGTTTCAAAAAATAATCAGAAGTTTTCCTCATATCAACATTACATTGTTTCTAAAATAAAATATGAAGAACGGGAATACCAGAGCTGGCCTGTCCGTAACTATCCATGGATTATTCCTAAAATTTTTCAATAAAAATGGTGAGGCCTCCGTGGCTCAGTAGGTAGAGCAATTGGACGCTCAATCCGAACAGCCTTCAACCAATGGTCCCCCGGGTCTGAATCCCACTTCGTCCCAAAAAATTGGAAAATTTTCTGACTGGGATATCACTCGAACGACTTAAATGGGATGGTTGCCAGTTACTACCGGAAGGTTGTGGGTTTCCTCTGGGCATAGAGTCCACAATAAAACCGGCAACGCCGTCATATAAGTGAAATAATCTTGAGCGCGGCGAAAAACACCAACCAATCAATCAATCAATAAAAAAGGTAAAATTTACTATTAGAAAACTCTCAGCACATACTGCCTTGGTACTGCCGAGGATTGGACCGTCCTTGAACCAACACTAAATCCCCCCCCCCCCCCCAACCCCACGGCCCCACCCCAATCCGTGGACCGGCCCAACTGAACAATCAAATGGAAAATATCTCGTTTCTGTGTTTTACAGATCGTCTGTCAGTCATGCTTGCATCTGCCATGTTGACTGTGCATTTCCTCCAGAAACTACATCAGAGTGTGTTCGTCAACGTACATAGCTCATCAACCCAAGGGGTCCTGGATTTCTTTTCACCCTTCATGTACGCAGGAGCTGTGTCTATAACGCTGCTATCACAAGCCCCGGATCTGACCGTGTCCACAGGTAGGTCAAATAATACACGGTACCTGTTTCTCAACACATTTACGCCCGACATAACTTTGCGCCTGTTTGTAACTTAATGTTGAAACTGGGATTTAGATTGCATCAATCTGAATCCCAGGTTGAAGCTCCATATTGTCATGAAAATTAGGCCTTGCATCGGGTGTAAATGTTTTGAGAAACCGCCCCCCAGAGTCAGTTTCACAAAGCAACGTAAAATATGTTTTGGAGTAACAATGTTTTTCTACTTCTGGGAAAATACGGTATATTATAATTGTTACCTGAAAAAGATACTGTATTATAATTATTACGGGAAAACTCACACCGTTTTGTGACACGAGCTCCAGGAAAACTTTTCACTGAAGGACTTGTGCGTAACGTTGTACGTAAGTGCCACAGCAGCGTATCTATACAATGTGAATTACCATTGCAATTACGTAATAGCTTACAAAATCTTTTGGGAATTTCTCCATGAAAATAAAAACACATTTTTGTTAATTTGAAATCTGTCTGGAATTTCTTTCTGAAAATAAAGATACATTTTTGTTAATTGAAATCTTTTTGGAATTTCAACATGAAAATAAAACATACCTTTTTTGTTCGTACAGATTCGTGGTTTGATTGGTCATTGTTTAGTTGCCGACACCTAGTGGGGGCGGCCTTGTTTATATTTGCCACATACCAAGACCATTGTGTCCAGCCAGCTTTGGCTAATACAAGACGGAATCGTGCAGGTTGGAAAATGTTATAACTTTTACTGTTTATTTATTTTTTAGCGAGTTTTGCACTCAGGTTAATTTTATTTACATGGTTTTTACTACAAAGGAGTCCTATGTGGAAAGGTTAACAGTTATTCCTTGATCGTCAAGGGTTTCCTCTGCACAAACGACCCAGTTTCACCCCGCGTTAACCTGATAGCACCGGCGAACAAGTGAAACAATCTTCGATGTTAACCATGGAACAATCTGCCATTTTAATCAACCCTTGTGACAGTTATTCCTTGTTCTTCAAGGGTTTCCTCTGGACAAACGACCCAGTTTCACCCGGCGTTAACCTGGTAACACCTGCGAACAAGTGAAACAATCTACCATTTTAACCAACCACCAAACGTTGTAACAGTTTGCCCTTGATCCAAATTAGCCATGATCAAAGTCAAAATTAATTGATCAGATGATCAATGTTAACATCAGTCAGATTAATTTTTGGGGGAATTCTTGACCAACCCTTACCAAGTTTCGACTTTAAAAAAAAGAAATTATATTTCCTTTGTCCTTTGTAATTTTGTATCTTTCAATTGTTGATTTCTGTTTGTTTTGTTTACAGGTCACATTGTCAGCATGACTCACAAAGTACCAAAAGGGGGCCTATACAAAATGATATTGTGTCCAAGCTATTTTCTATCAATTCTTAACCATGTTGCTATCGGAGTTACTTTGGGATGTGATCACCGTGCGTGGGCATTTTGTACTGGGTTTGTTGCCGTCAGCCATATTGTACGATCTCTCCGCAGAAGAAGGTGGTTTCAAATGAAATTTAAAGATGATCATTCACCACGAAAAGCTATAATCCCATATCTCTTGTAAACAGACTATTGGTTGCATTCTATAATCTCTAAGTCTGTGCATAATTATGATTTATTGTGTATAATAAGGCCCTATGTTTTGTATGTATATAGTCAGAAGTCTATCAACTTGATAGACTTCTGATATATAGTTTATTTGTAGGCAATGTTCTGTCATTTATTATCACTGGGTAGTTTTATTTTGGTGTGGTTATGTGAATTCACAGATAATGCCGTTGAACTTGATGAAATTGCGTTTTGCACCCATACGATAAAGATACTGGCTTGCGTTCGTGGTTGCCTTTGTCTCCAAGTTGTCTATAATGGCGGACCTGAAAACCGAAGATGTTGTCAGGAATAGCTCAGGGTGTCATTATTACCTAATAGGGGCCTGTCTTTATAGGTCTTTTATTTGTCTCCCTGCTCAAAGACTGTTCAGCTGGGTTTTGGAATTTGGAAAACATTGTACTTCACACATTATACCCTCTCTTTCCCTGTATGGCGGCCACTGTTCCTAATTTGACAAGCAATGCTCTCTCTTAGTCGGGCACTTGTACACCTTCCATCGTTGGGTCGATTTCGCGTTCGAACCCAACTCAGTTAAAGGACAAAGGTTTAAAAAATTCTGAATGTGATTTACACTCGACCGCCCTAAGGACGGATGCCTGCCTCTGAGCGAAGAACATGGTCCTGGAAACTCCTATACCATTAATACTTTACTTAATATCAAAATATTGAACTGGTCCTTGTTTTAAATTACTAGTTTTTGATTGATATAATGATCTAGTTTAAAGGTCTTACTTCTATATTTTATATTTTCTAACATTTATTTGAAGTATAACCGGTATGTGGGCGGTGGACAGGGAAAACACGCCCTACACTTTTCATTTGCTGAAATGTTGAATTAATCATGCACTAATTAGCATTATGTTTACTCAGTGAATTTCAAACCATATAAAACAAATCTATTTTTCTTCAGAAATTATATTTTTGTATGTTGCAAACTTTATAATAATTAAAAATAATCCTCTGAAAAAATGGTTGTGTTTAATTGTAACCGCTTCACTTGTTTTGTACAAATATATTTGTTTTATACCAGATTATTTTCCCCCTGTTTGTTTTAGTGTTTATATATATAATTAAGGCATTCATATGATTTGTTTCCAGCAAGCCTAACTACCCTAATCCCTCCTCCTCCCGGATCCTGGAACAATTTCATTTTCTTTGCTAACTTCAACCTGGGATGAATATATCATATCCCTTTCATATTCATCCCAGCTTCAACCAACATTTGTGTGTTATACGCATCGGGAAATCGTCTCATAATGTTAGAATCTGACTATAAAATAAGAAAACTTGATGGTATCTGAAGCATACTTGTTAAAATCATGACTTTTCTAAAAGGTGTGTGTTTATTTACAAGACACCTGTTGTTTATTGTTATTCTTTATTGTTACTCACCACTAGCACGAATAATCAGCCTCTGTGGCAATCTGACTATAGTCGAGATGCTCATTGAAAAGACCTCTTCAGTGAGCATCTCAGATTGCCACTGTGGTACACTCCCTGACGTATGCACCACAGAAAAAAAGGAAATACCACACAGACAAAACTTCTCGGCTAACTCGACCCTATCGCAGTATGATGAAGAGTTGCTAGGTATACTCGCTTAAGCTCTGAGGTTTCCTCCAGGCAAAGAGCCCCGTTTTCTCGCCGCTGGTAACGCCGCCATATAAGTACCAGAAATAATCTTGAGTGCGGCGTAAAACGTCAATCAATCAATCAATCAATCGGGATCTGGGTTTGAATCCGTAATGTTTTATGAAGAAACTCTATTGCACAAACGTAGCAGTCTGGAACTTCAAAGGATGCGACATGACTTCATCAGAATGTTTAATCTTCTGATGGTCAATATAGTATACTATATACACAAATAAAAAAGTTAAGCACCCCCCCCCCCCCCTGGAAAGTCTGCATCGAGCGATAAAATCATTGGTGTGACACATAATTTGAGCATACAATAGTAATACGAGTGACTTGGTTTAGTATTAACTATGATGAAAAGCCAAAAAGCAGTCTTCATCACTGTCATCCTTGCTAGTAACACACAGATACACTTGACATTTCCTGCACATGAACATGGTTTTTCTGGTACAAACAGAATGGAATATCATCCATCAAAACACGAAAGGCATCATCTACAGACATACAGAGTTCTTGACCTACAACATCAACTGCTAATTGATATCCTTGCTGTAAGCAACTGTTATGCCAGCAGAAATTTCATATATAATATTAATAGGTTAAACAACCAGGCAACTTAAACGCATGATGTCCCATATTCTGGACAATACGCTTTTATGAACACCATCCCAAATGCACAACGTCCAGTATTTTACAAATCACCTTAAAAGTTATATATTTGATCAAATATGTGACAAAAATTTACAACACTGAATCCAAAATGTGCGCGTACATGCAATGTGTTATTTTTGCACAAAAATATAGATTAATTATACGTTTATGTTGCTAAAATTAGGTAGGCCCCTAAGTGTAGTGAACATACCACCTTTTCTACATGGGGGCCGCCATGTGTCTTCAGTGAAGCTAACCACCGGACTGATTATAGTGCCACCTGGCGGGAAATTTGAAACTACACCCGTCCAGGAAAGTATACAGTATGCATAACAAGAGTATGTTGAATGTGTAATAGATTTGAATGCTTTTTTCAATTGTCCAACAAAATGGACGCTATGCATCAAAGGGTTAACAAAATAAAAAGATGCTTGTAAGTATGAAACTTCAGAGTCCATCTGGCTTCACAGGGCAAACATATTGAAGTAAAAATGTCACTTTGAGCAGAAGGTCAATAGCGAGTATAGCTTCCAACCTGCGCTCGGCAAGTCGTCTCGGTGAGACAGCACCTAAAAGAGCGGTGGAAATCCGCCCTGTCACAAGGAGACAACGTCTTCATATAACCGAAATACTGTTGAGCAGGACGTAAAACCCCAATCACTCACTCACTCACTCCAACCTGCGCCTCACCCCTCAAGTGAGACGTCGGATCTGTTGAAGGGGTAACTGCCGTCAATACCGGTGTAATGCGGTTCCCAATTCCTGCAGATTTTGTACAGGAGACTCTAGGGCTTGAATGTTTCTGCCTATCGTATCCCAAATGTGCTCTAAAGGATTCAAATCCGCGCACTTACCCCTTCAACAGACCCGACGTCTCACTGGAGGGTTGAGACGCAGGTTGGAAGCTATATAATGGAGGCTAGACGCGCTATTGATCTTCTGCCCTACATACATACAAACATAATGTGATTATTTGGCGGCTCCATTCTGTTGAATGATGTGCGCCAGATCTTCTGGTCTAGGGATGTGTTCTACACACTCAGTGACATTTTTACTTCAATATGTGAAGCCAGATGGACTCTGAAGTTTCATACTTACAAGCATCTTTTTATTTTGTTAAAATACACTTTTCATTTGGCTAACGATATCCTGAATAAATTGTATAGCTTAATAGTGATTTTCTTTTCTTTTCCAGGGGGGAGGGGGGTGCTTAACTTTTTTCTTTGTGTATAGAAATAGTTCTCTTGACAGTCTTGTCCATTGTAACAACAACTGGCAGATCTATACATTTATTGATGTTTTATGCCGCTCTCAAGATTATTTCACTTATGGTGGCGTTGGTTGGGGAGGAAACTGGGCTCTTTCCCCGGAGGAGTACCTGGCAACTCGACCACAATGAGCGATGGAGTGAAAAATCCACTCAGAAATTATTCAATCTTTTTTTGGTTTGAGTGGTAGAATATTTACTCAATATATATATAGCTATTAGGCCTAATACTCCAGTAGGCCTACTAATACTATAACAAGTGGCAAGCTCAGATTCTCCTGTCCCTCCAACGAAACCTTTTGGAAACACTGACACAATCTTGGTGGATTAAGTAAGGACTAGCTCCAGGTTAGATTTCAAATTCAGAATTTGCGAATTTTTGTTCGTATTAGACGCTCATATTGGTCGAACCTTGCAATTATAATTAATCTTAATTAGGCCTATATAGCTGCCGTCCCAGGCTTAGATATGCAAGAACGGGACCTTCCAACACGTAGGCCTATATGTATAGATTATCTGTGGAAAATATTATCACCCGCAATATTTAAAGTGGCATGCATGAGCTGCCAAAATTCACACTTTTTTCATAATTCCTGGTCGTCACGGCAGTAAGAAGCTTTGAAGGCCATCGAAAAACTAAATGATTGGCGTTGGAATGAGGAAAATCCATAGGCTATAGTATGGGCCTATAGTACTGAACCGAAAACGTGTTCTAAAAGTAAAGAAAATTTAAATCACTGGGACGACCATTCATTCATTCAAAGCCAACGTTAGTTCAAAACAATACTTTATCGTACATTTTCGAAACTAGAAGCACCAAAACGCTTCTAAATTATACGTCTTGAGAAAAATAGCCAATAATTGCAACATTTCGTTTTAATGTCAAAATATCAACATTTTGACAGCTCATGCCACGTTAAAATGGCCTGAGCTGCATTTTTATCAAGAAGTTTAAAATGACAGCTTTGTGCTGATGGGGGCCTACCAATCATACAAAAATACGCTTTCAGACCTGTAGTTTTGTTTGATCAACTGTTAGGTTAGCGATATCTAAATTTAAACATCAACTCTATACTTTTCCCAGAAAAGATACTTCAAACGCTGAGATTCTTTTGACAATCGTTATTTATGTTACTAATGCCATTTAAAGTAAACAAATTGTAAGTAAAAGCAATAAAGTTCTGGTATTTTACTTTCAAAAGATTAGGTGAGCTTGGGATCCTTTACTTTTTACAGTCGGGCTATTTTACTCAGATCGGCGGGCTAACTGGTAACCGGCCATTCGGCCAGCGGACCATTTGACTAGCGCTCATTTTTTTCAAAATGTTACACTCTCCAACTCTACTTACCTGCACAACATAATATACTTTGGCCATACATTTTGCACATTGTCAACTCGGCTGTCTCGACATCTGAAACAGACCAGTGGCAAGTGACCAATCAGTGAGCAGAAAGTGGAACCTGGCGGCCATCTTGTGCTAAATGCAAACAAACCAAATGAGGCCGAGCCGTAATTTCCATAAAACTCTACGTAGATAGGGAGACATTCCTAATTTGGCGTTCGGTTTTTGTCAGACAGGATATTGAACAGCTTCTGCTTGCTGATTTTCATTTAATGATTGTGCGTCATTCTAAAACTTTCTGTAAAAACCGTATATCTGGCAAGCCAATGCGTACACCACCATTGGGTGCCCAGTAACCGTCACTAAGTCTGACAGTTCTATTTCGCAATACCTGTGTGACAAAACTGACCCGACGAAAGTGGCTAAAGAGATGAATTGGATTTATGTGACATTGCATGACATGGACTGCATATAGCTGCTGGAGGTTGTAATTCTCGAGAACTGTCAGTAATTTATTGGTTTAATTTTAATTATACTTTTAAACATCAATCATATTATTATTAATTAACTCAATAAGCATTAGTCATTACTTAGTAATACTGATACTATTATACTAATAGCATGTACCGGCTGTGATCATCTATGGACTCTACTGTCTTTGTCTACTATGTCAATAGAAGTATAGTGTAATTACTGAGAGTTTCTTTGACTGCTGGATAAAAACTGATGCTACAATACCAATTTAATTCGACACAAAATGAACACTCCTGATATTGTCTGGTTTAATTGAGATACCAATATAGTCGGATGAAAAATACCCCTTTACGTCCATGAAAGGTGTATTACTGACACTTCCACAGTTGGTAAAAGAGCAGACACCCCACTGTGGCACATGATAGACTGAGTATTTTATTCAACTCCGCAAAGCCTCTGAACAATCTTTTGCTATCAATAATTTTCAGAATCCTACAAAGTGTAAGGGTTCAGAATTTTACTTAAGGAGTTTCACATTAAGGCGAAATCCTGGCTTGCGACATGTCAAAACCACCCAATGATAACGTGACCACGTATAAGTTAGTGGTCGTGGGAGATGGAGGTGTTGGGAAGTCGGCGTTAACCATCCAGTTCTTTCAGAAGATGTTTGTACAGGATTACGATCCCACCATTGAAGACTCCTACATTCAGCATTATGAAATAGATTCACAATGGTGCATTCTTGATGGTAAGAAGGATCTGGTTTTCCTTTTATTGCGTTAAATTTTAGGTTCACATTTTAATGGTAACTTCTTCTTGGTAGGTTAAAGAACAGCAAGTAATTGAAACTGTTCAGATTGTTAACAATTGGAAAAACATAAGATTGTGTGTGTGTTTAAGGGGAGGGAAGGGGTGGTAATGTTTTAAAAGATTGACCTCTTCATTCAGCGACCCACAACAGGCCTCAAATTTAAGGAAGGCCAATGAAAACCATAGCTGGCTGTAAATTGATTGCTGCATTTATTTTCAATTACATTAGCAGAGGTGCTTCACGATGAATTGCTTATCAAATTTTCAACTTTTGAATATGTCTGAGCAGTCTCCCTTGATTTGTCTAAGTTTTTCTCTAATTTTTGCATGTCCATGTGGCTCGGAGATCATTATTTTGCTAGATATGGCTGTAGATTTGATTTAATTTTGTATTCATTTAGTGCTAGATACAGCTGGCCAGGAAGAATTCAGTGCTATGAGGGAACAGTACATGAGGAAAGGAGACGGCTTCCTTCTTGTCTACTCTGTGACGGATAAGCAAAGTTATGAAAACATCAGAAATTTTCACATCCAAATACTACGTGTTAAGGACAGGTATGAATAGTTACATGTAGCATGTACAATAACAGAGGTTTCCTTTTATCATATGTTGGAAACATAGTGGCCATTTTCACTCGGTCGTCGTATGTGGAAGAGTTGCCAGGTACCCGTCGAAGGTCAGGGGTTTTCTCTGGGCAATGAGCCCAGTTTCCTGCACCACTCGGTTTCCTCCACCACTAAACCTGGCAAAACCGCCATATAAGTGAAATAATCTTAAGTGCGTTTAATTAATTAGTGTCTGATAGAAAGTGGGTATAACAGTATTCTTGTTATTTTGGGATTACACTTTCTTGAAAATATGGTAGAAATTCCTCTACCGATTTTTTGGGTGACGCCCGAAATATGAGCTGTGTCAATTACGTTACCAGAGGGGTACTAAATGTCCGCTGTAGTATCTACCAGTCAACTACCTACTTTTTTAGAGGAGGCCGGTTGGCTGAATGGATAAGGCAGCCGGCATTTAGTGCTGGCGATAGGTGCCATACTCTGGGACCTGGGTTCGATTCCCGTTTCGGGCGTCACCCAAAAAATCGGTAGAGGAATTTCTACCATATTTTCAAGAAAGTGTAATCCCAAAATAACGAGAATAATCTTAAGTGCGGCGTAAAATGTCAAACAGTCAATCATATTGCCCATAGTTAGAGCTTTTAAAATTAATTAATTGGAAGGACTACTGTTTCAGCTCCATTTTAAATATATATTAAATTAGAAATGATAATCCCATCTGCGTTTTAGATCTTACCTCCAACACACATATTAAGCATCCGTCTTTCCATTTTACCCTTTAATTTGTTGATATTTTGTTGTAAATGTGCTAGATCCCTTGTCATAAAGAACAGAGCAAAAATTGGGCAGGCAGATTTCATGGTCCACAATTAAGAAGAATTTCTTACATAGGGTGAACAATTGGACGTCACCAAGGGCAAAGCCTCAGATTAACCTGAAATTTTTGTTGCAAGTCTTCGTTTTGAAGTATCACATTAAAATTTCAATTTTATTTGCAAGTCTTCGTTTTGAAGTATCACATTAAAATTTCAATTTTTGTGAAAGTTTTCGGGGTTTTTTTTGCAGGGACTCCTATCCTATGATATTGGTGGCCAATAAAGTCGACTTAGTCCATCAGAGAAAAGTAACAGAAGACCAGGGAAAAGATCTCAGCACACAATTAAAGGTACACACCTACATTAAAGTGGCATGAGCTGCCAAAATGTTGATATTTTGACGTAAAAACAAAATGTTGAAATCATCGGTTATTTTTCTCAGGACGTATAATTTAGAAGCTTTTTAGTGCTTCTAGTCTCGAGAATGTACCACAAAGTATTGTTTTGAACTAACTTAGGCTTAGTATGAAAGAATGGTCGTCCTGGTTAAATTTATATTTTGTTTAGTTTACTTTTCAAACACTATTCCGGTTTGAATAGGCCACATACTGTATGGATTTTCCTCATTCCCACGCTAATCATTTAGTTTTTCGATGACCTAGGCTCCCAAGCCTCTTGAGTCGTGTCGATCAGAAATTATGAAAAAGTGTGAATTTCGGCAGCTCATGCCACTTTAAACAGTTATTATCATCAGGAAAACAAGTGAATTAGTAAATGTCAAACTCTCATGGGTTTGATTATCACCTGGCCCAGATTTTTTTTCCATGTCTATCAATGTGGTTTATTTACTAAACCTACTTACTGACTGATTTTAAAGTTTTAATTTTTTTGGTTTTAATGATAAATTTGATATACACGTGGACTAACTGTAAGTCAAAGTGTTAGATAATGTAATTGTGTCTTCCAGGTTTTGTTGCGTAGGAAACTGGTCCCCGAGAAAACCCCGACATAGTACCTGACAACATAGGGTGACCGTATGAAAAAAACACTCAGAATTGTTTCCATTTTCAAACACTCTTGAGTGGGGTTCGAACCTGCAATCCAACGATGGAAGGCTTGTTTCTGAGTGAAAGGCTATCACTCTGCCGGCTCAGCTGAGTCACCGACGCCCCCTTATGTAAAATGACAGATTGACCGGGACACAATGGGTGCTGTGTACAAACGTTAATCAACCATTTTTATCAAAACAACACACTTTTTTTTTATTAATTTTAAGTTTCTGTTTTTATTTTTTCCAGATTCCATACATAGAAACCAGTGCTAAAGATCCGCCATTAAATGTAGACGCTGCCTTTCAAGAGGTCGTCCGGGTCATCAGGTAAGGTCAAAGGTCAACCATAAATTGATCATTAAAATTCCCTTCCTGCCATGCCATGCCACATTGAGTAGCCTCAATAAAAGCTAATTAATCTGAAGACTAGAGATAAAACCGATTATTTTTCATTTTAAAGATTTAAAAAAATCAAAGGACTGGCAGTGAAATAAAAAATATCGGTAACGTCACTAGCTTTGAGTAGGGCCACTAGAACCTCATTTTCTATAGGATATGCCTTCAAGAAAGGAACCATGATCAGTCCATGGCACGCCTGGAATGTTTCAGGAGAGCTGTGAATCACTCTCCTGGCCAATAAGGCAAAACTTATATAAAATATACATTTTTTTTATAAACTATTCATTGTTAACTATTTAAAAAGTACAAATGGTGGCTTGTACTGAAATTTTGGTCCAATTTGGTCAGAGGTTAAAATAATCAGTCATTAAGCATTTCAGGAGAAAAGTTGCAATGAGTTCTCGTCAGTTTATAGGAGAGCAACCTTTATCAATCATTCATCTCTCTATATGCTCAAGCTGGGCACTTCTGATAAAAGCTTTTCAGGAGATTGACCACTCGCCTGTCTGTTTTTAGAAGAGCAACGTTTATAAATCACTCATCTATCTATATGCTGAGGACTCCTAATAATATTTTATACAACTTGAGATTGCTTTTGACTTAGTTTGAAAAACATAATTACGTATAAAAGAAATGTTAACTGTTGATATTTTCCTCCTTCTTCCCCCTTCCAGACGACAACCTGTTGATTTAAAAGAGCGGAGAAGAATGCGGCGAGGAAAGCGTGATATACGATGTGAAATTCTCTGAACCATTCAAACTGCCTTATCTCAGCTTATACTATTCCACTTTTTGCCATAAAGGTGTCACATGATATCTGTCACCTGACTTGGATACTGGCATTCCATTGGTCAAAGTTACTGATTGGATGGAGTAATTCTGGAAGCCACGCCCTGAAGGCATCCATCTTGTTATCAACATCGTCTCAAACTCCATTACAACGGCCACAAATTGAGGAAATTTTTGATATCATTGTCTGATCCTATGTATGCTTTTTTACATTCAATCATTTTATCACAATGTATATTCTACATCTATAAGATAGGCCTTAGTTTCAATTTTTTTTATTTACTTACACTTCTGATATCTGATATGTTATTTGAATTTATCACCAATGGCAAATTGGAAAATTTTCTGACTGGTTTTTCACTCGAACGACCTATGTGGATGGTTGCTAGTTACCAACAGAAGGTTGTGGGTTTCCTCTGGGCATAGAGCCCGGTATCCTCCCACAATACAACTGGCAACCGCCATATAAGTGAAATAATCTTGAGCGCTGCGTAAAACATCAAACAATCAATCAGTCTGAATTCATCACTCACCACAGTAAACAAGTCAACTGTGTTGGATTTGAATCCCATTCAGTCCCAAAAAAATTCAATTATTTTTTAGTGGAATTTTAACTTGATCAAGAATCCCTGTGGGTCGGGATTTGCATGGAGGAATCCCCTGTCCTTAAGCAAGTACCAGGGAACTCTTCCATACACGTGAAATAATCTTGACTGCAGCGTTAAGTATCAATCAATCATTGTTCCAAAGACATTGTTCTTTGTTAAATGTTTTAAGCTTGTATTGTTGGGCATTTAAGTGTTTAGAGAATATAGCAAATTTCTGGGGACCAGTTTGTCATAGTGCTGATGTTTGAAATTTTTCATTCAATATAAGTTATAGTTCTGGAAAGAAAACATCAATTGGAATGGTGAAGTTCTCTGATCTCTCTGAATAAATCTTTCCTGACAGGCCTTGTTTTTCATCGAATTTAGCGCAATCTATTCTAGCACGTTCTTCTTACGAAAACACAAAACACAAACTTCTTTTTTATCATGTAATTTAGGAATCTGCATATTTAAAAATGATTTTTATCATTTAATTATTGTTAGCTTTGTTTAAAAAAGTTAACATACAATGTAATTCTTCCATTTCTTTAGTTTACCATCAAAGATATATATGTACAGCATTTATGTCATCAGACCCAAAACCATAACTCATATTTCATATGAAATGTAAATTTTTACCAAAATTTCTTGTGGGATATTTAAGCCTAGCGCACACGAGAGGCGCCGGCTGAGCTGCCGGCTACGCGTGGCTGAGAGCTAAGCTGTTTTCCCCGTGTGCGCCATTTCTCAGCACCATAAAGATTATTTGTTCGAACTATTATCTAGATATCGCGCAATCTCTGAAAAATAGCTAGCACTCCCTATTGGTTCCTAAGAATTTCTGACACATTGCCATCCTTTGTGCACATTAATCTTGATGTATTGTCTCAGTTTTTGGTTTGTTTATTTATTTATTTTTCCTATTTTGACTGATATTTCAAGCATTACTTACAACGGAGTTATTACATGTAGATCACTAATATGCCTTAATAATACTTCCTGTTTCACTGAGCTGGGTGACCAGTTTTGTATCATAGATTTACGTAGCTGAACGTAATACACAAGTTAGTAGTGTTATTCAGAATATCGTAAAATACATGGCTCTTTATTTCAACTGTTTATTTACTCATCTTTAATCCTAAGATAACTAAACAAACGGTGGAAATATTAAACTATGTCTTTTAACGATATGCAGTTGTATATATACTTTTGTAGTATGTGGAAGAGTTGCAAGGTACTCCCGGAAGGGCAGGTGTTTCCTCTGGACAAAGAGCCCAGTTTCCTCCCCCACTAAACCTGACAATGCCACCATATATTTTTATTCAGAATCTCCTGTTTCGTTTTTGTTTAGTTTTGTTATTTTGTATAATTTTATTTTATTTCTAATGAATTTAATAGTTTTTGTTATCAATGGTCAGTTTTTATGTTTTAGGAACTTGTTATTTTATTTATTTTTTTGTTAAATGTTATTGGATTTATCTGTGATCTTTTAAAATTTCCTCTTTCTATATTTAATATTAATTATAATTATTTTTATTATTCGGGGTCTTCTGTATTCTTATTTTAACAGTAACGTAATATTATTTGATAACAAGACTAAAGGGAATTATGACAGGGGTGAAATAACACTATTGATCGTTGGACTCTTTCAAGTACATTAAAACATAAATAAGAAAAACATTCAGCTTTTAAGTCACCTGGTGTCCCAAGAAACAGTTGTTTCTATGTGTTGTTGTTGTTTTGTTTTGCTTTTTTTTTTTTGGGGGGGGGGGGGGGGGGGCTCTTTAAATGTTTTAAATAATAATTTTATAATTAACGTGATATTTATAATTTTTATGGTGTATTTCAACTTTGGTTGATTATAATTGAGGTCAAGTAAGATGATGTCACAGAAATCTGTGCACAACTGAAATTCCACATTCCTGTTGGTTTATTTAGGTCGCATAAACCAATCCTGATCCCTGCTGAAACATGTGCACATACATCTATGACATCATCTCACTTGACCTCTGTGAATAATCAACCATTACTTTATTAAAGTACTAATTATTGAAAATTGTCTTTAAAATGAAGGGTTTTCATTACCTTATTATCAAGAAGCATTTCTGTTTTAAATCTGCCATGTTTAATCTATATTTTATATATTTGGTATTTATTATGGGTTCCCTGTGGTATTCTAGTCAAACTTTTCATTATTGTTGTTTATAAACTATTCTTCTGTCTCCATTGGCTAACACAAGTCGGTCTCGAAGTGAAACCATTCAAATATAGCAAAACTATTGAACTGTTGCTTTTTTTTTTTTTTTTTTTTTTTTTTTTTTTTTAACAGTTACAATCTGCAGTTTCTATTCCTATATTTGGCAGCACATGCCACTTTAAGATGCTCATGTTTTTTATCCATCGTATGCCCAACTCGAACTACCCGGCCTTGGGCCTGTTGCAAATTTTCTTTCTCCGCATCTTCAAGATGAAAACAGTTGGTTGTTGCTTACCTTGATTAGTGCTAAAACTAAGACCGCTCTTGTAATTATTATAACACTTCAATGTTGGCTTATTGTGTGTGTATATATATCATGTATTGTTGCAACCGTCTATTCTATTTATTTGAATCATCATTTATAATAAATCTACTATGTATTACAAAGAATGATTTACAATTGTTTGTTGGTTTTAATATGTCCAGGGCTTACTTGAATTAACTTCAACGATAGGTTGAACGACACTCCTGTGTTTCAGTGTTTAACGGCTCTTTTGTTTTTTGAATGACAGCCATTTTAGAGAGTAGAGGTGTGACGTTCCCCGCCATGGCATTCCGTCATCTTTGATTTAAATGGCTGGAGATCTCCAAACTCTGTGGCCTAGGTATATTGATGATGTGTGGACATACCATATTGAAACTTGTAACTATTTAGAATCCTTCCATTTTTCTCTAATTTGTTCCTAATTAAAGCAACGCAACCGGTCCAAACTTTACACACATCTCATTCGATCCTCTAGTTTGCCGTTCCACCACTATTGTGTTAAATATGCTCGAAAACCGCCCGACGCTCTGACTCGCCTCTGCATTTCCTTGAAATTGAATTCTGAAAACGGCGAGGATATGACACAAAAGTCAGTTTGGAACGGCGAACTAAACGATCTAATAGAATGCATGGTTGACAAGGTGAAAGGAACGAATCTTTCAAAATTCTGGCTCGTTCGGCAGTTTAGTCCGTCATTTAAAAAAACAAGTATGTCTAGTCCGGGTTTCTGACTCCAAAATTACTATTGTTTTTACACTGACGGCCGTAGTCCGGGTTTCTGACTCCAAAATTACTATTTTTTTTACACTGACGGCCGTATTCCAAAATACGACCGTCAGTATAAAAAATAGTAATTTTGGAGTCAGAAACCCGGACTAAAGTATGTCCAGCAAAATGTATGAGGCATTAACCTTTACAATGCCACTGGGAGTAGCAAAATCCGAATGGGATCCCAATAGAACGAGATCTCTTGACGTGCTCGGTTATTTTCGTTTGGTTCGTTTGCTGTGGCATGAGCTACCAAAATCCACACTTTTTTCATAATTCCTGATCGTTACAACAGTAAGAGGCTTTGGAGGCAATCGAGAAACTAAATGATTGGCGATGGAATGAGGAAAATCCATACAGTATGTGGCCTGTACGAACCGAAAACGTGTTCGAAAAGTAAACAAAATTTAAATAACCGGGATGGTCATTCATTCATTCTAAGCCAAAATTAGTTCAAAACAATACTTTATCGTAGATTTTCGAGAAAAGAGGCACTAAAGAGCTTCTGAATTATACGTCTTGAGAAAAATAGCCAATAATTTCAACATTCTGTTTGAACGTCAAAATATCAACATTTTGGCAGTTCTTGCCACTTTTAACATGCAGAAAACTGCAGAAAAATACGATTGATTTATTGATGGATTGAGGCTTAACGTCGCGCTCAACATATACGGTTATATGGCGACAAAAATAGCAACCGACCCAAAAGATCTTACCCACCCCCATCCCACCTAAATTTTAACATTTTTTAACTCTACAGGCCATATGAACGCCAGGAAGGCTAATGTATTTGGCATACTTAATTTTCTTCCATGCTATAGGTAGGCAAAAATGGCTATGGCAAAAACCACATCGCCCCCAGCCCGAGGGTCAGAAAAATACAAACCATCAGTTTTAAAAACGTATGCAGATACATTTCTGAACAGATTTTATGAGTAAGTGTCCTTAATTGTGGTGTATCAAGAGAGGAAGTTTGTATCACGACAATAAGCCTGCCAATAGAGTAAACATGGCAGACCCCGCAATGCCACGATATACATGTAAGTGAAATAACCTTTAGTGCGCCGAAAAATATTAATGTATCATTGAATCAAGCTAAGAGTTGAGTTTCTATAAAATTCAAACGTATTTGCATCCTTTAGTATTTTTGACTCCAAATTGAATTTTTTTAGTCTCCCAAATGTAAAAAAACACACACACACACACACACTGAAAACTCTGGCGATGCGCAAAAGCTATTAAAAAAATTGGTTAATTGATTGATGTTAAAATTACGCCGCGCGCAAGATTATTTAACTTATATGGCAGCGTTGCCAGGTTTAGTTGAGGAGGAAACCGAGCTCATTGCCCGGAGGAAACAACCAACCTTCGAGGAGTAGGCCTACCTGGCCAATATCCCACATACCGTGACCGAGTGAAAAATCCACTCAGAAAATTTTCAATTTTTATTTGGTCTAAGTGTGATTCGAACCCGCACCGCATCGATGGAAGGTCTGTGTGGGACTGGTGAGGGGGGTCACTCTAACGCACTGGACCACCAAGGCCCCCATAAAGATTGGACCTCGGGCTGATGGTACATATTACATATCAGAGACTAATTTATGGGTTAAATACAGACGAAAGATTTGGTTTCAGGGACTTGGAAAGGCTGTCTATAAATTTAATGGGATTGGAATCAAAAAAAAAAAAGACCTAAAATGATATAAGTGTATGCCCTAATCCAACATGGTGTTCGGACATTTTTGAGTGTAAACTTCCATTCATTTAAGGCCAAAGCTAGTCCAAACATATGAAGGCCCTTATTTGTACTTCTTGTGAAAAATAACATATATATACTTCCATAATTTTGTTTAAACTAAAACCTGTCAACATTTTGGAATGCCACCTTAAAAATACAAAATGGTCAAACGGTTTTTTTTTTCAAACAGGTAAAAAATACAGTCTTACTTTTTCACAGTTTCTTACAATTTTCAGTGTTTAAGGTGGACACTTACCTAAAATACATTAAAAAATTTATTTGGCAACATGTTTTTGATAATTTTTATTTTATTTTTTCACAAGCTTTGGATTATTCAATATTTTTGGCCTCTGGTTGTGCAAAATCGTTTGAATTTAAGGCTTATGTATAGATATAATTCACCAACGGTGAATTCCTTACGTGTCTCTCCTTATCATCTGATATTCATTATGTCGTCAGTGCCGGAGAGCATCCAATGGCAAAATGGAGATGACGAGTCACATTTACCGCCGTGTGAACTCTCAGACCACTATTCCAATTAATGAATTAAATGGCCTCTGTTGACCTTAGAGATGACAACTGGACTTTATGATTGGCCTACAAAAGTTTCCCTCGCAATGCTTTTTCACCCATATGCCTTTTGTTGCCATTTGTGAGAAAAAATTGTGTCAAATTTTTTTTTAAATTTCTTAATGCCGTCTCATTTGAAGCTTTCGACACTTTTTATTATGCATAATTATACTAGGGCCTTTTAATAACCGTGTGTCGGCAGTCTGGAATAGTGCTCCATGTTTGACTTTACCATAGAAGTTTTCATGTTATATCTTGATGTGAAATAGACTGTTATGACGTCAATCGAAATCCATCCGGGTACCCTTGGCTAAGGTTATAAAGTCACGTGGTCTCTCTCCCAGTTCGGTGCGCCATGATGCATGCGGTGAGGAGAGCTTGTACTGGGGCCTTCAAGGCTACCAAATCCTCCGTAGGAGCCCATCATGCACAGCAAACTGCTGTGAGAACTATTCCAGCATGTCTCCAGACACGTAAGACATGTTCAATTTCGCTAGTCATTTGCTATCCTCCCGAAAAAAAGTTGTTAAAGTTGACTTGGAAACCGCATGGAGTTTTCTGCCACACGTTTTTCAATGGCGGCGACGGAGCCGGCGTTTATGTCACCAAGGCAATCGAGATAATTTATGTCCTAGATTCCCTTACGTTTCCACGCAACTGATCCTTTTCAATGCTTTTGAATGACTGTCTCCCTTTTTATTCAAGCTTTACCTCAAATTTTGGGTTTTGCACTATAGCCTCGTTTTGGAGAACTTGGAAGTCATGGCCTCCGATCACCTTGTTGAAGTCTGACCTTCAAAACAAATAAAATAAATCCACGTGAATGATTCTATAACAACATAGTCGTCCAAGGAAGTTTCTCTAGCTTCAAAATCAGGGCCATGTATTGTCTGCCTGCCGGTGTAGATAGTTTTTAACTCATTGATTTGTCCTGTATTTAGACAATCCGGTAGGCCTACTTTGCAGAACAAAATTATGACACTGACAGTAGGGTAGTTGGAGATCTCTAAACTCTGTGGCCAAAGTGTATTGATGATGGGTTGGAGGACCTGCCATTGAAACATGCACATTCGTAGAAACCATACATTTTCTCTGAACTTCTTAATTTAAAGGGAAAGAAAATCTAAGCTTTAGACTTGCTTGGAAAGAGTTCATTTAGTCCAAAACAACTGTCCAATGTATGTTTTATCCCCACGTAAGCGAGTAATTGAAATTTGAAGGTGGCGTTACAATAGCGAATAAGCACTATTGGCCATTCACAAGGTCGCCTCCATTTTTTCATTAGTTTTATCCAATTGTTGTTCAATAGAAATTTAAGTGCGTTATAGAGTAGTCATGTGATGCAATTTAGCCAATGGCTTGGCTAAGAAATGACGTGCGGTTGCATACTGACCTATATATTCCAAAACAATCTTCCCACTTCAAGTTTGTCGCCATGTTTTTTGGACCTAAATCTACCATCATACACTAGAGAGCGGTAAAAATATGTCATTATTGATCTAAAAATAGCTACTGCAACATAACGATCCTAAAACGGAAAAATGGCTACACAGATAAGCCACTGAACGGACACACTTCTGTCTGTTTTTATTAGCTTGATGGTTCCTGGCGGTAATTGACGTGAAATGTACTTTGAAGGTTGTTATCGACGATAATCCCTATGTATTTCTAGAGATTTCCCATACTTTAAGCAATGCAACCGGCCCAAACTTTACACACATTCAATTTGATCGTGGAGTTCACCGTTTCACCCAAAAAAAGCGTTCAAACACTCACATTTGTGTTGCATCCTTGTCGGTTTTCCAAGGACAGCTAGAATCTTTGGCTAGCCTCCTCGTTTCCTTAAAAATGAACTTGGGAAATGTACGAACATAAGTTGACCTCTGAGCCTTGTTTTTGGATTTAACTTTCAACTTAAAAAAATCTGAATTTAATCAGACAACCAATGTTAAACTTTGGCTGCTTAGGTCTCCTAAAACATCCTGTTTATCTCTTATTTTTCAAACCCTATAAAAGTTAACATCAAGTTGTATTTTAATTAAATGAAAATGACACTTTGACAGGAAGCTATGCAGACGCACAGGCCAAACCGAAGGCTGGTACAGCTGTTGGCCGAGTGGTGGCAGTCATTGGTGCTGTTGTGGACGTACAGTTTGAAGACAACCTTCCTCCAATCCTGAACGCCCTTGAAGTAGAAAACAGAAAACCTAAACTCATTTTGGAAGTAGCCCAGCATTTAGGTTTGCTTAATTTCCTATGTTATTATTCAAGGTTTTTTTTTTCCTCTACATGTGCACTCGTTTCTTATTTCATTCCATTCTTGAGGCGATCTAAAACATAAATCCATTTGAAATTCCATTTAAAATCTTACAAATTTAAGTTAAGCAATTCATAGAATTCACTATTTTTAAAATTTGATGTCCAACATGGCAAAATTTTTTATCAGGAATTCTTATTTACATATATATTTTCCAAAATAGCACCATGTATTTTTGTTGTCTTATCTTATACTTAATATTGTTTCCTGTTTATACACAGGTGAGAACACAGTACGAACCATTGCTATGGATGGTACGGAGGGTTTAGTACGAGGAAACGTGTGCACTGATATCGGCTCACCTATCCGTATCCCTGTAGGACCAGCCACTTTAGGAAGAATTATGAATGTCATAGGTGAACCTATTGATGAGAGGGGGCCCATCACAACAGACAAGTAAGCGGCTGTTGATACTCCTACAAAAAAATACCCATCACCTGGATTACTGATAATGTATCCTAAAATTTAAACTGCTCCAGTGGATTAAAGTTTTAATCCTTTTGTGTTGCCATTTGGTAACTGTAAGTGGAGAAACCCCAGATATTCTACAATGAACAAAGGTTGATACTTTAAAATGCCTGAACTCCCATAAGTATTTTGGGGGGAAGCCTGCTAGTCACTTTTTTTTAAATTTTGAAAATCTTTTCAAAGACACTTTTTTTAACTCCTTGTTAACAAAAAATTCCTGACGGAAATGGAACTTTACTTTTATCCCTCTGTCACATTACTTTAAGCCAATCAAATTCTGTTGACTTATGAAAAATATAAATCCACATGATGTATGATTTGGCATTTGCTCTCAATATTTCTAGGTAATTAAAATGTCTTAACTTTTTAAATATTTTTCAGATTCTTAGCTATTCACCAAGAAGCTCCAGAGTTTGTTGAGATGAATGTCGCCCAAGAAATTTTGGAAACTGGTATCAAAGTGGTAGATCTTTTAGCCCCCTATGCCAAGGGTGGTAAAATTGGTAATTATTTTTTTTTGAAGAAAAATATTTTTCCAACAAAATAAAATCTTGAATCCTTCATAAAATATTCTTGAAGGTTTAAAGGCCTCTTCAGTTTACACCATATAGCAACTTGGGATACGGTTTCCACCAGTTTTCAGACAGGGGACCTTTTTCTCTGTGCTTCACATCAAATAATCTCTTGATTATATCGAGTAAATTGATTATCCCTTGCTAAACTTTGGGGGGAATATTGAAATGGGATCCTTCCGTCCTGATTTAGTTTCCGAAAACTATTAGACGTGTGTGGAACAATCATCATGTGTAGATATGCCTTTTGAGGTTTTCAACTTCTTGAAAATATTTATTTTATTTTTATGTTGCATATCCGCCATACAAGTGAAATCCTCTTAAGTGCGTCGTAAAACCGCAATCAACAAGTATTCAATATTTTTTCCCTACGGTCGGGGATATAGCTGACTGTGTTTTGTTACAACACAACATGACCAAGTTTGAAAGCCTCAGCAACGATATCTTTAATATATAAAACAATATTTCAGAATTTTTTCTGAGAATTGAAAAGTAAAGTTTTGGTTCATACATTCTTGTTTTGTCTAGGTTTGTTTGGAGGAGCGGGTGTAGGAAAGACTGTACTTATTATGGAGTTGATTAACAATGTAGCCAAGGCCCATGGTGGTTACTCCGTGTTTGCTGGAGTAGGAGAGAGGACCCGTGAAGGCAACGATCTCTACCATGAGATGATCATGTCCAAAGTCATCAGTCTTACAGACGACACATCAAAGGTGACCCATCCTCTTTGGGGCTGTTTGTTCATACAATGAAACTGCTTTATACTGGCACCTTTCAGGAAAGAAAAATATGCCGGTTGATCTGGATTATTTAACATGTATTTTAATACAGAAGGAAGTTTAATATACTGTCCGTTTTGCGAGCGTTCCAGTTTATCCGCGCTTACACAGATTTCACGATGGGATTCCCGCTAGATTCTACTTTTTTGAAGATACTTTTTCTTCATATATCGAGGGTTAACAGTTAGTGCAATTTATCTTGTGAAACACAAACCAATAGACCTTTTTTCCCTTATATTTTCAGGACCTCTGAAATTGTATGGCATTGACATCATTCACTGTTGCAGGCGCTCTAACACGCATCTATCTCTTTGTGTCATAGAATAAATGATCACTCGATGTAGCGTCATTTTGGCATACACAGGGGCTACTGCGCAAGCGTCAATCCTGAAGCCGAAATGTTCTATTACATTTACTTTGAAGTTAAAGTTGATTTTCTTTGTCACTAGGTGGCGCTTGTATACGGTCAAATGAATGAACCCCCAGGAGCTCGTGCCCGTGTAGCTCTGACTGGTCTCACTGTTGCGGAGTATTTCCGTGATCAGGAGGGACAAGATGTATTGCTTTTCATTGACAATATATTCAGATTCACACAGGCTGGTTCAGAGGTGAGTTTATCAAATCTATTCATCCCGTTCTTGAAAATAGACTGATTTATTAATGAGGGAGTATAAGGAGCACATCCATTCGTCTGCGCAAGTAATCGGTCGCTTTAAAACAAGATCCACCTCAATCCCATCATTTTTTGTGTGGATTTTGTTTTTAGTTTGGTAGACTTTAACGATTACCAGCTGTCTTTAGAATGTTTTCTTTCCTTCATACAAGAGCCTGGTTTCATCCACCCAGTAAAGGTAGCAACAGCTCCATATATGTGAAACCTCAGTCAACCAATAGCTTGAAAAAGGGGTGAACTCTATGGCTTAGTTTTTACATTGATCAGTGTTGAATTGATGTCCTAATTAAATGTGTTAAAACTTTGTGTTTTTATTTTGTCTAGGTATCAGCTCTGTTGGGTCGTATTCCATCCGCTGTAGGTTACCAACCAACTCTAGCCACAGACATGGGTACTATGCAGGAGAGAATTACAACCACCAAGAAGGGATCTATCACATCTGTACAGGTCAGAATATTCAGTTATCTCATTTTGACCCAAGTGGTATGAGCTGCCAAAATGTACACCTTTTTCTATTGATGTAAAATTTTGTAATTTTAAATTAGAATCTTTTAACCTTTTATTTTAAACCTAAATAAGGTGATGCTTTTTTTTCCTTTAAATTAAGGCTAAAAAGTTGGAACCGCCTAGACATTGCTGCGTATACTTTCTTGATCAATCTGAAAACGTAACCTGTATCAAGCGATCTTGAGCATACTCAAATTTATGACTGGGTTTACCAATGCCAGAGAGTGGTCGGTTACTTACCGACTCCTAACCTGACTAGTGTAATCTTGGTAAATCGCTGGGCTTCATGATCTATTTCATGTGTTTTCTTATCTTTATCACAGGCTATTTATGTGCCAGCTGATGATTTGACCGATCCTGCCCCTGCAACAACATTCGCTCACTTGGACGCCACCACTGTATTGTCTCGTGGTATTGCTGAGTTGGGTATCTACCCCGCTGTGGATCCACTGGATTCTACGTCACGTATCCTTGACCCCAATGTTGTTGGTGATGAACATTACGGAGTTGCCAGAGGTGTGCAGAAAATTTTACAGGTAAATGAAAAACAGTTTCTATGATTAAGAGAGTCAAGTCTATCTCCATCTCAAAGTTGACTACCATAAAAATTATTTCTTATTGTTATCGCAGTTTGCGCATTTTTCACCCAGTAACCCTTACACTATTTACACCCACAAAATACTTTGAGTAAGTTGATCTTAAAATTGGTGTTATTTACATTTGTTAGCATAAAAGGTATACCTTTCTCCACTTGAATAATAACTACCAGTTTTATATCCAAAAGTTGAAATTTTCTCGATTTTGCAAGGATTTTTTTTTTTCAAATTGAACATCTGCCTGCAAAATGACCACAAAAATGTAAATTGCAGTTAATTTAGTTTGTCGATAAAGTGCTAGATTTGATTTCACCTCAAAACTAGGTTGCAGCTTCAAAATTTGAACTCCGATGAAACCCTGTATATAAACAATGTTTAAGTTAAGTAAACATTGGTTTGAATAAAGTATCTTTTCTTTTTCTCTCAGGACTACAAATCACTCCAGGATATCATTGCTATTCTGGGTATGGATGAGTTATCAGAAGACGACAAACTGACAGTCGCCCGCGCCCGTAAGATCCAGAGGTTTTTGTCTCAACCCTTCCAGGTAGCTGAGGTGTTCACTGGCTCCGAGGGAAAACTTGTCCCACTTAACGAAACCATCAAGGGATTCCAGATGATCCTAAGAGGTAAGTTAAGACACCAGTTTAACATCAGTTAAAAACTTGATTACTCATTTCCAACAATGCTGATCATGAAATGATGCTGAAAACTCCCAATCGATAAGTAACTTATGGTCACTAGCTCGCATGGATGACTGTTGCCTTTTATCCCGAACTGATTGTGGGTGATGTCATTTGCTCTCAAAGGACATGGCTGTATCTGGAAGAGTTGCCAGGTACTCACCCAAGGTCATGTTTTTCTGAGGTCCTCCTGCACTCAACCCGCCATATAAGTGAAATAATCTTAATTGCGGTTCAAATCGATTAACCCAAGGACCTCCAAATACAAAATCGATGCCTATTCATTCTATGTGTAATCATAAACAAAATTATGGAATTATTACAAAAACATAACTGGCTCTTTTGCATTTTTCCATACTAGCCTGGTCTCTTCCCTCCGTAAAAATTGCAAATCTGACCTGTAAGGGAAATAATATGTAGTGCGACGTAAAACAATCCATTTTTTCATGGCAATAACAAGAACCCGTGGCTTTGCTGTCCGGTCAAATGTTCAAGACCTACAGTAGATGCATTCAGCAACGTCCCATAACTGCAGCGCTGTATTTGTCTTAACGTTTGTCCTGTAAACGTGGCGCTGCGTTTAGGTTAACTGACCTGTAATGATCACAATTGACCTGCGATGATCACAATATATGAAACATTGACTTCACATTATTATTGAAACTTAATTCCTTTTTTTTTTTGTTTCCCTAGGCGAGCTTGATCATTTACCAGAGGTTGCTTTCTACATGGTTGGTCCAATTGAAGAGGTGGTGTCTAAGGCTGAAAGATTAGCTGAGGAACAGTCATAATCGAGTGGACTTTAGTTCTCAATGTATATTTGTCATTAGTTGCTCTCTATTCAGAGATGCTAATCCAGAGTCTACAGCATTCTCATGGACTTGAGGACCCTGACTAAAGTCAATCTCCTTGTCCTATCCAGGCATCAAACAAAACTGTGCTATGTTTAGATTATCTCCCCTTGTTCAAAACACAACATTGAAACATCGGTTGCTGTAGATACTATTTAATGGTTTGTCATATGTTTGCTGTTGGTCCAAAAAAAATTAAATTGTAACCAACGTTATAAAAAAATAAACACCAAAAAAATATGTTTGGCTTTGTTTTGAGATGGGTCGCAGGTTTGAATCGCACTCAATTAAAAAAATCTATTGAGTGGTGTTCTATTGATCATCCTATATGGAGTCAAGTAGGTTAGAGTGATGGTCCCACATAGACCTTCCATGGATACAGCCCGGGTTCAAATTTTTGGGAGGATTTTTTGCACACCGCATGTGGAAGAGTTGCCAGGTTCTTGCATGTTTTTATTATGCCAATACTGTGTTTATCATTACTAAGGATTTAGAATTAACTGCTGGTGGGCCTCTGTAGGTAGGGCGTTGGACGCTCAATCCGAACAACCTTCCACCAATGGGTCGCATGTTCGAATCCCACGGAGTCCCAATAAAATTGGTACATTTTCTGACTCGGTTTTCACTCGAAAGACCTATGGGGATGGTTACCACCGGAAGGTCATGGGTTTCCTCTGGGCATAGAGCCCGGTTTCCTCTCACAATAAAACTGGCAACGCCGCCATATAAGGGAAATCTTGAGCTGGGAGTAAAAACCCAAACAATCATTGTAAAGCGGTTGTTAGTACCTGCCAAATATTTAAGGGTTTAATACCGCCGTAGCGGTGTTTGTTGCGTAACCCGATACCGCTGAACGTTGGTTCGTACCGAGTCAAACCACGAGAATGCGCAGCATTCGAGGGGTTTGACGAGGTGCGAACCAAGGTCCAGCGGTATCGGGTTACGCAATAAACACCAAGACGAAGGTATTAAAGTCGATTCTACCCCGATAATTGAGAAAAATGAGGAAAAAGTGACGGACAGATTGGGAACTTTTAACCAATCAACGATAAGCTTTGGTCACGTGCAACGGTGATGCACTACAGACTCGATGTCGTTTGAAAAGTCATCTCTACTTAACATGTATATTTGCACACGGCACGCACATACAGGAGGGGTAGAAATTAGTACATTCACCTGCAGTTGGGGCCTCAGTAGTAGAGCGTTGGACGTTCAATCCAAACAGCTTTCCACCAAAAAAATTGGGAAATTTTCTGACTGGGTTTTCACTCTAACGACCAATGTGGGATGGTTGCCAGTTACCACCGGAAGGTCGTGGGTTAACCCCCACAATAAAACTGGCAACGCTGCCATATAAGTGAAATAATCTTGAGCACGGAGTAAAACACCAATCCATCAATGAAAAGCGGTTGTAAGTACCTGCCAAAGATAGCAGCTTACCTTCACCTGCAGTTCATTCAGATCGGTGAAAACTAGTTTTAAGCACTCGATTATAAAACATGGCCAGAGTAAAGAACCAGTCTGTATGGCATCCACTTGTATAGAAAATTGCAGCTATTTTAACACCTTATTTTGCATTCTTGGTGTGGCACAGGCGGCAGATTGATAGTCTGACAGACAAAATAAAAAGAAATGGAACAATTTTGGAGTAGATTTTTCACTCTATTGAATTTGCATTATATGGAAGAGTTGTCCGATTTCCCAACCATAAGGTTCAGTGGCTTAGAGATCATACCACACAGACATTCCATCGATGCGGTGCGGGTTCACATCACACACAGACCAAATAAAAGTTGAACAATTTCTTGTTGTTTCCCTTGGTCGCCTTATGTGAAAGAGTTGCAAGGTACTCGCCGAAGGTCTTTTTCCCTGGGCAATGAGCCTGTTTTCTTCCCCCACTAAACCTGGCAACACTACCATATAAATGAAATAAGTGTGGCGTAAAACCTGAATCAATCCTTCACATAAAGAGCCTGGTTTCCTACATGGTATACTAGTACTCAAAGTGGTACCATTCTTATGCAAACCTGTTCGTTAGTAACCATGAAGTATTAAAGGATTTAAGAACAACCTTTGGAAAAATCTTCTAATTTGCGTTACGTGTAATGTAGAACATGTACTTTAAAAGTCTGACCATAAAGAAAATTTAATTTTGGTCGCAGCACATACAAATTTCAAGTTATATTTGCCGATCTACAATGCTTACGAAAGTTAATCACCTCAGAGACTTATGATGTCAAACACAACCTCCGTTGTGTACGTACCCTCACAGCGATGACGTAATAAACGATTTCTGCTGTCTCAGTACGTCTTCGTGGCAGTTTGTACCATATGTGAACGATGAGTTTGTACACAACGAAGGTCGTGTATGACGCAATTTTTCCGAGTAGTTACGAAAAATACGCATATTTCCTACCCGTTCTTTTTTTGACTACCAGGGACCTAACGCGAAGGTTGTTTCGTTTCAACTGATGTTTTTCAAATATACATTTAGTCCATAAACACAAACCAGTTTTAAATCCTGTTCATAAAATCTTTAAATAAGATTTATTTTTAGCAGTTGTACCTCCTACATAATCTACAAATACATGTACAATAACACATGGAATTTTCAGCAGTTTACCACATAATGTACAAATACAATAACAGATAGAATTTTCAGCAGTTTACCACATAATGTACAAATACAATAACATGGGATTTTCAGCAGTTTACCACATAATGTACAAATACAATAAAAGATGTGATTTTCAGCAGTTGCACCATATCAGCGTTTCAAGAAAATTAAATTATTCCAAGAGAATTCGAGACCTTTTTTTTAAAGAAAACGGACGTTTTAAGAAAAATGTTCAGGGGGTAGTAAGGTTTATCTGATAAAATCCGTTGGCACAAAAATTAAGATAACATTTTACCCGGCCAAATGGGACAGGTTTCACAAAAATCCCTTTATTAAATTGACATCAGTTGCCTCATGCGCACTTTTCCAAGACAAAAAGAAAAAAGGATGAAGTTCACTAAACTATCAATTGAAAGAAACCAAACATGTTAGGTAAGTCATCAAAATATAAATAATCAAGCCCTTTGCTCTGACGTTCCTTTCAATCACAAAAACAGCTGGGATAAGTTATGTTCTACAGGATTTTATTTTAGAATATTCTATAAATTAATATTTAAACATATTAAGAATATGATCTGAAAATTAGTGGCATGAGCTTTGACAATTAGAACCTGGATTTTACATTCCTCAAAAAACGAAACAATTTATGTTGGAATAAAAATAACCATTGAGTTTGTGACCTGTGTTGGGTGAAGTTGTGTGTGTTTGTCAACTGACAAGTTAGCAAAAGTTATTTTAGTACCAAGGTATTTCTAGACTCTACTATAACTTAGATTCTTAAGCTTCTAATTTGCATTTTGCAAAGAATTTCAAAATCTTATTTTAGGTAAAAATGTTAACAATTTTGACATCTTCAGGAAATGGCCAATTTAGCTGAACAGAATGTAATAATACTCAAAGAGATGTATAATCATATTTTGATATATATTCATTTCAAAATTATTACAAATTTAATACAAAATTGAATATAATTTCATCAATTTATAATATATATATTAAATAATCTATAATAATTTCAATTTCAACACAAATGGAATGCCAAATAAAGGCCATTGTTTTTCTCAAATAATTTTATATATTAAGATATAAAATTAAATGATTTAAATATTTCATAATAATTTTAAACTATACATAAGATAAAAATCTACATTATTTCATTATCAAAATTGAATTTTATAATCTAATAATATATATATATCTATTGATGAACACAAAACACACAAGCACAGGAAAAATCTATTTTACTAAAATAATATATAAATTTATAAATTATTAAAAGCTTTGATCATCAAAGATAACAAGCACCTTTTAGTTGAATGATTGATTGATGTTTAACATGGCAATCAAAATTATTTCACTTACACGGGTGAGTAGAGAAACTTAAAGTTCTACCGGAAAGGCCTAGTAACAATTCCACACAGAATGTTGGAGTGAAAACCAAATCAAATTTGTGTGTTTTTTTCAGTGGAGTTTTTACTGGATTGCCATATTTGGATAACTTTCCTCCAGACAAACAGTCCCCCGTATAAGTGATATAATCTTGAGTAATAGACGCTAAAGGTTGACGTTATTTCATACAAAGTAACCTCCCTTTGCACTTAAAGCATGCGTTGACTTAACATGGGAGTAAATGGGGATATTCAGTTTTTTCAACAAAGCTTCAAACTTTGTTCAGAAAAAATCTTCAGTATAAAAAATAGCATTCCCCGTCACTTAGAAAAGTTTCACTTTTAATCTAGGACTTATTTTTATCTTGGTCGAAAAATTCGCTTTTGCCCATTCACTCCCATGTTAATTTTCACGGCCGCGGATTTGCAAAGGAACGTATCTCTGTTATTTTTAGTAAACTCTGTGGAGACCCATAGCATAAAAACATCAATCAATAATTCCCTTTTCAGATATGGCTGGGATTCAAATTGACAAATTGGATATTTTCATCTGAAATGTTTTGTCAAATGAAAGATAGCTATCCTGTGAGATGCCGCAGCCGCTCGTTTAATTCCCTTTCTCTCTGTAACATACTGTGGCTGTGTTTCTTGTAAGCTTCAAATTCCTGAAAATGACAAGCATGTTAATTGTTTACTTCGACAAAGATCTTTAAATTGATCGGGTAGAAATCAAATCTTTTGTGGGTTTCCAATGCATGTAAATTTTGGCAAACATTAACTAATCAATGGTTTAATCTGGGAAAAATTGTTATAGTTTTAATCAATGATTTAATCAATTTATGTATTGTGAACTTTCACAGTAAGAAACCCAGTGGGTCGATTCTACATTTGCTAAAAAGAATTTAACTCCCCAATATATTTGCATTGCTGGTCAATTGATTGATTTTTCTGAGGGCCGTTGCATGTCAATTCTGTTTTAATGGCAAAAAAAAAAAAGAGGGGAAAACTAAGGTCGAATTATTGAATCAAGGTCAAGGTATTTAGCTAAAGTAGAGTCATTAAATCAAGGTCAAGTTATTGAACCAAGGTCAAGATATTAAATCAAGGTCGGGTTATTGAATCAAGGTCGAGTTATTGAATCAAGGTCGAGTTATTGAACCAAGGTCAAGTTATTGAACCAAGGTCAAGTTATTGAACCAAGGTCAAGATATTAAATCATGGTCGGGTTATTGAATCAAGGTCGAGTTATTGAACCAAGGTCGAGTTATTGAATCAAGGTCAAGTTATTGAACCAAGGTCAAGTTATTGAATCAAGGTCAAGTTATTGAATCAAGGTCGGGTTATTGAATCAAGGTCAAGATATTAAATCAAGGTCGGGTTATCAAATCAAGGTCGGGTTTTTGAATCAAGGTCCAAGATATTAAATCAAAGTTGAGTTATTGAATCAAGGTTGAGTTATTGAATCAAGGTCAGGTTATTGAATCAAGGTCAAGATATTAAATCAAGGTCAAGATATTAAATCAAGGTCAAGATATTAAATCAAGGTCGGGTTGTTGAAGGTTGAGTTATTGAATAAAGGTCAAGATATTAAATCAAAGTTGAGTTATTGAATCAAGGTTGAGTTATTGAATCAAGGTCAAGTTATTGAATCAAGGTCAAGTTATTGAATCAAGGTCTAATTATTGAATCAAGGTCGAGTTATTGAATCAAGGTCGGGTTATTGTATCAAGGCCAAGTTATTGGATCAAGGTTGAATTATTGAACCACGGTCGGGTTATTGAATTAAGGTCAAGATATTAAATCAAAGTTGAGTTATTGAATCAAGGTCGGGTTATTTAATCAAGGCCAAGTTATTGAACCAAGGTTGAGTTATTGAATCAAGGTTGAGTTATTGAATCAAGGTTGAGTTATTGAATCAAGGTCGGGTTATTGAATCAAGGATGAGTTATTGAATCAAGGTTGAGTTATTGAATCAAGGTTGAGTTATTGAATCAAGGTTGAGTTATTGAATTAAGGTCAAGATATTAAATCAAAGTTGAGTTATTGAATCAAGGTCGGGTTATTGAATCAAGGCCAAGTTATTGAACCAAGGTTGAGTTATTGAATCAAGGTTGAGTTATTGAATCAAGGTTGAGTTATTGAATCAAGGTCGGGTTATTGAATCAAGGATGAGTTATTGAATCAAGGTTGAGTTATTGAATCAAGGTTGAGTTATTGAATGAAGGTTGAGTTATTGAATCAAGGTCGGGTTATTGAAGGTCGAGTTATTGAATCAAGGTCGGGTTATTGAATCAAGGTTGAGTTATTGAATCAAGGTTGAGTTATTGAATCAAGGTTGAGTTATTGAATCAAGGTCGGGTTATTGAAGGTCGAGTTATTGAATCAAGGTCAAGATATAAAATCAAAGTTGAGTTATTAAATCAAGGTTGAGTTATTGAATCAAGGCCGAGTTATTGAACCAAGGTCGAGTTATTGAACCAAGGTCGAGTTATTGAACTAAGGTCGAGTTATTGAACCAAGGTCGGGTTATTGAATCAAGGTTGAGTTATTGAATCAAGGTTGAGTTATTGAATCAAGGTTGAGTTATTGAATCAAGGTTGAGTTATTGAATCAAGGTTGAGTTATTGAATCAAGGTCGGGTTATTGAAGGTCGAGTTATTGAATCAAGGTCAAGATATAAAATCAAAGTTGAGTTATTAAATCAAGGTTGAGTTATTGAATCAAGGCCGAGTTATTGAACAAAGGTCGAGTTATTGAACCAAGGTCGAGTTATTGAACTAAGGTCGAGTTATTGAACCAAGGTCGAGTTATTGAACCAAGGTCAAGATATTAAATCAAGGTCGGGTTATTGAATCAAGGCCAAGTTATTGAATCAAGGCCAAGTTATTGAATCAAGGTCGAGTTATTGAATCAAGGTCAAGTTATTGAATCAAGGTCAAGTTATTGAATCAAGGTCGAGTTATTGAATCAAGGTTAAGTTATTGAATCAAGGTCAAGTTATTAAATCAAGGTCAAATTATTTAACTAGGGTCAGGTTATTAAATCAAGGCCGAGTTATGGAATCAATGTCGAGTTAACTAAGGTCCAGTTAGTGAATCAAAGTTTTTCAAAATCTCTGTTTTTAATTCGTCTCAATTTTAGCACTTGTAAACGGTTGGTCCTTGTATATCCCCATATATTATTTCAAAATAGTAATCACTATGTCAATATCAGGCATTTCTATTGATGCCCCTGGTTCAAAGGAGGTTTGATTGATTGTTTAGTGTTTTACGCCGCGCTCAATATTATTTCACTTATATGTCATTTCATGCCCGGGCTCTATGCCCGGAGGAAACCCACAACCTTCCTGTGGTAACTGGCAACCATCCCACATAAGGTTGTTCGAGTGAAAAGCCAGTCGGAAAATTTTCCAATTTCTTTTTGGACTGAGAGATTCGAACCCGCAACCCATTCCAGAAGGGAGGAGAATCTTGTGTGCGAGCCGGATGTAATTAAATATGTGATCAGATACTCATAACTGAAGAGTACAAGATGAAAACATGAAAAATGAAAAATGAAAACATGTGAGTCAACTTAGGAAACAAGAAATGTTCTCGAAGCTTTTGGTGTTTATTATTAAAAGGCACTGTACAGAATATGCAACATTCTCAAAAAATTTCAAACTGACCTTAACCAATTCCTCATTTTTGTGTGACGTCCGTTTCACATCATCTTGTAGTTTTCTAACCTGAAGATTGACATTCACAGAGGCTGACTCACGTCTGAAACAACAGCAACATCATCACTGGGGTTTCAAATCAATTCAAACCATTAATGCAATATAAGTTATAACAATGACTTGGCTCTAATCGGATTCATTGATTAAAGTTATATATCGCTTAAGATTATTTCACTTACATGGGTGCGTTGAGGAGAATTCAAGCTCTTTGCATGGATGACACCCATGACCTTGGCAAGTAACTAGCAAGTGAAAAATCCACTCATAAAATGTTCTATCTTTTTTGCATTGAGTGGGAGTTGAACCAACAACCCATCAATGAAAGGCTTGTGTGACAGGCGTCCTGAGAGACTGTTGCTCTGCTGACTCAACGATCGAGGCCCCATTACAATTTAGAACTATGCTAGGTCCCAAAATACTAAGACTTTAAAGGGGAAGAAAAGGAAAAAACTAAGTAAATACAGTACAGGCGCGACACATTTTCCTTTCTAACGGTACCAAAACCATATTTCTACGATTTTTCCTGGCTCAACTGTGCTATAAGAAAGTTAACAATCGTTATCAGAGAACGTCTAAACTGACTCGACAGCCATCTTCACAGCAGAGCTTAGCTGTGTGTCTCAACCGGCCAATCAGCATACGCCTGGCCACCTGTCACTCACTAGCGTAAGAGAAATTGGTCAACTCTGAAAGTCTCCTATTTAAACCTAGGTTAATTTTGATCATTTCGACGCGCTAATAAGAGAAGATAAACACTCTAACAGCCCTGAAATGTACACTGGCTAGTAAATCAACCTTTTGGGAAGACGTGACAGGCTGCTATGTTGTCTACGCGACTTGTGGATATCGTTGTAGAATTTTTAAAAAAGATAGTCTTACAGCTGACATTGCAGGTTATAACCATACAAGATATGATAAGCTCGCAAGGGAAGTAATCTACTAATACTTTTTCCGGTCAATTTCAAACCGTCAATGGCGCGCTCCACTGACGATCGAGCACGAGCTTGTCGGGTAGATTCATTTTCATTGTATTTTCACACCGTAAACCACGTGCAAGACTCACACACATGAATATGATGGTCTATGGGAGCCCGTTCGATACGATTGCATGTTGTTTTTTTGTTTTCTCCTCCTTTAAACCGTAATTTTACTGAATTCGCACACTGATTAGACAAAATAAATTAAAAAACTGTATGTAAGTTGCTATTTTTGCCAAGTACTGCACTTTTCTCATCAGAAAAAAAAAAAATCTAAAATCTTTAAATACTGTCTAATTTGCCAGAGAAAAGACATTTTGATAATTAACAATATCTAAACTAACGATAAATATACTTACTCAAACTTCTCTTCCATTCTCTTCACAGCCAGCTCTTTTTCCTCAATTTTCTTTAAAAGTCTCTTGTTTTCATTTTGTTCTTTCTAAAATAAAAGACAGAAATGAAATTTATGGTAAGAATTCAATTCCTTTTACAGTTATATAATGCTGACAGTGGAATTCTGGGACCAATGGTCATTTCTATGAAGTATATTCTGAATGCCTAATTTCCCTACATGTTGTGAGATAGGACAAAGCTGGCGTATAAACTAGCATATATGCAGAGAACGTTTTCATTGTGACGCCAAACGCCCTGACACTGGATGACGTCATCACCTATGGGCAAATGGGGATGTCAGACTGTTTTGTGTGGCAGTCATTTCACCTTTAAAACTAACTCACAAACACAGGATGATGCTAATAAGCGATGGCAAGAATTGAAAGGGAACTTACTTAAGCTAAAAGTATAAATATATCTTTAAAAAGTTATCAGGTCTGTTAGTAGTACACTAAAAAATGGCAACACATAAAAGCTAGCACCCCTATCATTTTTTTAGATATAGATTAGAACTATTCAGCTACAACGTAGGGGTTGCCAATTTTTAGTTTGAAGTAGAAAATAAAGTAAACTACTAAAATTCAGTCTTTCTTTACATTAAAGTTAATGTGTTAGAATAGAAATAATGGATTGATTCTCTGCGTATACGCTGTGATAACTGCAAGAAAAAAGGAAGTGTCCACACTTTTTGAACTCGGGCCTCCGGCTCTCGTCCTAAAACAATGGACACTTCCTTTTTTCTTGCAGTTATCACAGCGTATGTATATGTATATGCAGAGAAAGGTCTAAATGATATACCTCTTTTTAACACAATTAGAAACTTGTCTCCGTGGTTATTTTAGACAAGAAGATTTTCCCTGTGCCCGTGTGTTTTAGTGTCCATAAATATATATGCAGAGAATCAATCCATAATTTCTTAAATATATTACTGAATTAGTAAATTAACTGACACTGATTGACCCGCAAGGGCCAGGGTGAGAATTAAACTCCCGGTTTTGACCTACAGGATTTTCTTTTCAGTAATTTTGTAACAACAGGAAAGACAAGATACCGGACACTTTGTTAGCATTAAATCCTATGGCATGCTCTTTTAATCTTTATTACAAAATCTTTTTGGGATTGTTATTTTAGGCATCATTTCAAGATTTGTTTTTTTTTTCTCGAATTTGCATTTCGGACAAGTATCATCAATACTTTCCAATTTGGTTTTTATGCTAAATTGATTGTATCCACTAAATGTAATCATGGCAAAGCCTTACATACATTAATAAGTTTTCCCCTCTGCATGGTCAGTTCTAACAGCTCATCTCTCTCCTTCGTTATTGCCTGTAGTTTGTTTTGAGAGTCGGAGTCTGCTGACTTTTGGGAGTCCGTTAAACACTGTATTGTATGACGAGCGCCTGAGAAAATATAGATCAAAGACATATACATGTAGTTGGGCACTGGAATTGACTAACCAATCAAAATACCTATTCCTGAGTACGTAACCCCAAACCACTGTCCAGGCTAAATTTTGACAACGCAAAAGACTGGGACAATCATAGTACTACCCACTTTCTATTGACGAACTGACTTTCAATTATGATTGATTGATTGATGTTTTATGCCACACTCAAGATTATTTCACTTATATGGTGGTGTTGCCAGGTTTAGTGGGGGAGGAATCTGGACTCATTGCCCAGAGGAACCCCTGACCTTCAGCAAGTAACTGGCAACTCTTCCACATATAGCGACCAAATGAGAAATCCACTCAGAAATTTTTCAATTTTTGCCGGCATCAATGAAAGGTCTGTGTGAGACTGAGGAACGATCACTCTAACCCACTGGGACCACCAAGGCCCCTTCCAATTGTAGAGGGATACACCGCCTAAGCAGAGAGAGAACAAGTTATCTCAAATGAAATTTTCACAAAAAAAGTATATTTTTTTTAGGAAATTTCCTCCTGCTATTGTTGTTGCAGAAGAGTCATAACAAACAGACAAGAATGCATCACACTATAAGGCAAAGGAATGTATGAAGCTACACAGCTAAACTAGGTCAATACTCAAAACATTAATAAAGAACACAAAAGAATTCCCAGGTGACACTAACTATCCAGCGAGATCCATGATGGGAACAAGGCAAGGAACTGTTGGTCACCGGCCAGAAATGACCAGAAACGTCATATTTATATAAGCAGTGGAGTAACACATATTTAAACAATCGTATTGGGGCCATTCTTGCCATTTGCCTTTTAGCCTGAAAATTTCAATAACTGTGGTAAACATTGAATAGGATATGTAGTTTGGAATGTTGGGAACCAATAGCTAACGTTCCAATTTCCATACACGTCATATTATTCAATGGTCTATCATGTTTTTTTCTTGTAATAAAAGAACAATAGTTACAGCTGAAAATTACTGGATTTTAAAAAGGACATACCTTTTAATCTTTCTTCCAATTCAGTAACGGAGGATTGCAGAGTTTTGATATCTTTTTTATAAGTTTCTTGCAGCTGGGTTATCTCCCTTTTGTAAGATTCTTCTTTCTCTTTGTTATTCTGGTTCTGTTGTCTGAAATAAATAAAGGAATAAATTGAAACTTAAGTAAGCTGGATTATCAGTACTAATATAGGATATCAGCAATTAGTTTAATAGCGAGCTGGAGTATTGTGAGAATTCCACAAATTTCCTGTCACCGGCGCTGTCATTGCACATATGGATCCTTTATCGTTCAAATGTGAGGCTCAGCTGTTCTAGAATCAAGCTGACAATTGATGCCTCAAAAATTGTAAAGTCAATGTATGGGCTGTCGCTGAATTTAGGCAGGTAGACCTGTAATAAAACAATATTGATATTTTTATTGATTGAGGTCCAACACCGCATTTGGTGCTCTTCAAGCCAGTTCAACAGAGATTGAATTAAGGCCGGAAGAGAGCTCAAATTGTCATTTGCTATTTTGGAAGAAATACTTTACCTTAACTTTGCCTCCATTTGCAACTGGCTTTCTTTAAAACTTGACAGCTGTTTGGTCAGATCAAGAATCTCTGCCTCTTTGTCTTTCAAGGCTTTTGAAAAAAGGGCTGCATTTTCTTCTTTCAAGCGAGAGTTCTCTGCCCTTAGTTGCTGGTTCACCCGTTTGTACTCATCTTTATATTTGATGATTTCCTGATGATTCGAAGCCAAATCGTGGAACCTTTGATCCAACATGTTGTATCTTCTGAGTTCATAGTCCAGTTTTTCTGTAGCCTGATCTCGAAATTCCAACAGTTCTGTGTTTACACGCTGCAACGTTCTTTCCTGTTCTGAGACTTCATCAGCCCTCTGCTTCAGAATCATGATCAATTTTGATTGCTCGTCAATACGAGACCGCAACATTGCTGCCTCTGTTTTATCATCCTCCGATAAAGCCCTTAACTTGGACAATGGAGTAAAGATATCTGTTATACTCTGAAAAGAAAAATGAACAAAATTAGTTAATATACATGTACTATAGAGCAGGGGGCTGTTTTACAAAGCTAGCGTAACTTTAAGTCTTTATATATTTCCACAGACATCTGTGAGAAAAGAATTTGTTTAAATAATATGCTTAAGCTGCCAAAATTAGGATATTTGTATGAATTCAGATTGTCAAGACAGAGAAGGAATTTACTCTTCATTGAAAAACTAAACCAGTGACACAGAATCAAGAATTATCCAATGAGTTTAAACTTTGTATTAACTCGAAGAAATTTATCATTTTGAAACTGCAAGAAGGTGGGCCAATATGCTTCGTAAGTGCCAGGCGATGTGACTGATCATTGTCAAGTTGTTTCACCTATTGGTCCCTTTCTTTCCCCAGAGAAGTGACTGAGAATGCTTCTGATGGGTTGGGGGCTGTTTTACAAAGCTAGCGTAATTTTACATCCACTGTAACTACTGTGACAACGTATCTCTTAAGTATTGTGACACCATGGCAATTACATTGGACGTAGCTTGCAACTGCTTTGTAAAACGGGCCTCATGAGAGAAACGGGGATTCTTGTTTGCATGCGGAAGGTTACCCAAATAAAAAAATAAAACATAAATTTGAACACTCCATTCAATATGATTGATTCATTTTTTCCATTCCAATACAAAATTAAGTTGATTTTTGGTATGATATGTGAAAATTTGATTGAAATACTGAAAATTTGCTGCTGATTTGATATCATTTTGCTAAATCACAATATCATTTTGCTTTAATATCTATCGACATTGACAATTTTTCGTTGATTGAAAAACCTTGGTATGGGTCGCTTCCAGTTCAGCAATATTAGCCTCATTACGACAGGGATTTACACCTCGTGGCAATTTTTGATAACTACAGAGCATGCGCTGCACATGGATAGGTCAATCATGTGAGTATATATTTCGGTTTATTTTAAAACACATGCTTTAAATGGCGCAATTTGTTTGAGACTTTTAAGAAACAAATTTCAATCGATTCGGTTCATGCGGCGAGTTGACTTATACGCTAGAACTAGCCATACGCAACAAGCTTGGAACATGTTCATAGAACTCATGGCGAGAACGCAAGAGATGGCAAATAGAGAGGAAATTGTAATTTTTTTCCAAACTTTACCAACCGGTGGGGTCTATTCTCCGTCTTTCTGCGGTTTACCCACCCATCGATGGACAACCCGCCCGACTTTCCACACAACCTGTCAGTTAGCCGCACTCGTGTGTCTCTATCCTGGTTTACTTACTTTGCCGGTCAGGTAGATACCTGTCAGTATGATATTCAATTTTAAATATAACGGAACTCCCAGAGTTGAGCGGCTAGTATGACCCAGTCAATTTTATCAGACGAGTGCGGCGCCAAATCATGGAGATGTGACAGTCAGTGACTTGCCCTCGATAACTGGTCTTCCCACCGCTCGTTGATATTGATAAAGTTTGAATTAAAAACAACAAAACTTTAAAATGACTTGTTGTGTTACCTGCGCATTGTCGCCAGTCATTTGTTTGATATCTTTGGGACTTCTAGTAGACATTTTTATATGTAGCGTAAAATTGGAAGTTTTAAAAAAAATGGCAATTATTTAAAATGAATAAGAAAACGCTTAAACTGTTATCGTATATTTTTCTTCAGCCGCCATGTCTAAACAGCTCCATGGATTCAAGCCGCTTACAACATTAAAAACAGCAGGCGGAGAATAATATTTTGATTTTTTAGGAGTTATGTGCATTTACGACCAAATATTTCCAAAAAGTATAAATTATTGTAATACATTGTAACAAATGGCAAGTTTTCGGTTCTAAATTTCGTATTTTATTTTGCGATTTTGACATGTGGGTGTGTGAGAGGCGTTGCAGGAAGGTGAAGGTCGCGTCGTCTGCATGTGGAACAAAATAACCATTTGATCAACGAAATCCAAAACAAAACCGACAGGTGCGTTACGACTTCATTTTTCAGAAACTGTACATACCGCCTCACCATCTAAGTAGATTTACTAAACCGCCCATCTTTATCTGTTTGGTCACGTTCATGATTTTAGAGCTGGAAACTTAAAATAAACAAAATTAAAAACTGTCAAAAAACTGACTACGACACCAGGTCACATGTTTTTGACAATCAGAATGACAGTTTGGCTTTCCATTTCGCCACGAAAATCGCAACCAACCGATACAGATAATAATTCAGCTAAGAGAGATAATGCCCTTAACCATAGTTACAGTTTATTATAGACCATGCTCAATCATGTCAAACTGTTCCCCTTCCTGGTTTTCACTTGCCAGTTTCCTGGCTGTTAAACTTAAGTTAAAGGGGCTATTTGTGTAGAATAAAATAATTTATAAGCCAGTTTCTAGTTTGGCCGAACTCACAAGAACAGTTCTAAGTGGTATAACTTTCATCGATGGGCTGTCCGATTAAAATTAGTGCTTATGGATGGAGGTCAGCTGTTACCCTGTTGTTCTACTTCTATCTATCTGTGATTCTCAGCTTACACCTTAGACATATCAAGATACAAGATAACTTTTTTTGACTGACAAAAGATAATATTATTTCAAGCGCAAAAAAAAAGACGTCTTAGTTGTGATTTCCTGGTTTGTTTTTTTAAACAGCAAAGCGTATCTACTCGATATTTAAAGGTTTTTATTGACTGTCAGCTGACAAAATCTCAACTGATAGCTTCCAATATGTTTCGCAAAAACATTGCATAAAAGAAACTATTTATAGAAACAAAGAATCAAAAACAACGAAACAAAACCGCAAATCCCCATAAACGTTAATGGTAAACGAATGGCTATTCAGTAAAAGTCATACCCCTAAACTCTGGTCTCGCATGCTCTCGTGTGATTTCAGCCTAATGAAAATGGTTTATTGTTTACATTTTTGCTAAAACCTCTGCTAAACAGATAGATAATATTTGATTGGCTTTGGATGTAAGGTGGTAGGTCGATTTTCAGCGAAAAATGTACAATGAACGAGCAATTAGTGGGAATTCTATGGTACATTGTCTGCTGACTGACAGACGGTTTCGGGTTAATGGAAACCGAGGACCTACATACGTGAACCCTATTGTAGTTTTATTAACATTCATCTATCTGATAAACTGTAAAGATTCAACATTGTTTAGATTATTTCTATATTATGTAAATTGTAATCGAGACAAAAAAGAAACCCCACATAAAACATGCAATAGAGTTGGATGTACGATATCGGATACCCGTAGACTAGTGTTAACCTGTACTGGAGATCGGTGGATGAATCTAACTACAGCAAAACTTCAATTGAAACCATCTTGAAAAAGGATGGAAAAATATATACTTTACCGAACTTTAATGAGGTACATTTGACATTGTTGAATTACATGTACATTGCAGGAAGAGTAATGCATTGGGTTATCATGTGAATCATTCTGCTCTGTGACCAACATATATGTATTTTTCAACTGCCTGTGTGTTTCAGTGTTCATAAATATATGCATTTTTCAACGTTTAGATCTGGGGACTCTTTCTTAAAATGTCAGCTGACACTGGTCATATTAATTGAGGTATATGTAAATTGTAGCTATTAATCTTTTGAGATGAGTTGCGAATAAAAGCTGCACCTCGAATCCCACTCAGTCCTAATGATGAAATAAAAAGAAGGGTGCCAGGGTTTTTCACTCAATCAACATTGTGGAAAAGTTGCCATGTATTGTACTCGCTGATCAAAGGCAGGGTTTTCTTTGGACAAAGAGCCTGGTTTCCTCCACCACTAAACCTTTAGTGCAGCGTAAAACATAAATCAATCTAAATACAATCATATTCATTTAGTCAGACCATAAAATTTTCGGTGTCAGTCAGAGGCATTGAATCGGTTCCATATATTGAAATGCTGGGAACTAACCGGTACGATGCTAGTTTTAATATTATACATCATACCATATACTGGCTTTCATGATGGGTAACAGATTTTTGTTTCCGTAGTTTTAGAACAACAGTAACGATAGGCTACTGGAACCAATCATTACTGTGAAATCCTATGGCCTGTTAGTGCTACATGTACATGTACTTCTATTCTTATTTTCCATCTTTTATGTTTAGTTTATTTAAGATGACCTGAAGATGGCTTTGAGCTCCAAGGAAATCCTATGGTCCCCAATACAGGAGGATCAGTTTGTCATCAACCATGGCTCTAACATCAGCCTCTACAAGATACAAAAAACAAAAACTAGTCAAAGTTGTAAGTTATTCTAAGTCCGTTTTATTTATATAAATATATGAATGTGGTTTACACTTGACGCAGATATACATATGAATGAATGAATATAGATAAATATATGAATAAAGACACCGGTATAGGTGTCGAAAGCTCGTGTTGTTCAAAACAACTTACTACATGGGGATGTGTTATATTTTTATCATTAGTATGGTACCCACGTTAAAAGAGAGTTTCAAACATTTGTTATATATGAATGATGTATTAAAATTGAATCGTCCTACATGTATTCAGATTTGAAACGTCCCAGTTCTAAGTTACACTTTTTATATATTTATTCAGAATCTTAACATCACAGTTATAAGTTACTCATTTTATTTATTTATTTATTCAATCACAGGTTGAAATTTGCTAGTTTTAGAACTGATTAGGTCAAAAGTTTGTTAATGTAAAGCAACAAAGATCATATATACTACACTGTACATGTACCTTGAAATAATATCATAATATCAATAGTGATTGTCCAAATCAGATTTCAAATAAAGTATCCCACTGATCCTAGTGTCATGCATAATAAAGGTAATATTTCGATGTATTGTTTGTTTTTCAGGTATCAAGTTGACCTCAGAAAGATTTGCTACACCACTGGCTGAAAGCACAGATGACCTACAATACATGAAAGTAAGCCTGAATAATGATGATGGTCATCATCATCAGGGGGCTTGGTTGCTCAATCGGCAAAATCACTATTTTTTATACTGACGGTCGTATTTATTAGTCAGGGTTCATTGCAATAAAAAAGCCGAAGTAGACTGCCCGCTTCTAAACGGGCAGTATGAGGTCCGATTTAGACAGTGAAATAACAATATTACCTACTCAAGTCGTGTCAAGATAGTTATTTTGGAATCTGAAGCCCGGAATAGCCTTTCATTAATAGGGGATCAATTTATCACTCCAAACAATTTTAGGGGTCTTTAAAAATTGTTTGACAGTTATGGTTTTAAGGATGGGAAATTTCAAAAAAACATTTGCAAGTTTAGTTGTGGTGTGTCAAATTAACCTTTATATCTCTGTCTAATGCATGACTTTATAAAATACTCTATGTTACTTCTATGTGCAAAAAAGATGTCTCCAATTCAAACTCTGACTCATTTCAAATCCTTAGTACATGTATCTCAAAGAAATTGCTAGTTTCTTAAAATATATGTTAAATTACAAAGAAACATTTGAGAAAAGTAGTCTTGTGAATTTTTGTAGCTTGATGTTAACAAAGAAGAAGTGTTTTTATTAAAAGAATCCAAAAGTATTAAACTTAAGGAGCAGAAAATCTCTGTGGATTTGCTGACCAAAAAAAAAATTGTCTTAAGTGTCCAAAATGTTTAAAGGGGCCTCGGGGGTCCAGTGGGTTAGAGTGATCGTTCCTCAGCCACACACAGACCTTCCGTCAATACGACGCATGTTAAAATCACACTCAGATCAAATAAGAATTGAAAAATTTCTGAGTGGATTTCTCTCTCGGTCGCCGTATGTGGAAGAGTTGCCAGGTACTCGCTAAAGGTTTCCTCCCCCCACCAAACCTGGCAACGGCGCCCTATACATTGTAAGGGAAATAATCTTGAGTGCGGCGTAAAACATCAATCAATCAATTAAAATGTTAAATAATGTCCTTGTATGCAATATTCCTGAGAAGGTTTTCCAAATACAATGGGGCCTTGGTGAATGATTCTGTCGTACTCCAAAAGAAGCCTCCCATCAATGGGATTGTAGGTTTGAATCACACGAGTTCCGTACAAGAAAAATTGAATTTTCACAAAAGTGAATAATGTTAAGTGTGGCGAAAATATTTGGACTATATGTAAGAATTTCCTTCAATATTATCAGTTTTTAAACTCTATGAGCAAGTATAATCTCCCCCTTTTTTTACTTTTTAAACTTGATATCATTGTAGTGTTTGGCTTGGAGACCTTTTCCGAATCCAGACAATTTACTGGCTGTTGGTCAAGCCAATGGAAGAGTACTCTTAACTAGGTAGGGCTCTGTCAGATCTACATCAGTATGATATATTTAGAAAGAAAAAACAATGTTTCTAAATAAAATTTCAGGCCATAAAAGTTTGGTGCCTGTAAGAAACATTGATTCGGTTCCATATATTGAAATGCTGGAAACCAACCGGTACCGATGCTAGTTTCGTTATACATCATACCATATGTACCGTACTGGCTTTCATGATGGGTAACAGATTTCCGTTTCCGTAGTTTTATAACAACAGGCTATCGGAACCGATCGCGACCGTGAAACCCTATGGTCTGAATTTTATATGTGTTCTCTATATAATATGTGGGTTTGGGGGGTGTGGATCTGTGGGTAGAGAAACGTCACTCAGTTCAATACAGGCCTTCCTTAGATGAACTGGAGGTTGAAATCCCACTCACATCCAAGAAAATCGAAAAATGTCCTATGTGAGTTTTCCACTTGATCGCCTTTGTGTAGGGTTGCCAGGTAACTGTCGAAGGCTAAGGATTTCCAGTTTGTTTTCCTCCCCAACTAAACTTTCCCAGGCGGCAATATTAGTGAAATCATCTTGAGTGCGGTGTACATTGTAAAACTCAATTAATTCACATATGATAGAAATTCATTTTCTATCTTATGCATTAGGAAAAATGTGTTGGTTTTGTTGGTCTGTTTGTTTGGCGGCTAATTGAATTCTGTATCTACCTTTCAAGTTTAATTTGTCAAAAAACTTTCAAGGTTTATACATGTAAGTCAATGATGACTTGTTGTTATAAAACATTTTAAGAAATTTCAATAGTTGATTTTTTAGTAGTCAAAAAGATCATTCTTATGAATATTCCTTGATTCAAAATCTATGTAATATTAAAAGTGAATGTTACAGTTAATTTCAAGATACTTCCTGAACTCGTTTTTTTTCTTTTTTTTACAATTAATTTGTTTTGAAATTTTTTTTTCATTTATAGCTTTGGAAACAAAAGTCATGAGCTTGTAGGCAAAGAGTTTGGTAAGTAGTAAAGTATTTTGTTTCCTTTTAATTTACCAGTAAATTTTGTTGTTAATGTTGAAGCTTATCAACCCAATGAGCTAGCAAGGTTCACAGTTCCTCCAAGCACAGATATCAGCTTCCTCATCTCAAGACTTTCCAATCATGCCTTCATTTTAATATACCTACAGATATCCCCTCCAATCAGTTTGTTACTAACGGAAGGTTGTGGGTTTCCTCCGGGCATACAGCCCGGTTTCCTCCCACATTAAAACTGGCAATGCCGCTATATAAGTGAAATAATCTTGAGCGCGGCATAAAACACCAAACAATTAATCGATCAACCAATCAGTTTGTCCAACTAAGACCAAATAAAAATTGAAAATTTGGATTTTTCACTTGACCGCGGTATGTGAAAGAGTTGCCAGGTCATCTCTGAGTCAAGGCTTACCTCAGGGAAGAGTCTGGTTTCTTCCCCCACTATTCTTGGCTGCTGCATTAAACATTCATGAATGAATCAATAAATTGATCTTGTCACAGTTAGTCCTATAAAATTCTTGTGCCCTTGTGAAAACCAATTTTAAATTTTCCTGGGTGACTTCTCTATTTGAGTCCATTTGATGAGAATTCCACAAATATACTGTTACTGGTGTTAACATTGTACATGTACAGGTACACGTATATACATGTGGCTGAGAGTTTTTAGTTCTGACTTTATGAAACAAAAAACGTTTTCAAACCCTCCAGCGAAAGAATTTTTTCAAAACTTTAAAAAAAAAAACAAGTCACATGTCACCAGTCATCGTGAAATCTCTGAGCAAGTATATAATTCAATTCAAAATTTGTTTTCTGCTGTAGCGCCTCGTCATTCTCGACAATGTAGTTACTTGGCCTGGAACCCTGTAGAACCTAACCTGGTAAGTGCTATGTACTACTTGGCAAGACTTGAACAAACATATTTGTCTTTCATTCAACTTTTATCAATGTTTTAAGCTGTGGGATGTTATATCTTATGTTTTTGCTAGTCCAACTGATGCATCTATAACAATATTGATGACATTTGGTTTCAATATGCGGATCACCGCCATGTAAGTGAAATAATCTGGAGTGTTGCGAAAACAACAAAACCTCCAATCGATATGTCATTGCACAGATATTACCAAAAATATTTTGCATTTGGAAAATTAAATCTGACTGTTCTGAAATATATATCTGACCAACTACAGAGAAGAGGCTTTTGTTACCATTTTTAAACAAAGCTCTTTTTTAGAAGGCACTATTTTGAAAACACAAAATGGTTACCAGGTTTTTTTGGGAGAGACATACAGGACTCAACCACTGATCCAGTGGAAATACAATACCTCACTCATACACAAGCTTTCGATGGATAGGTCGTGGGTCGGATTCCACTCAGTCCAAAGAAAAATACATTTTGAAAACATATTTTGCTATTATTGTTTCAGTTAGCAGAGGGTTTTGAACGTTATAAGAATGACCATTGTATAGCAATCTGGGATGTGGCCGCTAAGCCCTTTACTGCTGAAATGCCGGCTACTCCTGACCGACAACGTATCAGCCTCAGTGAATCCGGAGTAATTACAAGGCCTCATATTGAGATAGGTAAATAGGTTAATTAGGCATATCATCAGTTCTTTAACTCTGGAAGTAGAGGCCAGATTATTTCTGTGTCGGTCAGAAACGTTGAATCGGTTCGTGTTTTAAAATACTGGGAAGCAACCAGTACCGATGTTAGTTTTCTTATATATCATGTATGATCCGAAATTCTGTTTAAATTTAAATAACCTGGACAAAATTTCATTCATTGCTAGCCTAAGTTAGTGCAAAACTACATTTTCAATACTAGTCCATAAAACTTATAAATTTTCCTTTTTTGAGAAAATATCCTGTGATTTCCAAATTTTTTTTTAATATGTAAATATCAACAATTTGGCAGCTCATGCCACTTTAATAATAACAATATTGGGTTTTCTGATTTTGAATACTTTATTGACATTTCCATTTTTAGGACAAGGAGAAGGCTCAGCTTCATTTTCCTGGTTTTCCTCCAGCCATAAATGTTTTGTCACTGGTATCACCGGTAAAGGATTAAGAATATATGATCTAAAAGGTAAGCTCATGATTATTGTAATTTCTGACTATCCAACATGCAGGTTGTCCACGCGCACTTCACCAGTTAAAGGGGCCTCCGTGGCTCAGTAGGTAGAGCATTGGATGCTGAATCCGAACAGCCTTCCACCAATGGGTCGCAGGTTCAACACTACTCAGTCCCCCCCCCCCCCCCCCCCCCCCCCCCAAAAAAAAAAAATTGAAATTTTCTGACTGAGTTTTCACTCGAACAACCTATGTTGGATGGTTGCCAGTTACCCCTGGAAGGTCGTGGGTTTCTTCCGGGCATACAGCCCAATGAAATCCACAGACTTTAAAGTGGATCTAATGTGATCAACTCCAAAATGGGGAATTTCTCAAGAGAAATGAAGAACACCCCACCCTTCCCCACAATCTTCTATCTTGCACATGTGTGGATTAAAACTGTTAAAATCCTCTGAAGGGGTTATGTGGGATGTTTGGGGGGCTGAGTGGAATTCCGACCTCCCAATAGTAGAGACATGCTTGTGTTGATAGTCCGAAGTTGTCTACTGTTATTGCAACCCTCTCCCCCTCCCCCCGACGAGTCACCCCTATCAAATACTGTAGCCTTGTACTTTGAGGGTGGATTAAGTTATTTAATTAGTGTTATTTTTTTCATCCTTTAGCTTCCAATGAAATGTTACGCCCACAGAAGGTTGCAATGACAAAGCTTGTCTGTGGTGTTTGTGTTGATCCTCAGTTTGACAGGAGAGTGGCGTCATATGCTGAGGTCAGTTTGTTCAGTTTATATCCAAATTAAAACATACCTTATTCTGAGTTTAATTAGTCTGTGAATATAACAGTATTCTCGTTATTTTGGGATTACACTTTCTTGAAAATATGGTAGAAATGCTTGGTTGATGCCTGAAACGCCCTTATTCTGGTGTTTTTTTCAAGATAGAGTATATTTCATAATTAACACAGGGCTTTCATCGATTGGTCACAGGTCAGAACCCTGCTCAATCCAAATAATAATTCCAAAGAGTGTGTCTCAACCGTCCTATGCGGTACAGTTACCAGGTACTCTGTAGTCCCAGAGTTTCTTCCAAGCAAAGTGCTCGCTATCCTCCCCCCATTAATCTTAGCAACGCCACCATATATTTCAAATAATAACACTTGGAGGGCCCTTTCTAGAAAAAAAAATCAAGCTTCCGATCCCAAACTCATGAAAAGGAAAATCTCTGCAGATAATCAGTGAATAAGGCCCCAACGGGAAACTAGCAAATCAATTGGTCCTAATACTAAATTGGCCCAGCCCACCAACAGTCAATCAACCCAACAGCTATGTTTGACATTTTTATAAACGTTGTATTGCGTATGAACATTTTAGAGTGGACGAATACATAGCATGTCATTCATTGTCACGTGATATAACTTGGTTGAGATGGCTGGTCCGAAGATTTCATTTTGACAGACGTTCTTTCCTGCCATTTTCTTTAAAAACTGTGACACAGACACTGTTGGTAGTCTTGATTTTTGAGGCCACTTGAGTAATAAATGCGCCTGCCTATTCATATTTTAAAAAATATAGCCTACACGATACAAGAGGGGCATTCAAATGACACGGATCGAAACGCAGAATGAGAATGTTCAAGAATCGGGTGGAGTCGTGGTCAAGTCAGCCCGACCGTTTGGGCACCCTATTGTTTTCTGGAAGCAAAACGGTCCTAGATACGGCCCTGACTTGAGTGTAGCTTAAAACTTCAATCAATCAGTTAACTCAATATATGAGGCTAATAAAGTGTTCTTTTTAATAGCACCATATTTTTGTATCCATAGAATACTAAATTATACAGAAATTACAAAATAATTAAACCTGAAACAACCTTGTCAAATTTATTTGAAAGTTGCATTTTTTTTTAATTCGATTATTATTCTGGTTTTATGTCATTTGCAGTATAAAAAGAATGCTTCCTGTTTTTTGAGGATACTTGTTTGTATGTTTTGCAGAATGTTGTAGCAATTTGGGACACAAGAAACTTTGATAGACCTGTATCCTTTTTGTCGACGAAGCATAAGAGTTATTCAGAAATCATCAATGTTTCTAAATTCATTAACTTCACCTGCACATAAATGGAGAATATATATATGTTTACAAATTTTTAGGCAATTCTAATTTGTTCCAAAAGACCAGTTCTGAGTTGGTAGTACAAGCATTGCCTGATTTTCCTGTTTTCAGTGTTTTTATTGCCCATGTACATTGGGCATCTTAGGTCAGAACGGGGAGGCCTTTGTGGCTCAGTCCTTAAAGCTATAGTATCTTGCACCAACATAGTGGCCTGTTCCACAAAGTAGTGTAGGGTAAGTTTTTACGTAACTTTCATGGCAACCCATACTGCAGAGATGCACTGCTATGTAAGTTATGCCAAAAACTACAACTACTCCATTTTGTGAAACAGGCTCCAGGCCTTCAGTTGATGGGGCTTGAATTTTATTCCCACTCAGACCAAAACCTCTGGGTTTGTTCTTCTCTCGATCGCTGTGTGGTAAAGTTGCCAGGAACCTGCCAAAGGTGAAAAACGCAGAATCTTTCTTTTTTTCTGTGCACTGAATGGAATTCCAATCTCTGCTTTGTACAGTACATATATCCATCTGCTATATATTTTTAATTTCATGACATAAGAAATTCCTTGACCATCTCAAGCTTGTCACCTTACCCCAAGAGACAAAACCATTTTTAAGAATAGACTGGTGCCCTACCAGGTAAGTGGAACGTCAAAGTAGTTGTCTGTCTTTAAATTTGTCTAAAGTCAGTGGGTCTCATGGGCTGGGGTCTGTTTTTCAACAGACTTACGCCCGTCGTAACTTTGTGCATGGTCGAAACGTAATGTTGAAGGCATATGTTGCCATGACAGTTAGGCCTTGCATTTGAAACAGCCCCCCCTGAGTGATAGTCTCTTTGTTCGTCATAGACCTTCCATCAAACTTCTTAGTATGTTTTTCACTTGATCGTCTTATGTGGAATGTTTGCCAGGTAATCACTGTACATGTATATCAAAGATGTATGTTGCCATGACAGTTACGCTACAGCTAGTCTTAACGTAATGTTGAAAGTATATGTATGTTGCCATGAAGGTTACGCCTTACTCTATACTTCCATCGTGCGTTTAAATTTTCAGAAACGCCCCCTAGAGGGTTTGTATTTGATTGCTTGTTGATATTATGTATATTTTTGTTTATTATTAGACTGGGCCTTCTTTTGACACTTGCTAAAGAGAGTAGTGTGATTAAACTACATGATATCAGACATTCTTCTATAGGTGAGTCCAAATACAAATTGAAAAATTCCTGAGTGGGTTTTTCTCTTGGTCACTGTATCTGGAAGAGTTGCCAGGTACTTGCCGAAGGTCGGGGGTTTCCTATGGGCAATGGGCCTGGTTTCCTCCCCCACTAAACCTACCAACGCCACCATATAAGTGAAATAATTTTGAGCACTTAATGGCAGATTAGATGACAGAGGAATTTCTTTGTTATGCCATGTCATTTAATCTGGCGTTAAGCTAATTTTCTTTTGAACAACTGGACCCTTAAGCTAATTTTCTTTTGAACAACTGGACCCTTAAGCTAATTTTCTTTTGAACAACTGGACCCTTAAGCTAATTTTCTTTTGAACAACTGGACCCTTAAGCTAATTTTCTTTTGAACAACTGGACCCTGGTCTTTAATTTGACAGCAAAAACTATATTTTTGTGTGTGAATGACTGGATTTGTTTTCTGTAGGTACGGATGATCCTGAACCCGTGATTTCAGAACGATACATCCAACGTAAGTCAATTCATTCATGTATCATATTTGTTTGTTATTGGCCAACAAATTCCGTGGATGCCTTGGCGGGCTAGTTGGCTCAGTGATAGTCTCTCAGTCCAACACAAGCCTCCCATCGAGATGTCGTGGGTTCAAAGTCCACTCAGCACAAAGAAAAAATTATGTTTTCACTCTATTGCCCTATGTGGAAGAGTTGCCAGATACTCACCAAAGGTTGGAGGATTCCTCTAGTGAAAGAACCTGGTTTCTTCCCTCACTAAACCCAGCATTGTCGCCAAATCAGTGAAATATTCTCAAGTGTGGCGTAAAACATCAACTAATTGTAAACTGAATTTCAGATTCCAAACAACATCCTAAACCAGGGTAGAATATCTGCTTACTACATGTAGATAGAATGTATATTGTACAATGTACAAATAGAAATAATATTAATAGCTACTCCCATCTTGTTAAAATAGGTTATGATTGGGTTCAGGAATATTTTAGACTGGGATTTACCGGACCACAAAATCTGCATCAATGACCATAATTTTTTTCAATTACACACATAAAAAGCAATGAAATGGGTCCATCGGGGTGCCAACAAAAAGTAAAAAAAATAGTCTAGCCACCTAATGTATTTCTTATGGGGGTCCAAAAGACACCAACAATTATGTGATCAAGGTAATACCAAGTTTAGCTACCAACCCTAATCTAGCTTGGGTTAACAAGAACAGTTAAGTAACCATCATTCAGGGAAATTTAACTTTCGTTCCTCTTCCCTCTACAGCTTCAAACCAGTTTCGTTTTATTCACATTTTTACTTTTGTTTATGTTTCAGCCCTCGGCCAACAGACGATAACGTCCATTTCTTGGAATCCTAAACAGGAAAATAAACTGTTAGTGGCAACAGCTAGTGGGAATTTAAAGGAGGTCACAGTTTATGAACGCATTGCTGTAGTAAGAACAACTACCCTTTAACATCCTTAAACAAAAAGAGGCCCTTGGTGGCCCAGTCGGTTATAGTGATAGTCCCTCAGTGTCTTCCATGCATCTTGGTTTAAATCGCACTCCGACTAAATAAAAAAAATTCTGAGTAGATTTTCACTTGCCGTATGTGGAGAGTACTTTCCTAAGGTCGGGGTTTCCTCCGGGCAAAGAGCCCGGTTTCCTCCCCCACTAAACCTGTCAACATGGCCATATAAGTGAAATAATCTTGAGTCAGTCGTAAAACATCAATCAATCCATAAACGAAAACTTCAGTTTCAGTCACAGGTTCAAATACCTCTCAGTTCAAAGAAAAATCAGAACATTTTTGAGTCGATTTTTCCAACTCAGAACAACAGTCTTCATCCATGTGGTACCTATTTACATTTACTCGTCAGACAATAACAAAGGTGTCACAGAATTTCTACTAATTTTTTTACCGACACATCACCTTTAGTCAATTCATTCTTATTTTTTTATTTCTCAGAAGTATGATGAAAAATGTAAAAACGGTATTGGTCCATATTTCCCATAAAAGTATTGGATGTTTTATTGACATACTACCTTTTATCCAAAGTCAATTCACTTTTTTTTATCCCCTTGCGACGAAAGTCGGGGAGGGATATAGCGTTGCGTTTGTATGTACGTACGTACGTATGTTCACCTTTTTGTCATCACTCTAGCGACTTCATTTTTGAACGGATTCTGACCAAACTTCATATATGAGTCCAGCATAGGAATACCTCGAACAAGTTCGTTTTTCAGGGTGCCAAAGTCAAGGTCACAGTTACTATTTATAGAAAATCTTTGTCAGCGCTCTAGCGACTTCATTTTTGAACGGATTCTGACCAAACTTCATATATGAGTCCAGCATAGGAATACCTCGAACAAGTTTGTTTTTCAGGGTGCCAAGGTCAAGGTCACCGTTACTATTTATAGAAAATCTTTGTCAGCGCTCTAGCAACTTCATATTCCCATAGATAGTACCTACAACTGTACAAACACTTGCCTTTTGACCCTAGGAGAAAGAACAATCTGCATTTTACACAATAAAATCAAAAAATCTTGCCCTAACATCCTGTATAGTAACCTAGGCTAATGCCCTGTACTGGCTATCCGTTTGTACATACCGCGCATGCGCGAACCTTCCCTTCCCGTCTACCTCTTTCAACTCTGCAGAGAAGAGATCAACACTGCAAATTTTACTAAGTATACTTTTCTTACTAATCCTTCTCTCTGAATCGTTTTTGGTAGGAAATGTTACTGTCCCTAGCAGTTAGATACCCTCCCCTAGATTACTAGAGGGTTTCTGACCAAAAAATGTCCTGTATTTTTTTTGTTTTTGGGGAGTTTTCGGACTCAACCCATCTCAACCCACATATATGCTGTCGTGGGTCCAAAATTCGTCACCACGCGGTCTGGTTGTTGTGGCTCACCACCCTCCCATACAAACACTATTACATATTTTCATAGGCGATTTTTTAAAGCGGGGTGTGTCCCTGTTTAAATAAATTACGTTCCATTACAAAATTTTAAATCTTTTTCGTTTTTATTTTTAGATTAAAAATTTGTGATGGAAAATGGTGTCTAGTGCCTGTGGAGGCACTTACCCCACGAATGCCTGCCAAGAATATCATCAGCGGCGAAGCCTCAGAGGAACAGTAGTAGGTCCCGCAGTTCTTCCTGGTCCAGTAAGGCGGGCAATTCTTCGAAATCGAGGAGGTCCTCTAAGAGGGGGGGGGGGGGGGGGGGGGGGCGATCACGCAATCTCCCCAGACTCCCCAGACGAGGTTAAACGGTCCAGGCAAGTCCTAAATCAATAACTATTATTTATTGTAATAAAAAGAAAAAAAAAAAAAACGATATATAATATAATAGGAATGAGTAATTAATAACGAGTTAGTAAAAAAAAAAAAAAAAATTTTTTTCTGTGTTCTCTTGTTGATTATCTCTTCTGATTTGGCTGTCGCTGATGCTTTGTTGGGATTAGCTCTCAACATATGTTCTGTTCATTTTGCTTATCTTCGACAGTTTGTCTCAAGCCAGCGACCGAACGTCAGTTACATCTACCCATACGAAGTCTGCGTGTCGGAACACCCGTCAGTTGGAACCCACGCAGAGGTCAGACGCAGAACGTTTGTGAGCCATGGAACAAACATTAGAGGGCGTTAAATTCTCAATTGTCAAGCTCGAGTAAATAAACAACTCGAGGCTCGGCAATCGAGGGGCCCAGATCTTCACGATCTAAACAGGCTTCTGCGACCACGACTGTGCACCCAAGCACACGAGTCGAGTTGCCTGACGTCCAGGGCGGGTTGATCAGGCAACGACCGGCAACCTTGTCCCTGGATCAGTCGAACCGCCAGGAGGCGCTCCCTGAGACCAGGAGACGGTCGGACCAGTTCTTAGAGGGAGACTACCAGACTAAAACTTGGTCAGGGAACTACCTCCAGCCGAAGGTCCAGTATCCCGAACCGGAGCCCACTGGAGAGGAGTCTCCGACGGATTCGGCGGAAGATACGGATGATCAGTGTTTCTCAACTACTGAACAAGGCGGTTCGACCACGTCTGTACGCCCAGGTACACGAGTCGAGCTGCGGGACATCTGAAGTGGTTTGAGCCTTCGGGCGTCATCCCAACTTCTCGATCTGTCGAACCGCCAGGAGGCTTAAACATACAGCGGCCTCGACCACGAATGTACGCCCATGTACACAAGTCGATCCGCCTAGCAACCAGAGTGGGCGAGTCCTGCGGGCGTTACCCCAAGTCTGGATCTGTTGAGCCACCAGGATGCTTAAACATCCGACAGCCTCGACTAGGGTTGTACGCCCAGGCCCACGACTCGACCCGCCTGACATCCGGAGTGGGTTGTTTGCCCTACGGGCCTCACCCAAACTCTGGATCTGTCGAGCCGACGGGAAGCCTCAAAATACGACGGCCTCGACCACGACTGTACGCCCATGCACACGAGTCGATCCGCCTGACAACCGGAGTGGCTTTGTGGGCCTACGGGCGTCACCCCAGCTCTGGTATTGTCGATCCACCTAGGGGCTTAGCATACGGCGGCCTCGACCCTGACTGTACGTCCAGGTACACCAGTCGGCCACCTGACAACTAAAGTGGGCGGATTGTAATACTGGCGTCATCCCAAGCTCTGGATTTGTCAGTCCACCGGGGAGCCTCAAATTACGGCGCCTTCGATCACGACACTACCCACGGGTTCATGAGTCGATCGGCCTGACAACTAGAGTGGGGGGAAGGGCTAACAGCCCTAACCCAGGTTCTGGGTTTGTCAAAACGCCAAGAGGTGTTCCAAGAGGCCTAAACCTACCATGTTTCGGCCACGGATGTACGCCCAGGTGCGAGTCGAACCGCCGGCGGTTATCATCCCAACTGTCAAACCAACAGGAGACGGACGATCAATATTTCACTTTCTCTGAACTCCTGGACTATATCTACCAGAGCGGGCCACTGGGGTGACCGGTCGACAGCGGGAAATCGCCCAAGCGTGGGAGTCTCCCCATCCGATAAGCTAGGCCCTGGACCCCACCTGGTTGCCTTTGATTTTTTTTTTAAAACCTAGCTCAAAACCAAGGCCCTTCAACCAGTACACAGGCCTGGGGGGGCATGTCAGTCCGGGGCCTACTTACACAAATCATGCGGCGCGGGTTCGAATCTTACTCAGAACAAATACATTTCTGAGAGGACTCGTCACTCAGTCGCCGTATCGAAAGGGGTTACCAGGTTCTCACTGAAGGTTGGGGGCTTCCTCCAGACGATGAGCCCGGTTTTCCTCCCCAACTTATCCTTGCAAAACTGCAGTATAAGTGGAATAAGCCGAAATGTAGCGTAAAGCATTAACCATGCAACCCTTTCCCCTGAGGATCGGGGATTCCCTCCCCCACTAAACCTGACAAGTTGCCCGGTTAGTGAAATAACATGGATTGCGGCAAAAAATCAGCGATTAATACATTAATCAGATTTCCCCCCTTGGACCTGCAGGACGACCTGCGAGTTGTGTCATAGGACATGAGGGGGGGGGGAGGGTACGTAAACAGAAGACTATTAGCCGATCATGACGACTGGTCATATCTAGGAACCCCTGAGTCTGTTTTCATGCAAAAATTTTCCCTCGTCAACGAGCAACCTTGGCGAGGACTAATCTTCTTGGATTCAGGCTCTTGGCAGTATTGTGAGCCCTCATCCATAATTTATGGTATCAGGCTTTAGGAGGTTTGGTCTTGGGGGGGTCCCCTACGACCTTCACAGTATTCTACATATGAGACTTGACACTAGTGCAGGGCGAGGTTGCTCTCGTCGGGCACACGTGCGTTGGCACAGCCTTCGACAAGATGGGTATGTGGAAGACTCCCAAGGTACTTGCCGGAGTTCGGGGTTTACTCCGGACGATAAGCCCGGTCTTCCTCCCCCACTAAACCTGGCTACGCCACCGTATAAACGGAATAGCTTTGGCGTGCAGCGTAATTCTTCGATCAATCAATCGTCAGGTTGGACTGCTCACCCGGCCTGCTCGCAGATTTCAAGGCTGACCAATAAATGATATCACTACTGCGCGGTTGTAAATTACTAACAGCCCGTTCGTAGTTTAAAATGGTGCGCTGTTTGTTATTTTCTTGTGGCATTGCGTCATGACAGCTTACTATTAAAGGGGTATGAGCTGCCAAAATGTTGATATTTTGACGTCACAACAGAATGTTGAAATTATGCTATTTCTCTCAAGGCTTTTTAATGCTTCTGGTCTCGAAAATGTACGATAAAGTATTGTTTGAACCAACTTCGGCTTAGAATGAATGAATGGTCGTCCCGGTTATTTAAATTTTGTTTACTTTCGAACACGTTTTCGGTTCGTACAGGCCACTTTGAATTATTACCCTGACCGCCATGCCGAAGGTCGGGGGTTTCCTCCGGGCCCGGGTCCTTCCCCCACAATCTGGCTACGCCACCTTATAGGTTAAATAACTTCAGTGCGGCGCGAAGACCAATCCACAATCTAAGTACAAGACCGAGCTCCTAGTTCATTAGAATGTCGTTATCTTCTAATCTTAGACGGACTTTTTGCCAACTGGTTTTCAAGTAAATTCCTTTTTTTCCAAAATGAGCAAAAGGAAAAAGTACCGTACCTGTTCTGACTACAGATCTTAAGTTCGAACATAAACCATACTAGAGATGTTTTTCTCCCGTCAATTGCTGGAATTGTCCTCTTTCCGCCATCTTCATGATTTCCCATGCCGGGGAAAGAAAGGAGCTGTGATTGGCTAATCAGTAACGACTCGGCTGATAGGCCTGTTGGATAGTCGACTGTTACACCCTTTCGCCATTGCGGGTCGACGGGATGTGAACGCCGAAGCCGACAGTACTTGTGTATATTACCGTAGTAAGAAATACACGAACAGCCGTTATTCCTAGTATGTACGGCCACTTGAGCCTGGGTGCTGACTTTGCTTGTCAAGACGCAGAAAGTCTGCAGATTTGAGCGCGGACCTTTGCGAAGACCATATGTCTTCCGTCGGTCTTCGAAGACCACCGGTCTTCGTAGCCGACACAGGAATGTTGCTTATTCCTTTCCGAGTGAAGTTTATTTCCAAGAAATAAATAAATCAGTAAAATAAAACACATTTCTCTAATAGAGAATATATTTCCTGTGCAATCTTCGTTTACCAAGCCGCTTGATAAACGATGATGTCCCTACACGATGTCCTCAGATTATGAGGGCTTATTTCTTGGAAGGCTGGGGTCCGTGACTCAGTAGGTATAGCGTTAGACGCTCAATCCAAACAGCCTTCCGCCATTGGGTCGCGGGTTCGAATCCCACTCAGTCCAAAAAAAAAAAAAAAAAAAAATTTTTTTTTGACTGGGTTTTCACTCGAACGGCCTATGTGGGATGGTTGCCAGTTTCCAGCGGAGGGTCGTGGTTTTCCTCCAGGCACACAGCCCGTTTTCCTCCCACAATAAAACTGGCGACACCGCAATATAAGTGAAATAATCTTGATCGCAGCATAAAACACCAAACAACCTATCAATCTATCTGTCTTGGAAGTCACCGACGACTTTCGCGGACTATTGTCTCCGCGACATCACTTTAGTACGTGGTGGGTTGTATTCACTCGGTCCGTTGGTAGCGGCCCAAACAGCGTTCAAAGAAAGATCTAATTCATCCTGGCCCACTGGACACCTGAGGACGGATCCAGGAGAGTTCGAGGTGAGTAATACCGAGGTTACCATTCTTTACGCGGGAATCAAAAAAACTTGGTTAATGCTCTGTACGGCGTATTAGTCCCTCCTCCGGACTGTGGCATGCGAGGCAAGTGTTTGTACAGTTGTAGGTACTATCTATGGGAATCTGAAGAATTGGAAGAATAATTCTCATATTCCTCCAAGATATACCTACCTGTACAAACAGTTAAACCCAGCCCATCCTCCCCTCACTATTACGCCTGCAAGCGTTGAAAGAGGTAGACGGGAAGGGAAGGTTCGCGCATGCGCGGTATGTACAAACGGATAGCCAGTACAGGGCATTAGCCTAGGTTACTATACAGGATGTTAGGGCAAGATTTTTTTATTTTATTGTGTAAAATGCAGATTGTTCTTTCTCCTAGGGTCAAAAGGCAAGTGTTTGTACAGGTAGGTATATCTTGGAGGAATATGAGAATTATTCTTCCAATTCTTCAGTTTTGAACGGATTCTGACCAAACTTCATATATGAGTCCAGCATAGGAATACCTCGAACAAGTTTGTTTTTCAGGGTGCCAAGGTCAAGGTCACCGTTACTATTTATAGAAAATCTTTGTCAGCGCTCTAGCGACTTCATTTTTGAACGGATTCTGACCAAACTTCATATATGAGTCCAGCATAGGAATACCTCGAACGAGTTCGTGTTTCAGGGTGCCACGGTCAAGGTCAAGGTCACCATTACTATTTATAGAAAATCTTTGTCAGCGCACTTGCAAATTCATTTTTGAACGGATTCTGACCAAACTTCATATATGAGTCCAGCATAGGAATACCTCGAACAAGTTCGTTTTTCAGGGTGTCAAGGTCAAGGTCAAAGTTACTATTTATAGAAAATCTTTGTCAGCGCACTTGCAAAATCATTTTTGAACGGATCCTGACCAAACTTCATATATGAGTCTAGCATAGGAATACCTGGAACAAGTTCATGTTTCAGGGTGCCACGGTCAAGGTGAAGAATTCATCGTTGCTATTTTTAGAAAATCTTTGTCATCACTCTTGCGACTTCATTTCTGAATGGATCCTGACCAAACTTCCTATATGGGTCCAGCATGACAATACCTATAACGCGTCACCGCTTTTGGGACTTGGGGTTCTGACCAAACTTCATCCCCACCCCCCATTTTGCGTCAGAGTTCTTGTGTTAGCACGCGAGGGGATTTGTATCGTTTGCGATGCCTTGTTTTTTTATTTTATTTAGCAGAAATATTATGAAAAATGTGAAGAAAACAAATTCCTTCCCTTTCCCAATTCTGTCCCTGTAAAGAACTTGATTATTTTTTATAGAATTGGTCAGCTGATGATCATACAACTTGGACTTGTAGTAAAAAAACTGTGGATTGTTTTTACAATGGGGAACTGAGCAATGCGGACATATCACTAAAAATCAGATACAGAGCCCTCCAGGGATATGGTCTTCAGGTTTGATATTGTTTATTTACCTTTCTTTGTAAATTTATAGGGGAAGATTGAATTACATAAATTCAGTTTAAAGTGGCATGAGCCAAAATGTTGATATTTTGATGTTAAAACAGAATGTTGAAATTATTGGCCATTTTTCTCAAGACTTATAAAGCAGAAGCTTTTTAGTGCTTCTAGTCTCAAAAATGTATGATAAAGTATTGTTTTGAACTAACTTTGGCTTAGAATGAATGAATGGTCGTCCCGGTTTGTATAGGCCACATACTGTATGGACTTTCCTCATTCCAACGCCAATCATTTAGTTTTCCGATGACCTTCAAAGCCTCTTACTGTTGTGACGATCAGTAATTATACCCTTGCGACAAAAGTCGTGAGGGTATATAGGGATCTGCCCGTACAGATGTACGTATCCCAAACGACGTCATCGCTCTACAGGCTGCAATTCTTATCCGATTGTCACGAAACTTCATACATATGTTCACAACCATCACCCCTTGTACAAGTTCGCGTTTCAACTTCCTGTGGTCAAAAACTAGGTCATTGTTATTATAAATAGAACTTAGCCAGAATTTTGACATCATCGCTCTACAGGCTGCAATTCTTATCCGATTGTCACGAAACTTAATACATATATTCATAACCATCACCCCTTGTACAAGTTTGCGTTTCAACCTCCTGTGGTCAAAAACTAGGTCACTGTTACTATTAATAGAAATTGGCCAGAATCTTGACGTCATCGCTGTACAGGCTGCAATTCTTATCCGATTGTCACGAAACTTCATACATATGTTCACAACCATCACCCCTTGTACAAGTTCGCGTTTCAACTTCCTGTGGTCAAAAACTAGGTCACTGTTACTATTAATAGAAAAGAGGTTGCTTCTCAACCTGTTACGAGAGGTCAGAATTCTTATCAGTTGTATGAAGTTTCGTGATAATCGAATTAGCATTGCAGTCTTTTGAGCAGTCTTTTACTTACATGCGTACATATGTAGGGGGGATCCTTATAGGACATGGGATGCGAGGGTATTAGTATCGTCTGCGATGCCTTGTTATGAAAATAGTGTGAATTTCAGCAGCTCATGCCACTTTAAAGAAAAAAAATCAATGTGTAATTTGTATTGGGGATGTAGGTCATTTTAAATCACTGAAAATAGATAATTAGCATGGGTTTTTAAGCAACATGTAGATTTACCTCTGACCATCTTGCTTAGCTGGGCAAGCAGGAACATTAAATTGATTGATGTTTAACGTCGCACTCAAGATTATTTCACTTGTATGGCTGAGTTGCCGGGTTAAGTAGGGGAGAAAACAGGCTCTTTGCCCAGAGTGAGTACCTGGCAACTCTTCCCCATAAGGTGATTAAGTGAGGTATCCACTTCTTTCTTTGGACTGAGTGCTATTCCTATCAGCCCCATTAATGGAAGGTGTGTGTGAGTGCTATTCCTATCAGTCCCATTGATGGAAGGTGTGTGTGAGTGCTATTCCTATCAGTCCCATTGATGGAAGGTGTGTGTGAGTGCTATTCCTATCAGTCCCATTGATGGAAGGTGTGTGTGAGTGCTATTCCTATCAGCCCCATTGATGGAAGGGGTGTGTGTCGGACTGAGAGACTATCACTCTGCTGACTGAGACACAGAGGCTCCCAGGAACATTATTACAGTCTTCCCTTTGTGTTTATGACGACTCCTCTGTGCTGTCCAATGGGTAAAAAAACCATTTGGAATGGTTGGGGGTTACATCCATCTATCCTTCTAAGTACCAAGTCACAATTGTAATCAAACTCTGGTGATTTTGTTTTAGGTTGACAGACTGTCAGATAATGCAGACATGTTGGAGAATGAACCTAAACTGGAGACCCTCTGGCGCTGGTTAGGATGTATCCTTATATAGACGTTTAAATCACCAGACTTAATGTTGACTTACAGAATAGAGTCTTTTCTTCTATATATATTGTCAAAAGTCTATGAATGGGGCAATATACCATATTCAGGGCACTGGCCATCGTTGGCCTGCTTATACTACATTATGTGACATTTATGCGCTGTAGATTTTGAAATTCTCAACATTTGCGTAATTTCAAATCAGAAAATAAATTCACTCTTCGCTTAGTGGGCTTTAATTGATACTCCCTGTACCCGCAAAGAGTTGCCAGGTACTCGCCAAAGGCTGGGGGTTTCCTCCGAGCAATGAGGCCGGTTTCCTCCCCTACTAAACCTGACAACGCCACTAGTTTCCCCTGTGGAAGTTGTCCCCACTGACAGGGATTAAATTCAGGGGAGATAACAATCCTTATTGAGCAGGAATTTAGAACTTCCAAGCTGACATAGGGCCGAAGGTTGTGGTTTCCTCCAGGCCTTATATGTCAGCATCGCCAGGTTTCCCTCCCTGATAAACATGGCAAAATATAAGTGAAATTACCATAAGTGGGTCATAAATATCAATCAACTGATAAATTTGACGAACCCTTTTGCTCCTGTTTCCCGTTATAAATTCGAACTTAGACCATCGATTGTTCTACGCTGTTGGGGTTGCAAGGGGCTAAATACAGGTAAGGGCTACCCCAGACAATGACTTTGTTCCACCCACCAATAAACCTAGCAATATTATACAACCGTATAAATTTGATTGTGACTAATCGATAATCAATTGACTGAATGCTTGATGACGTCGCTTGGATGATACTGGTAAACAAAATGGCGATCTGAGGTGCAGAGGTTACCCAGAAAGCTATGCATAAATCTATGTGACGTCATCAGGCTCAGCGGTAATTGCTGAATGAAATTGCAAAACCTACGTGTCAGACCTTAACATGTTTCAAAGCTGTGAAGTCTTTGATAGAGGAGACAAAAAAAGGCCAGACCAAGCATGGAATAACAGAGTTTATCGGAGTTCAGCATGTATTAAGGGGAGAGAAATCTGTACTGGACAGTGAGAGTTCAACTCAACATTTCCAACATTTTGCCGACATGGATCAAAGTTCACCCATGAGGCTGTATAAAAGTGAAGTCAGGTTTGAACTTTTACTGTTCTCTGTAAAGTAGAACATAAAAATATCCTCATAGTTTTTTTTTTAATCAAAACAAGATTTACCCTGTGCCAGTTTCTTCTAGTGTTGTAGCCCTCGGACTGGAGCATTGTGGCTCTGCTTTAGCCATGTATGCTGACCCAGCAAGGATACATTAGGTATGCCACATACATTAGACTTCATGACGTTCTATGGTCTGTGGAGCTTAATGTCAAAATTTAGATCTGGGTGGGTGAGAGGGGAGGGAGGGGGGGTGAGGGTGATCTTTTGGTCGGTTGGTACTTTTGTCGCCATATAACCTTAGCTGTTGAGTGCGATGTTAAGCCCCAATCAATCAATCAATCAATCTAGTGTTGTAAAAATATGTATTTATGAATTTAAAGCACCCTGGCACATGTAAAACCTTATGTACTAAAATAACCAGGGGAGGAAATCCCCCGAAAATTCTATACATCCATATGCTATTTAGTTGAAGTCAAGTAGTCTATAGTTTTGATTTTATGCTTTTTCTTAAAAATATGTATATGTGTTTTTTTATAACTTGCCAAATTTGATTGATTCTTTCGTTTCTTCATTCTAGGTCTCGTGCCCTTCAGCTGTGTGGCTGGATGCCTGAAGGGAGAGCACAGAAGTTACACAGGTAATCTTTACCCTTGCAATTTCTGAGTGAATTTTTCACTCGGCAGCCGTATGTGGAAGAAATGCCAGGTACTCACCAAAGGTCGGGGGTTTCCTCTGGGCAATGAGTCCAGTTTCATCTCCCTCTAAACCTGGCAATGCTGCCGTATAAGTGAAATAATCTTGAGTGCGGTATAAAACATCAATCAATCATTTACCCTTGCCAGTAAATAAGCTTATGAAGTGTGGGACAGCTAGCTCTAATGCTATTTATCCACGCACATTTTGTACAAATAATGAAGGCATCACCTCCAAGTAAGTTTTTTGTAAGCAACTTGTACAGTGGGTGAAACCTTGTCAGTTTATAAGCTGTATGATAAGGGAAAAAAATACTTAGTGTCAAGGAAATTTCAGATTTCTTCCCCCATTGAAAACGTTAACACATCTGGGGCACATCAACTTTGACTACGCTTATATTTCCTGAGAAGCAGGCCTTCCATTGATCTGTGGTAAATTCCAATATAATTCTGAGTTTGTTTTTCACTCAATGACATTTATGAGAAAGTTATGAAAAAGGTCATAGAATACTAATTAACAAATCCATATCCATACATGTAGTTTGCTCTGGTTTATTAATGTGTCAACATTCTCCCTAAGAAAAAATGGTCATGATTTTAAATGTGTTATTTATTTAAGGTTTCTCTATGGCTGTTGTCATGCAAAATAAAATCTGCAGATTGATTGTAACACCATGCTCAAAATTAAAATCCTCATTAAAGAACCCAATAGCTGTTCACTTGGTCAACCTGTGTGGTGGAGTTTCTAGATACTCACAGGGGGCTCAGTCAGTTAGAGGTATAGTCCCTCAGTCTGACATAGACTTTCCATCGATGAGGCGCTGGATTGAATCCTACTCAGACAAAAAAAATTTTAAACTTTCTTAGAGGTTTTTTTTTTCTTGGAAATTCACCGAAGATGGTCAGCAACGCTGCCATATTATGTTGAGTGTGGCGTAAAAGAATCATTATTCACTCATTCCAGGTACTCACTGCTGGTCTGCAGTTTTCCAGGCAAAGAGTCCATTTTCCTCCCCCCACTAAACCTGGCAACACCTCCATATAAGTGAAATAATCTTGAGTGTCAATCAATACCCTACATTACTTTATTTTATCTTATTTATTTTTAGTCAATTTTCTTATGACAGTTTACAGGAAGACGGTCGTTTTGAACAGGGAGCTGCCTTGGCGCTATTTAACATGGACCTCAAAATGGCACTGGGTATTTTGAGTTATGGAGCGGAGAAACATTCAGAACAAGACAGTAAGAAGAAATAATTCTCTCTGAACACAGATTTTATTTTACCTCCCAACGTTTATAGAGTTTTCCGAAACTCCATGTATTAAGTGTTGGACGTTCAATCCTAGCACAAGGCCTTAATCAGCCGTAGACCAATCGTCTCTCAATCCGACACAAGCCTTCCATTAATTGGTCACAAGTTTGAATCCCACTCAGTCCAAAGAAAGAAAATCTGAGCAGGTTTTTATTCAAACGTCTTATATGGATTAGTTGCCAGGTACCTGCCGAAGGCTGGATTTCCCGGTAACACCTAGAAGTGAAATAGTCTTGAGTGTGGAAAACATCAACCAATCAATGGGATCAACATATATGGAATGGTGACGAGTTATAACTGTTTTCCTTATATATAAACTGGACAATTCCGCCTTAAATGTGAAATAATGTTAAGTGAGGCGTAAAACACCAATCAATCAATTAATCATCAAGTTAACAGTGCTGTACAGTTTACATTGTAACAGTTTTGTCCCTCTGTATTTATGTTTGGTGAACCCTGAGATCACCTAGTTATGGCTGAAGACAATTGGGTGCTGACATAAAAATACCCCAGTCCAGACCCCCCACAACCCCTCGCCTCCTTATGAATTTCAGTCAAACAAACTCGGCAGATAAAATGTTATACTTGGAAAAAATACAATTTGTGTTTAATTTTTTCTCCCAGTTGATTCGTCGTTGAATGCTGTCGCCATGGCGTTGTCGGGGTACACAGAAGACACAGGGGCTCTCTGGCAGAAAATGTGCATGGCGTTGTGTCGTCAATTGACTGATCCATATTTACGAGCCATGTTTGCCTTTTTAACCGGAGAGCGGAGAGATTACGAAGAAGTTCTGGTATAATATCCTTTACCACAAGCTCTGGATCGCTTATTTGAAATTTTCATTAAAATTGATTTAAACATTTTGTTAATTATCAAACGGAGAGTACTGGGGCCGGTGGTTCAAAAGAAAATTAGCTAAACGGTAGGTTAGATGATGTCGCGTCACAAAGGAATTTCATTGTTACGTCACGTCATTTAACCTGCTGTTAAGCTAATTTTCTTTTGAACAACTGGCCCCTGGTGGTCAAACTTACTTATAATGGCTTAAACTACCCAAATTGTGACATGAAGTTTGCTTCATTAAAGAACGTTGTATAGCCTTTTACTTAACAGTATCTCTACAGTATGGGTTGTCATGGCTGTTAATTAAAAGCCTTACGCTACATTGTTTTGTGAAACATGTTCCGGATTGTTGTTTAGAGTGTTTAAGATCATTGTTTTGATATTACCAGTAACAAATAACTTAAAGTTCAAAAACCTGATAGACCCATTCAGATTTTAGGAGTTAGTTTCTGTAAGCACTGCTTTTCGTGTGTCCATCCGTAAGGACAACCTTTCGGAAGATTTTCTAATTTGTACTTTTTTAGACGAATAGTCAGCCATTTTCTAATTTAGATTTAAGGGAAAAATCTCAAAATTTTCACTCTGTGCCACTAAAAAAATTGTTTCTCGTAAACATAAAAGGTGATAAAGCTGATACATTGTTTAACGAGCGAAGTGAACCATGAATAAAATCAGTTATATTGTACTTCCATGATGTTATGTTTTAGGGTGAGGATGGTTTGGAAATCCAGGATAAAGTGGCCTTCGCCTGCACATTCCTATCAGACATCAAGGTAGGGGCAATTGTATGTAATCATAAACAGTTCAGTTTGTATAAAATTTAGCTTTATACATTTTGAGGAGTGATTAGTCCAATGAGGAGTGATTAGTCCAATGAGGAGTGATTAGTCAAATGAGGAGTGATTAGTCAAATGAGGAGTGCTAAGTCAAATGAGGATTGATTAGTCAAATGAGGATTGATTAGTCAATTGAGGAGTGCTAAGTCAAATGAGGATTGATTAGTCAAAGGAGGAGTGATTAGTCAAATGAGGAGTGCTAAGTCAAATGAGGAGTGCTAAGTCAAATGAGGAGTGCTAAGTCAAATGAGGAGTGATTAGTTAAATGAGGAGTGATTAATCAAATGAGGAGTGCTAAGTCAAATGAGGAGTTATTAGTCAAATCAGGAGTGGTTAACACATGTACAATCAGAAAGGTGATGAAATCTATGTTTCCTCCCCCCAATAAAACTTGGCAATGCCGCCATGTAAGTGAAATAATCTTGAAAGCGATGCAAAACAAATTGGAAAAGTGATGATTAGCAATGAGTTTTGATATTTTTTTTCAGTTGGCTGTTTATATTGATGAGTTGACGGCTCGTTTAAAGGATGAAGGGGATCTGGATGGAATTTTACTCACTGGTATGTATACAAATAACGTTTATAAAGAACTTTTTGTCGATATCTCCCTAAGAATTGCACATTAACTAATTGTTTAGAAATATCAAACACACAAAAATAAGCTAGTGTATCCCTGGTTTAGAATCAATAAATTATACTGAGGAAATGGCCTAGAGGCCTCTTTTACAAAGCAGTCGCAAGCTACGTCCAACGTAATTACCATGGCGTCACTATACTTAAAGGGAACACTTTAGATAAAATACATTATACTTCATCTTAAAGACAATATCTACCTGGTCCCAAAACAAGGTTTATTTATTTTTTATGACTTTCCTACACGAAGCTATGGTTAATTATTCTCAGATGTCAAGGTGACTGAATGTCACTGAAACATGTGCACACCTGGTATGCTGAACTGCTATTGGTGTATTTAGGTCAAACAAACCAATCATATTGCCAGTTGCAAGGTGTGCACATGTTTCAGTGACATTCAGTCACCTTGACATCTGAGAATAATTAACCATAGCTTCTTGTAGGAAAGTCATGAAGTATAATGTATTTTACCTAAAGTGTTGCCTTTAAGAGATACGTTGTCATAGTAGTTACAATGGACGTAAAGTTACGCCAGCTTTGTAAAACAGCCCCCAACCCATCAGAAGTATTCTCGGTCAGTTATCTGGGGAAAGACTAAAACTACTTGACAAAGATCAGTCACATCGCCTGGCATACTGGCCCACCTTCTTACAGTTTCAAAACGATAAATTTCTTCGAGTTAATGCAAAGTTTAAACTCATTGAATCATTCTTGATTCTGTGTCACTGGTTTAGTTTTTCAATGAAGTGTAAATTTCCTCTCTTTTTTGACAATCTGAATTCATAAAAATATCCTAATTTTGGCAGCTTAAGCCACTTTAAACAAATTCTTTTCTCACCGATGTCTGTGAAAATATATAAAGAAGAATTTGTTCAATTATGTTATTTCTTAAGCTCCTTAATTCCACATGCTCAATCACTCCGTTTGAAATGGTCCCAAAGTACCAGCCAACAATAGGGATCGAGAGTATTGTGAGAATTCCACAAATTTCCTGTCACCGGTGCTGTCAAAGCGCAATGCATGTTGGGAGCCTTTATCGTTCAAATGTGATGCTCTAGTCTGACGTTGTAGAATAAAAAACGTCAATCGAACTGACAATGTCATAAAAAAACGTCCTCTGTCACCGGATATCACGAAATATCTCGGGACACTCCCGGGCGTCGCCGTATTGGACCTTCCACTGGGCACCATTTCACATATAAGTGAAATAATCTTGAGCAACGCTTACAATGTCAATCACTGTTTATGCCACTGAAGAAAGAGAATGATTTTATCTCACTAAGTTCCTAGTTATCCTCTCTTTGTTTTTAGGTTTGTCAACAGAGGGCGTTAACTTATTAGAAAAATATGTAGATTGTACTGGAGATGTTCAGACAGCGGCGCTGGCAGCCATTTCAACGTTTCCTAGTAAAATTTCTGAAGATATCAGAGTTCAAGCATGGATTAATAAGTATGTGCAAATAATTTCTATGCTCCACATTACAAACCTGAGATTATCTTTGTTATGGTAATAAAGTCCTAATGTTCTTATATATACAGTCAGATCGTCGATGGTAGAAAATGGCATAATGATGTGCATAATGATGTTAAGCCTGATTTAAGACTTTTACAGCTGTAGCATTGAAAATTTTGCTCTTTAGTGACTGAGATATGCCAGACGTGTTTACTATAGCTGAATAGATTACCAGAGTACATAGCCTCACCCCCCATTCTCTTTTTCTCTCTAGTTCAGAAGTTTACTTTTAGCCAAGAGCTGTGTCTCTTCACGCACTGATATCAGCTCTGCCATATTAATAATACTTTGTCCCAGCTCTTTGCATTTTACTAATTATATAAAAGAAAATTTATGAAGTAATCATTTCAATTTGGGGCAATTGTAGACATGTCAATATTAAACTGGATAGATGAAACATAGTTTTTAAAAATCATAAAATTTGAAATCATTGAGCAAGCATCATTGTTTGTTCTGTTCCATTAAAATAAAATATTAAAATCTTTTATTTTCTAGTTACTGTGATTTATTGGATAGATGGAGGTTATGGCACAGAAGGTAAGATAGAAAATGGCAATTTACCAAAATTTGCATACTTCTGAAAAGAGAACATAGGGGAACATAGGATCTCATTTTCAAATTGATATCTTTAACATCAACAATTTGACTGTTTTTTGTGTTCCATCAACACCAACGATCCATCGGGTGCCTCTGCCAAGAGTCCGATTTCATCGCCAACTCTGGCAACATCGCTATAAGGAAATAATCTTGAGTTTGGTGCAAAACATCAATCAATCTGATATATATGTGGTTTATACCAAGTGATAGCTTAGTTTGGCAATGATGAATATTATTAGCTACTTGGTTTGTTCGAGGGGGATACAGAAATATATAGGGTCAGTAAACGAATATTTGGCGAGGCATTAGCCCACCGAAGACCTAACTTGTATGATTTTCTAGCCTTCTTTCACGAATTAAATTTTCATAAAAAACAGAAAGCATATGTATGGCACAACTAGACTTGACTGACAAGTGTCTAGACACTACGTCACAAGCCACCCTGTATGGATCAACATGTCGACCTAACATGGAAATATACTGGGTCTCCACGTGACGGGTTTGAACCAATCAACAGGAAGTATTCAGTGTGAGAAGGGATAATAAATATACCAAATACTTGACCCTTCCCTGGCTCTTTTTCATCTAAGGAGCTGAATGTCAAAATTTAACATGAGTGCTGGAGAGATGTCCTCACCTTAGTTAGTGCATCATACAAATCTTAACGCAAACATGTATACACATTTCAGGGCAGAGCTTGACAATATCCGGTATGCCCATCTAAGTCATGTTGGGTTGTTTGGACCGTCACCTCAAGTTTTTGTTAGCTGTAATTTCTGTGGGAAGTCTGTATCATCAGGAAATCATACTCGACAACGCCCATTTCCTGGACTACATGGTTTTAATCTCAACAAATCCAGGGTAAGTTTTTTTGTTTTTTTCATTGAGGTGGGGGTGGGGGTTATCTCTCAAAATAAAACCACTCGAATTATCTTGTAGCTTAAAAAAAACTTTGAAGACAAATTCATAAATTAAGATTCTCTTCATTCTTTCAATGCTTCACTCGCTTTGTTGCCCTTAAATCAGGGGTCTGTGCAGTTCACGAGGTGCTAATATGTCTAATATTCAAATCCCAATCAAGCCATAAAATTTTCCGTCTAGGCTCTTTATTTTAACATGGGATGAGCCTTGTTCCCTTCCTTGCTTTTAGGTTCCTTGTGACTCAGTCAGCAGTAATAGCTCTCACAACAGACAAAGGGCCTGGGCCCAGTTTCACAAAGCGATCTAAGCTTCCAATGATCTTAATTACCAATGGCAACATATACCTTTAGCATTCGTTGTCATGGTAGTTAAGATCAAACTAAGCTAAGATCGCTTTGTGAATCTAGGCCCTGGTTTAATCATTGTTTTTATACTTTATATTGTATACAGTGAGAATTAGACATAAAACTTTCTATGTTGTTTTCAAGGTTGAATGGAAATTTAGGACATCCCTCAAGACACATGAACCCTGATTTCCTCCCTTAAATAAAACTGTTAACACAAACATATGGGTGAAATAATTCACAGTGCCACCCATATCACTAGACCATCAATAAACGTTAACTTTGGTATGTACAGGTCTTGATTTTGGGATAATATAGGGCACCCCTTTTAAATGTCAGTTTGATCTTGGTAATATCATATAACCCAGAAAAACCAATATGGCAAAAAAGTGGCCAAAACAAGCCAGTGACTTTCCTTGAATTCAAGGTTGTTTTGCATTTATGTGCATATATGTACATGTACATTCCTTATTTGTAGATCTCCAGTTGTCCTAACTGTCGTAAACCATTACCTCGTTGTGCACTTTGTCTAACTCACATGGGAACGCCGTCAGGAACACAGAGACATCAGCAAACTAACAAACCAGGTCAGAGCTTGTTACCATGGTAACTATCCTATCAGAATCTGAATGGATTTAATTGAAAGCTTGCTTTATGTTGCTTTTTTCACGCAATGAAATTTGACCGGGTTTTCTAGGGGTTGGAGGGGGGGGGGGGGGGGGAGGAATTTTATTGGGAGAGTTTTCAATCATTTGAAGGAGAACTCTTCTTACTTCTTACCAGTATGGAACACACGTTTACAGAGATATTCAAACATTTCTTATATCCATTGTTATGTTTTGTTATTTCAGCTGGTGTTCCTAATAAATTAACGTTATTTAAGAATTGGTTTACCTGGTGTCAGTCTTGTCGTCATGGAGGTCACGCAGGTCATATCTTACATTGGTTCAGGTGAGACAAAAACTTTAATCTTCTAATTTCTATACTGGTAAGGTGTTTTATAAAGCCTCAATGGAAGTGGTGGACCTCTGTGGCTCATGCAGTTTGACACCAGCCTTCCATTGATGGTTCACGCTTTTGAATCCCATTCCTTCCTAAATTCAATCGCCCGCCATTTTGTGAGGGTTGCCATTTTTTCACCAAATGTCAGGGATTTTTTTGGGGTAAAGAGCACAGTTTCCTGTCGCACTAAACTTGGCAGCATCGCGATATAAGTGAAATAATCTTAAATGAAATATATTTCATTTTAATAACAATAGATAACTGTTTACCGAGGTTTGGCATATTTTTTATCATTTTCCTATCACAATTAGAAAAAATGAATTTTTAAAGTTGACAACCAGGTTAAAGTATAGCGCTTGGTTACATGTCGCAATACCTGCAAAAACAATTTGCCCTGGGTATCTTATTACTATTTTTACAGAATTCAATTTGTTTTTAGTTATCGCAATTTAATCTGAAAAGTTCAGGTTGACATCCTTAACAATTCAGCTAATTAGATTTTTCTGAAAGGGTTATATAACTTTGTGGAACAAATTCCTGTTTTTTTTGTCTCACAATAAAATAGCCTAAATATCATAGGTTTAGTTTACTACAACAATTTATGATTGGGTATAAAGGTCTAAATGATATACCTCTTTTTAATGCAATTTGAAACTTGTCTCCATGGTTATTTTAGAGAAGATTTTCCCTGTACGGTTGTGTTTTAGTGTTTATACATAAAGCCTGTCCACCATATAAAATCTTCTCTGTTAATAATACTCAATTTCTTTTCTCTTTGTTTTCAGGGATAATCTAGAGTGTCCAGTGACAGGTTGTAGTTGTAAATGCATGATGTTAGATAGTGTGGGTAGACTAATGAGCGAAGCACAAACGTGACACAGGCTGAACAAAGACTATTTATTTGCATAATAACATTGTACATTTCTCACTCAATCATCTACGCATGAAGATTATTCCAGCGATTGCATCTGAGCAATTCCAGCAATGAAGGATGTATTATGTTTCGGGGACAGCTTGTAAATTAAGATTTTTTTTTAATGGAACGCATTGTGATTATCAGTGTGAAATTCACTGATGCTTGTTATGTGCAAACGTAATATGATATGCCGGCGAATTTGTACGATTGAAAAATGTAAAACCATGGACTCACGAGGCGAAAGTTACGAACTAACAATTACCAGCATATCTTCACTCTCAGCCTGTGGAAATTCAAGGCAATTTCTCTGCTGTATTCATGAACGGAAAACAATTCTGCATATGTAAATATGCCTTTCTCACAAAAGAAGTCTTAAGTGACATCATTTTTAGTCAGAATTTTGATTGTGATATCTTAAGCAAAACGTAGTGATTGACTGCTACTTAAAATTTACAACCAAAACTGAAACTGTGGAATGGATACTACATGTGGCTGAAGACTCTTGGAATCGAACCAGGTTCCCTCCCCTAGTAAACCTGGTGAGGTTACCAGATACTAGTGTTGAAGTAAGGGATTAATCCAGCCTAAAACACCAATCAACTTATGTACCTTGAACAAAGGCCACAGGCACTTCAACTTTGTCAGGGGCCTTGGTGGCTCAATCAGTCGGAGTGGTCAGACCAAAGAAAAATTGACAAATTCACTCATTCGCCATATGTGGAACAGTTGTCGAAGGTCTGAGGTTTGCTAAGGGCAAATGGCCCGGTTTCCTACCCTACTAAAGCTGGTAATGCCGCCATATAAGTGAAATAATCTTGAGTGCGGCGTAAAACAAAAATACACTGTGTCGCCCTGAAAGTCTTCCCTCCTTCTCACAAGGTGTTTAAAGCTTGTGTTGTTCACAAACAACTAACTACGTGGTGATGCCTTATTTTTTTCTCATTAGTATGGAACTTACGTTAAAAAAAAGTTTTTAACATTTCTTAAATCCTATGGACCTTGAACTTTGGGCTGATAGTCTGTTTTTTTGTCAGAAAAGCCCCTCGCGTTCACACAAACTTTTGATCCTGATGCGTGTGTATGAATCCCACTCAGTGCTAAAACAAATACATCAACGCTTTACCCCCCCCCCCCCCCCCCCCCCCCCTTCATATGTGGAATGGTGGCTTCAGATACCTACACTTTCTCCAGACAAACAGCTTAGTTCCCTCCCCTACTAAACCTGGAAATGTCTCCATAAGTCAGATAATCTGTAACTGTAGTGTAAAACATCAGTCAATTATTTATATTATTGCTAATCAAAGTAAAGCTATATGGCATAAATTGTGGAATATAAATATAATGTATTTTATATTTTATGGAGTCTCCAGATAAAATAAATCTTCAAATTAATTTATTCATCACACATCATGTATTTTGCTAAATTGTATGCTTTGTTTGTGTATAGGGTATTTTGACAATGTTGTGTATAATTCCTGCTTTATGTGAATTTATCTAATCTTTCAATGGCATTTAAAAGTTGAACAGTTACAGTAAGGTGAAGAATTACTCATGGATAACAACTCCCTTGGTTTATTGGGTGTAGTTCATCGAAACGGCGTCACCCAATAAACCAAGAATTTGTTGTCCGTAAGAAATTCTTCACCTTATGGAATTTTATCTCTTTGTCAAATGTCTACAAAGTGGTACTTATTTGTAATATTGTGTGCGAATGTGTACGAAGCAAGCTCAATGAGAAAAGAAGGGAAAATTATTTACCAAATGTCTTGTCTTAGATTCAGTGAATGAAACTATGTTTAAGTGGCATGAGCTGCCGAAATTCACACTTTTTTCATAATTTCTGATCGTCACAACAGTAAGATGCTTTGAAGGCCATCGAAAAACTAAATGATTGGCGTTGGAATGAGGATAGTCCATATAGTATGTTGCCTGTACGAACCGAAAACGTGTTCGAAAAGTAAACAAAATTTAAATAACCCGGACGACCATTCATTCATTCTAAGCCAAAGTTAGTTCAAAACAATAGTTTGTCGTACATTTTCGAGACTAGGAGCCGTAAAAAACTTCTGAATTATAGGTCTTGAGAAAAATAGCCAATAATGTTAACATTCTGTTTTAACGTCAAAATATCTACATTTTGGCAGCTCATGCCTCTTCAAGAGGGTTGAACTGTGCATATTATGAACTTTTTGTTGATACAATTCCCCGAAATATAACTTTTATCCAAATGAGACCCATTTAAAAAAAATTGAAGCCTTGTAATAATACGTTGACCAGTGTGTAGGGTGGTTGCTGACTCTCCCAATCAAAGAGGCAACGGCACACAGTCCGACATGGGTTCGGTTCTAGCGGTTTGCGCATAAACCAAAATCGACGGAAGAATTTTTGCCATTATTCAAGAAAGCGTCATTCAGAAAATTATGATATTACTATCGTATTCACCATACAAAGGAACCATATAAACTTGAATACAGATTGGTCGAAAACAATGTGAAACAATACAGCATTGAGCTGAAACTAGTAATAATAAACCACCAAACTATGACCGATAAAATATACAGTGAATTTATCATATCGCTGTACAAAAGAAAGAAATATGTTAGTTAAGTTTTTGTAAACAGTGGTGTGTATTCGAATGTCAAAATGGGTTCATCAGTTAGTAGTATGGCCTCTGAACTTTCTGATAACCAGCCTGTATTTCACAGAAGGAATAAAACCCCTCGTCGTTGAACCGTCGACAATATGGTATCTGGGAGAAGGGTTGACGTCGCCTGCGCCGCTCGTCGTATACTTGCATGTACACCTTAGTGGAAAGTTCCGCGAGGGATGGCGGGTTGAACATAACTATATCGAGTTGGTCCTCAACGGCATCTCCTGCTCCATTCCCGGGTTGCTCGGGAGAGGGTATATTTTGTAGCTCGGGTGGAACCTCCTCTAGACCTTGTGCTGTCAAGTCCAGGATATCGGATGGAAGCTGATTATCAAACTCTAGAATTCCGTCCTCATATTTTCTCGATGGGTTTGCAAAACAAGTCAGCTTTCTTATTCACTCGATCATTCTGGAATACCATTGGTTCCTTTTGGCCGTTTTTCGGCATTGTACCTTCAAACTTTTTGCCTTTGGCGATTGATCCATGTCGCTGGAAGTCTGTATCGATGTACGTCTTTCTAACACAATGCCAAGGTGACGACAGAACAAGGAAATAACGTCATAAAGGTGTTCGTGTTTATGACAGAACAATGAAAAAACGTCATAAAGCCGATTATGTTTTTGACGTCATAGTGATATTACGTCATAATCAAGCAGACGTCATTTTGGACGGACTGAACATAACGTCTATATGAGGTCTCGTCAGTGATATTTGGAACCCGCTCTTTCAGATTGGTTTGACCTATTTGAAACATATCTCTAAAACGTGCCCATGAAACCTTCGGCGAGTACCTAACGACTCCCACGTATGGCGATCGAGGGAAAAAACACATATGAAAGATCTGTGTGGGACTATCACTCAACCGACTGAATAGTAATTTTGGATGTGGCTGTACAAACAATCAACATGTCATTTTTCTGTGCCATCAAAAGACAAGGAAAGATAGCCACGTTTTATAGATCCAACATATATAGATTTCAACACTTAAATTAGAATATAAATAGATATATACAATATTTATTCTGTCGTTCAGTACATAGAAAGCACAGTACAGCATGTTGGAAAATAAATAGTTATGGGGAAATTTATCGGAATGTACAATTAGCACTATTTTACAAATTTCTTTTACAAGACTAAGTCAAACGAAGGATAGCAAACACGCAACTTTTATATACAATTAGCACTGTTCTAGAATGTTCTTAGATCTCAATCTCGTGAAGATCCCTAAAGGGAAACGGCAAATCCGCTGTCATCAGATCGTTTGGGGCGAAGAGACAACGCTCGGTGGAGACAAGACATTCCTTTCTGTTTACGTAGACTTTTCCTTGAACCCTGAGATAAATCCAAGGTAACACGTGATCGTTGACTTCCAAATACCTGTTGGATAATCTCCTCTTGCAGAACGCCGATAGGCAAGATCTCCTCAGACAATTTCTTCAGTGGAATATCGGTAAATCTGATCAAGAATGTGAAAGATTTCAGGGTGACTCTCAGTTGATCGTTCCCGCGTCCCTCGCAGTGTCGTCTGCTCCAATGAAATGCAGCGTCCCACTTTGCTGTTTCCGTTGCCCGAAGAGAAGTTCTGGATAAGATTAGAATGGCCATATCATGAGAAAGGACGTCAAAGTTCTTCACCCGCAACAGTGTCTGAGCTTTACTGTCGACGAATTCCATGATCTGAAAGGATACAAAAATGATAGCAATTATAGAAGAGCAGCTCGCGAGATGATGATTTCCTTATAAAGTGGAATTGCTTGAGAGCTCATAGGCTACCCAACGTCTTGTTCAAAATTGAAATCATTTTAATCCTCGACTGTTTGAAGTGCATGGTAGGCTTTGTTTCTTGTCGAAAAGTAGGCCGTGAGTCTTACTGCTTAACATTTGATTTTTAACGTTAAATTGTTCTTACTGAGGAATCCATATTTACCTCGGAGATGATAGTTGTTGTAAGCAGGAAGACATTGTATCCTTCGGTAGAGACTAACAACGGAAATACTGTATTGAAATCGATGAGACGTCGTGCGTACTGAAGAGAAGCGGCTTTCAAATCATCGACGCCATAACGGTCAGCAGCATTCAAAATACCTGAGGAAACGGAAAGATCAGGTTTTATCTCACAGAATAAGAAAAATAAAACATGAAAGAAAGTCCCCTTCTCCCAAAATAAATAAATAATAAAATTTCAAACCATTCCAAAAGTTAAATTTTTTTATCTTGTTTTTTTATAAAAAGAACAGCTTCAATTGCCTGCACATACAATGATTCCCATTCTTTAACGTGTCAAATCTTACCGATCACATTATCCACTGTGAGTTGAATTTCTCCACTGTGTAAGAAACTGACGAGCTGTGAGAAAATCTCTGTCGTGAAATTCTCAACACGGAAGGTGATATGGTCAGCTTGCCTCAGTCGTGGACCCCTGGTACGTCTCAAACCAAGTCGACAAACCATGCGACGAAATCGGCACCCTATCAGCGAGGTCATGGCGGGTTTCGAGAAGGCATTTATCTTGCAGCCATGTTCTGACAGAAGTGTTTGGAAAAAGCTCCTGGAAATAAAGAAAAGTTATCATCCGTTAAATAATGTTCTTGCAGATTTTATAGAAAATTGTTTTGGTCTGCAATTATGAAATATTTAAGTATAATATATATATATTGTATATTTACCTGCTTCTGGTCGCCAGAATCGATTTCAATCCATATATGGGCACTTGCTCTTTGCCGACGAAGAATGTGACGTCACAGAGTTCTGGAACGTTGGTGATAAATCTGAGATCTTCACAGAGGGCGCCAGTGTTGTCAAAGATAAACACTTCCGAATGATGACTTGTTAGTGACGTGTTTCCATACATGTAGAGTGTGCCGGTGGAATTCCGACTTTCTTCAGCAGACATGGACACGGTCATGAAATCCAAAACAGAATCTGAAACAAAAGCAAAACAAATCTCGTTAGTACACGGCTAAATAGTCCACAGTGACAGATTTTACGGAATTGAACAACCATTGGAAAACAGAACTTTTAATACGGGAAATCCTAGTCAAAAATTGACAGTCTCAACTGCCCATCGTGTCCAATTTAGATGTGGCGTCCAAACTATTTAAGCCTAGCGCAGACGAGAGGCGCCGGCTGAGCTACAAGGCACGCGTGGCCAAGGGAGCAGCTACAGATTTCAGCGCAGACGATGAGCTCTCGGCTGAGGCCCAAGTTCTTGGTCACCCAAGTTCACTGACCTACACAAGTGTCACTACCCGTGTTACGTAATATTCTAAGTGGTCACATGATTTAATAGGCACGCGCGATTGGACTATCCCTCCTCTCAGCTCAGCCGGCAGCTTACGTTGTGCGCACACGGTGAGATTCTTGCCACGAGAGGCAGAAAATATCAAACATGCTAAATACTTTCCTCACCGCCTCGAGAGGCGAAAATCTCACCAAAATTTACGCGCACACGGGGGAAACAGCTTAGCCGTAGCCGGCAGCTCAGCCGGCGCCTCTCGTGTGCGCTAGGCTTTAGTGTTGCTAGATTTGATAATTACCATTGGATGTTTCCAAGATGCTGGAATCTGTGTAAGATATCCCGGTAGAATTTGGAGAAGTGACAATTGAACGGGAAGCCATGGTGGAGTTTCGTCGGAACATCTTGAACTTCTGTAAAAATATTCGTAGTTTCGTGAGTGGGCGAAAAAATGGTTGTTTATAGGTTTGATTGTTGGACGATATTGATGAACAGTGTCGGCTGTACATGTTTATATTCTTATCCTTACGGAAACTCCCCGTAGAGTTTTGTTATCTTCAATGCCGAACCCGCTTCTGTTGCTGGGTGCATTGTCAGCTTGGGGTAACCTACACACTTGGCCGTGTAACGGTTTTGTTCGGTTATTATCCGTTATTGTATATACACACACTGGGATATCATTAGTTCATTTGTCCAAGCTGATTTACTTTTATTTTTTTGCTCACCTGTAGTATGTTTTGATTAAAATGGCATGAGCTACCAAAATGTTCATAGTTTTCCTTTAAAACAAAGTTTAGATTTTTAACATAAGAAATAAAACTTAGATGCCCTTTTACACTATAGTCTCGAGAAAGTTCACTTAAGTCGTTTTTGACAGTAACTTATAGGCTTCGGAAAAACGATTATACGTACCGGTTATTATAAGTTCGTCTACTTTTCGAACAGTATTTTGTCTCATAATGGTCGCGGACTATTTTGTACTTTTCACACTATATAGCAAAGGTAGTCGGAACAATTGGCCTCTATGGTACTGAGAATCTAACACCCACCCTCTGATTGTGCACCCTAGAATAAAGAAGTAAAAAAACACACACAGACAATGTGATTTTTTTACATCTTACAACACACATAAGATTGACGTGAATTAACTCATTTGAGCAGCCCGAAACTATTCCACCAAAGTTAGAATTGGATATTCTTTTTAAATTTCAACTATAATCATTTATCTCGTTGATGGACTTTACACCCTCGTATTGTCTTGAGAAACGGAACTTTGGATAAAAAGTGAACGTTGGTAACTCATGGCACTTTAGATAAAAAAAACTGTATCTGTTTTATTAATCTGTTTCACTGGTACAAGAAAATTGGCAAGAAGATTTCTTTATTAGAAATGCTATCTAGTTCCTAATTGTTTTATAGCATGTCATTATTGAGCTAAAAGCTATTTGCAAATTGAACTGAAGGATTAGTCCAAAGAAAGAAATGGCCGCCTACACATTTGATAGGCATGTCCCTACACTGCCTAACCATTTTTCGAAGATATAAGCGTTTTAAGAGTAAATGGTTGATCACAGAGAGAAAATCCCAACATGATTATTTACAAGTACAGTTTTTTTTTATATCTTCTTACAATACAACTATCCGATGGATGTAAACTCAGTTACACTTGACGAAGACACCAGCACAGGTGTCGAAAGCTCGTGTTGTTCAAAAACAACTGACGACGTGGTGATGTCTTAATTTTTTATCATTAGGATGTAAACTCGTTTGAGTGGCTCGAAATTATTCCACCGAATGTAAACTTGTTAACCCTTTTCAATAGAGTTGTTGTATATACAGAGACCAGGCGAATGTATTTTTTTCGATTCCATCAAAACATCTTATTCCTAGCGCCTTCTATTCGGCTGGGGATCAGGAAATTACTGCGGCTTCATGAGCAAATAATACCAGCATAATTTGATCATTTAATTTCGCAATATTTATAGGGCGGAAACAAGGAGGTTTTAAAATTGACTATTTACGTCCGTTTTTCTAAAGAAATGTAACTTAGATGTTTTTTTACGGTATAGTCTCGCGAAAGTGCAATGAAGTCGTTTTGGAAGTAACTTATCGGTTTAGGAAAAACGATGATTCGTATCGGTTATTATAATTTTGTCTACTTTTTGAACAGTATATTATCTCATAATGGTCGCGGACTATTTTGTACATTTCACACTAGCAAAGGTAGTCGGAACAATTGGCCTCTATGGTGCTGAGAATCTAACACCCACCCTCTGATTGTGCACCCTAGAATAAAGAAGTAAAACAACACACACAGACAATGTGATTTTTTTACATCTTACAACACACATAAGATTGACGTGAATTAACTCATTTGAGCAGCCCGAAACTATTCCACCAAAGTTAGAATTGGATATTCTTTTTAAATTTCAACTATAATCATTTATCTCGTTGATGGACTTTACACCCTCGTATTGTCTTGAGAAACGGAACTTTGGATAAAAAGTGAACGTTGGTAACTCATGGCACTTTAGATAAAAAAAACTGTATCTGTTTTATTAATCTGTTTCACTGGTACAAGAAAATTGGCAAGAAGATTTCTTTATTAGAAATGCTATCTAGTTCCTAATTGTTTTATAGCATGTCATTATTGAGCTAAAAGCTATTTGCAAATTGAACTGAAGGATTAGTCCAAAGAAAGAAATGGCCGCCTACACATTTGATAGGCATGTCCCTACACTGCCTAACCATTTTTCGAAGATATAAGCGTTTTAAGAGTAAATGGTTGATCACAGAGAGAAAATCCCAACATGATTATTTACAAGTACAGTTTTTTTTTATATCTTCTTACAATACAACTATCCGATGGATGTAAACTCAGTTACACTTGACGAAGACACCAGCACAGGTGTCGAAAGCTCGTGTTGTTCAAAAACAACTGACGACGTGGTGATGTCTTAATTTTTTATCATTAGGATGTAAACTCGTTTGAGTGGCTCGAAATTATTCCACCGAATGTAAACTTGTTAACCCTTTTCAATAGAGTTGTTGTATATACAGAGACTAGGCGAATGTATTTTTTTTTCGATTCCATCAAAACATCTTATTCCTAGCGCCTTCTATTCGGCTGGGGATCAGGAAATTACTGCGGCTTCATGAGCAAATAATACCAGCATAATTTGATCATTTAATTTCGCAATATTTATAGGGCGGAAACAAGGAGGTTTTAAAATTGACTATTTACGTCCGTTTTTCTAAAGAAATGTAACTTAGATGTTTTTTTACGGTATAGTCTCGCGAAAGTGCAATGAAGTCGTTTTGGAAGTAACTTATCGGTTTAGGAAAAACGATGATTCGTATCGGTTATTATAATTTTGTCTACTTTTTGAACAGTATATTATCTCATAATGGTCGCGGACTATTTTGTACATTTCACACTAGCAAAGGTAGTCGGAACAATTGGCCTCTATGGTGCTGAGAATCTAACACCCACCCTCTGATTGTGCACCCTAGAATAAAGAAGTAAAAAAACACACACAGACAATGTGATTTTTTTACATCTTACAACACACATAAGATTGACGTGAATTAACTCATTTGAGCAGCCCGAAACTATTCCACCAAAGTTAGAATTGGATATTCTTTTTAAATTTCAACTATAATCATTTATCTCGTTGATGGACTTTACACCCTCGTATTGTCTTGAGAAACGGAACTTTGGATAAAAAGTGAACGTTGGTAACTCATGGCACTTTAGATAAAAAAAACTGTATCTGTTTTATTAATCTGTTTCACTGGTACAAGAAAATTGGCAAGAAGATTTCTTTATTAGAAATGCTATCTAGTTCCTAATTGTTTTATAGCATGTCATTATTGAGCTAAAAGCTATTTGCAAATTGAACTGAAGGATTAGTCCAAAGAAAGAAATGGCCGCCTACACATTTGATAGGCATGTCCCTACACTGCCTAACCATTTTTCGAAGATATAAGCGTTTTAAGAGTAAATGGTTGATCACAGAGAGAAAATCCCAACATGATTATTTACAAGTACAGTTTTTTTTTATATCTTCTTACAATACAACTATCCGATGGATGTAAACTCAGTTACACTTGACGAAGACACCAGCACAGGTGTCGAAAGCTCGTGTTGTTCAAAAACAACTGACGACGTGGTGATGTCTTAATTTTTTATCATTAGGATGTAAACTCGTTTGAGTGGCTCGAAATTATTCCACCGAATGTAAACTTGTTAACCCTTTTCAATAGAGTTGTTGTATATACAGAGACTAGGCGAATGTATTTTTTTTTCGATTCCATCAAAACATCTTATTCCTAGCGCCTTCTATTCGGCTGGGGATCAGGAAATTACTGCGGCTTCATGAGCAAATAATACCAGCATAATTTGATCATTTAATTTCGCAATATTTATAGGGCGGAAACAAGGAGGTTTTAAAATTGACTATTTACGTCCGTTTTTCTAAAGAAATGTAACTTAGATGTTTTTTTACGGTATAGTCTCGCGAAAGTGCAATGAAGTCGTTTTGGAAGTAACTTATCGGTTTAGGAAAAACGATGATTCGTATCGGTTATTATAATTTTGTCTACTTTTTGAACAGTATATTATCTCATAATGGTCGCGGACTATTTTGTACATTTCACACTAGCAAAGGTAGTCGGAACAATTGGCCTCTATGGTGCTGAGAATCTAACACCCACCCTCTGATTGTGCACCCTAGAATAAAGAAGTAAAAAAACACACACAGACAATGTGATTTTTTTACATCTTACAACACACATAAGATTGACGTGAATTAACTCATTTGAGCAGCCCGAAACTATTCCACCAAAGTTAGAATTGGATATTCTTTTTAAATTTCAACTATAATCATTTATCTCGTTGATGGACTTTACACCCTCGTATTGTCTTGAGAAACGGAACTTTGGATAAAAAGTGAACGTTGGTAACTCATGGCACTTTAGATAAAAAAAACTGTATCTGTTTTATTAATCTGTTTCACTGGTACAAGAAAATTGGCAAGAAGATTTCTTTATTAGAAATGCTATCTAGTTCCTAATTGTTTTATAGCATGTCATTATTGAGCTAAAAGCTATTTGCAAATTGAACTGAAGGATTAGTCCAAAGAAAGAAATGGCCGCCTACACATTTGATAGGCATGTCCTTACACTGCCTAACCATTTTTCGAAGATATAAGCGTTTTAAGAGTAAATGGTTGATCACAGAGAGAAAATCCCAACATGATTATTTACAAGTACAGTTTTTTTTTATATCTTCTTACAATACAACTATCCGATGGATGTAAACTCAGTTACACTTGACGAAGACACCAGCACAGGTGTCGAAAGCTCGTGTTGTTCAAAAACAACTGACGACGTGGTGATGTCTTAATTTTTTATCATTAGGATGTAAACTCGTTTGAGTGGCTCGAAATTATTCCACCGAATGTAAACTTGTTAACCCTTTTCAATAGAGTTGTTGTATATACAGAGACCAGGCGAATGTATTTTTTTTCGATTCCATCAAAACATCTTATTCCTAGCGCCTTCTATTCGGCTGGGGATCAGGAAATTACTGCGGCTTCATGAGCAAATAATACCAGCATAATTTGATCATTTAATTTCGCAATATTTATAGGGCGGAAACAAGGAGGTTTTAAAATTGACGATTTACGTCCGTTTTTCTAAAGAAATGTAACTTAGATGTTTTTTTACGGTATAGTCTCGCGAAAGTGCAATGAAGTCGTTTTGGAAGTAACTTATCGGTTTAGGAAAAACGATGATTCGTATCGGTTATTATAATTTTGTCTACTTTTTGAACAGTATATTATCTCATAATGGTCGCGGACTATTTTGTACATTTCACACTAGCAAAGGTAGTCGGAACAATTGGCCTCTATGGTGCTGAGAATCTAACACCCACCCTCTGATTGTGCACCCTAGAATAAAGAAGTAAAAAAACACACACAGACAATGTGATTTTTTTACATCTTACAACACACATAAGATTGACGTGAATTAACTCATTTGAGCAGCCCGAAACTATTCCACCAAAGTTAGAATTGGATATTCTTTTTAAATTTCAACTATAATCATTTATCTCGTTGATGGACTTTACACCCTCGTATTGTCTTGAGAAACGGAACTTTGGATAAAAAGTGAACGTTGGTAACTCATGGCACTTTAGATAAAAAAAACTGTATCTGTTTTATTAATCTGTTTCACTGGTACAAGAAAATTGGCAAGAAGATTTCTTTATTAGAAATGCTATCTAGTTCCTAATTGTTTTATAGCATGTCATTATTGAGCTAAAAGCTATTTGCAAATTGAACTGAAGGATTAGTCCAAAGAAAGAAATGGCCGCCTACACATTTGATAGGCATGTCCCTACACTGCCTAACCATTTTTCGAAGATATAAGCGTTTTAAGAGTAAATGGTTGATCACAGAGAGAAAATCCCAACATGATTATTTACAAGTACAGTTTTTTTTTATATCTTCTTACAATACAACTATCCGATGGATGTAAACTCAGTTACACTTGACGAAGACACCAGCACAGGTGTCGAAAGCTCGTGTTGTTCAAAAACAACTGACGACGTGGTGATGTCTTAATTTTTTATCATTAGGATGTAAACTCGTTTGAGTGGCTCGAAATTATTCCACCGAATGTAAACTTGTTAACCCTTTTCAATAGAGTTGTTGTATATACAGAGACTAGGCGAATGTATTTTTTTTTCGATTCCATCAAAACATCTTATTCCTAGCGCCTTCTATTCGGCTGGGGATCAGGAAATTACTGCGGCTTCATGAGCAAATAATACCAGCATAATTTGATCATTTAATTTCGCAATATTTATAGGGCGGAAACAAGGAGGTTTTAAAATTGACTATTTACGTCCGTTTTTCTAAAGAAATGTAACTTAGATGTTTTTTTACGGTATAGTCTCGCGAAAGTGCAATGAAGTCGTTTTGGAAGTAACTTATCGGTTTAGGAAAAACGATGATTCGTATCGGTTATTATAATTTTGTCTACTTTTTGAACAGTATATTATCTCATAATGGTCGCGGACTATTTTGTACATTTCACACTAGCAAAGGTAGTCGGAACAATTGGCCTCCATGGTGCTGAGAATCTAACACCCACCCTCTGATTGTGCACCCTAGAATAAAGAAGTAAAAAAAAACACACACAGACAACACAGATAAGATTGACGTGAATTAACTCATTTGAGCAGCCCGAAACTATTCCACCAAAGTTAGAATTGGATATTCTTTTTAAATTTCCACTATAATCATTTATCTCGTTGATGGACTTTACACCCTCGTATTGTCTTGAGAAACGGAACTTTGGATAAAAAGTGAACGTTGGTAACTCATGGCACTTTAGATAAAAAAACTGTATCTGTTTTATTAATCTGTTTCACTGGTACAAGAAAATTGGCAAGAAGATTTCTTTATTAGAAATGCTTTCTAGTTCCTAATTGTTTCATAGCATGTCATTATTGAGCTAAAAGCTATTTGCAAATTGAACTGAAGGATTAGTCCAAAGAAAGAAATGGCCGCCTACACATTTGATAGGCATGTCCCTACACTGCCTAACCATTTTTCGAAGATATAAGCGTTTTAAGAGTAAATGGTTGATCACAGAGAGAAAATCCCAACATGATTATTTACAAGTACAGTTTTTTTTTATATCTTCTTACAATACAACTATCCGATGGATGTAAACTCAGTTACACTTGACGAAGACACCAGCACAGGTGTCGAAAGCTCGTGTTGTTCAAAAACAACTGACGACGTGGTGATGTCTTAATTTTTTATCATTAGGATGTAAACTCGTTTGAGTGGCTCGAAATTATTCCACCGAATGTAAACTTGTTAACCCTTTTCAATAGAGTTGTTGTATATACAGAGACCAGGCGAATGTATTTTTTTTCGATTCCATCAAAACATCTTATTCCTAGCGCCTTCTATTCGGCTGGGGATCAGGAAATTACTGCGGCTTCATGAGCAAATAATACCAGCATAATTTGATCATTTAATTTCGCAATATTTATAGGGCGGAAACAAGGAGGTTTTAAAATTGACGATTTACGTCCGCGGCAAATTCTTAATACATAAAGGAATAAAGTCATTCGTGGAAATCCACTTTATGTAAATACGTAATTCCCAATAACTTCACTTTTCTTATGGTCTTCCAGCATTTGGGTTATTTATTGATTATTACTTGATTATATCGAATATATTCGGCGACTGACTCGCATATTGGTTGATCAACTTGTAACTTCAAACAGAGCGTTACAACTACCTGAATTCCAGGTGGTTCTTTTATCACTGAAGATCCGCTGTGGATTATCATTAGTTAGTTGCATGGGATTATCTGACTTCTAAGTAAGCTCACAGATGGGCTTGGACACTCATGCTTATTGATTATAACAGGTAGCAATCATAATGTCAATTGAATAGAATAATTATTACAGGCGGGGAGCTATTGTTCTTATACGTCCACTCGACTGGGCGGCGCTTGTTTTCTCTTTCTACATGCACGTGCATCTGAATTAGTCTCTTCAGAAATTGAGTAAATCGAAGAAATTACGGCAAACTTTCTCTGAGTCATTGAGCAAATAAATAAAACAAGTATGTTTAATTAGTCAGTGTCTTTTTTACAAAATGGGTATAACAGTATTCTCGTTATTTTTGGGATTACACTCTCTTGAAAATGGCAGTTTCTTGAAAAATGTCCGGAATTCTTGTACCAATTTTGGGTGATGACGGAAACGGGAATCGAACCGGGGTCTCAGAGTATGGCACCTATCGCCAGCATGTCCGCTGTAGTCTCTACCAGTCAACTACCTCTATTTTTCTAAGAGGAGACCGGTTGTCTCAATGGATAAGACAGCCGGAATTTAGTGCTGGTGATAGGGGCCAAACTCTCTGACCCAATTTTGATTTTCGTTTCGGACGTCACCCAAGAACAAATAATTCTGATCAAAGTGGTCCAAGTGGCTAACATAGCCAATATATCGAATGACAGTATAATTTGTTTCCACTCCAAAGGTCAAATGTCATTAGTGTGCTAATTCTGTAGTTTATATACAGATTGATTTTCATTGGGTAACTTTCCTATCTCCCATGGACGGGCGGATAATGAGTTTTGTAATGTTTGTTGTGGTTAATGGGAATCAACCATGGGTTAGCTGCGCAAACAGGCTTTTTATACAGGTGGTTGCGTATGTGGTGCATTCGCAGCGTTTTGTTTATTGCCCGTCTGATAAAAAACAAGAGCTGCCCTTCATCCGAATTAATCATTTATTTTCTACTAATTTGAAGGCCAACGAAATTTAGCAACAGACTTGCGCAATTTGTCCTTTTAACAGACATTAGACAGACCTTACTTACACAAGCTTAGTACAACAAGCCCCAGCGGGTCTTACAATCACTAAAAATCGGTGCAATTTACATTCAATATTCTGTCAGACCTGGGGTAATGGATCGTACTATGTGGAATAGGTGCAAGGTGTTCTCCAGGTAAAGAACCTGTGTCCCTCCCCCTCTAAAGCTGGCATCGTCGTCATATTAGTGAATTAATAAATCAATTAACGAACACACCTATGGACGTTGAATGTAGGGCCGATAGTCTGTTATTTTGTCAGAAAAGTCCCACAAGCTTTCGATCGCTGATTCGTGTGTTTGAATCCCACTCAGTGCTCAAACAAATGGCTCAACACAAATGGCTCAACTACATGTATAATAATGCGTTGACCAGTGTGCAGGGTGGTTTCTGACTATCCCAATCAAAGAGGCAAGGGCACATAGTCCGACATGGGTTCGGTTCCAGCGGTTTGCGCATAAACCAAAATCAATGGAAGAATTTTCGCCATTATTCAAGAAAGCGTCATGCAGAAAATGATGAAATTACTATCGTATTCACTATACAAAAGACCAGATTGGTCGAAAACAATGTGAAAAAATAAAGCATCGAGCTGAGACTAGTAATAAACCACCAAACTACGACAGATAAAATATGCAGTGAATTTATTTTGTCGCTGTACAAAAGAAAAATATGTCAGTTAAGTTTTTGTAAACAGAGGTGTGTATTTGATTGTCAAAATGGGTTCATCAGACAGTAGTATTGTCTCTGAACTTTCTGATAACCAGCCTGTATTTCACAGAAGGCAGAAAACCCCTCGTCAATAAAGCGTTGACAATATGGAATCTGCGAGAAGGGATGACGCCGCCTGCGCCGCTCCTCGTATACTTGCATGTACACCTTAGCGGCAAGTTCCGCGAGGGATGGCGGGTTAAACTTAACTTTATCGAGTTGGTCTTCAACGGCATCTCCTGCTCCATTCCCGGGCTGCTCGGGAGAGGGTATATTTTGTAGCTCGGGTGGGACCTCCTCTAGACCTTGTGCTGTCAAGTCCAGGATATCGGATGGAAGCTGATTATCAAACTCTAGAATTCCGTCCTCATATTTTCTCGATAGGTTTGCACAACAAGTCAGCTTTCTTATCCACTCGAGCATTCTGGAATACCATTGGTTCCTTTAGGCCATTTTCGGTATTTTGCCTTCAAACTTTTTGCCTTTGGCGATTGATCCATGTCGCTGGAAGTCTGTATCGATGTACGTCTTTCTAACGAAATGCCAAGGTGACGACAAAACAATGAAATAACGTCATAAAGCCGATTATGTATTTAACGTCATATTGATATTACGTCATAATCAAGCAGACGTCATTTTGGACGGACTGAACATAACGTCTATATGAGGTCTCGTCAGTGATATTTGGAACCCGCTCTTTCAGATTGGTTTGACCTATTTGACACATATCTCGAAATCGTGTCTATGAATTCCCTTCTCTGTGGAGGAAACCTCCGACCTTCGGCGAGTACCTAGCAACTCCCACGTATGGCGATCGAGGGAAATCCATCAACGGAAGATCTGTGTGGGACTGAGGGACTATCACTCAGCCGACTAAGTAGTAATTTTGAATGTGGCTGTACAAACAATCAACGTGTAATTTGTCTGTGCCATCAAAAGACAAGGAAAGATAAGCCAACGTAACAAGTTTTCTATGTATTTATATAGAGGGCCTAATGCAGCCAGATTTTATAGATCCAACATATATAGATTTCAACACTTAAATTAGAATATAAATAGATATATACAATATTTATTCTGTCGTTCAGTACATAGAAATCACAGTACAACATGTTGGAAAATAAATAGTTAAGGGGAACTTTGTCGGAATGTACAATTAGCACTAAGTCAAACGAAGGATAGCAAACACGCAACTTTTATGTACAATTAGAACTGTTCTAGAATGTTCTTAGATCTCAATCTCGTGAAGATCCATCAAGGGAAACGGCAAATCCGCTATCATCAGATCGTTTGGGGCGAAGAGACAAGGCTCGAAGTAGACAAGACATTCCTTTCTGTTTACGTAGACTTTTCCTTTCCAGTGGAATATCGGTAAATCTGATCAAGGACGTATAAGATTTCAGGGTGACTCTCAGTTGATCGTTCCCGCGTCCCTCGCAGTGTCGTCTGCTCCAATGAAATGCAGCGTCCCACTTTGCTGTTTCCGTCGCCCGAAGAGAAGTTCTGGATAAGATGAGAATGGCCATGTCATGAGAAAGGACGTCAAAGTTTTTCACTCGCAACAGTGTCTGAGCTTTACTGTCCACAAATTCCATGATCTGCAAAGATAAAAATGGTAGCAATTATAGAAGAGCAGCTCGTGAGATAATGATTTCCTTGTAAAGTGGAATTGCTTGAGAGCTTATAGGCTACCCAACGTCTTGTTCAAAGTTTAAATCATTTTAATCCTCGACTGTTTGAAGTGCATGGTAGGCTTTGTTTCTTGTCAAAAAGTAGGCCGTGTGTCTTACTGCTTAACATTTGATTTTTAACGTTTAATTGTTCTAATTGAGAAATCCATATTTACCTCGGAGATGATAGTTGTTGTAAGCAGGAAGTCATTGTATCCTTCGGTAGAGGCTAACAACGGAAATACTGTATTGAAATCGATAAGACGCCGTGTGTACTGGAGAGAAGCGGCTTTCAAATCATCGACGCCATAACGGTCAGCAGCATTCAAAATACCTGAGGAAACAAACAATTGCATCAGTTAATATTTTATCCCATTTTACAAACTTAAAAAATAATAGCATGCCATTCAGACTTTAAAACGCCCCTCCCCTCCTCCTCCCTAAAATTCAAGACCTAGCCTGAAGCTTTTCAAATGATACAAGAACGGATTTAATTTGAAGTCCCTGCACATCCCATGACTCCATTTCTTAGATATAGCATGATCATGCAGTAGCCGAGAAATCTTGTCTGTGTGGTTGTTAGATTCTCAGCACCACAAAAACTGATTATTCGGGCTAGATCATGCAGCATAAATTGGAAATAGGAGACCGACCTCATGATATCAGACATAGTTACTGTGTCTTACCGATCACATTATCCACTGTGAGTTGAATTTCTCCACTGTGTAAGAAACTGACGAGCTGTGAGAAAATCTCTGGGGTGAAATTCTCAACTCGGAAGGTGATATGGTCAGCTGGCCTTAGTCGTGGAGCCCTGGGACGTCTTAAACCAAGTCGACAAGCCATGCGAAGAAATCGGTCCCCGATCGATGAGGTCTTGGCGGGTTTCGAGAAGCCATTTATCTTGCAGCCATGTTCTGAGAGAAGGGTTCGGAAAAAACTTCTGGAAATAAAGAACAGGTTATCATCCGTTAAATAATGTTCTTGCAGATTTTATAGAAAATTGTTTGGTCTGCAATTATGAAATATTTTAGCATACAATATATATTATATATTTACCTGCTTCTGGTCGCCAGAATCGATTTCAATCCATATATGGGCACTTGATCTTTGCCAACGAAGAATGTGACGTCACAGAGTTCTGGAACGTTGATGATAAATCTGAGATCTTCACAGAGGGCGCCAGTGTTGTCAAAGATAAACACTTCCGAATGATGACTTGTTAGTGACGTGTTTCCATACATGTAGACTGTACCGGTGGAATTCCGACTTTTTTCAGCAGACATGGACACCGTCATGAAATCCAATGCAGAATCTGAAATAAAAGCAAAACAAATTTCGTTAGTACACGGCAAAATATTCCACAGTGACAGATTTTACGGAATAGAACAACCATTGGAAAACAGAACTTTTAATACGGGAAATCCTAGTAAAAAATTGACATTGAAATCGTTTTAATGCTCAACTATTTAGTGCTGTTAGATTTGATAATTACCATTGGATGTTTCCAAGATGCTGGAATCTGTGTAAAATATCCCGGTAGAATTTGGTGAAGTGACACTTGAACGGGAAGTCATGGTGGTGTTTCGTCGGAACATTTTGAAGGACTGTAATAATATTTGTAGTTTCTCGAGTGGGCAAAACAAATGGATGTTTATAGGTGTGATTGTTGGACGATATTGATGAAACACGCGGGCTGGCCATGTTTATATTCTTGTCATAACGGAAACTCCCCGTAGAGTTTTGTTATCTTCAAAGCCGAACCCGCTTCTGTATCTGGGTGTATTGTCAGCTTGTGGTAACCTACACACACTTGGTCGTGTAACGGTTTTGTTCGGTTATTATCCGTTATTGTATATACACACGCTGGGATATCATTAGTTCATTTATCCAAGCTGATTTACTTTTATTTTTGCTCACTTGGTATATGTTTGATTCTTCAAGAAATTAATTCGTGAAACGCGTAAAAAAGCAAAAAATAGACATTGAAGGTTTTTAATGATATAGTCTCGAGGATATGCGGTAAATTCATTTTTCGGAAGTAACTTATAGTCTTACAATAAACGAACGTTCGTCTTGGTTATTTTAATTTTGTCTACTTTTCTGACACTGTTTTGCCTTGTTTTAAACAATATTTATTTCTTCTTAAAGAAATGGATTGGTGATCAGGCAGTTGCCTATGTTAACACCTTTCCATGGTATACAGACAGTTGCACATTTATGATTGTAACAAAATGAGAGATAATCATATTGCCAAAACACACAGTACATGACCGTGTACATCCATGAGCCCTCGAGAGTAGCCACTCGTCACCTAGCCGCACTCGTGTGTCTCTATCCTGGTTTACTTACTTTGCCGGTCAGGTAGATCCACACATTAAACCACCATTATAAGGGTGGGATAACTCGTGTAACCTCATTAGGCCAATTTTTATGCTATGCTTTACAAAGAGCGATTTAACAGTTTAACAACGGATTTCGAAGAAATCAACTGGTTCAGTGAAAAGAGGAATGTTTCAAAGATATAATAGGTGGTAATAGCTGAAAGGTAGTTGAGATTAAGGATAGTTAAGACTTAGCTTAAATCTGAAATCCGAAGTCCTTCCAAATATTTCATTTAAAAGCCGTAACTACTCGTCACCAGGCACTGTTTTGCCTTACTGGCCTGTATGAATATACCTTATATTAACGTAAATCATTAACTTTTCTACGAACTTCAAACCATGGCATAGTCTGGAAAGTGGGATCTCGAACGAGTGAATTTTGGCAGCTCGTGGAACTTTAAATATATTTAAAAAAATAGCCATGCTGGCAAAAGTGCAATTGGCAAGGATGATATTTTTATTGTGTTCCTCCAAACTATTCCACTTCTTTTCACCGTTTTTAAACATTTCAGTCCTTGCGCCTTCTGTTCATACAAGGGATAGGAAATTACACTGGCTAGTTTCATAATACCAATATAATTAGACCCCTTTTTCGTAACATCATTTATATTTGGGACGAAAAAAGGTGTCCCAAAAATTGATTATTGGAGAACGCTACAAATTCTAGCGTATAGTCGTTCGGGCAAATCCACTTTATATGAATAAGTAATTCTCCAGCATTTAGCTGAATTTATTTATTGATTTTTTATCGATTGTGTGAAATATAATCGCCGACAGACTCGCATATTGGTCGGTCAACCTGTAACTTCAAACAGAGTGTTACAACTACTTGATTTCCAGGCGGTTCTCTTATCACTGTAGGCCCGCTGTGGATTATCATTAGTTACCTACATGGGATTATCTGGCTTCTAAGTAAGACCACAGAAGGGCTTGGACACCCATGCTTATTGATTAAACAGATAATTCTAATCTAAGCAATCATGATGTCAATTGAATAGAATAATTATTACAGGCGGGGAGCTATTGTTCTTATACGTCGTCTTGACATGGCGATTGTTTTCTGCTTCTACATGCACGTGCATCTAAATTGCCAAAGTGAAATGAAGAAATTACAGGAAACTTTTTCTATGTCATTGAGCAAATAATTACAACAAATATTATCAAAACAAATAATTTTGATTAAGGTAGTCTTGGTGTGGTCTAAGTGGCCAACATAGCCGATAAATCGAGTTACAATAAAATTCATTTCCACCCCAAAAGTCAAATGTCATTTGTGTGCTATTGGAATGTTGTTTTTATAAAGATTGATTTTCATTTTGTAACGGGGGGGGGGGGGGGGGGGAGGGGGGGGTCCTTTTGTCTTCTTCTATGTTGTGGTTAGTGAGAATTAGCCATGGGTTAGCTGCACAGCACAGGTTCTTTATACATGTGGCTGTGTGTGTGGTGCATTCTCAGCTGTTTGTTTATTGACTGTCAGATAGTACACCACGGAATTTCCCAATTAACACTCTATACTTGTGGTCGAAAATTTAATTCCGACCCTTTATCCGAGTTTAATTATTTATTTTCTACTAATTTGAAGGTCAACAAAATTTAACAACATACTTGCCTTTTTAACAAACATTAGACAGACCTTACTTACACAAGCTTAGTAGAAAAAGCCACAGGGGGTCTTACGATGAATAAAAATCTGTGCAATTTACATTCAATATTCTGTCAGATCTGGGGTAATGGATCGCTCCCCGCCTGTAATAATCATTATGATTGCTTAGATTAGTATTATCTGTTATAATCAATAAGCATGGGTGTCCAGCCCTTCTGTGGTCTTACTTAGAAGCCAGATAATCCCATGTAGGTAGCAAATGATAATCCACAGCGAAGTATCTAATGTAAGAAGTATCTAATGGTTTTGTATAAATCTTGATATATCTCACAAAAAGACTTTTGTAAAAAGTATAGATTGTAAGCTGAGACTCACAGATAAAACAACAGGGTTACAGCCGATCTCCATAAGCACTAATGTTAATCGGACAGCCGATCGGTGAAAGTTATACCCCTAAACACGGGTCTCGCGTGATCTCGTGGGACTTCGGCCAACCCCAAGAGGGGCTTATTCAAGTAGTTGTAACACTCTGTTTGAAGTTACAGGTTGACCGACCAATATGCGAGTCTGTCGCCGAATATATTTCATACAATCGATAAAAAAAATCAATAAATTCAGCTAAATGGTGGAAGATCGTAAAAAAAATGTGAGAATTACTTGCCATAAACCTCTTGAGTTAACATTGAGAATTACTTATTCACATAAAGTGGATTTGCCCGAACGACTATACAACTTTGTATATTACTAATTTGTAGCGTTCTCCAATAATCAATTTTTGGGACACCTTTTTTCGTCCCAAATATAAACGATGTTACGAAAAAGGGATCTAATTTATTATATTGGTATTATGAAGCTAGCCAGTGTAATTTCCTGGTCCCTTGAATGAACAGAAGGCGCTAGGACTAAAATGTTTAAAAACGGTGAAAAGAAGTGGAATAGTTTGGAGTAACACAATAAAAATATCATCCTTGCCAATTGCACTTTTGCCAGCATAGCTATTTTTTAATATATATTTAAAGTGCCATGAGCTGCCAAAATTCACTCGTTCGAGATCCGACTCTCCAGACTATGCCATGGTTTGAAGTTCGTAGAAAAGTTAATGGTTTACGTTAATATAAGGTATATTCATACAGGCCAGTAAGGCAAAACAGTGCCTGGTGACGAGTGGCTACTCTCGAGGGCTCATGGATGTACACCGTCATGTACTGTGTGTTTTGGCAATATGATTATAGATTATCTCTCGTTTTGTTACAATCATAAATGTGCAATTGTCTGTATACCATGGAAAGGTGTTAACATAGGCAACTGCCTGTTCACCAATCCATTTCTTTAAGAAGAAATAAATATTGTTAAAATCAAGGCAAAACAGTGTCAGAAAAGTAGACAAAATTAAAATAACCAAGACGAAAGTTCGTTTATTGTAAGACTATAAGTTACTTCCGAAAAATGAATTTACCGCATATCCTGGAGACTATGTCATTAAAAACCTTCAATGTCTATTTTTTGCTTTTTTACGCGTTTCACGAATTAATTTCTTGACGAATCAAACATATAGCAAAAATAAAAGTAAACCAGCTTGGATAAATGAACTAATGATATCCCAGTGTGTGTATATACAATTACGGATAATAACCGAACTAAACTGTTACACGGCTAAGTGTATGTAAGTTACCCCAAGCTGACAATGTACCCAAAGACAGAAGCGGGTTCGACTTTGAAGATAACAAACTCTACGGGGAGTTTCCGTTATAATAAGAATATAAACATGTACAGCCGACACTGTTCATCAATATCGTCCAACAATCACACCTATAAACAACTATATCTTCTAGCCAACCCGAGAAACAACAAATAATTTTACAGAACTTCAAGATGTTCCGACGAAACTCCACAATGACTTCACGTTCAAGTGTCACTTATCCAAATTCTACCGGGATATCTTACACAGATTCCAGCATGTTGGAAACATCCAATGGTAATTATCAAATCTAGCGTGGCCTGTTGATAGACCAACCCGAGAAACAACAAAACAACAAAAACGATACCATGGCAACAGGGAAATAGTTTTGTATGGCATGTCAGTATTGAAAACCATATACATGTACTTTTCCCGCAGTCAGTTAGATTGTCAACGTTCTTGCCATGGCCATTGAGTCTTCAAAATAAGTGGTCCACTGATAGTACTTAGGCCTATGTTATATAGATGTAGACCTAAACCAATTTCCAAAACTAATGATGTTAATGTTTAGATGTGTAATTCTAGACTAAGGTTTCACAGTACGATAGTTATTGCTATTCAATAATTGACCAATTCCATAACGTGTGTCAACGTGGACCAATGTTTTCCCATGAAATGTACTAACGAAATTTGTGTTGCTTTTATTTCAGATTCTGCTTTGGATTTCATGACCGTGTCCATGTCTGCTGTAGAAAGTCGGAATTCCACCGATACATTCTACATGTATGGAAACACGTCACTAACAGGTCATCATTCGGAAGTGTTTATCTTTGACAACACTGGCGCCCTCTGTGAAGATCTCAGATTTATCATCAACGTTCCAGAACTCTGTGACGTCACATTCTTCGTCGGCAAAGATCAAGTGCCCATATATGGATTGAAGTCGATTCTGGCGACCAGAAGCAGGTAAATATACAATATATATTCTAATCTGAAATATTTAATAATTGCAAGCAAAACAATTTTTTATAATTCTGCAAAAATTGAGACCATAAAGTATTGATGATAATCTTTCTTAATTTCCAGGAGCTTTTTCCAAACTCTTCTCTCAGAACATGGCTGCAAGATAAACGGCTTCTCAAAGTCCGCCAAGACGTCGTCGATAGGGGGTCGATTTCGTCGCATGGCTTGCCGACTTGGTTTGAGACGTCCCAGGGCTCCACGACTGAGACAAGCTGACCATATCACCTTCCGAGTTGAGAATTTCACCCCAGAGATTTTCTCACAGCTCGTCAGTTTCTTACACAGTGGAGAAATTCAACTCACAGTGGATAATGTGATCGGTAAGACACAGTAACTATGTCAGATACATTGAGGTCGATCTTGCATTTCCAATTTATGCTGCAGGATCTAGCCCGAATAATCAGTTTTTGTGGTGCTGAGATTCTAACAACCACACAGACAAGATTTCTCAGCTACTGCAGGATCATGCTATATCTAAGAAATGGAGCCATGGGATGTGTAGGGACTTTCAATTAAATCCGTTCTTGAATCAATTGAAAAGCTTTAGGCTAGCTCTGGAATTTAAGGGGGGAGGAGGGGAGGGGGGGGGGCTTTTAAAGTTTGAATGGCTTGCTTTTATTTTCTAAGTTTGTAAAATGGGATAAAATATTAACTGATGCAATTGTTTGTTTCCTCAGGTATTTTGAATGCTGCTGAACGTTATGGCGTCGATGATTTGAAAGCCGCTTCTCTCCAATACGCACGGCGTCTCATCGATTTCAATACAGTATTTCCGTTGTTAGCCTCTACCGAAGGATACAATGACTTCCTGCTTACAACAAATATTATCAACGAGGTAAATATGGATTTCTCAGTAAGAAGAATTAAACGTTACAATTCAAATGTCCAGCAATAAGACGGACGGTCTAATTTATCGACAAGAGACAAAGCCTACCATGCACTTCAAACATGCAGTCGAGGATTAAAATGATTTCAATTTTTAACAAGACGTTGGGTAGCCTATAAGCTCTCAAGCAATTCCACTTTACAAGGAAATCATTATCTCACGAGCTGCTCTTCTATAATTGCTACCATTTTTTATCTTTGCAGATCATGGAATTCGTGGACAGTAAAGCTCAGACACTCTTGCGGGTGAAGAACTTTGACGTCCTTTCTCATGATATCGCCATTCTAATCTTATCCAGAACTTCTCTTCGGGCGACGGAAACAGCAAAGTGGGACGCTGCATTTCATTGGAGCAGACGACACTGCGAGAGACGCGGGAACGATCAACTGAGAGTCACCCTGAAATCTTTAATGTCCTTGATCAGATTTACCGAGATTCCACTGAAGAAATTGTCTGAGGAGATCTTGCCTATCGGCGTTCTGCAAGAGGAGATTATCCAACAGGTATTTGAAAGTCAACGATCGCGTGTTACCTTGGATTCATCTCACGGTTCAAGGAAAAGTCTACGTAAACAGAAAGGAATGTCTTGTCTCCGCCGAGCATTGTCTCTTCGCCCCAAACGATCTGATGACAGCGGATTTGCCGTTTCCCTTGAGGGATCTTCACGAGATTGAGATCTAAGAACATTCTAGAACAGTGCTAATTGTACATAAAAGTTGCGTGTTTGCTATCCTTCGTTTGACTTAGTCTTGTAAAAGAACTTTGTAAAATAGTGCTAATTGTACATTCCGACAAAGTTCCCCTTAACTATTTATTTTCCAACATGTTGTACTGTGATTTCTATGTACTGAACGACAGAATAAATATTGTATATATCTATTTATATTCTAATTTAAGTGTTGAAATCTATACCTGTTGAATCTATAAAACGTGGCTGCTTTAGGCCCTCTATATAAATACATAGAAATGTAACATGTATATAGCTACATCATATGTGTTACTAGATTAAAGGGGCATGAGCTGCCAAAATGTTGATATTTTGACGTTGAAACAGAATGTTGAAATTATCGGCTATTTTTCACAAGACGTATGATTCAAAAGCTTTTTAGTGCTTCAAGTCTCGATAATGTACGATAAAGTATTGTTTTGAACTAACTTTGGATTAGAATGAATGAATGGTCGTCCCGGTTATTTAAATTTTGTTTACATTTCGAACACTATTCCGGTTCGTATAGGCCACATACTGTATGGATTTTCCTCATTCCAACGCCAATCATTTAGTTGTCCGATGGCCTTCAAAGCCTCTTACTGTCATGACGATAAAAAATTATGAAAAAAGTGTGAATTTCGGCAGCTCATGCCACTTTAAGCCAATTTCAGGGAGATAACCCTTTAGCGACCCAGTTTGCGACCTAGTTCCCGCCGTTGACATTCCTTTGTTTAGAGCTATTTCCATTGTTCTCGCTGTCCTCAACTTTTACGTATTTTAACCATTTTAAGATGTAATTGCGGAAAAACCTTGTCAGGTATGTTTGTTTATGTGTTTTCCGTTTGAATGAGCTATATATCTTAAAGTTTAAAGCATTTATTGTTGAATTTAAACGATTTTACTGATAGCTGTCACAGACAACGCATCGACAACAACGAAAGTGAAAGTAAACTCCCTTCAGCCTAGCCGCACACATGTGTCTCTATCCTGGTTTACTTACTTTGACGGTCAGGTAGAGCCACACATTAGACCACCATTATATCCGTTGGCTCGATCGACAGGCTGTTCAAAAGCAAGGAGTCACGGGATGCGAGGATTCGTGTCGTGTGCAAAGGCCAGTTATTTTAAGATCTCGATGGGGAAGCCCCAATGAACTATATGCGGGGAATGGACACGTCTCATTGGCTGGTTTGATCTGACTTAGTAAAATGTGCCGCCATTGATAGTTGAAGCGCGCGTGCAATACAGACCTGTATAGAAGTCGCATCATTTCCTAGTAATGGCGGTATTCGATGCATATCAAATACCACGTGACCTCCATTCCACGCATACAATTCATTGGGAAGCCCTCCGAAAAAAGGTCACGTTACTTGGAAAAGTACCGGGAAACCCGAATCATGTGATATGTTGTCGTTGTTCGAGGAGAGTTTGAAATCTGACGGACAAATTTTTGACACCGGTTTTTAAATTGAGGGATTTAACAGTTTAACAACGGAATTCGAAGAAATTAACGAGTTCGGTGAAAAGAGGAATGTTTCAAAGGTATAACAGGAGGTAATAACTGAAAGGTAAGTGAGATTAAGGATAGTTAAGACTTAGCTCGAATGTGTAATGCGAATAACCTCGACATATTTCATTTAAAAGCTGTAACTACCTTCAGCCCACTGTTATACCGTTAACAAGGAAGCATATGTACATAGTTTTACAATCGTTTTGAGTCTTCTTATTATATACAGTTTTTGATTATTATACCAAAGATATTAATGCATAAAATTTAATACATATATATGTCTAGTCCTTAAATTTACGTGTATAAGCTATACATGATAAGTAGATATTGGGTTATTTCCTATTTTTGTAGTTGTGATCCGGGTATGTTGAATGGTATTCCCATCAACATTCAACGGATGTTCCAACCTATTTTGGAGACATAAGCCTAGCTGATATATACCCAGATATATGCTGTATTACTAAGTGACTAGATGGTATGTTATTCTTAGACATATTATGTTTTATTTAAGTAAGGTTTAACGTTGCGTTAATATATAAGGTTTACAGTTCAAAGCACAGTGTGTTATGATTAGGGGTCCATTTGAGTTGAAATATTATTACGTAACTAGACATGTATTTTAGTGAGATAAACCTGTTGGATATCTAGACAGGGAAGGTGTCACTTAACGTTTATTATAGTTACTGTAGTGGGTCAAACTATTTTCATATCTAACTGGGTTTATTATATGTTGGATATTTGCTATGGTCAGTATTTGTACATTTAGAGTTAAGCGTGTTATTACCAGGTTTATGGGACATGCAGATGAAGTAAAGTTGGAACTTCAGGAACATTATCGAAATGTTACTGCAGATATGTTATTTGTTGCCTCTATGCTAATCCCAGATGAGTTTATGATTGCTGCATGTTTACAAAGTTGGGTTGTTTCTGTATAATCTTACTTGTTTGTATTAGCTTACTTAGACCTACTTTATAGCGGCATTACAATTTTATTAACAGATCTGTACCATGTTTGGTTCCCCTGGTGTTACCGTGATAGCCATGATCGTTTAACGGTTAGTTGAGTATTTTGCCTTTATTATTTACTTTTTATCTTGTTTACCTTCAGTAGTATTCTATAGTCATTGTCATTTACATATCATATGCATTTACGGAATTTCGCCAGTAGTTAGTATTTTGATCTATGCATTTGTCACTTTATCATGTTTAACCTATCATTGTTTCCAGGCATTTAGGCTTAGGTCCTATTGGTTTTCATATTGTGTATTTTATTTAGTTAATTGTTTTATTTGTCATGCGCATATATGCCCGTTCTCAAGAGTTGCAATACTCTATAACGTTAAAGCGGACACGTTCACCCATTGTTGTTATTTTTAAGGTTAATTGAGTTTTCATACGCAAGGTATGGTGGGTCAGAATGGTCAAGTTGACATAGCGTATATCACGTATCTATGTCCATGATTTAATTAAGGGTCAATCAAACGATTACTTACAATATTCTATGCTTTTGGATTAATCTTCTGGATGAGTGTATAATATGCTTCCAGTTATTTTACTCTTTCGTGGAATATATGTTCATTATTATAAGTAATTATTATAGGCGCTGGTAACTAATGTTAAGCATCAATAATTGAAGATAATAATTTGTCTCTTTTGTTATTGCAGATACATATACCTCACCCTATATAAAGCCATACTATCTAAAGCTAACCACCGTTTTGTAAGGGTCTAAAGTACACAATAATTGTGCAATAATGACATAAGGGTTGTAACTGCATAACGTAAATGTAAATATTGGGTTTTATATGCCTCTTTGGTTCATTGTATGTAAGCATATCAGGTAGAATAAATGTTATGTTTAATTTGACATCCTGTCTTATTGTTAATTTGTCCCTCACCCTTACAGAAACTTGTTACGTTGGCTTATCTTTCCTTGTCTTTTGATGGCACAGAAAAATGACATGTTGATTGTTTGTACAGCCACATCCCAAATTACTATTCAGTTGGATGAGTGATAGTCCGGCCCCTAGTCCCACACAGATCTTTCATTGATGTTTTTCCCTCGATCGCCATACGTGGGAGTTGCTAGGTTCTCGCCGAAGGTCGGAGTTTCCTCCGCGAAGAAGGGAATTCATAAACACGGTTTCGAGATATGTCAAATAGGTCAAACCAATCTGAAAGAGCGGGTTCCAAATATCACTGACGAGACCTCATATAGACGTTATGTTCAGTCCGCCCAAATGACGTCTGTTTAATTATGACGTAATATCACTATGACGTCAAAAACATAATCGGCTTTATGACGTTATTCCATTGTTCTGTTGTCACCTTGACATTTCGTTAGAAAGACGTACATCGATACAGACTTCCAGCGACATGGATCAATCGCCAAAGGCAAAAAGTTTGAAGGCAAAATACCGAAAAATGGCCAAAAGGAACCAATGGTATTCCAGAATGCTCGAGTGGATAAGAAAGCTGACTTGTTGTGCAAACCCATCGAGAAAATATGAGGACGGAATTCTAGAGTTTGATAATCAGCTTCCATCCGATATCCTGGACTTGACAGCACAAGGACTAGATGCGGTCCCACCCGAGCTACAAAATATACCCTCTCCCGAGCAACCCGGGAATGGAGCAGGAGATGCCGTTGAAGACCAACTCGATATAGTTAAGTTTAACCCGCCATCCCTCGCGGAACTTGCCGCTAAGGTGTACATCAAAGTATACGACGAGCGGCGCAGGCGGCAGCATCCCTTCTCCCAGATTCCATATTGTCGACGGTTCAATGACGAGGGGTTTTATTCCTTCTGTGAAATACAGGCTGGTTATCAGGAAGTTCAGAGGCCATACTATTAACTGATGAACCCATTTTGACACTCGAATACACCGCTGTTTACAAAAACTTAACTGACATATTTTTTCTTTTGTACAGCAATATAATAAATTCACTGTATATTTTATCTGTCATAGTTTGGTGGTTTATTACTAGCTTCAGCTCAATGGTTTATTGTTTCACATTCTTTTCGACCTATCTGTCTTCAAGTTTATTTGGTTCTTTTGTATAGTGAATACAATAGTAATTTTACAATTTTCTTCAATAATGGCAAAAATTCTTCCGTCGATTTTGGTTAATGCGCAAACCGCTGGAACCGAACCCATGTCGGACTGTGTACCCTTGCCTCTTTGATTGGGATAGTCAGCAACCACCCTGCACACTGGTCAACGTATTATTACAAGGCTCCATTTTTATACGCCCGGCTTGAAAAGCGGGCTGTATTATGGTATCATCTCCGTCCGTCCGGCAGGACGGCAGTCCGGAAGTCCGGCAGTCCGGGCGTCCGCTTTCCCTTCCGCTGCATAACTTCTAAAGTTTTGATTCCATCTGCACAATTTTTTCTAAGTATATACCTTATGGGTAGAAGGTGTGTCGCAAACTATTTTTAACATCACTGGTTACATAATATGGGAGTTATATTGGATTATGTAATATTCCCTTCCGCTCCATAACTTCCAAAGTTTTGATTCCATCTGCACAATTTTTTCTGAGTATATACCTTATGGGTGGAAGGTGTGTCGCGAACTATTTTTGACATCATGCATTGCGTAATATGGCAGCCATATTGGGTTATGTAATATTTACTTTTTCTCTCCATAACTTTAACAAATATGATCCGATGTTTTCAAATCTTTCATGTTACATACCATATTAACAGACAGTGTGTAAAAAAATTGTTTATGATATCAACTATTGCAAATTATTGGATTATGTACATTCCCTTTTATTCTTACTTTCATTTTCATGAAAATAACCTTTAAATTATAAAATGGCTTCTACTTTTCCGATTCTCATCAGAAAAGGATTTTTTCAAACTGCAATAATGTTTCTAAATTGATTAAAACTATTCTTAAATCAATATATACTGTTTTAATCAAATGAAAAATACATATAAGGATTAAAGTTTTATCTACAGACCAAGAGATAAGTATCCCAGCTTTGGTCTATTTACCTTGTCAACTTACAGTTAGCTCTCAGTCTCTAGAGCTTTTATGGCCTAAAGATTTATGGCCTCCATAAATTAAATTAAATGTAGGCTTTTAACATGCCCAACTGTTATATATTTTTTGTAGCCAAATAATGTAGATAAAAAATATTATGAGAAAAATTGTCAAATCTATTTGAATTGGTGTGAGCTGCGAAATTGCCAATTAATTACATTTGTTTAAGTATGATTAGTAAATTATAAACTGCTTTTCTAAAAAAATTAAACCTTTTAGTGCAACCTATATTGACAACAAACAATGTTTAACATCATGATTTAACAGCAGCGAGAATTGATGACTTGTACATGTACCGTGTACAAATCTTGTTAATAATTGTTGATCCAAATAGCCCATTTTAAATTTGATACAGATGGATTTTAAAGGTTTTAGTGGTAATATTTCATTTTGCTGACATAACATCACCTTTTTACCAAGCTTCACCTAATAAAACTGGCATTGCCGCCATATACATGTAAGTGAAATAATCTTGAGCGTGGCGTAAACACCAAACAATCAATCAATCAATCATTTACCAAGCTTCAACCTCTTCCCTCTGAATTTTGAAAATTAAATTCAAATAAATATGGAAGGATTTGTTTTGGTATGGCTGCAGTTACTGTGCCTTTCCGGGCGTATTTTGGGTTTCCCGAAACTCTTGTTTAAATTGGTCTCATTTGGATAAAAGTCATATTTTGGGGAATCGTATCAACAGAAAGTTCCTTATATGCACACTTCAACCCTCTTAAAATAGTTTCATTCACTGAATCTAAGACAAGACATTTAGTAAATAATTTTCCTTTCTTTTCTCATTGAGCTTGCTTCATACACATTCGCACACAATATTACAAATAAATACCACTTTGTAGACATTTGACAAAGAGATAAAATTCCATAAGGTGAAGAATTTCTGACGGACAACAAATTCTTGGTTTATTGGGTGACGCCGTTTCGATGAACTACACCCAATAAACCAAGGGAGTTGTTATCCATAAGTAATTCTTGACCTTACTTTAACTGTTCAACTTTTAACTGAGATTATATAAAATTCACATGAAGCAGGAATTATACACCACATTGTCAAAATACCATACACACAAACAAAGCATACAATTTAGGAAAATAAATCTTGTGTGATGAATAAAATTAATTTGAAGACTTATTTTATCTGGAGACTCCATAAAATACAATATATTTATATTCCACAATTTACGCCATACAGCTTTACTTTCATTAGCAATTATAAAAATAATTGATTGAGTAATTGATTGATTGTTTGGTGTTTTGCGCCGCGCTCAAGATTATTGCACTTATATGGCGGCCTTACCAGTTTTATTGTGAAGAGCAATCGTTCCACAAAGAGCGATAAAGTGTTGAGCCATTTGTTTCAGCACTGAGTGGAATTCAAACCCACGATCTGAAGCTTCTGGGAGTTTTCTGACAAAATAACAGACTATCAGCCCTACATTCAACGTCCAGAGGTTTGTTGGTTGATTGATTTTTTTCGCGGTACTAAATAATAGATCATTTCACTAATATGGCGACGATGCCAGGTTTAGAGGGGGAGGATATCAAGTTCTTTACCTGGAGGACACCTTGCACCTCTTCCACATATTGCGATCCATTATCCCAGATCTGACAGAATATTGAATGTAAATTGCACCGATTTTTATTCATCGTAAGACCCCCTGTGGCTTTTTCTACTAAGCTTGTGTAAGTAAGGTCTGTCTAATGTTTGTTAAAAGGACAAGTATGTTGTTAAATTTTGTTGACCTTCAAATTAGTAGAAAATAAATGATTAATCTCGGATGAAGGGTCGGAATTAAATTTTGGACCAAAAGTATAAATTGTTATTTGGGGAATTCCCTGGTGCGCTTGTTTTCTATCTGACAGTCAGTAAACAAACAGCTGAGAATGCACCACACACACAGCCACATGTATAAAGAACCTGTGCTGTGCAGCTAACCCATGGCTGATTCTCATTAACCACAACATAGAAGAAGATAAAAGGACCCCCCCCCCCTCTCCCCGTTACCAAATGAAAATCAATCTTTATATAAACAAGATTCGAATAGCAAACAATGACATTTGACTTTTGGGGTGGAAATGAAGTATATTGTGACTCGATATATCGGCTATGTTGGCCACTTAGACCACACCAAGACCACCTTAATCAAAATTATTTGTTTTGATAATATTTGTTGTATTTATTTGCTCGATGACTCAGAGAAAGTTTGCTGTAATTTTTTCATTTCACTTTGACAATTTCCGAAGAGATTAATTTAGATGCACGTGCATGTAGAAGCAGAAACAAATTGCCGCTCTGTCAAGTCGATGTATAAGAACAATAGCTCTCCGCTTGTAATAATTATTCTATTCATTTGTCACCATGCTTTTGTTATGAGAATTATCTGTTTTAATCAATAAGCATGGGTGTCCAAGCCCTTCCGTGGTCTTACTTAGAAGCCAGATAATCCCATGCAGGTAACTAATGATAATCCACAGCGGGTCTTCAGTGATAAAAGAACCGCCTGGAATACAAGTAAATACGACGCTTAGATTGATTACAGTTAGATTGATTAGAATACAAGTCTTGGGGGGAAATATTACATACAATCAAATAGAAATGTATTAATTCGCCCACAATATGGAGAAATGATAAATGGAAAGCTATTGAGGAAAAACTTACTTATATAAATTTCCCCGAAAGACTATACTTCTTTGTATATTATTAATTGTTGGCGTTCCTCAAGGGTCAATTCTAGAACCTCCTTAATTCGTCCTATATCGATAAATGATATTACAAAAATAAATGATCAAATTGTACTTGTAGTATTTGCTCATGACGTCAGTGTAATTTTCTGACCCTATGGCTGAACAGACGGCGCTCGGGCTAAAATCGACAAAAATACATCCACCTCATCCCTGTATATAGACCTACAATTCCATTAACGGATTAACAAGCTCAAATTGGGTGGAATAGTTTTGAGCAACTGAGTTAAAACGTAAATCTTATTTTCATGTGGAAATTTTCTCTGGTAATCTAAAACGGGTTTCTCTAAAAACACTTCTATCTTCGAGCTATGGTTTGACAATTGGAACACGTCTATAAGATTTGTACCATTCTTTCCTTTGGGACAATCCTTCAGTTCAATTTGCAAACAACATCCAAGGTGTATTGCTCCATAATGACAGGCTAGTACAAAATAGTCTTTCTAATGAAAATGTTATTCTTGCCTATATATTCCTGTGCCAGTGTGACTTTTGTAAATATGTTTTTATCTTAAGCAGCCAAAATCCAGCTCCGATTCTTGAGATTATAACATGGTTTTAAGATCATATAAAAGCTAAAGATTGATGTTAAAATAAGGTATATTCATACAGGCCATTATACCAGGCAAAACAGTGTCAGAAAAGTAGACAAAATTAAAATAACCAAGACGATTTATTCTAAGCCTATAAGTTACTTCCAAAAACAAATTTAAAGTATCATTAAAAAACTTTAATGTCAGTTATTTGCTAGAATTTAACTTGGCTGGAGAAGATAGTTTTCAGTAACGGATAGTAACCAAACAAACACGTTATTCTGGCCAATGGCCATGTGTCAGAGTGACTTTTTGTAAAAAATGGTAATAACAGAGATACAGAGTGGCATGCTCATTGGCTGCCAAAATTCACCCTTTATTCATTAGTTCCGATTATCAAGTGTACAAGAGTTTGAAGTTCATAGAAAATTTAACGTTTGACGTTGAAATAAGAAATACCCGAAACAGTCCATGGCCAGTACGAGACAAGATTGTATTGGAAAAGTAGACGTGGGACTAATATGAGTCCCAGAGTAAACCAAAATGTTAAAAAGCCGGGCAAACGGTCGTTCATTCTAAGCCCCCCCCCCCCCCCCCCCACACACACACACACAATCCCCCTCGTCCCCCCAAAACGAATATAAGGTACATTCTTACAATCATACCATTACATTTTCAATGACAGTTTTTTTTTGCGCGTTTCGGGAATTAATTTCTTGAAGATTAAAAATGTAACAAATGAGCAAAAATACCCAGTACCTAGCGTGGATAAATGAACTTATGATATCCCAGCGTGTGTAAATACAATAACGGATAATAACCGAACAAAACCGTCACACAGCCAAGTGTGTAGGTTACCCCAAGCTGACAATGTACCCAGCAACAGAAGCGGGTTCGACTTTGAAGATAACAAAACTCTACGGGGAGTTTCCGTTATGACAAGAATATAAACATGTACAGCCGACACTGTTCATCAATATCGTCCAACAATCACACCTATAAACAACTATATCTTCTAGCCAACCCGAGGAACTACAACTATTTTATTGTCCATCAAAATGTTCCGACGAAGCACAGTCATGACTTCTCGTTCAAGTGCCACTTCACCAAATTCTACCGGGATATCTTACACAGATTCCAGCATCTTGAAAACATCCAATGGTAATTATCAAATCTAGCGTGTCCTGTTGACAGAACATTATATACCATGGCAACAGGGAAATAGTTGTGTATGGCATGTCTGTATTGAAAACCATATACATGTACCTGAAAACCGTATACATATACCTTTCCCGCAGTCAGTCAGATTGTCAATGTTCTTACCATGGTCATTGAGTCTTCAAAATAAGTGGTCCACTGATAGTACTTATGTTATATAGCTGTAGACCTAAACCAATTTCCAAAACTAATAATGTTAATGTTTAGATGTGTAATTCACAGTACGATAGTTATTGTTATTCAATAATTGACCAATTGATGTGTCAATGTGGACCAATGTTTTCCCATGAAATGTACTGACGAAATTTGTTTTGCTTTTATTTCAGATTCTGCTTTGGATTTCATGACCGTGTCCATGTCTGCTGAAGAAAGTCGGAATTCCACCGGCACAGTCTACATGTATGGAAACACGTCACTAACAAGTCATCATTCGGAAGTGTTTATCTTTGACAACACTGGCGCCCTCTGTGAAGATCTCAGATTTATCATCAACGTTCCAGAACTCTGTGACGTCACATTCTTCGTCGGCAAAGATCAAGTGCCCATATATGGATTGAAGTCGATTCTGGCGACCAGAAGCAGGTAAATATACAACATATATTCTAAACTGAAATATTTAATAATTGCAAGCAAAACAATTTTTTATAATTCTGCAAAAATTAAGACCATAAAGTATTGATGATAATCTTTCTTAATTTCCAGGAGCTTTTTCCAAACCCTTCTCTCAGAGCATGGTTGCAAGATAAACGGCTTCTCAAAGCCCGCCAAGACGTCGCCGATAGGGGGCCTATTCCATCGCATGGTTTGTCGACTTAGTTTGAGACGTCCCAGGGGTCCACGACTGAGGCAAGCTGACCATATCACCTTCCGAGTTGAGAATTTCACCCCATAGATTTTCTCACAGCTCGTCAGTTTCTTACACAGTGGAGAAATTCAACTCACACTGGACAATGTGATCGGTAAGACACAGTAACTATGTCTGATATATTGAGGTCGGTCTTCTATTTCCAATTAATGCTGCATGATCTAGCCAGAATAAATCAGTTTTTGTGGTGCTGAGAAGCTAACAACCACACAGACAATATTTTTCGGCTACTGCATGAGCATGCTATGTCTAAGAAATGGAGTCATGGGATGTGCAGGGACTTAAATCCGCTCTTGTATCAATTGAAAAGCTTTAGGCTAGGTCTGGAATTTTATGGAGAGGGGGGGGGGGGGGGGGGGGTGGGGGGCGTTTTAAAGTCTGAATGGCTTGCATTTATTTTTTAAGTTTGTAAAATGAGATAGAATATTAACTGATGCAATTGTTTGTTTCCTCAGGTATTCTGAATGCTGCTGACCGTTATGGCGTCGATGATTTGAAAGCCGCTTCTCTCCAATACGCAGAAAAGTAGACGTGGGACTAATATGAGTCCCAGAGTAAATCAAAATGTTAAAAAGCCGGGCAAACGGTCGTTCATTCTAAGCCCCCCCCCCCACACACACACACACAATCCCCCTCGTCCCCCCAAAACGAATATAAGGTACATTCTTACAATCATACCATTACATTTTCAATGACAGTTTTTTTTTGCGCGTTTCGGGAATTAATTTCTTGAAGATTAAAAATGTAACAAATGAGCAAAAATACCCAGTACCTAGCGTGGATAAATGAACTTATGATATCCCAGCGTGTGTAAATACAATAACGGATAATAACCGAACAAAACCGTCACACAGCCAAGTGTGTAGGTTACCCCAAGCTGACAATGTACCCAGCAACAGAAGCGGGTTCGACTTTGAAGATAACAAAACTCTACGGGGAGTTTCCGTTATGACAAGAATATAAACATGTACAGCCGACACTGTTCATCAATATCGTCCAACAATCACACCTATAAACAACTATATCTTCTAGCCAACCCGAGGAACTACAACTATTTTATTGTCCATCAAAATGTTCCGACGAAGCACAGTCATGACTTCTCGTTCAAGTGCCACTTCACCAAATTCTACCGGGATATCTTACACAGATTCCAGCATCTTGAAAACATCCAATGGTAATTATCAAATCTAGCGTGTCCTGTTGACAGAACATTATATACCATGGCAACAGGGAAATAGTTGTGTATGGCATGTCTGTATTGAAAACCATATACATGTACCTGAAAACCGTATACATATACCTTTCCCGCAGTCAGTCAGATTGTCAATGTTCTTACCATGGTCATTGAGTCTTCAAAATAAGTGGTCCACTGATAGTACTTATGTTATATAGCTGTAGACCTAAACCAATTTCCAAAACTAATAATGTTAATGTTTAGATGTGTAATTCACAGTACGATAGTTATTGTTATTCAATAATTGACCAATTGATGTGTCAATGTGGACCAATGTTTTCCCATGAAATGTACTGACGAAATTTGTTTTGCTTTTATTTCAGATTCTGCTTTGGATTTCATGACCGTGTCCATGTCTGCTGAAGAAAGTCGGAATTCCACCGGCACAGTCTACATGTATGGAAACACGTCACTAACAGGTCATCATTCGGAGTGTTTATCTTTGACAACACTGGCGCCCTCTGTGAAGATCTCCGATTTATCATCAACGTTCCAGAACTCTGTGACGTCACATTCTTCGTCGGCAAAGATCAAGTGCCCATATATGGATTGAAGTCGATTCTGGCGACCAGAAGCAGGTAAATATACAACATATATTCTTAACTAAAATATTTAATATTTGCAGACCAAACAATTTTTTATAAATTCTGCAAAAATTGAGACCATAAAGTATTGATGATAATCTGTTCTTAATTTCCAGGAGCTTTTTCCAAACCCTTCTCTCAGAACATGGCTGCAAGATAAACGGCTTCTCAAAGCCCGCCGAGACGTCGCCGATAGGGGGCCGATTTCGTCGCATGGCTTGTCGACTTGGTTTGAGACGTCCCAGGGGTCCACGACTGAGGCTAGCTGACCATATCACCTTCCGTGTTGAGAATTTCACCCCCCGAGATTTTCTCACAGCTCGTCAGTTTCCTACACAGTGGTGAAATTCAACTCACAGTGGACAATGTGATCGGTAAGATTTGACACATCTCTCTGTATAGAATATTTCTTCTGGCATACAGTTAGCACAGTATCAAAGAATGGGAGTCGTTAAATGTTCAGGAACTGGCAATTGATCTCGGTAATGGAGCTGGTCTTTTTATTAAAAAAGAGATAAATTACAAACTTTAGGAATGGTTAGAAATTTTTATTATGACTTTCTTTCATCTTTTATTTCTTATTGAGTGGGATAAAATATGAACTTCATCTTTCCGTTTCCTCAGGTATTTTGAAAGCTGCTGACCGTTATGGCGTCGATGATTTGAAAGCCGCTTCTCTCCAATACGCACGGCGTCTCATCGATTTCAATACAGTATTTCCGTTATTAGCCTCCACCGAAGGATACAATGACTTCCTGCTTACAAAAACTATTATCAACGAGGTAAATATGGATTTCTCAATTTAGTAAGGACAATTTAGCATCAAATACTGAACAGAAACAGTCAAACGTTTTCGATTAGAAACAACGCCTGTAATTAATCCACTTCAATCCGCCGCGGATTAAAATGTCGGCAATTATGCATAACACATCCATTTTTACAAAGAAATCTTATCTCTTATCTCGAGTTGCCTTTTACAATTGTTACCATTTCTTTTTTATCTTTGCAGATAATGGAATTTGTTGACAGTAAAGCCCAGACACTGTTGCGGGTGAAGAACTTTGACGTCCTTTCTCATGATATGGCCATTCTCATCTTATCCAGAGCTTCTCTTCGGGTAACGGAAACAGCAAAGTGGGACGCTGCATTTCATTGGAGCAGACGGCACTGCGAGAGACGCGGGAACGATCAACTGAGAGTCACCCTGAAATCGTTCACGTCCTTGATCAGATTTACCGAGATTCCACTGAAGAAATTGTCTGAGGAGATCTTGCCTATCGGCGTTCTGCAAGAGGAGATTATCCAACAGGTATTAGGAAGTCAGCGATCACGTGTTACCTTGGATTCATCTCACGGTTCAAGGAAAAGTCTACGTAAACAGAAAGGAATGTCTTGTCTCCTCCGAACGTTGTCTCTTCGCCCCAAACGATCTGATGATAGCGGATTTGCCGTTTCTCTGGAGGGATCTTCACGAGATTGAGATCTAAGAACATTCCAGAACAGTGCTAATTGTACATAAAAGTTGCATGTTTGCTATCCTTCGTTTGACTTTGCCTCGTAAAAGAACTTTGTAAAATAGTGCTAATTGTACATTCCGACAAAATCCTATCAAAAATACAGAATACAAATAGTACAGTTAAAGTTTCATCAAAATAAATTTGTTGATGTAAGGGATAAAACAAGCTCCTCGAGCTTTCATTCCGCTAATATCCTTGTATATTGGTGAAATAAATAAAATGAAATGAAATAAATATTTATTTTCCAACATGTTGTACTGTGATTTCTATGTACTGAACGACAGAATAAATATTGTATACATCTATTTATATTATAATTTAAGTGTTGAAATCTATATATGTTGGATCTATTAAATCTGGCTGCATTAGGCCCTCTATATAAATACATGGAAAACTTGTTACGTTGGCTTATCTTTCCTTGTCTTTTGATGGCACAGAAAAATGACATGTTAATTCTTTGTACAGCCACATCCCAAATTACTATTTAGTCGGCTGAGTGATAGTCCCCCAGCCCGGATTATCGGTCTTACGGCGACTGGTATTATATGGCTACTAATGTGTCTTATGACGAACACGGACAGAAAAAAAAATTCGGCAGAGCCCAGATTTCTCGGCTAATAGTCCCCCAGTCCCACACAGATCTTCCATTGCTGGATTTTCCCTCGATCGCCATACGTGGGAGTTGCTAGGTAGCCTACTCGCCGAAGGTCGGAGGTTTCCTCCACAAAGAAGGAAATTCATAGGCACGGTTTCGAGATATGTCAAATAGGTCAAACCAATCTGAAAGAGCGGCCGGGTTCCAAATATCACTCGCTCAATCCAAACAGCCTTCCACCGAATCCCATTCAGTCCAAAAATTGGAAAATTTTCTGACTGGGTTTTCACGCGAACGGCCTATGTGGAATGGTTGCCAGTTACCAGCGGAAGGTCGTGGGTTTCCTCCGGGCACAGAGCCCGGTTTCTTCCCACAATAAAACTGACAACGCCGCGATATAAGTGAAATAATCTCGAGCGCGGCGTAAAACACCAATTCTACCCCTCCTGCATGTGCGTGCCGTGTGCAAATATACATGTTAAGTAGAGATTACTTTTCAAACAACATCGAGTCTGTAGTGCAACGTCGGCTAGTAGGTTTACCTCCCCCGGAAGAAGTGATCTTTTGCTTGTTATCATACAAAATGAAGGATTTAACCTGATAATGTTGTGAGTGTGGTCCTTTTATATTGAAAACTGGGCTGTCATGAACGTTTACAGTCACCAAAGGGTTGATTTCACAACATTTCCCCCGATAGCGTCGTCAGCAACCCAGCCTGTCAAAGCGGTAGCCATAGTGACATTATGTCATTCTGCTTCAAAATATCTGAAAAGACGTTATTTCATTGTTCTGTTGTCACCTTGACATTTCGTGAAAAAGACGTACATCGATACAGACTTCCAGCGACATGGATCAATCGCCAAAGGCAAAATGTTTGAAGGCAAAATACCGAAAAATAGCAAAAAGGAACCAATGGTATTCCAGAATGCTCGAGTGGATAAGAAAGCTGACTTGTTGTGCAAACCCATCGAGAAAATATGAGGACGGAATTCTAGAGTTTGATAATCAGCTTCCATCCGATATCCTGGACTTGACAGCACAAGGTCTAGAGGCGGTCCCACCCGAGCTACAAAATATACCCTCTCCCGAGCAACCCGGGAATGGAGCAGAAGATGTCGTTGAAGACCAACTCGATACAGTTAAGTTAAACCCGCTATCCCTCGCGGAACTTGCTGCCAAGGTGTACATGAAAGTATACGACGAGCGGCGCAGGCGACGTCATCCCTTCTCCCAGATTCCATATTGTCGACGGTTGAACGACGAAGGGTTTTCTGCCTTCTGTGAAATACAGGCTGGTTATCAGAAAGTTCAGAGGCCATACTACTAACTGATGAACCCATTTTGACACTCGAACACACACTGCTGTTTACAAAAACTTAACTCACATATTTCTTTCTTTTGTACAGCAATATAATAAATTCACTGCATATTTTATCTGTCATAGTTTGGTGGTTTATTACTGGTTTCAGCTCAATGCTTTATTGTTTCACATTGTTTTTGACCAATCTGTATTCAAGTTTATTTGGTTCTTTTGTATAGTGAATACGATAGTAATTTCATCATTTTCTGAATGACGCTTTCTTGAATAATAGCCGTCGGTTTTGGTATATGCGCAAACCGCTGGAACCGAACCCATGTCGGACTGCGCGTGCGTATCCAAAGGAGGGGTGTGCTCTCAGTCAGTTAAAACAAACTTTGGTGTACCTGGTTGCCTTATGTAATCCAATTGATCCCCAGTCAAAAATAAAACCACAGTATGGTTGGAAAGCCGAACTTTAATTTCCAGAACAACCCTCAGAATGCTTCTCCGGTAATCTAGAGCCCATGAGGTTCAGGGACCAAGACGACCCCTGTGCCCTTACCTCTTTGATTGGGATAGTCAGCAACTACCCTCCTTCACACCCGTAAACGTAATATTACAAGGCTCCATTTTTTGCCAAAAATTGGTCTCTGTTGGATAAAAGTAATATTTTCGGGAATCGTATCAACAGAAAATAACTCAACCTCAACCACATGTCTTGTAATGTGAAGAATTACTTATGGACACCGGTATAGGTGTCGAAAGCTCGTGTTGTTCACAAACAACTAACTAAGTAGTGATGTCTTCATTTTTTTCTAATTCACTTTTTGGTTTAAGAAATGTTTTTTAAACGTGAGTTCCATAGTCATGAGAAAAATTAAGGCATCACCACGTAGTTAGTTGTTCGTGAAAAACCCGAGCTTTCGACACTGGTAAAGGAAACAACTGTCTCATTAACTTCTTGGTTTATTGGGTGGCGACGTTTCGATGCAGTTCTTACGTCGTTATCAAAGTCAATGACATATCTTGTTCATTCCACATGCATTAGCAGTGCAGTAACTCAAACGATTAATAAAGATTAGTATGGGAAATGTCGTCTGTTTTTCCCCAGGGTTGTCATTGAATTTGTAATTAAGATTTAGCAATTTCTATTTGTTTTTCTGGTTTGTGTGTCATCCTTTGCCGGAACGGTAAAAGCTTTAACTGTAACAGGAGATCAATTGATCCAGTTTTGTGGTAATAGATGTTTCTTATATTTTCCATTTAATGGTTTACACAGTGTTTGTGGACTGATTCGTCCATAAGTATGTAAGGTACCTCGTAGCACAATAAAGGATTTTTAGAAGACATTTGTAAAAGCGCTGCGCCTAGTTCCAGGCGAATCTGACTCTGTGTTCGCTTTTACTATTGCTTTTTTATTATTGTTTAAATCTCGGGCCAATTATACTGTCACTCGGCTTTGTTGGCCAAGTAGACCACACCAAGACTACCTTAATCAAAATCATTCGTTTTAATAATATTTGTTTTATTTGCTTGCTCAATGACACAGAGAAAGTTTGCTGTAATTTCTTCATTTCACTTTGATGATTTCTGAAGAGATTAATTTAGATGCACGTGCATGTAGAAGCAGAAAAAAAATCCCAGCTCTGTCAAGTCGACGTATATAAATAACAGCTCCACGACTGTAATAATCATCATGATTGCTTAGATTAGTATTATCTGTTTAATCAATAAGCATGGGTGTCCAGCCCTTCTGTGGTCTTACTTAGAAGCCAGATAATCCCATGCAGGTAACTAATGATAATCCACAGCGGGCCTTCAGTGATAAAAGAACCGCCTGAAATTCAGGTAGTTGTAACACTCTTTTTTAAGTTACAAGTTGATCAACCAATATGCGAGTCTGTCGGCTAATATATTCGCTAGAATCAATTAATAATCAATAAATAACCCAAATGCTGGATGATCATAAGAAAAGTGAAGTTATTGGGAATTACGTATTTACAAGAAGATATTGTAAGAAGATATTAAAAAAACTGTCCTTGTAAATAATCATGTTGGAATTTTCTCTCCGTGATCAACCATTTGCTCTTAAAACGCTTCGAAATAGGGTTAGGCAGTATAGGGACATGCCTATCAAATGTGTAGGCGGCCATTTCTTTCTTTGGACGAATCCTTCAGTTCGATTGCAAATAGTCTTTAGCTCAATAATTGCATGCTATAACACAAAACAATTAAGAACTAGATAGCATTTCTAATAAAGAAATATTCTTGCCAATTGCCCTGTACTAGTGAAATATAGGAATAAAACAGATACAGTTTTTATCTAAAGTGCCATGAGTTACCAACGTTCACTTTTTATCCTAAGTTCCGTTTCAACCAGATAAATGATTATACAGTTTACAGTTTTACAGTTTATTGATACAGGATAAGCCTACCGGCTTCTCTCCCGACAGAATACATGCAAACATAGTAAGACAAGATAACAACAAAGAAAAGAAAAATAATAAATAAATAAATAGATAAAAATAAAAATAGAAAATAAAAAATTTAAATCATACTAAGACGAAATATTAAAAACTGGATTCCAAAATGTACAGGGAATTTAGCAAAAATATATTAAATAATGTTAACGGCGTTTCTTTCCTCGAGCACTGCTATTATAAATTTTGCGAGGCACCTTAGTGATTTTATATTTCGAGGGTTCATCAGATTCTGAAATTTGTATAGGTTTGGCCATGAAACAAACTTTTTGGGTAATAAACTATTTCTTAAATGGCGGTATCTTGGGCAAACAAGCATAACATGAAATTCGTCTTCAGTGACTCCCATCTTGCATTTTGTACATTTTCGGTTAGCTTTTGGGATGCTAAGGTAACGACCATTTTCAATTTCCAGCCCATGGTACCCTAGTCGAAAGCGATTTACTGTTTTAAACAATTTCCAGTTAACTATGTGACTAAATTGTAGATAGGGAGATCTGATAAAGTCAGGTTCTGCGAAATCCACATAACTTTCAAACCTTGTGGAGGCTAATAAGTCCACCCTCCAGTTTTGGACAAAACAGTCCTGGACCGTCTGTTTAAATCGCAAGTGGCAACACTTATTAGATCCATCGACATATAGCAAACTGTAACCATAACTATCTAGCATTATCTTAAGTTCGTGGCTCCAGTTATATATAGACTTTAATCTACAATGTACCTTTGTTTGACATAAATATAGTCTGTACACCAAACTTTCAGGCGAGCTCTGGACTTTTGACCAGTATTTGAAAATTCTGGTTTTACAATCGGTGATGAGTGGGAATCTGGCAAATTCTCTATAAACCAGAATATTTGGAGTGCATTTTGGTACACCAAGTAAATATTTAAGGAACTGAGTGTGAACCACTTCGATACTCTGGTTTTTGGCGAATCCCCAAAGCTCAGAACCATACAATAGGATTGGTTTTACAATTTTGTCAAACAATTTAAGTTTCAGATTTAAATCTAGCAAGATTCGCTTAAAACATTGTTTTAACATGTATACAGATTGTTTAGCTTTTTCAGAAACTAGCTTGGCAGCTTCATTCATTGATAAATTATATTTAAACATAATACCAAGGTAGCAGAATGAATCTACTGGTTCTAACAAAACATTATCATATGACCATTGGAAATCCCCTTTATATCGTTTTGTTCCAAACACTAAAACTTTAGTTTTTGGTATATTGACTTTTAAGTCACATCGGTCGCATCGGATTATAGTTGAAATTTAAAAAAAAAAATAATAACTTTCGTGGAATAGTTATAAGCTGCCGTTTATGACAAAATTGTATAGATGCTAGAAATACATTTATTTACGATATATATTTTATTCCTAAAAATATTTTTTTTGCTAAAAAATATAAATTATTCCATAAATTTGTTTTGTATTATTACTACAAATTTACCACTTTCAAAGTTTTCTCAACCAAAGATTATGTACATCAAATTATTGAATATTAAAAAAAAATCCGTGTCTTTTAAATATAAAAGTTTGACAGAACTAAGAACACGTCTCATGAATTGGTTTGAATCTGACATGTAAACAGTGCCGCCATTGCTGACTGATGAGCAACTCCATCTCTTAGTAATGGCGGCGTTCGATACACATCAAATACCACGTAATCTCCTTAGTATATTGAAGAAATACGTTTAAAGGGCGTAAGAAAATATGCTTAAACGAATTATTAATCTTTTCAGTTAAACATCGTGATTGCTTGATCAGAATTATCTACTTTAATCACTAAGCATGGGTGTCCAAGACCTTCTATGATCTTACTTAGAAGCCAGATAATCCCATGCAGGTAACTAGTGATAATCCACAGCGGGTCTTCAGTGATAAAAGAACCGCCTGGAATACAGGTGAATACGACGCTCTTTTTGAAGTTACATTTAGATTGATTAGAATACAAGTCTCGCAGGGAAAATATTGCATACAATCAATTAGAAAAGTATCCAAGCGGGTTCGGCTTTGACGATAACAAAACTCTACGGGGAGTTTCCGTTAGGATAAGAATATAAACACAACCAACCCACATGTTTCATCAATATCGTTCAACAATCACACCTATAATCATCTATATCTTCTAGCCAACCCGAGGAACTACAACTATTTTGTTGTCCTTCAAGATGTTCCGACGAAGCACAGTCATGACTTCTCGTTCAACAGTCACTTCACCAAATTCTACCGGGATATCTTACACAGGTTCCAGCATCTTGGAAACATCCAATGGTAATTATCAAATCTAATAGTTTTGGACGCCACATCTATATTGGACACTATATGTTTACCCTTACCGCAATCAAAAAAGTTGCAATCATTATTTCGTCTTCAAAATACCATGGGGACGCAGAACAGTTTTTGGATAAATATGTGTAGACTTCAAATAATTAACAAAGATAAACTAAGATTAACGGTTATTCAGGCAGTTCAGAGTGTTCTGTTTTTCAATGATTGTTAAATTCCGTAAAATGTGTCCATATTGCCGTGTACTAACGAACTTGTTTTGCTTTTGTTTCAGATTCTGCTTTGGATTTCATGACCGTGTCCATGTCTGCTGAAGAAAGTCGGAATTCCACCGGCACAGTCTACATGTATGGAAACACTTCACTAACAAGTCATCACTCGGAAGTGTTTATCTTTGACAACACTGGCGCCCTCTGTGAAGATCTCAGATTTATCATCAACGTTCCAGAACTCTGTGACGTCACATTCTTCGTCGGCAAAGATCAAGTGCCCATATATGGATTGAAGTCGATTCTGGCGACCAGAAGCAGGTAAATATACAATATTTATCTTATACTGAAATGTTTAAAAAATACAGACCAAACAATTTTCTATGAAATCTGCAAAAAATAGCCCAATTTTTTTATAACCATTAACCCTTCCTTAATTTCCAGAAGTTTTTTCCAAACCCTTCTCTCAGGACATGGCTGCAAGATAAACGGCGTCTCAAAGCCCGCCAAGACGTCGCCGATGGGGGGCCGATTTCGTCGCATGGTTTGCCGACTTGGTTTGAGACGTCTTAGGTCTCCACGACTGAGGCAAGCTGACCATATCACCTTCCGTGTTGAGAATTTCACCCCCCGAGATTTTCTCACAGCTCGTCAGTTTCCTACACAGTGGTGAAATTCAACTCACAGTGGACAATGTGATCGGTAAGATTTGACACATCTCTCTGTATAGAATATTTCTTCTGGCATACAGTTAGCACAATATCAAAGAATGGGAGTCGTTAAATGTGCAGGAACTGGCAATTGATCTCGGTAATGGAGCTGGTCTTTTTATTAAAAAAGAGATAAATTACAAACTTTAGGAATGGTTTGAAATTTTTATTATGACTTTCTTTCATCTTTTATTCATTATTGAGTGGGATAAAATGTGAACTTCATCTTTCCGTTTCCTCAGGTATTCTGAATGCTGCTGACCGTTATGGCGTCGATGATTTGAAAGCCGCTTCTCTCCAATACGCACGGCGTCTCATCGATTTCAATACAGTATTTCCGTTGTTAGCCTCTACCGAAGGATACAATGACTTCCTGCTTACAACAACTATCATCTCAGAGGTAAATATGGATTTCTCAATTAGAACAATTAAACGTTAAAAATCAATTGTTAAGCAGTTAGCCAAGATCACTTCCATAGTAAAAAAGTGATATTTGTTAAGGAGAGCCGCCGAAAAAATCGGCGGCGCTAATTTCACAACAAATAAGCAAAGAATAAAATATTTACCACTGCATTCCGATAGTATAGACCACGAAGAAGGAGTTTGTCAAACTTATGCCGCTGTAAAGTGGTAAACTTTCCCTTATGCAGTCAATATTTGTTTCGAAGTCCACTGGCTTTCAACCTGACGTAACCGCCATAGTAAAACATTTAAACGACCAGTTAAACTGTGCGGGGCGTCGTAGAAATACTTCAATCATATATCTTTAGTCACTTTACAGCGGCATAAGTTTGACAAACTCCTTCTTCGAGGTCTATACTATCGAAATGCAGTGGTAAATATTTTATTCTTTTCTTATTTGTTGTGAAATTTGCGCCGCCGATTTTTTCGGCGGGTCTCCTTAACAAATATCACTTTTTTACTATGGAAGTGATCTTGGTTATGACGAACACGGAAAAAAAATATTCGGCAGAGCCAAGATTTCTCGGCTATTAAGCAGTAAGACCCACGGCCTACTTTTCGACAATAAACAAAGCCTACCATGCACTTCAAACAGTCGAGGATTAAAATGATTTAAACTTTGAACAAGACGTTGGGTAGCCTATGAGCTCCCAAGCAATCCCACTTTACAAGGAAATCATTATCTCGCGAGCTGCTCTTCTATAATTGCTACCATTTTTTTTATCTTTGCAGATCATGGACTTTGTGGACAGTAAAGCCCAGACACTGTTGCGGGTGAAGAACTTTGACGTCCTTTCTCATGATATGGCCATTCTAATCTTATCCAGAACTTCTCTTCGGGCAACGGAAACAGCAAAGTGGGACGCTGCATTTCATTGGAGCAGACGGCACTGCGAGGGACGCGGGGACGATCAACTGAGAGTCACCCTGAAATCTTTCACGTCCTTGATCAGATTTACCGAGATTCTACTGAAGAAATTGTCTGAGGAGATCTTGCCTATCGGCGTTCTGCAAGAGGAGATTATCCAACATGTATTTGGAAGTCAGCGATCACGTGTTACCTTGGATTCATCTCACGGTTCAAGGAAAAGTCTACGTAAACAGAAAGGAATGTCTTGTCTCCACCGAGTCTTGTCTCTCCGCCCTAAACGATCTGATGATAGCGGATTTGCCGTTTCTCTGGAGGGATCTTCACGAGATTGAGATCTAAGAACATTCCAGAACAGTGCTAATTGTACATAAAAGTTGCATGTTTGCTATCCTTCGTTTGACTTTGCCTCGTAAAAGAACTTTGTAAAACAGTGCTAATTGTACATTCCCACTGAATATTTATTTTCCATCATGTTGTGCTTTGATTTTCATGTACTGAATGACAGAATAAATATTGTATATATCTATATATATTCTAATTTAAGTGTTGACATCTATATATGTTGGATCTATAAAATCTGGCCATAAGCCCCTCAATATAAATTTATGGAAAACTTATTACGTTGGCTTAACTTCCCTTATCTTTTGATGGCACAGAAAAATGACATGTTGATTGTTTGTACAGCCACATCCCAAATTACTATTCAGTCGACTGATTGATAGTCCGGCCCCCAGTCCCACACAGATCTTCCATTGATGTTTTTTCCCTCGATCGCCATACGTGGGAGTCGATAGGTACTCGCCGAAGGTCGGAGTTTCCTCCGCGAAGAAGGGAATTCATAAACACGGTTTCGAGATGTGTCAAATATAGGTCAAACTAATCTGAAAGAGCGGGTTCCAATTATCACTGACGAGACCTCATGTTATGTTCCGTCCGCCCAAATGACGTCTGCTTGATTATGACGTAATATCACTATGACGTAAAAAACATAATCGGCTTTATGACGTTATTTCATTGTTCTGTCGTCACCTTGACATTTCGTTAGAAAGACGTACATTGATACAGACTTCCAGCGACATGGATCAATCGCCAAAGGCAAAAAGTTTGAAGGCAAAATACCGAAAAATGGCCAAAAGGAACCAATGGTATTCCAGAATGCTCGAGTGGATAAGAAAGCTGACTTGTTGTGCAAACCCATCGAGAAAATATGACAGAATTCTAGAGTTTGATAATCAGCTTCCATCCGATATCCTGGACTTGACAGCACAAGAGCTAGAGGAGGTCCCACCGGAACTGCAAAATATACCCTCTCCCGAGCAACCCGGGAATGGAGCAGGAGATGACGTTAAAGACCAACTCGATATAGTTAAATTTAACCCGCCATCCCTCGCGGAACTTGCCGCTAAGGTGTACACGAAAGTATACGACGAGCGGCGCAGGCGACGTCATCCCTTCTCCCAGATTCCATTTTGTCGACGGTTCAACGACGAGGGGTTTTATTCCTTCTGTGAAATACAGGCTGGTTATCAGAAAGTTCAGAGGCCATACTACTAACTGATGAACCCATTTTGACACTCAAATACTCACCTCTGTTTACAAAAACTTAACTGACATATTTCTTTCTTTTGTACAGCGACATATTAAATTCACTGTATATTTTATCTGTCATAGTTTGGTGGTTTATTACTAGTTTCAGCTCAATGCTTTATTGTTTCACATTGTTTTCGACCAATCTGGTTCTTTTGTATAGTGAATACGATAGCAATTTCATCATTTTCTGAATGACGCTTTATTGAATAATGGCGAAAATTCTTCCGTCGATTTTGGTTTATGCGCAAACCGCTGGAACCGAAGCCATGTCGGACTGTGTGCCTCTTTGATTGGGATAGTCAGCAACCACCCTGCACACTGGTCAACGTATTATTACAAGGCTCCATTTTTTTAAAATTGGTCTCATTTGGATAAAAGTTATATATTGGAGAATTGTATGAACAGAAAGTTCCTAATATGCACAGTTCCACCCTCTTAAAATAGTTTCATTCACTGAATCTAAGACAAGACATTTGGTAAATAATTTTCCTTTCTTTTCTCATTGAGCTTGCTTCATACACATTCGCACACAATATTACAAATAAGTACCACTTTGTAGACATTTGACACAGAGATTAAATTCCATAAGGTGAAGAATTTCTGACGGACAACAAATTCATGGTTTATTGGGTGGCGCCGTTTTGATGAACTACACCCAATAAACATAAGGGAGTTGTTATCCATAAGTAATTCTTCACCTTACTGTAACTGTTCAACTTTTAAATGCCATTGAAAGATTAAATAAATTCACATAAAGCAGGAATTATACACAACATTGTCAAAATACCATACACACAAACAAAGCATACAATTTAGAAAAATAAATTGTGTGTGATGAATAAAATGAATTTGAAGACATATTTTATCTCCATAAAATACATTATATTTATGTTCTTCAATTCTACATTTTATGCCATATAGCTTTACTTTGATTAGCAATTATATAAATAATTGATTGAGGGGTTGCTGTTTTACGCTACAGTCAGATTATCTGACTTACAGAGCGACATTTCCAGGTTTAGCAGGGGAGGAAACTAAGCTGTTTGTCTGGAGAAAGTGTAGGTACCTGGAGGAACCGTTCCACATATGCGGGTGGGGGGGGGGAGAGGGGGTAAAGTGTTGGGCCATTTGTTTTAGCACTGAGTGGGATTCAAACACACGAGTCAGAGAAAGCTTGTGTCAGCGCGAGGGACTTTTCTGACAAAAAGCCCAGCGTTCAACGTCCATAGACTTTAGGAAATGTTTAAAACTCTCTTTTAACGAGGGTTCCATACTAATGAGAAAAAATTAAGGCATCACCACGTAGTTAGTTGTTTGTGAACAACACAAGGTTTCAACACCAATGTCTTCGTCAAGTGTAACGGTATAGGTATCGAAAGCTCGTGTTGTTCACAAACAACTAGCTACGTGGTGATGCATAACTTTATCTCATTAGGCCATAGGATTGTTGATTGATTAAAATTTTTCGCTGTACTGAAGAATAGATTATTTCACAAATATGACAACGATGCCAGCTTTAGAGGGGGGGCAAGTTCTTTACCTGGAGAACACCTTGCACCTCTTCCACATATTGCGATCCATCACCCCAGATCTGACAGAATATTGAATGTAAAGTGCACAGATTTTTATTCATCGTAAGACCCCCTGTGGCTTGTTCTACTAAGCTTGTGTAAGAAAGGCATGTTTAATGTTTGTTAAAAGGACAAGTATGTTGTTAAATATTGTTGACCTTCAAATTAGTAGAAAATAAATAATTATCTCGGGTGAAGGGTAGGAATTAAATTTTTGACCAAAAATATAAAATGTTATTTGGGGAATTCCCTGATGCTCTTGTTTTCTATCGGACAGTCAGTAAACAAACAGCTGAGAATGCACCACACACACAGCCACATGTATAAAGAACCTGCGCTGTGCAGCTAACCCATGGCTAATTCTCATTAACCACAACATAGAAGAAGACAAAAGGACCCCCCCCCCCTCCCCCCGTTACAAAATGAAAATCAATCTTTATATAAACAACATTAGAATAGCCCACAAATGACATTTGACTTTTGGGGAGGAAATGAATTATATTGGTACTCGATATATCGGCTATGTTGGCCACTTAGACCACACCAAGACTACCTTAATCAAAATTATTTGTTTTGATAATATTTGTTGTATTTATTTGCTCGATGACTCAGAGAAAGTTTGCTGTAATTTCTTCATTTAACTTTAACAATTTCGGAAGAGATTAATTTAGATGCACGTGCATGTAGAAGCAGAAACAAATTGCCGCTCTGTCAAATCGATGTATAAGAACAATAGCTCCTCTCCTGTAATAATTATTCTATTCAATTGACATCATGGTTGCTTAGATTAGAATTATCTGTTTTAATCAATAAACATGGGTGTCCAAGCCCTTCTGTGGTCTTACTTAGAAGCCAGATAATCCCATGCAGGTAACTAATGATAATCCACAGCGGGCATTCAGTGATAAAAGAACCGCCTGGAATTCAGGTAGTTGTAACACTCTTTTTGAAGTTACAAGTTGATCAACTAATATGCGAGCCTTTCGGCTAATATATTCGCTATAATCAATTAATAATCAATAAATAACCCAAATGCTGGAAGATCATAAGAAAAGTGAAGTTATTGGGAATTACGTATTTACAAGAAGATATTGTAAGAAGATATTAAAAAAACTGTCCTTGTAAATAATCATGTTGGAATTTTCTCTCCGTGATCAACCATTTGCTGTTAAAACGCTTCGAAATAGGGTTAGGCAGTAGGGACATGCCTATCAAATGTGTAGGCGACCATTTCTTTCTTTGGACGAATCCTTCAGTTCGATTTGCAAATAGTCTTTAGCTCAATAATTGGAGGTTTCCTCCACAAAGAAGGGAATTCATAGGCACGGTTTCGAGATGTGTGGAATATAGGTCAAACCAATCTGAAAGAGCGGGTTCCAAATATCACTGACGAGACCTCGGGCCGGGATTATAAAACTTGCTTGAGCACGACTCTGTGCTCAAAAGCCATTTTTGTGCTCAACTCCAAACTCACACTTCAAAAGTCGGGATTATAAAACTTTTGAGTTCTTTTCTGTGCTCAGCTGAGTACGAAATTCTAAGTAAGCTATCGACCTTGCTCCAAGTTAGACTCAACGTTGTGCAAACCCATCGAGAAAATATGAGGACGGAATTCTAGAGTTTGATAATCAGCTTCCATCCGATATCCTGGACTTGACAGCACAAGGACTAGAGGCGGTCCCACCCGAGCTACAGAATATACCCTCTCCCGAGCAACCCGGGAATGGAGCAGGAGATGCCGTTGAAGACCAACTCTATATAGTTTAGTTTAACCCGCCATCCCTTTCGGAACTTGCCGCTAAGGTGTACATGCAAGTATACTACGAGCGGCGCAGGCGACGTCATCCCTTCCCCCAGATTCCATATTGTCGACGGTTTAGCGACGAGGGGTTTTATTCCTTCTGTGAAATACAGGCTGGTTATCAGAAAGTTCAGAGGCCATACTACTAACTGAAGAACCCATTTTGACACTCGAACACACACCGCTGTTTACAAAAACTTAACTGACATATTTTTTCTTTTGTACAGCAATATAATAAATTCACTGTATATTTTATCTGTCATCGTTTGGTGGTTTATTACTGGTTTCAGTTCAATGCTTTATTGTTGCCCATTGTTTTCGACCAATCTGTATTCAAGTTTATTTGGTTCTTTTGTATAGTGAATACGATAGTAATTTCATCATTTTCTGAATGACGCTTTCTTGAATAATAGCCGTCGGTTTTGGTATAACCGCTGAAACCGAACCCATGTCTGAATGTGTGTGCGTATCCAAAGGAGGGTGTGCTCTCAGTCAGTTAAAAACAAACTGTAGGGTGTACCTGGTTGCCTTATGCAATCTCATTGATCCCCATTCAAAAATAAAACCACAGATTGGTTGGAAAGCCGAACTTTTATTTCGAGAATGCAACCCTCAGAACGCTTCTCTGATAATCTAGAGCCCATGAGGTTTAGGAGGCCTCTGTGCCCTTACCCCTTTGTTTATGTGGCCTGGGCATTTTTGTCATTTATATATGCCCCCTATTATTTTTTTTGTTTTTCTTATCTATTTGTCATCTAATCATTTCTATGTAATTTTTCGCTAATCTGGTTAAAGGGACATTATCCATGTCTTGTAACGCCGATTATTTGTATTTGGCTGGACGAGTTGTCGTTCTTGTCCAAGACCTTTCGGTGTTCTTCAAGGACAGACGTCCTACTTTGTGACAAACTGACTTAGTTTGTTTTTTATCTTTTATCAGGTTAGTGCAGTAAATTATTGTCAATACATTGTGATAGATATCGCTGCGACCATTCTCCGGTCTTGGTTAATATAGTTTCACTCAAGATTTCGTCGTTTAATAGATGAGTTATATGTTCGCGGGTGTAGACTTGGAAAGAATCAAAGATGGCTGAAAATTGTTATTACTTCCAACTGCACTTACTTGACCCGGCTTTTATGTGACCGTGTGCCACAGCTCGTACCTGTTTTACCTAATCGTTTAGATATTTTTAGCGTAAGAATACTCTCATAAAGTTGTATTAAGTCTAAGTCTTCTATACGCGAGTGTTAGTGTTTATCGCTATAGCTAGGTGCTAACCGAAATATTAGTTATGGAAGCCCTTTAGCACCATTACATTTTTTTGTTTACATTCCAAATAATATTCTTTTTTTGTTTTGCTAATTGGTAATGTTTTATACTCTTTGACAATTGTCAGCCGTGCCTCATCAATGGCAATTTAAAGTAAAGGTTTACTCCCTGTGGCATTTCTCATAAATATATGGAAGAGCAGAAGTGACATATTGTTTATTTGCCCATAATGTTAGTTACAGTTGTAGAATCGTAGTTGCGATATTATCTAAGTAATACTGAGAAATGTTATCTTAACGGATGAGAACTACATGTAGCTAGTCAATTCACTGTAAATAATTGCGATTTAATTATTAAAGTGTAGAACATATTTCGAAAGTATGGAAGCCCATGTGTTGCATTCTAGTTTCCACTTTTTGCTGAAATATTTCTCTAGCATAGAATAGGGCTTACATTTTTCATTCACATGTTCTATTTTGGTAAACAGTAAGTTCTCTCTGGAATGCCTTTTTTTATTTCCTATTCCAATGTTTGGAAGTCCATGGCGACCATGTAGACTTTTGATAATTTGTTTTTAAATTATTTTGAAACTAAAGATGATCACGGAGGATCCATTTTATTTTATTGTATAATAACTGGGTGTACGTTCCCCTTAGATTCAGTTATTTGGTTATCTATGGTGGTTTGTTGACACCATTTATTTTTTATGGATTTCGATAGAATTTATGCCTTATATTAAAAATATGTTTTAATAGTTGAATTTTATTGGACAAGTTGTCGTTCTTGTCCAAGACCTTTCGGTGTTCTTCAAGGACAGACGTCCTACTTTGTGACAAACTGACTTAGTTTGTTTTTTATCTTTTATCAGGCACTCTCTGGGAATATTAGAACACACCTGGGAGAGGAAGCCGTAATAATGTAAAATAAAGTTATCCTGTTCCGTTATTCTGGTTTCCTGTGTGGATTTATTAAAATCGACCTCTTCCGGGCTACATAAAATGGTGACCCCGACGTGATTCCCGTCAGAAGTGATTCCTGAAAATATTCCTGGATTTTGAATTCTATTTTCAAACCAAGACAAAACTGAACTTTTTGGACAATGTCGGACCGTGCTGTTATTCTGAGTGATCTTTCATGTGTTCCAACTGAAGCAGAGTTTTCAGACATTTTTACAGATATAGGAACTATAACAAAAACTATATTTCTTCAGTCAACCACTGAACAAGAAACGGATGAAATATGTGTCGTGTTTTCACAGAAAGACGCTTGTGAAAAAGCACTGAGAAAAGGTCAGATTCAGATTAGTATGGAAATTATTACTATTTCAAAACCCACTGAATCTCAGTGTAAAGTGATTGACGATCTGATAGAAAGTAACGTTTTGAGTGAGTTTCAAGAGTTTTTGCAGAAGTTGGATTCAAACAGTAAGCAGCAACTCATCAAATCGTTATCTGAAACACCATCCCTCACTGCAACACAGAGCGTTGCTAGTGAACAAATGATTTCTAGTGGTTCAGAAACCATAACCACCACAAACTATGGACACCACCAAACTAGTGAAAGTTCTGGATATTATTCCAGAAAACTTCGTTTATTTTCTGGAAAGAAACCTACACCAAATGGTGAATGTGACTTTGACACAAGGCGAATGTTGGCCCAACAGGTGGTTGATGACAGATTTATCTCCCCTGCTGAAAAGAAAAGAGTACTTGTTCAGAGTTTGCTAAGACCAGCTTTAGACACTGTTCAGAACTTAGCAAGAGATCAAAGTTCTCAAGCTCATGCTCTTCTGGACTTATTGAACAAGATTTATGGTACCATAGCTGATGGCCATGACCTTTTTGTGAAGTTTTTATGTACTAACCAAGACGACAAAGAGACCCCTGCTGAATATGTTCAGAGACTTTATTTGCTCGCAATGGAAGTGGTGGAACGCAATGGGCTTTTAGTCAACCAAGTTCCATTACAACTTCTCAAGCAATTCATTAGAGGCTGTCCTGACGAAGCCCTAATTGAGAAACTCAACCTTGATTCAGAAATCAACAACCCCCCAAATTTTCCAGACTTATTGATTAGAATTCGACGAGAGGAATGTCGACGTACAGAGAAACGTCTTCGGCTGAAGAAAAAAGCTGCCTCTGTACATTCTGTTAACGTGGCAGAAAAAGATGATGCTTCTGAATTGAAAAAGACTGTTCTACAGCTACAACAACAGCTAGACGACCTTAAAGTTCAGACCAAGAAGCAACAAATTGTGATTGATGATGTTTCTGAACAACCTGATCCCAAAAGCACCAGTTCTAAGTTTTTTCCAAGGAGGAAAACCAGGAAACATTTCTGCTACAAATGTGGTGAGGATGATCATATGGCTCATGAGTGTACTGGCCGTTCCAACCCGTCCAAAGTACAACAACGACTCCTTGCATCTACAAGTAAATTCAGTGATCAGAAAGCAAAAAACTAGAATTGGCGACTGATGAGAGGTGCTCAGAAGCCTTAGTGACAGACAACCTCAAATTTGAAACAGTCCAATCAGACTTGGTTAGAGGTGCAAATGAGATGAACATTTCTGTTGAAAATATTAGTTGTACATCTTTGATCGACACAGGACCAATGGTAACAACTGTGTCAGAGACATTCTGGAGGAACAATCTCCAATTTGTTCCATTAAGAAACCTACGAGAACTGGTCTCCATCTGGAGTGCTGGAGGTCATGACTTACCTTATCTTGGTTATGTTGAACTTGAAATAAAACTTACCCCAAACCTTGTTTGTGACTCTATAACTGCCCCTGTTCTTGATGTTCCAGAGACTGACTATAATAAACAAGTACCTTTGTTAATAGGTACGAACGTTTTGAGTGTGTTACAGGAACAATTAAATCAAAGCTGTGGGACAAGATTCCTCCAAAGAAAAATGTCTAGTTCTTTGGCAATGGCCTTAAAGGTACTTCAGTTGCGGAAACGTCATCTGAATAAATCCAAAGGTGTGTATTCTGTTATTCGATTACCAAGAAATGTGACAATCCAAAGTGGCGAGACTGTGAAATTAGAAGGTCTCACAAAACTTGTGATACCTTGTGCTAGTGGTATAGCTCTAGTAGATTCTGTCAAAGATCTCCCCAATGGTGTTGGTATTACCCCTGGTATCATTGACATAGCAGGTCAAGTTAACTGTGTTCCTTTGGAAGTTCTTAATGATAGCAATCACCCTATCACTCTCCAAGCAGGCAAGCAGATAGCCACCCTTCAATCTGCTACCTTGGAGAATGTCAACAATCTCGACTGTGAATTTTCCAATTGTGATTTTCTGGGAAAATTTCCTGGATCCTTGGATTTCTATCCTGAGGAGTTAAAAAACCTCCTCATGAAGTGGAAACAAGTGTTTTCTTTAACTGAAACTGATTTAGGCAGTACTTGTGTGGTAAAACATAAGATTCACCTGAACAATGCCATTCCGTTTAAGGAAAAACCCCGGAGAATTCCTCCAGCCCTTTATGATGAAGTTAAACAACATCTCCAGCAAATGTTGGATTGTGGTGTTATCAGTCCTTCCAAGAGCCCTTGGACTTCAAATGTGGTATAAGTTCGAAAACCTGATGGAAAATTGAGGTTTTGTTTGGATTTTCGCCAACTAAATAAAAGAACTGTTAAAGACTCTTATTACATCCCTCGTATTGATGAGACTTTGGAAGCTGTGTCTGGAGCCTGCTACTTTTCAAAATTGGACTTGAAAAGTGGATATTGGCAGGTCGAAATGGATGACACAGATAAGCAGAAAACTGCAACAGGATGCCATTTGGATTGACCAACGCTCCTGGAACATTCCAACGCCTTATGCAACATGTTCTTGGTGATATCCATTTAAAGGGTGTCTTAGTATATATCGACGACATCATCATTTATTCGAAAACCGTTGAAGACCACATCGATTTGATTGAACACGTGTTTTAACGACTTTCAGCTGCTGGACTGAAATTAAAACCGGAGAAATGTTTTTTTCTCGAAAACGAGCTCAAATTCTTAGGACATGTTGTCTCCAGTGAAGGTATTGCTTGTGACCCAGAAAAGACAAAAGTGTTGACCACGTGGCCTATTCCTACTAATGTTAATGAACTTCAACAATTCTTAGGTTTTGCTGGGTTTTATAGGAAGTTTGTGAAGGACTTTTCTAAAGTAGCCAGACCTTTAACTTCTATGCTTGCTGGCACGGATGCATGTAAGAAAAGAACTGGTAGAAAACCCAAAAGCACTGTTCCTTGGAACTGGACGTTCGAACAGCAAGAGGCGTTTGAGGTCTTGATTAAGTGTTTGACTTCACCACCTGTCTTAGCTTATCATGATTTCGATAAACCTTTCCTTCTAAGGATTGATGCAAGCAAGCAAGGACTTGGTGCTATTCTTTGCCAGGAGCAACAAAATGGCAAAGTATGTGTTATCTCTTATGGGAGTCGAGCTTTGAGAAAGCCCGAACTAAATTACAGTACTCATAAATTGGAATACCTTGCCTTGTTTTGGGCAGTTACTAAACGATTTCATGACTATTTGTATGGTGCAAAGTTTGTGGTAACTACTGATCACAACCCTTTAACATATGTGAATTCTACTGCTAAATTGGATGAAGCAGGACATAGGTGGCTTGCTGAGTTAGCCACATATGATTTTGAGAAAGGAAAGGACTATACTGAACATGTTTCCGGTGAAGTCATTAGAGCTCTAGCTGATAGAGATAGTGAGGGGGGCGCCGCAGAAACATTGTGTTTGACTCAAAATGTTTTGAACAATTTACCTATGCCTACACCAAGTGAAGTAGATTGGCATAAAGAACAAGTGTGTGACCCGGCCATTGAGCCTGTATGGCGGCTGGTGCAGAAGGGATTTCATCCTAAAGGTAAAAATACATTGGACATGGTTCCAGAATCTAAATGTCTGCTCCGTCAGTACAAAAGGTTAACCTTGAAAGACAATGTTTTATATCGAAATGGTGTTGTCGATGGAATACCTACCCTGCAACTTGTTTTGCCATCATCTTATAAGGACATTGTATTTCGCAACTTACATGATGAAATGGGCCATCTTGGAATAGAAAGAATCTTAAATTTGTGCAAACAAAGATTCTACTGGCCTGGCATGATACAGGACGTAGAACAACGAGTGAGGAACTGTGAGCGGTGTTTGAGAGCTAAAATTCCACCTGCTCCTGCTGTTGCTCCTTTGAACCCTATTGTGACTTCTCAGCCATTAGAGCTAGTGACTATAGACTTTTTAGGTCTTGAGGATTCGAAAGGTGGTTACAATAGTATTCTCGTAGTGACAGATCATTTCACTAAATATGCTGTTGCTATTCCCACAAGAAACCAAACGGCTCGTACTGCAGCTCATCAGTTTTATGAACATTTTGTGCTCCATTATGGTTTCCCTGAGAGAATCCATTCTGACCAAGGCAAACATTTTGAGAGCTCTATGCTGAAGACTTTATGTTCTTTGGCTGGTATAAAGAAATCGCGGACCACGCCCTACCATCCGATGGGTAATGGCATAACAGAGCGGTTTAATCGTACCTTGTTAGGGATGCTGAGGTGCATGGTCGAAGAGAAGAAAGCTGACTGGAAAAGTTACGTATCGACTATGGCGCATGCTTATAACTGCACGCGCCACGATTCCACTGGTTTCAGTCCATTTTTTCTTATGTTTGGGAGAAACCCTCGTCTTCCTCTGGATGTAATTCTAAACCTGGATCGCCTTGAAAATGGCACTAGTGAAGGATATCCTCAGTTTGTTAAAGACCTGGAGGAACGTTTGAAATACACTTACAATGTTGCAGAAGAAGCCATAAAAAATGCTTCTTCTAGGAATAAGAAAAGGTATGACCGTAGAGCTAGAGGATCCATTATTCGACCTGGAGACAGAGTTCTTGTAAAACGACTTGGGATTAAAGGAAAACATAAGTTAGCTGATAAATGGGAAAAGAATGTTTACGTAGTTGTTGAACAACCTAATGTTGATTCCCCTGTGTATTCTGTAAGTCGTGAAAATGGTCAAGGTAGAACTCGTACTCTTCACCGAAATCATTTACTTCCTTTAATGCTACCTTTGGATGCTACTTGTAAACGTAAACCCAAACCTAGTCAATCAACAGGACGTTATGTTGAAGGAGATCCGTTCACAGAGTCTGATTCAGATTATGAAGCTACTTTCCAGACTGTTCCCGTACATGATCCACAGACTCTAACTCAACCAATTGTTGACGACCCCGGTAACGTGGATCTCTCTGACACTGCTGAACAAGTTGAGCTTTTGAGCCATAGTGAAGAAGAAACAGAATCTCCAGCGTCTTTCCGTCCGGTTCGAGAAAGAAGACCGCCAGCATGGTTGGCAAGTGGTGACTTTGTGGTTGATCAACAACATGTGGTTAATCCTAAATGGACTGACCGAGTCAGCGCTTTATTATCATTGAACACTATCTTTAAGGAAAGTTATCTACAGAAACTTATTTGTGAAGCAATAATTCGTGTCATAGAGACTGAATAGGACTTTTTTCTGAAATGTCGAGGACGACATTTTTTTTGAAGGGTCGATTGTGGCCTGGGCATTTTTGTCATTTATATATGCCCCCTATTATTTTTTTTGTTTTTCTTATCTATTTGTCATCTAATCATTTCTATGTAATTTTTCGCTAATCTGGTTAAAGGGACATTATCCATGTCTTGTAACGCCGATTATTTGTATTTGGCTGGACGAGTTGTCGTTCTTGTCCAAGACCTTTCGGTGTTCTTCAAGGACAGACGTCCTACTTTGTGACAAACTGACTTAGTTTGTTTTTTATCTTTTATCAGGTTAGTGCAGTAAATTATTGTCAAAACATTGTTATAGATATCGCTGCGACCATTCTCCGGTCTTGGTTAATATAGTTTCACTCAAGATTTCGTCGTTTAATAGATGAGTTATATGTTCGCGGGTGTAGACTTGGAAAGAATCAAAGATGGCTGAAAATTGTTATTACTTCCAACTGCACTTACTTGACCCGGCTTTTATGTGACCGTGTGCCACAGCTCGTACATGTTTTACCTAATCGTTTAGATATTTTTAGCGTAAGAATACTCTCATAAAGTTGTATTAAGCCTAAGTCTTCTATACGCGAGTGTTAGTGTTTATCGCTATAGCTAGGTGCTAACCGAAATATTAGTTATGGAAGCCCTTTAGCGCCATTACATTTTTTTGTTTACATTCCAAATAATATTCTTTTTTTGTTTTGCTAATTGGTAATGTTTTATACTCTTTGACAATTGTCAGCCGTGCTTCATCAATGGCAATTTAAAGTAAAGGTTTACTCCCTGTGGCATTTCTCATAAATATATGGAAGAGCAGAAGTGACATATTGTTTATTTGCCCATAATGTTAGTTACAGTTGTAGAATCGTAGTTGCGATATTATCTAAGTAATACTGAGAAATGTTATCTTAACGGATGAGAACTACATGTAGCTAGTCAATTCACTGTAAATAATTGCGATTTAATTATTAAAGTGTAGAACATATTTCGAAAGTATGGAAGCCCATGTGTTGCATTCTAGTTTCCACTTTTTGCTGAAATATTTCTCTAGCATAGAATAGGGCTTACATTTTTCATTCACATGTTCTATTTTGGTAAACAGTAAGTTCTCTCTGGAATGCCTTTTTTATTTCCTATTCCAATGTATGGAAGTCCATGGCGACCATGTAGACTTTTGATAATTTGTTTTTAAATTATTTTGAAACTAAAGATGATCACGGAGGATCCATTTTATTTTATTGTATAATAACTGGGTGTACGTTACCCTTAGATTCAGTTATTTGGTTATCTATGGTGGTTTGTTGACACCATTTATTTTTTATGGATTTCGATAGAATTTATGCCTTATATTAAAAATATGTTTTAATAGTTGAATTTTATTGGACAAGTTGTCGTTCTTGTCCAAGACCTTTCGGTGTTCTTCAAGGACAGACGTCCTACTTTGTGACAAACTGACTTAGTTTGTTTTTTATCTTTTATCAGGCACTCTCTGGGAATATTAGAACACACTTGGGAGAGGAAGCCGTAATAATGTAAAATAAAGTTATCCTGTTCCGTTATTCTGGTTTCCTGTGTGGATTTATTAAAATCGACCTCTTCCGGGCTACATTTAGGATAGTCAACAACTACCCTCCTTCACACCCGTAAACATAATATTACAAGGCTCCATTTGTTACCAAAAATTGGTCTCTGTTGGATAAAAGTTATATATTCGGGAATCGTATCAACAGAAAACAATTCAACCTCAACCACATGTCTTGTAAGAATTACTTATGGACACCGGTATAGGTGTCGAAAGCTCGTGTTGTTCACAAACAACTAAGTAGTGATGTCTTAATTTTTAAGCGTTTGCATATAGAGTTTGGTCCGTCCGTACGTCCTTCCGTCCGTCCGTACGTACGAAGTGTTTCCAGACAATAAATCTTAAATCAGTGAAGGTTTTCATTGGAAATTTTTATATATTATGTATATCCACAATACCTCGGTTGGGATTATGTTTCGAGAAAATCCGCTCATAGGTGGCGCCACTGCACAGGCCATAGACCTCGTAAATACAGTTATGATTTGAGGTTTCCGGACGTTATCTCTGTAACGGCTTGATGTTTTCTCTTGAAATGTTTGTATATGATGTATATCCACAATACCTCGGATGAGATTGTGTTTCACGAAAATCCGCTCATAGGTGGCGCCGCTGCAGGCCATAGACCTCGTAAATACAGTTATGATTTGAGGTTTCCGGACGTTATCTCTGTAAGGGCTTGATGTTTTCTCTTGAATTTTTTTTATAAGATGTATATCTACAACACCTCGGATGGGATTGTGTTTCAAGAAAATCCGCTCATAGGTGGCGCCACTGCAGGCCTAGACCTCGTAAAAACAGTTATGATTTGAGGTTTCCGGACGTTTTCTCTGTAACGGATTGACGTTTTCTCTTGAATTTTTTTTGTAAGTATAACACAATGTTTGTCTGCTCATTATAGTATCTCACCAACTCGTACATTCTTTATATGTAGAGGTTATTCAGAATCGATTTCACTACTTCATGATCAACTTGTGCCTGCTAGGCGGGGGCATGTATCACCTTCAGTGATAGTAAATGCACATCTCTCCAAACAACACCCTTCTCCAAAGGGGGCAAACTCAATGACACTATTACTTCTAGTTTTGTAATTAACTTTTTGGTTTAAGAAATGTTTCAAACTTTCTTTAAAAGTGAGATCCATAGTCATGAGAAAAATTAAGGCATCACCACGTAGTTAGTTGTTTGTAAACAACCCGAGCTTTCGACACTGGTACAGGAAACAGCTTTCTTATTAACTTCTTGGTTTATTGGTTGGCGACGTTTCGATGTAGTTCTTACGTCGTTATCAAAGTCAATGACATATCTTGTTCATTCCACATGCATTAGCAGTGCAGTAAATCAAGCGATTCAAGTTGACGTATAAGAACAACAGCTCCCCGCCTGTAATAATTATTCTATTCAATTGACATCATGATTGCTTAGATTAGTATTATCTGTTTAATCAATAAGCATGGGTGTCCATCCCTTCTGTGGTCTTACTTAGAAGCCAGATAATCCCATGCAGGTAACTAATGATAATCCACAGCGGGTCTTCAGTGATAAGAGAACCGCCTGGAATTCAAGTAAATACGACGCTCTTTTTGAAGTCACAGAAATTCAACTCATAGTGGACAATGTGATCGGTAAGATTTGACACAGCTCCCTGTATTGAATATTTCTTCTGTCATACAGTTAGCAAGCTGTCTCAAAGAATGGGAGTCGTTATTGTAGATTTTTTATGAAAAGTTACACAAAACGAAAAGTTACACAAAAGTTACACAAAGTTACACATTAGGATAGAGTTGAAACTTTCATGTTAATTTACGTTTTGGGAGGGGGCTCTTTCTTTTATCTTTTATTTTTCCATTTCGATTATGTGGAATAAAATCTGAACTTCATCTTTCCGTTTCTTCAGGTATTTTGAATGCTGCTGACCGTTATGGCGTCGATGATTTGAAAGCCGCTTCTCTCCAGTATGCACGGCGTCTCATCGATTTCAATACAGTATTTCCGTTGTTAGCTTCTACCGGAGGATCCTGCTTACAACAACTATCATCTCCGAGGTAAATATGGATTTCTCAATTCGAAGAATTAAACGTTAAAAATCTAATGTTAAGCAGTAAGACCCAAGGCCTACTTTTTTACAAGAAACAAAGCCTAACATGCACTTCAAACAGTCGAGGATTAAAATGATTTCAATTTTGAACAAGACGTTGGGTAGCCTTTGAGCTCCCAAGCAATCCCACTTTATAAGGAAATCAGTATCTCACGTGTTGCTCTTCTATAATTGCCACCTTTTTGTATCCTTTCAGATCATGGAATTCGTGGACAGTAAAGCTCAGACACTGTTGCGGGTGAAGGACTTTGACGTCCTTTCTCATGATATGGCCATTCTCATCTTATCCAGAGCTTCTCTTCGGGCAGCGGAAACAGCAAAGTGGGACGCAGCATTTCATTGGAGCAGACGACACTGCGAGGGACGCGAGAACGATCAACTAAGAGTCACCCTGAAATCTTTCACGTCCTTGATCAGATTTACCGAGATTCCACAGAAGAAATTGTCTGAGGAGATCTTGCCTATCGGCGTTCTGCAAGAGGAGATTATCCAACAGGTATTTGGAAGTCAACGGTCACGTGTTACCTTGGATTCATCTCACGGTTCAAGGAAAAGTCTACGTAAACAGAAAGGAATGTCTTGTCTCCGCCGAGCCTTGTCTCTCCGCCCCAAACGATCTGATGATAGCGGGTTTGCCGTTTCCCTTGAGGGATCTTCACGAGATTGAGATCTAAGAACATTATAGAACAGTGCTAATTGTACATAAAAGTTGCGTGTTTGCTATCCTTCGTTTGACTAAGGGCTGATTGTACATTCCGACAAAGTTCCCCATAACTATTTATTTTCCAACATGTTGTACTGGGATTTCTATGTACTAAACGACAGAATAAATATTGTATATCTCTATTTATATTCTAATTTAAGTGTTGAAATCTATACCTGTTGAATCTATAAAACGTGGTCATCTTTCCTTGTCTTTTGATGGCACAGAAAAATGACATGTTGATTGTTTGTACAGCCACATCCCAAATTACTATTCAGTCGGCTGAGTGATAGTCCCCCAGTCCCACACATATCTTTCATTGATGTTTTTTCCCTCGATCGCCATACGTGGGAGTCGATAGGTACTCGCCGAAGGTCGGAGTTGCCTCCGCGAAGAAGGGAATTCATAAACACGGTTTCGAGATGTGCCACATAGGTCAAACCAATCTGAAAGAGCGGGTTCCAAATATCACTGACGAGACCTCATATAGACGTTATGTTCAGTCCGCCCAAATGACGTCTGCTTGATTATGACGTAATATCACTATGACGTCAATAACATAATCGGCTTTATGACGTTATTTCATTGTTTTGTCGTCACCTTGACATTTCGTTAGAAAGACGTACATCGATACAGACTTCCAGCGACATGGATCAATCGCCAAAGGCAAAAAGTTTGAAGGCAAAATACCGAAAAATGACCAAAAGGAACCAATGGTATTCCAGAATGCTCGAGTGGATAAGAAAGCTGACTTGTTGTGCAAACCCATCGAGAAAAAATGAGGACGGAATTCTAGAGTTTGATAATCAGCTTCCATCCGATATCCTGGACTTGACAGCACAAAGTCCAGAGGAGGTCCCACCCGAGCTACAAAATATACCCTCTCCCGAGCAGCCCGGGAATGGAGCAGGAGATGCCGTTGAAGACCAACTCGATATAGTTACGTTTAACCCGCCATCCCTTGCGGAACTTGCCGCTAAGGTGTACATGCAAGTATACTACGAGCGGCGCAGGCGGCAGCATCCCTTCTCCCAGATTCCATATTGTCGACGGTTCAACGACGAGGGGTTTTATTCCTTCTGTGAAATACAGGCTGGTTATCAGAAAGTTCAGAGACCATACTATTAACTGATGAACCCATTTTGACACTCGAATACACACCGCTGTTTACAAAAACTTTACTGACATATTTCTTTCTTTTGTACAGCGACATAATAAATTCACTGTATATTTTATCTGTCATAGTTTGGTGGTTTATTACTAGTCTCAGCTCGATGCTTTATTGTATCACATTGTTTTCGACCAATCTGGTCTTTTGTATAGTGAATACGATAGTAATTTCATCATTTTCTGAATGACGCATTCTTGAATAATGGCGAAAATTCTTCCGTCGATTTTGGTTTATGCGCAAACCGCTGGAACCGAACCCACGTCGGACTGTGTGCCGTTGCCTCTTTGATTGGGATAGTCAGCAACCCCCCTGCACACTGGTCAACGTATTATTACAAGGCTCAGTAGGATAAAAGTTATATTTTGGGGAATTGTATCAACAGAAAGTTCCTAATATGCACAGTTCAACCCTCTTAAAATAGTTCCATTCACTGAATCAAGGCATTTGTTTAATAATTTTCGTTTCTTTTCTCATTGAGCTTGCTTCATACACATTCGCACAGAATATTACAAATAAGTACCACTTTGTAGACATTTGACACAGAGATTAAATTCCATAAGGTGAAGAATTTCTGACGGACAACAAATTCATGGTTTATTGGGTGGCGCCGTTTTGATGAACTACACCCAATAAACCAAGGGAGTTGTTATCCATAAGTAATTCTTCACCTTACTGTAACTGTTCAACTTTTAAATGCCATTGAGAGATTATATAAAATTCACATCAAGCAGGAATTATACACCACATTGTCAAAATACCATACACACAAACAAAGCATACAATTTAGGAAAATAAATCTTGTGTGATGAATAAAATTAATTTGGAGACTTATTTTATCTGGAGACTCCATAAAATACAATATATTTATATTCCACAATTTACGCCATACAGCTTTACTTTCATTAGCAATTATAAAAATAATTGATTGAGTGATTGATTGATTGTTTGGTGTTTTACGCCGCGCTCAAGATTATTGCACTTATATGGCGGCCTTACCAGTTTTATTGTGAAGAGCAATCGTTCCACAAAGAGCGATAAAGTGTTGAGCCATTTGTTTCAGCACTGAGTGGAATTCAAACCCACGATCTGAAGCTTCTGGGAGTTTTCTGACAAAATAACAGACTATCAGCCCTACATTCAACGTCCAGAGGTTTGTTGGTTGATTGATTAAATAATAGATCATTTCACTAATATGGCGACGATGCCAGGTTTAGAGGGAGAGGATATCAAGTTCTTTACCTGGAGGACACCTTGCCCCTCTTCCACATATTGCGATCCATTATCCCAGATCTGACAGAATATTGAATGTAAATTGCACCGATTTTTATTCATCGTAAGACCCCCTGTGTTTTGTTCTACTAAGCTTGTGTAAGTAAGGTCTGTCTAATGTTTGTTAAAAGGACATGTATGTTGTTAAATTTTGTTGACCTTCAAATTAGTAGAAAATAAATAATTATCTCGGATGAAGGGTCGGAATTAAATTTTGGACCAAAAGTACAAATTGTTATTTAGGGAATTCCCTGATGCTCTTGTCTTCTATCTGACAGTCAATAAACAAACAGCTGAGAATGCACCACACACATAGCCACATGTATAAAGACCCTGTGCTGTGCAGCTAACCCATGGCTAATTCTCATTAACCACAACATAGAAGAAGACAAAAGGAACCCCCCCCCCCTCCTCCCGTTACCAAATGAAAATTTATCTTTATATAAACAAGATTTGAATAGCACACAAATGACATTTGACTTTTGGGGTGGAAATGAATTATATTGTGACTCGATATATCGGCTATGTTGGTCACATAGACCACACCAAGACTACCTTAATCAAAATTATTTGTTTTGATAATATTTGTTCTATTTATTTGCTCGATGACTCAGAAAAAGTTTGCTGTAATTTCTTCATTTCACTTTGACGATTTCTGAAGAGATTAATTTAGATGCACGTGCATGTATAGAAGCAGAAACAAATTGCCGCTCTGTCAAGTCGATGTATAAGAACAATAGCTGCCCGCCTGTAATAATTAATCTATTCAGTTAACATCATGATTGCTTAGATTAGAATTATCTGTTTAATCAATAAGCATGGGTGTCCAAGCCCTTCTGTGGTCTTACTTAGAAGCCAGATAATCCCATGTAGGTAACTAGTGATAATCCACAGCGACGCTCTTTTTGAAGTTACAGTTAGATTGATTAGAATACAAGTCTCACAGGGAAAATATTACATACGTAACAATCCATTAGAAATGTATAAATTCGCCCACAATATGAAGAAATGATGAATGGAAAGTTATTGAGGAAAAACTTACTTATATAGATTTCCCCGAAGGACTATAAGCCTACTTCTTTGTATATTATTAATTGTTGGCGTTCCTCAATGCTCAATTCTAGAACCTCCTTAATTCGTCCTATATCGATAAATGATATTACGAAAATAAATAATCAAATTGTACTTGTAGTATTTGCTCATGACGTCAGTGTAGTTTTCTGACCCCATGGCTGAACTTAGTGCTCGGAGTAAAATCGACAAAAAATACATCCGCCTCATCCCTGTATATAGGCCTACAACTCCATTACAGGATTAACAAGCTCAAATTATGTGGAATAGTTTTGAGCAGCTGAGTTAAAACGTAAATCTCTGGTAATCTAAAACGGGTTTCTCTAAAGACGCTTCTATCTTAGAGCTATGGTTTGACAATTGGAACACGTCTATCAAATTTGTACCTTTTCTTTCCTTTGGGACAATCCTTCAGTTCAATTTGCAAACAACATTTGGAGGTGTATTGCTCCATAATGACAGGCTAGTACAAAATAATTAGGAACGAAATAGTCTTTCTAATGAAACTGTTATTCTTGCCTATATATTCCTGTGCCAGTGTAACTTTTGTAAATATGTTTTTATCTTAAGCAACCAAAATCCAGCTCCGATTCTTGAGACTATACCATGGTTAGAAGTTCATAGAAAAGTTAATGATTTACGTTAATATAAGGTATATTCATACAGGCCAGTATACCAGACAAAACAATATCAGACAATGAGGCAAAATTAAATTAACCAAGACGAACGTTCGTTTATTCACAGATTACTTCAGAAAACGAATTTAACGTATCATTAAAAACCTTTTCTGTCGTGTTGTTTTCGTGATTTCATTTCTTGAAGATTAAAGCATATGATAATAAAGTGAGCAAAATAAAAGCAAATCAGCGTGAATAAATGAACTAATGATATCCCAGCGTGTGTATATACAATAGCGGATAATAACCGAACAAAACCGTTACACGGCCATGTGTGTGTAGGTTACCCCAAGCTGACAATGCATCCAGTAACAGAAGCGGGTTCGACTTTGAAGATAACAAAACTCTACGGGGAGTTTCCGTTATGACAAGAATATAAACATGTACAGCCGACACTGTTCATCAATATCGTCCAACAATCACACATATCAACAACTATATCTTCTAGCCAACCCGAGGAACTACAACTATTTTATTGTCCTTCAAGATGTTCCGACGAAGCAGAGTCATGACTTCTCGTTCAACTGTCACTTCTCCAAATTCTACCGGGATATCTTACACAGATTCCAGCATCTTGAAAACATCCAATGGTAATTATCAAATCTAGCGTGTCCTGTTGACAGAACATTATATACCATGGCAACAGGGAAATAGTTGTGTATGGCATGTCTGTATTGAAAACCATATACATGTACCTTTCCCGCAGTCAGTCAGATTGTCAATGTTCTTACCATGGTCACTGAGTCGTCAAAATAAGTGGTCCACTGATAGTACTTATGTTATATAGCTGTAGACCTAAACCAATTTTCAAAACTAATGATGTTAATGTTTAGATGTGTAATTCTAGACTAAGGTTTCACAGTACGATAGTTATTGTTATTCAATAATTGACAAATTCCATAAAATGTGTCAATGTGGACCAATGTTTTCCCATGAAATGTACTGACGAAATTTGTTTTGCTTTTATTTCAGATTCTGCTTTGGATTTCATGACCGTGTCCATGTCTGCTGAAGAAAGTCGGAATTCCACCGGCACAGTCTACATCTATGGAAACACGTCACTAACAGGTCATCATTCGGAAGTGTTTATCTTTGACAACACTGGCGCCCTCTGTGAAGATCTCAGATTTATCATCAACGTTCCAGAACTCTGTGACGTCACATTCTTCGTCGGCAAAGATCAAGTGCCCATATATGGATTGAAGTCGATTCTGGCGACCAGAAGCAGGTAAATATACAATATATATTCTATTCTGAAATATTTAATAATTGCAAGCAAAACAATTTTTTATAATTCTGCAAAAATTGAGACCATAAAGTATTGATGATAATCTTTCTTAATTTCCAGGAGCTTTTTCCAAACTCTTCTCTTAGAACATGGCTGCAAGATAAACGGCTTCTCAAAGCCCGCCAAGACGTCGTCGATAGGGGGTCGATTTCGTCGCATGGCTTGCCGACTTGGTTTGAGACGTCCCAGGGCTCCACGACTGAGACAAGCTGACCATATCACCTTCCGAGTTGAGAATTTCACCCCAGAGATTTTCTCACAGCTCGTCAGTTTCTTACACAGTGGAGAAATTCAACTCACAGTGGATAATGTGATCGGTAAGACACAGTAACTATGTCAGATACATTGAGGTCGATCTTGCATTTCCAATTTATGCTGCAGGATCTAGCCCGAATAATCAGTTTTTGTGGTGCTGAGATTCTAACAACCACACAGACAAGATTTCTCAGCTACTGCATGATCATGCTATATCTAAGAAATGGAGCCATGGGATGTGTAGGGACTTTCAATTAAATCCGTTCTTGAATCAATTGAAAAGCTTTAGGCTAGCTCTGGAATTTTAGGGAGGAGGAGGGGAGGGGGGGGGGGGGCTTTTAAAGTTTGAATGGCTTGCTTTTATTTTCTAAGTTTGTAAAATGGGATAAAATATTAACTGATGCAATTGTTTATTTCCTCAGGTATTTTGAATGCTGCTGACCGTTATGGCGTCGATGATTTGAAAGCCGCTTCTCTCCAATACGCACGGCGTCTCATCGATTTCAATACAGTATTTCCGTTGTTAGCCTCTACCGAAGGATACAATGACTTCCTGCTTACAACAACTATTATCAACGAGGTAAATATGGATTTCTCAGTAAGAAGAATTAAACGTTACAATTCAAATGTCCAGCAATAAGACGGACGGTCTAATTTATCGACAAGAGACAAAGCCTACCATGCACTTCAAACATGCAGTCGAGGATTAAAATGATTTCAATTTTGAACAAGACGTTGGGTAGCCTATGGGCTCCCAAGCAATTCCACTTTACAAGGAGATCTCGTGAGCTGCTCTTCTATAATTGCTACCATTTTTTATCTTTGCAGATCATGGAATTTGTGGACAGTAAAGCTCAGACACTCTTGCGGGTGAAGAACTTTGACGTCCTTTCTCATAATATGGTCATTCTAATCTTATCCAGAACTTCTCTTCGGGCAACGGAAACAGCAAAGTGGGGCGCTGCATTTCATTGGAGCAGACGTCATTGCGAGGGACGCGGGAACGATCAACTGAGAGTCACCCTGAAATCTTTCACGTCCTTGATCAGATTTACCGAGATTCCACTGAAGAAATTGTCTGAGGAGATCTTGCCTATCGGCGTTCTGCAAGAGGAGATTATCCAATAGGTATTTGGAAGTAAACGATCACGTGTTACCTTGGATTCATCTCACGGTTCAAGGAAAAGTCTACGTAAACAGAAAGGAATGTCTTGTCTCCGCCGAGCCTTGTCTCTTCGCCCCAAACGATCTGATGATAGCGGGTTTGCCGTTTCCCTTGAGGGATCTTCACGAGATTGAGATCTAAGAACATTCTAGAACAGTGCTAATTGTACATAAAAGTTGCGTGTTTGCTATCCTTCGTTTGACTTAGTCTTGTAAAGGAACTTTGTAAAATAGTGCTAATTGTACATTCCGACAAAGTTCCCCTTAACTATTTATTTTCCAACATGTTGTACTGTGATTTCTATGTACTGAACGACAGAATAAATATTGTATATATCTATTTATATTCTAATTTAAGTGTTGAAATCTATACCTGTTGAATCTATAAAACGTGGCTGCTTTAGGCCCTCTATATAAATACATAGAAACTTGTTACCTTGGCTTATCTTTCCTTGTCTTTTGATGGCACAGAAAAATGACATGTTGATTGTTTGTACAGCCACATCCCAAATTACTATTCAGTTGGATGAGTGATAATCCGGCCCCTAGTCCCACACAGATCTTTCATCGATGTTTTTCCCTCGATCGCCATACGTGGGAGTTGCTAGGTTCTCGCCGAAGGTCGGAGTTTCCTCCGCGAAGAAGGGAATTCATAAACACGGTTTCGAGATGTGTCAAATAGGTCCAACCAATCTGAAAGAGCGGGTTCCAAATATCACTGACAGACCTCATATAGACGTTATGTTCAGTCCGCCCAAATGACGTCTTGCTTGATTATGACGTAATATCACTATGACGTCAAAAACATAATCAGCTTTATGACGTTATTTCATTGTTCTGTCATAAACACGAACACCTTTATGACGTTATTTCATTGTTTTGTCGTCACCTTGGCATTTCGTTAGAAAGACGTACATCGATACAGACTTCCAGCGACATGGATCAATCGCCATAGGCAAAAAGTTTGAAAGCAAAATACCGAAAAATAGCCAAAAGAACCCATGGTATTCCAGAATGCTCGAGTGGATAAGAAAGCTGACTTGTTGTGCAAACCCATCGAGAAAATATGAGGACGGAATTCTAGAGTTTGATAATCAGCTTTCATCCGATATCCTGGACTTGACAGCACAAGGTCTAGAGGAGGTCCCACCCGAGCTACAAAATATACCCTCTCCCGAGCAACACGGGAATGGAGCAGGAGATGCCGTTGAAGACCAACTCGATATAGTTAAGTTTAACCCGCCACCCCTCGCGGAACTAGCCGCTAAAGGTCCGCTCACACAGTGCGATTTATCGTACCGACTTGTAGCATGCGATAAAAATGGATGTATTTGATTGGTTGACAAACCATATCAACCAATTAAAAGCATCCATTTTAATCGCATGCTACAAGTCTGTACGACAAATCGCACTGTGTGAGCGGACCTTTAGGTGTACATGCAAGTATACGACGAGCGGCGCGGGCGGCAGCATCCCTTCTCCCAGATTCCATATTGTCGACGGTTGAATGACGAGGGGTTTTATTTCTTCTGTGAAATACAGGCTGGTTATCAGAAAGTTCAGAGGCCATACTACTAAATGATGAACCCATTTTGACACCCGAATACACACCGCTGTTTACAAAAACTTTACTGACATATTTCTTTCTTTTGTACAGCGACAAAATAAATTCACTGTATATTTTATCTGTCATAGTTTGGTGGTTTATTACTAGTTTCAGCTCAATGCTTTATTATTTCACATTGTTTTCGACCAATCTGGTCTTTTGTATAGTGAATAATGGCGAAAATTCTTCCGTCGATTTTGGTTAATGCGCAAACCGCTGGAACCGAACCCATGTCGGACTGTGTGCCCTTGCCTCTTTGATTGGGAGAGTCAGCAACCACCCTGCACACTGGTCAACGTATTATTACAAGGCTCCATTTTTTTAAATTGGTCTCATTTGGATAAAAGTTATAATTTGGGGAATTGTATCAACAGAAAGTTCCTAATATGCACAGTTCATCCCTCTTAAAATAGTTCCATTCACTGAATCTAAGACAAGGAATTTGGTAAATAATTTTCCTTTCTTTTCTCATTGAGCTCGCTTCATACACATTCGCACACAATATTACAGTAGTACCACTTTGTAGACATTTGACAAAGAGATAAAATTACATAAGGTGAAGAATTTCTTAAGGACAACAAATTCTTGGTTCATTGGGTGACGCCGTTTCGATGAACTAAATAAACCAAAGGAATTGTTATCCATAAGTAATTCTTCATCTTACTGTAACTGTTCAACTTTTAAATGCCTTTGAAAGATTAGATAAATTCACATGAAGCAGGAACACAACATTGTCAAAATACCATATACACAAAAATAGCATATAATTTATAGGAAAATAAATCTTGTGTGATGAATAAAATTAATTTGATGGTTTATTTTATCTGGTGACTCCATAAAATACAATATATTTATATTCCACAATTTATGCCATATTGTATAGTGATTGGCAATTATATAAATAATTAATTGAGTGATTGATGTTTTAGGCTGCAGTCAGATTATCTGACTTACATAGCGGCATTTCCAGGTAGGGAGGAAACTAAGCTGTTTGTCTGGAGAATGTGTAGGTATCTGGGGGAAACGTTTCACATATGGGAGAGTGTGTGTGTGTGTGGGGGGGGGGGTAGGGGGGTAAATTGTTGAGCCATTTGTTTTAGCGCTGAATGGGATTCAAACACACGAATCAGAGAAAGCTTGTTTTCTGACAAAAAGCCCAGACTATCAGCCCAACGTTCAACGTCCATAGGATTCAGGAAATGTTTAAAACTCTCTTAGTGGCATGAGCTGCCGAAATTCACACTTTTTTCATAATTTCTAATCGTCATGGCAGTAAGAGGCTTTGATGGCCATCGAAAAACTAAATGATTGGCGTTGGAATGAGGAAAATCCATACAGTATGTGGCCTATACGAACCGGAATAGTGTTCGAAATGTAAACAAAATTTAAATAACCGGGACGACCATTCATTCATTCTAATCCATAGTTAGTTCAAAACCATACTTTATCGTACATTCTCGAGACTAAAAAGCTTTTGAATCATACGTCTTGTGAAAAATAGCCGATAATTTCAACATTCTGTTTCAACGTCAAAATATCAACATTTTGGCAGCTCATGCCCCTTTAACGTGGGTTCCATACTGATGAGAAAAAAATTAAGGCATCACCGCGTAGTTAGTTGTTTGTGAACAAGCTTTCACCACCAATGTCTTCGTCAAGTGTAACGGTATAGTTGTCGAAAGCTCGTGTTGTTCACAAACAACTAGCTACGTGGTGATGCATTAAATATTTCTCACTAGGCCATATGATTGTTGATTGATTTATATTTTTCGCTGTACTAGAGAATAGATCGATTCACTAATATGGTGAAGTTGCCAGGTTTAGAGGGGGGGGGGGGTTATCAAGTTCTTTACCTGGAGAACACCTTGCACCTCTTCCAAAAAGTGCGATCCATTTCCCCAGATCTGACAGAATATTGAATGTAAATTGCACCGATTTTTATTCATCGTAAGACCCCCTGTGGCTTGTTCTACTAAGCTTGTGTAAGTAAGGCGTGTCTAATGTTTGTTAAAAGGACATGTATGTTGTTAAATTTTGTTGACCTTCAAATTGGTAGAAAATAAATAATTAATCTCGGATGAAGGGTCGGAATTAAATTTGTGACCAAAAGTATAAAATGTTATTTGGGGAATTCCCTGATGCTCTTGTTTTCTATCTGACAGTCAGTAAACAAACTGCTGAGAATGCACCACACACACAGCCACATGTATAAAGAATCTGTGCTGTGCAGCTAACCCATGGCTGATACTCATTAACCACAACATAGAAGAAGACAAAAGCACCCCCCCCCCTCCCCCCCCCCCCGTTACAAAATGAAAATCAATCTTTATATAAACAACATTAGAATAGCCCACAAATGACATTTGACTTTTGGGGAGGAAATGAATTATATTGGGACTCGATATATCGGCTATGTTGGCCACGTAGACCACACCAAGACTACCTTAATCAAAATTATTTGTTTTGATGATATTTGTTGTATTTATTTGCTCAATGACTTAGAGAAAGTTTGCTGTAATTTCTTCATTTCACTTTGGCAATTTAGATGCCCGTGCATGTAGAAGCAGAAACAAATTGCCGCTCTGTCAAGTCGATGTATAAGAACAATATCTCCCCGCCTGTAATAATTATTCTATTCAATTGACATCATGATTGCTTAGATTAGAATTATCTGTTTTAATCAATAAACATGGGTGTCCAAGCCCTTCTGTGGTCTTACTTAGAAGCCAGATAATCCCATGCAGGTAACTAATGATAATCCACAGCGGGCCTTCAGTGATAAAATAACCGCCTGGAATCCAAGTAAATACGACGCTCTTTTTGAAGTAACAGTTAGATTGATTAGAATACAAGTCTGGCGGTGAAAATATAACATACAATCAATTAAAAAATCCATAAATTCACCAAAATGATGGAAGATTATGATTTATTTACATAACGTGGATTTCCACGAATGACTATATTCCTTTTTATATTGTTAGTTTGTAGCGTTCTCAATGATCAATTTTAGGATCATCATTTTTCGTCCCAATGTAAATGATATTTATGAAAATAAATGATCAAGTTATATTGGTATTCTTTGCTCATGACGTGGGTGTAATTTTCTGACCCCCAGCTGAACATAGGGAATAAGGACTAAAATGTTTGAGAAGGGTAAACAAGTTTTAATTTGGTGGAATAGTTTTGAGGAACCCAATAAAAAGTATCATCCATAACAATTGCACTTTTGCCAGCGTGACTATTTTTTCTATATATGCATATTTAAAGTGGCATAAGCTGCCAAAATTAACTCTTCCGAGTTCCCATTCTCTAGTTTGAAGTTCATAGGAAAGCTAATGATTTACGTTAAAATAAGGTATATTTGTCCAGGTCAGTACGAGGCAAAAATGTGTCAGAAAAGTAGACAAAATTAAAATAACCATGACGAACGTTCGTTCACCAGCTAATGATATCCAAGCATTAAGACAATAACGGATAATTAATAAACAAAACCGTTACACGGCCAAGTGTGTGTAAGTTACCCTAAGCTGACAATGCACCCATCAACAGAAGCGGGTTCGGCTTTGAAGATAACAAAACTCTACGGGGAGTTTCCGTTATGACAAGAATATAAACATGTACAACCGACACCGTTCATCAATATCGTTCAACAATCACACCTATAATCATCTATATCTTCTAGCCAACCCGAGGAACTACAACTATTTTATTGTCCTTCAAGATGTTCCGACGAAGCACAGTCATGACTTCTCGTTCAACAGTCACTTCACCAAATTCTACCGGGATATCTTACACAGATTCCAGCATCTTGGAAACATCCAATGGTAATTATCAAATCTAGCAACACTAAATAGTTTTGGACGCCACATCTATATTGGACACTATATGTTTACCCTTACCGCAATCAAAAAAGTTGCAATCATTATTTCGTCTTCAAAATACCATGGAGACGCAGAACAGTTTTGGATAAATATGTGTAGACTTAAAATAATTAACAAAGATAAACTAAGATTAACGGTTATTCAGGCAGTTCAGAGTGTTCTGTTTTTTAAAATGTGTCCATATTGCCGTGTACTAACGGAATTGTTTTGCTTTTGTTTCAGATTCTCCTTTGGATTTCATGACCGTGTCCATGTCTGCTGAAGAAAGTCGGAATTCCACCGGCACAGTCTACATGTATGGAAACACTTCACTAACAAGTCATCACTCGGAAGTGTTTATCTTTGACAACACTGGCGTCCTCTGTGAAGATCTCAGATTTATCATCAACGTTCCAGAACTCTGTGACGTCACATTTTTCGTCGGCAAAGATCAAGTGCCCATATATGGATTGAAGTCGATTCTGGCGACCAGAAGCAGGTAAATATACAATATTTATCTTATACTGAAATGTTAAAAATACAGACCAAACAATTTTCTATGAAATCTGCAAATAATAGCACAATTTTTTTTATAACCTTTAACCCTTCCTTAATTTCCAGAAGTTTTTTCCAAACCCTTCTCTCAGAACATGGCTGCAAGATAAACGGCTTCTCAAAGCCCGTCAAGACGTTGCCGATAGGGGGCCGATTTCGTCGCATGGTTTGTCGACTTGGTTTGAGACGTCCCAGGGGTCCACGACTGAGGCTAGCTGACCATATCACCTTCCGTGTTGAGAATTTCACCCCCCGAGATTTTCTCACAGCTCGTCAGTTTCCTACACAGTGGTGAAATTCAACTCACAGTGGACAATGTGATCGGTAAGATTTGACACATCTCTCTGTATAGAATATTTCTTCTGGCATACAGTTAGCACAGTATCAAAGAATGGGAGTCGTTAAATGTTCAGGAACTGGCAATTGATCTCGGTAATGGAGCTGGTCTTTTTATTAAAAAAAAGATAAATTACAAACTTTAGGAATGGTTTGAAATTTTTATTATGACTTTCTTTCATCTTTTATTTCTTATTGAGTGGGATAAAATCTGAACTTCATCTTCCCGTTTCCTCAGGTATTTTAAATGCTGCTGACCGTTATGGCGTCGATGATTTGAAAGCCGCTTCTCTCCAGTACGCACGGCGTCTCATCGATTTCAATACAGTATTTCCGTTATTAGCCTCTACCGAAGGATACAATGACTTCCTGCTTACAACAACTATCATCTCAGAGGTAAATATGGATTTCTCAATTTAGTAAGGACAATTTAGCATCAAATACTGAACAGAAACAGCCAAACGTTTTCGATAAGAAACAACGGATTAAAATGTCGGCAATTATGCATAACACATCCATTTTTACAAAGAAATCTTTATCTCGAGTTGCCTTTTACAATTGTTACCATTTCTTTTTTATCTTTGCACATAATGGAATTTGTGGACAGTAAAGCCCAGACACTGTTGCGGGTGAAGAACTTTGACGTCCTCTCCCATGATATGGCCATTCTAATCTTATCCAGAACTTCTCTTCGGGCAACGGAAACAGCAAAGTGGGACGCTGCATTTCATTGGAGCAGACGACACTGCGAGAGACGCGGGAACGATCAACTGAGAGTCACCCTGAAATCTTACACGTCCTTGATCAGATTTACCGAGATTCCACTGAAGAAATTGTCTGAGGAGATCTTGCCTATCGGCGTTCTGCAAGAGGAGATTATCCAACAGGTATTTGGAAGTCAGCGATCACGTGTTACCTTGGATTCATCTCCCGGTTCAAGGAAAAGTCTACGTAAACAGAAAGGAATGTCTTGTCTCCACCGAGCCTTGTCTCTTCGCCCCAAACGATCTGATGACAGCGGGTTTGCCGTTTCCCTTGAGGGCTCTTCACGAGATTGAGATCTAAGAACATTCTAGAACAGTGCTAATTGTACATAAAACTTGCGTGTTTGCTATCCTTCGTTTGATTTAGTCTTGTAAAAGAACTTTGTAAAATAGTGCTAATTGTACATTCCGACAAAGTTCCCCTTAAATATTTATTTTCCACCATGTTGTGCTTTGATTTCTATGTACTGAACGACAGAATAAATATTGTATATATCTATTTATATTCGAATTTATCGAATCCATATATGTTCGATTAATAAAATCTGGCTGCATTAGGCCCTCTATATAACTACATAGAAAACTTGTTACGTTGGCTATCTTGCCTTGTCTTTTCATGGCACAGAAAAATTACCTGTTGATTGTTTGTACAGCCACATTCCAAATTACTAGGGATAGTCCCACACGTATCTTTCATAGGCGTTTTCCCTCGATCGCCATACGTGGGAGTCGCTAGGTAGGCCTACTCGCCGAAGGTCGGAGGTTTCCTCCACAAAGAAGGGAATTCATAGGCACGGTTTCGAGATGTGTCAAATCGGTCAAACCAATGTGAAAGAGCGGGTTCCAAATATCACTGACAAGACCTCATAATATACACGTTATGTTCAGTCCTCCCAAATGTTGACATAATATCACTATGACGTCAAAAGCATAATCGGCATCATGACGTTATTTCATTGTTTTGTCGTCACCTTGGCATTTCGTTAGAAAGACGTACATCGATACAGACTTCCAGCGACATGGATCAATCGCCAAAGGCAAAAAGTTTGAAGGCAAAATACCGAAAAATTGCCAAAAGGAACCAATGGTATTCCAGAATGCTCGAGTGGATAAGAAAGCTGACTTGTTGTGCAAACCCATCGAGAAAATATGAGGACGGAATTCTAGAGTTTGATAATCAGATTCCATCCGATATCCTGGACTTGACAGCACAAGGGCTAGAGGAGGTCCCATCCGAGCTACAAAATGTACCCTCTCCAGAGCAACCCGGGAATGGAGCAGGAGATGCCGTTAAAGACATGCAAGTATACCACGAGCGGCGCAGGCGACGTCATCCCTTCTCGCAGATTCCATAGCGTCGACGGTTCAACGACGAGGGGTTTTCTGCCTTCTGTGAAATACAGGCTGGTTATCAGAAAGTTCTGATGAACCCATTTTGACACTCGAATACACACCGCTGTTTAAACTGGCATACATGTATTTCTTTCTTTTGTACAGCGACATAATAAATTCACGGTATGTTTTATCTGTCATAGTTTGGTGGTTTATTACTGGTTTCAGCTCAATGCTTTATTGTTGCCCATTGTTTTCGACCAATCTGTATTCAAGTTTATTTGGTTCTTTTGTATAGTGAATACGATAGTAATTTCATCATTTTCTGAATGACGCTTTCTTAAATAATAGCCGTCGGTTTTGGTATATGCGCAAACCGCTGGAACCGAACCCCTGTCGGACTGCGCGTGCGTATCCAAAGGAGGGGTGTGCTCTCAGTCAGTTAAAACAAACTTTGGTGTACCTGGTTGCCTTATGTAATCCAATTGATCCCCAGTCAAAAATAAAACCACAGATTGGTTGGAAAGCCGAACTTTTATTTCGAGAATGCAACCCTCAGAACGCTTCTCTGATAAGCTAGAGCCCATGAGGTTTAGGAGGCCTCTGTGCCCTTACCCCTTTGTTTAGGATAGTCAACAACTACCCTCCTTCACACCCGTAAACATAATATTACAAGGCTCCATTTGTTACCAAAAATTGGTCTCTGTTGGATAAATGTTATATATTCGGGAATCGTATCAACAGAAAACAATTCAACCGCAACCACATGTCTTGTAAGAATTACTTATGGACACCGGTATAGGTGTCGAAAGCTCGTGTTGTTCACAAACAACTAACCAAGTAGTGATGTCTTAATTTTTAAGCGTTTGCATATAGAGTTTGGTCCGTCCGTACGTCCTTCCGTCCGTCCGTACGTACGAAGTGTTTCCAGACAATAAATCTTAAACCAGTGAAGGCTTTCATTGGAAATTTTTATATATTATATATTTATATATTTATATATTATGTATATCCACAATACCTCGGTTGGGATTATGTTTCGAGAAAATTCGCTCATAGGTGGCGCCACTGCACAGGCCATAGACCTCGTAAATACAGTTATGATTTGAGGTTTCCGGACGTTATCTCTGTAACGGCTTAATGTTTTCTCTTGAAATTTTTGTATATGATGTATATCCACAATACCTCGGATGAGATTGTGTGTCAAGAAAATCCGCTCATAGGTGGCGCCGCTGCAGGCCATAGACCTCGTAAATACAGTTATGAATTGAGGTTTCCGGACGTTATCTCTGTAACGGGTAGACGTTTTCTCTTGAAATTTGTTTATAAGATGTATATCTACAATACCTCAAATGGGATTGTCTTTCGAGAAAATCCGCTCATAGGTGGCGCCGCTGCAGGCCATAGAACTCGTAAATACAGTTATGATTTGAGGTTTCCGGACGTTATCACTGTAACGGCTTGATGTTTTCTCTTTAAATTTTTTTATAAGATGTATATCTACAATACCTCGGATGGGATTGTGTTTCAAGAATATCCGCTCATAGGTGGCGCCGCTGCAGGCCATAGAACTCGTAAAAACAGTTATGATTTGAGGTTTCCGGACGTTATCTCTGTAACGGGTTGAGGTTTTCTCTTGAAATTTTTTTGTAAGTATACCACAATGTTTGTCTGCTCATTATAGCATCTCACCAACTTGTACATTCTTTATATGTAGAGGTTATTCAGAATAGATTTCACTACTTCATGCTCAACTTGTGCCTGCTAGGCGGGGGCATGTATCACCTTCAGTGATAGTTAATGCACATCTCTCCTAAGGGGGCATACTCAATGATACTATTACTTCTAGTTTTGTAATTAACTTTTTGGTTTAAAGGGACATGAGCTGCCAAAATATTGATATTTTGACGTCGAAACAGAATGTTGAAATTATTGGCTATTTTTCCCAAGACGTATAATTCAGAAGCTTTTTAGTGCTTTTAGTCTCGAGAATGTACGATAAAGTATTGTTTTGAACCCGGTTATTTAAATTTTGTTTACTTTTCAAACACGTTTTCGGTTCGTACAGGCCACTTACTGTATGGATTTTCCTCATTCCAACGCCAATCATTTAGTTTTTCGATGGCCTTTAAAGTCTCTTACTGTCGTGACGATCAGAAATTATGAAAAAAGTATGAATTTTGGCAGCTCATGCCACTTTAAGAAATGTTTTAAACTTTCGTTAAACGTGAGTTCAATAGTCATGAAAAAAATTAGGGCATCACCACGTAGATAGTTGTTTGTGAACAACCCGAGCTTTCGACACTGGTACAGGAAACAACTTTCTTATTAACTTCTTGGTTTATTGGGTGGCGACGTTTCGATGTAGTTCTTACGTCGTTATCAAAGTCAATGACATATCTTGTTCATTCCACATGCATTAGCTGAACTGAACTGAACTGAACTGAACTTTATTACACCTCAGACCGTAATTACAGTATATGAGGGCATACATAAATTACAATTGAACAGGCTGACAAATTTTCTAGGGATTGTCACAAATTGGATTGAAAAATGATCTAACAAAGGATGATGTTTTAAGAGATCTTTACGAATAGAGATAGACTTATTTATATAATACCAGTGTCAAAATTCTTAATAATCAACAGGATAAATTTAGCAAATTTTAGCAGTTTGGGTTTGTAATTACAAGCTAGCAAATCTTGCAGTTTATGGCCATTTGGGTACGTATAATAATACTTAGGAATATGAAGAGTTCTTTGCTGTTGGAAAAAAGGACACTCTAGAGCATAATGGTATTCATTCCCAATGGCTTGTTTATCACAGAGTTGACAAATTCTTTCCGTTTTCGGAATAGAGTTCCAGCGGCCGACTTCAATAGGTAGTCTATGATTTGTCGTTCTAAATTTAGACATGGCAATTTTAAATGCTTTTGGTAAAACAAACAGGTATTTTTCACAATTTAGTTCAAATTTGTTGGAAATTAATTCAAGCCAGGATTGTTGGAAGTGATCGTTAAGTCGCTGACGAATGTTCTTTTTAAGACTGGGCAGTTTAACTGTAGGTGGGTGTACCCAGGTAGTAAACATACCAGTCGTTTGAAATATTTCTTTCACAAATGTAATCCATTTATGTTGGTAGATGTTATTTTCACAATCAGACAATAATAGCTTATACATAATGAAGGATAACTTAGAGTTAGAAGCATCTATTACCAAATTGTTCCAGAAGGATATCATTCTAGTCTTCACTAGTATAGACAGAGGTTGTCTTCCAAGTTCACCATACAACATAAAATGTGGTGTACTTTTCTTAAGACAAAGAAGTTCTCGAAGAAAATCAAGATGAACTTTTTCAATTAATTTTAAATCTTCAAATCCCCATATCTCACAACCATAGAGAAGAATTGGGACAATGAGAGTGTCAAATAATTGTAACTGTAAATCTATTGGTAAGTCATATTTTCTAATTTTCTTTTTTAAACTAAACAATGCAACTCTAGCACTATCTGCTAATTTCTTTCTAGTACTCAAGAAGCTTCGTGTTTGACTAAATAATAAACCAAGGTATTTATAACTCTTTACAACTTCAATTTCTTCTGTGTCGATATAAAATCGAAACGGAGGGGGCCTACGGGCCCCAAAAATCACAATTTTTGTTTTCTGGGAATTTATCTGTAGCTTCCAAATTTCACAATATCGATAAAAACTATTAAGATTAAATTGCAATTCTCGTTCGCTCTTTGCTACAATAATGGTATCATCGGCATAAAGCAATATAATAATTTCTAATAAGGGCAACAGAATGTCATTAAAATTGTCTGTTTTAACACCTGTACAGCCGCTTGAAAACAGATATGGCTCCAAGTCATTCATAAATAAGGCAAACATAATGGGTGACAAATTTTCCCCTTGCCTCAAGCCTATGTTACAAATGAAAAAATCTGATTTGTGTCCACCTTTGGTTACACAAGACTTAATATTTTTATACATATTATAAACAACATGTAAAATGTTCCCATAGCAGTACAGTATCTCAAGCGATTCAAGTTGACGTATAAGAACAATAGCTCCCCGTCTGTAATAATTATTCTATTCAATTGACATCATGGTCGCTTAGATTAGTATTATCTGTTTAATCATTAAGAATGGGTGTCCAAGCCCTTCTGTGGTCTTACTTAGAAGCCAGATAATCCCATGCAGGTAACTAATGATAATCCACAGCGGGTCTTCAGTGATAAAAGAACCGCCTGGAATTCAGGAAGTTGTAAGGCTCTTTTTGAAGTTTTAGTTAGATTGATTCGAATACAAATGATAAATGAAAAGCTATTGAGGAAAAACTTACTTATATAAATTTCCCCGAAAGACTATCGTGATGAACCTCCTTTATTCGTGATGATATTACGACAATAAATGATCAACTTGTACTTGTATTGCAAAATAATTAGAAACTAAATAACCTTTCTAATTAAAAGGCTACTCTTACCTATTGCCATTTTGCCGGTGTGACTTTTGTAAATATAGATGTATTTTTCTATTTGTTTTTATAAAAAGTTGCATGAGCTGCCAAAATTCACTCTTCCGAGCTTCGATGCTCGAGACCATACCATAGTTTGAAGTTCAAAGAAAAGCTAATTATTGACGTTAAAATAAGGTATATTCATACAGATCAGAAAAACAGTGTCAGACAAGAAGACAATATTAAAATAACCACGACGAATGTTCGTTTTTTCTAAGCCTACAAGTTACTTCCAAAAACAAATTTAACGTATCATTAAAAAACTTTAATGCCAGTTTTTTAAATGTTTCGCTATTTCATTTCTTGAAGATTAAAACATATGATAATAAAGTGAGAAAAATTGAAGTTAATCATTTTGATTAAATGATATCCCAGCGTGTGTATACGCAATAACGGATAATAACCGAACAAAACCGTTACACGGCCAAGTGTGTGTAAGCTACCCCAAGCTGACAATGCACCCACCAACAGAAGCGGGTTCGACTTTGAAGATAACAAAACTCTACGGGGAGTTTCCGTTATGATAAGAATATAAACATGTACAGCCGACACTGTTCATCAATATCGTCCAACAAGCACACCTATAATCAACTATATCTTCTAGCCAACCCGAGGAACTACAACTATTTTATTGTCCTTCAAGATGTTCCGACGAAGCACAGTCATGACTTCTTGTTCAACAGTCACTTCACCAAATTCTACCGGGATATCTTACACAGATTCCAGCATCTTGGAAACATCCAATGGTAATTATCAAATCTAACAACACTAAATAGTTTTGGACGCCACATCTATATTTGACACTATATGTTTACCCTAACCGCAATCAAAAAAGTTGCAATCATTATTTCGTCTTCAAAATACCATGGAGACGCAGAACAGTTTTGGATAAATATGTGTAGACTTCAAATAATTAACAAAGATAAACTAAGATTAATGATTGTTAAATTCCGTAAAATGTGTCCATATTGCCGTGTACTAACGGAATTGTTTTGCTTTTGTTTCAGATTCTGCTTTGGATTTCATGACCGTGTCCATGTCTGCTGAAGAAAGTCGGAATTCCACCGGTACAGTCTACATGTATGGAAACACGTCACTAACAAGTCATCATTCGGAAGTTTTTATCTTTGACAACACTGGTGCCCTCTGTGAAGATCTCAGATTTATCATCAACGTTCCAGAACTCTGTGACGTCACATTCTTCGTCGGCAAAGATCAAGTGCCCATATATGGATTGAAGTCGATTCTGGCGATCAGAAGCAGGTAAATATACAACATATATTCTAAACTGAAATATTTAATAATTGCAAGCAAAACAATTTTTTATAATTCTGCAAAAATTAAGACCATAAAGTATTGATGATTATCTTTCTTAAATTCCAGGAGCTTTTTCCAAACCCTTCTCTCAGAGCATGGTTGCAAGATAAACGGCTTCTCAAAGCCCGCCAAGACCTCGCCGATAGGGGGCCTATTCCATCGCATGGTTTGTCGACTTAGTTTGAGACGTCCCAGGGGTCCACGACTAAGGCATGCTGACCATATCACCTTCCGAGTTGAGAATTTCACGCCAGAGATTTTCTCACAGCTCGTCAGTTTCTTACACAGTGGAAAAATTCAACTCACACTGGACAATGTGATCGGTAAGACACAGTAACTATGTCTGATATATTGAGGTCGGTCTTCTATTTCCAATTTATGCTGCATGATCTAGCCCGTATAATCAGTTTTTGTGGTGCTGAGAAGCTAACAACCACACAGACAATATTTCTCGGCTACTGCATGATCATGCTATGTGTAATAAATGGAGTCATGGGATGTGCAGGGACTTCCAATTAAATCCGCTCTTGTATCAATTGAAAATCTTTAGGCTAGGTCTGGAATTTTAGGGAGAGGGGGGGGGGGGGGGTGGTGGGCGTTTTAAAGTCTGAATGGCTTGCTTTTATTTTTTAAGCTTGTAAAATGGGATAGCATCTTAACTGATGCAATTGTTTGTTTCTTCAGGAATTTTGAATGCTGCTGACCGTTATGGCGTCGATGATTTGAAAGCCGCTTCTCTCCAGTACGCACGGCGTCTCATCGATTTCAATACAGTATTTCCGTTACTAGCCTCTACCGAAGGATACTATTAGTTACAGGGTTTGTTCGAGGGGGGATACGGAAATATATGGGGTCAGTAAACGAATATTGGGCGAGGCGTTAGCCGAGCCCAATATACTGTTTACTGACCCCATATATTTCCGTATCCCCCCTCGAACAAACCCTGTAACGAATTTATCCCACCGAAGACCTAGCTTGTACGATATTCAAGCCTTTTTCTGAAAATTGGCTTTCATAAAAGGCAGAAAGTGAACTCCGAAAGCTATTTTCTAATGTGTATGGCGCGAGCAGACACGACTGACAAGTGTCTAGACATGACGTCACAAACCATATATGGTAGTCGCCCTGTATGGATCAGCACGGCGACGTAATATGGAAATATACAGGGTCTCCACGTGACTGGTTTGAACCAATCAACAGGAAGTATTCAGTGTGAGGTGGGATAAAATGACTTCCTGCTTACAACAACTATCATCACCGAGGTAAATATGGATTTCTCAATTAGAACAATTAAACGTTAAAAATCCAATAAGACGGACGGTCTAATTTATCGACAAGAAACAAAGCCTACAATGCACTTCAAACATTGGAGGATTAAAATGTTTTAAATTTTCAACAAGATGTTTGGTAGTCTATGAGCTCCCAAGCAATCCCACTTTATAAGGAGATCATTATCTCACGAGCTGCTCTTCTGTAACCGTTACGCTTTTTATATCCTTTCAGATCATGGAATTTGTGGACAGTAAAGCCCAGACACTGTTGCGGGTGAAGAACTTTGACGTCCTTTCTCATGATATGGTCATTCTCATCTTATCCAGAACTTCTCTTCGGGCAACGGAAGCAGCAAAGTGGGACGCTGCATTTCATTGGAGCAGACGGCACTGCGAGGGACGCGGGAACGATCAACTGAGAGTCACCCTGAAATCTTTCACGTCCTTGATCAGATTTACCGAGAATTCACTGAAGAAATTGTCTGAGGAGATCTTGCCTATCGGCGTTCTGCAAGAGGAGATTAGCCAACAGGTATTTGGAAGTCAACCATCACGTGCTACCTTGGATTCATCTCACGGTTCAAGGAAAAGTCTACGTAAACAGAAAGGAATGTCTTGTCTCCGCCGAGCATTGTCTCTTCGCCCCAAACGATCTGATGATAGCGGGTTTGCCGTTTCCCTTGAGGGATCTTCACGAGATTGAGATCTAAGAACAATCTAGAACAGTGCTTATTGTACATAAAAGTTGCGTGTTTGCTATCCTTCGTTTGACTTTGCCTCGTAAAAGGACTTTGTAAAACAGTGCTAATTGTACATTCCCACTGAATATTTATTTTCCATCATGTTGTGCTTTGATTTTCATGTACTGAATGACAGAATAAATATTGTATATCTATTTATATTCTAATTTAAGTGTTGAAATCTATACATGTTGGATCTATAAAATCTGGCCATTAGACCCTCTATATAAATTCATTGAATTAACTTTCCTTAGCTTTTGATGGCACAGAAAATGACACGTTGATTGTTTGTACAGCCACATCCCAAATTACTATTCAGTCGACTGAGTGATAGTCCCCCAGTCCCACACAGATCTTCCATTGATGGATTTCCCTCGATCGCCATACGTGGGAGTTGTTAGGTACTCGCCGAAGGTTGGAATGTTCCTCCACAAAGAAGGAAATTCATAGGCACGATTTCGAGATGTCAAATCTGTCCAACCAATCTGAAAGAGCGGGTTCCAAATATCACTGACAGACCTCATATAGACGTTATGTTCAGTCCGCCCAAATGACGTCTTGCTTGATTATGACGTAATATCACTATGACGTCAAAAACATAATCGGCTGTATTTCATTGTTCTGTCATAAATACGAACACCTTTATGACGTTATTTCATTGTTCTGTCGTCACCTTGACATTTCGTTAGAAAGACGTACATCGATACAGACTTTCAGCGACATGGATCAATCGCCAAAGGCGAAGAGTTTGAAGGCAAAATACCGAAAATTAGCCAAAAGGAACCAACGGTATTCCAGAATGCTCGAGTGGATAAGAAAGCTGACTTGTTGTGCAAACCCATCAAGAAAATATGAGGACGGAATTCTAGAGTTTGATAATCAGCTTCCATCCGATATCCTGGACTTGACAGCACAAGGTCTAGAGGAGGTCCCACCCGAGCTACATAATATACCCTCTCCCGAGCAACCCGGGAATGGAGCAGGAGATGCCGTTGAAGACCAACTCGATACAGTTATGTTTAACCCGCCATCCGTTGCAGAACTTGCCACTAAGGTGTACATGAGAGTATACGACGAGCGGCGCAGGCGACGTCTTCCCTTCTCCCAGATTCCATATTGTCGACGGTTCAATGACGAGGGGTTTTATTCCTTCTGTGAAATACAGGCTGGTTATCAGAAAGTTCAGAGGCCATACTACTAACTGATGAACCGATTTTGACACTCGAATACACACCGCTGTTTACAAAAACTAACATATTTCTTTCTTTTGTACAGCAATATCATAAACTCACAGTATATTTTATCTGTCATAGTTTGGTGGTTTATTACTAGTTTCAGCTCAATGCTTTATTGTTTAACATTCAATGTAAAAAATGTTTGTAGAACTACAAGAAAAACTTTTGCATTTCATCACAGGAGAATGTGCTGTAAACGTTTTACCCCTGAGTGCAATGTTATTATATTGGCTCCCATGTAAATTTACTTAAACACACTGTAAATATACACAGATTTGTAAGAGTAGCCTACCTATAAGTATTGTTGTTTTACATGTCACTCTGTAAAACATTTCGGTAATTTTACTTTTTGGGTTAATTTACAAATCTACACAACAATCTTGGTAAATTAATGGAGAAGATACTTGTATTTAAGGACAGAATAAAGCAAGAAGTCCAGTGAATCCACTGTTTCACTGTAAATCTACTAACACCACATTGTAAATTTACATATTCACACAAATGTAAATCTACAACAAATTTTACTTGTCCTACGATTGCGCGCGAACGTTGCTGTAAAATTACAACCACATTTTTACAGTGTTGTTTTCGACCAATCTGTATTCAAGTTTATTTGGTTATTTTGTATAGTGAATTCGATAGTAATTTCATCATTTTCTGAATGACGCTTTCTTGAATAATGGCAAAAAAAATTTCGTCGATTTTGGTTTATGCGCAAACCGCTGGAACCGAACCCATGTCGGACTGTGTACCCTTGCTTCTTTGATTGGGATAGTCAGCAACCACCCTGCACACTGGTCAACGTATTATTACAAGGCTCCATTTGATCTCATTTGGATAAAGTTATATTTTGGGGAATTGTATCAACAGAAAGTTTCTAATAAGCACAGTTCAACACTCTTAAAATAGTTTCACTCACTGAATCTAAGACATGACATTTGGTCAATAATTTTCCTTTCTTTTCTCATTGAGCTTGCTTCATACACATTCGCACAGAATATTACAAATAAGTACCACTTTGTAGACATTTGACAAAGAGATACAATTCCACAAGCAATTTCCATGAGGAATTTCTTACGGACAGCAAATTCTTGTTTTATTGGGTGACGCCGTTTCGATGAACTACACCCAATAAACCAAGGGAGTTGTTATCCATATAAGTAATTCTTCACCTTACTGTAACTGTTCAACTTTTAAATGCCTTTGAAAGATTAGATAAATTCACATGAAGCAGGAACACAACATTGTCAAAATACCATACACACAAAAATAGCATATAATTTATAGGAAAATAAATCTTGTGTGATGAATAAAATTAATTTGATGGTTTATTTTATCTGGAGACTCCATAAAATACAATATATTTATATTCCACAATTTATGTCATATAGCTTTACTTTGATTAGCAATTATATAAATAATTGATTGAGTGATTGATGTTTTACGCTACAGTCAGATTATCTGACTTACAGAGCGGCCTTTCCAGGTTCAGTAGGGGAGAAAACTAAGCTGTTTGTCTGGAGAAAGTGTAGGTACCTGGAAGAACCGTTCCACATATGGGGGTGGGGGGGGGGAGAGGGGGGTAAAGTGTTGAGTCATTTGTTTTAGCACTGAGTGGGATTCAAACACACGAATCAGAGAAAGCTTGTGTCAGCGCGAGGGACTTTTCTGACAAAAAGCCCAGACTATCAGCCCAACGTTCATAGGATTTAGGAAATGTTTTAAACTCTCCTTTAACGTGGGTTCCATACTAATAAGAAAAAAATAAGGCATTCCCACGTAGTTAGGTGTTTGTGAACCACACAAGCTTTCAACACCAATGTCTTCGTCAAGTTAGATAACATGTGCTTTGATCCCATATATTTAAATGAATCAGACCACTGTAATTCACCAATTGATGATACTGAGGATGAAATCAAATCAATCATTGGCAAAACATCTCTGCTCATCCATCTCAGTATTATTCCGACTCTACTCTTCAATATGAATTAGCATCTTTGAACAAAACTGATAGCAATAACAACCATCTCTCATTCTTTCATAGTGTAGCGAAAATAGGTTTTCTACACGTCTTTCCTGTGTGTCATTTGCGGTCAAATATGTTATGTTCCGCAACTTATTTATAAGAGAACGTGTGCTTTGAAATGTACACATTTTCAAAATAACATGTCGTTGTTGTTGTTTAAGAGATCGTTTTTGGTGCACAATATGGCTTGAAATACAGTTATTGTTACGTTAAAATGCTTATGCACGATATGTTTCAAGAGACCATAAACATAACTTTCGAGAATTCATGTCTTACCAGGAGATGGTGGTTTAATGCACTTGAAATACGATAGTTTGTTTCCTAACAGATCGGTCACAAATCACGATACTCGCAATGTTCGGCGCACAGTGATTTTTCACAGACTTCAGAGTGAGTTCGCGACGATTACGGACATATTTCAAGTACTATGAATAATACTTCGATCGGTTTGTGTTATCAGATTCTTCCCTTGAAAAGAATTTCGTTATTTGGGAGTGTAAATGGACAAATGTCACTCGTTGAATTATTTTAAATGACAAAACTTTTGTTTTGGATCGATGTTGACAAACTGTCAGACAGCGGAGCGTCAGCCAATCAGCGAGTCGGATTTCGACAAGTGACACAGCGTTCTATGCTGGACGCCTATAAAAGGCCAGAATTTCTTCGTGCAAGGTTAGATGGCCTCGGCACGTTGAAGCGAACACTTCGTCAATACTTGTACATATATGATTTAATAATGAAACGAACTGATTAACTTTTGTAGAAGGAAACATAACTAAACAAAGAAGCACCAAAATACAGCATGCAAATGAATAATTTAGTTTACCAGTGGGAATGATCGGTACTAAGTTTACAAGTGGGAATAATCGGTACCTAATTCACCAGTGGGACTGATCGGTACTAAGTTCACATGTACAAGTGGGAATGATCGGTACCTAATCCACAAGTGGGACTGACTCGTACTAAGTTTACAAGTGGGAATGATCGGTACCTATTTCACAAGTGGGACTGATTGGTATTAAGTTTACAAGTGGGAATAATCGGTACCTATATAATTCACCAGTGGGACTGATCGGTACTAAGTTCACATGTAGGCCTACAAGTGGGAATGATCGGTACCTAATCCACAAGTGGGACTGACTCGTAGGCCCTACTAAGTTTACAAGTGGGAATGATCAGTACCTTTTTCACAAGTGGGACTGACTGGTACTAAACATAAGACTAAACGTAATTTGAATCCACAATCACAGATTTTTATTTAATGAACTATGGGAATATGTGACTCTAGTATAAAGACAATAATAGTAAAATTGAATCTCCATTTCATTGTTTTAATTGGTGTTAAATAAATATTTAATGTTATTATTTCAAGTTGAAATATTCGATTGGACATTTTGATTTATATTGGATAGATAAAATATCAGTCTTAGCACTACGAATCCCAAATAGTAGCGGTGTCTCCGGAACATTTATCATCTTGAGATACAAGATGTTATCTTAATTAGGTTTCGCTCGGCCCATTATTTTTAAGATTAAGACATCGAAGTTGTTGGTCAAAGTATAACATCATCTCGCATTGACCAATTAAATTAGGAAAAGTAAATTCCGCTACAATATGAACTCTCGTAGTTTACATAAACATTTTGATGAAATTCTTGGTCTACTTCATAACTTAAATCATGCTTTTTCATTTCTTGGATTTACAGAGAGCTGGTTAAACTCCTCGACTGAAACGCTTTGTGAGATCCCTGGCTACAAAACATACTCTGCCTCAAGACCTAGTCGCAAAGGAGGAGGGGTCATCTTATATATACATGAAACAATAACTTCTTGTCGAGTTAGAGAGGACCTATCATACTACTCTGACAACGGAGAGTTTGAGTCGCTATTTGTGGAAATAAATTATTGTGGACAGACTTATCTAACAGGAATTGTATACCGCTCACCTGGTAAAAATTTAACAAATTTTAATGAGTTATTTTTCTCAACATTAGAAAATATACCATCCTCTACCAAATGTATAATCTTAGGTGATTTTAATACTGATTTATTTAAAACAGCCACCCATCATCCAACCAAGGACTTTTTTAATTTAATGAAGAGCAATTATTTATTTCCACAGATCACCAAACCTACAAGAGTAAACAACCACACAGCTACTTTGATCGATAATATCTATACAAACTTCCACGAAGAAAAACTTTTTTCAGGAATCCTATTAACAGATATAACTGGCCACTTCCCTATTGTTTATATAAATAAAGCTACTGAATCCACCCATGTCGAAAAAGAATCACCATTACCGTTTCGTTTAATAAACCAGCAACAAAAAGAAAAATTCATTGAGGCTATCGCGCAAACTAACTGGAATACAGTTCTACAAGCTGAACACGTTAGAGATGCCTTTTCTTCATTTAAGGAAGTTTTTGAAAATACATATAATTCCAATTTTCCAATTTGTTCGGGGACATTTCAAAGACGGAAGATATTAAAACCTTTGGTATCCCCAGCGATATTAAACTCCATTTACGAAAAAAACCGACTCTACCGTGATTCCCTAATAACAAGTAATTTCCAATCTAAAACCGCTTTCAGGAAATATCGAAACAAGCTAAATAGTCTAATATCAAAATCAAGAAAACAATACTTTGAAAATAAATTTAATGAATCAGATAATTGTATAAAAAAGACATGGACCATCATAAATGAACTGCTTTGTAGGAATAAACATAAACGCAAAAACATTACATTTAGAATAGATAATGCGAAAGTTACTGACAGTGCAGACATTGCTTCTAAATTTAATGGTTATTTTAGTACAGTAGCCCAGGAATTGAAAAATAAAATCCCTGCCACAAATGTCAACCATCACGAATACCTTGGCGATCCTATTCCCTCAACCTTCAGTTTCAATATAGTTTCGAAGGAGGATGTCAAATCTACAATAGATCGTTTAAAATCTTCTTCCCCTGGAACAGACGAAATCAAAATGTCTATATTAAAACTTGTGTCAGAAAACATTTGCTCTCCTCTTGCTCATATCATTAATCTTTCATTTAGTTCAGGCATTGTGCCAGATTCTCTTAAAGTAGCTAAAATAACACCTGTGTTCAAATCTGGAGAAGAAGACAAAATAGAAAAGTATAGACCTATCTCAGTATTAACATCATTAAGCAAAATTTTAGAGCGAATAACCTGTAACATGGTAAATGAATATATTAGTACAAATAATATAATCTATCATCAACAATTTGGATTCCGAGAAAACCATTCTACAATATTTGCTGCAATCTCATTATATGAAAAACTTGTACAAGCCAAAAACCTGAAACAATTTAGTATAGTTACATTTTTGGATCTCTCAAAAGCCTTCGATACTGTAGATCATGACATCCTCCTATCGAAACTCCGTCATTATGGCTTTAAAACACAATGGTTTAAAAGCTATCTAGCCAATCGTTCTCAATATGTTACTTATAATGGAAAAAATCACCCTTAACAAATATAAATTGTGGAGTACCACAGGGATCGATTTTAGAACCGGTGCTCTTTCTGTTGTATATTAATGACATTGTAAACTGTTCTAATTTGCTTAATTTTATCCTATTTGCAGACGACACTAGCACGTTTTTATCTACAGACAATATTATTGAAGCAATGCAAGTTTTAAACAGAGAACTCGAGCGGATTCAGACTTGGATGCAAGCAAACCAGCTCTCTATAAATATATCAAAAACTAAATTCATGATTATCTGCCCAGCACGTCAAACATTTCCTCATATACTACCAGATATGGTACTAAACAATGTGAAAATTGAATTGGTAGATACCTTTAGATTTCTCGGCATCATACTTACCAACAAGCTTACCTGGAATGCCCACATTAATTACATTAGCAGCAAAATTTCTCGAAATCTAGGTATTCTCCATCACATAAATAAATCATTGAATAAGAAAGCCCTATTTATTTTATACTACTCCCTTATTTATCCATATCTACATTACGCTAATATTCTCTGGGCAAACACGTTCAAATCCCACTTAAAATGTATATTCCTACTTCAAAAACGTGCTCTCAGAATCATAACTCTGTCACCTCGTCTCGAGCACACAGAGCCTATTTTCCTACGCCTCAATATCCTCAATATCTACCAATTAAACCTTTTTATCCTTCTTTCTCTGGCTCACAAATCTATATACAATGCTGATACACTACCATATGCAATCAAATCGAAATTTGTAAAAACATCTGCAACCCATAACTATCCCACAAGAACACGGACCCTTAACCTACAGCAACCTTATTTTAACAATGCCACACTGCAGCACACACCGTCTGTCTCGATACCTAAAGAGTGGAATAAATTGCCAGTATGCTTGAAAAACATTAATTCCCTATCATTATTTAAATCAAAATTGAAAGACTTCTTACTCAGAGGTTAATTCAGGAACCATATGTGTATCTTTAATAATTTTTTTTTCCGATCCATTCTATTCTATTCTACGTGTTCAAAAATATTCCGTGAGTATGCTCTAGGGCATGGTTTGTTTTTTTTGCTTTTTTCTTCTATTTTTTGTTATTGTTTTGTCGCAAATTGTATTTAGTTGTTACGCGTAGAAATAGATTATGTACCACGTTGTGTCTCCTATTGCTACAATTATTTAATAGTTATTTACCGAACGGGATAGAACAAGCTCGTCTCGAGCTTTATTCCCACCACTTCAGTATTGTAATTTGTGTTATCTGTATATTGTATTTGTGGTAAATAAAACAAACAAACAAACAAAGTGTAACGGTATAGGTGTCGAAAGCTCGTGTTGTTTACAAACAACTAACTACGTGGTGATGCCTTAATTTTTTCTCATTAGTCCATAGGATTGTTGATTGATTTATATTTTTCGCTGTACTAAAGAATAGATCATTTCACTAATATGGCGACGATGCTAGGTTTAGAGGGGAAAGATATCAAGTTCTTTACCTGGAGAACACCTTGCACCTCTTCCACATAGTGCGATCCATTACCCCAGATTTGATAGAATATTGAATGTAAATTGCACCGATTTTTATTCATCTTAAGACCCCCTGTGGTTTGTTCTACTAAGCTTGTGTAAGTAAGGCGTGTCTAATGTTTGTTAAAAGGACAAGTATGTTGTTAAATTTTTGTTGACCTTCAAATTAGTAGAAAATAAATAATTATCTCGGATGAAGGGTCGGAATTAAATTTTTGACCAAAAATATAAAGTGTTATTTGGGGAATTCCCTGATGCTCTTGTTTTCTATCTGACAGTCAGTAAATAAACAGCTGAGAATGCACCACACACACAGCCACATGTATAAAGAACCTGTGCTGTGCAGCTAACCCATGGCTGATTCTCATTAACCACAACATAGAAGAAGACAAAAGGACCCCCCTCCTCCCCCGTTACCAAATGAAAATCAATCTTTATATAAACAACATTCGAATAGCCCACAAATGACATTTGACTTTTGGGGAGGAAATGAAATATATTGGGACTCGATATATCGGCTATGTTGGCCACTTAGACCACACCAAGACTACCTTAATCAAAATTATTTGTTTTGATAATATGTGTTGTATTTATTTGCTCGATGACTCAGAGAAAGTTTGCTGTAATTTCTTCATTTCACTTTGACGATTTCTGAAGAGATTAATTTAGATGCACGTGCATGTAGAAGCAGAAACAAATTGCCGCTCTGTCAAGTCGATGTATAAGAACAATAGCTCCCCGCCTGTAATAATTATTCTATTCATTTGTCATCATGCTTTTTTATGAGAATTATCTGTTTTAATCAATAAACATGGGTGTCCAAGCCCTTTTGTGGTCTTACTTAGAAGCCAGATAATCCCATGCAGGTAACTAATGATAATCCACAGCGGGTCTTCAGTGATAAAAGAATCGCCTGGAATTCAAGTGAATACGACGCTCTTTTTGAAGTTACAGTTAGATTTATTAGAATACAAGTCTCGCGAGGAAAATATTACATACAATCAAATAGAAATGTATAAATTCACCGAAATGATGGAAGATTATGATTTATTTACATAACGTGGATTTCCACGAATGGCTATATTCCTTTTTATATTGTTAGTTTGTAGCGTTCTCAATGATCAATTTTAGGATCACCATTTTTCGTCCCAGTGTAAATGATATTTATGAAAATAAATGATCAAGTTATATTGGTATTCTTTGCTCCTGACGTCGGTGTAATTTTCTGACCCCCAGCTGAACATACGGACTAAGGACTAAAAGTTTGAGAAGGGTAAACAAGTTTTAATTTGGTGGAATAGTTTTGAGGAACACAATAAAAAGTATCATCCATAACAATTGCACTTTTGCCAGCGTGGCTATTTTTTCTATATATGCATATTTAAAGTGGCATAAGCTGCCAAAATTAACTCTTCCGAGTTCCCATTCTCTAGTTTGAAGTTCATAGGAAAGCTAATGATTTACGTTAAAATAAGGTATATTTGTACAGGTCAGTACGAGGCAAAAATGTGTCAGAAAAGTAGACAAAATTAAAATAACCATGACGAACGTTCGTTCACCAGCTAATGATATCCAAGCATTAAGACAATAACGGATAATTAATGAACAAAACCGTTACACGGCCAAGTGTGTGTAAGTTACCCCAAGCTGACAATGCACCCATCAACAGAAGCGGGTTCGGCTTTGAAGATAACAAAACTCTACGGGGAGTTTCCGTTATGACAAGAATATAAACATGTACAACCGACACTGTTCATCAATATCGTTCAACAATCACACCTATAATCATCTATATCTTCTAGCCAACCCGAGGAACTACAACTATTTTATTGTCCTTCAAGATGTTCCGACGAAGCACAGTCATGACTTCTCGTTCAAGTGTCACTTCACCAAATTCTACCGGGATATCTTACACAGACTCCAGCATGTTGGAAACAACCAATGGTAATTATCATATCTAACAACACTTAATCGTTTTGGACGCCACATCTATATTGGACACTATATGTTTACCCTTACCGCAATCAAAAAAGTTGCAATCATTATTTCGTCTTCAAAATACCATGGAGACGCAGAACAGTTTTGGATAAATATGTGTAGACTTCAAATAATTAACAAAGATAAACTAAGATTAACGGTTATTCAGGCAGTTCAGAGTGTTCTGTTTTTTAAAATGTGTCCATATTGCCGTGTACTAACGGAATTGTTTTGCTTTTATTTCAGATTCTGCTTTGGATTTCATGACCGTGTCCATGTCTGCTGAAGAAAGTCGGAATTCCACCGGCACAGTCTACATGTATGGAAACACGTCACTAACAAGTCATCATTCGGAAGTGTTTATCTTTGACAACACTGGCGCCCTCTGTGAAGATCTCAGATTTATCATCAACGTTCCAGAACTCTGTGACATTCTTCGTCGGCAAAGATAAGGTGCCAATATATGGATTGAAGTCGATTCTGGCGACCAGAAGCAGGTAAATATACAACATATATTCTAAACTGAAATATTTAATAATTGCAGACCAAACAATTTTTTATAAATTCTGCAAAAATTGAGACCATAAAGTATTGATGGTAATCTGTTCTTAATTTCCAGGAGCTTTTTCCAAACCCTTCTCTCAGAACATGGCTGCAAGATAAACGGCTTCTCAAAGCCCGCCAAGACGTCGCCGATAGGGGGCCGATTTCGTCGTATGGTTTGTCGGCTTGGTTTGAGACGTCCCAGGGGTCCACGACTGAGACAAGCTGACCATATCACCTTCCGTGTTGAGAATTTCACCCCAGAGATTTTCTCACAGCTCGTCAGTTTCGTACACAGTGGAGAAATTCAACTCACAGTAGATAATGTGATCGGTAAGATTTGACACAACTCTCTGTATTGAATATTTCTTGTCATACAGTTAGCAAGCTGTCTATTAAAGAATGGGAGTCGTTATTGTAGATTTTTTTTAGATGAAATAAAAACTTATACATTAGGATAGGTTTGAAATTTTGATGTTAATTTACGTTTTGGGAGGGGGGACCTACTTTTATCTTTTATTTTTCAAGTTTGAATATTTGGAATAAAATCTTTCCGTTTCCTCAGGTATGTTGAATGCTGCTGACCGTTATGGCGTCGATGATTTGAAAGCCGCTTCTCTCCAATACACACGGCATCTCATCGATTTCAATACTGTATTTCCGTTATTAGCCTCTACCGAAGGATACAATGACTTCCTGCTTACAACAGCTATCATCTCAGAGGTAAATATGGATTTGAACAATTAAACGTTAAAAATCAAGTGTTAAGCAGTAAGACCCACGGCATACTTTTCGACAAGAAACAAAGCCTACCATGCACTTCAAACAGTCGAGGATTAAAATGATTTCAATTTTGAACAAGACGTTGGGTAGCCTATGAGCTCTCAAGCAATCCCACTTTACAAGGATATCATTATCTCACGAGCTGCTCTTATATAATTGCTACCATTGTTTTTATCTTTGCAGACCATGGAATTTGTGGACAGTCAAACGTTTTCGATAAGAAACAACGCCTGTAATTAATCCACTTCAATCCGCCGCGGATTAAAATGTCGGCAATTATGCATAACACATCCATTTTTACAAAGAAATCTTTATCTCGAGTTGCCTTTTACAATTGTTACCATTTCTTTTTTTATCTTTGCAGATAATGGAATTTGTTGACAGTTAAGCCCAGACACTGTTGCGGGTGAAAAACTTTGACGTCCTTTCTCATGATATGGCCATTCTAATCTTATCCAGAACTTCTCTTCGGGCAACGGAAACAGCAAAGTGGGACGCTGCATTTCATTGGAGCAGACGACACTGCGGGGGACGCGGGAACGATCAACTGAGAGTCACCCTGAAATCTTTCACGTCCTTGATCAGATTTACCGAGATTCCACTGAAGAAATTGTCTGAGGAGATCTTGCCTATCGGCGTTCTGCAAGAGGAGATTATCCAACAGGTATTTGGAAGTCAGCGGTCACGTGCTACCTTGGATTCATCTCACGGTTCAAGGAAAAGTCTACGTAAACAGAAAGGAATGTCTTGTCTCCACCGAGTCTTGTCTCTTCGCCCCAAACGATCTGATGACAGCGGGTTTGCCGTTTCCCTTGAGGGCTCTTCACGAGAGTGAGATCTAAGAACATTCTAGAACAGTGCTAATTGTACATAAAACTTGCGTGTTTGCTATCCTTCGTTTGATTTAGTCTTGTAAAAGAACTGTGTAAAATAGTGCTAATTGTACATTCCGACAAAGTTCCCCTTAACTATTTATTTTCCACCATGTTGTGCTTTGATTTCCACATTCCAAATTACTAGGGATAGTCCCACACAGATCTTTCATAGGCGTTTTTCCCTCGATCGCCATACGTGGGAGTCGCTAGGTAGGCCTACTCGCCGAAGGTCGGAGGTTTCCTCCACAAAGAAGGGAATTCATAGGCACGGTTTCGAGATGTGTGGAATATAGGTCAAACCAATCTGCAAGAGCGGGTTCCAAATATCACTGACGAGGCCCCATTTTAGACGTTCAGTCCACGGAAATGACGTCTGCTTGATTATGACGTAATATCACAATGACGCCAAAAACATAATCGGCTTTAGGACGCTATTTCATTGTTTTGTCGTCACCTTGGCATTTCGTTAGAAAGACGTACATCGATACAGACTTCCAGCGACATGGATCAATCGCCAAAGGCAAAAAGGTTGAAGGCAAAATACCGAAAAATGGCCAAAAGGAACCAATGGTATTCCAGAATGCTCGAGTGGATAAGAAAGCCGACTTGTTGTGCAAACCCATCGAGAAAATATGAGGACGGAATTCTAGAGTTTGATAATCAGCTTCCATCCGATATCCTGGACTTGACAGCACAAGGTCTAGAGGCGGTCCCACCCGAGCTACAAAATATACCCTCTCCCGAGCAACCCGGGAATGGAGCAGGAGATGCCGTTGAAGACCAACTCTATATAGTTAAGTTTAACCCGCCATCCCTCGCGGAACTTGCCGCTAAGGTGTACATGCAAGTATACTATGAGCGGCGCAGGCGACGTCATCCCTTCTCGCAGATTCCATATTGTCGACGGTTTAGCGACGAGGGGTTTTATTCCTTCTGTGAAATACAGGCTGGTTATCAGAAAGTTCAGAGGCCATACTACTAACTGAAGAACCCATTTTGACACTCGAACACACATCGCTGTTTACAAAAACTTAACTGACATATTTTTTCTTTTGTACAGCAATATAATAAATTCACTGTATATTTTATCTGTCATAGTTTGGTGGTTTATTACTAGTCTCAGCTCGATGCTTTATTGTTTCACATTGTTTTCGACCAATCTGGTCTTTTGTATAGTGAATACGATAGTAATTTCATCATTTTCTGAATGACGCTTTCTTGAATAATGGCGAAAATTCTTCCGTCGATTTTGGTTTATGCGCAAACCGCTGGAACCGAACCCACGTCGGACTGTGTGCCGTTGCCTCTTTGATTGGGATAGCGATTGTTAAATTTCGTAAAATGTGTCCATATTGCCGTGTACTAACGGAATTGTTTTGCTTTTATTTCAGATTCTGCTTTGGATTTCATGACCGTGTCCATGTCTGCTGAAGAAAGTCGGAATTCCACCGGCACAGTCTACATGTATGGAAACACGTCACTAACAAGTCATCATTCGGAAGTGTTTATCTTTGACAACACTGGCGCCCTCTGTGAAGATCTCAGATTTATCATCAACGTTCCAGAACTCTGTGACATTCTTCGTCGGCAAAGATAAGGTGCCAATATATGGATTGAAGTCGATTCTGGCGACCAGAAGCAGGTAAATATACAACATATATTCTAAACTGAAATATTTAATAATTGCAGACCAAACAATTTTTTATAAATTCTGCAAAAATTGAGACCATAAAGTATTGATGGTAATCTGTTCTTAATTTCCAGGAGCTTTTTCCAAACCCTTCTCTCAGAACATGGCTGCAAGATAAACGGCTTCTCAAAGCCCGCCAAGACGTCGCCGATAGGGGGCCGATTTCGTCGTATGGTTTGTCGGCTTGGTTTGAGACGTCCCAGGGGTCCACGACTGAGACAAGCTGACCATATCACCTTCCGTGTTGAGAATTTCACCCCAGAGATTTTCTCACAGCTCGTCAGTTTCGTACACAGTGGAGAAATTCAACTCACAGTAGATAATGTGATCGGTAAGATTTGACACAACTCTCTGTATTGAATATTTCTTGTCATACAGTTAGCAAGCTGTCTATTAAAGAATGGGAGTCGTTATTGTAGATTTTTTTTAGATGAAATAAAAACTTATACATTAGGATAGGTTTGAAATTTTGATGTTAATTTACGTTTTGGGAGGGGGGACCTACTTTTATCTTTTATTTTTCAAGTTTGAATATTTGGAATAAAATCTTTCCGTTTCCTCAGGTATGTTGAATGCTGCTGACCGTTATGGCGTCGATGATTTGAAAGCCGCTTCTCTCCAATACACACGGCATCTCATCGATTTCAATACTGTATTTCCGTTATTAGCCTCTACCGAAGGATACAATGACTTCCTGCTTACAACAGCTATCATCTCAGAGGTAAATATGGATTTGAACAATTAAACGTTAAAAATCAAGTGTTAAGCAGTAAGACCCACGGCATACTTTTCGACAAGAAACAAAGCCTACCATGCACTTCAAACAGTCGAGGATTAAAATGATTTCAATTTTGAACAAGACGTTGGGTAGCCTATGAGCTCTCAAGCAATCCCACTTTACAAGGATATCATTATCTCACGAGCTGCTCTTATATAATTGCTACCATTGTTTTTATCTTTGCAGACCATGGAATTTGTGGACAGTCAAACGTTTTCGATAAGAAACAACGCCTGTAATTAATCCACTTCAATCCGCCGCGGATTAAAATGTCGGCAATTATGCATAACACATCCATTTTTACAAAGAAATCTTTATCTCGAGTTGCCTTTTACAATTGTTACCATTTCTTTTTTTATCTTTGCAGATAATGGAATTTGTTGACAGTTAAGCCCAGACACTGTTGCGGGTGAAAAACTTTGACGTCCTTTCTCATGATATGGCCATTCTAATCTTATCCAGAACTTCTCTTCGGGCAACGGAAACAGCAAAGTGGGACGCTGCATTTCATTGGAGCAGACGACACTGCGGGGGACGCGGGAACGATCAACTGAGAGTCACCCTGAAATCTTTCACGTCCTTGATCAGATTTACCGAGATTCCACTGAAGAAATTGTCTGAGGAGATCTTGCCTATCGGCGTTCTGCAAGAGGAGATTATCCAACAGGTATTTGGAAGTCAGCGGTCACGTGCTACCTTGGATTCATCTCACGGTTCAAGGAAAAGTCTACGTAAACAGAAAGGAATGTCTTGTCTCCACCGAGTCTTGTCTCTTCGCCCCAAACGATCTGATGACAGCGGGTTTGCCGTTTCCCTTGAGGGCTCTTCACGAGAGTGAGATCTAAGAACATTCTAGAACAGTGCTAATTGTACATAAAACTTGCGTGTTTGCTATCCTTCGTTTGATTTAGTCTTGTAAAAGAACTGTGTAAAATAGTGCTAATTGTACATTCCGACAAAGTTCCCCTTAACTATTTATTTTCCACCATGTTGTGCTTTGATTTCCACATTCCAAATTACTAGGGATAGTCCCACACAGATCTTTCATAGGCGTTTTTCCCTCGATCGCCATACGTGGGAGTCGCTAGGTAGGCCTACTCGCCGAAGGTCGGAGGTTTCCTCCACAAAGAAGGGAATTCATAGGCACGGTTTCGAGATGTGTGGAATATAGGTCAAACCAATCTGCAAGAGCGGGTTCCAAATATCACTGACGAGGCCCCATTTTAGACGTTCAGTCCACGGAAATGACGTCTGCTTGATTATGACGTAATATCACAATGACGCCAAAAACATAATCGGCTTTAGGACGCTATTTCATTGTTTTGTCGTCACCTTGGCATTTCGTTAGAAAGACGTACATCGATACAGACTTCCAGCGACATGGATCAATCGCCAAAGGCAAAAAGGTTGAAGGCAAAATACCGAAAAATGGCCAAAAGGAACCAATGGTATTCCAGAATGCTCGAGTGGATAAGAAAGCCGACTTGTTGTGCAAACCCATCGAGAAAATATGAGGACGGAATTCTAGAGTTTGATAATCAGCTTCCATCCGATATCCTGGACTTGACAGCACAAGGTCTAGAGGCGGTCCCACCCGAGCTACAAAATATACCCTCTCCCGAGCAACCCGGGAATGGAGCAGGAGATGCCGTTGAAGACCAACTCTATATAGTTAAGTTTAACCCGCCATCCCTCGCGGAACTTGCCGCTAAGGTGTACATGCAAGTATACTATGAGCGGCGCAGGCGACGTCATCCCTTCTCGCAGATTCCATATTGTCGACGGTTTAGCGACGAGGGGTTTTATTCCTTCTGTGAAATACAGGCTGGTTATCAGAAAGTTCAGAGGCCATACTACTAACTGAAGAACCCATTTTGACACTCGAACACACATCGCTGTTTACAAAAACTTAACTGACATATTTTTTCTTTTGTACAGCAATATAATAAATTCACTGTATATTTTATCTGTCATAGTTTGGTGGTTTATTACTAGTCTCAGCTCGATGCTTTATTGTTTCACATTGTTTTCGACCAATCTGGTCTTTTGTATAGTGAATACGATAGTAATTTCATCATTTTCTGAATGACGCTTTCTTGAATAATGGCGAAAATTCTTCCGTCGATTTTGGTTTATGCGCAAACCGCTGGAACCGAACCCACGTCGGACTGTGTGCCGTTGCCTCTTTGATTGGGATAGTCAGCAACCCCCCTGCACACTGGTCAACGTATTATTACAAGGCTCATTTGGATAAAAGTTATATTTTTGGGAATTGTATCAACAGAAAGTTCCTAATATGCACAGTTCAACCCTCTTAAAATAGTTCCATTCACTGAATCAAGGCATTTGGTAAATACTTTTCGTTTCTTTTCTCATTGAGCTTGCTTCATACACATTCGCACACAATATTACAGTAGTACCACTTTGTAGACATTTGACAAAGAGATAAAATTCCTTAAGGTGGTGAAGAATTTCTGACGGACAACAAATTCTTGGTTTATTGGTGACGCCGTTTCGATGAACTACACCCAATAAACCAAGGGAGTTGTTATCCATAAGTAATTCTTCACCTTACTGTAACTGCTCAACTTTTAAATGTCACTGAGAGATTATATAAAATTCACATGAAGCAGGAATTATACAACACATTGTCAAAATACCATACACACAAACAAAGCATACAATTTAGGAAAATAAATCTTGTGTGATGAATAAAATTAATTTGAAGACTTATTTTATCTGGAGACTCCATAAAATACAATATATTTATATTCCACAATTTACGCCATACAGCTTTACTTTCATTAGCAATTATAAAAATAATTGATTGAGTGATTGTTTGGTGTTTTACGCCGCGCTCAAGATTATTGCACTTATATGGCGGCCTTACCAGTTTTATTGTGAAGAGCAATCGTTCCACAAAGAGCGATAAAGTGTTGAGCCATTTGTTTCAGCACTGAGTGGAATTCAAACCCACGATCTGAAGCTTCTGGGAGTTTTCTGACAAAATAACAGACTATCAGCCCTACATTCAACGTCCAGAGGTTTGTTGGTTGATTGATTTTTTTCGCGGTACTAAATAATAGATCCTTTCACTAATATGGCGACGATGCCAGGTTTAGAGGGGGAGGATATCAAGTTCTTTACCTGGAGGACACCTTGCCCCTCTTCCATATATTGCGATCCATTATCCCAGATCTGACAGAATATTGAATGTAAATTGCACCGATTTTTATTCATCGTAAGACCCCCTGTGGCTTGTTCTACTAAGCTTGTGTAAGTAAGGTCTGTCTAATGTTTGTTAAAAGGACATGTATGTTGTTAAATTTTGTTGACCTTCAAATTAGTAGAAAATAAATAATTATCTCGGATGAAGGGTCGGAATTAAATTTTGGACCAAAAGTATAAATTGTTATTTGGGGAATTCCCTGATGCTCTTGTCTTCTATCTGACAGTCAGTAAACAAACAGCTGAGAATGCACCACACACACAGCCACATGTATAAAGAACCTGTGCTGTGCAGCTAACCCATGGCTGATACTCATTAACCACAACATAGAAGAAGACAAAAGGACCCCCCCTCCCCCCCCCTCCCCTCGTTACCAAATGAAAATCAATCTTTATATAAACAACATTCGAATAGCAAACAATGACATTTGACTTTTGGGGTGGAAATGAAGTATATTGTGACTCGATATATCGGCTATGTTGGCCACTTAGACCACACCAAGACCACCTTAATCAAAATTATTTGTTTTGATAATATTTGTTGTATTTATTTGCTCGATGACTCAGAGAAAGTTTGCTGTAATTTTTTCATTTCACTTTGACAATTTCTGAAGAGATTAATTGAGATGCACGTGCATGTAGAAGCAGAAACAAATTGCCGCTCTGTCAAGTCGATGTATAAGAACAATAGCTCCCCGCCTGTAATAATTATTCTATTCATTTGTCACCATGCTTTTGTTATAAGAATTATCTGTTTTAATCAATAAGCATGGGTGTCCAAGCCCTTCCGTGGTCTTACTTAGAAGCCAGATAATCCCATGCAGGTAACTAATGATAATCCACAGCGGGTCTTCAGTGATAAAAGAACCGCCTGGAATACAAGTAAATACGACGCTTAGATTGATTACAGTTAGATTGATTAGAATACAAGTCTTGGGGGGAAATATTACATACAATCAAATAGAAATGTATCAATTTGCCCACAATATGGAGAAATGATAAATGGAAAGTTATTGAGGAAAAACTTACTTATATAAATTTCCCCGAAGGACTATAAGCCTACTTCTTTGTATATTATTAATTGTTGGCGTTCCTCAAGGATCAATTCTAGAACCTCCTTAATTCGTCCTATATCGATAAATGATATTACGAAAATAAATAATCAAATTGTACTTGTAGTATTTGCTTATGACGTCAGTGTAATTTTCCGACCCCATGGTTGAACAGACGGCGCTCGGGCTAAAATCGACAAAAATACATCCGCCGTATCCCTGTATATAGGCATACAACTCCATTAAAGGATTAACAAGCTCAAATTGGGTGGAATAGTTTTGAACAACTGAGTTAAAACGTAAATCTTATTTTCATGTGGAAATTTTCTCTGGTAATCTAAAACGAGTTTCTCTAAAAACACTTCTATCTTCGAGCTATGGTTTGATAGTAGGAACACGTCTATCAAATGTGTACCATTTCTTTCCTTTGGGACAATCCTTCAGTTTAATTTGCAAACATCCAAGGTGTATTGCTCCATCGGCTAGTACAAAATAATTAGGAACGAAATAGCTTTTCTAATGAAAATGTTTTTCTTGCCTATATATCCATGTGCCAGTGTGACTTTTGTAAATAATCTTAAGTAGCCAAAATCCAGCTCCTATTCTTGAGACTATACCATGGTTTGAATATCATAGAAAAGCTAAAGATTGATGTTAAAATAAGGTATATTCATACAGGCCATTATACCAGGCAAAACAATATCAGACAAGTAGGCAAAATTAAAATAACCAAGGCGAACGTTCGTTTATTCTAAGCCTATAAGTTACTTCCAAAAAAAAATTTAACGTATCATTAAAAAACTTTAATGTCAGTTTTTTGCTGGAATTTAACTTGGCTCGAGAGGATGGTTTTAAGTAGTTCGGATATTACCCAACAAACCCGTCATTCTGGCCAATGGCCATGTGTCAGAGGGACTTTTTGTAAAAATGGTAATAACAGAGATACAGAGTGGCATGCTCATTGGCTGCCAAAATTCACCCTTTATTCATTAGTTCCGATTATCAAGTGTACAAGAGTTTGAAGTTCATAGAAAAGTTAACGTTTGATGTTAAAATAAGAAATACGAAACAGTCCATGGCCAGTACGAGGCAAGATTGTATTGGAAAAGTAGACGTGGGACTAATATGAGTCCCAGAGTAAACCAAAATGTTAAAAAGCCGGGCAAACGGTCGTTCATTCTAAGCCCCCCCCCCCCCCCCCACACACACACACACACAATCCCCCTCGTCCCCCCAAAACGAATATAAGGTACATTCTTACAATCATACCATTACATTTTCAATTTTTTGCGCGTTTCAGATTCAAGATTAAAAATGTAACAAATCAGCAAAAATACCCAGTACCCAGCGTGGACAAATGAACTAATGATATCCCAGCGTGTGTATATACAATAACGGATAATAACCGAACAAAACCGTTACACGGCCAAGTGTGTAGGTTACCCCAAGCTGACAATGCACCCAGCAACAGAAGCGGGTTCGGCTTTGAAGAAAACAAAACTCTACGGGGAGTTTCCGTTATGATAAGAATATAAACATGTACAGCCGACACTGTTCATCAATATCGTCCAACAATCACACCTATAAACAACTATATCTTCTAGCCAACCCGAGGAACTACAACTATTTTATTGTCCATCAAGATGTTCCGACGAAGCACAGTCATGACTTCTCGTTCAAGTGTCACTTCACCAAATTCTACCGGGATATCTTACACAGATTCCAGCATCTTGAAAACATCCAATGGTAATTATCAAATCCAGCAACACTTAATCGTTCTGGACGCCACATCTATATAGGACACTATATGTTTACCCTTACCGCAATCAAAAAAGTTGCAATTATTATTTCGTCTTCCAAATACCATTGAGACACAGAACAGTTTTTGGATAAATATGTGTAGACTTAAAATAATTAACAAAGATAAACTCAAATTAAACACCATTCAGGCAGTCCAGAGTATCAAATTTTTACCAGGATTTCCCGTATAAAGGATCTGTTTTCCAATGATTATTAAATTCCGTAAAATTTGTCAATGTGGACCATTTTCATGATAAATGTATACTGACGAAATTCGAATTGCTTTTGTTTCAGACTCTGTTTTGGATTTCATCACCGTGTCCATGTCTGCTGAAGAAAGTCGGAATTCCACCGGCACAGTCTACATGTATGGAAACACGTCACTAACAAGTCATCACTCGGAAGTTTTTATCTTTGACAACACTGGCGCCCTCTGTGAAGATCTCAGATTTATCATCAACGTTCCAGAACTCTGTGACGTCACATTCTTCGTCGGCAAAGACCAAGTGCCCATATATGGATTGAAGTCGATTCTGGCGACCAGAAGCAGGTAAATATACAACATATATTCTAAACTGAAATATTTAATAATTGCAGACCAAACAATTTTTTATAAATTCTGCAAAAATTGAGACCATAAAGTATTGATGGTAATCTGTTCTTAATTTCCAGGAGCTTTTTCCAAACCCTTCTCTCAGAACATGGCTGCAAGATAAACGGCTTCTCAAAGCCCGCCAAGACGTCGCCGATAGGGGGCCGATTTCGTCGCATGGTTTGTCGGCTTGGTTTGAGACGTCCCAGGGGTCCACGACTGAGACAAGCTGACCATATCACCTTCCGTGTTGAGAATTTCACCCCAGAGATTTTCTCACAGCTCGTCAGTTTCGTACACAGTGGAGAAATTCAACTCACAGTAGATAATGTGATCGGTAAGATTTGACACAACTCTCTGTATTGAATATTTCTTGTCATACAGTTAGCAAGCTGTCTATTAAAGAATGGGAGTCGTTATTGTAGATTTTTTTTAGATGAAATAGGATAGGTTTGAAATTTTGATGTTAATTTACGTTTTGGGAGGGGGGACCTACTTTTATCTTTTATTTTTCAAGTTTGAATATTTGGAACAAAATCTTTCCGTTTCCTCAGGTATGTTGAATGCTGCTGACCGTTATGGCGTCGATGATTTGAAAGCCGCTTCTCTCCAGTACGCACGGCGTCTCATCGATTTCAATACAGTATTTCCGTTGTTAGCCTCTACCAAAGAATACATGGACTTCCTGCTTACAACAACTATCATCTCAGAGGTAAATATGGATTTCTCAATTTAGTAAGGACAATTTAGCATCAAATACTGAACAGAAACAGTCAAACATTTTCGATAAGAAACAACGCCTGTAATTAATCCACTTCAATCCGCCGCGGATTAAAATGTCGGCAATTATGCATAACACATCCATTTTTACAAAGAAATCTTTATCTCGAGTTGCCTTTTACAATTGTTACCATTTCTTTTTTATCTTTGCAGATAATGGAATTTGTGGACAGTAAAGCCCAGACACTGTTGCGGGTGAAGAACTTTGACGTCCTCTCCCATGATATGGCCATTCTAATCTTATCCAGAACTTCTCTTCGGGCAACGGAAACAGCAAAGTGGGACGCTGCATTTCATTGGAGCAGACGGCACTGCGAGGGACGCGGGAACGATCAACTGAGAGTCACCCTGAAATCTTTCACGTCCTTGATCAGATTTACCGAGATTCCACTGAAGAAATTGTCTGAGGAGATCTTGCCTATCGGCGTTCTGCAAGAGGAGATTATCCAACATGTATTTGGAAGTCAGCGATCACGTGTTACCTTGGATTCATCTCACGGTTCAAGGAAAAGTCTACGTAAACAGAAAGGAATGTCTTGTCTCCACCGAGTCTTGTCTCTCCGCCCTAAACGATCTGATGATAGCGGATTTGCCGTTTCTCTGGAGGGATCTTCACGAGATTGAGATCTAAGAACATTCCAGAACAGTGCTAATTGTACATAAAAGTTGCATGTTTGCTATCCTTCGTTTGACTTTGCCTCGTAAAAGAACTTTGTAAAACAGTGCTAATTGTACATTCCCACTGAATATTTATTTTCCATCATGTTGTGCTTTGATTTTCATGTACTGAATGACAGAATAAATATTGTATATATCTATATATATTCTAATTTAAGTGTTGACATCTATATATGTTGGATCTATAAAATCTGACCATTAGACTCTCAATATAAATTTATGGAAAACTTATTACGTTGGCTTAACTTCCCTTATCTTTTGATGGCACAGAAAAATGACATGTTGATTGTTTGTACAGCCACATCCCAAATTACTATTCAGTCGACTGATTGATAGTCCGGCCCCCAGTCCCACACAGATCTTTCATTGATGTTTTTTCCCTCGATCGCCATACGTGGGAGTCGATAGGTACTCGCCGAAGGTCGGAGTTTCCTCCGCGAAGAAGGGAATTCATAAACACGGTTTCGAGATGTGTCAAATATAGGTCAAACTAATCTGAAAGAGCGGGTTCCAATAGACCATTTGCCAGTTGTGCGCGTCACAATGAAATGACGTCGCGGCATCATTCTTACACCGGACAAGCCCAGTAGTCATCTTGACTTTTGCCATATTCTATCAAAATGCGATTTCATCCGCGATTTTATCGCATTTCTAGACTAATTCGGATATAAACTATCGGAATATAGGTTTTCATTTCTTATATCTGTTGTAAAATACCCCAAATTTGAAGTTAAAAGCAGACGGATCCTTTGTCCGGTCTACTACTTTGGGCAGCAATTGTGACGTCGCTAAATTGCGTCGTTTGAAAGTAATTGGCAAATCACCTATCATCACTGACGAGACCTCATATAGACGTTGTGTTCCGTCCGCCCAAATGACGTCTGCTTGATTATGACGTAATATCACTATGACGTCAAAAACATAATCGGCTTTATGACGTTATTTCATTGTTCTGTCGTCACCTTGACATTTCGTTAGAAATACGTACATTGATACAGACTTCCAGCGACATGGATCAATCGCCAAAGGCAAAAAGTTTGAAGGCAAAATACCGAAAAATGGCCAAAAGGAACCAATGGTATTCCAGAATGCTCGAGTGGATAAGAAAGCTGACTTGTTGTGCAAACCCATCGAGAAAATATGAGGACAGAATTCTAGAGTTTGATAATCAGCTTCCATCCGATATCCTGGACTTGACAGCACAAGAGCTAGAGGAGGTCCCACCGGAACTGCAAAATATACCCTCTCCCGAGCAACCCGGGAATGGAGCAGGAGATGACGTTAAAGACCAACTCGATATAGTTAAATTTAACCCGCCATCCCTCGCGGAACTTGCCGCTAAGGTGTACACGAAAGTATACGACGAGCGGCGCAGGCGACGTCATCCCTTCTCCCAGATTCCATTTTGTCGACGGTTCAACGACGAGGGGTTTTATTCCTTCTGTGAAATACAGGCTGGTTATCAGAAAGTTCAGAGGCCATACTACTAACTGATGAACCCATTTTGACACTCGAATATACACCGCTGTTTACAAAAACTTAACTGACATATTTTTTCTTTTGTACAGCAATATAATAAATTCACTGTATATTTTATCTGTCATAGTTTGTTGGTTTATTACTAGCTTCAGCTCAATGGTTTATTGTTTTACATTCTTTTCGACCTATCTGTATTCAAGTTTATTTGGTTCTTTTGTATAGTGAATACAATAGTAATTTTACAATTTTCTTCAATAATGGCAAAAATTCTTCCGTCGATTTAGGTTCATGCGCAAACCACTGGAACCGAACCCATGTCGGACTGTGTGCCCTTGTCTCTTTGATTGCAACACCCTGCACACTGGTCAACGTATTATTACAAGGCTCCATTTTTTAAATTGGTCTCATTTGGATAAAAGTCATATTTTGGGGAATCGTATCAACAGAAAGTTCCTTATATGCACAGTTCAACCCTCTTAAAATAGTTTCATTCACTGAATCTAAGACAAGACATTTAGTAAATAATTTTCCTTTCTTTTCTCATTGAGCTTGCTTCATACACATTCGCACACAATATTACAAATGAGTACCACTTTGTAGACATTTGACAAAGGAGGGTGTGCTCTCAGTCAGTTAAAACAAACTGTAGGGGCGTCTCTTTGGTGTACCTGGTTGCCTTATGTAATCTCATTGATCCCCATTCAAAAATAAAACCACAGATTGGTTGGAAAGCCGAACTTTTATTTCGAGAATGCAACCCTCAGAACGCTTCTCTGATAATCTAGAGCCCATGAGGTTTCGGAGGCCCCTGTGCCCTTACCCCTTTGTTTAGATAGTCAACAACTACCCTCCTTCACACCCGTAAACATAATATTACAAGGCTCCATTTGTTACCAAAAATTGGTCTCTGTTGGATAAATGTTATATATTCGGGAATCGTATCACCAGAAAACAATTCAACCTCAACCACATGTCTTGTAATGTGAAGAATTACTTATGGACACCGGTATAGGTGTCGAAAGCTCGTGTTGTTCACAAACAACTAACCAAGTAGTGATGTCTTAATTTTTAAGCGTTTGCATATAGAGTTTGGTCCGTCCGTACGTACGAAGTGTTTCCAGACAATAAATCTTAAACCAGTGAAGGTTTTCATTGGAAATTTTTATATATTATGTATATCCACAATACCTCGGTTGGGATTATGTTTCGAGAAAATCCGCTCATAGGTGCCGCCACTGCACAGGCAATAGACCTCGTAAATACAGTTATGATTTGAGGTTTCCGGACGTTATCTCTGTAACGGGTTGACGTTTTCTCTTGAATTTTTTTATATGAGGTAGATTCACAATACCTTGGGTGAGATTGTGTTTCGAGAAAATCCGCTCATAGGTGGCGCCGCTGCAGGCCATAGAACTCGTAAATACAGTTATGATTTGAGGTTTCCGGACGTTATCTCTGTAACGGCTTGATGTTTTCTCTTGAAATTTTTTTTATAAGATATATATCTACAATACCTCGGATGGGATTGTGTTTCCAGAAAATCCGCTCATAGGTGGCGCCACTGCAGGCCTAGACCTCGTAAAAACAGTTATGATTTGAGGTTTCCGGACGTTGTCTCGGTAACGGGTTGACGTTTTCTCTTGACATTTTTTTGTAAGTCTACCACAATGTTTGTCTGCTCATTATAGCAACTCATTATAACTGCTCACCAACTCGTACATTCTTTATATGTAGGGGTTATTCAGAATCGATTTCACTACTTCATGATCAACTAGGCGGGGGCATGTATCACCTTCAGTGATAGTTAATGCACATCTCTCCAAACAACACCCTTCTCCAAAGGAGGCATACTCAATGGTACTATTACTTCTAGTTTTGTAATTAACTTTTTGCTTTAAGAAATGTTTTAAACTTTCTTTAAACGTGAGTTCCATAGTCATGAGAAACATTAAGGCATCATCACGTAGTTAGTTGTTTGTGAACAACCCGAGCTTTCGACACTGGTAAAGGAAACAACTTTCTTATTAACTTCTTGGTTTATTGGGTGACGACGTTTCGATGTAGTTCTTACGTCGTTATCAAAGTCAATGACATATCTTGTTCATTCCACATGCATTAGCAGTGCAGTAAATCAAGCGATTCAAGTTGACGTATAAGAACAACAGCTCCCCGTCTGTAATACTTATTCTATTCAATTGACATCATGATTGCTTAGATTAGTATTATCTGTTTAATCAATAAGCATGGGTGTCCAAGCCCTTCTGTGGTCTTACTTAGAAGCCAGATAATCCCATGCAGGTAACTAATGATAATCCACAGCGGGTCTTCAGTGATAAAAGAACCACCTGGAATTCAAGTGAATACGACGCTCTTTTTGAAGTTACAGTTAGATTGATTAGAATACAAGTCTCGCGAGGAAAATATTACATACAATCAAATAGAAATGTATAAATTCACCCACAATATGGAGAAATGATAAATGAAAAGCTATTGAGGAAAAACTTACTTATATAAATTTCCCTGAACGACTATATACTTCTTTGTATATTATTAATTGTTGGCGTTCCTCAATGATCAATTCTAGAACCTCCTTTATTCGTGATGATATTACGACAATAAATGATCAAATTGTATTTGTATTGCAAAATAATTAGAAACTAAATAACCGTTCTAATGAAAATGCTACTCTTACCTATTGCCCTTTTGCCGGTGTGACTTTTGTAAATATAGATGTATTTTTCTATTTGTTTTTATAAAAAGTTGCATGAGCTGCCAAAATTCACTCTTCAGACTCAGACCATACCATAGTTTGAAGTTCAAAGAAAAGCTAATTATTGACGTTAAAATAAGGTATATTCATACAGATCAGAAAAACAGTGTCAGACAAGAAGACAAAATTAAAATAACCACGACGAATGTTCGTTTATTCTAAGCCTATAAGTTATTTCCAAAAACAAATTTAACGTATCATTAAAAAACTTTTTTTTGCTTTTTTAAGCGTTTCGCTATTTCATTTCTTGAAGATTAAAAATGTAACAAATAAACAAAAATACCCAGTACCCAGCGTGGATAAATGAACTAATGATATCCCAGTGTGTGTATATACAATAACGGATAATAACCGAACTAAACCGTTACACGGCCAAGTGTGTAAGTTACCCCAAGCTGACAATGCATCCAAAAACAGAAGCGGGTTCGGCTTTGAAGAAAACAAAACTCTACGGGGAGTTTCCGTTATGATAAGTATATAAACATGTACAACCGACACTGTTCATCAATATCGTCCAACAATCACACCTATAAACTAGCCAACCCGAGGAACTACAACTATTTTATTGTCCTGAAGCACGACGAAGCACAGTCATGACTTCTCGTTCAAGTGCCACTTCACCAAATTCTACCGGGATATCGTACACACATTCCAGCATCTTGGAAACATCCAATGGTAATTATCATATCTAACAACACTTAATCGTTTTGGATGCCATATCTATATTGGAGACTATATGTTTACCCTTACCGCAATCAAAACAGTTGCAACCATTATTTCGTCTTCAAAATACCATGGAGACACAGAACAGTTTTTGGATAAATATGTGTAGACTTAAAACAATCAACAAAGATAAACTAAGATTAAAGGTTATTCAGGCAGTTCAGAGTGCTCGGTTTTTCAATGATTGTTAAATTCCGTAAAATGTGTCCATTTTGCCGTGTACTAACGGAATTGTTTTGCTTTTGTTTCAGATTCTGCTTTGGATTTCATGACCGTGTCCATGTCTGCTGACGAAAGTCGGAATTCCACCGGTACAGTCTACATGTATGGAAACACGTCATTAACAAGTCATCATTCGGAAGTGTTTATCTTTGACAACACTGGCGCCCTCTGTGAAGATCTCAGATTTATCATCAACGTTCCAGAACTCTGTGACGTCACATTCTTGGTCGGTAAAGATCAAGTGCCCATATATGGATTGAAGTCGATTCTGGCGACCAGAAGCAGGTTAATATACAATATTTATCTTATACTGAAATGTTTAAAAAATACAGACCAAACAATTTTCTATGAAATCTGCAAATAATATCACATTTTTTTATAACCTTTAACCCTTTCTTAATTTCCAGAAGTTTTTTCCAAACCCTTCTCTCAGAACATGGCTGCAAGATAAACGGCGTCTCACCGCCCGCCAAGACGTCGCCGATAGGGGGCCAATTTCGTCGCATGGTTTGCCGACTTGGTTTGAGACGTCATAGGGCTCCACGACTGAGGCTAGCTGACCATATCACCTTTCGTGTTGAGAATTTCACCCCCCGAGATTTTCTCACAGCTCGTCAGTTTCCTACACAGTGGAGAAATTCAACTCACAGTGGACAATGTGATCGGTAAGATTTGACACATCTCTCTGTATAGAATATTTCTTCTGGTATACAGTTAGCACAATATCAACGAATGGGAGTCGTTAAATGTGCAGAAACTGGCAATTGATCTCGGTAATGGAGCTGGTCTTTTTATTAAAAAAGAGATAAATTACAAACTTTGGGAATGGTTTGAAATTTTTATTAGGACTTTCTTTCATCTTTTATTTCTTATTGAGTGGTATAAAATCTGAACTTCACTTTCCGTTTCCTCAGGTATTCTGAATGCTGCTGACCGTTATGGCGTCGATGATTTAAAAGCCGCTTCTCTCCAATACGCACGGCGTCTCGTCGATTTCAATACAGTATTTCCGTTATTGGCCCCTACCGAAGGATACAACTCTATATAGTTAAGTTTAACCCGCCATCCCTTGCGGAACTTGCCGCTAAGGTGTACATGCAAGTATACTACGAGCGGCGCAGGCGACGTCATCCCTTCTCGCAGATTCCATGTTGTCGACGGTTTAGCGACGAGGGGTTTTATTCCTTCTGTGAAATACAGGCTGGTTATCAGAAAGTTCAGAGGCCATACTACTAACTGAAGAACCCATTTTGACACTCGAACACACACCGCTGTTTACAAAAACTTAACTGACATATTTTTTCTTTTGTACAGCAATATAATAAATTCACTGTATATTTTATCTGTCATAGTTTGGTGGTTTATTACTGGTTTCAGCTCAATGCTTTATTGTTGCCCATTGTTTTCGACCAATCTGTATTCAAGTTTATTTGGTTCTTTTGTATAGTGAATACGATAGTAATTTCATCATTTTCTGAATGACGCTTTCTTGAATAATAGCCGTCGGTTTTGGTATATGCGCAAACCGCTGAAACCGAACCCATGTCTGAATGTGTGTGCGTATCCAAAGGAGGGTGTGCTCTCAGTCAGTTAAAAACAAACTGTAGGGGCGTCTCTTTGGTGTACCTGGTTGCCTTATGCAATCTCATTGATCCCCATTCACAAATAAAACCACAGATTGGTTGGAAAGCCGAACTTTTATTTCGAGAATGCAACCCTCAGAACGCTTCTCTGATAATCTAGAGCCCATGAGGTTTAGGAGGCCTCTGTGCCCTTACCCCTTTGTTTAGGATAGTCAACAACTACCCACCTTCACACCCGTAAACATAATATTACAAGGCTCCATTTGTTACCAAAAATTGGTCTCTGTTGGATAAAAGTTATATATTCGGGAATCGTATCAACATAAAACAATTGAACCTCAACCACATGTCTTGTAAGAATTACTTATGGACACCGGTATAGGTGTCGAAAGCTCGTGTTGTTCACAAACAACTAACCAAGTAGTGATGTCTTAATTTTTAAGCGTATAGAGTTTGGTCCGTCCGTACGTACGAAGTGTTTCCAGACAATAAATCTTAAACCAGTGAAGGTTTTCATTGGAAATTTTTATATATTATGTATATCCACAATACCTCGGTTGGGATTATGTTTCGAGAAAATCCGCTCATAGGTGGCGCCACTGCACAGGCCATAGACCTCGTAAATACAGTTATGATTTGAGGTTTCCGCACGTTATCTCTGTAACGGCTTGATGTTTTCTCTTGAAATTTTTGTATATGATGTATATCCACAATACCTCGGATGAGATTGTTTTTCAAGAAAATCCGCTCATAGGTGGCGCCGCTGCAGGCCATAGACCTCGTAAATACAGTAATGATTTGAGGTTTCCGGACGTTATCTCTGTAACGGGTAGACGTTTTCTCTTGAAATTTGTTTATAAGATGTATATCTACAATACCTCAAATGGGATTGTCTTTCGAGAAAATCCGTTCATAGGTGGCGCCGCTACAGACCATAGAACTCGTAAATACAGTTATGATTTGAGGTTTCCGGACGTTATCTCTGTAACGGCTTGATGTTTTCTCTTGAATTTTTTTTATAAGATGTATATCTACAATACCTCGGATGGGATTGTGTTTCAAGAAAATCCGCTCATAGGTGGCGCCACTGCAGGCCTAGACCTCGTAAAAACAGAATGTTGAAATTATTGGCTATTTTTCCCAAGACGTATAATTCAGAAGCTTTTTAGTGCTTTTAGTCTCGAGAATGTACGATAAAGTATTGTTTTGAACCCGGTTATTTAAATTTTGTTTACTTTTCAAACACGTTTTCGGTTCGTACAGGCCACTTACTGTTTGGATTTTCCTCATTCCAACGCCAATCATTTAGTCTTTCGATGGCCTTTAAAGCCTCTTACTGTCGTGACGATCAGAAATTATGAAAAAAAGTATGAATTTTGGCAGCTCATGCCACTTTAAGAAATGTTTTAAACTTTCTTTAAACGTGAGTTCCATAGTCATGAGAAAAATTAGGGCATCGCCACGTAGTTAGTTGTTTGTGAACAACCCGAGCTTTCGACACTGGTACAGGAAACAACTTTCTTATTAACTTCTTGGTTTATTGGGTGACGACGTTTCGATGTAGTTCTTACGTCGTTATCAAAGTCAATGACATATCTTGTTCATTCCACATGCATTAGCAGTGCAGAAACTCAAGCAATTCAAGTTGACGTATAAGAACAATATCTCCCCGTCTGTAATAATTATTCTATTCAATTGACATCATGGTCGCTTAGATTAGTATTATCTTTTTAATCATTAAGAATGGGTGTCCAAGCCCTTCTGTGGTCTTACTTAGAAGCCAAATAGTCTCATGTAGGTAACTAATGATAATCCACAGTGGGCCTTCAGTGATAAAAGAACCGCCTGGAATTCAAGTGAATACGACGCTCTTTTTGAAGTTACAGTTAGATTGATTAGAATACAAGTCTCGCGGTGAAAATATTACATACAATCAAATAGAAATGTATAAATTCACCCACAATATGGAGAAATGATAAATGAAAAGCTATTGAGGAAAAACTTACTTATATAAATTTCCCTGAACGACTATATACTTCTTTGTATATTATTAATTGTTGGCGTTCCTCAATGATCAATTCTAGAACCTCCTTTATTCGTGATGATATTACGACAATAAATGATCAAATTGTATTTGTATTGCAAAATAATTAGAAACTAAATAACCGTTCTAATGAAAATGCTACTCTTACCTATTGCCCTTTTGCCGGTGTGACTTTTGTAAATATAGATGTATTTTTCTATTTGTTTTTATAAAAAGTTGCATGAGCTGCCAAAATTCACTCTTCTGAGTTTCGATGCTCAGACCATACCATAGTTTGAAGTTCAAAGAAAAGCTAATTATTGACGTTAAAATAAGGTATATTCATACAGATCAGAAAAACAGTGTCAGACAAGAAGACAAAATTAAAATAACCACGACGAATGTTCGTTTATTCTAAGCCTATAAGTTATTTCCAAAAACAAATTTAACGTATCATTAAAAAACTTTTTTTTGCTTTTTTAAGCGTTTCGCTATTTCATTTCTTGAAGATTAAAAATGTAACAAATAAACAAAAATACCCAGTACCCAGCGTGGATAAATGAACTAATGATATCCCAGTGTGTGTATATACAATAACGGATAATAACCGAACTAAACCGTTACACGGCCAAGTGTGTAAGTTACCCCAAGCTGACAATGCATCCAAAAACAGAAGCGGGTTCGGCTTTGAAGAAAACAAAACTCTACGGGGAGTTTCCGTTATGATAAGTATATAAACATGTACAGTAGAGGGCATAATGGGCATTCGAAGACACTTCAAGTGAGCCAAATGCCGCGAGGCATTGACCTAATTACATATGCCCCCAGTCTAGTGCAGGTCTATTAAGGGACGTGCGCATCAGTCAATATTAAAGTACATAAGCACCTATTCTTAAAAAAATATGCTGAATAATACACTCCCACGGAAAAAATATGTTTAGTAATGCAAAACTGGTCTAAAGGGTCAATTAAACAGACTGGCACTGGTGATAGACAATAGATAATAAACGAATGTATAAACAACCTTGGACTGTATTACCTCAACGTATAGATCATATCGGTAAGTATGTGTACACCAGAGCCGGACGGCCTCGGGGGGGGGGGGGGGCAGATGCATCGGACCGTATCCAATTAAGTCGACTGCCAAAGAGACGTGTGCATCCAACCGTAACAAATTAACGGAATAGAATATGTCGAGTAATGCAGTAAAATGATTGCGCCTTCCCGAAAAAAAAAATATGCTGAGTAAAAAGTGCCAGCCTTAGGGCTCAGCCAATCTGTATAAATACGGGTGTAAATCAGATCCAGTCATCATCGAAAAACAGGACTGGCCAGCAACACTCTCAACACTATCTTACATCGTTTAACATTGGACAACCACTTAAGTTTGAGAAGCTCCTCGAAACATCAGCTCCAGTCTATGTGTGGGAGTCATTAGTCTCGATGGACAGGCCAGAGTATCCTTCCAAAGGATTCAGAGCAAAACAGATGAAAGTAGACCAAACAGTATACCGATAACGTTATCATCTACTGCATGGAGTGGACTAACCACGCTTGCATATAGGATTGACGAGATGTTAAAGATGGGAGAGCCACTAGAAAGACCATACAACCTAGAGGATGACATATATCTAAGTTGCAGTCAATACAATGGGAAACAACTTATTCATCTGCGGAAATGGATAGAAGACAAAACACTTTCGACTAACCTGAAGCCTACCAAGATGGGGTATGCCATGAACGAATTTGGATGGCGTAAATTAAGAAAGCATTTTTCGGACATAGACCGAGATATAGGAGAAATGGAATCCGTATTTAAAATGGCCGATGAATTTTCCAAAAAGATGAAAGATCCGGGATCGGATGACAATGCGGAGGGAGAAACTCAAGAAGAGGACGATGAAGATTGTAGTGCCAGAGGCGACCACGCTAATCAACTCGGAGCAATGATGTGTAGACGTTGCAATCCAGGGGACTACGTCAACTGGTGACGTCATCAACATTATATCTACTATTAAAATACTATACTGAACCCTAATAAACAGAATGAATCTTACCACTTATCTTTTTGTTCTTCGTATATATAGTCGAGTAGTTCTTCTACGTTCTCATACATATGTCAAACCGTTAACGCACCAGTGTCAATCATTCCATCCCTAATATAATGGGTAGTGTAGGTAGTCAGTCTAGAAGATCTGACAGCGATATAGCGGGCCTATGCAAAATTTGCCTCATCGAAGTCTGTCAAGCGGTAGTTCATCCCTGTACTGCACATCTCATTAAAATCTTAGCTCCTAGTCATTAGTCACGGTTCGTCGCATGTCTAATTAAAATCTAAGCTCGCGGCTATCGGTTGACTACGGCTGAATGGTATGAAGACTTTAAGAAAAACACTGTGTGGAACGAGAGAATTATGAACTTTATAGACGTATATATAGTCGAGTAGTTCTTCTACGTCCTCATACATATGTCAAACCGTTAACGCACCAGTGTCAATCATTCCATCCCTAATATAATGGGTAATGTAGGTAGTCAGTCTAGAAGATCTGACAGCGATATAGCGGGCCTATGCAAAATTTGCCTCATCGAAGTCTGTCAAGCGGTAGTTCATCCCTGTACTGCACATCTCATTAAAATATTAGCTCCTAGTCATTTGTCACGGTTCGCCGCATGTCTAATTAAAATCTAAGCTCGCGGCTATCGGTTGACTACGGCTGAATGGTATAAAGACTTTAAGAAAAACACTGTGTGGAACGAGAGAATTATGAACTTTATAGAAAAAGAAACCGATTTAAACTAAAACTATTTGTTACAATGCATTTTGGGGGAATAAAATATGATATATATAAAATTGAATTTTTAAGAGTGTTGTCATTATAACTATGGGTGGTAAACTAAACCGTAATACGAAGCGAAATAGCGGTATCGCCGGTGTATGTTATAAATATAGGGATCAGCCTATTGTTCTTAAAGGTCCACTTGCCGCCATAGCCTGTTTAAAGTTGCTAAGAAACCAATCTACATGAGCTTACTACGACTAATACAACTAAACTTAAACATAGGACACATAAAACATGTCTAGTTAGCTTTAGAATGTAGAAATGGGGTGAAAAACAAACGAAAAATCGAAGTCTGATTACAACAACAACGATCAGTGTCGGTCAACTTTCGTGTTGGATTACCCTCCTTTCAGGCCTTTTTATCTGTGGTTTAGACTCAAACAATTATCAGCAGGCTTTTCCAGTCGCTGTTAACCGATCGTCAGTCTGTATTTCTCAGATAAATAGGCCTACGTAAAATTACACTGTGCCGTTAGTTCGCTCACTCGACTGAAACATAAAATCACCAATAGGGGGCAGTTTGATTTGTTTACGTTACGGGCACCTAACAATTCAAATTTTCAAATTCAAATTAAACATACAAAGTGACGTCCAAACTTTTAAATTTTGGTAAAAATAGAAAGTTCCTAACTTATATTGTCTGGGGAAAATACGTCCAAACTTTTAAATTTTGGTAAAAATAAAAAGTTCCTAACTTATATTGTCTGGGAAAAATACAGAAAACGGACTTTCTTTTTTAATGTAAACAATATTCCTGATTTTCGCGGCAAGTGTGCCTTTAAACTCTCATACAATGTTATAAGTATAAGGAACTGTTCTTAAACTATCATATCATGTTATAAGTATAGGGATCAGCCTATTGTGAGAGTGAGATTGCAAGGAAAACATAGCGTCATGTGCGGATATTATTGCATTTTCTTCGCTATGCAACTCGTCAGAGAAATACCGCTTATAAACATTATGAACGATTTTAATCAAAATCATTGTCATAACGATTGTTTTGTTTACTCATTTGTAAAATCGCCTTTTCATACTTGTCTACCTTCCGATTTATCCGGATGGACGTGTTAGAAACAAATTTATTTTTTACCAAACTGTATTCGCCTCGTTCTTATTTAATGAGAAATTTTCATTACCCGTCACTCATTAAAACACAGACTATATTACGCATGTTTAAACATATTTTCACAGCTGAGCGAAAACCCGACAGGATACGTTAACCATATAGACCCGCTGTTGTGAGGGGAAACGTATAAGTGAAATAATCTTGAGAAAACATCAATCGATCAATCATTGCTGAGGAGTGTCAACCGTCATAATCGCACACGACGTATAGTTCTAAATGAAAACACATTCAATTTACGTAAACTGACAATGAATTAGTTTCATATAATTTATTAATATGAACTAAATCATAATATTTATATAAGGTTCGCTTAGCCCATAAATTGCTATTAAAATCAAACGGTGTGAAAATAAATCGGTTGTTCGAAAATAGTCTGACTATATCAATGCTTATCGAGATTGAGACATTCTCAATAAGTACAGATACAGAATGATTTTTCAACAATTTCATAATAACTAGAACAAAGCGGCGAAAGAAACGACACCAAACTAAGCTTAGTTTAACATGGTAAATCGTTATATTTAAAATAAAATACAATAAAATAATAATAAAATAAAAAAAAAACCCGATCATCTTTAATCTATGATAATATCTATGACAATATTCAATATCGTCACTATCTCCCTCACCGAGTCGGCATTGATGGCGTCATTCGCGGGGTCACTCATATCCGAAACGAGGATTGCCCTCGCTTCGTCTAACGCCCGCTCTAATATGTGACGGAGTTGTTCCCTGAATAGAAAGAAAGAAAAAAAAAAAAAAGTCTGAGATAGTAAAAAGACTAACAGTTAAAACAGAGTTGATATATAGAATTCCTGATTGATCCATGTTTTAAACCGCGCTAAAAAATCCTTTTAACTTTATATTGACATAACAAGGTTTATTGCGAGAGGGAAACCGAACTATAAATCCACGACCTCCCTCGGGATCTAACAACCATCTCACACGACACTCTCGAAGAAACGTAACGAACGATTAGATTAACACATCCTTACAACGGCTCAATCGCTGCTTCATACATTAATAGCGACTTGTTTGAACAGTTTGAAAATCCGAGTTTTCTCTTAACCATAATGGAATCATAATGGCCTACATACCCGAAAACTAAATTCTACACTATTGAATATTAGAGTTAGCCAACATTAAGATGTCATAGTCAAAAGCCGACACCGTTTAAATTATAATATAACCGTCTACGAAAAAGAAAAAAACAAAAAAAAACAAAACAGTAACATACCAATCGATATTTCGACTGAGAGTTGTTGTTGATGTTGAGTCGGGAGGGGAAAAGCGCTCTTCATCACTACAACATATAGATGGGAAAATATTACTATTTTATGTTCAAAAACCTATAGACAGTCCCTGGATCCACATCTTTGACCTAGCATATAGGGACCCTCCTAATACTTTTGCGTATCGAACCACCATTACATCCTATCGATCACTCGCATTAAGTGAATAAGAGTCAGGTTGGAAAAGCGTCACAATTAGGCTACACAATCAAAGTCTAACACTTGCGAACGTTAAACAGATTGTCAAATGTAAGGTAATAAACTCACTCGAGCGATCGAGAATTTTTAATAGTATACTTCCGGAAAGTAATACAGATCTAATTGTTTAAGTATCGCATATAAGATGTATTTAACGTATCGAATCTAATCTACCTCTAAAATTATAAAAAGGTACTTACGATGATTCAGTCAAATCTATGACGACTATTTGAGACATTCTACAATCTGCAACTGAAATAGATGAGACGTGTTAAAATCAAATTCATAAAGAGAAACGTCTCGTTTTACATTTACTTATCCCAACATCCATAAATATAATACGCCTCCATTTGTAGATATTCAAACATTTAAAAAAAAAAAAATAGCCCGTATTTATGGTTAGATATCGAAGAATTAACCTAACGGTATCATATACACTACGGGTAATTGACATTTTGAGAATCATTAAGAATGAAACCACGTGTGTTCAATGATGTGTAACGCCACGCGTTCCACATTAGTCGGGTTAGATAACAAACTGCCGACGGCTAAATTCTATTAAGACAAACTGATAAATTACTAATCAAACCGTCTTTAACTGTTCTATCCTATTTCAGATTATAACTATATTGTCTGAGATAAAGGTAAACTTACCAATTGCTCGTCTTTACCAAAACGTTCGAGTAGAGCGGTTTGAATCGTTGTGTTTCAAGCGACGTTTTATAGTCAAAAATTAGTCGCGTTTCGCTTATGTATCAGAAAACTACACAACGCAAAATTAATGAGAAAAAATTCGCTGACGCGCTAGGGGAGAAACCCCAAGGTTGAGATTAAATACCTGTCTACTGATAGTTAATCAAAAAATAGCTACACCGGCAAATAAAAACAAAGCGCGATTTATATTGTACGTATCAAATCTACGCAAGAGGGACGATAGAAAGAATTGAATGAGCGCTTTTACCCGGTCAAAAAACATCGGTCCATAGAAATAAAATAATTACATCCATCCAATCAAAAAATGCTTTGCAAGCATTTGGTGTGAGAAGACCGAGTGTGAAAATTCCTGTCGACTATCAGATTAATTTAAAGCGAAAGAAAGAGAAATGAAAAAATGGCGATCAGAGCGTTATTATATTTTTATCTTCAAAGCGGGGAAGGGTACCATCAGATTCAACAATACGGCTTGAACGCAATTAACGAGATAACAACACATTTCATTCAAACGATTCATATAAATCTTAAATAAGTCAGTCTCATATAGTCGCCCTAACTGTCGTGAGTACAACCAATCAATGTAACCCGGCTGTTCGCTGTTACAGTTTTTTTAACTAATTATAGTGTTTTGAAGGACTCCAAGTATAAACTTAATTCCCACGGGAAAGCTATGTTAAGATTTCTATGAATTTTGACCACGGTATATCGTCTTAATTTCGACTTCACGGCAAAAAGAAAAAATAAATAAATAAATAAAATACCTAGTGTGAGAAAATTCATTTTTAGCTACTCCGGTGATCAGACACGATATACATTTGTATACACAACTTAGATCAATAAAAAATCTTACCACTAAACCAGGCTACATGGGTATTTAAAACCAACAGTAGAAATACGCAAACAAACATCACCTGTAAAACAATCCGAGAAACTATCATGGAAACGGGGAAAACTCTGCTTTCTCGGATTGTTTTACAGGTGATGTTTGTTTGCGTATTTCTACTGTTGGTTTTAAATACCCATGTAGCCTGGTTTAGTGGTAAGATTTTTTATTGATCTAAGTTGTGTATATTAATCTGATAGTCGACAGGAATTTTCACACTCGGTCTTCTCACACCAAATGCTTGCAAAGCATTTTTTGATTGGATGGATGTAATTATTTTATTTCTATGGACCGATGTTTTTTGACCGGGTAAAAGCGCTCATTCAATTCTTTCTATCGTCCCTCTTGCGTAGATTTGATACGTACAATATAAATCGCGCTTTGTTTTTATTTGCCGGTGTAGCTATTTTTTGATTAACTATCAGTAGACAGGTATTTAATCTCAACCTTGGGGTTTCTCCCCTAGCGCGTCAGCGAATTTTTTCTCATTAATTTTGCGTTGTGTAGTTTTCTGATACATAAGCGAAACGCGACTAATTTTTGACTATAAAACGTCGCTTGAAACACAACGATTCAAACCGCTCTACTCGAACGTTTTGGTAAAGACGAGCAATTGGTAAGTTTACCTTTATCTCAGACAATATAGTTATAATCTGAAATAGGATAGAACAGTTAAAGACGGTTTGATTAGTAATTTATCAGTTTGTCTTAATAGAATTTAGCCGTCGGCAGTTTGTTATCTAACCCGACTAATGTGGAACGCGTGGCGTTACACATCATTGAACACACGTGGTTTCATTCTTAATGATTCTCAAAATGTCAATTACCCGTAGTGTATATGATACCGTTAGGTTAATTCTTCGATATCTAACCATAAATACGGGCTATTTTTTTTTTTTAAATGTTTGAATATCTACAAATGGAGGCGTATTATATTTATGGATGTTGGGATAAGTAAATGTAAAACGAGACGTTTCTCTTTATGAATTTGATTTTAACACGTCTCATCTATTTCAGTTGCAGATTGTAGAATGTCTCAAATAGTCGTCATAGATTTGACTGAATCATCGTAAGTACCTTTTTATAATTTTAGAGGTAGATTAGATTCGATACGTTAAATACATCTTATATGCGATACTTAAACAATTAGATCTGTATTACTTTCCGGAAGTATACTATTAAAAACTCTCGATCGCTCGAGTGAGTTTATTACCTTACATTTGACAATCTGTTTAACGTTCACAAGTGTTAGACTTTGATTGTGTAGCCTAATTGTGACGCTTTTCCAACCTGACTCTTATTCACTTAATGCGAGTGATCGATAGGATGTAATGGTGGTTCGATACGCAAAAGTATTAGGAGGGTCCCTATATGCTAGGTCAAAGATGTGGATCCAGGGACTGTCTATAGGTTTTTGAACATAAAATAGTAATATTTTCCCATCTATATGTTGTAGTGATGAAGAGCGCTTTTCCCCTCCCGACTCAACATCAACAACAACTCTCAGTCGAAATATCGATTGGTATGTTACTGTTTTGTTTTTTTTTGTTTTTTTCTTTTTCGTAGACGGTTATATTATAATTTAAACGGTGTCGGCTTTTGACTATGACATCTTAATGTTGGCTAACTCTAATATTCAATAGTGTAGAATTTAGTTTTCGGGTATGTAGGCCATTATGATTCCATTATGGTTAAGAGAAAACTCGGATTTTCAAACTGTTCAAACAAGTCGCTATTAATGTATGAAGCAGCGATTGAGCCGTTGTAAGGATGTGTTAATCTAATCGTTCGTTACGTTTCTTCGAGAGTGTCGTGTGAGATGGTTGTTAGATCCCGAGGGAGGTCGTGGATTTATAGTTCGGTTTCCCTCTCGCAATAAACCTTGTTATGTCAATATAAAGTTAAAAGGATTTTTTAGCGCGGTTTAAAACATGGATCAATCAGGAATTCTATATATCAACTCTGTTTTAACTGTTAGTCTTTTTACTATCTCAGACTTTTTTTTTTTTTTCTTTCTTTCTATTCAGGGAACAACTCCGTCACATATTAGAGCGGGCGTTAGACGAAGCGAGGGCAATCCTCGTTTCGGATATGAGTGACCCCGCGAATGACGCCATCAATGCCGACTCGGTGAGGGAGATAGTGACGATATTGAATATTGTCATAGATATTATCATAGATTAAAGATGATCGGGGTTTTTTTTTATTTTTTTTTATTTTATTATTATTTTATTGTATTTTATTTTAAATATAACGATTTACCATGTTAAACTAAGCTTAGTTTGGTGTCGTTTCTTTCGCCGCTTTGTTCTAGTTATTATGAAATTGTTGAAAAATCATTCTGTATCTGTACTTATTGAGAATGTCTCAATCTCGATAAGCATTGATATAGTCAGACTATTTTCGAACAACCGATTTATTTTCACACCGTTTGATTTTAATAGCAATTTATGGGCTAAGCGAACCTTATATAAATATTATGATTTAGTTCATATTAATAAATTATATGAAACTAATTCATTGTCAGTTTACGTAAATTGAATGTGTTTTCATTTAGAACTATACGTCGTGTGCGATTATGACGGTTGACACTCCTCAGCAATGATTGATCGATTGATGTTTTCTCAAGATTATTTCACTTATACGTTTCCCCTCACAACAGCGGGTCTATATGGTTAACGTATCCTGTCGGGTTTTCGCTCAGCTGTGAAAATATGTTTAAACATGCGTAGTATAGTCTGTGTTTTAATGAGTGACGGGTAATGAAAATTTCTCATTAAATAAGAACGAGGCGAATACAGTTTGGTAAAAAATAAATTTGTTTCTAACACGTCCATCCGGATAAATCGGAAGGTAGACAAGTATGAAAAGGCGATTTTACAAATGAGTAAACAAAACAATCGTTATGACAATGATTTTGATTAAAATCGTTCATAATGTTTATAAGCGGTATTTCTCTGACGAGTTGCATAGCGAAGAAAATGCAATAATATCCGCACATGACGCTATGTTTTCCTTGCAATCTCACTCTCACAATAGGCTGATCCCTATACTTATAACATGATATGATAGTTTAAGAACAGTTCCTTATACTTATAACATTGTATGAGAGTTTAAAGGCACACTTGCCGCGAAAATCAGGAATATTGTTTACATTAAAAAAGAAAGTCCGTTTTCTGTATTTTTCCCAGACAATATAAGTTAGGAACTTTTTATTTTTACCAAAATTTAAAAGTTTGGACGTATTTTCCCCAGACAATATAAGTTAGGAACTTTCTATTTTTACCAAAATTTAAAAGTTTGGACGTCACTTTGTATGTTTAATTTGAATTTGAAAATTTGAATTGTTAGGTGCCCGTAACGTAAACAAATCAAACTGCCCCCTATTGGTGATTTTATGTTTCAGTCGAGTGAGCGAACTAACGGCACAGTGTAATTTTACGTAGGCCTATTTATCTGAGAAATACAGACTGACGATCGGTTAACAGCGACTGGAAAAGCCTGCTGATAATTGTTTGAGTCTAAACCACAGATAAAAAGGCCTGAAAGGAGGGTAATCCAACACGAAAGTTGACCGACACTGATCGTTGTTGTTGTAATCAGACTTCGATTTTTCGTTTGTTTTTCACCCCATTTCTACATTCTAAAGCTAACTAGACATGTTTTATGTGTCCTATGTTTAAGTTTAGTTGTATTAGTCGTAGTAAGCTCATGTAGATTGGTTTCTTAGCAACTTTAAACAGGCTATGGCGGCAAGTGGACCTTTAAGAACAATAGGCTGATCCCTATATTTATAACATACACCGGCGATACCGCTATTTCGCTTCGTATTACGGTTTAGTTTACCACCCATAGTTATAATGACAACACTCTTAAAAATTCAATTTTATATATATCATATTTTATTCCCCCAAAATGCATTGTAACAAATAGTTTTAGTTTAAATCGGTTTCTTTTTCTATAAAGTTCATAATTCTCTCGTTCCACACAGTGTTTTTCTTAAAGTCTTTATACCATTCAGCCGTAGTCAACCGATAGCCGCGAGCTTAGATTTTAATTAGACATGCGGCGAACCGTGACAAATGACTAGGAGCTAATATTTTAATGAGATGTGCAGTACAGGGATGAACTACCGCTTGACAGACTTCGATGAGGCAAATTTTGCATAGGCCCGCTATATCGCTGTCAGATCTTCTAGACTGACTACCTACATTACCCATTATATTAGGGATGGAATGATTGACACTGGTGCGTTAACGGTTTGACATATGTATGAGGACGTAGAAGAACTACTCGACTATATATACGTCTATAAAGTTCATAATTCTCTCGTTCCACACAGTGTTTTTCTTAAAGTCTTCATACCATTCAGCCGTAGTCAACCGATAGCCGCGAGCTTAGATTTTAATTAGACATGCGACGAACCGTGACTAATGACTAGGAGCTAAGATTTTAATGAGATGTGCAGTACAGGGATGAACTACCGCTTGACAGACTTCGATGAGGCAAATTTTGCATAGGCCCGCTATATCGCTGTCAGATCTTCTAGACTGACTACCTACACTACCCATTATATTAGGGATGGAATGATTGACACTGGTGCGTTAACGGTTTGACATATGTATGAGAACGTAGAAGAACTACTCGACTATATATACGAAGAACAAAAAGATAAGTGGTAAGATTCATTCTGTTTATTAGGGTTCAGTATAGTATTTTAATAGTAGATATAATGTTGATGACGTCACCAGTTGACGTAGTCCCCTGGATTGCAACGTCTACACATCATTGCTCCGAGTTGATTAGCGTGGTCGCCTCTGGCACTACAATCTTCATCGTCCTCTTCTTGAGTTTCTCCCTCCGCATTGTCATCCGATCCCGGATCTTTCATCTTTTTGGAAAATTCATCGGCCATTTTAAATACGGATTCCATTTCTCCTATATCTCGGTCTATGTCCGAAAAATGCTTTCTTAATTTACGCCATCCAAATTCGTTCATGGCATACCCCATCTTGGTAGGCTTCAGGTTAGTCGAAAGTGTTTTGTCTTCTATCCATTTCCGCAGATGAATAAGTTGTTTCCCATTGTATTGACTGCAACTTAGATATATGTCATCCTCTAGGTTGTATGGTCTTTCTAGTGGCTCTCCCATCTTTAACATCTCGTCAATCCTATATGCAAGCGTGGTTAGTCCACTCCATGCAGTAGATGATAACGTTATCGGTATACTGTTTGGTCCGGATTATTTCCGGTTACTTCCGGTCGACTTCCGGTTCACTTCCGGTCACTTCCGGGTTGATGACCAGTGGTCAAGACTTAAGTATTATATGTAGTATATTTTTGATATGCAATGCCACTGAGATAATTTAGTAAATAACTTAGATTCTACTCTTAATGAGATGTGTACCGTAGTGAACCGATAGCCGCGAGCTTAGATTTTAATAAGACATGTGGCGAACCGTGACCAATGACCGGGAGCTAAGATAGGAGATTTTAATTAGATGTGTAGTCAAGCGCGACCAATAGCCGGGAGCTTAGATGTTAATGAGATGTGCTAGTTATTGACCTCGACCACTCGGGACGTCTTTTGTGTCCTATGTTTAAGTTTAGTTGTATTAGTCGTATGGTTGTTTGAATTGAGTAAGACAAAACACCCCTTTCTCGAATGAATCAGCTGCAATACGCTTGGTTGATTTCAGTAACCTACATACGCTCTAGTCTTTTGCTCGATTAGCCTATTTTAAGCCCACTTGAGTTTGCGGCAAAGGGATACAATCACCCGAGTTGTGGTGACACGAGTTGTCTGCCGTTGTCCCCCATTTCCCCCCTTTTTGATGTGCTAGAATCGGCCTTTTACTATCTACTATGTACAACCGACACTGTTCATCAATATCGTCCAACAATCACACCTATAAACTAGCCAACCCGAGGAACTACAACTATTTTATTGTCCTGAAGCACGACGAAGCACAGTCATGACTTCTCGTTCAAGTGCCACTTCACCAAATTCTACCGGGATATCGTACACACATTCCAGCATCTTGGAAACATCCAATGGTAATTATCATATCTAACAACACTTAATCGTTTTGGATGCCATATCTATATTGGAGACTATATGTTTACCCTTACCGCAATCAAAACAGTTGCAACCATTATTTCGTCTTCAAAATACCATGGAGACACAGAACAGTTTTTGGATAAATATGTGTAGACTTAAAACAATCAACAAAGATAAACTAAGATTAAAGGTTATTCAGGCAGTTCAGAGTGCTCTGTTTTTCAATGATTGTTAAATTCCGTAAAATGTGTCCATTTTGCCGTGTACTAACGGAATTGTTTTGCTTTTGTTTCAGATTCTGCTTTGGATTTCATGACCGTGTCCATGTCTGCTGAAGAAAGTCGGAATTCCACCGGTACAGTCTACATGTATGGAAACACGTCATTAACAAGTCATCATTCGGAAGTGTTTATCTTTGACAACACTGGCGCCCTCTGTGAAGATCTCAGATTTATCATCAACGTTCCAGAACTCTGTGACGTCACATTCTTGGTCGGTAAAGATCAAGTGCCCATATATGGATTGAAGTCGATTCTGGCGACCAGAAGCAGGTTAATATACAATATTTATCTTATACTGAAATGTTTAAAAAATACAGACCAAACAATTTTCTATGAAATCTGCAAATAATATCACATTTTTTTATAACCTTTAACCCTTTCTTAATTTCCAGAAGTTTTTTCCAAACCCTTCTCTCAGAACATGGCTGCAAGATAAACGGCGTCTCAGCGCCCGCCAAGACGTCGCCGATAGGGGGCCAATTTCGTCGCATGGTTTGCCGACTTGGTTTGAGACGTCATAGGGCTCCACGACTGAGGCTAGCTGACCATATCACCTTTCGTGTTGAGAATTTCACCCCCGAGATTTTCTCACAGCTCGTCAGTTTCCTACACAGTGGAGAAATTCAACTCACAGTGGACAATGTGATCGGTAAGATTTGACACATCTCTCTGTATAGAATATTTCTTCTGGTATACAGTTAGCACAATATCAACGAATGGGAGTCGTTAAATGTGCAGAAACTGGCAATTGATCTCGGTAATGGAGCTGGTCTTTTTATTAAAAAAAGAGATAAATTACAAACTTTGGGAATGGTTTGAAATTTTTATTATGACTTTCTTTCATCTTTTATTTCTTATTGAGTGGTATAAAATCTGAACTTTATCTTTCCGTTTCCTCAGGTATTCTGAATGCTGCTGACCGTTATGGCGTCGATGATTTAAAAGCCGCTTCTCTCCAATACGCACGGCGTCTCGTCGATTTCAATACAGTATTTCCGTTATTGGCCTCTACCGAAGGATACAACTCTATATAGTTAAGTTTAACCCGCCATCCCTTGCGGAACTTGCCGCTAAGGTGTACATGCAAGTATACTACGAGCGGCGCAGGCGACGTCATCCCTTCTCGCAGATTCCATGTTGTCGACGGTTTAGCGACGAGGGGTTTTATTCCTTCTGTGAAATACAGGCTGGTTATCAGAAAGTTCAGAGGCCATACTACTAACTGAAGAACCCATTTTGACACTCGAACACACACCGCTGTTTACAAAAACTTAACTGACATATTTTTTCTTTTGTACAGCAATATAATAAATTCACTGTATATTTTATCTGTCATAGTTTGGTGGTTTATTACTGGTTTCAGCTCAATGCTTTATTGTTGCCCATTGTTTTCGACCAATCTGTATTCAAGTTTATTTGGTTCTTTTGTATAGTGAATACGATAGTAATTTCATCATTTTCTGAATGACGCTTTCTTGAATAATAGCCGTCGGTTTTGGTATATGCGCAAACCGCTGAAACCGAACCCATGTCTGAATGTGTGTGCGTATCCAAAGGAGGGTGTGCTCTCAGTCAGTTAAAAACAAACTGTAGGGGCGTCTCTTTGGTGTACCTGGTTGCCTTATGCAATCTCATTGATCCCCATTCAAAAATAAAACCACAGATTGGTTGGAAAGCCGAACTTTTATTTCGAGAATGCAACCCTCAGAACGCTTCTCTGATAATCTAGAGCCCATGAGGTTTAGGAGGCCTCTGTGCCCTTACTCCTTTGTTTAGGATAGTCAACAACTACCCACCTTCACACCCGTAAACATAATATTACAAGGCTCCATTTGTTACCAAAAATTGGTCTCTGTTGGATAAAAGTTATATATTCGGGAATCGTATCAACATAAAACAATTGAACCTCAACCACATGTCTTGTAAGAATTACTTATGGACACCGGTATAGGTGTCGAAAGCTCGTGTTGTTCACAAACAACTAACCAAGTAGTGATGTCTTAATTTTTAAGCGTATAGAGTTTGGTCCGTCCGTACGTACGAAGTGTTTCCAGACAATAAATCTTAAACCAGTGAAGGTTTTCATTGGAAATTTTTATATATTATGTATATCCACAATACCTCGGTTGGGATTATGTTTCGAGAAAATCCGCTCATAGGTGGCGCCACTGCACAGGCCATAGACCTCGTAAATACAGTTATGATTTGAGGTTTCCGCACGTTATCTCTGTAACGGCTTGATGTTTTCTCTTGAAATTTTTGTATATGATGTATATCCACAATACCTCGGATGAGATTGTTTTTCAAGAAAATCCGCTCATAGGTGGCGCCGCTGCAGGCCATAGACCTCGTAAATACAGTAATGATTTGAGGTTTCCGGACGTTATCTCTGTAACGGGTAGACGTTTTCTCTTGAAATTTGTTTATAAGATGTATATCTACAATACCTCAAATGGGATTGTCTTTCGAGAAAATCCGTTCATAGGTGGCGCCGCTACAGACCATAGAACTCGTAAATACAGTTATGATTTGAGGTTTCCGGACGTTATCTCTGTAACGGCTTGATGTTTTCTCTTGAATTTTTTTTATAAGATGTATATCTACAATACCTCGGATGGGATTGTGTTTCAAGAAAATCCGCTCATAGGTGGCGCCACTGCAGGCCTAGACCTCGTAAAAACAGTTATGATTTGAGATTTCCGGACGTTATCTCTGTAACGGGTTGACGTTTTCTCTTGAAATTTTTTTGTAAGTATAACACAGTGTTTGTCTGCTCATTATAGCATCTCACCAACTTGTACATTCTTTATATGTAGAGGTTATTCAGAATAGATTTCACTACTTCATGATCAACTTGTGCCTGCTAGGCGGGGGCATGTATCACCTTCAGTGATAGTTAATGCACATCTCTCCAAAGGGGGCATACTCAATGATACTATTACTTCTAGTTTTGTAATTAACTTTTTGGTTTAAAGGGACATGAGCTGCCAAAATATTGATATTTTGACGTCGAAACAGAATGTTGAAATTATTGGCTATTTTTCCCAAGACGTATAATTCAGAAGCTTTTTAGTGCTTTTAGTCTCGAGAATGTACGATAAAGTATTGTTTTGAACCCGGTTATTTAAATTTTGTTTACTTTTCAAACACGTTTTCGGTTCGTACAGGCCACTTACTGTTTGGATTTTCCTCATTCCAACGCCAATCATTTAGTCTTTCGATGGCCTTTAAAGCCTCTTACTGTCGTGACGATCAGAAATTATGAAAAAAAGTATGAATTTTGGCAGCTCATGCCACTTTAAGAAATGTTTTAAACTTTTTTTAAACGTGAGTTCCATAGTCATGAGAAAAATTAGGGCATCGCCACGTAGTTAGTTGTTTGTGAACAACCCGAGCTTTCGACACTGGTACAGGAAACAACTTTCTTATTAACTTCTTGGTTTATTGGGTGACGACGTTTCGATGTAGTTCTTACGTCGTTATCAAAGTCAATGACATATCTTGTTCATTCCACATGCATTAGCAGTGCAGAAACTCAAGCAATTCAAGTTGACGTATAAGAACAATATCTCCCCGTCTGTAATAATTATTCTTTTCAATTGACATCATGGTCGCTTAGATTAGTATTATCTTTTTAATCAATAAGCATGGGTGTCCAAGCCCTTCTATGATCTTACTTAGAAGCCAAATAGTCTCATGTAGGTAACTAATGATAATCCACAGTGGGCCTTCAGTGATAAAAGAACCGCCTGGAATTCAAGTGAATACGACGCTCTTTTTGAAGTTACAGTTAGATTGATTAGAATACAAGTCTCGCGGTGAAAATATTACATACAATCAAATAGAAATGTATAAATTCACCCACAATATTTTTTTTATAATATATATTTTTATTATCATCCCTGTTACAACACAATATATATAACTTAGTCATTTAATGTAAACAAATAAGGATAAGCATAAGAAAAACTGAAAGAATAGTAAATCTGAAAGAATAATATCTATAAATTAATACATTTTGTAGGTAATCAAATGAATAGGTAAATAAATGAACACAAATTGATGATTGCAATACTTCAGAACAAAAATATCACTTTTGGTTTGGTCAGTACACTGTATATACATTTTCAAAGAAACACCTCATTAATATGACCACAATCATTTAGAAAAGATTTTTGTCTCAACTGGTTACATCTCATGGTTATTTCCAAAAAGTAAGTGGCAAGATGACCAATAGGCCCAGAACTCAGTTTTCTTATTATTACTAAACATGATATATTTGCTCTGTTTATAGGCTTCTCTAAGAGCTGTTTTTATATTACTAAAGATTGGTCTTTGTTGTGAAGCTTTACATCTATACAGAAAGTACTTCACTATGATAATTAAATAATTAAGGCATCTATTGTTTCTTCCCTGTATTCCAAAAATTACAGTTTGTCGCGTTATGTTACAGGAGACATTAGTATGTAAATGAAACCATTCACTAAATTCTTTCCAAATATTTTTGGTTATTTCACAGTCCCAAAAAAGATGCAAAATAGATTCCTGCTCAAGGTTACAAAATGTACAAAAAGGGCTCATTCCTGGAAAAATCTTACTGGCTAAAACATTAGTTGTTAGGATATGATTAACAATCTTATATTGAAACCATCTGAGGTTTACATCCCCATGAGTTCCATCCTTAATAACTAAATTTATCTTACACCAATCTCGATTATTGTAGGATTGTCCAAGTATTTCCTCCCATCTTAGGTTGGCTTTGGATTTGATAAAGATGGTATTTGATAAACAATTATAGTACTTTTTGCATCCTTTTTTGCAGCTCAGGATAATTTGTATTTGTGATGGGGAAAAAGGTTTACATACTCTTTTTTTCCAATTTACAATGCCTAGTTTGTTTGCTGCTACCTTCACAGTACTAGTTAAACTAGCATATTCTAAAAAGTTCACTGTTAACCCAAATGTTGCCTCCAATTCTTCACATGATTTAAGTCTGTCTTCCGCTATTAAATCATCTACGAATTTAATTCCTTTATTTTGCCAATTTCTGTACATGACTGGCTTACCCCCCACTAAAAACCTGTCATTATTCCATAAGATTTCTTTTACAAATTGTTCAGCATCGCAAGGATTTGTTAAAGCATTTTTTTGAATTTTACCCCATGAAGTGAATACGTCCACCCAAAATGTGTTGGTAATTTGAGGTATTACTTGTTCCACTATGATTTTAGGCCCCATTTCTATCACTTTATATACACTTTCAATATTACCTATGCCAATGTCACACCACTTGTAATTTCCCATTAAAACTCGTTTAATCCAGGATAATTTTTGGGCTTCAATGAATTCTTTTATTAGAGGTACATTAATTCCACCATTTTTTATTTCTTTTATTGCTTGTTTACGTGCTATTTTGTCCGGTTTATTGTTCCAGACAAAATTAAAGCATTTTCTCTGAAACTCTTCAATATCCTTTTCTGGTGGGTCTGGCAATGATGAAAACAAGTGATTTAGTTTGGCTAAGATTAACGATTTCAAAATAACATTTCTTCCTAGTGGGGTTAGTTTACGTTTCCTCCATGTGCTCATAAGACTGTCTATTTGCTTTAACTTGTCTTTATAGTTTTTCTCTACCATTTCGGCTAGATTTATAGAAAACACCAGGCCTAAAAGTTTAAAAGAGCCTTGTGACCAATTCAATGTTGATTTAGTTTTGTATGATCTTGTTGAACCCTTATTGCTGCCAATCCAAATAACTCTAGTTTTTTCTGCGTTCATTTTTAGTCCGGAAAAACTTCCATAATGTTCTAGGATATCGAGACATTTATAGAGACTTTTTTCTGTGCCATTAAGTATAATGGTAGTATCATCAGCATATTGCGTTAGTTTATGATGAATACCTTTAATTGTTATACCATTTATTTGGTCATTATGACGAATCATTCCCGATAAAATTTCCGCGCATATCAAAAAGATATATGGAGACAAAGGATCCCCCTGACGGCAGCCCCTCGTGAGATCGAAGAAAGAAGATGCAAACCCATTTACCAATACGCATGACTCTGATCGATTATAAAAAATATCTACCCATTTTCTTAATGATGGTCCAAAGTTAAAATACTTCAGAGCTTTCTGTAAAAATCCCATTCAACTGAATCAAAGGCTTTTTACAAAATCTATCAACAATAACATACCAGGTATATTCTTATCTTCAGTGTAATGCATGATATCATAAACCAGACGTGTATTTTCACCAATAAATCTGCCCTGCATAAATCCTTTTTGGTCTTCGTTTATTATTAATGGTAAGTTTTGTTTCAGTCTTAAAGCAATTGCTGTGGAGGCTATTTTGTAAGAAACGTTGAGCAATGATATTGGTCGCCAATTTTTTATAAATTGCCTTTGTTTTCTCCATCTGGTTTTTCAATGATATTCATGGATTTATTTATAAAATTTCTTTTCTCTAGATTCAAAAAATATTTTGAAGGCTTCTCCCCACACTCATGCCAGCGAGCCTTTGATCTCATAATTATACCTTCAATTTTCAATTGATTGATTTTTTCCAGTTTATCATTTTCTAATTTTAACTCTGCTAGAAGTTTGATTTTTTCATCCATTTGAGTGGCTGTATCTACTGCCATGCTTAGTTCCGAAATTTTTTCCTTTAGTTGTGTTTCCTCTTGCTGCTGTGTGTGTTTTTTGTATGTTGCGTATGATATTGTATAACCTCTAATGTTTAATAGAAGTGTTTCAAAGAACAGCTGATCATTTACGGTGTTGTGAAGATCACTTTGAGTTTTATATTCCTCTTCTGTTTCTTTAATTATATCTATTACCCTTTTTGTATATACCTGGTCCTTCAATAAAGAATTGTTAAACTTCCAGAATCCCTTTCCCCTTTTTATATCTGTTAAACTTATGTCTATACTTATAATTGAATGATCAGAGCGGTAACTGGGGTGGATCTCGGCATTTACAACAAATGGGGACAAGTTGTGTGTAACCAAAAAGAAATCTAACCTAGCTTGTTTAATAGGAGTTGGCTGCCGCCAAGTGTATCGCGTTGCCTCCGGGTAGAGATTTCTCCATGGATCTATAAGATCCAATGAATCTATCATAGAAATAACTTGCTTTCTAGCATTGGGATTATTAACATTACAGTAATTGAAAGTATCAAGTTTTGGATTTTGTACCAAGTTCCAATCACCACATATTATATTGCTCTCATTGCCCCAGTTTTCAACTATAGATTGAATATGCTCAAAGAACTCTGGACTATCATTATTTGGAGCATATATAGATATGAGGCTTATATTTCTATTGTCTACTTTTATCTCTATTGCCAAAAAATTTCCATTGTTTGCATCTTCTAAGTGTTTTGTAGTTGTATATTCAAAATTGTTATTTAACAGTATTGCTACCCCTCTGGAGTTACTAGTAAATGGACTAATAAAACACTTAAGACCCCATTCTGCCTTAACTTGACTGATCAATTGTTTGTTAAAATGTACATCTTGTAAGCATATGATATTAAACTTTTTCTCCCTTAAGTGTTGAAACACATCCCTTCGCTTTGTATCATTCGCTAGACCTCTGCAATTAAATGAGGCGATGTTCAACCTTCCTTCCATCTAGATTTAAAAATACAGTTCCTTTTGTGATATTTTAAAATAAAATATACATTTAAATGAAAAAGTAATAATCTAAAAAAAGTGATTATAGAAAACAAAATTATAACCAGGGATTTTTTTGACTTTTGACTTCCTGTCATTCCACAAAATCTGTATGTGTACATGTACATATATTGCTCAACCGTTTTCAACTTGTTTTCTGCGGCTGAGAGAAACAAAAAAAATTACAGCGGAAATTTCCTGAGGTTTCCCCTCTACATATCATCTTACTGATCATTACCAAAAAAAAAAAAAAAAAAAAAAAAAAAAAAAAAAAAAAAAATAAATTAAATAAATAAATAAATAAAAAACTAATTAAATAAATAAAAAATTAATTAAATAAATAAATATATATAATCGTAAAGAGCCAGTTCCTATAGCTGCAAAGAAGAAAATTTGATTAATGTAACATGAAATTTTTCAAACACAATTTCGTAATATTATCATAAATTAAATATTAACATAAATTAAATTAGATATGAAATGAGTCAGTAGAGACTTGTCTCCAATAAAAAACAATAGTTAGAAAAATAAAAAGATTAACATGTTTGAATCGGCCAGCGCGCATCAATATAAAAGCACTCATTAATTAATGATAAATTCAGTCCAAACATGTGGGATACTAAACTTGAAAGAAAAGGATATTAAAACTGTTCTGTATTTACTTCCATATTATAGTCGGTTCAATTTCAGACTAAGTTTATAAGAAATGTTTCGGGTTACTTGTTTTTTTTTCCTTCTTTAAATTACCAGTGTCCTTCAGTTTTTGTATCTAATCCATCTTCCGTCTTGCAGTATTTCTACAAAGATATCAATGCCCACTTGTCGAATTCGCGTTTTTTTCCCACAATCCTGTCTTATTTGGAAAGCATGTCGTGCCATCTCAGCTCTCTGGATGCTTAGTTTCCTTGGTAGGTCGGTTCTCACACTAAATGATGTGCCTTTTAGCTTTGGTGCCGATTTTAGCACGAGATCTTTATCTGCATAATTAACAAACACAACGATTATCACTGGAGGGGCAGCTTTCCTATTGATGGTGTGGTCTGGCGGAGCACGTCTCGGGATTCTATGGGCCGTCACTAGGTTCATGCCATCTACCAAGGATTTTTCAATCATTAAATCCTTTTTAAAGAACTCTTTTGCTACTTCACATGTGTTTTCATTATAAATAGAATCGCTCTTTAACTCTATTCCACCCAACAGCAAATTTCTTTTCCGGCTATGAGTCTCAAGGGCAAGCAAATCGTGTTCTAGTTGATTTATTTTAGCTTCTAGGGCTTTTTGAGTTTCTGGGAGGGTTATTGTTTTAATCTCCTTAATCTCTTTTGCTTGAAATTCTATAGCTTTACTATGTTCACCAACTGAGTCTGTCACTTTTACAATAGACATTTCCAGATTTTTAACAGTATCTTTCATTATATGTTCCATGTTTTTCATTAATCTATGTTCTAATTCTAACAGCAGTTTTTTCATTGCATTTGCGTCAAGTTTGCCTCCCATTTGTTCAATGTCCATTCCTACCTCGCCTTCTGCTCCTTTGTTGCTCGCCATGTGCGTTCGTCTATTTCCCGCCGTGTGTTGTTGTTGTTGTGCTATCTCCGTTTCCCCACTGCGCAGAAAATATTGGTGTACAGTTCCTCTGGAGCTAATTTCACCTCCTTTCGCTTTAACAGTCTTTCTTCTCGACATTTACAGAAGTTTATATTACTATGATGCTTTCTTATGGTATTATTTTAACATAGGGGACACAAATCCTCAGGAGCTCATGAAAACGTGTCTGTACAGCCCGCCATCTTAACCGGAAGTCCATTCACCCACAATATGGAGAAATGATAAATGAAAAGCTATTGAGGAAAAACTTTCTTATATAAATTTCCCTGAACGACTATATACTTCTTTGTATATTATTAATTGTTGGCGTTCCTCAATGATCAATTCTAGAACCTCCTTTATTCGTGATGATATTACGACAATAAATGATCAAATTGTATTTGTATTGCAAAATAATTAGAAACTAAATAACCGTTCTAATGAAAATGCTACTCTTACCTATTGCCCTTTTGCCGGTGTGACTTTTGTAAATATAGATGTATTTTTCTATTTGTTTTTATAAAAAGTTGCATGAGCTGCCAAAATTCACTCTTCTGAGTTTCGATGCTCAGACCATACCATAGTTTGAAGTTCAAAGAAAAGCTAATTATTGACGTTAAAATAAGGTATATTCATACAGATCAGAAAAACAGTGTCAGACAAGAAGACAAAATTAAAATAACCACGACGAATGTTCGTTTATTCTAAGCCTATAAGTTATTTCCAAAAACAAATTTAACGTATCATTAAAAAACTTTTTTTTGCTTTTTTAAGCGTTTCGCTATTTCATTTCTTGAAGATTAAAAATGTAACAAATAAACAAAAATACCCAGTACCCAGCGTGGATAAATGAACTAATGATATCCCAGTGTGTGTATATACAATAACGGATAATAACCGAACTAAACCGTTACACGGCCAAGTGTGTAAGTTACCCCAAGCTGACAATGCATCCAAAAACAGAAGCGGGTTCGGCTTTGAAGAAAACAAAACTCTACGGGGAGTTTCCGTTATGATAAGTATATAAACATGTACAACCGACACTGTTCATCAATATCGTCCAACAATCACACCTATAAACTAGCCAACCCGAGGAACTACAACTATTTTATTGTCCTGAAGCACGACGAAGCACAGTCATGACTTCTCGTTCAAGTGCCACTTCACCAAATTCTACCGGGATATCGTACACACATTCCAGCATCTTGGAAACATCCAATGGTAATTATCATATCTAACAACACTTAATCGTTTTGGATGCCATATCTATATTGGAGACTATATGTTTACCCTTACCGCAATCAAAACAGTTGCAACCATTATTTCGTCTTCAAAATACCATGGAGACACAGAACAGTTTTTGGATAAATATGTGTAGACTTAAAACAATCAACAAAGATAAACTAAGATTAAAGGTTATTCAGGCAGTTCAGAGTGCTCTGTTTTTCAATGATTGTTAAATTCCGTAAAATGTGTCCATTTTGCCGTGTACTAACGGAATTGTTTTGCTTTTGTTTCAGATTCTGCTTTGGATTTCATGACCGTGTCCATGTCTGCTGAAGAAAGTCGGAATTCCACCGGTACAGTCTACATGTATGGAAACACGTCATTAACAAGTCATCATTCGGAAGTGTTTATCTTTGACAACACTGGCGCCCTCTGTGAAGATCTCAGATTTATCATCAACGTTCCAGAACTCTGTGACGTCACATTCTTGGTCGGTAAAGATCAAGTGCCCATATATGGATTGAAGTCGATTCTGGCCACCAGAAGCAGGTTAATATACAATATTTATCTTATACTGAAATGTTTAAAAAATACAGACCAAACAATTTTCTATGAAATCTGCAAATAATATCACATTTTTTTATAACCTTTAACCCTTTCTTAATTTCCAGAAGTTTTTTCCAAACCCTTCTCTCAGAACATGGCTGCAAGATAAACGGCGTCTCACCGCCCGCCAAGACGTCGCCGATAGGGGGCCAATTTCGTCGCATGGTTTGCCGACTTGGTTTGAGACGTCATAGGGCTCCACGACTGAGGCTAGCTGACCATATCACCTTTCGTGTTGAGAATTTCACCCCAGATATTTTCTCACAGCTCGTCAGTTTCCTACACAGTGGAGAAATTCAACTCACAGTGGACAATGTGATCGGTAAGATTTGACACATCTCTCTGTATAGAATATTTCTTCTGGTATACAGTTAGCACAATATCAACGAATGGGAGTCGTTAAATGTGCAGAAACTGGCAATTGATCTCGGTAATGGAGCTGGTCTTTTTATTAAAAAAAGAGATAAATTACAAACTTTGGGAATGGTTTGAAATTTTTATTATGACTTTCTTTCATCTTTTATTTCTTATTGAGTGGGATAAAATCTGAACTTCATCTTCCCGTTTCCTCAGGTATTTTAAATGCTGCTGACCGTTATGGCGTCGATGATTTGAAAGCCGCTTCTCTCCAGTACGCACGGCGTCTCATCGATTTCAATACAGTATTTCCGTTATTAGCCTCTACCGAAGGATACAATGACTTCCTGCTTACAACAACTATCATCTCAGAGGTAAATATGGATTTCTCAATTTAGTAAGGACAATTTAGCATCAAATACTGAACAGAAACAGTCAAACGTTTTCGATAAGAAACAACGGATTAAAATGTCGGCAATTATGCATAACACATCCATTTTTACAAAGAAATCTTTATCTCGAGTTGCCTTTTACAATTGTTACCATTTCTTTTTTATCTTTGCAGATAATGGAATTTGTGGACAGTAAAGCCCAGACACTGTTGCGGGTGAAGAACTTTGACGTCCTCTCCCATGATATGGCCATTCTAATCTTATCCAGAACTTCTCTTCGGGCAACGGAAACAGCAAAGTGGGACGCTGCATTTCATTGGAGCAGACGGCACTGCGAGGGACGCGGGAACGATCAACTGAGAGTCACCCTGAAATCTTTCACGTCCTTGATCAGATTTACCGAGATTCCACTGAAGAAATTGTCTGAGGAGATCTTGCCTATCGGCGTTCTGCAAGAGGAGATTATCCAACATGTATTTGGAAGTCAGCGATCACGTGTTACCTTGGATTCATCTCACGGTTCAAGGAAAAGTCTACGTAAACAGAAAGGAATGTCTTGTCTCCACCGAGTCTTGTCTCTCCGCCCTAAACGATCTGATGATAGCGGATTTGCCGTTTCTCTGGAGGGATCTTCACGAGATTGAGATCTAAGAACATTCCAGAACAGTGCTAATTGTACATAAAAGTTGCATGTTTGCTATCCTTCGTTTGACTTTGCCTCGTAAAAGAACTTTGTAAAACAGTGCTAATTGTACATTCCCACTGAATATTTATTTTCCATCATGTTGTGCTTTGATTTTCATGTACTGAATGACAGAATAAATATTGTATATATCTATATATATTCTAATTTAAGTGTTGACATCTATATATGTTGGATCTATAAAATCTGACCATTAGACTCTCAATATAAATTTATGGAAAACTTATTACGTTGGCTTAACTTCCCTTATCTTTTGATGGCACAGAAAAATGACATGTTGATTGTTTGTACAGCCACATCCCAAATTACTATTCAGTCGACTGATTGATAGTCCGGCCCCCAGTCCCACACAGATCTTTCATTGATGTTTTTTCCCTCGATCGCCATACGTGGGAGTCGATAGGTACTCGCCGAAGGTCGGAGTTTCCTCCGCGAAGAAGGGAATTCATAAACACGGTTTCGAGATGTGTCAAATATAGGTCAAACTAATCTGAAAGAGCGGGTTCCAATAGACCATTTGCCAGTTTTGCGCGTCACAATGAAATGACGTCGCGGCATCATTCTTACACCGGACAAGCCCAGTAGTCATCTTGACTTTTGCCATATTCTATCAAAATGCGATTTCATCCGCGATTTTATCGCATTTCTAGACTAATTCGGATATAAACTATCGGAATATAGGTTTTCATTTCTTATATCTGTTGTAAAATACCCCAAATTTGAAGTTAAAAGCAGACGGATCCTTTGTCCGGTCTACTACTTTGGGCAGCAATTGTGACGTCGCTAAATTGCGTCGTTTGAAAGTAATTGGCAAATCACCTATCATCACTGACGAGACCTCATATAGACGTTGTGTTCCGTCCGCCCAAATGACGTCTGCTTGATTATGACGTAATATCACTATGACGTCAAAAACATAATCGGCTTTATGACGTTATTTCATTGTTCTGTCGTCACCTTGACATTTCGTTAGAAAGACGTACATTGATACAGACTTCCAGCGACATGGATCAATCGCCAAAGGCAAAAAGTTTGAAGGCAAAATACCGAAAAATGGCCAAAAGGAACCAATGGTATTCCAGAATGCTCGAGTGGATAAGAAAGCTGACTTGTTGTGCAAACCCATCGAGAAAATATGAGGACAGAATTCTAGAGTTTGATAATCAGCTTCCATCCGATATCCTGGACTTGACAGCACAAGAGCTAGAGGAGGTCCCACCGGAACTGCAAAATATACCCTCTCCCGAGCAACCCGGGAATGGAGCAGGAGATGACGTTAAAGACCAACTCGATATAGTTAAATTTAACCCGCCATCCCTCGCGGAACTTGCCGCTAAGGTGTACACGAAAGTATACGACGAGCGGCGCAGGCGACGTCATCCCTTCTCCCAGATTCCATTTTGTCGACGGTTCAACGACGAGGGGTTTTATTCCTTCTGTGAAATACAGGCTGGTTATCAGAAAGTTCAGAGGCCATACTACTAACTGATGAACCCATTTTGACACTCGAATATACACCGCTGTTTACAAAAACTTAACTGACATATTTTTTCTTTTGTACAGCAATATAATAAATTCACTGTATATTTTATCTGTCATAGTTTGTTGGTTTATTACTAGCTTCAGCTCAATGGTTTATTGTTTTACATTCTTTTCGACCTATCTGTATTCAAGTTTATTTGGTTCTTTTGTATAGTGAATACAATAGTAATTTTACAATTTTCTTCAATAATGGCAAAAATTCTTCCGTCGATTTAGGTTCATGCGCAAACCACTGGAACCGAACCCATGTCGGACTGTGTGCCCTTGTCTCTTTGATTGCAACACCCTGCACACTGGTCAACGTATTATTACAAGGCTCCATTTTTTAAATTGGTCTCATTTGGATAAAAGTCATATTTTGGGGAATCGTATCAACAGAAAGTTCCTTATATGCACAGTTCAACCCTCTTAAAATAGTTTCATTCACTGAATCTAAGACAAGACATTTAGTAAATAATTTTCCTTTCTTTTCTCATTGAGCTTGCTTCATACACATTCGCACACAATATTACAAATGAGTACCACTTTGTAGACATTTGACAAAGGAGGGTGTGCTCTCAGTCAGTTAAAACAAACTGTAGGGGCGTCTCTTTGGTGTACCTGGTTGCCTTATGTAATCTCATTGATCCCCATTCAAAAATAAAACCACAGATTGGTTGGAAAGCCGAACTTTTATTTCGAGAATGCAACCCTCAGAACGCTTCTCTGATAATCTAGAGCCCATGAGGTTTCGGAGGCCCCTGTGCCCTTACCCCTTTGTTTAGATAGTCAACAACTACCCTCCTTCACACCCGTAAACATAATATTACAAGGCTCCATTTGTTACCAAAAATTGGTCTCTGTTGGATAAATGTTATATATTCGGGAATCGTATCACCAGAAAACAATTCAACCTCAACCACATGTCTTGTAATGTGAAGAATTACTTATGGACACCGGTATAGGTGTCGAAAGCTCGTGTTGTTCACAAACAACTAACCAAGTAGTGATGTCTTAATTTTTAAGCGTTTGCATATAGAGTTTGGTCCGTCCGTACGTACGAAGTGTTTCCAGACAATAAATCTTAAACCAGTGAAGGTTTTCATTGGAAATTTTTATATATTATGTATATCCACAATACCTCGGTTGGGATTATGTTTCGAGAAAATCCGCTCATAGGTGCCGCCACTGCACAGGCCATAGACCTCGTAAATACAGTTATGATTTGAGGTTTCCGGACGTTATCTCTGTAACGGGTTGACGTTTTCTCTTGAATTTTTTTATATGAGGTAGATTCACAATACCTTGGGTGAGATTGTGTTTCGAGAAAATCCGCTCATAGGTGGCGCCGCTGCAGGCCATAGAACTCGTAAATACAGTTATGATTTGAGGTTTCCGGACGTTATCTCTGTAACGGCTTGATGTTTTCTCTTGAAATTTTTTTTATAAGATATATATCTACAATACCTCGGATGGGATTGTGTTTCCAGAAAATCCGCTCATAGGTGGCGCCACTGCAGGCCTAGACCTCGTAAAAACAGTTATGATTTGAGGTTTCCGGACGTTGTCTCGGTAACGGGTTGACGTTTTCTCTTGACATTTTTTTGTAAGTCTACCACAATGTTTGTCTGCTCATTATAGCAACTCATTATAACTGCTCACCAACTCGTACATTCTTTATATGTAGGGGTTATTCAGAATCGATTTCACTACTTCATGATCAACTAGGCGGGGGCATGTATCACCTTCAGTGATAGTTAATGCACATCTCTCCAAACAACACCCTTCTCCAAAGGAGGCATACTCAATGGTACTATTACTTCTAGTTTTGTAATTAACTTTTTGCTTTAAGAAATGTTTTAAACTTTCTTTAAACGTGAGTTCCATAGTCATGAGAAACATTAAGGCATCATCACGTAGTTAGTTGTTTGTGAACAACCCGAGCTTTCGACACTGGTAAAGGAAACAACTTTCTTACTAACTTCTTGGTTTATTGGGTGGCGACGTTTCGATGTAGTTCTTACGTCGTTATCAAAGTCAATGACATATCTTGTTCATTCCACATGCATTAGCAGTGCAGAAACTCAAGCAATTCAAGTTGACGTATAAGAACAATATCTCCCCGTCTGTAATAATTATTCTTTTCAATTGACATCATGGTCGCTTAGATTAGTATTATCTTTTTAATCATTAAGAATGGGTGTCCAAGCCCTTCTGTGGTCTTACTTAGAAGCCAGATAATCCCATGCAGGTAACTAATGATAATCCACAGTGGGCCTTCAGTGATAAAAGAACCGCCTGGAATTCAAGTGAATACGACGCTCTTTTTGAAGTTACAGTTAGATTGATTAGAATACAAGTCTCGCGAGGAAAATATTACATACAATCAAATAGAAATGTATAAATTCACCCACAATATGGAGAAATGATAAATGAAAAGCTATTGAGGAAAAACTTACTTATATAAATTTCCCTGAACGACTATATACTTCTTTGTATATTATTAATTGTTGGCGTTCCTCAATGATCAATTCTAGAACCTCCTTTATTCGTGATGATATTACGACAATAAATGATCAAATTGTATTTGTATTGCAAAATAATTAGAAACTAAATAACCGTTCTAATGAAAATGCTACTCTTACCTATTGCCCTTTTGCCGGTGTGACTTTTGTAAATATAGATGTATTTTTCTATTTGTTTTTATAAAAAGTTGCATGAGCTGCCAATATTCACTCTTCTGAGTTTCGATGCTCAGACCATACCATAGTTTGAAGTTCAAAGAAAAGCTAATTATTGACGTTAAAATAAGGTATATTCATACAGATCAGAAAAACAGTGTCAGACAAGAAGACAAAATTAAAATAACCACGACGAATGTTCGTTTATTCTAAGCCTATAAGTTATTTCCAAAAACAAATTTAACGTATCATTAAAAAACTTTTTTTTGCTTTTTTAAGCGTTTCGCTATTTCATTTCTTGAAGATTAAAAATGTAACAAATAAACAAAAATACCCAGTACCCAGCGTGGATAAATGAACTAATGATATCCCAGTGTGTGTATATACAATAACGGATAATAACCGAACTAAACCGTTACACGGCCAAGTGTGTAAGTTACCCCAAGCTGACAATGCATCCAAAAACAGAAGCGGGTTCGGCTTTGAAGAAAACAAAACTCTACGGGGAGTTTCCGTTATGATAAGTATATAAACATGTACAACCGACACTGTTCATCAATATCGTCCAACAATCACACCTATAAACTAGCCAACCCGAGGAACTACAACTATTTTATTGTCCTGAAGCACGACGAAGCACAGTCATGACTTCTCGTTCAAGTGCCACTTCACCAAATTCTACCGGGATATCGTACACACATTCCAGCATCTTGGAAACATCCAATGGTAATTATCATATCTAACAACACTTAATCGTTTTGGATGCCATATCTATATTGGAGACTATATGTTTACCCTTACCGCAATCAAAACAGTTGCAACCATTATTTCGTCTTCAAAATACCATGGAGACACAGAACAGTTTTTGGATAAATATGTGTAGACTTAAAACAATCAACAAAGATAAACTAAGATTAAAGGTTATTCAGGCAGTTCAGAGTGCTCTGTTTTTCAATGATTGTTAAATTCCGTAAAATGTGTCCATTTTGCCGTGTACTAACGGAATTGTTTTGCTTTTGTTTCAGATTCTGCTTTGGATTTCATGACCGTGTCCATGTCTGCTGAAGAAAGTCGGAATTCCACCGGTACAGTCTACATGTATGGAAACACGTCATTAACAAGTCATCATTCGGAAGTGTTTATCTTTGACAACACTGGCGCCCTCTGTGAAGATCTCAGATTTATCATCAACGTTCCAGAACTCTGTGACGTCACATTCTTGGTCGGTAAAGATCAAGTGCCCATATATGGATTGAAGTCGATTCTGGCGACCAGAAGCAGGTTAATATACAATATTTATCTTATACTGAAATGTTTAAAAAATACAGACCAAACAATTTTCTATGAAATCTGCAAATAATATCACATTTTTTTATAACCTTTAACCCTTTCTTAATTTCCAGAAGTTTTTTCCAAACCCTTCTCTCAGAACATGGCTGCAAGATAAACGGCGTCTCACCGCCCGCCAAGACGTCGCCGATAGGGGGCCAATTTCGTCGCATGGTTTGCCGACTTGGTTTGAGACGTCATAGGGCTCCACGACTGAGGCTAGCTGACCATATCACCTTTCGTGTTGAGAATTTCACCCCCGAGATTTTCTCACAGCTCGTCAGTTTCCTACACAGTGCAGAAATTCAACTCACAGTGGACAATGTGATCGGTAAGATTTGACACATCTCTCTGTATAGAATATTTCTTCTGGCATACAGTTAGCACAATATCAAAGAATGGGAGTCGTTAAATGTGCAGGAACTGGCAATTGATCTCGGTAATGGAGCTGGTCTTTTTATTAAAAAAGAGATAAATTACAAACTTTAGGAATGGTTTGAAATTTTTATTATGACTTTCTTTCATCTTTTATTTCTTATTGAGTGGGATAAAATGTGAACTTCATCTTTCCGTTTCCTCAGGTATTCTGAATGCTGCTGACCGTTATGGCGTCGATGATTTGAAAGCCGCTTCTCTCCAATACGCACGGCGTCTCATCGATTTCAATACAGTATTTCCGTTGTTAGCCTCTACCGAAGGATACAATGACTTCCTGCTTACAACAACTATCATCTCAAAGGTAAATATGGATTTCTCAATTAGAACAATTAAACGTTAAAAATCAATTGTTATGCAGTAAGACTCACGGCCTACTTTTCGACAAGAAACAAAGCCTACCATGCACTTCAAACAGTCGAGGATTAAAATGATTTAAACTTTGAACAAGACCTTGGGTAGCCTATGAGCTCCCAAGCAATTCCACTTTACAAGGAAATCATCATCTCACGAGCTGCTCTTCTATAATTGCTACCATTGTTTTTATCTTTGCAGATCATGGAATTCGTGGACAGTAAAGCTCAGACACTGTTGCGGGTGAAGAACTTTGACGTCCTCTCCCATGATGTGGCCATTCTAATCTTATCCAGAACTTCTCTTCGGGCAACGGAAACAGCAAAGTGGGACGCTGCATTTCATTGGAGCAGACGACAATGCGAGGGACGCGGGAACGATCAACTGAGAGTCACTCTGAAATCTTTTACGTCCTTGATCAGATTTACCGAGATTCCACTGAAGAAATTGTCTGAGGAGATCTTGCCTATCGGCGTTCTGCAAGAGGAGATTATCCAACAGGCATTTGGAAGTCAACGATCACGTGTTACCTTGGATTCATCTCACGGTTCAAGGAAAAGTCTACGTAAACAGAAAGGAATGTCTTGTCTCCTCCGAACGTTGTCTCTTCGCCCCAAACGATCTGATGATAGCGGATTTGCCGTTTCTCTGGAGGGATCTTCACGAGATTGAGATCTAAGAACATTCCAGAACAGTGCTAATTGTACATAAAAGTTGCATGTTTGCTATCCTTCGTTTGACTTTGCCTCGTAAAAGAACTTTGTAAAATAAATGTACATTCCGACAAAATCCTATCAAAAATACAGAATACAAATAGTACAGTTAAAGTTCCATCAAAATAAATTTGTTGATGTAAGGGATAAAACAAGCTCCTCGAGCTTTCATTCCGCTAATATCCTTGTATATTGGTGAAATAAATGAAATGAAATGAAATAAATATTTATTTTCCAACACGTTGTACTGTGATTTATATGTACTGAACGACAGAATAAATATTGTATACATCTATTTATATTATAATTTAAGTGTTGAAATCTATATATGTTGGATCTATTAAATCTGGCTGCATTAGGCCCTCTATATAAATACATGGAAAACTTGTTACGTTGGCTTATCTGTCCTTGTCTTTTGATGGCACAGAAAAATGACATGTTAATTCTTTGTACAGCCACATCCCAAATTACTATTTAGTCGGCTGAGTGATAGTCCCCCAGCCCGGATTATCGGTCTTACGGCGACTGGTATTATATGGCTACTAATGTGTCTTATGACGAACACGGAGAGAAAAAAAAGTTCGGCAGAGCCCAGATTTCTCGGCTAATAGTCCCCCAGTCCCACACAGATCTTCCATTGCTGGATTTTCCCTCGATCGCCATACGTGGGAGTTGCTAGGTAGCCTACTCGCCGAAGGTCGGAGGTTTCCTCCACAGAGAAGGAAATTCATAGGCACGGTTTCGAGATATGTCAAATAGGTCAAACCAATCTGAAAGAGCGGCCGGGTTCCAAATATCACTCGCTCAATCCAAACAGCCTTCCACCGAATCCCATTCAGTCCAAAAATTGGAAAATTTTCTGACTGGGTTTTCACGCGAACGACCTATGTGGAATGGTTGCCAGTTACCAGCGGAAGGTCGTGGGTTTCCTCCGGGCACAGAGCCCGGTTTCTTCCCACAATAAAACTGACAACGCCGCGATATAAGTGAAATAATCTCGAGCGCGGCGTAAAACACCAAACAATCAATCAATCAACCAAATATCACTGACGAGACCTCATATAGACGTTATGTTCAGTCCGCCCAAATGACGTCTGCTTGATCATGACGTAATATCGCTATGGCGTCAAAAACATTACCGGCTTTATGACGTTATTTCATTGTCCTGTCATAAACACGAACACCTTTATAACGTCGTTCCATCCTTCTATCAGAATCACCAACACATTTATGACGTTATTTCATTGTTCTGTTGTCACCTTGACATTTCGTGAAAAAGACGTACATCGATACAGACTTCCAGCGACATGGATCAATCGCCAAAGGCAAAATGTTTGAAGGCAAAATACCGAAAAATAGCAAAAAGGAACCAATGGTATTCCAGAATGCTCGAGTGGATAAGAAAGCTGACTTGTTGTGCAAACCCATCGAGAAAATATGAGGACGGAATTCTAGAGTTTGATAATCAGCTTCCATCCGATATCCTGGACTTGACAGCACAAGGTCTAGAGGCGGTCCCACCCGAGCTACAAAATATACCCTCTCCCGAGCAACCCGGGAATGGAGCAGAAGATGTCGTTGAAGACCAACTCGATACAGTTAAGTTAAACCCGCTATCCCTCGCGGAACTTGCTGCCAAGGTGTACATGAAAGTATACGACGAGCGGCGCAGGCGACGTCATCCCTTCTCCCAGATTCCATATTGTCGACGGTTGAACGACGAAGGGTTTTCTGCCTTCTGTGAAATACAGGCTGGTTATCAGAAAGTTCAGAGGCCATACTACTAACTGATGAACCCATTTTGACACTCGAACACACACCGCTGTTTACAAAAACTTTACTGACATATTTCTTTCTTTTGTACAGCGACAAAGTAAATTCACTGTATATTTTATCTGTCATAGTTTGGTGGTTTATTACTAGGTTCAGCTCAATGCTTTATTTTTTTACATTGTTTTCGACCAATCTGGTCTTTTGTATAGTGAATACCATAGTAATTTCATCATTTTCTGCATGACGCTTTCTTGAATAATGGCGAAAATTCTTCCGTCGATTTTGGTTTATGCGCAAACCGCTGGAACCGAACCCATGTCGGACTGTGTACCCTTGTCTCTGTGATTGGGATAGTCAGCAACCACCCTGCACACTGGTCAACGTATTATTACAAGGCTCCATTTTTTTTAAATTGGTCTCATTTGGATAAAAGTTATAATTTGGGGAATTGTATCAACAGAAAGTTCCTAATATGCACAGTTCAACCCTCTTAAAATAGTTTCATTCACTGAATCTTAGACAAGGAATTTGGTAAATAATTTTCCTTTCTTTTCTCATTGAGCTCGCTTCATACACATTCGCACACAATATTACAGTAGTACCACTTTGTAGACATTTGACAAAGAGATAAAATTACATAAGGTGAAGAATTTGTTAAGGACAACAAATTCTTGGTTTATTGGGTGACGCCGTTTCGATGAACTACACCCAATAAACCAAAGGAATTGTTATCCATAAGTAATTCTTCATCTTACTGTAACTGTTCAACTTTTAAATGCCTTTGAAAGATTAGATCAATTCACATGAAGCAGGAACACAACATTGTCAAAATACCATACACACAAATATCTTGTGTGATGAATAGAATTAATTTGATCGTTTATTTTATCTGGAGACTCCATAAAATACAATATATTTCTATTCCACAATTTTTGCCATAGCTTTACTTTGATTAGCAATTATATAAATAATTGATTGAGTGATTGATGTTTTACGCTACAGTCAGATTATCTGACTTACAGAGAGACCTTTTCAGGTTCAGTAGGGGGGGATACTAAGCTGTTTGTCTGGAGAAAGTGTAGGTACCTGGAAGAACCGTTCCACATATTGGCGTGGTGGGGGAGAGGGGGGTAAAGTGTTGAGCCATTTGTTTTAGCACCGAGTGGGATTCAAACTCACGAATCAGAGAAAGCTTGTGTCAGCGCGAGGGACTTTTCTGACAAAAGCCCAACGTTCATAGGATTTCGGAAATGTTTAAAACTCTCTTTTAACGTGGGTTCCATACTAATGAGAAACAAATTAGTTGTTTGTGAACAACACAAGCTTTCAACACCAATGTCTTCGTTAAGTGTAACGGTATATGTGTCGAAAGCTTGTGTTGTTCACAAACAACTAGCTACGTGGTGATGCATTAATTTTTCTCATTAGGCCATAGGATTGTTGATTGATTTATATGTTTCGCTGTACTAAAGAATAGATCGATTCACTAATATGGTGACGTCGCCAGGTTTAGAGGGGGGAGGATATCAAGTTCTTTACCTGGAGAACACCTTGCACCTCTTCCACATAGTGCGACCCATTACCCCAGATCTGACAGAATTTTGAATGTAAATTGCACCGATTTTTATTCATCGTAAGACCCCCTGTGGCTTGTTCTACTTAGCTTTTGTAAGTAAGGCCTGTCTAATGTTTGTTAAAAGGACAAATATGTTGTTAAATTTTGTTGACCTTCAAATTAGTAGAAAATAAATGATTAATCTCGGATGAAGGGTCGGAATTAAATTTTGGACCAAAAGTATAAATTGTTATTTGGGGAATTCACTGATGCTCTTGTTTTCTATCTGACAGTCAATAAACAAACAGCTGAGAATGCACCACACACACAGCCACATGTATAAAGAACCTGTGCTGTGCAGCTAACCCATGGCTGATTCTCATTAACCACAACATAGAAGAAGACAAAAGGACCCCCCCCCCCTCCCGTTACCAAATGAAAATCAATCTTTATATAAACAACATCCGAATAGCACACAAATGACATTTGACTTTTGGGGTGGAATTGAATTATATTGGGACTGGATATATTGGCTCAATCTGACTAAAGTCGAGATGCTTATTGAAAATTTTCAATAAGCATCTCGACTTTAGTCAGATTGATATTGGCTATGTTGGCCACTTAGACCACACCAAGACTACCTTAATCAAAATTATTCGTTTTGATAATATTTGTTGTATTTATTTGCTCGATAACTTAGAAAAAATTTGCTGTAATTTCTTCATTTCACTTCGACCATTTCTGAGGAGATTAATTTAGATGCACGTGCATGTAGATGCCGGAAAAAATCCCCGCTCTGTCAAGTCGATGTATAACAATAGCCCCCCGCCTGTAATAATTATTCTATTCAATTGACATCATGATTGCTTAGATTAGTATTATCTGTTATAATCAATAAGCATGGGTGTCTAAGCCCTTCTGTGGTCTTACTTAGAAGCCAGATAATCCCATGTAGGTAACTAATGATAATCCACAGCGGGTCTTCAGTGATAAAAGAACTGCAAAGAATACAGGAAGTTGTAACATTCTGTTTGAAGCTACAAGTTGATCAACCAATATGCGAGTCTGTCGGCGAATATATTCGATATAATCAATTAATAATCAATAAATAACCCAAATGCTGGAAGATCATAAGAAAAGTGAAGTTATTGGGAATTACGTCTTTACATAAAGTGTAAAGTCCACGGACGACTTTATTCCTTTGTACATGTATATTAAAGTGGCATGAGCAGCCAAAATTCACACTTTTTTTCATAATTTCTGATCGTCACGATAGTAAGGGCTTTGAATGCCATCAAAAAACTAAATGATTGGCGTTGGAATGAGGAAAATCCCTACAGCATGTGGCCTGTACGAACCGAAAACGTGTTCGGAAGGTAAACAAAATTTAAATAAACGGGACGACCATTTATTCATTCTAAGCCAAAGTTAGTTCAAAACAATACTTTATCGTACATTTTCGAGACTAGAAGCACTAAAAAGCTTCTGAATTATACGTCTTGAAAAAAAAATAGCCAATAATTTCAACATTCTGTTTAAACCTCAAAATATCAACATTTTGGCAGCTCATGTCCCTTTAAGAATTTGTAGCGGACTAAAATCATCAACTTTTTTTCAGCCATATAAATGTTATTACGAAATTAAATGCTCAAATTATACTGGTATTATTTGCTCATTGTCCACTATATGAAGACCTGAGAAATACATTGTACTCAAATATACCTTAAAGAGATGCTAAGGCTATAAGATCAGGATGCCAATTATCATATTTTGTAACTTGATATTTCGTCAATTTGTCAATATATGTTCTTCTTGTGGGTCTGTCTGTTTGTATATGTATGACTTCGTATTTGTATATTTAACTTATTTATATTTGCAAGTGTAAATGTATACGCCTCTATATATATACAAGTCTATTTTTTCTTTCTTACAAGCAATTTATCAAACTGCACCATGGAGAGGTGTTAATATAGGCCGTAGGCCTGTTCACCAATCCAAAATTTAATTTCATTGAAATAAAATATTGTTTAAACTATGAAGCCGGGGTAATTTCCTGATCCCCAGCCGAGCAGAAGGCGCTAGAAATAAGATGTGTTGATGGAATCGAAACAAAATACATTCGCCTTGTCTCTGTATAAACAACAACTCTTTCAAAGTTTTCTCAACCAAAGATTATGTACATCAAATTATTGAATATTAAAAAAAAATTCGTGTCTTTTAAATATAAAAGTTTGACAGAACTAAGAACACGTCTCATGAATTGGTTTGAATCTGACATGTAAACAGTGCCGCCATTGCTGACTGACGAGCAACTCCATCTCTTAGTAATGGCGGCGTTCGATACACATCAAATACCACGTAATCTCCTTAGTATATTGAAGAAATACGTTTAAAGGACGTAAGAAAATATGCTTAAACGAATTATTAATCTTTTCAGTTAAACATCGTGATTGCTTAGATCAGAAATATCTACTTTAATCACTAAGCATGGGTGTCCAAGCCCTTCTATGATCTTACTTAGAAGCCAGATAATCCCATGCAGGTAACTAGTGATAATCCACAGCGGGTCTTCAGTGATAAAAGAACCGCCTGGAATACAGGTGAATACGACGCTCTTTTTGATTAGAATACAAGTCTCGCAGGGAAAATATTGCATACAATCAATTAGAAAAGTATCCAAGAACAGAAGCGGGTTCGGCTTTGAAGATAACAAAACTCTACAGGAAGTTTCCGTTAGGATAAGAATATAAACACAACCAACCCACATGTTTCATCAATATCGTTCAACAATCACACCTATAAACAACTATATCTTCTAGCCAACCCGAGGAACTACAACTATTCGATTGTCCTTCAAGATGTTCCGACGAAGCACAGTCATGACTTATCGTTCAACTGTCACTTTACCAAATTCTACCGGGATATCTTACACACATTCCAGCATCTTGGAAACATCCAATGGTAATTATCAAATCTAGCAACACTAAATAGTTTTGGACGCCACATCTATATTTGACACTATTTGTTTACCCTAACCGCAATCAAAAAAGTTGCAATCATTATTTCGTCTTCAAAATACCATGGAGACGCAGCTCAGTTTTGGATAAATATGTGTAGACTTCAAATAATTAACAAAGATAAACTAAGATTAACGGTTATTCAGGCAGTTCAGAGTGTTCTGTTTTTCAATGATTGTTAAATTTCGTAAAATGTGTCCATATTGCCGTGTACTAACGGAATTGTTTTGCTTTTGTTTCAGATTCTGCTTTGGATTTCATGACCGTGTCCATGTCTGCTGAAGAAAGTCGGAATTCCACCGGTACAGTCTACATGTATGGAAACACGTCATTAACAAGTCATCATTCGGAAGTTTTTATCTTTGACAACACTGGCGCCCTCTGTGAAGATCTCAGATTTATCATCAACGTTCCAGAACTCTGTGACGTCACATTCTTCGTCGGCAAAGATCAAGTGCCCATATATGGATTGAAGTCGATTCTGGCGACCAGAAGCAGGTAAATATACAATATTTATCTTATACTGAAATGTTTAAAAAATACAGACCAAACAATTTTCTATGAAATCTGCAAAAAATAGCCCAATTTTTTTATAACCATTAACCCTTCCTTAATTTCCAGAAGTTTTTTCCAAACCCTTCTCTCAGGACATGGCTGCAAGATAAACGGCTTCTCAAAGCCCGCCAAGACGTCGCCGATAGGGGGCCGATTTCGTCGCATGGTTTGTCGACTTGGTTTGAGACGTCCCAGGGGTCCACGACTGAGGCAAGCTGACCATATCACCTTCCGTGTTGAGAATTTCACCCCAGATATTTTCTCACAGCTCGTCAGTTTCGTACACAGTGGTGAAATTCAACTCACAGTGGACAATGTGATCGGTAAGATTTGACACATCTCTCTGCATAGAATATTTCTTCTGGCATACAGTTAGCACAGTATCAAAGAATGGGAGTCGTTAAATGTTCAGGAACTGGCAATTGATCTCGGTAATGGAGCTGGTCTTTTTATTAAAAAAAAGATAAATTACAAACTTTAGGAATGGTTTGAAATTTTTATTATGACTTTCTTTCATCTTTTATTTCTTATTGAGTGGGATAAAATCTGAACTTCATCTTCCCGTTTCCTCAGGTATTTTAAATGCTGCTGACCGTTATGGCGTCGATGATTTGAAAGCCGCTTCTCTCCAGTACGCACGGCGTCTCATCGATTTCAATACAGTATTTCCGTTATTAGCCTCTACCGAAGGATACAATGACTTCCTGCTTACAACAACTATCATCTCAGAGGTAAATATGGATTTCTCAATTTAGTAAGGACAATTTAGCATCAAATACTGAACAGAAACAGTCAAACGTTTTCGATAAGAAACAACGGATTAAAATGTCGGCAATTATGCATAACACATCCATTTTTACAAAGAAATCTTTATCTCGAGTTGCCTTTTACAATTGTTACCATTTCTTTTTTATCTTTGCAGATAATGGAATTTGTGGACAGTAAAGCCCAGACACTGTTGCGGGTGAAGAACTTTGACGTCCTCTCCCATGATATGGCCATTCTAATCTTATCCAGAACTTCTCTTCGGGCAACGGAAACAGCAAAGTGGGACGCTGCATTTCATTGGAGCAGACGACACTGCGAGAGACGCGGGAACGATCAACTGAGAGTCACCCTGAAATCTTTCACGTCCTTGATCAGATTTACCGAGATTCCACTGAAGAAATTGTCTGAGGAGATCTTGCCTATCGGCGTTCTGCAAGAGGAGATTATCCAACAGGTATTTGGAAGTCAGCGATCACGTGTTACCTTGGATTCATCTCCCGGTTCAAGGAAAAGTCTACGTAAACAGAAAGGAATGTCTTGTCTCCACCGAGCCTTGTCTCTTCGCCCCAAACGATCTGATGACAGCGGGTTTGCCGTTTCCCTTGAGGGCTCTTCACGAGATTGAGATCTAAGAACATTCTAGAACAGTGCTAATTGTACATAAAACTTGCGTGTTTGCTATCCTTCGTTTGATTTAGTCTTGTAAAAGAACTTTGTAAAATAGTGCTAATTGTACATTCCGACAAAGTTCCCCTTAAATATTTATTTTCCACCATGTTGTGCTTTGATTTCTATGTACTGAACGACAGAATAAATATTGTATATATCTATTTATATTAGAATTTATCGAATCCATATATGTTCGATTAATAAAATCTGGCTGCATTAGGCCCTCTATATAACTACATAGAAAACTTGTTACGTTGGCTATCTTGCCTTGTCTTTTCATGGCACAGAAAAATTACCTGTTGATTGTTTGTACAGCCACATTCCAAATTGCTAGGGATAGTCCCACACGTATCTTTCATAGGCGTTTTCCCTCGATCGCCATACGTGGGAGTCGCTAGGTAGGCCTACTCGCCGAAGGTCGGAGGTTTCCTCCACAAAGAAGGGAATTCATAGGCACGGTTTCGAGATGTGTCAAATCGGTCAAACCAATGTGAAAGAGCGGGTTCCAAATATCACTGACAAGACCTCATAATATACACGTTATGTTCAGTCCTCCCAAATGATGACATAATATCACTATGACGTCAAAAGCATAATCGGCATCATGACGTTATTTCATTGTTTTGTCGTCACCTTGGCATTTCGTTAGAAAGACGTACATCGATACAGACTTCCAGCGACATGGATCAATCGCCAAAGGCAAAAAAGTTTGAAGGCAAAATACCGAAAAATAGCTCGAGTGGATAAGAAAGTTGACTTGTTGTGCAAACCCATCGAGAAAATATGAGGACGGAATTCTACAGTTTGATAATCAGCTTCCATCCGATATCCTGGACTTGACAGCACAAGGGCTAGAGGAGGTCCCATCCGAGCTACAAAATGTACCCTCTCCAGAGCAACCCGGGAATGGAGCAGGAGATGCCGTTAAAGACATGCAAGTATACCACGAGCGGCGCAGGCGACGTCATCCCTTCTCGCAGATTCCATAGCGTCGACGGTTCAACGACGAGGGGTTTTCTGCCTTCTGTGAAATACAGGCTGGTTATCAGAAAGTTCTGATGAACCCATTTTGACACTCGAATACACACCGCTGTTTAAACTGGCATACATGTATTTCTTTCTTTTGTACAGCGACATAATAAATTCACGGTATGTTTTATCTGTCATAGTTTGGTGGTTTATTACTGGTTTCAGCTCAATGCTTTATTGTTGCCCATTGTTTTCGACCAATCTGTATTCAAGTTTATTTGGTTCTTTTGTATAGTGAATACGATAGTAATTTCATCATTTTCTGAATGACGCTTTCTTAAATAATAGCCGTCGGTTTTGGTATATGCGCAAACCGCTGGAACCGAACCCCTGTCGGACTGCGCGTGCGTATCCAAAGGAGGGGTGTGCTCTCAGTCAGTTAAAACAAACTTTGGTGTACCTGGTTGCCTTATGTAATCCAATTGATCCCCAGTCAAAAATAAAACCACAGATTGGTTGGAAAGCCGAACTTTTATTTCGAGAATGCAACCCTCAGAACGCTTCTCTGATAAGCTAGAGCCCATGAGGTTTAGGAGGCCTCTGTGCCCTTACCCCTTTGTTTAGGATAGTCAACAACTACCCTCCTTCACACCCGTAAACATAATATTACAAGGCTCCATTTGTTACCAAAAATTGGTCTCTGTTGGATAAATGTTATATATTCGGGAATCGTATCAACAGAAAACAATTCAACCGCAACCACATGTCTTGTAAGAATTACTTATGGACACCGGTATAGGTGTCGAAAGCTCGTGTTGTTCACAAACAACTAACCAAGTAGTGATGTCTTAATTTTTAAGCGTTTGCATATAGAGTTTGGTCCGTCCGTACGTCCTTCCGTCCGTCCGTACGTACGAAGTGTTTCCAGACAATAAATCTTAAACCAGTGAAGGCTTTCATTGGAAATTTTTATATATTATATATTTATATATTTATATATTATGTATATCCACAATACCTCGGTTGGGATTATGTTTCGAGAAAATTCGCTCATAGGTGGCGCCACTGCACAGGCCATAGACCTCGTAAATACAGTTATGATTTGAGGTTTCCGGACGTTATCTCTGTAACGGCTTAATGTTTTCTCTTGAAATTTTTGTATATGATGTATATCCACAATACCTCGGATGAGATTGTGTGTCAAGAAAATCCGCTCATAGGTGGCGCCGCTGCAGGCCATAGACCTCGTAAATACAGTTATGATTTGAGGTTTCCGGACGTTATCTCTGTAACGGGTAGACGTTTTCTCTTGAAATTTGTTTATAAGATGTATATCTACAATACCTCAAATGGGATTGTCTTTCGAGAAAATCCGCTCATAGGGGGCGCCGCTGCAGGCCATAGAACTCGTAAATACAGTTATGATTTGAGGTTTCCGGACGTTATCACTGTAACGGCTTGATGTTTTCTCTTGAAATTTTTTTATAAGATGTATATCTACAATACCTCGGATGGGATTGTGTTTCAAGAATATCCGCTCATAGGTGGCGCCGCTGCAGGCCATAGAACTCGTAAAAACAGTTATGATTTGAGGTTTCCGGACGTTATCTCTGTAACGGGTTGACGTTTTCTCTTGAAATTTTTTTGTAAGTATACCACAATGTTTGTCTGCTCATTATAGCATCTCACCAACTTGTACATTCTTTATATGTAGAGGTTATTCAGAATAGATTTCACTACTTCATGATCAACTTGTGCCTGCTAGGCGGGGGCATGTATCACCTTCAGTGATAGTTAATGCACATCTCTCCTAAGGGGGCATACTCAATGATACTATTACTTCTAGTTTTGTAATTAACTTTTTGGTTTAAAGGGACATGAGCTGCCAAAATATTGATATTTTGACGTCGAAACAGAATGTTGAAATTATTGGCTATTTTTCCCAAGACGTATAATTCAGAAGCTTTTTAGTGCTTTTAGTCTCGAGAATGTACGATAAAGTATTGTTTTGAACCCGGTTATTTAAATTTTGTTTACTTTTCAAACACGTTTTCGGTTCGTACAGGCCACTTACTGTATGGATTTTCCTCATTCCAACGCCAATCATTTAGTTTTTCGATGGCCTTTAAAGTCTCTTACTGTCGTGACGATCAGAAATTATGAAAAAAGTATGAATTTTGGCAGCTCATGCCACTTTAAGAAATGTTTTAAACTTTCGTTAAACGTGAGTTCAATAGTCATGAAAAAAATTAGGGCATCACCACGTAGATAGTTGTTTGTGAACAACCCGAGCTTTCGACACTGGTACAGGAAACAACTTTCTTATTAACTTCTTGGTTTATTGGGTGGCGACGTTTCGATGTAGTTCTTACGTCGTTATCAAAGTCAATGACATATCTTGTTCATTCCACATGCATTAGCTGAACTGAACTGAACTGAACTTTATTACACCTCAGACCGTAATTACAGTATATGAGGGCATACATAAATTACAATTGAACAGGCTGACAAATTTTCTAGGGATTGTCACAAATTGGATTGAAAAATGATCTAACAAAGGATGATGTTTTAAGAGATCTTTACGAATAGAGATAGACTTATTTATATAATACCAGTGTCAAAATTCTTAATAATCAACAGGATAAATTTAGCAAATTTTAGCAGTTTGGGTTTGTAATTACAAGCTAGCAAATCTTGCAGTTTATGGCCATTTGGGTACGTATAATAATACTTAGGAATATGAAGAGTTCTTTGCTGTTGGAAAAATGGACACTCTAGAGCATAATGGTATTCATTCCCAATGGCTTGTTTATCACAGAGTTGACAAATTCTTTCCGTTTTCGGAATAGAGTTCCAGCGGCCGACTTCAATAGGTAGTCTATGATTTGTCGTTCTAAATTTAGACATGGCAATTTTAAATGCTTTTGGTAAAACAAACAGGTATTTTTCACAATTTAGTTCAAATTTGTTGGAAATTAATTCAAGCCAGGATTGTTGGAAGTGATCGTTAAGTCGCTGACGAATGTTCTTTTTAAGACTGGGCAGTTTAACTGTAGGTGGGTGTACCCAGGTAGTAAACATACCAGTCGTTTGAAATATTTCTTTCACAAATGTAATCCATTTATGTTGGTAGATGTTATTTTCACAATCAGACAATAATAGCTTATACATAATGAAGGATAACTTAGAGTTAGAAGCATCTATTACCAAATTGTTCCAGAAGGATATCATTCTAGTCTTCACTAGTATAGACAGAGGTTGTCTTCCAAGTTCACCATACAACATAAAATGTGGTGTACTTTTCTTAAGACAAAGAAGTTCTCGAAGAAAATCAAGATGAACTTTTTCAATTAATTTTAAATCTTCAAATCCCCATATCTCACAACCATAGAGAAGAATTGGGACAATGAGAGTGTCAAATAATTGTAACTGTAAATCTATTGGTAAGTCATATTTTCTAATTTTCTTTTTTAAACTAAATAATGCAACTCTAGCACTATCTGCTAATTTCTTTCTAGTACTCAAGAAGCTTCGTGTTTGACTAAATAATAAACCAAGGTATTTATAACTCTTTACAACTTCAATTTCTTCTGTGTCGATATAAAATCGAAACGGAGGGGGCCTACGGGCCCCAAAAATCACAATTTTTGTTTTCTGGGAATTTATCTGTAGCTTCCAAATTTCACAATATCGATAAAAACTATTAAGATTAAATTGCAATTCTCGTTCGCTCTTTGCTACAATAATGGTATCATCGGCATAAAGCAATATAATAATTTCTAATAAGGGCAACAGAATGTCATTAAAATTGTCTGTTTTAACACCTGTACAGCCGCTTGAAAACAGATATGGCTCCAAGTCATTCATAAATAAGGCAAACATAATGGGTGACAAATTTTCCCCTTGCCTCAAGCCTATGTTACAAATGAAAAAATCTGATTTGTGTCCACCTTTGGTTACACAAGACTTAATATTTTTATACATATTATAAACAACATGTAAAATGTTCCCATAGCAGTACAGTATCTCAAGCGATTCAAGTTGACGTATAAGAACAATAGCTCCCCGCCTGTAATAATTATTCTATTCAATTGACATCACGATTGCTTAGATTAGTATTATCTGTTTAATCAATAACATGGGTGTCCAAGCCCTTCTGTGGTCTTACTTAGAAGCCAGATAATCCCATGCAGGTAACTAATGATAATCCACAGCGGGTCTTCAGTGATAAAAGAACCGCCTGGAATTCAGGTAGTTGTAAGGCTCTTTTTGAAGTTTTAGTTAGATTGATTCGAATACAAATGATAAATGAAAAGCTATTGAGGAAAAACTTACTTATATAAATTTCCCCGAAAGACTATCGTGATGAACCTCCTTTATTCGTGATGATATTACGACAATAAATGATCAACTTGTACTTGTATTGCAAAATAATTAGAAACTAAATAACCTTTCTAATTAAAAGGCTACTCTTACCTATTGCCCTTTTGCCGGTGTGACTTTTGTAAATATAGATGTATTTTTCTATTTGTTTTTATAAAAAGTTGCATGAGCTGCCAAAATTCACTCTTCCGAGCTTCGATGCTCGAGACCATACCATAGTTTGAAGTTCAAAGAAAAGCTAATTATTGACGTTAAAATAAGGTATATTCATACAGATCAGAAAAAACAGTGTCAGACAAGAAGACAAAATTAAAATAACCACGACGAATGTTCGTTTTTTCTAAGCCTACAAGTTACTTCCAAAAACAAATTTAACGTATCATTAAAAAACTTTAATGCCAGTTTTTTAAATGTTTCGCTATTTCATTTCTTGAAGATTAAAACATATGATAATAAAGTGAGAAAAATTGAAGTTAATCATTTTGATTAAATGATATCCCAGCGTGTGTATACGCAATAACGGATAATAACCGAACAAAACCGTTACACGGCCAAGTGTGTGTAAGCTACCCCAAGCTGACAATGCACCCACCAACAGAAGCGGGTTCGACTTTGAAGATAACAAAACTCTACGGGGAGTTTCCGTTATGATAAGAATATAAACATGTACAGCCGACACTGTTCATCAATATCGTCCAACAAGCACACCTATAATCAACTATATCTTCTAGCCAACCCGAGGAACTACAACTATTTTATTGTCCTTCAAGATGTTCCGACGAAGCACAGTCATGACTTCTTGTTCAACAGTCACTTCACCAAATTCTACCGGGATATCTTACACAGATTCCAGCATCTTGGAAACATCCAATGGTAATTATCAAATCTAACAACACTAAATAGTTTTGGACGCCACATCTATATTTGACACTATATGTTTACCCTAACCGCAATCAAAAAAGTTGCAATCATTATTTCGTCTTCAAAATACCATGGAGACGCAGAACAGTTTTGGATAAATATGTGTAGACTTCAAATAATTAACAAAGATAAACTAAGATTAATGATTGTTAAATTCCGTAAAATGTGTCCATATTGCCGTGTACTAACGGAATTGTTTTGCTTTTGTTTCAGATTCTGCTTTGGATTTCATGACCGTGTCCATGTCTGCTGAAGAAAGTCGGAATTCCACCGGTACAGTCTACATGTATGGAAACACGTCACTAACAAGTCATCATTCGGAAGTTTTTATCTTTGACAACACTGGTGCCCTCTGTGAAGATCTCAGATTTATCATCAACGTTCCAGAACTCTGTGACGTCACATTCTTCGTCGGCAAAGATCAAGTGCCCATATATGGATTGAAGTCGATTCTGGCGATCAGAAGCAGGTAAATATACAACATATATTCTAAACTGAAATATTTAATAATTGCAAGCAAAACAATTTTTTATAATTCTGCAAAAATTAAGACCATAAAGTATTGATGATTATCTTTCTTAAATTCCAGGAGCTTTTTCCAAACCCTTCTCTCAGAGCATGGTTGCAAGATAAACGGCTTCTCAAAGCCCGCCAAGACCTCGCCGATAGGGGGCCTATTCCATCGCATGGTTTGTCGACTTAGTTTGAGACGTCCCAGGGGTCCACGACTAAGGCATGCTGACCATATCACCTTCCGAGTTGAGAATTTCACGCCAGAGATTTTCTCACAGCTCGTCAGTTTCTTACACAGTGGAAAAATTCAACTCACACTGGACAATGTGATCGGTAAGACACAGTAACTATGTCTGATATATTGAGGTCGGTCTTCTATTTCCAATTTATGCTGCATGATCTAGCCCGTATAATCAGTTTTTGTGGTGCTGAGAAGCTAACAACCACACAGACAATATTTCTCGGCTACTGCATGATCATGCTATGTGTAATAAATGGAGTCATGGGATGTGCAGGGACCAATTAAATCCGCTCTTGTATCAATTGAAAATCTTTAGGCTAGGTCTGGAATTTTAGGGAGGGTGGGGGAGTGGTGGGCGTTTTAAAGTCTGAATGGCTTGCTTTTATTTTTTAAGCTTGTAAAATGGGATAGCATCTTAACTGATGCAATTGTTTGTTTCTTCAGGAATTTTGAATGCTGCTGACCGTTATGGCGTCGATGATTTGAAAGCCGCTTCTCTCCAGTACGCACGGCGTCTCATCGATTTCAATACAGTATTTCCGTTACTAGCCTCTACCGAAGGATACTATTAGTTACAGGGTTTGTTCGAGGGGGGATACGGAAATATATGGGGTCAGTAAACGAATATTGGGCGAGGCGTTAGCCGAGCCCAATATACTGTTTACTGACCCCATATATTTCCGTATCCCCCCTCGAACAAACCCTGTAACGAATTTATCCCACCGAAGACCTAACTTGTACGATATTCAAGCCTTTTTCTGAAAATTGGCTTTCATAAAAGGCAGAAAGTGAACTCCGAAAGCTATTTTCTAATGTGTATGGCGCGAGCAGACACGACTGACAAGTGTCTAGACATGACGTCACAAACCATATATGGTAGTCGCCCTGTATGGATCAGCACGGCGACGTAATATGGAAATATACAGGGTCTCCACGTGACTGGTTTGAACCAATCAACAGGAAGTATTCAGTGTGAGGTGGGATAAAATGACTTCCTGCTTACAACAACTATCATCACCGAGGTAAATATGGATTTCTCAATTAGAACAATTAAACGTTAAAAATCCAATAAGACGGACGGTCTAATTTATCGACAAGAAACAAAGCCTACAATGCACTTCAAACATTGGAGGATTAAAATGTTTTAAATTTTCAACAAGATGTTTGGTAGTCTATGAGCTCCCAAGCAATCCCACTTTATAAGGAGATCATTATCTCACGAGCTGCTCTTCTGTAACCGTTACGCTTTTTATATCCTTTCAGATCATGGAATTTGTGGACAGTAAAGCCCAGACACTGTTGCGGGTGAAGAACTTTGACGTCCTTTCTCATGATATGGTCATTCTCATCTTATCCAGAACTTCTCTTCGGGCAACGGAAGCAGCAAAGTGGGACGCTGCATTTCATTGGAGCAGACGGCACTGCGAGGGACGCGGGAACGATCAACTGAGAGTCACCCTGAAATCTTTCACGTCCTTGATCAGATTTACCGAGATTCCACTGAAGAAATTGTCTGAGGAGATCTTGCCTATCGGCGTTCTGCAAGAGGAGATTATCCAACAGGTATTTGGAAGTCAACCATCACGTGTTACCTTGGATTCATCTCACGGTTCAAGGAAAAGTCTACGTAAACAGAAAGGAATGTCTCCGCCGAGCATTGTCTCTTCGCCCCAAACGATCTGATGATAGCGGGTTTGCCGTTTCCCTTGAGGGATCTTCACGAGATTGAGATCTAAGAACAATCTAGAACAGTGCTTATTGTACATAAAAGTTGCATGTTTGCTATCCTTCGTTTGACTTTGCCTCGTAAAAGGACTTTGTAAAACAGTGCTAATTGTACATTCCCACTGAATATTTATTTTCCATCATGTTGTGCTTTGATTTTCATGTACTGAATGACAGAATAAATATTGTATATCTATTTATATTCTAATTTAAGTGTTGAAATCTATACATGTTGGATCTATAAAATCTGGCCATTAGACCCTCTATATAAATTCATTGAATTAACTTTCCTTAGCTTTTGATGGCACAGAAAATGACACGTTGATTGTTTGTACAGCCACATCCCAAATTACTATTCAGTCGACTGAGTGATAGTCCCCCAGTCCCACACAGATCTTCCATTGATGGATTTCCCTCGATCGCCATACGTGGGAGTTGTTAGGTACTCGCCGAAGGTTGGAATGTTCCTCCACAAAGAAGGAAATTCATAGGCACGATTTCGAGATGTCAAATCTGTCCAACCAATCTGAAAGAGCGGGTTCCAAATATCACTGACAGACCTCATATAGACGTTATGTTCAGTCCGCCCAAATGACGTCTTGCTTGATTATGACGTAATATCACTATGACGTCAAAAACATAATCGGCTGTATTTCATTGTTCTGTCATAAATACGAACACCTTTATGACGTTATTTCATTGTTCTGTCGTCACCTTGACATTTCGTTAGAAAGACGTACATCGATACAGACTTTCAGCGACATGGATCAATCGCCAAAGGCGAAGAGTTTGAAGGCAAAATACCGAAAATTAGCCAAAAGGAACCAACGGTATTCCAGAATGCTCGAGTGGATAAGAAAGCTGACTTGTTGTGCAAACCCATCAAGAAAATATGAGGACGGAATTCTAGAGTTTGATAATCAGCTTCCATCCGATATCCTGGACTTGACAGCACAAGGTCTAGAGGAGGTCCCACCCGAGCTACATAATATACCCTCTCCCGAGCAACCCGGGAATGGAGCAGGAGATGCCGTTAAAGACCAACTCGATACAGTTATGTTTAACCCGCCATCCGTTGCAGAACTTGCCACTAAGGTGTACATGAGAGTATACGACGAGCGGCGCAGGCGACGTCTTCCCTTCTCCCAGATTCCATATTGTCGACGGTTCAATGACGAGGGGTTTTATTCCTTCTGTGAAATACAGGCTGGTTATCAGAAAGTTCAGAGGCCATACTACTAACTGATGAACCGATTTTGACACTCGAATACACACCGCTGTTTACAAAAACTAACATATTTCTTTCTTTTGTACAGCAATATCATAAACTCACAGTATATTTTATCTGTCATAGTTTGGTGGTTTATTACTAGTTTCAGCTCAATGCTTTATTGTTTAACATTCAATGTAAAAAATGTTTGTAGAACTACAAGAAAAACTTTTGCATTTCATCACAGGAGAATGTGCTGTAAACGTTTTACCCCTGAGTGCAATGTTATTATATTGGCTCCCATGTACATTTACGTAAACACACTGTAAATATACACAGATTTGTAAGAGTAGCCTACCTATAAGTATTGTTGTTTTACATGTCACTCTGTAAAACATTTCGGTAATTTTACTTTTTGGGTTAATTTACAAATCTACACAACAATCTTGGTAAATTAATGGAGAAGATACTTGTATTTAAGGACAGAATAAAGCAAGAAGTCCAGTGAATCCACTGTTTCACTGTAAATCTACTAACACCACATTGTAAATTTACATATTCACACAAATGTAAATCTACAACAAATTTTACTTGTCCTACGATTGCGCGCGAACGTTGCTGTAAAATTACAACCACATTTTTACAGTGTTGTTTTCGACCAATCTGTATTCAAGTTTATTTGGTTATTTTGTATAGTGAATTCGATAGTAATTTCATCATTTTCTGAATGACGCTTTCTTGAATAATGGCAAAAAAAATTTCGTCGATTTTGGTTTATGCGCAAACCGCTGGAACCGAACCCATGTCGGACTGTGTACCCTTGCTTCTTTGATTGGGATAGTCAGCAACCACCCTGCACACTGGTCAACGTATTATTACAAGGCTCCATTTGATCTCATTTGGATAAAGTTATATTTTGGGGAATTGTATCAACAGAAAGTTTCTAATAAGCACAGTTCAACACTCTTAAAATAGTTTCACTCACTGAATCTAAGACATGACATTTGGTCAATAATTTTCCTTTCTTTTCTCATTGAGCTTGCTTCATACACATTCGCACACAATATTACAAATAAGTACCACTTTGTAGACATTTGACAAAGAGATACAATTCCACAAGCAATTTCCATGAGGAATTTCTTACGGACAGCAAATTCTTGTTTTATTGGGTGACGCCGTTTCGATGAACTACACCCAATAAACCAAGGGAGTTGTTATCCATATAAGTAATTCTTCACCTTACTGTAACTGTTCAACTTTTAAATGCCTTTGAAAGATTAGATAAATTCACATGAAGCAGGAACACAACATTGTCAAAATACCATACACACAAAAATAGCATATAATTTATAGGAAAATAAATCTTGTGTGATGAATAAAATTAATTTGATGGTTTATTTTATCTGGAGACTCCATAAAATACAATATATTTATATTCCACAATTTATGTCATATAGCTTTACTTTGATTAGCAATTATATAAATAATTGATTGAGTGATTGATGTTTTACGCTACAGTCAGATTATCTGACTTACAGAGCGGCCTTTCCAGGTTCAGTAGGGGAGAAAACTAAGCTGTTTGTCTGGAGAAAGTGTAGGTACCTGGAAGAACCGTTCCACATATGGGGGTGGGGGGGGGAGAGGGGGGTAAAGTGTTGAGTCATTTGTTTTAGCACTGAGTGGGATTCAAACACACGAATCAGAGAAAGCTTGTGTCAGCGCGAGGGACTTTTCTGACAAAAAGCCCAGACTATCAGCCCAACGTTCATAGGATTTAGGAAATGTTTTAAACTCTCCTTTAACGTGGGTTCCATACTAATAAGAAAAAAATAAGGCATTCCCACGTAGTTAGGTGTTTGTGAACCACACAAGCTTTCAACACCAATGTCTTCGTCAAGTTAGATAACATGTGCTTTGATCCCATATATTTAAATGAATCAGACCACTGTAATTCACCAATTGATGATACTGAGGATGAAATCAAATCAATCATTGGCAAAACATCTCTGCTCATCCATCTCAGTATTATTCCGACTCTACTCTTCAATATGAATTAGCATCTTTGAACAAAACTGATAGCAATAACAACCATCTCTCATTCTTTCATAGTGTAGCGAAAATAGGTTTTCTACACGTCTTTCCTGTGTGTCATTTGCGGTCAAATATGTTATGTTCCGCAACTTATTTATAAGAGAACGTGTGCTTTGAAATGTACACATTTTCAAAATAACATGTCGTTGTTGTTGTTTAAGAGATCGTTTTTGGTGCACAATATGGCTTGAAATACAGTTATTGTTACGTTAAAATGCTTATGCACGATATGTTTCAAGAGACCATAAACATAACTTTCGAGAATTCATGTCTTACCAGGAGATGGTGGTTTAATGCACTTGAAATACGATAGTTTGTTTCCTAACAGATCGGTCACAAATCACGATACTCGCAATGTTCGGCGCACAGTGATTTTTCACAGACTTCAGAGTGAGTTCGCGACGATTACGGACATATTTCAAGTACTATGAATAATACTTCGATCGGTTTGTGTTATCAGATTCTTCCCTTGGAAAGAATTTCGTTATTTGGGAGTGTAAATGGACAAATGTCACTCGTTGAATTATTTTAAATGACAAAACTTTTGTTTTGGATCGATGTTGACAAACTGTCAGACAGCGGAGCGTCAGCCAATCAGCGAGTCGGATTTCGACACGTGACACAGCGTTCTATGCTGGACGCCTATAAAAGGCCAGAATTTCTTCGTGCAAGGTTAGATGGCCTCGGCACGTTGAAGCGAACACTTCGTCAATACTTGTACATATATGATTTAATAATGAAACGAACTGATTAACTTTTGTAGAAGGAAACATAACTAAACAAAGAAGCACCAAAATACAGCATGCAAATGAATAATTTAGTTTACCAGTGGGAATGATCGGTACTAAGTTTACAAGTGGGAATAATCGGTACCTAATTCACCAGTGGGACTGATCGGTACTAAGTTCACATGTACAAGTGGGAATGATCGGTACCTAATCCACAAGTGGGACTGACTCGTACTAAGTTTACAAGTGGGAATGATCGGTACCTATTTCACAAGTGGGACTGATTGGTATTAAGTTTACAAGTGGGAATAATCGGTACCTATATAATTCACCAGTGGGACTGATCGGTACTAAGTTCACATGTAGGCCTACAAGTGGGAATGATCGGTACCTAATCCACAAGTGGGACTGACTCGTAGGCCCTACTAAGTTTACAAGTGGGAATGATCAGTACCTTTTTCACAAGTGGGACTGACTGGTACTAAACATAAGACTAAACGTAATTTGAATCCACAATCACAGATTTTTATTTAATGAACTATGGGAATATGTGACTCTAGTATAAAGACAATAATAGTAAAATTGAATCTCCATTTCATTGTTTTAATTGGTGTTAAATAAATATTTAATGTTATTATTTCAAGTTGAAATATTCGATTGGACATTTTGATTTATATTGGATAGATAAAATATCAGTCTTAGCACTACGAATCCCAAATAGTAGCGGTGTCTCCGGAACATTTATCATCTTGAGATACAAGATGTTATCTTAATTAGGTTTCGCTCGGCCCATTATTTTTAAGATTAAGACATCGAAGTTGTTGGTCAAAGTATAACATCATCTCGCATTGACCAATTAAATTAGGAAAAGTAAATTCCGCTACAATATGAACTCTCGTAGTTTACATAAACATTTTGATGAAATTCTTGGTCTACTTCATAACTTAAATCATGCTTTTTCATTTCTTGGATTTACAGAGAGCTGGTTAAACTCCTCGACTGAAACGCTTTGTGAGATCCCTGGCTACAAAACATACTCTGCCTCAAGACCTAGTCGCAAAGGAGGAGGGGTCATCTTATATATACATGAAACAATAACTTCTTGTCGAGTTAGAGAGGACCTATCATACTACTCTGACAACGGAGAGTTTGAGTCGCTATTTGTGGAAATAAATTATTGTGGACAGACTTATCTAACAGGAATTGTATACCGCTCACCTGGTAAAAATTTAACAAATTTTAATGAGTTATTTTTCTCAACATTAGAAAATATACCATCCTCTACCAAATGTATAATCTTAGGTGATTTTAATACTGATTTATTTAAAACAGCCACCCATCATCCAACCAAGGACTTTTTTAATTTAATGAAGAGCAATTATTTATTTCCACAGATCACCAAACCTACAAGAGTAAACAACCACACAGCTACTTTGATCGATAATATCTATACAAACTTCCACGAAGAAAAACTTTTTTCAGGAATCCTATTAACAGATATAACTGGCCACTTCCCTATTGTTTATATAAATAAAGCTACTGAATCCACCCATGTCGAAAAAGAATCACCATTACCGTTTCGTTTAATAAACCAGCAACAAAAAGAAAAATTCATTGAGGCTATCGCGCAAACTAACTGGAATACAGTTCTACAAGCTGAACACGTTAGAGATGCCTTTTCTTCATTTAAGGAAGTTTTTGAAAATACATATAATTCCAATTTTCCAATTTGTTCGGGGACATTTCAAAGACGGAAGATATTAAAACCTTTGGTATCCCCAGCGATATTAAACTCCATTTACGAAAAAAACCGACTCTACCGTGATTCCCTAATAACAAGTAATTTCCAATCTAAAACCGCTTTCAGGAAATATCGAAACAAGCTAAATAGTCTAATATCAAAATCAAGAAAACAATACTTTGAAAATAAATTTAATGAATCAAATAATTGTATAAAAAAGACATGGACCATCATAAATGAACTGCTTTGTAGGAATAAACATAAACGCAAAAACATTACATTTAGAATAGATAATGCGAAAGTTACTGACAGTGCAGACATTGCTTCTAAATTTAATGGTTATTTTAGTACAGTAGCCCAGGAATTGAAAAATAAAATCCCTGCCACAAATGTCAACCATCACGAATACCTTGGCGATCCTATTCCCTCAACCTTCAGTTTCAATATAGTTTCGAAGGAGGATGTCAAATCTACAATAGATCGTTTAAAATCTTCTTCCCCTGGAACAGACGAAATCAAAATGTCTATATTAAAACTTGTGTCAGAAAACATTTGCTCTCCTCTTGCTCATATCATTAATCTTTCATTTAGTTCAGGCATTGTGCCAGATTCTCTTAAAGTAGCTAAAATAACACCTGTGTTCAAATCTGGAGAAGAAGACAAAATAGAAAAGTATAGACCTATCTCAGTATTAACATCATTAAGCAAAATTTTAGAGCGAATAACCTGTAACATGGTAAATGAATATATTAGTACAAATAATATAATCTATCATCAACAATTTGGATTCCGAGAAAACCATTCTACAATATTTGCTGCAATCTCATTATATGAAAAACTTGTACAAGCCAAAAACCTGAAACAATTTAGTATAGTTACATTTTTGGATCTCTCAAAAGCCTTCGATACTGTAGATCATGACATCCTCCTATCGAAACTCCGTCATTATGGCTTTAAAACACAATGGTTTAAAAGCTATCTAGCCAATCGTTCTCAATATGTTACTTATAATGGAAAAAATCACCCTTAACAAATATAAATTGTGGAGTACCACAGGGATCGATTTTAGAACCGGTGCTCTTTCTGTTGTATATTAATGACATTGTAAACTGTTCTAATTTGCTTAATTTTATCCTATTTGCAGACGACACTAGCACGTTTTTATCTACAGACAATATTATTGAAGCAATGCAAGTTTTTAGCAGAGAACTCGAGCGGATTCAGACTTGGATGCAAGCAAACCAGCTCTCTATAAATATATCAAAAACTAAATTCATGATTATCTGCCCATCACGTCAAACATTTCCTCATATACTACCAGATATGGTACTAAACAATGTGAAAATTGAATTGGTAGATACCTTTAGATTTCTCGGCATCATACTTACCAACAAGCTTACCTGGAATGCCCACATTAATTACATTAGCAGCAAAATTTCTCGAAATCTAGGTATTCTCCATCACATAAATAAATCATTGAATAAGAAAGCCCTATTTATTTTATACTACTCCCTTATTTATCCATATCTACATTACGCTAATATTCTCTGGGCAAACACGTTCAAATCCCACTTAAAATGTATATTCCTACTTCAAAAACGTGCTCTCAGAATCATAACTCTGTCACCTCGTCTCGAGCACACAGAGCCTATTTTCCTACGCCTCATATCCTCAATATCTACCAATTAAACCTTTTTATCCTTCTTTCTCTGGCTCACAAATCTATATACAATGCTGATACACTACCATATGCAATCAAATCGAAATTTGTAAAAACATCTGCAACCCATAACTATCCCACAAGAACACGGACCCTTAACCTACAGCAACCTTATTTTAACAATGCCACACTGCAGCACACACCGTCTGTCTCGATACCTAAAGAGTGGAATAAATTGCCAGTATGCTTGAAAAACATTAATTCCCTATCATTATTTAAATCAAAACTGAAAGACTTCTTACTCAGAGGTTAATTCAGGAACCATATGTGTATCTTTAATAATTTTTTTTTCCGATCCATTCTATTCTATTCTACGTGTTCAAAAATATTCCGTGAGTATGCTCTAGGGCATGGTTTTTTTTTTTTGCTTTTTTCTTCTATTTTTTGTTATTGTTTTGTCGCAAATTGTATTTAGTTGTTACGCGTAGAAATAGATTATGTACCACGTTGTGTCTCCTACTGCTACAATTATTTAATAGTTATTTACCGAACGGGATAGAACAAGCTCGTCTCGAGCTTTATTCCCACCACTTCAGTATTGTAATTTGTGTTATCTGTATATTGTATTTGTGGTAAATAAAACAAACAAACAAACAAAGTGTAACGGTATAGGTGTCGAAAGCTCGTGTTGTTTACAAACAACTAACTACGTGGTGATGCCTTAATTTTTTCTCATTAGTCCATAGGATTGTTGATTGATTTATATTTTTCGCTGTACTAAAGAATAGATCATTTCACTAATATGGCGACGATGCTAGGTTTAGAGGGGAAAGATATCAAGTTCTTTACCTGGAGAACACCTTGCACCTCTTCCACATAGTGCGATCCATTACCCCAGATTTGATAGAATATTGAATGTAAATTGCACCGATTTTTATTCATCGTAAGACCCCCTGTGGCTTGTTCTACTAAGCTTGTGTAAGAAAGGCGTGTCTAATGTTTGTTAAAAGGACAAGTATGTTTTTAAATTTTTGTTGACCTTCAAATTAGTAGAAAATAAATAATTAATCTCGGATTGAAGGGTCGGAATTAAATTTTTGACCAAAAATATAAATTGTTATTTGGGGAATTCCCTGATGCTCTTGTTTTCTATCTGACAGTCAGTAAATAAACAGCTGAGAATGCACCACACACACAGCCACATGTATAAAGAACCTGTGCTGTGCAGCTAACCCATGGCTGATTCTCATTAACCACAACATAGAAGAAGACAAAAGGACCCCCCTCCTCCCCCGTTACCAAATGAAAATCAATCTTTATATAAACAACATTCGAATAGCCCACAAATGACATTTGACTTTTGGGGAGGAAATGAAATATATTGGGACTCGATATATCGGCTATGTTGGCCACTTAGACCACACCAAGACTACCTTAATCAAAATTATTTGTTTTGATAATATGTGTTGTATTTATTTGCTCGATGACTCAGAGAAAGTTTGCTGTAATTTCTTCATTTCACTTTGACGATTTCTGAAGAGATTAATTTAGATGCACGTGCATGTAGAAGCAGAAACAAATTGCCGCTCTGTCAAGTCGATGTATAAGAACAATAGCTCCCCGCCTGTAATAATTATTCTATTCATTTGTCATCATGCTTTTTTATGAGAATTATCTGTTTTAATCAATAAACATGGGTGTCCAAGCCCTTTTGTGGTCTTACTTAGAAGCCAGATAATCCCATGCAGGTAACTAATGATAATCCACAGCGGGCCTTCAGTGATAAAAGAATCGCCTGGAATTCAAGTGAATACGACGCTCTTTTTGAAGTTACAGTTAGATTTATTAGAATACAAGTCTCGCGGTGAAAATATTACATACAAACAATAAAAAAATCCATAAATTCACCGAAATGATGGAAGATTATGATTTATTTACATAACGTGGATTTCCACGAATGGCTATATTCCTTTTTATATTGTTAGTTTGTAGCGTTCTCAATGATCAATTTTAGGATCACCATTTTTCGTCCCAGTGTAAATGATATTTATGAAAATAAATGATCAAGTTATATTGGTATTCTTTGCTCCTGACGTCGGTGTAATTTTCTGACCCCCAGCTGAACATACGGAGTAAGGACTAAAAGTTTGAGAAGGGTAAACAAGTTTTAATTTGGTGGAATAGTTTTGAGGAACCCAATAAAAAGTATCATCCATAACAATTGCACTTTTGCCAGCGTGGCTATTTTTTCTGTATATGTATATTTAAAGTGGCATAAGATGCCAAAATTCACTCTTCCGAGTTTCCATTCTCTAGTTTGAAGTTCATAAGGAAAGCTAATGATTTACGTTAAAATAAGGTATATTTGTACAGGTCAGTACGAGGCAAAAATGTGTCAGAAAAGTAGACAAAATTAAAATAACCATGACGAACGTTCGTTCACCAGCTAATGATATCCAAGCATTAAGACAATAACGGATAATTAATGAACAAAACCGTTACACGGCCAAGTGTGTGTAAGTTACCCCAAGCTGACAATGCACCCATCAACAGAAGCGGGTTCGGCTTTGAAGATAACAAAACTCTACGGGGAGTTTCCGTTATGACAAGAATATAAACATGTACAGCCGACACTGTTCATCAATATCGTTCAACAATCACACCTATAATCATCTATATCTTCTAGCCAACCCGAGGAACTACAACTATTTTATTGTCCTTCAAGATGTTCCGACGAAGCACAGTCATGACTTCTCGTTCAACAGTCACTTCACCAAATTCTACCGGGATATCTTACACAGATTCCAGCATCTTGGAAACATCCAATGGTAATTATCAAATCTAACAACACTAAATAGTTTTGGACGCCACATCTATATTGGACACTATATGTTTACCCTTACCGCAATCAAAAAAGTTGCAATCATTATTTCGTCTTCAAAATACCATGGAGACGCAGAACAGTTTTCAAATAATTAACAAAGATAAACTAAAATTAACGGTTATTCAGGCAGTTCAGAGTGTTCTGTTTTTCAATGATTGTTAAATTCCGTAAAATGTGTTCATATTGCCGTGTACTAACGGAATTGTTTTGCTTTTGTTTCAGATTCTGTTTTGGATTTCATGACCGTGTCCATGTCTGAAGAAAGTCGGAATTCCACCGGTACACTCTACATGTATGGAAACACGTCATTAACAAGTCATCACTCGGAAGTTTTTATCTTTGACAACACTGGCGCCCTCTGTGAAGATCTCAGATTTATCATCAACGTTCCAGAACTCTGTGACGTCACATTCTTGGTCGGCAAAGATCAAGTGCCCATATATGGATTGAAGTCGATTCTGGCGACCAGAAGCAGGTAAATATACAATATTTATCTTATACTGAAATGTTTAAAAAATACAGACCAAACAATTTTCTCTGAAATCTGCAAATAATAGCACAATTTTTTATAACCTTTAACCCTTCCTTAATTTCCAGAAGTGTTTTCCAAACCCTTCTCTCAGAACATGGCTGCAAGATAAACGGCTTCTCAAAGCCCGCCAAGACGTCGCCGATAGGGGGCCGATTTCGTCGCATGGTTTGCTGACTTGGTTTGAGACGTCCTAGGTCTCCACGACTGAGACAAGCTGACCATATCACCTTCCGAGTTGAGAATTTCACCCCAGAGATTTTCTCACAGCTCGTCAGTTTCTTACACAGTGGAGAAATTCAACTCACAGTGGACAATGTGATCGGTAAGATTTGACACATCTCTCTGTATAGAATATTTCTTCTGGCATACAGTTAGCACAGTAGGCCTATCAAAGAATGAGAGTCGTTAAATGTTCAGGAACTGGCAATTGATCTCGGTAATGGAGCTGGTCTTTTTATTAAAAGAGATAAATTACAAACTTTAGGAATGGTTTGAAATTTTTATTATGACTTTCTTTCATCTTTTATTTCTTATTGAGTGGGATAAAATCTTAACTTCATCTTTCCGTTTCCTCAGGTATTTTGAATGCTGCTGACCGTTATGGCGTCGATGATTTGAAAGCCGCTTCTCTCCAATACGCACGGCGTCTCGTCGATTTCAATACCGTATTTCCGTTATTGGCCTCTACCAAAGGATACAATGACTTCCTGCTTACAACAACTATCATCTCAGAGGTAAATATGGATTTCTCAGTAAGAAGAATTAAACGTTACAATTCAAATGTTCAGCAATAAGACGGACGGTCTAATTTATCGACAAGAGACAAAGCCTACCATGCACTTCAAACATGCAGTCGAGGATTAAAATGATTTAAACTTTGAACAAGACGTTGGGTAGAGTTCCCAAGCAATTCCACTTTACAAGGAAATCATTATCTCGCGAGCTGCTCTTCTATAATTGTTACCATTGTTTTTATCTTTGCAGATAATGGAATTCGTGGACAGTAAAGCCCAGACACTCTTGCGGGTGAAGAACTTTGACGTCCTTTCTCATGATATGGCCATTCTAATCTTATCCAGAACTTCTCTTCGGGCAACGGAAACGGCAAAATGGGACGCTGCATTTCATTGGAGCAGACGGCACTGCGAGGGACGCGGGAACGATCAACTGAGAGTCACCCTGAAATCTTTCACGCCCTTGATCAGATTTACCGAGATTCCACTGAAGAAATTGTCTGAGGAGATCTTGCCTATCGGCGTTCTGCAAGAGGAGATTATCCAACAGGTATTTGGAAGTCAGCGATCACGTGTTACCTTGGATTCATCTCAAGGTTCAATGAAAAGTCTACGTAAACAGAAAGGAATGTCTTGTCTCCACCGAGCCTTGTCTCTTCGCCCCAAACGATCTGATGACAGCGGGTTTGCCGTTTCCCTTGATGGATCTTCACGAGATTGAGATCTAAGAACATTCTAGAACAGTGCTAATTGTACATAAAACTTGCGTGTTTGCTATCCTTCGTTTGATTTAGTCTTGTAAAAGAACTTTGTAAAATAGTGCTAATTGTACATTCCGACAAAGTTCCCCTTAAATATTTATTTTCCACCATGTTTTTTTAGTAATTTCCAGGGTGAGAATCGAACTCACAACTTAGGGCTACCGTCCCATCGCTCTACCAACTGAGCTACCCGGCCCTGCTGGGAACGATTCGCTTGTTAGATTATCTTATACACACATACCTTAATTAAATCAAGCCAATTAGAATATGTATGTCTAAATTTTCATACTGGATGAAGTCAGTGTTTCGAAAGCAAGTTGCAATCATTATCAGGGAAATTACTGAATTAGTAAATTAACCGACACTGATTGACCCGGAAACAAGCGAACCGTTCCCAGCAGGGCCGGGTAACTCAGTAGGTAGAGCGGTGGGACGGTAGCCCTAAGTCGTGAGTTCGATTCTCATCCTGGCCCGGATTTTTTTCCGGGTCAATCAGTGTCGGTTAATTTTCTCATTCAGTAATTTCCGATGATGATTGCAACTTGCTTCCGAAACACTGACTTCATCACGTATGAAAATCTAAACATACATATTCTAATGTGCTTGATTTATGGTATGTGTGTATAAGATAATCTAACAAGCGAACCGTTCCCAGGAGGGCTCAGTTGGTGGAGCGGTGGGACGGTAACCCTAAGTCGAGGGAAAAAAGTCAAGATCTCGAGAAAAAAAGTCGAGATCTCGAGATAAAAAGTCGAGATCTCGAGATAAAAAGTCGAGATCTCGAGATAAAAAGTCGAGATCTCGATATAAAAAAAGTCGATATCTCGAGATAAAAAGTCGAGATCTCGAGATAAAAAGTCGAGATCTCGAGATAAAAAGTCGAGATCTCGAGAAAAAAAGTCGAGATCTCGAGAAAAAAAGTCAAGATCTCGAGATAAAAAGTCGAGATCTCGAGATACTTTCTATTTTTTTTTTCCCTGACGTGATACTAATGGGCTTCGGTAGTTTTCCAATGATTATTAAATTCCGTAAAATTTGTCAATGTGGACCATTTTCATGATAAATGTATACTGACGAAATTCGAATTGCTTTTGTTTCAGACTCTGTTTTGGATTTCATCACCGTGTCCATGTCTGCTGAAGAAAGTCGGAATTCCACCGGCACAGTCTACATGTATGGAAACACGTCACTAACAAGTCATCACTCGGAAGTTTTTATCTTTGACAACACTGGCGCCCTCTGTGAAGATCTCAGATTTATCATCAACGTTCCAGGACTCTGTGACGTCACATTCTTCGTCGGCAAAGACCAAGTGCCCATATATGGATTGAAGTCGATTCTGGCGACCAGAAGCAGGTAAATATACAACATATATTCTAAACTGAAATATTTAATAATTGCAGACCAAACAATTTTTTATAAATTCTGCAAAAATTGAGACCATAAAGTATTGATGGTAATCTGTTCTTAATTTCCAGGAGCTTTTTCCAAACCCTTCTCTCAGAACATGGCTGCAAGATAAACGGCTTCTCAAAGCCCGCCAAGACGTCGCCGATAGGGGGCCGATTTCGTCGCATGGTTTGTCGGCTTGGTTTGAGACGTCCCAGGGGTCCACGACTGAGACAAGCTGACCATATCACCTTCCGTGTTGAGAATTTCACCCCAGAGATTTTCTCACAGCTCGTCAGTTTCGTACACAGTGGAGAAATTCAACTCACAGTAGATAATGTGATCGGTAAGATTTGACACAACTCTCTGTATTGAATATTTCTTGTCATACAGTTAGCAAGCTGTCTATTAAAGAATGGGAGTCGTTATTGTAGATTTTTTTTAGATGAAATAGGATAGGTTTGAAATTTTGATGTTAATTTACGTTTTGGGAGGGGGGACCTACTTTTATCTTTTATTTTTCAAGTTTGAATATTTGGAATAAAATCTTTCCGTTTCCTCAGGTATGTTGAATGCTGCTGACCGTTATGGCGTCGATGATTTGAAAGCCGCTTCTCTCCAATACGCACGGCGTCTCATCGATTTCAATACAGTATTTCCGTTATTAGCCTCTACCGAAGGATACACTGACTTCCTGCTTACAACAACTATCATCTCAGAGGTAAATATGGATTTCTCAATTTAGTAAGGACAATTTAGCATCAAATACTGAACAGAAACAGTCAAACGTTTTCGATAAGAAACAACGCCTGTAATTAATCCACTTCAATCCGCCGCGGATTAAAATGTCGGCAATTATGCATAACACATCCATTTTTACAAAGAAATCTTTATCTCGAGTTGCCTTTTACAATTGTTACCATTTCTTTTTTATCTTTGCAGATAATGGAATTTGTTGACAGTAAAGCCCAGACACTGTTGCGGGTGAAAAACTTTGACGTCATTTCTCATGATATGGCCATTCTAATCTTATCCAGAACTTCTCTTCGGGCAACGGAAGCGGCGAAGTGGGACGCTGCATTTCATTGGAGCAGACGACACTGCGAGAGACGCGGGAACGATCAACTGAGAGTCACCCTGAAATCTTTCATGTCCTTGATCAGATTTACCGAGATTCCACTGAAGAAATTGTCTGAGGAGATCTTGCCTATCGGCGTTCTGCAAGAGGAGATTATCCAACAGGTATTTGGAAGTCAGCGGTCACGTGTTACCTTGGATTCATCTCACGGTTCAAGGAAAAGTCTACGTAAACAGAAGGGAATGTCTTGTCTCCGCCGAGCATTGTCTCTTCGCCCTAAACATCTGATGATAGCGGGTTTGCCGTTTCCCTTGAGGGATCTTCACGAGATTGAGATCTAAGAACATTCTAGAACAGTGCTAATTGTACATAAAAGTTGCATGTTTGCTATCCTTCGATTGGCATAGCCTTGTAAAAGAACTCTGTAAAACAGTGCTAATTGTATATAACTACGAAATAAATGTCCTTTAAACCATCCTATCACGTTTCCGTTTCATGTTTTTGAGTAAATAAGTCTTCCGAAATAAATATGTATTATAAGTTTATAATACCCCTTAATATACGTGTATATAGTTGTCCCACATCCAGTTTCCTAGTGGTGCACTCACAGCTTGGGTTTTTGATGCCTCTGGTCCATGTTCTCAATGGTGTACTCTGTAAGTTTGGTCATAGAGGTCTCTGGTCCATGTACTCAATGGTACACTCTGTAAGCCTGGTCATATAGGTCTCTGGTCCATGTTCTCAATGGTGCACTCTGTAAGTTTGGTCACAGAGGTCCCTGTTCTCAATGGTACACTCTATAAGCTTGGTCACATAGGTCTATGGTCCATGTTCTCAATGGTGTACTCTGTAAGCTTGGTCACATAGGTCTCTGGTCCATGTTCTCAATGGTATACTCTGTAAGCTTGGTCATAGAGATTTTTTGGTTGGCGTTCTCAATGGTACACCGTAAGCTTGGTCATAGAGATTTTTTGGTTCGTGTTCTCAATGGTACACGCTGTAAGCTTGGTCATAGAGGTCTCTGGTCCATGTTCTCAATGGTACACTCTGTAAGCTTGGTCATATAGCTCTGGTCCATGTTCTCAATGGTACACACTGTAAGCTTGGTCATAGAGATTTTTTGGTTCGTGTTCTCAATGGTACACCGTAAGCTTGGTCATATAGATTTCTGGTTTGTGTTCTCAATGGTACACTCTGTAAGCTTGATCATATAGATTTCTGGTTTGTGTTCTCAATGGTACACTCTGTAAGCTTGATCATATAGATTTCTGGTTTGTGTTCTCAATGGTACACTCTGTAAGCTTGATCATATAGATTTCTGGTTTGTGTTCTCAATGGTACACTCTGTAAGCTTGATCATATAGATTTCTGGTTTGTGTTCTCAATGGTACACTCTGTAAGCTTGGTCATATAGATTTCTGGTTTGTGTTCTCAATGGTACACTCTGTAAGCTTGGTCATATAGATTTCTGGTTTGTGTTCTCAATGGTACACTCTGTAAGCTTGGTCATATAGATTTCTGGTTTGTGTTCTCAATGGTACACTCTGTAAGCTTGGTCATATAGATTTCTGGTTTGTGTTCTCAATGGTACACTCTGTAAGCTTGGTCATATAGATTTCTGGTTTGTGTTCTCAATGGTACACAATGTAAGCTTGGTCATATAGATTTCTGGTCCGTGTTCTCAATAATAAACTGATCCCTTTCCTCCTATTATTAATTAACCCAGAAATACATGGGGCTTTAATGTACAGGATGTCTGTCGAAGGCCTGGTGCTTTGACCTCTACTAAACCTCACAACGCCGCCATATAAGTGATTGATACATCGTTTTGATTATTTTACTTATATGGCAGGCTTGCAAGGTTTAGTAGGAGAGGAAACCAGGCTCTTTGCCTGGAGGAAACCAGGCTCTTTGCCTGGAGGAACCAGTATCTGTCAACTCTTTTACAGACGGCGATCTAGTGAAAAATCCAGTATTCATTTGGTCTGAGAGGGTTTTGAACCCGCACCGCATCGATGGAAGGCCTGTGTCGAACTATCACTGTAACGAACTGATCCAACCATAAAGTGGAATAATCATGAGTGCGGTAAAAACACAACTCAAGTAATGCCCAAAAATAAAGAAATAAAACAATAAACTAACTCTTACTGATAATTTTGTAGAAAGCCTTATTTATCTTGCATCTATTTACGGTACAAATTTTACAAAAACTGATTACTTTAAACATAATTAAACCCATCTTTACATTAGGATCTTTTCAAACTCAGCAGGCTGCAAAAGCTTGGATTTTCAACTTTAAGTTAGGATCTTTTCAAACTCAACAGACTGCAAAACATTTGGATTTTCAACTTTAAGTTAGAATCTTTTCAAACTCAGCAGGCTGCAAAAGCTTGGATTTTCAACTTTAAGTTAGGATCTTTTCAAACTCAACAGACTGCAAAACATTTGGATTTTCAACTTTAAGTTAGGATCTTTTCAAACTCAGCAGGCTGCAAAAGCTTGGATTTTCAACTTTAAGTTAGGATCTTTTCAAACTCAACAGACTGCAAAACATTTGGATTTTCAACTTTAAGTTAGGATCTTTTCAAACTCAGCAGGCTGCAAAAGCTTGGATTTTCAACTTTAAGTTAGGATCTTTTCAAACTCAACAGACTGCAAAACATTTGGATTTTCATCTTTAAGTTAGAATCTTTTCAAACTCAACAGACTGCAAAACATTTGGATTTTCATCTTTAAGTTAGAATCCGTTCAAGCTCAACAGGCTGCAAAAAGTTTGAATTTTCAACTTTATGTTAGGATCTTTTCAAACTCAGCAGGCTGCAAAAAGTTTGGATTTTTGGTGATATTAGTGACAGCCTCTTTTACATCTTTGTCCTAAAATGAAAAAGAATAAATAAAATGTGTAAATTAAAATTATGTATAAATATTTATGAACACTAAAACACATGGGCACAGGAAAAAACTTCTTGTCTAAAATAGCCATAGAAACAAGTTTCCTATTGTGTTAAAAGGAGGTATATCATTTAGACCTTTATACCCAATCATACACATGTAGGTTATTGTAATAAACCACAACCCATGATATTTCATTAGGTTGAAGACAAGTTTGGCCTAAGTCAGTAACAAAAATTTCTGAAATACTTTTTAATCCACATGAAAAAAAAAAACAAACAAAAAACGATAATATATTTTCATTTTGAGAAAATGATATATTGAAATTTTTGGCCATTAGTAATCAAATCATTACATGTAGTGTTAGATTGTTGGAAGGTGCTTGAGCTGCCAAAATGTTGATATTTTGATGTTAAAACAGAATGTTGAAATTACTGGCTATTTTCTCAAGACTTATAATTCAGAAGCTTTTTAGTGCTTCTAGTCTTGAAAATGTACGATAAAGTATTGTTTGAACTAACTTTTGGCTTATTTAAATTTTGTTTACGTTTCGAACATGTTTTCGGTTCGTACAGGTCACATACTGTATGGATTTTCCTCATTCAAACGCCAATCATTAGTTTTTCGATGGCCTTTAAAACCTTTTACTGTCGTGACGATCAGAAATTACGAAAAAATGTGAATTTTGGCAGCTCATGCCAATATAAATTTGGATAGTCAAGATAAGAATTCAACAAAATAAAAAATGATGATTAGCTTTGAGATAGGGAAAGTCTGTGGCTACAAAACAAATCATTTTAAAAGTAAAAAAAAAATTAAATAACTGAGACGGATATTCAATCTTCTTAAGGCTAAGTTACATTAACATATATAATCTAAAATAATATTATTCAAAAGCTACCAATAATTTCAATATTTTGGCAGTTCATGCCATTTTAAATATTGAATTTGTGTAACCAACAGATTGATTGATTGATTGTTTGGTGTTTTACGCCGCGCTCAAGACTATTTCACTTATATGGCGGCGTTGCCAGTTTTATTGTGGGAGGAAACCGGGCTCTGTGCCCGGAGGAAACCCACGACCTTCCACTGGTAACTGACAACCATCCCACATAGGTGGTTCAAGTGAAAACCCAGTCAGAAAATTTTCCAATTTTTGGACTGAGTGGGATTCGAACTCGCAACCCATTGGTGGAAGTAAGTAACCAACAGAAATGTGGCCTTTACAACTATTTTTCTTTGAAAGAAGTACTTTAAAACACCTACCATTGTCTTAAATAAGCCAGTTTTGGATTTTCTCAACTTCTTCAGCAGAAAATGGTATTCTGATTGGTGATTGGTTAATTTTGTTATGAAGGCCAGGACACATAACCTACAAAAAAACAACAACACATGTCACAATTTATTAAGTCCTTTTTCACGATATTAACGGCAGCTACATGTATAGGATTGACAACAGTTTGATTGATTGATGTCCTTCTCAAATTCACTTCTGTGGTGCTTTTCATAAGACACATGTGTAATATTGTGGTGGGGTGGAGCAGAAACTGTTAATCACAGGAGGCCGGTTGGCTGAATGGTTAAGGCAGCCGGCATTTAGTGCTGGAGATAGGTGCCATACTCTCCGACCTGGGTTCGATTCTCGTTTCGGGTTTCACCCAAAAATCGGTCGAAGAATTTCAGCCATTTTTCAAGAAAGTGTAATCCCAAAAAATAACGAGAATACAGGAACGTAACATCCAAGAATCAGCCATGTATTTCCAGCTGTAACTGCTTCTTTACCAACAGGCCCGTCACAAAAATGTCTGTTCGCCTGGCTCATGATAAGTCTTAAACTTACAAAAAGGTTACATGTTCCAAATTTTTAAAACCCTTCTTTCTCTTGAAAATTAACCAGCCGCACAGTTAATTACATCAGCAAAACTTTATGAAACCCATTGAAATAAAAAAAAAAGTTGATTTTTGAAATGACAGACTGTAGCTAAACTACAGGTGAATTCCGACTGAAACTGTTTCACTGTGGATGTGTACTCAGTTTTCAGTTTTAAAAATGGACAACTCAAAGCGGCTTGTTTTGTGCCTGATGTTAGTTGAATGAACAGAATCAGTAGCATATTAGGAGTGGTACAGAGTAACTGTTGTTCAGTGTTTGCTAAGGGTATTCTCCCCTTTGCCTTTCCTGCTTATATTTTTACAAATTACTGCTTGGAAAGTTTCTAGTGCAAAACCTCCATAGTTCACATGAAAAAATAAAGCATGTTGTGACATCACAAGAAGTACTTCACTGAGTGTTTCGACTTTTATAAGGTTTAGTGTGGGAACATGGCACTGGCTGATGTGTACATTAAGACACAGTTTCAGCAATAGACGCCATACTCTGGGAGAACGGTTTGATTCTTAATTTGGGCATAACCTAAAATTGGTAGAAAAGTTTCTTATCTAATTATAAAGAATAGGTCACTCACCATTTTATACACAGTATCGATAGACAACCAGGCCACACATTGTCACTGCGGAGCTAAAGAGAAAATATTAATACAAAGATAGATATAAAAACTATTTGAGAGCTTCTAGAAACTTTAAATAAAGTATTACCTATTCATGGTAATGTTTAAAGTATTTCTTATTAAATATAGGTAGAAAAATATATACCGGTATGTAGAAAAATTACATAAATTGCTAACTTAAAAAAAATTTAAACTTCACCTTTAAGAGTCTTATAGTTGTTGATGAGTAAGATTTTTCCCTTTCTAAACAGGGTGCCTAGGTCGGTTAGAGTGATAGTCCCTCAGTCTGACACAGACTTTCTATTGATGTCACATGGGATCAAATCCCACTCAGACCAATTATAAAATTGAAAAATTTCTGATTGGATTTTTCACTCGGTCGCCGTATGTGGAAGAGTTGCCAGGTACTCGTCTAGGGTCGAGGGTTCCTCCGGGCAAATAACCTGGCAACGCCACCAAATACGTGAAATAATCATGAGTGCTACGTAAAACATCAATCCTTCCAAACCCACTCAATCCAAAAAAAAATTTAACAAAAATTGTGAGTGACTTTTCACAAAGGTTGACAGGTACCAGATTGAGCTCATGGTTATCTCTGGACAAAGATTGATTGATTGATTGGGTGTTTTATGCCGCGCTCAAGATTATTTCACTTATATGGCGGCATTGCCAGTTTTATTGTGGGAGGAAAACGGGCTCTATGCCCGGAAGAAACCCACAACCTTCCGGTGGTAACTGGCAACCATCCCACATAGGTCGTTCGAGTGAAAACCCAGTCAGAAAATGTCCAATTTTTTGGGGGACTGAGTGGGATTCGAACCCGTGACCCATTGGTGGAAGGCTGTTCGGATTGAGCGTCCAACGCTCTACCAACTGAGCCACGGAGGTCCCCTGGACAAAGACACCACACCTACATGTATAAGGGAAATAACGGTGAAGCTCACGTAAAACATTCCACCTATTCAATCGATAAACCAATCAAACTAAATCACTCTGACTGGTAAAAAAATGGAGAAACAGGAAAAAGATGAATCGATTTTTGTTCAGAAACATTTAAACATTGACTTACGTACTTTATTCATTTTCTTAGCTGTCTGTTTATGGAAAAAGTCAGCACAGGATAAGATGACACCTGCAAGAATCACAGATAACATGCATCAAAAACTGTGTTTGATTGATTGATGTTTTTTGGCACACTCAATATTATTTCATTTACATGGCCGCGATGTCAGGTTAAGTGGGGGAGGAAACCCAAGTCTTTGCTCTCAGGAAACTCCCAGCCTTTAGACCTGGCATCTCTTCCACATACGGCGGCCAAATGAAAAATCCACTGAGAATTTTGTAATTTTCATTTTCATAAATATGGGGGACAATTTGTACAAATTAAAATATATATCAGCGGAACCAAATGGCACTGAAACCCAAATCTATCCAATTATTTTAATACTTACCAAAGAAAAATTCTGGATTATGATTGGCTCGTTGATTTGACGCTAGCTTTTTGACGGAGGCATGGAACTTAAATGCCAACAGCAGGAAAATTTGATACACATTTTTGAAAATGGCATCGTCTGTGTTGAACTGAAAAAAAAAAAAAAGTAATACGCACTAGAAGGAAAATGAAATATTCTTGATACAAAATGTTACTTAAAATAGTTGCAAAAAAAGAAAATCTGTGTTTAATTATTTCTTTCATTTGTGTCGGTTGCTTCAGACTAAGAGATAAGTTGAGTTGCCAAAATTCAGATTTTTATCTTTAAGTTTAATCCACAAAGGAAGTTTAGCATTTGAAAAACTAAAGGATTGAGAATGAAATAAAGAATATTGGTATAGCATGTATTGATTGATTGAGGCTTAACGTTGGCTTCAACAATGACGGTTATATGGCGATAAACGCACCAACTTACATTGTAGTAAAAGCTGTGAATTATGAGAACATTTTTGCTTATCTGTTGATTGTAAAAAAAAAATCTTCAACATACCTCTCTAAGTTTAATATTAACGGAAAGCTCTTATTTTTAAATGACAAAAAATTAGGTAATTCAGTTTGAACAAAATTGTTGTTATATTTGGCAGCTGACAACAATTTAAATTGAGCTGTAACTATTTATATTTTACGATTGAAGTTTATCTACAAGTTAATGGATATTACACTATTAAGTTAAATATATACTTACTGTTGTGTCTACATACAGGGGGTGGCATCGTGGCAGGATTGAACTGAAATATCAAATGAATTTTTCGCTATTTTTTTAATTTCAATACCAAACGCATCAGGATAAATTATTTGCTGTTTGGTTTTTTTAACTAAGGAAAATGATACATAAGAATAGACGAATGAAGTGATTTTGTTTTACACCTGTAACTATTGTCTCAATAGACCCTTTCGGCTTAGAACGACGTGTTTATGACGTTGTTCGCATTGTATGGCATTGACGTCATCTCTCTGTTGCGGTCGCTGTGACTCGCCTCTTTTGCATTTGGTCATAGACAAAATGAACACAATTCTGACGTCAGATTGATCCAAAAACTCTATTTGCCCTACAACGAGGCTTTTGCGTAAGCGTCAATCCTTAATAAGCCGAAAGGGTCTATGGTGAAGATGTAAACGGGGTTGGGGGTCAACTGGGCACACATCTTGATATATTCGTGGATTTTCAAGGGATATCTGACAACCCTCTTCCTAAGAATACAGTCTGATCAAAAGCACTACTACAATTTAATATACGATTACTGTACTAGTGTTATGCTATCAGTCCCCGACTTATTGTATGTATTTGCAATGTATCATGGTATATGCGATCCTGACCAAGATGGCCCACCGGTCAAGTAGTCTACGTTCCCAGTCCAGTGTGTCTTGTGCCCTTATTCTAATACAGTCGTTATACTCAAAGCCCTGTGGTCTAATAATTACTTTGTACATCTTCATAACATAGACTGTTTATGTAACCTGTTTTAGTTCCACGTTGTATACGCTAAGACAAGTCTTAATTCAGAGAGTTTGGTGAGAGAGTGAGCTCAGTGAAGTGAGATTATAAACCTCTAGGTAATGATGGAATTCACACAGAATTCAGTATCTAAAGCTGAACTGATTGAAACACTTGGCGATACGCTAGAGATAGTTTTAATTCAGAGTGAGTGATTTGGGTTTTACGTCCTGCTCAACAGTATTTCAGTTACATGTATATGAAGACGTCTCCTTGTTGCAGGGCGGATTTCCACCGCTCTTTTAGGTGCTGCCTCACCGAGACGACTTGCCAAAGACAACCAGCAAGCCCCCCTCACCCAGTCACAGTATACTGACACCGGGCCAACCAGTCGCTGCTCTAACTTCTATTGCTGAGCGCCAAGCAAAGCAGCAGCAGCTACCACTGTTAAAGTCTTTGGTCTGACTAGACCCAGGCTTGAACCCGGATCTCCCAGGCCTGAAGCTGACGCTCTACCGACTGAGCTATCGGGGCTGGTCTGCAGTGAGATTAGAAACCTCAAGGTAATGGTGGAATTCACACTGATTTCAGTATCCAAAGCTGTTAATTGAAACAATTAGGTAGCCTACCCTCCCCAACAGATACAATTCATATGCATAATGCAGTGCTACTGGAGGAAGGAATCATTACCCTGTACAACTTTGTCTCTTTTTCTTTCTTTCACAATAATACAGACAAGATCACAATAAACCACCTTTGAAATCTTGAGTGCAATCTTAAACAATTAGTCAATAAACCTAGATCAGTACACAGAAAAATAATTGATCAGACAAAAGCATTTTCTTTTGCTGTCGAGTGGATTTTTCACTCGGTCGCCGTATGTGGAAGAGTTGCCAGGTAATCGCCAATGGTTGGGGGGTTTCCTCTCCCACTAAACCTGGTAACGCGCCATATAAATGTAACGGAAAAAATCTTGAGTGCGGCGTAAAACATCAATCAATCAATCTCTTGCAGTCCACAAATATTTGCATTTATACATTTTCCATTGAAGATTAATTTACACTTACAAAAACATTTTTCGTTTCAGAGTTTCTCCTGGCTTTCTCGAGGTGTCCACAGTAAGTGTAGAGGACATGGCTGACAACAACAAAACAAAAAATTGAAAACTTTAAAGCTGTAATAAAAATAAAAGAAAATGAAGCATGGAAAAATAAAAAGGGTTTTTAGGTGAAAAAACATTTCGGCCGTATAGTTTCAGCAGTACAAAAAAGATGACTTACAGACACCAGAGTATCTTCCGTAGTCAATGGCAACGGTAAGTGATTGGGTGTCAAACAGGAGGCCACACCAAGGGAGACAATCTGAACAAAAGAAAACTATTTTTGAAGTTCAGTAAAAAGATCATTTTAAGTGACATGAGCTTTCCATCAATTCTGATAGGATTTGAAGTGCCTTTAAAACCTTAAAACGGCCTCAGTGGTCCAGTGGATTAGAGTAATAATCCCTCAGTCAAACACCGACTTCCATCTATGCGGCGTGGGTTTGAATCACACTCAGTCCAAATAAAAATTGACAAATTTCTGAAGGGATTTTCCACTTGGTCCGCGCATGTGGAAGAGTTGCCAGGTACTCGCCAAAGGTCTGGGGTTTCCTCCGAGCAATGAGCCCGGTTTCCTCCCTCACAAAACCAGGCAACACCACCATATAAGTGCAGAGTAACACATCAATCAATTAATCAAAACCTAAACAATTGACGTTGAAATGAAAACTATTGGCAAATATAGTAACCTGTGCAAATCAAAGATGTGAGACAATAACAAACAAATCCAAATAGCTGAGATGAAGGGGTTTAATTTTGGGGTTTTCTTGCTTTCTACCATAACATACATTTAACAAGAGTTTAAGAAACTCATAATACGCCCGCAAGGGTAAATTCATTGTAGCACACTATCTTAATATTCAATATTAAAGACATGCTTTAAACAGAATTTCGGCTGGTAGAATCTTTCAGTCACCTAAATAAGACTGGGGCTTGGTGAATTTTAGTATTTGACAGATCACATACCTATAAGCTGCTACCTATATCTGAAAGCTGTACCAAAGCTACTTGCAAAAGTGTCTACACTACATATAGGCATACAACAGCAATTTCATTTAATTACAGATTAGACAATAGAAAGAAGGTCGCAACTCATTTGGTCACCTTGGTTATCAAATAAGTTGTTTGGATATAACTAAGCTATTCTGTGAAACCACAGACAGAATAAAAGCCATTTCCTAAATTACTGAATGCCTAAAGGCTGGGTGACTGTTTTTTGTCAACACATATAGCGAGACTCCAATTTACTTTTAGTACTAGACACACAGTCTACTGATAAGATAGTTATAACTGAAAAAAAATTGATAATCCATGCAATAAGTAATGAGTTACTTAATACCAAAAGGCTGGTGACTGTTCTGGTCGCCACAAATATAGAGATCCCTATTCAATTTTGGTACAGGACACATCGTCTAATCATAGGCTTCATATATTAGAAGAAGAAAAAATTATAATCCATGAAATAATTACGGAGTAACTCAATGCCAAAAGGCTGGTGACTGTTTTGGTCGCCGCAAATATCAACACTCAAACTTCATTTTGGTACAGAACACACCATCTACTCATAGACCAGTTATAACTAAAAAAAAATTTAAATCCATCGAATAGTTCCAGAGAAACTCAATGCCAAAAGGCTGGTGACTGTTTTGGTCGCCGCAAATATCAAGACTTCAACTTAATTTTGGTACAGAACACACCATCTACTCATAAGCCAGTTATAACTAAAAAAAATTTCAAAATCCATGCAATAGTTTTGGGTTTACTGAATGTCAAAAGGCTGGTGACCGTTTTGGTCGCCGCAAATATCAAGACCCCAATTTAATTTTGGTACAGAACACACCATCTATTCATAAGCTAGTTATATCTAAAAAAAAAAATTAAATCCATCGAATAGTTCCAGAAAAACTCAATGCCAAAAGGCTGGTGACTGTTTTGGTGGCCAAAAATATTGAGACTCCAATTTAATTTTGGTACGCGACACACCGTCTACCCATAAGCTACATATATCAGAAGAAGAAAAATAAATTCAGGCAATAGGTTTTAAGTTATGGAGCGGACACGAATCCGGGACGGACAGACGGACAACGGTATACCAATATACACCCGCTTTAAGAGCGGGGCGTATAAAAAGGAACCGTAATGGGCACAGAACAACTTAGTTTTTTAGATTGATGAAGTTTTATTCTGCTCAAGATTACTTATGGGGCAACACGGCCCAGAGGAAACCTCCCACCTTCACAGCTACCTTCCAACTCTTTCACACAAGGCGACTGAGTGAAAAATTCACTGAAAATGAATCTTATTTGTTTTTGAACTGAGCAGCATTCTAATCCCAGAACCATCGGTGAATGGACTGTCTCGAACTGAGAGACTATCGCTTTAACAGACAGAGCCACAGAGGCCCCCAAATCTTATCGAAAGATAAATGTTGTCTGGCAACATGCTTAACTCAGATTGACAATGTTAATATTTTTGAATGACAATGTCATTGGCAAGATTTTTTTAAAAAATCTTAAAAATACTTAGCATAGAGTAAATGCTTTGTAATTTAAACATTTCTTAATTAACTATTTACAGCATCAAGTAGTTAATTTGTTAAAAAAAAGTTGATATATGAAGAAAATCGTAATAATGTTAGACTGACCGTGACAAATATCAAAATGATTGACCTGCTGACCTCCGACCTGAGCAGGGAAGTTGGTTAAAGTCTTCTCGGGGTTGATTAAATAATTATACTCAGAAAAACCTGAAAGAAAATTAGATATATTTATGAACACTAAAACACAGGGAAACTCTTCTTGTCTAAAATAACCATGGAGACAAGTTTCTAATTGTGTTTAAAAGAGGTATATCATTTAGACGTTTATACCCAGCCATAGGTTGTTGTAATAAACCAAAACCCATGATATTTTATTAGGTTGACAACGGACAGGAGTTTGGTTTTTGTCAGCAAATTAGATATACATGTGCTGTTAACAAATCTCAGAAAGGAATCTCAGTTTGATATATTGCTTGTGAACCATCAATATAGGTTTTGAAAATAGTTTTTCTGCAATCTGGCCTATCCTCCATATATTTTTTTGTTGTTATACCAAGAAAACTGTGATAAATAGTGATAAAATATTGATTTGACCAAATGATCTTTGTATAACATATTGGTATGCCGAGTTACAGAAAAACGCCTGAAGACTGCACATTCTATCATCACATTTAGTGTCTAACCTGTTGTCATGGTTACACTAACCTGTTGTCATGGTTACACTAACCTGTTGTCATGGTTACACTAACCTGCTGTCATAGTTACACTAACCTGTTGTCATAGTTACACTAACCTGCTGTCGTGGGTACCTTCACATGCTGGCATGGTTACACTCACCTGATGTCATGGTTACACTAACCTGTTGTCATAGTTACACTAACCTGCTGTCGTGGGTACCTTCACATGTTGTCATGGTTACACTAACCTGTTGTCATAGTTACACTAACCTGTTGTCATGGTTACACTAACCTGTTGTCCTAGTTACACTAACCTGCTGTCGTGGGTACCTTTACATGCTGCCATGGTTACACTAACCTGCTGTCATGGTTACACTAACCTGCTGTCATGGTTACACTAACCTGCTGTCATGGTTACACTAACCTGATGTCATGGTTACACTAACCTGATGTCATGGTTACACTAACCTGCTGTCATGGTTACACTAACCTGATGTCATGGTTACACCCACCTGATGTCATGGTTACACCCACCTGATGTCATGGTTACACCCACCTGATGTCATGGTTACACCCACCTGCTGTCATGGTTACACTAACCTGCTGTCATGGTTACACTAACCTGCTGTCATGGTTCCACTAACCTGATGTCATGGTTCCACTAACCTGATGTCATGGTTACACCCACCTGATGTCATGGTTACACTCACCTGATGTCATGGTTCCACTAACCTGATGTCATGGTTACACCCACCTGATGTCATGGTTACACCCACCTGATGTCATGGTTACACTAACCTGCTGTCATGGTTCCACTAACCTGATGTCATGGTTCCACTAACCTGATGTCATGGTTACACCCACCTGATGTCATGGTTACACTCACCTGATGTCATGGTTACACTGACCTGATGTCATGGTTACACTGACCTGATGTCATGGTTACACTGACCTGATGTCATGGTTACACCCACCTGATGTCATGGTTACACTCACCTGATGTCATGGTTCCACTAACCTGATGTCATGGTTCCACTAACCTGATGTCATGGTTACACTCACCTGATGTCATGGTTACACTCACCTGATGTCATGGTTACACTAACCTGCTGTCGTGGGTACCTTCACATGCTGGCATGGTTACACTCACCTGATGTCATGGTTACACTAACCTGTTGTCATAGTTACACTAACCTGCTGTCGTGGGTACCTTCACATGTTGTCATGGTTACACTAACCTGTTGTCATAGTTACACTAACCTGTTGTCATGGTTACACTAACCTGTTGTCATAGTTACACTAGCCTGCTGTCGTGGGTACCTTTACATGCTGCCATGGTTACACTAACCTGCTGTCATGGTTACACTAACCTGCTGTCATGGTTACACTAACCTGATGTCATGGTTACACTAACCTGATGTCATGGTTACACTAACCTGCTGTCATGGTTACACTAACCTGATGTCATGGTTACACCCACCTGATGTCATGGTTACACCCACCTGATGTCATGGTTACACCCACCTGCTGTCATGGTTACACCCACCTGCTGTCATGGTTACACTAACCTGCTGTCATGGTTCCACTAACCTGATGTCATGGTTCCACTAACCTGATGTCATGGTTACACTAACCTGCTGTCATGGTTACACTCACCTGATGTCATGGTTCCACTAACCTGATGTCATGGTTCCACTAACCTGATGTCATGGTTACACCCACCTGATGTCATGGTTACACCCACCTGATGTCATGGTTACACTCACCTGATGTCATGGTTACACTCACCTGATGTCATGGTTACACTGACCTGATGTCATGGTTACACTGACCTGATGTCATGGTTACACTCACCTGCTGTCATGGTTACACTCACCTGATGTCATGGTTACACTCACCTGCTGTCATGGTTACACTCACCTGCTGTCATGGTTACACTCACCTGTTGTCGTGGTTACACTCACCTGCTGTCGTGGTTACATTCACCTACTGTCATGGTTACACTCACCTGCTGTCATGGTTACTAGGAAATTCGTCGCTCTGCTGTAATGAGGAGTAACAAACAACCAATCATCCACCATTCTCATGAGGAGCTCTTCAGTCTTAGGGGAGATAACTCTACTCTCCAGATGGGCTGAATATAGATTACACAGTAGAGAGGAGACAATGGACCCCTGACTGATGCCAACTTTTTGATGATAAAACTTGGAGCCAACCTAATGACATAAATTGTTTTAAAGTTATTAGTATATATTAAAAAAACCAGATCAAAAATTCTGCAATTAAGATTACCTTTGGAATAGAGTTTTGAACAATCCAATCCCATCTCTAGTTGACCTGGGGTGGAGGGGGGGATAGGGCGGCTCAGTTCTGATACAAGCTTTTTGTTCCCACTCAGTCCAAAGACAAATTTTGATTGATTGATTGTGCGACATAAAAGCTCTTTTTCACGTTAAAGATTTATGAACAGGGCTAAAAGCTGGTTGATGTTTGTTTATGGACTAAATGTACATTTGAAAAAAATATAAGTTGAAACTAAACAACCTTCGTGTTTGTTCCTTGGAAGTCAAAAAAAGGAGTGTGGAAGAAATATACATATTTTCTGAATTGTTCGATGTGTACAAACTGCCACGAAGACAGACTGACTTGGCAGAGATGGTGTAGTACGTCCACAACAGAGGTCTTGTTTGGCGTTACATTTCACTGAGATAAATTAACTTTCGTAAGCATTGTAGAGCGGCAAATGTAGTATTGACTTTCGTATGTTCTGCGCCAAATAATTTAATTCTCTTTTCGGTCAGACTTGTAAAGTACATGTTCTGCAACATGCTTAACGCGAATTAGAGAATATTGTCTAAGGCTGTTCATAAAACCTTTAATATACAGATGTATTGGATATCAGACTTTTGGGGAGGGTAAAAATTGGCTTATCATTTGCACAATGTGCAAAGGTTTGCAGGTACATGTACCTGCCAAAGGTTGGCAGCCTCCTCAGGACACAAAGCCGGGTTTCCTCTCCCACTAAATCTCACAGCGCGGACATAAAAGTGAAATAATCCTGAGTGCTCCATAAAACACCAATCAATCAAGTCCACCTAAGCACGGCTTTAGCAGTTCTGATTGCTTACCTTAATAATATTGTTAAAAATATGAGCGTGTAATTTCTTCAGGATATCTTCATCAGAAACATGGTCATAAAAAACCTAAAAAGACAAAAACAAAAAATTCACAATGATTCAAGCTTACAGTAAACAACAACAACAACAGCAAATCAAGGCTTTATTAACACAAACGTTTTATTCATTTATAACATACGGCCTGTTGATACCATTTTGAGATTGATCAAGTTGTATGATCACTATTAAAACACAATGGGATGTACTGTAATTGCATATCTCCTTTATAAGAACATCTAACAACGTTGTCAGAATCCCTGCTAAGCAGACATTTGTTTTATGATATCTATGCGATATAAAATTCTAAATTTTTTTTACAATTTTTAAACCACCTAACAAATAATAACCGTGACAACCTGATAAAATTGGCATATTATACAATTCAGAGTAATATCTGATTAAGTAATGTGTGATGTTGCTGTACAGATAAACTGCATTTTTATTTGTATTTAAACAAGATTACGGTAAAACAATATTTTATGCCACTTCATCTTTAGTACAATGAGTTAAAATGGCGGTTTTCGTGGTTATTCAATTCCAGCTTGAACAATTAAGCATAGGCCTCTGATTGGATGAGAAATAAGACTGGTCAAGAAAAATAGATAGTGTTCAATCTTTAAGATCACAAAACTGAAAAGTGGGCGAGTTCTCAATGATGGAATCGAGGCCTCAGTGGGTTAGAGTGATTGTCCCTTAGTCCCGCACAGACCTTCCATCAATGCGGCTTGGGTTCGAATCACACCCAGATCAAATAAAAAATTCTGAGTTGATTTTTCACTTGGTCAGCGTATGTGAAAGAGTTGCCAGGTTTTGTCACCATATAAGTGAAATATTCCTTGAGTGCCTTGTAAAAAATCCATCAACCAATCAATGATGGAGTCAGATGTTAAGTTGACCTTAACAAGGTCAAAACTTACTTGATCTACAAATAGAGCATCAGTAATCTTCTCCTCTTTAACCAGGTTTGCAAAAAATTTTAAAGAGTCACTCTCGTAATTTTCAAGGGAGGTAACTATTTTACAGAATTCTTTCTTTACAGCACCACGGAACGAAGTGACTTTGACAAACTTCCGGATTATGTATTCCCCAGCATACATCTAGAAATATATATATTTATGAACACTAAAACACACGGGCACAGGGAAAATCTTCTTGTCTAAAATAACCATGGAGACAAGTTTCTAATTGTGTTAAAAAGAGGTATATCATTTAGACCTTTATACCCAATCATAAGTTGTTGTAATAAAGTAAACCTATGATATTTCATTAGGTTGACGACAGACTTGGTTTAGTCAGTAGAATTTTCTGGAACACCATGGCATCTATGTCATAATGGGCCTTAGAACATGAAACATTTATTGACCAATCAAAAAACAGCTTATTAAAGCTGCATGTGTGTTTTGAACACCAGACTCATTTGTTGAGGATGGTTGCCAGTTACCAACGGAAGGCCGTGGGTTTCCTCCGGGCATAGAGCCCGGTTTCCTCCTGGCAACGCCGCCATTTAAGTTAAATAATCTTGAGCGTGGCGTAAAACACCAAACAATCAATCATTTGTTGAGTTTGAAAAAGTAAAATACTGAGACATAATTCATCTTCTTTTTAAACTGACATGAGCTGCCAAAAATCTGATTTTTTCTCCAGAAAGTTGTGAGCTTGACATTCATAGAAAACCTAACAGATTGACATTGAATATGTTGTTTAATCTTGTATCATGTACAAGAAGATATAAAAGGAAAAGTAAACAAATAACCCAGACTCGTTCATTGAGATGTAAGACCTGTGGTACATAAAAAAACATTTTGGAGATTGGTTATTCTTACTTCTAATTCACACATCTTGAGAAAAGTAGTAAATATTAATTTAAAATTTTTCATTTTCTGGAGAAAAAAAATTAAGGTGTAACTTGTACAAAGAGAAAGCTTGGAGCAGTTTTAAAGAGACATAATTTGGAATGTTAGTAATTTATACAGACCATTCTTATGACATCTTTAACAATGTGGTAGAGTTTGTCCTGTCGAATACTGTCATAACAGTTCTTTATGTCCAAGGATACGAAATACAACTGTCTGTAACAGAAAAACAGTATGATTACAGGGCCCAGTTTCACAAAGCGATCTTAGCTTAAGTTGATCTTAATGACGTATGGCAACATATACCTTTAGCATTGGTTGCCATGGTAGTTAAGATCACACTTAGCTAAGATCGCGTTGTGAAACTAGGCCCAGAACTGTAATATAGTTACATTAAATTAATACACACATTTTAACATTTTTTAATAGCATTGAATTCAAATTTGACATTATGTAGTGAAATTAGGCCATTGTTTACTGAACATGGGCGGAAATACAGAGCATTGAATGATGATGTTTTATGTCATACTCAAGATTATTTCATTTACAATGAATATTGCGGCATTGCCAGGTTTAGTTGAACAGGATTGATTGATTGATGTTTTATGTCGCATTCAAGATTATTTTCCTTGTGTATGGCAGCATTGCCATTTTTAGTGGAAGAGGAAACCCGGCTTTTGTCTGGAGGAAACCCCCTACCTTCTACAAGTACCTAAAACACTCCCACATACGCCGATCCACTGAGAATTTTGTCAATTTTTTTTAATTGGTCTGAGTGGGATTCGAACCTGCGTCACATCGATGGAAGGCCTATGTCAGATTGAAGGGTTATCACTCTAACCGAATGAGCCCCTCTAGGCCCCTTAATCAGGCATAAAACAAGCTGGGCTGGACTGATTTATCATTTTATGCCATACACAAGATCTTCACTCAGATATCAATGTTCGAGCTGGACTGGTTTACCATTTTACCTCATATTCAAAATGTCCACTCAGGTATAAAGGGTCAAGGGGATACCTGGCAACCAACCCACATCAACAAAAAGCTGAAATTTACGTTTGACAGTACCTGTTATCTAAACGTGATCTTCTTTGATGAACAAATTGATGCCATTTTCTATAGATGTCATCAACACCAAACACAGACGATCCCAATATACTGGGTTGACACACCTGAAATCCAAATCAGGCCACTGGTATTGCAAAAGTACATTTTATGGAATTTATAAGTTGAGGAAGCATGAAATTGATTTACCTGCAATTAAGTAAACAGCAGCTTGATTAATTGATGTTTTACGCCACACTCAATATTATTTTACTTATATTGCCAAGTGCTGGAAGAAACCAGGCTGTTTTACCCATAGGAAATCCTCAGTCTTTAGCAAGTACTTGACTACTCTCCTATGCCATTGAGTAAAAAACCCATTCAGAAATTTGCCAATTCTTTTTTTTTGGGGGGGGGGGGGGGGGTATTGAGTTTGATTTGAACACACACCCTATTGATGGTAAGCTTGTATTGGATCGAGAGACTATTGCTCTTCTGACTGAGCTACCGAGGGAAAGTATGCAATGAAAATGAAATAGAATATTTAATGGTATTTTTGTACCCAGTCACACTTATTGACTTCCCCCGACATCTTACCTTGAAATGGGACATAACCTTAAATACATCCGAGAGCTGTACATTTATAGGATACTTCTGAAAATAGAGAAAACTGAATTACAGGTGGGATGGATCTATTGATCAAGCGTAAATTTATTCTTGATGGCATAGCGACTAGCGAATGTTTGGTGAGAGGAGGGTGCATCCATACCACAGTCGAAACCTAAATGAGAAACGTTTATTTGTTTTTGGGGTTTTTTACCTTTAAAGGGGCATGAGCTGCCAAAATGCTGACTTTTTTTTAAAATAAATTCTGATTGTCAAGCGAAATCAATCATTTGAATATCTATTGCTGTACACAATTGAGTCCTGAACGATCTTTACACATATTGTCATGCATTCTGTTTCCACATCATTTTCTTATATTTGGAATATTCCGCTACCTTAATGTAAGTCATTGTCCTTTGATTGGTTGGAAACGTCATACAAACCTTTCCTGGTATACCCAATGCCTTGATGACAGATTTATCTCCCATGTTTACGATGGGTCGTAGGGATTTAGTCTTGGGAAGAAATCGTAGTTGTGAAACCCCCAAGGAATTCCCTTGCTTCAAACTGTTTTTCACTTCTGCCTGTGAAGTAAAGAAATATTGTAAAGAGGTTACGAGATTATCAATGTTTTTTTAAAATATAAGCCTGGTTGAGAATCGAACTAACGACTTGCGGCTAACGTGTTGGTCATTTCGAGGGTGACATCTAGAGGTCAAAACTGGATTATGTTGGCCTTGGACAATTTGATCAATGTCAGTCAGTCACTATTAGCCGGAACCTGGATTGATAAATTGCACCTATCCATGTTCAGGGGTGTGGTTTTCTTCGCCATTAAACCTGACCCCGCCAAATCAGTGATTTATATCTTGAGTGTGATGTAAAACGATAATTAATTCATCAGTCAAGCTACTAAATGAACTCAACAAAAGGCCAATTTTGATGATTTTCTTGAATAAGTAAATAAACTCACCTCACTTGTTGGTTTCAGCATCCCACAATTGAGGAAATCTAAAATAAAAAGAAACTTATAGAATGATGTTCACTCAGGTACAGTATAAAGGGTCGGGCTGGACTGATTCTTCATTCACTGCCTATAGGGAGTTGTGGCGATAGTGAGTTTTGTCGATAATGAGTGGTGCCGATATGGAGATAATGTGATGTGCCGATAATGTGATGAGCCGCTAATGTGATGAGCCGATAATGTGATGAGCCGATAATGTGATGAGCCGATAATGTGATGAGCCGATAAAGTGATGAGCCGATAATGTGATGAGCCACTAGTGTGATGTGCCGATAATGTGATGAGCCGATAATGTGATGAGCCGATAATGTGATGAGCCGATAATGTGATGAGCCGATAATGTGATGAGCCGATAATGTGATGAGCCGCTAGTGTGATGTGCCGATAATGTGATGAGCCGATAATGTGATGAGCCGATAATGTGATGAGCCGATAATGTGATGAGCCGATAATGTGATGAGCGGATTATGTGATGAGCCGATAATGTGATGTGCCGATAATGTGATGAGCCGCTAGTGTGATGAGCCGATAATGTGATGAGCCCCTAGTGTGATGAGCCGATAATGTGATGAGCCGATAGTGAGTGATGTTGATAGTATTTAGTGCCAATAGTCAATTATACCTTTATTATACATTTATTGCGCTGGCAGTGCGTTGTGCCATTAGTGAGCTGTGCCAATAGTGAGCTGTGCAGACGGTCAGTTGTGACATACACATCAAAAGCTTGGGCTGTTCACAATACCTTACTTTATTGTGATGTCTTAATAAGTTCTTATAAGTTTTAAAGGTGTTAAATGAGGAATTACCAAACCTGAGGTGGCTTTAGACTTGAGTTTATGCCAAACAGATTTCCTGTAGAAAAACAGTTGATTCCTGTACAGGGTGGAATCCGTCACATAGAAGAAACTCTGAAAAGCAAAAGCGTCTGCAAGATTATTGTGAAAAATAGCATTTGTAATTGGAATTTGAATAAAGTAATGTGGGAGGGAAGATATCGCAACGTAAAACATTCAGGTGAAGGCAGTGAATATCGATTGGTTTTCTCAAAGCAAAAGAGCTGGTTTCCTTCGATTAAAAATTCTGGTTTCCTCGAAGCAAAAAGTCTGATTTCGACAAAGCTGCATTTTGCCCAAATAAAACATATGAATATTCCCATGCCTGTATGTTGCCATACTATATGATTTATATGGCCAACAGAAATTCATAAGCCTGTAAATTATAAGTTGGAAATGAAAGTATATATATTCTAATTTCTAACAAATTATATTTTTTATATAAATCAAAATTAACTTTTACCTTTAAAATAACAGTGATGTATTCAGTAAATATCCACCATATCAGTGAGGCAAGAATTGAGGAACGATCACTGTGATTGGTCACTCCTTTTAACCAAGGCACTAAACTGACCTATACAAAGCCAGATAACAAAATATTTCAATGAAACATTCCATTGAATACATTTACCTCCCAAGAAAAGCTTATCTGGGGCACTGCATTCGAACTGATATTTAAATTTGGTTTCGTACAAGCCGTAGACTATACAGACTTTCCTCATTTCAACGACACTCATTTAGTTTTTTTGGTGAACTTCAAACCATCTTATTGTCTTGAAAATAAGAATTTGTGAAAGAACTATGATTGATTGATTGATTGTTTGGTGTTTTACGTCGCGCTCAAGATTATTTCACTTATATGGCGGCGTTGCCAGTTTTATTGTGGGAGGAAACCGGGCTCTGAGTGGGATTCGAACCCACGACCCATTGGTGAAAGGCTATTCGAATTGAGCGTCCAACGCTCTACCTACTGAGCGAAAGAACTACGAAGTTCGGTAGCCCATGCTCCTTTGCTCGTGACTAACATAATTGACTGGAGGAAAGCCTCAGTCTTCAGTCTGGCGACCAATTCACAATGTGTGATTAGATTTAATACGATTAAAACCAGCAACAAAATTCAACAACAACAAAAATTTTAAAAAAAAACCCAGCTGTGACAATTGACGTCTCCATCAGAGTCCATTAATGGAGGGCCTGCAACAATCCATTTATTTAATTAGTATGATTGATTGATTGTTTGGTGTTCAAGATTATTTCACTTATATGGCGGCGTTGCCAGTTTTATTGTCGGAGGAAACCGGGCTCTATGCCCAGAAGAAACCCACGACCTTCCGTTGGTAACTGGCAACCATCCCACATAGGGCGTTCGAGTGAAAACCCAGTCAGAAAATTTTCCACTTTTTTGGGACTGAGTGGGATTCGAACCCGCGACCCATTGGTGGATGGCTGTTGGGATTGAGTGGCCAACGCTCTACCTACTGAGCCACGGAGGCCCCTCTTAATTAGTATGAAGAATTACCTTAATGTTCATGATCAAATGCTTAAGACTGAGTTTGTCAAATCTCTGCATCGACAACAACCATTTCAGCTTCACCATTAAAGCATTCCAGTTACAGACACCAATTATCTCCCTTGAGAGAACTCTTAAACAAACTTGTCGAAGGAACAGAAATACCTGTAAAGTATCCAAATAGGTTACCGTGGTGTCTTAGAACATCCTATTATACATTTCAATATGGAATGGACATAAAATCTAAACATTAGAGCCCTTAAAAAAACTTAAATAGAAGAACTTTTAAGAAATAAAATAAGAAACTCAAAATTTTAAGTATGAGCCAGTAGGGCTTAGTCTCGTCTTGAACTAAGTTTCAAACAACCTCAAAAGTGGGTGATTTCTCTGCTCGAGCTTTGTTTGAGGTTAGTCACCAAAGGTTCTGTGTGCCTTTAAAGTGGTTGTCATGGTCTTATTCAGATAACATAACTTTGTTTTTCACTCACCTGTCTTAGAGGTACAAAATCTTCTAATAATTTACAAGTTTCTGCCTGACTTTTAAACTGAGACACGATTTTACGTCTTGATTTCACAGCAATTACACTCGCTAAAAATTCAACAATAACAAAAAATAGTCTGTAAAACAGCAGTCACAAATGACCTCTCCGTCAGCATTAAACAGTCGAAAAGGCTAGACGAAATCAGCAAATACATGTACACGTAGATTTGTGACGTCACAAGTAATATACTCATAGTTTGTCAAGCCTTTTCGAAAGTTGGGCCTTAACATGTGAGCACAAGCCAATGTTGCAATGAGTGAAACAAAATATTGGTGTAGACGTTCTGCGCTTTACAACATACTTAAGGATATTTCAGCTAAATGGTGGCATTGACTGGTTTAGTTCTTGAGAAAACCTTATGAATAGTGCTTTCTGTGTAACGTACATCTTACATAATACAGTGTACTTGTCCGATACTATATAATTCCAGTAGTTCCACTGATTAGTTTAACGTAGTACACAAGTAGTGTTATTCCGAAAAATAAAAACTTCATATTGACTCAATATTTTGACTTTTCTTACTAGAGATACATGGAAAAAGACAAAACACTAACAAATGGGTACTTAGGTAGCGTATGAAAAAAAAGAGTATGAAAAATTGTGTCAAATAAATGTATTACAAAAAAAAATAATAAAAAAAAAGTGTCGTCAGAAAATATCATGGAGTGTTTGATTGGAACTCTTGACACATTGGAGGAATAGGAGACATCCTCTTTGTGGCAGAACTATAAAAGAACAAGTCTTACCAGCAATATGTTATGTTTAGAAAATGTATCAGTTTCAAAGATCTCATACCTTTCTTTCCGTTATTTCGTGTGTACACAGGAGCCTGTAGTTTTGGAGCATTTGATCTTTCCCCTCTGCTGAACTTTGAACTTTCAATTTTCTTTACTGGACAGTACTTATTCAGGAAATGTTTATATGGAAATAATCTGAAAAGGGTAGGCTTTGTTGATTGGAAGGAATGTTTGTGGAAGGGTATCGACTAAACAACAAATTAAAATAGAATTTATTTTTTCCTCGGAAGGTATTCAGAAAATCATTTACAAATTTTTTACCCAAACCTAGTGTAAATTTATGCATAGGCGTGCAACATAATTTCATTCAGGATCTAAAAATAGGGTGTCCAAAATAGCTATTTTTGCACCATTGGTGTACAACAAGTTCTACGTTGATAGAAAGATTTCAATATTTTTAAGAAAAGTTTTACCATCTAGGAACAAGGGTCTTAATTCATAAAGGCACTAGTAGAAAATGATTAGGTTACTGACTGATTGATTGATGTTTAACGCCACACTCAAGATTATTTCACTTATCTTTAGTGGTGGATAAAACAGGGCTCATTGCCCAAAGGAAACCCTGACCTTCCACATACGAAGATCAAGTGAAAAATCCATTTTTATGGTCTGAGTGGGATTTGGACCTGTGCCAAATTGTTGGAAGGCCTGTGTCGAACTGAGGGACTATCACCCTACATGTAGCTGCGTGACCCACATTTGATGAAACCAGAAACGAGGATTGGACTTCGGTCACAGAGTATGGCCTATAGATGAGGCTGGCTGGCTGAGAATGGATAAGATATAGCGAGAATAATTAAACTAAAAAATCTTTGTGATAAATCAATATTACCAACCTGTGCTTTTCAATTATTTTTGTCAAAAGGGGCTTGACTTCTTTATACACAGCATTCATTACAGGACATCCTTGAAGGATATCACAATCATCTTCACTTGTCTCCCCTTGCTGTTTCACATCTTCAACACCAGGGGGCAGTGCATCTTCTGTTAATTTTTTTGAGATGGGCTGATAAAGATTCGTCTTTTTGCCAAAAAATATTCCGTATTCCTGAAGTAGGATATTCGTGTCTCGATTTTCTCCTGAGCTTGTAGCATCAAAAAAACTAGGGTGACCGTCAGATTTACTTTCCGACCCTGGTTTACTTTTAGAGCTGTCAGAAAGTAGCGAATTTTCTGACGTGTTCAGACACTGAGAACTTCCTGCTGTGAAGAAACTCTGGTGACTTCTGGTTTCATTTTCACAGACGATTTTTCCTTTACCACATTTCAACGCCTGGTTTCCTGAGGTTTTCTCGCTTTGAGAACTCCCAATGTTGTGTGGGTTTCTGCTTATTTCAAATCGAGTTTCACTATCAGCAGCCATTGATGCTTCTTGTATCACATGTGATGTTACTGAAAAAAGATTGAGCTTTGATGTGGAACATTTTTGTAACTTGTTATCCCGTGGGAATTTCTTCCGTATTTTTAGCTTAGTAAAAGTACTATTAGAGTCTTCATGGACAACTTCCCCATTATTTTGAACAACAACAACATCTGTCATTTCTGTTTGCCTCAAATCAGTTTCACAAGAACCCGTTTTCGATTTTCCTTCAAGCGACTTTTGTTGAATTTCAGGGCAACATTTTTCAAAGTCACTGTTTGTTTTCAACGAAACAGTTGCTTGTTTTGCAATAACATCAACATTTGAAGCGTTTTTGTTGCTAGATTTTTGACTCAATAATTTACAAGACCTAAGCCCTTGTAGGTTTGCCTTCGTTTTCCTTTCTCCATATGGCAGGTCCTGAGATGTTGACCTCTGACATGACCTCTGACGCAATTGCTCTTTACCAATAAGATCAGCGAATATTTTTCGAAACAAACTTCTAACATCATTGGATTTGTCTCCAGTTGAGGGAAGATCACCTGTCAATCAATGAGAAAAACATGTGTCATTTGTTTGATTTTTTATAATTCTTCATTTTTTTCCCTCACAAAGTCATAAGATTATGATCAAGGAACATGTCTGTGTTCTACCTAAGAACCAGTTTCCATATTTCAACTTTGCTTTTCCCATTATTATATTTTGTTAAAACTCAGTTTATTGCAATTTCTTGCAAAACTGAAGATAGGTACAACTTTGTCAATATGCTACAAAGTATTCCAGAAAATTCTACTGAATAGGGAGCGGGAGTCTCGTGAGAATTCTACAAATTTCCTGTCACCGGCGCAGTCATAGCACATGTGGGGAGCCTCTAACGTTCGAATGTGACGCTCACATCTGACATGGTAGAACAAATGTCAATTGAGCTGACATCATCAAAAACGTGTTTTTGAAAAATTTTGCTAAAATTTCTTTATTGGTTTTTTTTTTATATAATTTACTATGAGTATGGTTTTGTATACCCCAGGTCAACCAATTTGAGTTTCATCCCATAACAATTATTTCACTCACATGGCTTGTTACCATGTAAAAAAAATGGATTGAAACTCTTATTAATTAGAAATTTGTTTTTACCTTTTTATTATTTTTTGGGAGGCGGGGGGTGGGAAACTCTGTAGTATTGTTTTGAAGGCCCTGACTGGAGGCCTTTCTTATCAAACCATGGACGCTTTGGCTTTACTCTGTGATTGATTTATTGATGTTTTACACCACAGTCAAGATTGTTTACTTATGGTAGCATTACTCTGTTTTGTTGGGCAGGGAATGAAGCACGCAGGAAACAAACAACCATTTAACGTCTCATGGATACGTCTCATTGGCTGGTTTGAATCTGAAGTTTCAAAAAGCGCCGCCATTGCTACAAGATGGGCAGGCGCTTGGTGTCCACCATCTTTGATTGAAATCACCATATTAAAATCAAGTCGTATTAATAGTGGCGCTAGCTGGAACTCAAACGTCATGTGATAAATTGCCCACAACCTTCAGTGGGTAACTGGTAAATTTATCACTTGGGGCGATCAAGTGAAAAAATCCACAAAAAATTTGTAATAAGTAGTATTCCAAAAATTAACTTTGGATTAGTTTTCTAATCGATTTAAAGCTAAGCAGACAACAAAGATATCTGTAAACATTTGATAGAAACAAAATTTCTGACAGAATCCACTAACTCACATACCTTTTGTCGGCCATTTTTCAGTCAGATTTCTGTTGTACAAAAGTTTTGCCATGATGACTGTCCTACCAAGGCTGGAGAAAAAATCCAACTAAAGTTTTCATTAAAAATTTCTGAATTCTTTTGTGGCAACAATTCCATATGTATAACAAAGAAAAGAATTTTCTAGCACAGAAGTTTCATTTCAAAAGAAAAGAAAAACAATAGAATTTTGGTTACCGTAATTAAAAAGTATGTATAATATCAAACAATTTTCTCATGAGTGTTTATCAAGTATTTTCTTTCTGACATTTTCTAAATACATAACTAATTATTTTTTAAAGAATCAAAACAATACTTAAAAATAAATTGTACTGATTAAAATGCACTGAATGTACACAAAGTTTTTTGTAAAAAATTCTAAAAGAATAAAAACGTTATAATAATACCTATCTAATCTACCCAGGACTGGCAATGTGTTCGACTTCTGCCTTCTTTTTCCTCTACGGGTCTTCTTTTTGTTTAGTCCTTCTTGACAAATGGTTTCTTCAGTGATAGCTGATCCTACACATAATTTACATTTTTTTTAGTTTTTTTGGAAACATCTTATTTTTAAAAAAAATGAAACCGTTAGGTGGCTGAAAAACGAGCCCCAACAGTTTTGTCATTTTTTTATGGCTTGAAAGAAGTTCCCACGAGAGCAAGTCCAATTTGCTTGATACCATGCAGTCTACAGAATTTCAGATACAGTGTAACAGTATGTTTAGAAGTAAAGCAGGCCTAAAATGACGGAAAGTTCATCTTGATTATTTAAATGTTTTTAGGGAAGCTCATAACTTTGCTCAGAAACCCTCCCCAAACTTATGTATGCTCAAGAAAAGTTTCAAAAGTTTGACTTATAATCTTGAACTCATTTTTATCTCATAAAATGAATATTAGGTTTTTGTCTTTTTACTTCCATGTTTATTTTCACTGCAACTGAGTTGCAAAGGGGCTTAACTATGTTACTTTTCAGTGAGCTTCACGGAGACATATAGATGCTCGCGCCACCCCAACCCTTCAACCAAAGGATCACAGATGCAAACATAGATAAGTTTTTTAAAAATGTTTCATTTTGTTATCACCTTCGAATTTCTGTCATTATTTTCTTCAAACGACTTTTAATATTTTCTTATTTTTTGACACTAGATAGAAAAAGTTCCTTCGAAAATTATTTCCGCCTAATTTATATTGATTTCAATATATTTCTATATACTTTTTTATTATGGTGAATAAAAATGAAATGAATCCGATTCAGTTGTAAGGAATGTTAAGTATGGGCCACCATAAGGCACAGGGGGTTGTTCTCAACAAAGTTACGACCGACGTAAGTCCAATGCAAGGTGTAACTACCATGGCAACATATACCCTCAACATTACGTTACGACCAGGCGCAAAGTTACGACGGGCGTAAGTGTGTTGAGAAACAGCCCCCAGGTTTCTGTTTGAGCCCAGAGTTTGGGTACCCCCCACATTTAACCCAACTATCACATACGTAATATATTTTCAACAATCTCGGTTTATCTCCTAATGAATTGGCTGATTGACTGATGTTTTAAGCCGCACTCCAGACTATCCTAATGATTTGAGTACTGCCCCGTGGTATGAACAAAATTCATCATTACTTTCTAAGTAACAAACTGAAACAATCATGAAGTCCTTACGTTTAGCTGCTGAAGAAAAAGCCTTCTGGGTAATGGTTTCTTCCACCTGCTCAAAAAAGAAGCAAAATTAAACATTTTTGCAGTGTATGTCTACATATTCTCAAATAAATACGGACAGATATTTGTTATTTCAACATCAACGAATTAGTTGTTTCAAAGATACTTTAAAGTGCAATGAACTGCCAAATGTAGGGAAACAGAATTAACTAATTGTTCGCCATTTTTAGAACAAAGGCTGCTGTTTGCTGATATCTACATGTACAGTAGGATGTACATTTATGTTATTTATATTTATGTCATACGCCAAAAAAGCGTATTCTCGCATCCCAGCAATTTAGTTTTTTTCTGTTATTGACTTACAGTGGATGTACGTGCCTTCCGATTCTTCCCGCAATGCCATGAACGGAAAATCCAGATTTGCATGTGCAGGGTTAGGGTGATCCTCCCTCAGTCCCACACAGGCCTTCCATCGATGCAGCGTGAGCTCAAATCACCCTCAGACCAAATAGTCTGGGAGCCCATGGAGATTTGTTTAGCATTGCGAGTACAAAAGGTTTGAAGCTGGCAATATGAAGGGGGAGGCTGGGGGACCTTCAAATAGCCATTCTTAAAGGAGGAGAAAACAAAAAAACAACAGGCAATTGTATCAAACGGGCTCCCATAGACCATCGTATTCGTGTGTGTGAGTCTTGCACGTGGTTTACGGTGTGAAAATACAATGAAAATGAATCTGCCCGACAAGCTCGTGCTCGATCGTCAGTGGAACACGCCATTGACGGTTTGAAATTGACCGGAAAAAGTATTAGTAGATTACTTCCCTTGCGAGCTAATCATATCTTGTATGGTTATAACCTGCAATGTCAGCGGTAAGACTACCTTTTTTGAAAATTCTACAACGATCCCCACAAGTCACGTAGAAAACATAGCAGCCTGTCACGTCTTCCAAAAAGGTTGATTTACTAGCCAGTGTACATTTCAGAGCCGTTAGAGTGTTTATCTTCTCTTATTAGGGCGTCGAAATGATCAAAATTAACCTAGGTTTAAATGGGAGACTTTCAGAGTTGACCAATTTCTCTTACGCTAGTGAGTGACTGGTGACCAGGCGTATGCTGATTGGCCGATCGAGACACACAGCTAAGCTCTGCTGTGAAGATGGCTGCCGAGTCAGTTTATACATTCTCTGATAACAATTGTTAACTTTCTTATAGCACAGTTGGGCGAGGAAAAATCGTAGAAATATGGTTTTGGTACCGTTAGAAAGGAAAATTTTTTCGCGCCTGTACTGTATTTACTTAGTTTTTTCCTTTTCTTCTCCTTTAAGTTCCATCTCCTGTACCAATTCTGGCAGCGATCAGAATAGGTTTCATTTATGTACTCAATTACCGATGAGCCTGATGACGTCACATAGATTTACGCAAAGCTTTCTGGGTAAAATGTACCTCTGTTCGCCATTTTGTTTATTGTTACTCAGCAAGATGCCACTTTTTTCGAAAACATTGATGACATAACCTGTTTTTATCCTCACATTTTTCTGCTTACTTTACGCCTTCTTCGCGATACAGTATTATTTCTTCCGCCATATTTTAAAATTATGTTAACATACCTCAATCTCCCGAAATGCTTTGCGCGTAAATTCCAAATGACGTCATCAATCAATCGATCAATTATGCTAATTAAAATTATTTGATTCTAATCGCGACCTTTGACCTTTTCTTATGTGGACTTGGTACAGGCTTTGTCACTTAAGAACTGCAGATCCTCATTGAAGGAACCATAATGATTATTTTTACAAAGGTTTCGTTGATGTACTCAATTATGCTAATTAAAGTGTTAATTAGCTCTAATTGCGGGCGTTCTTAAGTAGATAAGGTACAGGTGTTAGAACTTAAGAATAATAGATCTCGATTCCCACCACCAATATGGATATTTTAGCATTGGTTTCTTCGGTGTACTCAACTATGCTAATTAAACATGAATTTGGGATACTTTGAGAGGTCGCTGCCAGAATTGGTACAGGAGATGGAACTAAAGAATGGCTATTTGAAGGTCCCACAGCCTCCCCCCCCTCATATTCCCGGCTTCAAACTTTTGTACTCGCAATGCTAAACAAATCTCCATGGGTTCCTGGTCTAAAATAAAACTTGTTGATTTTTCCCTTTGTCGCCATATGCAGAAGAGTTGACAGGTACTCGCTGAAGGTCGGGGTTTCCTCCTCCACTTAACACTCTGCCATACGAGTTACTGACTTTAGAGATATTGTTGTGGAGACCAAGTCAGTTTTCTAATAAAATTTGTTAACTGTGTGAAAAAGTGGTGGTGGGGGGGGGGGGGGGGGGGTATGTCATTTAGACCGTTATATCCTACCATAGGTTGTTGCAATAAACCAAAACCTATTATATTTCAATAAGTTGTGACAGACAGGAGTTGGGTCAGTGCCAGGATTAACGGGGAGAAATCTGAGCTCTTTGCCCAGAGAAAACCCTGACCATCAATGAGTACCTGGCAACTCTTCCACACACCGCAATCAAGTGAAAAATCCACACTTTTAGAAAAAGTTTGACACCACTCACCCTAATTTTTTTGGCAGTATTTAACTCATCATCGCTTTCCCTTCGCCTCTTTTTGCCCGTATCAGTTCTTTGGGTTCCTTTAATGCTGGTCTCAGATCTCACAGCAGTCAGCGGCCATGTTGGCCAGATAGGCTGCTCTAAGACTTTCGGTCTTTTACTCGTGGCAGCGAACTCTTCATCACAAAAAGTTCTTTTCATTGCTGGACTACTTTTTTCTTTAACCTCACAACGATTTATATTTGTTTTATCTATCTTCTGAGTGACACAACTGGAGTGTTTCTTAGGCACGGGACTACTGTTTCCATTTTGCTCACGCGATTTTGATATAAAACTCTGTTGTATAGTCAAATTTCTTGGTTTCTTCTTTCTTGAAAGTTGTTGATTTTTCTTGATAACAAGCTTGGAGTAAGACTTAGAGTTTATAATTTTAGTATCATTTTTACATCGTGTTACCTTCCCAGAAAAGTGGATTGATTTCTCATTATTTTTTCCCTGAGCGTCAAGTTTAAAATTGGGCAAATCAAAGACAGGTGTGCCTGTGGGTGAAGGAAAATTATGAAGATTTAAAAATTAAATATTCTAAAAAAATATATATATACAGTAGGACCCGCTTAAACGCATAGGCTTGGTCCGCACATAAAATATGCAATTAAGCGGGTTAACCGTTTAAACGGACCTAGCGAATTTAGACGTCCGCAGTTGTCCCCCTTGACTTCATGCACTATCGTAAGTAAGACTAGGACAAAAGATTGCTGTAAATGAGTTGTACTTATTTCCTGGTTTCATAATAATACATAAAAATGCCTGACTTTTCATCGATGTACCCAGCCATTTGAGGGTTAAAAGTTTTCAATTTTAAGTTGCTGTGCTATTTCCCGGGCCTTAGTTATCAACAGTGGCCCGCTGAGTGGCACGTCACGTGATTTAGCCATTTTGAACCATCGAAAAGGCGCCTCTTCAACGTCCTCTTGCTTTCCTTCCCGTTTTCTCTTTCTGTTTGGGTTCTCATTTTTCTAAATTGATCAAGGATAGATTCTTTTACTTTTGAAATTCTACACACTTGTGACTGAGAAATGCCGAAAGTTTTTGCTGCAGCTGGCTGGGAACTACCGATCACCCTAGTTCAATTTTACCGAACTTGTGGTATAGTCTTTTCGTTTTGACATTTCTGCAGAAGTGATGATTAAAACACGAAGGAAGAACTTATATCTAATAAAAAATGTAGGATTTGTTTTTATGTGAGCGTGTGTTTTAATATTTTTGTTGTGTTCAAACGAAGCCTGTCGCCACAAACCCTTGTCATAGTGTTATCTGGCTGTTTGTGCAGTCCAGCTGTGAAAGCGGGTTTCGTGGCCAGTTGGGATTAATCCCGTAGTTTTTTCTAGCTAGCCTGCCGATTATCCGGGTAAATTCTCAAACCACGGGATGTTTGTTATGCAATTAAGCGGTTTATGCGTTTAACTGATAACCGTTTATCAGGACTTAAAACAATAGGCTAGTATAGGGAATGATTCCGTCCCCAGACATTTTATTCGAATAAGCAAGTTATTCGTTTAACCGCAATTCGATTAAGTGGGTCCTACTGTACATTGTATGATGTTTATTTTTAACTCTGCCATTGAAAGTGAGAGGAACTATTTGTTATGGTGTAATATAGGTGGAAAACTTTTCAGGTGGAAGATCCAAGAACTATCAACTAAGCCACACAGCATTTAGTTCAATGCTTTGTTTTTGTTGCAGTTACTCAAAAAGTAACAGGGGCCTGTTTCACCAAGCGGCGTAGATGTATTTTTTGCGTAACTTTCATACTAACGTATCTCTACAGTATAGGTTGCTATGGTAGTTACGTAAAAATTTACGCTACGCCGTTTTGTGAAACAGGCTCCAAGATTTTATAATACAAATGTCAATTTTTTCAAATGAATCAAACTATTACAGAGAAACTCAAGAATTTCCTCAAGTAAAACCATGGCAGAACGATCACCTCTCGGTATGACACACATTTCCCATCGAGGGGTCTGGGCTTTGATTCCTCCCTAACATACCCTCGAAACGCTGCCCTATAAGTGAAATAATCTTGAGTGCTTAAAAAAACATGTATCAATCAATACAGTAAAACTGTACCTCCAATTTGTAATAAGCCAATTGACACTGAACTCTATGCACAATTCTAACATTCAGAAATTGGCATTTTAGTCAAAATGACGTTTTCCTGATGGCTGCGTCAGTTACCGTAGAATGGCTCTTATATGGTGACGACGACAAGTACATGTATACGAAGGCGGAAGCCAAAAGACAAAAAAATTTAAGTTTCTATTGATTTCATGAAGCCCAAAACATAAATCGGACGAGTGCCTGTCCAAAAGACTCCAGAAATAGTTTTGACTATTTTGGATTCAAACCTGTGGTACATTGGTGGAAGGCTTTTCATGAAGAGAATCAAATACTCTTTGAGTGACAAAGACCACATTTAAACAGTTAGGATATTAGCCATACCCGTGATTTGACACCAAGAAGACGGGGCAATAAATACAAAGATGGACGTCTTCTCTAGTATAAAGGTCATCAACTTTTCACCAATTCTGAAATAAAAAGTATTCAGGTAAGCTATAATTAAGATTGATTGACTGATGTTTTCCACTGCACTCAAGATTTGCTTATATGGCAGCCTTGTAAGATTTAGTGAGGGGGAAACCGGGATATTTGCTTGGAGGAAACCCCCAAACTTCGCTAAGTTTTCCACATAGACTAAATGTATGAAAAGCATCTATAGGTTGAAACTAAAGAACCCATTATCCCTTTGGGAAAGATTGATTGATTGGTGTTTTGCGTTGCACTAAAGATTATTTCATGTATATGGCATCATTGCCAGGTTTGCTGCTTGATTGATTGATGTTTTACGCTGCATTGAGGAAAATTTCACTTATATGGTGGCGTTACCAGGTTTAGTGTGGGAGGAAACCCCAAACCTCTGGCAAGTAACTGGTAACTCAACTCAGAAATTTTATTTGGTCTGAGTGGGATTTGAACCCTGTGTCATATTGATGGAATGCCTTTGTTAAGCTCCAAAAGCTGACTGTATATATCTGAGTACAGCTGAGAACTGACTGCCCATATAAAAATACACCGCCCTTTTAATATTAAGATATACCTCTAGGAAATCCAGAACAATCTTACTATTACATATTAACATAAATTTGCATAACTTAAGAAACTTGACAATATTGAAACTTGTACAAAAAAATTGACAGACCATGATAAAACAACACAAGCTCAAAACTAGGCTAAATCCATGCCAGCGGGCAGCCATTGAAGTAAAGCCAAATGCGCTATTAACAACAAGAGCTAAAAATAAACTATCAACTATTCAAGAAAATTTAAAAAAGGTAATACCCAGCAATCCTTTCACATAGGGCAATCTTGAAAATGTTTGAATTTTTTGTTTCTTTTGGACTTAATTGGATTTTTACCTGGAATGTAATGTCTGCCAGTGGGAACGATTGATCTCGGAGAAGTTGGAGTTTGGATATTGAAGCTCTATCGAGGAGAAGTTACTCCGGGTACCGACTTTCTCTGATATCTACAAAGTAACATCAAAAATTATATTTTGTGATATCCGATTTTAATATAAAATCATACATACATGTCAAAGAAATTTCAGTAATTTTATGACTGATATAAGTTTTAGCGTGAAACCATATGTACATAGATTGATGTTTTACACCATACTCAAGATTATTTTACTTATATGGCGGCTTTGTCGGGTTGCTGTTGGGGCCTCGGTGGTTCAGTGGGTTAGAGAGATCGTCCCTCAGTCCCACACAGACCTTCCATAGATGCAGCACGGGTTGAAATCACACTCAGACCAAATAAAAAATTTCTGAGTAGGATTTTCACTCGCCGTATGTGGAAAAGTTGCCACAAACTTGCCGAAGGTTTTTCTCGGTTTTCTCCATCACTAAACCTGGCAATGCCGCTTTATAAAAGAAATATTCATGAGTGTGGCGTAAAACATCAATTCATCAGATACTGTTAAACTCATTATGGGTAAAAATGACACTTTTTAAGTGGTATGGAACTAAAGTGTTTTACCAGATATTTATGGTCAACTTCAATCACTCAGTGGGTTTTCTTTCCTAAATACATGTACATGTCTTATATTTTGTTCTGATTCTCCGTTGATCTTCAAATTAGTAGAAAAATAACATACCATTCCAAAGCCTTTAGTTAGTAAGTTTGATTTGCAGGATGAAGATCGACGTAATAATTTCTGCAAAGTAAAAATCTCCAAATTAAAATCACAAGATAAAAAAAAACATTTAAATTACATCTAAATTTTAACATTATGCCCCACAGGCCATAGATTAAGTGAACGCAACCCTTTCTGATGTTGTATGATCTGTGGACCATTATGTCAAAATTTAGGAAGGGGTGGGTGGTGGGGACGAAACCAGACCCCGTGTCCTGAGAAAATTGTTTCACCCTCCTCCCGCTGGCAATAATTTGATGTTGGTTGATGGAACAAAATTCCAATCAGAATAGCTGAGGTATAAAAAAACAAAAACGAAAGTAATCAGTTTATTTCAGACCAAAAGACATCCTTACTAAATTAAATGTTATTTTAGTTTTTTAATACTGTAAATAAATGGAGTTGTTATCTGTTAAGTCAATTATGCTGAAGGCTTTTCAACTGGAAAGATTAAATTTGCGCAACATACTCACCTCAATAACCCTGTGGATGAGTTCTTTCATCATCAGAGGTGAGTGGTCGTCTATTTCGTTACCATCCCGTCGCAGATTGATCCCAACAGGTGCCACAGGTAGACATATCAGTGATGATGTCAGGAAATTGTGATACCTGATGAAAATACAATAATAAATCCCGACTCTATGATTGATTGATTGATTCATGTTTGACGCCGCACTCAAGATTATTTCACTTATATGGTGGTGCTGCCAGATTTAAAGATGCTTTAATGGGGGATGAAACTGGAGCCTGTTTCACAAAGCACCATAGCGTAAGTTTTCACGTAAATGCCATAGCAACCCATACTGTAGAGATACGTTGCTAAGACATTTAGTATAAAACTTACGCTACGACGCTTTGTGAAACAGGCCCCTGGGCTCTTTGCGCGGAGGAAACCCTCGATCTTCGGCTAGTACCTTACCACTTTTCCACACAGGGCGATGGAGAAAAAATTGCACTCAGAAATGTTCAATTTTTATTTGGTCTGATGGAATTCGATCCTGCACCGCATTGATGGAACATGTTCAAAGTAAGACTGTAAGGTTGGGTTTTAGAAATACAAAGGCCATGCAGAGTTCATACATTTTTCAATCCTAATTGTTTGAAGGCATTTCGGAATCAAATTAGTATCTTATTTGTCCTCTTTATGATATTTGTTCTGACTGGGTTTTCACTCGAACAACCTACATGTATGTGGGATGGTTGCCAGTTACCACCGGGCATAGAGCTCGGTTTCCTCCCACAATAAAACCGACAATGCCGCCATATAAGTGAAAGAATCTTGAGCGAGGCGTAAAACACCAAACAATCAATTTGTAGAGCAACCAACAGAAAAATATCCAGAAAACTAAAAAAAAACAAACCCAGAACAGTTCGATCTTTAATCTTTTGTCATTGTATTTCTTTCTATGGTGGTGAACTTTCTGATGGTCCTTCTATAGAATTGGATAGCTGATAACATCACATGAGAAAATGTGTTTAAAAAAAGAATGAAAGACGAACCAGCTGGTCAATACTTAAATTATTGTTATTTAAAACTAAACATACATTTACGGATTGATCGATGTTTTACACCGCACTCAAGATTAATTCACTAATATGACGGCCTTGCTAGGTTAGGGGGGGCGGGAGAGAGGAGGAAACCCCTCGTCCTTCAGCGAGTATCTGACAACTCTTCCACATACAGCAATCTGGTGAAAAATCCACTCAGAAATTTTCCATTTTTATATGGTCTCCATGGGATTTGAGTCTGCGTCGCATAGAAGGCCTGTGTGAGACTGAAGGATAATCACTCTAACAGAGACCCCCTACATGTACACATTCTGTGTCACATGATGAGCTGTGCAAGCAGTAAGTAGGCCCACCTTAAGGAATCAGTAGGTCTCAATAGGGGATTCCCCACATCATCTGCACCAAGTGATCTCAACCATTCAAAGAGGGTCCACACCTCAGCATACAGGGGTTTCAGCATCTGAAACACTACATAATGATATCATAGACATTTTAGCTTGGATTTCGTTTTCTAATAGCCTTTATATTGTTTAACAATATAGAGACCCATTATCTGGGACAAAAAATACCCTTGCAGGTTTAAATGCACTTTGTGCTATAAAAAAATGTTATGCAGGCTGGAAATGATTGGTTGATTTTTTTACACCGCACTCAAGATTAGTTCCCTTGTATGAGGGTGTTGCCAGGTTATCTATGGTATATGTGAGGTATTTTGTTTGAAATGACCACTTCATTACAAGGTATTGTGGTGAAATGCATCACTGCATGCCTATATAGTATATACTTTTCCTTGGCCATGTTTATCCCTCAGTATGTCCCCATTTCATTACGCAATCAGATAGGCGGTTGTACCTTGAAACTCTTCCAAATATGGCAATTAAGTGAAAAATCCACTCAGAATTTGTTCATTTCTTCTGAGTGGGATTTGATTCTGTGTCACATTATCCCATAGGTAGGGGTAGGAAAAGAAATAATAAAGTGCTCAGAAATTCACAAATTCGCCCACCAATCCACGAATGGTAATCTTGCAATCACTAAGAGGAGTATAGAACTTGCCTTTGTGAAGTTGTAAATCATCAAGATTGAATTAAAGTTTCCCTTCATCAGATTGTTGCATACAACTTTAGTTCTGGTGGCAAGCCACTTGGCCCCCTTGTGTCATATAAAAAAATAACTAGGGGGAATAACTCAGATTAGTGAATTTTCAAAGATAGGAACACTGGTACATTTTCTCACAGCATTCTTTAACATGGGGAAAATGTACGAGTTTTCATTCGGACTGTTCTCACACTTTAAATATTTCACTAGCAACTCATCTTGTTCCCAGTTGTAGGTAGCTCAGTTCTAAACCAGAAAATAGCAATTCTCAGAAAATTTGAATAAAAAATTCGATGGAATAATGTGGTTACAAGATTTACAGGCCATACTCTCTAACCTGTGATTTCTTCTTTGTCCTAATTTACAAGAAAGCTGATTATAAGTGAGGAATTATGTCTGTTGTTGTTGTTCAAAAACAAAGTTGAAACCCTTGTGAGGTTATTTCTAATCGGTAAACGTATTAAAGTCTGAGAAATGGTTTTAAGTAAATTTTTTTGAAGACTACATGACGTCACGAAATCCAGGTAAGGCTTGTGGCAAGTTTCAGATTCAGTTGAGCTACCGGCGTGATGAGATGCGCAATTGTAAGGTTAGTATCCTTACCATAGGAGTAGGACTGCATGAGGAACTGTCACTCTTTAGAACCGACTGAGCCACCCAGGTCCCCAATCAGCTGAGAAGCAGAAAACCTTACAGGGGCACCGTCCATTCGAGACAAATTACAAAGAAAAGAAAGCTGCAAATATTTACTGTCTTTCACATAGTGGGAAGGTTTTGAGATGATCGTAAGAGTATTTAAGTTACGGTACTGTTAGTGTGCTTCAAAGGATTTGTCCCTGGTTTGGAACACTTTGCGTCAGATAGTTTATCTATATTTAATTTTTGACTTTGTCTCAGATTAGTTTAAGTTTAACGGATTTTTTTTTAATTCAGTTTACATGTCCCTGGGTCCACATTACACTTGGTCTAACTTCTATCATGGCTGTTACTGTTATCATTTTATCCGAGAGCAACTCTTAGATTCTTCAAATGCACCCTATGTTGACATGTTGCGGACTATTATAAGGGGTTCATATTTCGTGATCAGTAAATATTTCCATCAACAGATCAAGTTTACAGCATTAACAACGAATTAGCGACAGAAATAAACTATTAGCCAACCTTTGTATCCCTGGATGTCCATATCAACACTTTATCGGGAGATGTCATTTAACGCAACCTTTGAAAAACTAACTTATTTTCAAGAAAAGAACCTTCGTGTTGACAGAAACTCTCGCCATAAGTACCAAGGGAAATAATCTTAGACAACTGTAAATTGATAATTACCTCCCTTAGAACATATCCCATTTCCTTCAATTTTTTTGTTTTGTCAAAGTATCCTGTTGATTGGCAGCCCTACATTTTCCACTAATATGTTTTTTGTTCTGTGACCAGGATTAGAATTTGAGCCGAAAGGGGTCCGTCGAATTGCCCAAAAAATAACAAGTGTGCACCATTTTCGGGACAGGATACCAGGGTGAGAGAACGCATATTTGAGTATTTGGTTAGAAATAACATTGAGTGAATCATAGAACACTGATAACACAACCAATAATTAATAAATGAATGCAGTCTTTTGTTGTCAAGAAAAATTCAGAAAACACGAAAAAAAAAATAAGCTTATTTCATTTAAGAAAAAATAATTACAATAATTTTAGAGGGAACATTTAAATTTATATAATTAAAACCAACAAGCTAGCTAGAAAACAAATGCAGACAAATACAAATATTACAGGAGGTAGAACAACCTCTAAGTTCTGAATTAGGCTACACTTGGTGATGGTGGAAAAAGGGCCCTCATGAATCTGTGATGCCTGTATGCACGTATGTTTACCATTCTAAAAGCAGTACTGCAAGGAGTACCAACATAAAGCTGGACCTACACATGAACAAAAACGTGAAGCTGCAGTAAAAAAATGACTCTTTTCTAATTGGAAATTACATAAACAACAACAAACAAACGTTATAGCTAGAATTCATTTTTTTAAATATCTGGAAGATATTCAATTAACATTGGAAACAAATTAAACACTTTAATTAAACATTATTCTTAAATCTTTGGCACTTTTTAAAAATACTTCATTGATTCAACAGAAAATACAAAATAATTTCTGCCACCGGGAAAGTTTTGCTGTGAAATCTCCATATTCCAAAATAATTAGTGAAAGATTCATCAGGCATATTTGTATAATTGCTTATCTTCTATTTAATGAGTTCTTGGGTCTAAAGCTAAAGTAAAAAGAACAAAAAACTAATATATTTATCAAGAACAATTCCAAACATATCTGGGCCGACAGATTCACATGCTTAAAGTCACACTCAAGATATTTCACTTAGGCCTATATGGCGGCATTGCCAGGTTTAGTGGGGAAAGAAACCAAGTTCTGTGCCCTGAGGAAACCCTTGACCCTCGGCAAGTACCTGGCAACAGTTCCTTATAGGTACATAGGGAGAAAATCCAGTCAGAATTTTGTCAAACATATATACTATGTTTCAAATAAAAACAATCTCATTTTATCTGGACTTATGTTAAATAAAAAAAAATATACAAGCGTTAATGGCACATAGTTAAAAAGCTTATGGACAAAATATGAAAATTAATTTTTCATTACATTCCTATAATCAGGTTTTGCACACTAAATGTTTTTTTTTATTTCAATCGAAAGTCTGGAATTAGGACTTTTGAATTGATCTTTTCATAATACCATACAAAATATGTTCATATCTGTGTTAAAAAATGATCCGTCTTTGAAGAATTCCATTATTTAAAACATTGCTTTTTCAAGACTTACATATTACAGGAATATGAAAGAAATAAAATATACAAGTGGCAAAAGCTGCCAAATTAGCTAATTTTTTTGTCATTTTTATCAAAAAGTTCAAAATAAAATGTCTTTGCAGATACAATTCTGGGGTTGACATTAAGGAAGTTTTTGAAACACTTTACCAATGTTTTCTATTTAAACGTCAACCCTTAGCTTTACAAGGTGCTTTTTGGCAGTTCATGCTACTTTAGAGCGTTGTGTTGGAATGAAAAAAATTACTAGAAATCTGTTTATTTTCTCAGCTTGTATTGGATAATTGGAGAATTAGGAGTATGAATCATGGTATTAAAATTAACAGTGGGGAAATATCCATCAACAAGACTAAACTCAAATGTCCTTAGTAAGACAGACCAAATGGTTTTAATCTGAACGTAGGCAAATGATTCTCCTATACACCGATGACGCCCTGCCCCAAAGGGCACGTAGGAGAATTTCTCACTGTTGGACAATTCTTCATCTAGAAATCTGAAATCATGAAAAATTTTAATTTATAAACAGACAGGCAAAAATGTTAATAACAAATGTGTTCAGTGTGAAAACCCTTGTGTTCTAAATTGACCTCTCGGGCAGCGCTATATGGCCTGGACGCCAAACAATCAAAACTGTTTTACAAATTCAGCTAAAAAAGGTTAACAAGAGAAAGTCAACACAAGAGCAGAGTGCATGCGTCACATTTCTATGCGAGAACAAAGGTACAGGGTTTCCTGGAAGTCAAGTTTTGAGGTTGAATATCTGCCTCAAAATTATCATAACTCAAATCATTAGTTAAAAGCTAAATTGCAGTTAATTTCTAGCAACTAAAGTACTCAATTAGACTTGAAATTAACTCAACACTTTGGTTTATGGTCTCAAAAACATGCCTGAGGTAATAAAAAAAAACCAAAGTGGTTAAATAATCATATATTAATATACCTACCGGTCTGGGTTGAATACTGTTGGATCTTTCCAGGCCTGCTTGATTGATTGATTGACAGGTGGGGAGACACAC